>CM067889.1:15292681-16571638 GCA_034621355.1 Mycalesis mineus | reverse complement strand
GGGGCGAAGTTTTTGCCGTACGATTAAACGCAGCTAAGTGCAAAAAGCAAATTTCTGGAGCAAAAAATCTCGACAAAATTTGACTAAACCGGTGAGTTATATGCGATCTAATACTCATAAGTGACCAAACAGCAGTCCACTTAAATTGCGTGAGGTTTTATAAAAACCTAAAGTGTCTGGTCCGCCCATTTCCTTAGCATTTGCGGAACTGTATGTTGACAGTTCGACAAATGCTTTACGAGTAGGTTATATTTGACTCTTGACGTCTTCCTAACCACGAACGAACATCAACATGTTGATTCTGTACTGAAACTCGGCAGTGCGATATTTTTTATACTGTACTGACAGACTGACTCTACTAACAATACTGTGTTAGACAGAAAGACACAGGCGACGTCGAGATTTGCACTGTCGAATTTCGTTTCAGATTCGACATACAGGATAACGGGTCCGAAATAATCGAATATTACCCAGAAGTATCCGCTAGACATAAAAACTCAGGGATGGTAATTATATGTCGTACTTAGTAACTTAATGCCCTGTTACGAATATCGATTTCAGCCATATTTAGAATGTGAAATTGTATGTCATAGATAACGTTAAATCTCAAAATCGTTCGCGTGTAACTTAGCATAGTTTGCTCGACGCGGGATTTTTCCCGCAGCTCGCAATACATAATGAACGTTCTACCCCCAGTTCGCATTGTACCGTAGAGCCGCCCCGGGCCGACGCTTGCATTTTTAAGGACGAGGCCTCATTCTGCGAGGCGTTTGTGTGTTTTGCTAATGATGGGTTCATTTATATTTCACGCCTTGCGGCTGAAAACGTTTTAGTTAAGTTCACAGGTATGAATAGTGTGAATGTCTATTCTTAAGCCTTTATATTGCAATAAACACACAATTGTAGTTATGTGACAGAATGTTTTCAGGGTATCTCTCTTTATAGACGAGAAAATTTGACTCATCACACTGATACAAGTATAGCTTGTTAAGGTATAATGATTACTATCAGATAATAATGATGAAACATCCGGGTTGGGCAGGTTAACGTGCTCTTAGCACGGTTATGACACAATACCAATTTTTGAACTCCTAACTATTACTAATAATTTATTTTCCATTACTTAAAAAAATTGATATTTCACACTCCAAAGTCGCATAGGTCAAACACTTGATCCAACGTGGCAGTTATTGCAACGACCAGAGAAAAATTTTGGCTATCATATTCACTAAACAGGTATGGTTCTGTGAGTGTTATGCCTTACCTTCACGTTCTGAAGTTAAAAGCCTTGCGGTGAACGCGACAACCATTATCCTGTAACCAGTACCGTCTGATAATATTGGTGATCTAATCTTAGCACAAACGCTTTACTCTCAGCTCGGTCGAGTTTAGAGCAAAATGTTTGTAACTATAAAACTGTTATCAAATACTATATTTATAACGGAGAGATAGTAGGTTCGATTTTTAGCTCAATTCAGACAAGTCTGCGAATAGTGGTCATCTTGTAGATCTTGATGGGAGACAACTATTAAAGCTTGCTACTTTTACCTTCTGGATCCGTAATTATCTCTTCTTTCTCGACCTTAACTTAAATACCTCCTGCATTTGGAATTAGGGTCACAATTACTCAAGAGCTGGATAGGTAGGTTTTGAATTAGACCTATCATAAGTAAACTTTAAAAAAGAAGTCTATGAATCCCTCGGTTGAAACGAAGTTCATCGCATGTAGCGCAGATGACACCCTATGCAGGAAGAACCTACTAGACGAGTATAACCGAAGAATGCAGAAGAGTCTTATTGCACTTTTTTCAGTCTCAAAAACGCGATGAAGTACTTCGTCGATTGCAACAAGAAAATCAACCATAATGTCGCTTGTTACAGGGAGCGTCCTCGAGCCTGGTGGTGAAGTTCGCGGACACGGAGAAAGAGAGACAACTGAGGCGCATGCAGCAGATGGCCGGCAACATGAGCCTGCTCAACCCCTTCGTATTCAACCAATTTGGCGCATACGGCACCTACGCTCAGGTCATCACCGAGCAGGTTGACTTACAGGTATCTATCTATCTTTACTTTCTGATATGATATGATGATATGAACTAGCGCCTGACTGCAATTACGACTGATAAACGATGTTGCGGCCTACGGTGGAACGCTAAGTTGAAGTGTGCTTTTCTAGAAAATATCTACGAGTATAACTATATGCCAGTAAATCAGGAGAGCTACAAGCATGTATCTACTATGTTCATTTGAATTAATATATCTTGTCTGATCTGAATAAAAACTACTCAACTCAACTCTCATATTCCGTGCCAAGGCAGTTCATCTATCTTTAATTTAAATAATTAAAGTATCTGATAGAACTTTAACCCACTAATAAAAACTTATTGTACAACAATGTATTATGCATCATTTTATTGCATTTTTTTTACTTTTTAATACAAACTAAATTTAAAAGCTCTAGAACTCGGAGTATTCGACACGAGCCTAACGTTGGTTATCGTCCATTTCCGTATAGTTGTCAGTGCAAAGCTTCATTAAATGCATTTTTAAACAGGCTTAACGACTCTGGATATTAGCTTTTTAGAGCCCTCTTTTGATAAAAATACAATAAAAACGATTAAATGGCTAGAACCCAGTGCAACAATAAAGATTTAAAAATTCGCAAAGAGTGTAAACTAAAAGGAAAAAATGGCTTATTGTAAAACATTTATATGCTAAAGCATATTTTGTGTCTAGGTAGATATATGATAATCGCCTATACCAGAGCAACACTAGACTGATAGTAAGTACTTTGTCAGACAAAACATGATCGCAACTTCTGTTTCCAGCAACAGGCAGCGCTGATGGTGGCGGCGACTGCTCAGGGCTACATCAGTCCTATGACAGCGCTCGCCTCCCATGCTCTGAATGGGATGGCAAACTCCGTGGTACCGCCGACCTCTGGTGACTGTCACTTACTATAATCTGAATTAATATTATAACCTAAAATACAACCTTGGAAATAATAATAACAATCGGAATGGGAATTAGAGTTAGTACACACACACAAAAGCTTTTGGCGATAAAAATTTTTTTTTAACATCAATCAAATTGAATTTGTATTCGGGCCCATGATTTGATGCGCATACAAGATGTATACCTCAATCTTTATACAAATTACACATTGTAGTTGAAAATTACATGTAGTTACATGAATTACATTTTTTTTAACTTTGGGGCTACCTGCGTAACGAATAATTAATGAACGTCATTTTATATTGCTTTGTTATTAATATTTCTATGAAAATCACCTATAGTGTGGACAAAATCTTGCTGCAGGCCCCGTAACGAATAGTGTGAACAGAGTAGCGTATATACTGCGCTCACTTGCACTTATAGATCTTATGACGAGAAGTGACGTGTAGAGTTGATTGAGATTTTTCTTAATTTGTCTTGGTCTGGCTGGTGGGAGACATTCGCCGTGGCTAGTTACCACCCTACCGACAAAGACGTACCGCCAAACGACTTAGCGTTCCGGTACGATGTCGTGTAGAAACTGATAGGGCTGTGGATTTCATCCAACTCCTAACAAGTTAGCTCGCTTCTATCTTAGATTGCATCATCACTTAATAACAGGTGTGATAGCAGTCAAAAGCCAACTTGTAGTCAATAAAAAAAATAAGTTCGTATAAGTAATGTTTGGCAAATACTCATGAAATGACTGAAAATAATTAATGTAGAGTAAGAAGAGAATTAGCTAATTAGATCTCGATTTACTGCAGTAATTAAAAAGCAGTTGTATTATGTATTAGAATATAAGTAAGTTATATTATTTGCAGCGTTACTCAAATAATAACGATGGAATTAGAAGCTCGTCGAATTTTCGAAACATTGCATATACACTTAGTTAACCTGTTAATTAAATTATTATCGTGTTAATCTTTGATCATTAGTGTTCATACGATTACCTACCTAATTAAAACGTAAGCTCCTAATACTTGTAAGTTTTAGTGTTAAGACTGCTAACACCCTGGTTTTGATATCAGCTCCTAGCTTGCAATCTAAATTAGCTCTGGTCTGGTAAATATTGTTCGCCGTAGCATCCTACTGACAAAGACATATCCACTAGCAATTTAGCATACAAAACCCACCAGCAATGCTATCCAGTAACTCAATCTATATTGACGGCCGAGTGGCGCAGTGGGTAGTGATCCTGCTTCTCGTTCTAGGCTGTGGGTTCGATTCCCACCTCTGGAAAATGTTTGTGTGATGAGCATGGATGTTTTTCAGTGTCTGGGTGTTTATCTATATATTATAAGTATTTATGTATTATATATATTGTATATATATTAAAATATTCATCAGTTATCATAGTACCCACAACACAAGCTGCTTAAGCTTACTTTGGGGCTATATAGCGATGTGTGTAATTGTCTTATAATATTTATTTATTTATTTAAAGTATCCCTTTAGACAGATCGAGATAATAGAGACGAATTCTGAATCCACACTGTTGAATTATAAGTAAAAACATCGTTACTGAATAGCACTACTATATTTTATAACTAACTTATAATAAACGCTTTGTGCTTGCAGGTTACTTTATAATAGAATAATAGTCATCAATATAACGTTATTTATTTAACCCTCTTTGCTTGTCATCAGATTCCGATCACCCGATTGATTATTTAAAATATACTTTTGGGGATATAGACAACTTTACCGGGCTGGCGATAGGAACAGGCGCCCAACCCTTGAATGGCGCTCTGCCGTCGCTGCCCTCGCCCACTATGCCGGGCTTCAACATGGCCGCTCAGACCGCCAATGGTCAGCCACCACCACAGGAGGCCGTCTACACCAACGGCATACACCAGACCTTCACTGGACGTGAGTTACTACCATCTATTGCTATACCTCTGCCTTTGTTGTCCTTACCCATAATGCCCGGCTTCAACATGGCCGCTCAGACCGCCAATGGTCAGCCACCACCACAGGAGGCCGTCTACACCAACGGCATACACCAGACCTTCACTGGACGTGAGTTACTACCATCTATTGCTATACCTCTGCCTTTGTTGTCCTTACCCATAATGCCCGGCTTCAACATGGCCGCTCAGACCGCCAATGGTCAGCCACCACCACAGGAGGCCGTCTACACCAACGGCATACACCAGACCTTCACTGGACGTGAGTTACTACCATCTATTGCTATACCTCTGCCTTTGTTGTCCTTACCCATAATGCCCGGCTTCAACATGGCCGCTCAGACCGCCAATGGTCAGCCACCACCTCAGGAGGCCGTCTACACCAACGGCATACACCAGACCTTCACTGGACGTGAGTTACTACCATCTATTGCTATACCTCTGCCTTTGTTGTCCTTACCCATAATGCCCGGCTTCAACATGGCCGCTCAGACCGCCAATGGTCAGCCACCACCACAGGAGGCCGTCTACACCAACGGCATACACCAGACCTTCACTGGACGTGAGTTACTACCATCTATTGCTATACCTCTGCCTTTGTTGTCCTTACCCATAATGCCCGGCTTCAACATGGCCGCTCAGACCGCCAATGGTCAGCCACCACCACAGGAGGCCGTCTACACCAACGGCATACACTAGACCTTCACTGGACGTGAGTTACTACCATCTATTGCTATACCTCTGCCTTTGTTGTCCTTACCCATAATGCCCGGCTTCAACATGGCCGCTCAGACCGCCAATGGTCAGCCACCACCACAGGAGGCCGTCTACACCAACGGCATACACTAGACCTTCACTGCACGTGAGTTACTACCATATATTGCCATACCTCTGCCTTCACTGCCCTCGCCCACTGTGCCAGGCTTCAAAATTTCCGCTCAGACAATTGGTGGCTGACAATTGTCAGCCACCGCTACGAAGGACAGGCTACACCAACGGCATACACTAGACCTTCACTAGACATGAATTACTATTAACCACTAACCCATCCAATCAATCAAACACCCACCAAAAGAAAGAAACGATTATTGCTTAATAAATAATAAGTGATCATTTATTTCTTTTGCTATTCTTAGCGAAACCGATGAATCAAAGCGACGTCACCCAGATTCGATGATTATTCAGAGCATCATCTGAAGATCCATATATTAGATATTCTTTGTTCAGCTGCAAAGTATTCATTCGAGACAGGGCTCTAGTATCCTTTTTCCTATAAGCGCCTCTCTTTTATTAGAGGGTAGATGTAGTGTTGAAATTTAGCAAACGGGCAAGTTCTATTATTAGATATCAATATCTTACACATAAATAACCACTGGGGAAAGAATTTCATAAAAAGCAATACAAAAAAACATCTGTACTTAGAAAAATATTTGATTTTTAATTTAAAAAAATTACCGTATTTTCCAGCGGTGCCAGTGACGGCGCAGGGCATCCCCAACGGCGAGGCAGCGCTGCAGCACGCTGCCTACCCCGGCATGCCGCCCTTCCCCGGAGTCGGTGAGTAGCGCGCACGACCACGCCGCTTGCGTGAATGCCGAACGCAACGCTGATGCAACGTTGGGGAAAACTATATCGCTGATCTAACTTAGAGCAACTTCTGAAATTCTTCCGTACCGTTAGTAGAGTGGCAAATACTTGAATTTACAATATTGTTTGTAAACTAAGCCATTAAACAAAACTATTTTCAATTTCTATATTGCAACTTTTGCATTGTAGTTGCCTCGTATTTCATAGCATAGACGCATATTTTATGAAATATGAAAACAAAACGTCACGTTTGACGTTTTTCTTTCTAGTAATGGCAATGTTTTTCTTTCTAAAAACGATCGAGACCTAGTCGCTTTCCTGTTACCTATAAAAATTAAAAATAAGGTATATTACATCAATCTTGCTCAGATGCATACATACATATTTAAACACGTAGTGTATAATGTTGATACACGTGTCAAACATTCTTGATATTGGTGTATAAAAATAAAAATAATAATTTAAAGTAAAAATCGTGATGAAATGTGAAAATCGTGAGTTACAGTATTTCAATGACTCTTTTTTCTCTTCCCCTAGTTGCGTCAGCGTTACTTCTGCCGTAGTCCACCGCCTTTCCGTGTATTAGATGAACAACGTGTATTTAGAAGAATGTTTATTTGTACTGTTTCATAAATAGCACGTAAGCTTAAAGTTAAAAACAAAAGAAATGAAAACTCTCAAAAAGTTTTTAATATTATCTATAGCCATCATATATCTACCTCACTCAAAACTCGAGTGAAAAATCTGTGAGGATAAAAAATTAATAAAAAACAAAACCGACTTCAAAACGCACTGAAAAGTAAAAATAAATGCTTCATATAGATACTTTAGTTTACTAGACCATATCTATAAAGTCAAGTTTAAGGAAAGTTTATTTAACGTAGTAGCAAAGCACTTTGTGGGTTTTAGGTAACGTCATTAAAATAAAAAACTTGGGTGGCATCGTCTTCACAGATAAAATAAATGAAAGTAACTATAGGCCGCAATTATTTTTACGTTTAAGTGCTTTTAGAAGTCGGTTTTAATTTTTTTTTAATTTTTCATACTTTTTAGTGATGTATCAACAACAAAAATACGTAAAATCTACTCGTTTTACTCTATTACCATTATACGCTAGACCCATAAAAAAACCGAAATTGCTACAAGATTGAAGAGTTCCTTCGATTTTTTCAGATTCGAACTCAATTCTAACATTATGACTATGGGACAATTTTGGAAGAATTACACCCTTTCTAATAAAGAAGAATTATCAAAATCGGACTACTCTGTAAAAAGTTATGCGTGATCATACATAACAAAAAGATATATACGCGTTGAATGGAGAAACTTCTCCGTTTTTTCGTCGGTTAAAAAAGATAAGATTCCAGCATAATGCATGCTCATATAGAACAACTTTTGTATCAATATAATTAAGATAATTAGTAAAGCGGTAAAGCTGAAACTTAATTAGGACATAAATTTAAAGAATACATCAAAAAAACAACGTCTTAAACAAGCAGGTGTTCTTGAAAAGTTTGGAAACAAACCTAAATCCTCATCTGACAGCTGACAAATTAAGCAAAATATTGCGAATTCGGTTCTTAACTGCGGTTGCGGCTATATATTTTGATTTCTTAGTCAAAAATTAGTAGAGAACTAAATATAACAGAATAAACCTTATAGTGCGTTAGTTACAAAATGATATTTTTTTATCTATGATTGGCCATTGCCCTACCTAACTTTAATTGTTTAAAATAACAAAATGAAAACCTACTTAATTTCACTTGAAGAAATTGCACAATGAGATGTAGATTATATTCTGCTGGAATCTTATTCAGCTTATTATATACTTGTAAATTAAACATAATAAATAGGTCTAATAAAATTGGTCATTTCTTTCTTCCCTTTGGCCATTGAGGCTCGGTGTTTTAAGTGTTAGGTTTTTATATTTACATATTTTTTATAATTATAGCTGTACTACATAATTTTAGATAACTTAACTTTAATGAGATCCGTTCATTTGATATATTTTGCACATTCTACATCTCGATGATGCGCAATGAGCAAAATATTTAGTAGCGCCTTAAAGGGCTGTCGGTGTTTCCGTGTTGACACATCCAGTAGTTGGTGTTGAATGTATATTTAAATGTTTTGAGTATGCATTTGGTTGTTTTTAGTTAGTAACCCACATCACATTAAAACGACATGCCTACAATATAAAGATAAATAGATAAAGTCTTTATTGCACACACAGAAAGCATAGCAAATACAATAGTACAGAAAAAAGAACATTAAATATGCACAAGCGCACATACAATTTCCAAAATATTTGTACTAATGTAATAGAAAAAAGCAAAAGTAGTTATAATACGTCCGATATAATACTTACTTACGTCTTTAATCAACGTTCAATGTAACCGAACGCACTTTGATGTAGGTTCCACAAATCAGATTACAGAAAGATGATATTAAATCATCCTCCGATAATCGGATTCGTGGAACATTCAGTGTAGTGGCTTCAGAGAAATATTTGTAAATACAGACAGACGTGGTATCTACTCGTAGTTTGTGCACTTTACACCAACAACAGTAGTGCTCAGCTATTAGTATATTTATTAATGTTGGTAAATTGGATTTGTAAGCTTTGATTATTGATGTATTTCATGTGTAGGTATGACCCTACCGATGTAATAAGATATCAATATTAAAGGAAAGATCATAGAAGTTTTTTAATTTTTATTGAGAGTCTTTTATGACCAGAGAGTTAACAAAAAGCCAAACATGGTGTCCGAGGACACAATGTATCATAATGTTATGCCAAAGCAAATATTTAAAAAAATGAAAAAATGCGCTTTATATTTTACGACGACAACGTCGACGATTTAAAGTCTGGACCTGTTACCTGCTACCTCTTAAACACAGTGGCTTTGAAAAGTAGCAGGTAGTAGCAGTCAAGACTTGGCCATAGATAGGCTACCTAGCCTTACCTAGTCTTACAAATAGCATTCAGTCAGTCGAAGCTCCTTCCTACGGTTTTAATATTCTGGTCATCAGAGGCTCTTGGATCATAAGTAGTCTGTTTCCAAAATATTTTAATAATGTCTAATTATGTCGGTGTTTTAGAAATGCATGACCTACACGCAATACAATGGGTGTTCAATGTTCATTGTGAAAAATGTGCAAATTAATGTTCGACAGCTTACCCAGCGGTTTATGGGCAGTTTCCGCAGCCGATCCCCCCACCGATGCCGACCATAGCGCCGGCACAGAGAGAAGGTAAGTGGAGCCTCGAGCTGGACATCTAGATGACTTTCACGCCAATGGATCTATCTCTCTTCGCCTGGTTACAAATCGGACAAATAAATACTAGATGCTAAAAAAATAAAAACATCGATTGAATTTAAAACATGATATTCAAATGAAGCACATTCAAATAAAAGTGGGAACGTTTTTTTAATGTTGTTGTAATTTGCAGAATTTCATTTGCATATCGATCAGTTTGATACAACAATAGAACGCTCCGAATGAAAAAACAGCAGCATGATGAAGACGATGATATTTTAAATATGAACGTAACAAAACATTTTCAAAATTACCAGTCTTCAAGTCACAAAGAACACACCACTAATTCTATTAAGTCCCAAATTTCCAACTTAGCAATCCGTCGTTCAGTAAATCATAAATTGTTTTCCAATAAGCAAGATCGTGCCAAATTGGATATTAAACGATTACGAACAAATTATAACTGCCTAAGTTTCTTACTAAAACTCCTTACGCAAAGCATGCACCGCTACACTTTTAAAATAAAATTGAAGCAAATACCTTTACTTATATAATGGACTTATTTTTCTGGAGGCTTTTAAATCCGTCTTTAAAACAAAATTATTCAAATTCAAGTCTTTAATCTTACACAATTTTATTATCCTTCGTTGGAAAACAGTTCTTCCTATGTTAACAGTATGATTGTCGTCTGATTGGTTAGCACGACCTAAATGTGAATCTCTACACATTCAAATTTTAACACACATCGATCTTGAAAGTTTAAAGACATTGTCAAATTTTACAACAATTTCGAATAAAGTTACGATTTGAATGTCGTACAGAATCATCGCTTTGTACAGTTTCATGATAGACGGCTTTGCGATTGGCGACCAAATTATCGTTAACATTTTATGTTTAATTCCTAATTTTTGTCACTGTTTCGATGTACCTATGCTTTATTTGTGTGAATGTTCTGTATAATACCGTCCAATACTTCTGTCTTCAATATGCTTACAGTGACTGACTATTCAATTCGTTTTACAGTCACTGCGACTCATCTTCGCGGTGCTATCTGTGCATAACCCTTGTATATATACAGTAAAATTGTAACATATGTTGCTCACGCGTCACTCACAAAAATTAAAGCTGTATATACAAGCGTACACACACATAGCTCCGCTTGCACAGATGAGTTGAACTATCTCTAGTTACATTAACCTGAATGTTGGTGTTAAAGGGCAGATTTGTGAGTTCTTTAAAGATTTTCTCGTGTTTCCAGGCTGCTCGATCTCGGGCCCCGAGGGCTGCAACCTCTTCATTTACCATTTACCGCAGGAATTCGGCGACGCGGAGCTGATGCAGATGTTCCTCCCTTTCGGAAACGTGATCAGTAGCAAGGTCTTCATTGATCGGGCCACTAACCAGAGCAAATGTTTCGGTATGACCGTTGTTATATTTTACCTCAACGATTTATTTACTCGTAACTTTAGAATTCGTCACCTCACGACCAACAGCCTTTTTTATTGACCCAAAGAAGGACCCGGTCCTATCTTCTTTAAAGTCATTGAATACAAATTATGATATGACAGATACATAGCCGGTTTATAACTTCTTGTTCTTTTGCAGGCTTCGTGTCGTTCGACAACCCGACATCGGCCCAGGCGGCCATCCAAGCGATGAACGGCTTCCAGATCGGCATGAAGCGACTAAAGGTCCAGCTGAAGCGGCCCAAGGACGCACACCGGCCTTACTAACCCATGACGCCGTCCCCGCGCGCGCACGCAATGCCCAAGGTAATACGACAAACTCGTACCGTCCAAGCTATAAACAGATTCCACATAGGCATGAAGTGCTATTAGGTACAGCAAATGCGGCCCATACACATACCGGCCTTGCAAACTATACTAGGGTAGCCAACCGTCCTGTTTACCCAGGACATGTCCTAGTTTTTGTAGTGTCCTGGGACGTCTTGAATAGTTTTTAAGCAGCGTCCTGGGTTTTTATATTTTACAATTTGCGTGCAAATTTTATGCTGCAAGCGGCCTCACAGCTCGCAAGTAATTGCAATGCCGCGCTGCCGTAATGCGTTAATTTAACTATTGCAACTCTATTAATGCGTCCTATTTTTAAAGGGATTTGTCCTGACTTTTCCAACTTCAAGTCCTGTTTTTTTTAATTTGAGGTTGGCAAAGCCAAACTCGATTGAGAATGCTTGTCAACCAACAAATTGAAAATGAAAGTAGAAATAACTAGTAATTTTACACCTATTTTTTTAATTAACTAGTTGATGACGAATTCATGACCATAAATTAGATAAGTAAACTTAAAACTAATTAAAATATTCAATATATTTTAAATAAGATTTTTTAAAATAACAAAAAATGAATTTTAAATTTATGAGGCATAAAATCTTTTGCATTTCCTACCTTCATTTTAATTTTTTTTGTTGACAAGCATACTCAATCGAGTTTAGCTTTAGCATAGTGAAGCTCTCTCTACACCGCGCCTGCAGTGCCCAAGGAAACACATATTCTCAATCTCCAGTCGAACCCTGATGATTGAGGATCGTGGTCATCCAATGACCAGCAAACTCCTGATATGATATATTTTAATATTTCTTAATCATATACCTACGGTCTCTGACCATTTGTTCGGCACTGAAGAAGATACGGGCACCTGCTTCTTTTAGTTGATCCGACCATCGGGTTGAAGTTTTATGAGCTTTTTCCATCTTCCAAGTTTCCCACCAGAATCAACAGTTACATGCCACCGAAATCGAGTTGGTTCATATTGAAGAAATGTTTCTTTTTCTCTCGATTACTATTTGCGTCATTTGTTATAATTTTATGTATATTTGTTTGTTGTTAGTTTGCATAACTCTGTTCTCTTTTGTTTCAGAAGGTTGCCGGCAAATTCCGTTTACCCGCGGTGGGCTTGTCAGCGTATTATCAAAAATTCTGAGGAATTTAATAAACATTTATTGTATAGTAAATATCATTAACTACATTACTTACCTAAAGATATATGCAAGCCCACGCGGCGCGTATACTATATTAGTTAAAGTAATTAATTGATCGGCGAGTAGGAAAGCTTCATTCTTATCATTATCGATTAATCATTAAATTAATCTATTATATTATTATATATACAATTTATTAACTTTGATTAAATTATTATTATTATTATTAAATGACACGTTATAAAAAAATTTGTCATTCGTAATCATACTTCTAACTTCTAAGTACTTAACGTTTAACTGAAAAAACTTTTAACATAAATTTATTATACTAGTTATTTGCTTGAACTAAGCCAAACTGAATTTATTAAGTAAGTTGAGAATAAGAAAAATGTATTTTAATTATTGTATATTGCGTAAATTGTAACGCTGCGGCGAGGCGCGCGCCTTCGCGTTCTGTTGTTCCGTTTGTAGTATAGATGGCGCTGGTTTGAGCGTTGACGTTGCGTTGTTAGGAAGAGGCCAAGGCGGCGCCGCCGCGGCGTCTCGCGCACTGTCGCCCCCCGCGCGTGCCGCACACATAATATAAGTACTGCGGTATATATCACTATCGGAGTAGCCTATATTTTGTTAAATTTTATTGGTGTGTGTGTCTGTAAGCTATTATGCTGAGCTGTGCCGAGGCGAACCGAGATGCATGTTCGATGTAGACATCACGTCACTTCTACGATTAGAAAAAGATAACGAAGCGAATAAACATCTCCATAGAGCCATATTCTAACCCGCATTGTTAGCACTGGATATGCCCAATAATGCTAACCCACATACATTGGGTAAGCAATGCTTTAGCGCGTATATGAGCTAATCAGCACTGTAGCACTTTACCATTACTAAGACAACCCTGTCAAGCCTTAGCTTATGGGGGCCAAGAATACCAGTGTAAGTATTTTACACATCAGCTCAGAAATCCGTCTATCTTTCTAAAAGACTGTCTTTTAACAGACTTCTTATAAATAAGAGTTCCCCGGCCGGCTCAGCGCCCCAACCTACATGTTAGTAAAATTAAATAAACACGATGTTATAAAATTAAATGTTCATAAAACGCTGTGTACAAATCGAAGTGCACTTCAAATATTACCGAGATACTTAAGGCCTTTAATTTTAAAGTAATAAAGCCCCGTATTCACTGGTAGACAAATGTTTCAGATACAAAAACGTTTACGCTACAAATGCTGCGCTGATCCCTTTCCAATGGATATGTTTACCTATTTAGTGCCATATATCAAAAATAACCAAAACCTACTCCAAACAATTTAAATAATAATTGGAGTAGTTTAAAAGGCGAATACCTGAGATACAATTATTGCAAATAGGTATATTATGCACTCGTTTCGCTTAGATGTTAATGACAAAAACTGGACTTTCCGTCCACTTCAATCAACTCCTAGCGGAAATGAATCGAGGACTATGTAATTAAAGAGGTAACATGTTATTAATTGTATTAAGAAACAATTCGGTTGTATCGAATACACGTTACATGATTATTGCATTTTGCACCTTGTATATATACAAAGTGTTTGCTAATGAATACGCGGCTTTAATTACTGTTTTAATTCGTTGTAAATTCCAAAATGGGCTGTGATATAAAAAATATAAACCTAAATAAAGGATTGTACAGACCGTCTATGCGTATTAGTTGTTGCGCTCTTCCATGCCGCCTGCACTTTCCGAGAACGAACTATCTACTTACTTATTTTCTTTGAATTAAGAAGCAACACCTTGCGGATCGAAGACTTACACGGATTGACTAATCGTGATGACGTAATTTTATCACATCTGTTTTCGGTTCGTTTGGTGGATGCGCACACTAGAGGTTAAGCGCAGATTCGAGCACATTTTTCCAAGTACAAATACCATTATTATCCCATTCAAATAGAGTTGCAAATAGGACGCAAGATAGATGAAATTTCACAGACACGGGGCGAAACGTTCAAATAAATTATCTAAAAGTATTCCGTAGTATTTAGAAACTTATGTCAATTGGATAAGGTTCATATTTAATTTATTATTCGTGGAAAAATTGCTCGCATTTAGTTCTACTCTGCCTCTATTTTCCTATGGCTATGAATGTATCCTAACAGCCAGTATGAATTATAGACAATAATTTGACCTCATTAGAGTAAAATTGGCGCGTCGGTATCCCTAACTTGTTATAGAAGATTTGTAGATAGTCCTCAATGTTTTAGTCAAAATAAATATTCATAGATTTTGGGGATATATCCAGCGCAAGCCAATCTCTATCTTCTAAAAACAACTGTTCCAAAAAGTATGTAAACACTCGCGATCTATACTTGTTTGAATAATCGCGATTCTATCACCGTAGCGTTGCTTCATTAACGTTTATGTTTACTGTGCGCTTAGGTACTTAGCGAACATGGTCTAAAATGACCAATTAATAGAACAATTGAAAGCCACGTAAATATGTGTAAAAGTAAACACCGCGAATTAATGTCTAATAAATTTTAATATAAACATGTTTGTTAAAACTTTTTGAAGTAGTAGTGAGTTTTGCTCTCGTTTGGTATAAGCAGCACCTAAGCGTACAGCAAGCGTAATAAGACGTATACGCATGCGAAAAGACGCTCGGCGTAGAATCGCGCGTGCGGGCGGCAATCGCGTTTAAATGCGAAGTCAATTCTCACGGAGCGCGCATCCCTGTGTATTTATTTCAAGTGTGTGTATGTGTGTCTATATAAACATATATAAATCTATACATGTTAAGGTGTTAATGGAGTGAGATACGTCCGGGGAGCGAACAGTGCCGGCGAGAGGTTACAAAAAATACTAGTGTAATTTCTACAGAAAATAAATAGATTCATAATCAAAACGTACCAACTATAAAATTATAATATTGAGATACCTTAGGTGATAATGCGTGCGCGCTGGCGGGTGTCTGGACCCAGTGTGACGTGTTGCAGCGCCTTCATAATGGCGGCTCTCGAGCGTTCGTTGATGTTCGCAACGCAGACGTCGCGATAACCCGCGACAATCGCGTCGCCTAAGTACGTGTCCAAACGTGCGTATGGAGTTATTTATGTACTATGTAAACTATTATAATATAAATAGTGTCTGTGGACAGCATTATTAGCATAATAGAATTACCTAGCTACGCTGCTCGCGTTGATAACGTATCGGATTTAACGCAAACACAATAATGTCAGAGTAAATGTGTGTGTCATCCACACACATTCACGTAAAGTACATTACACTTTACGCACGTGTGATTCCAGCCTTAGCACCAAATGTTATGCGTAGCTGGCTCGACACTTTAGCTGCGTTACTCTTCCATCGCGTCATCTGCGTTGCGAATGCGACGAACGTCTACTGAATAAACGCCAGTGTGAAGTCGATGTGAATGATAACAGCTTTAAAAATAACGTCTGTCAAAAATGTATGTGCCATTTACTTACCTAGAAGCATGTTACACGTAAATCGGCGTAAACGTTTTTGGCGCGAACTATTAATGAATTAAATTTTTATAAAAAGTGTTACGAGGCTTACACATTTTGACGTGAAGGAGACAGAGATATAGAAACGGCATGTCCCTTTCCTTCTCGTGCAAAAACCACTTTTCGTAGCTTGAGCTGAAAGAACACTGTTTATAAAAATACATCCACAGAATGTTCGCCCTCGACGCTATCGGAGTATAATGCAGAAGTATAACTGTTTTGCTCTATGAATATTCTCATGCTCCTGATTTATTCCTGATAATTCATAGAGACTTGGGACAAATATGTTTTTTCTAATAAAAAACAGTCATCACTCTTATTACTTAATCCCACCATTTCAAAATTTCACAGCCGAAAATCTCCGTCCGTTCAATAAATCCGGTCAAAAGCAAGAACCCATTTCTAAATTAAAAAAAATATTTCTGCATCATCACTCCAATTATAGTGTCAAGAGGTCACGTGACCGCACACAGAAATAAGAATCCTAATACTATAAACGTACGGCTCCTTGTATAAAGCATATACAGATGTGCCAACTAGTCGGCCGCCGACTGCTAAAATAATATTAGTATATATTGAGTCGGGCCAACTAGCCAACAAACCAAACCAAATTTTAGGAACAATCGGTAACCGACGCACGTTACATTTGTTAGTTGGCATGTCTCTAAATGCAATTTTCGAGAATAAGAGGCATCTATTTTATTAACTGACTTGTACACAGGAATGAAAGACAATTAAAAGGTATATTCTCACTATTACTTAATTTATGAAGCATGTTACGTTTTCCTCAAAGGCAACAAAAAGTTTAGAATGTAATTAAATTTGTTGTAAGGAACAAAATTTTTGTACTGACTGTATAGTGAATAGCATGAATAAGAACTCAAATTCGCATATTTCTGTGTGCAGGTATCGTTAAGAAGTACTAACAAACGGTCCATTTGGCGCGCCTTGAATATTAGACTTAATTGAGATGAAAATAGTAACCACTGTTTATTTACTTAATAAACTTTCTGTTTTCAGTTTTGTCAATTTTTTTTGTCACTAAATTAGTAAAAAGTCGGTGTTATAGCCATAATAGCAGCGACCAAATTGGAACGTCTATTAGTACAACCAACCCAGCTTACCGCGCGGTAGCGAACATACTTACGGCCACCGCCCGCCTCTAGTCAAATATTACTCTCACCACAAGACATAGAATTTTATATTTACACAAATAATTATATTATATTGATATAGTATTCTAGTTTTAGGCGTTTATGATTTAATATAAATAAGCGGTAATTTTAAATTTAAAAAAATGTTGTACCGGTATCGTTCAAAGCGTAGGTACTTAGTTTTTTTCTCCTTTTAACTCATGTTCGTGCAATACTATTACGCTTTTTTAAATTGTTTAGCGTACTTACTTATTTACGATGTACTTAAAGTTATTTTACCTATGTATTGACTCTATTTGTGTTACCACTGTAAATTATTAAAGAAAAGTCGGCCGTTGTGAATGAACTTGCGAGGTCGTTTTATACCTAACGGACACGATTGGACGCGGGACTGCCGTACGACCGCGGAGAGCGGGGAACAAAGACAGGAAGGAAAACGCGTGAACAGTCCAGTGCAATATTCCCCGCTCCTCGCAGACGGATAAACAGACGCGTCGCATTAGCGCGGCTTTCAAGTATCTGGTGAGAGTCGACGGCGACTTTGTCGCGTCCGCTGTTGCATTGTAATCAGCACAGATAATGCGTTGATGTAGTTTAGTTGATTAGCGAAAGTGTTCGCGGTGTGATTGTGCCTGCCTCTACGGGCGGATAGGCGGAGGACGCCGACGGCGGCGGGACAGGCGCCGGCCTGCGCCCCGCCGCCTACTTAGGTTACAGAACAAATCGATGCCAAAGCGGAACACGTATACTTAGTATATATGGATTAACGATTATATCACGTCGTGGGTAAAGTAGGAGTAACGCTCGACACCTGGACGCGCACCGCGGCGGCGGTCGGGCGATTAACTTATAAAGTACTTATGTATATCTTTATACTGATTAAAATTAAAAAGTTTCCCTAAATGATATTGCATAGACGCGAGTCGAAGTTTTAAATAGAATAAAAAAATATCCTCACTGAATGTATAAAAACGATCGCCCACAAAGTGATTCTAGGATACAGGGTATGCTTTGCAATTGTTTAAATGTATCTAAATGTTTTTCACGTAGGCAGAAGTTGCCGAAGTCTCTACTCGTCCCTCTTTCGCTGACTGTTTCCCGCTCGTCTTGCGGCCGACGACGGCGTCGGTCGCCGCGCGAAGGAGTTAGGGGATGGCTCGGACGAGCGCTCGCGCATCGGCCCCCGGCGCCGCTTCACTCTCGGGTCCACTGTAGTCTGTCGCGATTTTTATACTCTCTCATCACTATCGTAGCGTAAACAATCCCATATTGTCATGTCACTCGCGACTCTATAAACTAGCTTCGCGGTTTAGTTCTGCATAGCCCCGCACTCTCATACTATAATACAATTTTAAATTGCGTTCGCTAAGTATCCTCATTCACTTATCATCTTAGTCGTAACTCGTAACTGATTAGATCGAGGTATTTTCGCCGTTGCGGTATTCTATCCTTAATTTAATAACAAGAAAATAGAACGAATTTTATCCACGATCTGTAAATCGAAGACAACTTATGAATTTATTCACCGAGATGTTGAAACAGATTCATAATCTAATTCTGGTTTCCTTGACGCAACGGTAGCAACTAAACTCGATCGCATTACATCTTAGTATTACGAAATCGAATTTGATTAAAAAGAATACTATTTAACTTTAAAAATTTTATAAAATATTTATATCGTTCGCAATTACTTCGTCGTAGAGCTCGCGTAGCCTTGAAACAGTTGGATTGGGAAGTTTGTAAAATATAAGGTGAAATCGAATGTGGATTTTTAGGCGAAATAGGTAGATAGTCGAACGGCGAACGAAACGACACGAATAACCTACACCCGTGGTCACAAACATTACTCTCTGTCAAATCTTACAGAGTAACCGGACACATAATGTAGATCGGACATAACTATTTATGAAAAACGACATTGTATGAAAAATGCTATTCGCAGAACAAAATTGTATTAAAATACTTATTTGTTTACAGATGAAATACATCATAAAAGATTTTAATTTCACTGTTCAGTCCCGATTTATAAAATCTGCATTGTTTTCAGATGCTCTGCAACATTTCGTTTTAATGTTTTTCGATACGTATTTAACACTCCAAACGACATCAGTGTGACGATATTTATGCTGTCGTGTCGAAGCGTTTAAGTCTCCTGTGGGCGAGTTTCACAGGACGATTTCGTCGAAATCTTCTTGAAAACAGTTAATTATGCGACGAATGTATCATGCATGAATTTAAGAATTGTGAATGTACAGTAACGGGTGCAGTTTTAGATTATTAGTGGGAATAATAGGTAAGAAAAATATATATAAACTAAACAAGATATGTAAATTAAAAATCTTTTACGATTATTACGCGCAAAAAGTTATTCGTAGGAAATTTGGTTTTGGTCATTAAAACTACATTTAAAACGTAGCTAAATTTGAGGTTTGGTAATTTATAAGAGTAATTTCACAATAACAACTTTAAATGACTAAATTAAGGCAAGCTCTAACTTGTCATAATTGTACTTGTGTTCAACTGATAACAATCTTAATTCAATGCTGTAAAAGCAATTTAGTTATTTGGAAATGTGGTATAAGAAATCAATTGTAGCGTTTCTTTCTTATTCATATTTTAACAGATAAACAGTACGCACCCGTTACAAAGATGAGATTTGGCTTGTGAGTTGTGCCTATAGTGATTTTCGACGACATGCCACAAACATCGACCTGTGAAACTCCCACACCGATTGCCTTCACAGAAATATACCTCATTGTAATAAGCGCCGTTCGATGCTAGTAAGTAAGGTGATTGCCAATATTCAAATCGGGGCCACAAGACTGTATGACACCGTATGGCAAAATTCATTTATTCACCTCAACTGCAAAAAATTTCATTTTTTCAACATTAAAGGTTATAATGCCGATTCTGAGCAAAAGCGTCTTTGTAAATCATACAATGGCTAAAACAGTATTTATTTCATTCAAAAATATTATTTAAGTCATCACTGTCGTGTCGTTTTAAAACGACTTCAAAAAGGAGTTTCTCAATTCGACCGTATATATGTTGTTTTTTTGCATTTATTTCACCATCAATTTTAAAAGACTTCCTACAAGTTATGCAACGATGATTAATTTATAGGTGATATGGTAGCACGAAATTTGTGATATTTGGCAGTTCTTGTGAACAGATATCTACATACATCAAGTAACCATTACAGTGTCATAGAGTATTGGGATCCAGGTATAAAAAAATTAGGATTTCTGAATTATTAAGCATAATATATCTATTTATATTAAAATAAAGATATGGAGAGATGCGCATAGTGCTTTTATGAATTGTAGATTCTAGAAATGAGACACAAAAAGATCTAGTCATATCTTCTTCATTTATTTATTTTTACTATCGCTTAGCATAGTTTAGCTTCAAGCACTTCCTTGTCTCTATTGTACTAATTTTTAATTATTTATTAATTCTCTTAAGTGCTTTTTTACATCACCATATCTAGATTTTTAATTTTTAAACGCGGTGAAAGCAACTACATTTTTCTAGCAGCCCAACGATTCTGAAGTCATAAAAGTCTATGACATGATATGATTTCAAAGTTAACAGTTCCATTACTATAGACTGTAAAAAAATACCAAACGTCACGATATCAATGTCATAGAATTGAGACCTCAGCATTAATAAGAAAAGCTAAATGTCTTTCCACATCTTTCGTTACTGAGATAGAAATTGTACAAAATTATATAAAATGTCCTATTAAATCCAATTCTATCTGACATCGACAGTCGGGAGGTGTGGTGAGCGTTTAACGGCGTGCGCTCTTAACCATTATTTTCGTAGGTCCCTAATGAATTATTTTCCAAAACATACGAACCGACTTTTCGTCTATCTACGAGTTAATAAAACGCCTAACCTTTCAAATATAATAATATATTAAAGTGATTAATAATAAGTTATCCAGAATATTGTTTCATAACAATGTTTCGTTAATTTTTTCTTCATAGACCTTTAGATTTTAATAAGGTTTACAAAAGTAATTAATATAATTTAACGGTATAGTGTGGTAGTTTTGAATGGTATAACCGTTTGATTAAGTTAGGGGTTTAAAGTACCTTAGAGAAAATTAAAGATAGGTAGAGGGAACTAGCATAATAGTTCTGCCAAAGTTTGTTGCTGACGGTACATCGATCTCATGGGAGCGGTGTAGCGTCAACAAAATATACGCGCCGTCCGTTACGATCACAGGTTTTAAATAAACTATGTACAGATCCAGCTTATGAAAGTACTATATAATGCTTCTGAAAGTATATTGTATAAATTGACTAATTTTTCTGCTATCCGTATATAATAAGCACATTACGAGTATTTCCTTGATATTATTATTGCGTACAGTAAAAGCAAATTTAGTATTCGAGCAATTTGTATAATAGATTTGACTATAGTGGTGTGAAAGGCTTTTATTTATAATTCTAGTGGTGTGGGAGACAAATGTCTTTTCTTTATTTTAATAAAAAGAATATGAATTCATTAAATGCCACTGATGTCATTCCCATAAACGAATAAACAATAACTTAACATTCGAGTTAGTAAACATAATTGATTGACAAAAGTGATCAATAATGCAAAATGCACCTGAAGAATTTGTAGAAGAATCATAGGTATTGATGCTCCATACTTGAGCATTTTTGTGTGGCATAAATTATTATCAATGAACATATTTTCTCTTTCTTTCTCAAATCAGACAAAGTTATGATATTTAGATAAAGCTTCCACTTAACTATTTTCTTATTTTGTAATAACAATATGTTATTGGCTATCATAACAAAAATTGCTTACACATAAATGAATTTCAAAATACAAAATTCTCCGCCAACTTCTAAATTGTAAATACATATATGACGTCATATCTAATTTAGGAGCTTACTAGCGTTTTGCCCCGGGACCTCTCGGGCGGGTGACAGGGTGTCGCTGTGTTTATGCTAAGAGAATTCATAATCATTCATTGGTTGGATACAATACGCCTTGGTTGGGATGTCTAAGCAAGGCTTTATTACAATTTTCATAGTTATTTGAATAACTATAATAAATTGAAATTAAAACGAAACATAATTAAATTCAATTCAATTGAATGCAACAGACACAGGTACACCAGCCAAAAGAAAAAAGCCCAAGACTCCAATATCGATTTTATCGTATATAATATTTAAATAGCTATTAATAATATAATTTAAGCTTGACCTCCTATTATTATTTCTTTGAATTATTGAATTGAAATTTAATACCGAAATTTTATTGACTTTGTTACACATAGGTACATATTTTTATATTTAGTTTAAAAAGAAATATTTTTGTTAATTTACAACTTGATTTAAAAGCAGATATAATCATTTCATTTATATTTTACATATTAATAAACAAAATATTTGTTATGAATTTAAAAATTACTGAAGACTCATTCATGCTTAGACATCTCAAAACCATAATCGAATAAGCGTAATAACCAGTGAAGGGGCAATCAATCGATCAAATATGTGCACGCTATTCTGATCAATGTATAGTCAAACCTTTGGAATCATTATCGCTTGCACAGTTTGACGGTACCACCACACTGGATGTCCCACACATTGTTCTGGATAACTTATGTCGGTATAGTTTAGGTGTGAACAGCCTGCTCTTTTACTTTCAAACCGTTAAATTTATATTTATTAGCAAGTTGCATACCACCAGTGTCAACATAAAATCTTTGAATTTGTAGCAATTCCTACTACAGTTTATTTAATTTTTGTTTTCGTTTAGCGTAGAAAGGAGCAGTGGCTGTTTACGAATAGCTTAGCAAAGGGATACCTCTACAGGTGTCTGTGATATACGCTTGTAAAGATCGTCCATTCAACCCCTTTATATAATTCACTATCTCTCCCATAACCGTTCCGTTTTGCTCGAGTACAGAAAACTAATTAATAATAATAAGACAAATTGTACATTTGACATCTTATTCAAGTGTATTTTACACATAAAAGTAATTTTTCAATTTAAATATAGAACAAAATGAATAGCGATCTACGGTAAGGAAATTGTAAAATCGTTTTTAATAAAATCTCAGATAGCCGCTTTTATCAGGATGCCTTTCGTTTGAAATTACATATATAGTTTTATATACCCTAGATTTGCTACAGTGTAATATAAGAGAATTGAAATAGGACAGCGTTAAGCTATTTGTTTAATGAATATATGTGGATTTTGTCACTTGTAACATAAATGAATGGAATATATTATTATAAATATTGATGACGTGCTGTTTGCGAAAGTGAACGCAAAGGAACTATATCTACGAATACGTTGTTTATATAAGCTACTCGACTATGATCTTCTACTGGACTAAGTTTCCTATTTTAATGTAAGAGAGTAATGCATTATTTTGCAATTGTGGATAAATAAAAATTGTTAATTGGTAGTCTAATTTAATAATAATATGTTTCACACGCGGCAAACACCTTAATAAGTACAAACCATCTGTCTAGTTATTTCAATATACTTGGCGTCTTATATAACTATACTAAAGAGGTTGAGTTCCTATTGAATTAATTTGGCAGAAGGCATATTAGCTAGATGTTGGCTTATTCGATTTTCAAGAACAAACCTAGTGTCACAAAATCCCAAAAAGTTACTTAAATAGCTTTACATTGATAAATGTAGTTACAAAAAATCAGAATTACATTAATTATGTATATATTCAATCACACTATATTTGTGCTTGAAAATATTACGTGAAACGTATCAGTATTTTTATTTCAACGTAACTGTAGACACTCATATTTGTATTATAAACTTTCTATCATATTTTTTTCTCTCTGTATAAGTTTTTTTAACAATAGGTATTATTTGATTAAATTTAAGTGCCATATTTATAAAATAAAAAAATAAAGTTATATGACAAATTAATGTTAGGCGATGAGCGTTACATTGAAATAAGAGCTGTTACGTTTTCCTGTTAATTTCGTACGATATGTACATAATTGAGATCTTCTGCCGCATCGTATTATGATTATGAAATGATACACCAAGGTAGCAGCTGTCGCTATGGCACAAGCGTCTGTCGCACAATTGTCGCATGACTGTCGCACTACAGCTAAATTGAAGTCCATAAATAATTTTACCAAAGAATTGTAATTTAGCATATAAAATGGATTGTCTTTTAATATTAATTAGATGAAATTGTTTTGCTAATAACGTACATAC
The DNA here is from genome assembly GCA_034621355.1 of Mycalesis mineus. Lineage (NCBI taxonomy): Eukaryota > Metazoa > Arthropoda > Insecta > Lepidoptera > Nymphalidae > Mycalesis > Mycalesis mineus. The sequence continues at coordinate 16,547,064 of CM067889.1, read as the reverse complement.
TGTATTTTTAATTTTTTTACTTTACCTGTTTTATTTTTGGGGCAAAAGGTCGCTACCTTACTTCTAATTGTACCATAAAACGAGAAACTTGTTCTTTATTAATATTATTATTAAATACTGTTACAAAATGTAGTTAAATATGTAGTTTACTAATTTTTGATCTCAACGCAGTTCTTGATAACTTTCCCTCCCCCATGTAAATTAAATTAGACTTTAGCAAAATAAAAAATTAACAAAATATTATAGTTATTTAAATGAAAATCATTTTAAATATGTCTTTAATGTTAAAATTTGTTTTTTAAAAAATATTTTTTTACAATTTGAGTAACTAAAATTGAAACGTACGTTGATTTTGCTAATATAATTTATGTATAACTTCTAGTCAGTTTTTCTATCGTAATATTGTTTATGTATCGGGCATTGTTTACAAAAAAGTAGATGAGTACGCCATTTTTTGATAATATTAGATACGACTCGATTGTATTAATGTAAATTTTTTTGTAAAACGCACATTTCTTTCTGCTTCAACTCAAACTTCTTTTATATCAAAAATATCGCAGAAATATCTGCTACCTGCCTATGGCCATAGTTTTTATATCGTAAAAATTATTATGCATAATATCCATAAATAAAGCTAAACTATAATAACTACCTATAATATATACCCTAATTCCCACTACGGAAGGATTTACTTTATTACAAGTATTTTTAATTTAACCCAACTAACTTCACATCTTATCGCATTCCCATACGTACTTACGTTAGATCCATAATGAAAATGGTTTCCTTTACGATTCATCCAAAGTAGATAAGCACTATGGAAAGACTCGAAATTTTCTCGGCGAAAATGAGAGGGGCAACTTTGTATGAATATTTTAAAATTTTTGGATTATGCCATTTTATAGTGGGGAAATTGCGGGTGACATTTCGTGAACGTGGTGACATGAACGTTTAATTTCATTAAAACTTGAACGCTGGAATTGTTAATAAATAATGACGTTAGAGTTTTTGGATATTTAAGGTGGAATGGAAATGGACGATTAAAGTTAGTACGAAAATATAAGCTTATTTGATAAAATTTCCAAAATGTGGGTTAATTAGTCACTTTCGCTTAGCTTCGTTCGAGTATATTTTGCGCTTTACAATACAATCCATTTTATATTGACGTGGACGCACAAAATGTTACAAATAAACTGAAAGTTACCAGCAGTGCATTTGATAGCTAGGCTGTTCTAATGATTCATAGTATATTGTTATATTTCGCCAAAGTTTGTAATTAAGAGAGTTTTAAACAATTATTTTAAAACGTCGCTAGGTAATATATTGTTTAACTATTTATTTATGATAGCTGGCACTACACGCTCGCACATGCTCGACGTTATAATTTTCAGCTGAGAATCAAGCTCATAATAAATATTTAGTATGCTTTTAGCCTTATTATAGAGGCATACAAAATATGAAATTATGTTCTAAATTAAGGTTCTACATAATATGAAGAAAATGTAAGCTTGAGAGACACTGTGTATTAATTGTAATAGGTACTAAGGGTCAACGTCAACGGACGGAGTTGTGACGTAAAGCATGTTAAAGGACAAAACATACTTAATCTTTATAATAAAACGTGCGTTAACCCTTAATTATCCGATGGCCACTAACTACAATTAGAGAATACTCAATCTATACCATAACCTCAGCTAGACCCGCTATTAGAAATAAAATTGCCATGATTTAATTTTTGTAAATACATTTCTATGTGCAAGTGCATAGGATTGAGTTTTAATTGTTGCTAAATACATTTTTCGTCCCCTTATTACGCTCGTTGACGCAGACCTTAATAATTAGGATTAGCCACACAACTCACCTTAGTGATTATTTTGTTGTTTCTACTACTTGTGAATTTAGTTAAATGTACCAGTAGTGAGGTTACGTACTTACAGAATATTGTAATGTGTGGCAATATTTATTAATAAAGATAATTTATTTCTTCTGTCTTAGTTATTGTCCTTTAGTTAATTAATTAAATTTAATAGAATATATTGACTTATATTCTCAATAAAGTTTGCACGTCGAACATATGCGAACGTGTGAAGCCAGCATTAGTCTAGCAAAATTCTGTAGCAAATTGACTGCATAATAGAACCACGTTTATATGAAACTAATACAATAATGATTTGCCTACTTTGCATGTCTAATTTAGTTAATACCTATTATGAAGTTAATATGTATATGGCTGAAATATTTCAAAACTAAATTACTATTCAATTATTTATTATTATACACTTATTACGTTTAGTATGCTAGAAATATGAGGAAGGATAATAAATAATTTTAATTATATTAGGTATGCGTTTTATTTTATTACCACCTTTTTATATAACAACTTATGAAAACTTACAAAGCGTTCACTTTAACTTCAATCGGTCATAATATCATCCGTTTTGTATTCTTTCTTCTAAATACTTGTACAAGGTAGTCCTTTCCAAATCAGAGTCACAAAATTCAAGAATATATTTATATAGATCACCTGAAACAAGTTATTTAATATTAAACATATATAAATCATTTCATTATTGCAATGTAAGGGTTAACGCTAAAACACGGGCGGGTGCGGGCGCGGACGCACGCGGCGGGCGACCGCCGCGGGCCACAAATCCGCGAACGGGCACCCGTCGCGTGCGCCCGTCTCAGTTAGCGCTGCTAGTATCATTTTGATCTCGAGCGTGTACAGTGGTGTCGAGAAGATTACCATGGATTATTTACTAATTTATTATTTGGCAAAAAGACGTCAACGGAAACAACGTCGACTGCATAACCCGTTCTTGACAAGCAGGTTACTCAGAGGAGAATTCGATGATTCATTCGCCATATCCCATAATACTGGTCGAAATTGCACCTCAATTATTACGCGCTCTGTATCGATGTTCATGATTGTACCTAAACTCCGGTGCGTGTGACCGTAGCATCTAGCGGCGCTCGACTGATTTGTAGAAACAAACCCGCTCGCGTGTGCCCGTCGCGGGCGCTACCACCCGCCACCCGCGGCCGCGCTCCGTCGCACGCGCCTGCGCTGTCCATACTATTATTCATTATACACCCGCGAGCGTGCACCCGCGCGAGTTTTAGCGTTAGCCCTAAGATGGAAGTGAACTAACTTGTTAGGAGTAGGATAATATCCAAATCCCTACGGTTTCTACAAGACATCGTACCGGAACGTAAAATAGCTTGACGGTACTTTAATAGTCTTGAACAGTCTTTGTGAGTGAGGTGGCTACTAGCCACGGCCAAGGCCTCTCACCAGCTAGACCTTTTTTTTTTTAAACGTGAGAAAATCCTTATGGATACCTTCTCGTCATGGGGAGGCGAGAAGATTATGTCGGACTCGACTAAAACCCCACGGTGTTCCAACTCGTCGCCTGGGGCTGAATTACGGGAACGTTACGTACTACTACCGTAACCCCACCAGCTAGACCTGGGCCAATTCAGAAAATCTCAATCGGCCCTGCCGGGAATCGACCCCAGCACCTCCGTCTTGTGCGCAAATATTTATATTGTAACCCCTAAATCCAGTGGTTACTATATATGTATATCCCCTCTCCTATAAGGAGGGAGGCCTGGCACTGTAGTGGGTCGTTAATAATCTGATATTTTTTTTATTGACTACAAGTTGGCCCTTGACTGCTATCACACCTGATGTTAAGTGATGATGCAATCTAAGATGGAAGCGGGCTAACGGGACGAAAATCCACACCCCTTTCGGTTTCTACACGACATCGTACCGGAATGCTAAATCGCTTGGCGATACGTATATGACGGTAGGGTGGTAGCTAGCCACGGCGAAAGCCTCCCACCAGCCAGACCAAGACAAATTAAGAAAAATCTCAATCTGCCCCGCCAGGAATCGAACCCAGGACCTCCGTCTTATAAATCCACCGCGCATCCCACTGCACCACGGAGGTCGTCAAAAATGATATGATGATGATATATTGTAATCATATTGTCATTATCAACTTACCCACGGTGACGTTATTCTTCACCAGCGCATCATACACTCTGATAATGTCCAGCTTCAACTCCTCGTCTCCGAAGGTATAGTAGCCCATGGGCCTCGCAGCGAGCACGCAGGACATCAGCTGCAGTAGGGATTTAAGTCGCGCGTTACCTCCAAAGGCTCCACACCCCCAGTTGCCCGTGGCTACCCCGGGGTAGTTGTTGCCTTCTTGACTACTGTGGAATGAAAAGCCGACATAAGCCTGAAATATGAAAAATGTGTATTATTTCAATGATTATTCCCTTTTTAAATTAAATGTTAATTTATTCGTTGCCCTTCATGCAATGGCAGATAAAATTTAACACCATTTGTGATCCTTTTTTCTTTTTTTACCCGACTGCGTCAGAAGGAGGGTTATGTTTTTCGAGCGTATGTTTCCAATAAAATTCTGTCTTTTTTAACCGACGAAAAAAAAACGGAGGAGGTTCTCAATTCGACACGTATATTTTTTTTATGTATGACCACGCATAACTTTTTACAGAGTTGTCCGATTTTGATAATTCTTTTTTTATTAGAAAGGGCACACTTCCAAGATGGACCCGTTGTCATCATGTTAGAATCTGATGATGATATCCTGGGAAAATTGAAGGAACTCTTCAAATTTTATAGGCACACTTGCAGTGATTTCGGTTTTTGTGTAAGTATCGGTAGCTTTTTGGCTACAAGTGCCATATAATATATTATGACAGTATAGTACGAGTACGTTACGTCGCGATAAATCACTAAAAAGTAAGAATTTTTTATTCTTTTTTTTATCGACTACAAGTTAGCCCTTTACTGCTACCACACCTGATGTTAAGTGATGATGCAATCTAAGATGGAAGCGGGCTAATTTGTTAGGAGTAGGATGAAATCCACACCCCTTTCGGTTTCTACACGACATCGTACCGGAACGCTAAATCGTTTGGCGGTACGTCTTTGTCGGCAGGGTGGTAACTAGCCACGGCGAAAGCCTCCCACCAGCCAAAATAAATTTTTTTTAATAAAAAAAAGAACCGACTCAAAACGCATATATATATATCTATATATATATATATATATATATATATATATAGTACAGTTTACAACCGACGAAAAAAAACGGAGGAGGTTCTCAATTCGATATTTATACAGAACTAAATGTCACAGTTATTTTTTACTATTTAGTGCGTTTTGAGTCGGTTCTATTTTTTGGTAAAAAATCTTTTAATTGTGTTAAAAAGATAGAATTTGTGCGCTTTAATACGCTTTCGTTTCGTTCAATTTAGTATAAGGGAGTTGAAAATATTTCTAATACATACGTATGCTAGCCGACAACCGCTCATTTTTCTGATTCGCTCAGTTCCCACTTCCGCTTCCTATTCTACTCCATATAAGTCGAAATATAACATCAGACGAAGTCATTAAATAAATAAAAATTCGTTTCAGAGATTAGCCGAAATAAACATAAAAAAAATACTAAAATTGCATTTCTGACGTACCTCTAGTCTCGTATAGTATACTTCGATTAAGTGAAAATTACAAACAGATGATTCAATATTTGTTTGAAAATAAACATAACATCAATAAATGCGAAACCGACAGGATTCGAACCCGCGTCCCTCTGGCAATCCGGGCCTGAGCGCCATATCGCTGGACTGCGATGTCCACTGTGCCGAAATTATGCATGTGATTATGTTAAATTTTTGACTTGTAAAGATTTTTTGAAAAAGTGCCATATACCTATCTAAGATATTTTGTTATTTATGTTCTTAAAATAATATAACGCGATAGATGTATAATAGTAATTTATGTAACTGTCAAGTAATGAGTGCCATGCCATTATAACACGAGCTTCTATTGTCCTAAGTTTAGTACCGTAACTAGGGCAGTGCCAGCGGTGCCCAGACACAGGGCGCAGATCCTGAAGGGGCGCAGACATGACCAAACCATATACAAACAATACCTTATATAGAGTCAGTTACAAGTCTGTAGGGCGCAGTTGTCACGCTGGCACAGGGCGCAGACATGACCAGACCATATACAAACAATACCTTATATAGAGTCAGTTACAAGTCTGTAGGGCGCAGTTGTCACGCTGGCACAGGGCGCAGACATGACCAGACCATATACAAACAATACCTTATATAGAGTCAGTTACAAGTCTGTAGGGCGCAGTTGTCACGCTGGCACAGGGCGCAGACATGACCAGACCATATACAAACAATACCTTATATAGAGTCAGTTACAAGTCTGTAGGGCGCAGTTGTCACGCTGGCACAGGGCGCAGACATGACCAAACCATATACAAACAATACCTTATATAGAGTCAGTTACAAGTCTGTAGGGCGCAGTTGTCACGCTGGCACAGGGCGCAGACATGACCAGACCATATACAAACAATACCTTATATAGAGTCAGTTACAAGTCTGTAGGGCGCAGTTGTCACGCTGGCACAGGGCGCAGACATGACCAGACCATATACAAACAATACCTTATATAGAGTCAGTTACAAGTCTGTAGGGCGCAGTTGTCACGCTGGCACAGGGCGCAGACATGACCAGACCATATACAAACAATACCTTATATAGAGTCAGTTACAAGTCTGTAGGGCGCAGTTGTCACGCTGGCACAGGGCGCAGACATGACCAGACCATATACAAACAATACCTTATATAGAGTCAGTTACAAGTCTGTAGGGCGCAGTTGTCACGCTGGCACAGGGCGCAGACATGACCAGACCATATACAAACAATACCTTATATAGAGTCAGTTACAAGTCTGTAGGGCGCAGTTGTCACGCTGGCACAGGGCGCAGACACGACCAGACCATATACAAACAATACCTTATATAGAGTCAGTTACAAGTCTGTAGGGCGCAGTTGTCACGCTGGCACAGGGCGCAGACACGACCAGACCATATACAAACAATACCTTATTTAGAGTCAGTTACAAGTCTGTAGGGCGCAGTTGTCACGCTGGCACAGGGCGCAGACACGACCAGACCATATACAAACAATACCTTATTTAGAGTCAGTTACAAGTCTGTAGGGCGCAGTTGTCACGCTGGCACAGGGCGCAGACATGACCAGACCATATACAAACAATACCTTATTTAGAATCAGTTACAAGTCTGTAGGGCGCAGTTGTCACGCTGGCACAGGGCGCAGACACGACCAGACCATATACAAACAATACCTTATTTAGAGTCAGTTACAAGTCTGTAGGGCGCAGTTGTCACGCTGGCACAGGGCGCAGACACGACCAGACCATATACAAACAATACCTTATTTAGAGTCAGTTACAAGTCTGTAGGGCGCAGTTGTCACGCTGGCACAGGGCGCAGACACGACCAGACCATATACAAATAATACGTTATTTAGTCAGTTACAAGTCTGTAGGGCGTAGTTGTCACGCTGGCACACGGCGCAGACACGACCAGACCATATACAAACAATACCTTATTTAGAGTCAGTTACAAGTCTGTAGGGGGCAGTTGTCACGCTCGTCCATACCTTATTAAGTTCCCTGTCAACCATTTCCTTAGTATACTGTTCGTCAGGTTTCGGGAACCGCCTCGCGTCCAGAGCTAGCACCGCACAGCGCCGCCTGCCGGAGGAATCGCGCGGAGTTTCATCTCTGTAGTCGCCCGCCCATTTGAAGCTCATGCTGTAACCCGAGTGCGTACTGAAACGCTCACTGCCTGATACGCAAACAGTAATGTAACTTTATTAAAGCCTCATTAGCGAACTGTAACTGTAACCGAACAGATACAGTGTGTGTACGCTATGTCCACATTACTGTGAACGTAACGTCAAGGAATATGTCGGAGCATGGCAACATTTACAGCGCCTTCGTTAACTAATTAGCTACCGCCTATTACGGGTGTTATATTGCCGATAACACCAGCACCCTTTAACAGCCGACGTTAAAGTTTAATTGTCATCCAAACTATTATTATTTTTAATTAGTAGTTGTCATTTGTTTGAAACGTTAAGTTGCAAACTTGGGTGTAGCTTGTCACGTTGGCCAAATTGCGTGTCATTATGTGTATAGGTACCTATTGCTTGATAGTTTTTACCCGACTGCGTCAGAAGGAGGGTTATGTTTTTCGAGCGTATGTATGTATGTATGTCCATTTCTTCGGCACGCGCTACAGCCTAAACGGCTGAACGGATTTTGACATGTGAGGTGTCGTTGAATTTGTCAAAATTGTGGTAGTGACATAGGCTATATAAATTTTCAAAATGGCGCCTGTAAATGGGGGAAAAAAGGGGGGATGTGTGTATTTTTTTCTCTTATTATAGCAATATGGCTACTGATTGAAAGGTATTAAAAACCATTTCAAAAATATAAATATCATATCATGTTCATATTACTTTTTTAACAAAAAATGGCAAAAAGTGTACTAAGTGTACCGTCTCATTTCTATACCATAAACTAAAACTAAAAAGTCTCAAATAAAATTATTATTATAAAAACAAAAAACCCGACAGCTTAGAAGTTATGAACTGAAAAGAGAAAAACAAGGATCACTATATCTGTTTAAAATTCTAAATAATTTTGGTGCTGCAGGCGGGGACAAACGTAGTTTTGGTAGATCTTTCTTTCCCCGCAGGTTAAAATATTTTGTCCCTGTTTGCAGCACCATAAATGTTAAGTGAACCATTAGTGTTAAGTGAACAATGTACCTCTGGTGACTGACTCGTTGATCTAGTGGTTAGGCTATATTGCTTCGATCACGAGGTCTTGGCTTATAATCTTGGAATTATTTCGAGTTCTTAGAAATGTTCACTAAATTCAAAGTTGGCGGTGTTGCACCCTCATGCCTTAAAAAGCGATTAAGCCGTCGATCCCGGTCACTGTCATCAATATAATCACCCGAAGCCCGACAACTCGCATTGGAGGAGCGTGGTGAGTCCACGTTCCATAATCACTTGGTCGAGCCCTGTAGTAAGCCGTTAATAGACTGATTATGAAGAATGTACCTATAATCATGACCGCTTCAGTGGGCTCCATGACTTCAGTGAACAACAGAGATACAATCAGTTCAGGATTGCTAACAAATCTGATCTCTTCCTGCACGGCGCCGCGACGCAACACGCCGCCGCCGATGAATCTATACAAATAAATATAATTTAAGTGTCTGTTTGTAACTTCAAATTAACACCTTTTTGTTAAATGTGTACTGTACAAACACTATTTTTTTTAATCAAAGTTGGCCCTTAATTGCAATCACATCTGGTTGTGAGTTTGCAGTAGAATTAAATCCACGCGCCTTTCGGTTTCTGCACGACATCGTACAAGAACACTAAATCGCTTGGTGGTACATCTCTATCGCCAAAGTGGTAACTAGTCATGGCCGAAGCCTCCTACCACCCAAACGCTCTAAAGTTCAGGCGAGAAACAAATCCGGGACCTCCGTTTTATAAAAAACTTACTCTTGCATTACTAGTTAACACCCTACCGACAAAGACATACCATGCGAGTTACCATTCCGGTACGATGTCGTGTAAAAACCGAAAGGGATGTGGATTTCATTTTACACCTAACAAGTTACACAAGGTGTGATAACAATCAAGGCTCACTCAGAATATTTAAAAAATAAGTTAATTTTAATGTACATATATTTTTTTAATAAGAATTTACTTGTTAGCAAAATCCACTTGTATACATCCATGGGCATCTTCAATCAGAGTCACAGCTTCCACGAAAAGAGATACTTTTGATATTGGCAGTGAACAGTTCGACCAATCAGGACATTCCTCCAGGGGTATGTTGCGACGAGAATATGTTACCACACCTGTGGGTTGCTCTAATGAAGAAAAGGATATTTAGAATTATAGCTTAGAGTAAGTATACATGGAGTTGACATGGAAGAATAATACTGTGAACGAATGAAATGTTAATACACGAATTATAGATTAGAGTAAGTATACATAGAGTTGACATGGAAGAATAATACTGTGAACGAATGAGATGTTAATACACGAATTATAGATTAGAGTAAGTATACATAGAGTTGACATGGAAGAATAATACTGTGAACGAATGAGATGTTAATACACGAATTATAGATTAGAGTAAGTATACATAGAGTTGACATGGAAGAATAATACTGTGAACGAATGAGATGTTAATACACGAATTATAGATTAGAGTAAGTATACATAGAGTTGACATGGAAGACTAATACTGTGAACGAATGAGATGTTAATACACGAATTATAGATTACAGTAAGTATACGTAGAGTTGACATGGAAGAATAATACTGTGAACGAATGAGATGTTAATACACGAATTATAGCTTACAGTAAGTATACATAGAGTTGACATGGAAGAATAAAACTGTGAACGAATGAGATGTTAATACACGAATTATAGCTTAGAGTAAGTATACATAGAGTTGACATGGAAGAATAATACTGTGAACGAATGAGATGAAGTCTCACAGCCCCGAGGGGTCCCCTGGCAACCGTCAGGCAAATAATGACAGCTGTCATTATAGCTCCGTCGCTACCCAGGTAGCCGCGGGCTGCCGCGGGCCTCAACGAAGGTTTAATTTTATTAGGCGCTAAAAACTAAGTTTTAGTTTAAAAAAAGAATTGTTTCATATTCTGTGATAAATTTCCAAGACATTGACATTGAAATTGGTATTATTTTGTGTTTATTTTTAATCTTATTGGACAGTGCTCGAAAGTGAAATTATAAGAGTGTTTTTTCGTGATTTGTGCAAATTTATTGAATGTAAGTACAATTTTTATTACAAAACTCATTATTTTGCATACAGTGATTGTTTTCACGTTATTTGTTTTAAGAAATACATCGAAAATTTTAAATAAATCATGAAAACATCTGATACGTATCTTCCCGAATTACGACTTATTTGCGCATGTGAATGATAGTAAATATTACTAAAAATGTATAAAATTTACTTGGAAGTAGTTTACATAAGTATTTACTAACATATTATTGTAAAATATTAGAAAATTATTTATTATTGTGCAACTAAAATTTGACGTTTCTTGAGTTCAAAGCGACCGTTTTGGTCTGTCAATACCAAACAAAACAGTTTCGTTTGGTATTGGTAAAACGAGCTATTTTGGTCTTTATTTGTGAAGCGCTAAGGACGGTTTACCGGTAACCAATAAGAATCCGTTTGTTTGTAAAGTAAGACATAATGATGTATCGATACATCGCCGTGTGTAAAAGATGTCGATAAATTTGGTTCAATTTATATTTGTATTTTGTATAAATTAATTATAAAAAGCAAATACAAGCTACTTGAAAATTTATGTTTAGAGTTTTTTTAACAAAAAGAAAAATCAAAAGATCCGCGTGCTCACATGATGACAATAACTTTTCATTTATTTATTTTACAGTATGGCAGAAAACTGGCGAGAGGACAAAAACCTGCCGGCCGATATCCTCATCCTCATTTATGACGATGAGGCTGAGATTAGCGCCGACGAAGACCTGCTCCGTCATGACGGTGTATTAAAAAAATGTAAAATTAAATAACAAGAGAAATGAGTTCTACACTAACATTTCGAAAATACTTTAGGTAGTTAAAAGTAAAAATTAATAAAAATTAGAATCATTTTATTTTTATTTACATTATATAATAATACCTTACAAAAAGGATAACTGTCGATAAAATTACCAAAAGTAAAAGAACACATCCCTAGCTGTTTTTATATTTCGAAGTGACGGGTGGATCGTGTTTCAAGTGTTTTTATGGTGATCATACCAATTGTTTTTGTTATGTTATTTACAATAAATAGATAGCATAGACACCAGTTCTTTAGACTTTGTTTGTATTTTCATTTATTTTTCGTAATCCAACGCACAACATAGTTCCAAAATGTTGTACCCGTAAAATAAATATATAAAGCTTTGATTATATCAACATTTTGATAGATAAAAGTTAGGAAATATATCAATCAAGTCATTACATTTTACAGAATGGCAAAATATGGCTTAAAAGAAGATTATTTATTAATTTTTTGTAGAGTAACGTATCAGACCGAAATAGAAAACAGCGCGCGAGCGGGAGGGCACTACGCCCGTAACTGACACTGACAGCAGTTGTCAACTGTCAGGCGCCCAGGGGTTAATATACGAATTATAGCTTAGAGTAAGTATACATAGAGTTGACATGGAAGAACAATACTGTGAACGAATGAGATGTAAAACCCTAAAGGGTGACATAGACGAAAGATTTTTGTCCTTATCTTGTTTGACTGACTTAAAACTCAGTCAAACAAAGACTGTGACATTCTTGTTATTGTGGCGAAATTCGAATTTGTGAAGTAAAAACAGTGCTTATATTTGTTAAAGTATTTCTTGCACTTATTGACACTTTTGCATGTAGCTTGTAAAGACATAGGTAACTTGACATTTGTGGTATTAACCATCAAAATTAAAATACATGAAATAAGATGACCATTTCCTTATTTCCTTAGTCGGATTACATCGCCGCAGTACGAAAGATCCAAGCTCCACCGCTCTGTTCCTCTCATACGAAGGTGAAGGCGCATCTACTCCATCATTAAATAAGGATGCTGGAAAACGTAGGCGTGTCATAGTAGACTGAGCATTCGATCCTGTGGCGCGCCCCGGTGCCACCTAATGACGCAGACGTGTCCGCTGGGTTTTAGGGCTAACGCTAAAACTCGCGCGGGTGCACGCTCGCGGGTGTATAATGAAAAATAGTATGGACTGCGCGACGGAGCGCGGGCGCGGGTGGAGGATTCTCACCCGCGCGGCGGGCGGCGGGTACACGGCACGGGCGCCCGCGACGGGCACACGCGAGCGGGTTTGTTTCTACAAATCAGTCGAGCGCCGCTAGATGCTACGGTCACACGCGCCGGAGTTTAGGTACAATCATGAACATCGATACAGAGCGCGTAATAATTGAGGTACAATTTAGGCCAGTATTATGGGGTATGGCGAATGAATTATCGAATTCTCCGCTGAGTAAATAATCCATGGTACTCTACTCCACACAACTGTACACGCTCGAGATCAAAATTATACTAGCAGCGCTAACTGAGACGGGCGCACGCGACGGGTGCCTGCGCCCGCAACCGCGCCAGTTTTAGCGTTAGCCCTTAGTGGGTATTTCGGTCTAACCGGGGAGTCCCACATACCCCTCCGGAAGTAGATTCGATATCTTCGACTTTGCTTCCAGGAGGAATGCGTAAATGCATTTCCCATCGTTCAGCGTTCTGCGTACAAAAGATCCAAAAGAGTCGGAAGTGCATCCACTATGGCGAGCCTCACTATACTATAATAATACCTTTTTTTATTTACCTTTACAAATCCTGGAGAAGTAATGGCAGATGCATCTTAGCTTTTCCATCACCTTTGGGCCACCGCCATCATATAAACTGAAACATATAAATATTCCATAATTAATTTTTTTGGGAGGAGAAAGTTTTCTTGTTATACATATTGTTCAAATGTCGGTTTTACAAAAAGCACATACACTAAATGTACTATAACGAGGATAAAATCGCATATTTAGCTCTAGTGAAATAAGATTTTTACAACAAGCATGGAAAAAATAGTCAATTTAATCAATACTAATATTACAAAAATGCTAAAATTATATCTGTTTGTCACTCAATCACACCTAAACTACTGAACCAATTTCAATGAAATTTGGCGCAGAGATAGTTTAGAGCCTGAGAAAGGACATAGGCTACTTTTTTCGGACTATAATAAATAGGAATTTCTGTCGGACCGAGTTTTGAGCTTCTACAAGTTTTTATAAAATTAAACTATTTATTTTAATATTTTATAAAATTGTTTTATTTTCTTACAATGGTAGTGAAAAATATAGTGTAATATACTGCGTCAAAACCAATTATAAATAGGTGTAATTTATTACTTCGATAAAACTCGGAAATATAACTAGCTCACATAAGAATATGCAATTTAAAATCTTTAAACTATTTTATTTAACTAAAGTACATCGCTTTAACGTTCATTCTAAGACGGTAGCACACTCTTAACATGTTGCAAGACGTGTAGATTAAAAAATACTTACGAGTTAAAATTCGCAGGTGGATATGTTCTATAATCCGACTCGTGTCGTTTGTTGTTTCTCTCAGGGAAGGTGCAGAAAAATGAGTTCGCCAGCAAACTAGCGATCTGCCATTGCGTCAGTGACAACGATTTGTTTTGTGCTTTTCTGAAAATAATACTTTATTCATTATTTACTATTCTCCTTTGCCGAGCGATCAGGTTATACTCGTAGAAAATCAAGTGAAAGATTCCATAATTGATCTAAAAACGAAGTGAATGTTTCAATGACTGACAGGCAATAGCTACTGTTATAAGGCAATCAAAAATGGAATAGGGTTAATTAACAGAAAGACTGCCGTTGATCTACTGGTTAGCGTATGTGACTTCGATCTCGAGATAATAGCCTAGGACGGAGAAGAATACTAAATTTATCTTCTAAGAATTTTTCAATAAATTCTAAGCCCGGGTTCGTCCCAGTTACGATTGATAATCGTGACATATGATAGTAATCTTTGATGAATTAAACATTATTATCCTAAGGTCACCGATCCGCCGCAGCAACCTGGAGCAGTGTGGTGGGTGTACGCTCTATATCCCCTCTCCTATATGGAGTGTGGTCTGGCTCTGTAGTCCGCCATTAATGGGCTAACGAAAAAAGATCCTCGTATTAGTTAACTTAGCTTAATTCAGCAGACTGAGATTGAAATATTAATTTGCAGCCATGCTCAACTATTTTTGTACCTACCACTACAGTAACGAAAAAATATGTATGAATCACTTCCTTTCCACACTAGGGCATAAAACAAAATTTTACGCTTATATATCAAGCTACAATGAAACGCATTGAGACGAATATCTTAGCATTCCATGGATTCACCGTGCGGGTGCCGGGTCCATCGCGTGGCTGAGAGAAAAACTCCGAACAGAGCCCGAGACTTGTGTCACGGGTGTAGGTTTAAAAGAGATCTCTTAGTGACGCGCGTCAACACTCACCTCCTCTGTTCAAGTTGTTCTCCCTGCCCAGCCAAGGCCAAGGTCTTGCAGCAGGTTATAGAGAGACTTCGCTGGTATACCACTCGCACCCACTTCTACCGCGTGTGACGTTCATGCGGGAGAGATGAATGAAACGTCAACACGATTCGAGAATAAATATATATTAATAAAAAAAATAAATACAAAAGTTTTACAAAAAAGTTAACTAGAGAGAGGGCCGTGGGTAAAGTGGGCCCTGCATTTATTTTTGCTTCCGTGTACGGTTGAGGGTCAGGTACTCCCCTGGTTTGCTCTGGGGTGTGTTCCGTGGCACAAGGAGGGCGGAACACCAAGGGCCCAGGTCAGGACAGCGCGCGTCGGTCGAGATGCCGGCACGCTGTCGTAGTAGGTAGGTTGCACGCGGAGAGAAGTAGGTCGCGCTCAAACACGGAGTAGGTAGGTAGGTAGACCCGGTGTTTCGGCAGGCGTGGCCTTGGACTTGAGGTTGGGGCCCCGAGGTAAAGTGGGCCCTTAACTTGAGTGGGTCCGAGGTAAGGCGTAGCCGTAGACCTGGCTCCTGGAATTTACATCCAGCATGTTAGGGTGTGTATTAAAGCCTTCTCCGTTGGCCGAACCGCACGCGCAAGCAAACGAGGGTAAAACAAAATGGCGGTGCGCTTTTCGGCAGACGGAGTTTACAAAAAAAGGAGAGAATATAAGCGTAATGATCGATGTTAAATGAGATGAGTTCGAGTAAGTATGTACCTATTAACAATGCACGTAATAATCTACGATTGGTGTTAACAGGTACCTACTACAAAAAAAAATAATAATTATATCTAGCTACAACAAAATAATATTTAGGAATCTACTCAGAAAATAAACGTAATTATGTTATAATTACGCTAATAATTATCTAAACACAACTCAAACAAAAGTATTAGGTACATACTGGAAATAAAAATTAGAATTTGAACAATTAACGTATAAAATTTAAATGTAACTACTAATGAAAATGTTTATGGGTGAATCCTGTGCAATAATGCAATAAGCTTAAATCTAAACGCTAGTATAGATTGCTTCAACACTTACCCGTTATATTACGGGAATTTAGGCGTATTAAAATAATATGCACGATAAGTAGCACTCCGGGATTAATTAATTCGACACAGTTGTCGGCAATCACGAAATTATATGAATGATCGAGATGCGAGTCCGACCGGCGCATAGGTCACCGCGCACCGCGCACCGCGCACACCCCGCGCACCCCGCGCTCGACTCCTCGCAGCTCACGCTGCGTACGCACGCAGGTATTTTTTTTATGAAATACCTGCTTTTTTTATTTTTTTGTGAATGCTACGTTACATATCCCCCTCGCCTACCAAGGATTTTATTACCTTTAAATAAAATCCGCTAAAACCCTATAACTGAGATGCAAGTACAATTAACCTTTCACAAAACCTTCCATAAACTTCCATACTTCACTCATTCAATAAAAGCAGCAGTATTTATAGTTTGAAATACTGACGCATCCTTTTAGGGGAGGAGAGTCAAGAGTTATAAAAGTAAACCCATGACTCTTGTACGGGATTAGCTACCAGGTGACAAAACAACAGGCACTGGAGGAAACGTAACTGAGAACAAAATTTCTGAGAGTAAAGTATAGAGGGAAAAATTAAAAAAAAAAAAAATTATATAAGCAATTTAATTGATTTTAGGTCTTTGATATGCCAGGTACCTAGATTTTTGCCTGACATATCTTCCAAAACATATACTAACGGAGATTTCTTCTGAATAATCTTAGTCTTAATAAATTTCGGAGCCAGTTTTTTAGAGAACTGGTTCTCCTTATTACTAAGAAAATAAGCTCGCTTCATAACAATGTCGCCAACGTTAAATTCTGCAAATTTACGGCGTAAATTATAGTGAGATGAATTCTTTTTATGTGCCTGCCACAACCGAGATTGTACGGAGTCAAAAATTTTTGAAAGACAGCCTAGGTTTTCTGCGTAGTGATCGCGTGGTAGAAACAAGACTTCATCTCCGAGATCGTTATCGATATAGTGAGAACCATTAGTCACGAGTTCACGACCATAAACTAGGAATGCAGGTGTGAAACCAATCGCTTCATTTACGGAACTATTGATAGCAAACTGTATCTTAGGGATAAATAAGTCCCAGGACCTATGATTATCGTCTACAAAAGAAGAAATGCAAGTTATTATGGTTTTATTATATCTCTCAACTAGATTGACTTGAGGGGTATATTTCGGAGTATAGTAAACGTTGGGGATTTCGTACTTTTTAAATAGAGTCTCTGTAACTTTCCCGCAGAACTGAGTTCCATTGTCCATCATGATTGTTTGTGGGATTCCGTGGACAAGGAAAACATCTTCCTCTAGGATTTTAGTGATTATTTCTGCTGTTGCTTGCTTAATTGGAAATATTAAACAATATTTTGAAAAACAACAAGTGACGACGAGAATATAGTTGTTACGTGACTTAGTAGTAGGTAAAGGACCCATTAGATCGATAGAGATCATCAGGAACGGACGCGAACATTGTTTAGGCCGACCCATCTCTCCGAGAACTCGATGGTTTTGAGTCTTGTATGAAAGACACTTGTCGCAGGAACCAATAAATTTGACAACGTCTTGATGCATTCCTGGCCAGTAGTATCTTAACGTTAAACGATGGTAAGTTTTAAAAACGCCTAGATGACCCGCTGTTGGTTCGCTATGATTTTCCGCGATGACTTGATCGCGAAGTTCTGAGGGTACTACTTCCTTCCAGGAGAATTCATTTACGAGTTGGCATTTATTTTTAGATAATCTAAATAGTGAAAAATTTTTAATTTGAAAGTTAGGAAACTTCAATGGTTCGTTTAGACAACCGTTGTAGATATTTTTATACCACGAGTCTTTAGTAGTTAAGTGAGAGTTAGAAATGTTAATAGTACTAACTGGTATGCTTCTAGAGAGAGCGTCAGGTATGACATTATCAACACCGCGTCTGTGTTTTAGCACAAAGTTAAATGCAGATAGGCGAACGCCCCATCGAGCTAAGCGACCAGTAGGGTTACTTATTGATAAGAACCATTTAAGTGCGCTATGGTCAGTATAGACGGTAAAAGGCTGACCGTTTTCAATGTAGCAACGCCAATGTTCGAGGGCCAAAACGACAGCTAGGGTTTCACGTTCAGTTATACTATAATTTCTTTCAGCAGTTGTTAGTGATTTGCTCATATAAGCAATTGGATGTTCTTTACCTTCTATAGTTTGAGTTAACATTGCGCCAATTCCATAGTTACTAGCATCTGTATGGACCTCGAACGGTTTACTGTAATCTGGACAAGATAAAACTGGAGCAGTGACGAGACACTCCTTAAGTTTCTGAAACGCGGATTCGGCTTCAGTAGTCCATTTAAAATTAGTTTTACCACCTTTGAGTGAAGTTAATTTGTTCAAAGGACCAGCTATAGTACTAAAATTAGGAACGAAACGCCTATACCAAGTTGCAGTACCCAGGAAACGTTTTAAATCTTTGCGGCAAGTTGGTGTAGGAAAGTTGAGTATCGCGTCAACCTTACTCGGATCGGTCCGCAAACCATGGTTGTCAACCACATAACCTAAGTATTTAAGTTTAGAAGCAAAAAAGTTACATTTTTCGAGATTTATAGTTAAATTAGCTTCTTTTAACTTATTAAATACTCGCAAAAGCAGAGTCACATGACTATTAAAGTCCTTAGAGATTACGATTATGTCGTCTAGGTAGGCGAATACTTTAAGATCAAACTCAGCAAATAAGAGATCGACGAGTCTTTGTTGAGTCGCTGGAGCATTTGTTAACCCGAAAGCTGTCCGTTTAAAACGAAATGTGCCTCTAGAAGGAACAAAGAATGCAGTTTTGTCGCGATCTTCAGAAGCAATTGGTATTTGCCAAAAGGCTTTCGACAAGTCAATACTTGATAAGTAACGTGCATCTCTAAGGTTGTCAAGAATCTCAGATATATACGGGAGATTATAAGCATCGCGTTTGGTGACTGAGTTAAGCTTACGGCTATCAAGACAAAAACGTGGTTGGCCGTTCTTTTTGGTTACTATTAGGACAGGTGATGACCAAGCACTCTCGCAAGGTTCTATAACGTCGAGTTGTAACATTTCATCAACCTGTTCAACAAGAATACGTTGTTTCTCGGGTGATAATCTGTAGTAACGTTGGCGAATAGGTTTAGCCTCACCAGTGTCAATATGATGAGTAACAAGATTAGTAATACCAAGACCTTTGTTTTGAAAAGAAATATCTTGATATTGTTTAATAACATTATCAGACAGCTGTTTTTCAGTATCTGACAATTTCGCGTAGCCCTGTATAAAGGTTTGATGAGAAGCACCAACTACACCATTGTCATTACAATTGTTGTCATTAGTTGTAAGAATGCTGCTAACATATTTTGGGCACAGTTTGAATTTACGCCAGAAATCTATGCCCAAAATGAGGTCTGGTTTAATTTCCGGTATTACAAAAGCTTTTAGAATGTGAGATTGTCCTTCAAAATCTACTGGAATATTTATATAGCCTAGCGTTTGTAACAATTGGCCTCCAGCTGCAGTAACTGAAGTACCACTGTCCCTGTTTAGAGGCCACCCAAGGCTTTCAAGTTTAGTGTGGATGCCGTTACCTAGAATTGTAATAGCAGAACCAGAGTCCAACAGACCAGAAAAAGATAGTCCGTTAATTTGGATGACAGCATAAGGCCTATTATCCTGAGTATAATTTTTGTCGAGAATTGTGTGAATCTTATAGGTCTTAAAATAAAAACTTATTGTTTTGAGCCACTCTTGCCAATCTATTTTATCAAAATTGTTTGTCACACAATTCTCCGAAATTAGTTTTTTGATTTAGTAACTCTGTTTTTAGCACATTCAGGACAATCAGGTGTTTTAAAATTATCAAGGCCACAAACAAAACAAAATATTTTAGATCTGTCAGCAGTGCAAAGTTTAGTACTATGTGTGTCACTACGGCATCGCACGCAGTACTGAGGCCTTTTACTATTATTAATATTATTATTAGAATTAATGGAATGAACATAATTATTATCAGATGGAGAATTCTTACAACTAGAATGTCCTTGGTTATTATTATTTGATTGTGTTCTATTAAACTTATAGTTATTAAATTTATGATAGGAGTTAGACGTAAATTTACAAGTTGAACTACCAGAATAAGCAAAGTCAGGTGCTAAAGTATCTGCTGTTGCTCTTGGTGGTTCCTTAAAATGGGCAAGGCGTGATTGAATATTTTCGTAATTACGACATAAGGTCCTTAATTCATCGATGCTATTTATTGACGAGACGGAAGACAAAGAGTTTGCATAACACGGTCTAATATTGTGAAGGATAATTTCAAGTTTTTCTTCTTCAGATAGTTGTTTAGCAAGCCGTGAGAATAAACCAGACATAATTGAGAGATAAATAATTATGTTTTCTTTTTCGCCTTGCGTACGAGAACGAATTTCCATAAGTAGTCTATAATCGTAGTCCGATTGGCTAAAGTCACGCTCCAATAAAACTGTCAAGTCATCCCAACTAGTTATTGAGTCCTTGATGCTACGATACCAATGAAGAGCATCACCTGTAAATACTTCGGTGGCATTTCTTAGAACTTTATCGGTTTCTATATTCCGTGCTGTGCAGAATTCACTAACTCGTAGTAGGAAACCTCTAGCGCAAGATTTACCATCAAATTTCAATTTTGAGAATAAGCCTAAACTATTGCCCTCGCATGAAACCGATATGTTTATTGGTGCAGATGAAGTGCATGGAGCAGCTGAGGAGACAGAATTGGAAAGAGCTAAGGGGTCCGAGGCGGAGTCCATCATCGAATTGATTGTTGTCAAATAACTTTTAAAATTTTTTACGCATTCCTCATAAATATGTTTCGTTTTTTCTGTACATATTATGCGGTTTAATCTATGGTAAATATGACTAATTAAATTTTGAGCCCTTTGTAAGGTACTTCTATCGCACTGAGTTGATATGGTATTTTTAATTTTTTCGAGGGTAGTCGTAACTCCTTCTAAATCCTCTGATGGCTCGAAAGGACTGGTTATGATGTCCTCTGAGGGATAGAGTGGACTACTCCTAGCTATTTGTTTCCTCAGCTCCATTACCGTAGCCCCTGGAGTGTCACCTCTAATAGCTACCTCATACTCAAGTTCAATCTTTTGAAGCGACATAAATTTTATTTCGTATGCCATATTGAGAATTAGAAATTTAGAATTATCAAAATATTAAATAAATAAAAGTAATACTGACAGATAAGCGTGAAACAATCTATAACCTAACTAACTACTCCGTCTGTTACAATAATAAAAGAATCTACTTAACGTTTTGGTTATAAAAAAAATATTAAATGAATGAAATGAGTGTGATGATGAATGCAACCAAAAAATAAGAAAACATGAAATAAATAAAACAAAAAAGCAAAAACAAAATTAATGCAACTAATGAGTAGGTACGTAATAAATTTTCTAATAATTAGGGTATGTCAAAAAAAAAAAAATTACAAATTAAATATATGGACACAATTGAAGTTAAGAATTAACAATTAAAGTACACAGGTATATTTAGAGGTGAGACCTTAACAGAGTAGGTACCTCCTTGTTATGCACGTACTCATCAGTTGCTAGCAACCAAAAAAAATGAAACGTTTTACAATGAAAAAAAAAACGCCTTCACCAATTTTACCCATTCAACCTCGGAAGCAAAAAAAAATGACTATAGAATCCACGTTAGGCGCCAGTGTGACGTTCATGCGGGAGAGATGAATGAAACGTCAACACGATTCGAGAATAAATATATATTAATAAAAAAAATAAATACAAAAGTTTTACAAAAAAGTTAACTAGAGAGAGGGCCGTGGGTAAAGTGGGCCCTGCATTTATTTTTGCTTCCGTGTACGGTTGAGGGTCAGGTACTCCCCTGGTTTGCTCTGGGGTGTGTTCCGTGGCACAAGGAGGGCGGAACACCAAGGGCCCAGGTCAGGACAGCGCGCGTCGGTCGAGATGCCGGCACGCTGTCGTAGTAGGTAGGTTGCACGCGGAGAGAAGTAGGTCGCGCTCAAACACGGAGTAGGTAGGTAGGTAGACCCGGTGTTTCGGCAGGCGTGGCCTTGGACTTGAGGTTGGGGCCCCGAGGTAAAGTGGGCCCTTAACTTGAGTGGGTCCAAGGTAAGGCGTAGCCGTAGACCTGGCTCCTGGAATTTACATCCAGCATGTTAGGGTGTGTATTAAAGCCTTCTCCGTTGGCCGAACCGCACGCGCAAGCAAACGAGGGTAAAACAAAATGGCGGTGCGCTTTTCGGCAGACGGAGTTTACAAAAAAAGGAGAGAATATAAGCGTAATGATCGATGTTAAATGAGATGAGTTCGAGTAAGTATGTACCTATTAACAATGCACGTAATAATCTACGATTGGTGTTAACAGGTACCTACTACAAAAAAAAATAATAATTATATCTAGCTACAACAAAATAATATTTAGGAATCTACTCAGAAAATAAACGTAATTATGTTATAATTACGCTAATAATTATCTAAACACAACTCAAACAAAAGTATTAGGTACATACTGGAAATAAAAATTAGAATTTGAACAATTAACGTATAAAATTTAAATGTAACTACTAATGAAAATGTTTATGGGTGAATCCTGTGCAATAATGCAATAAGCTTAAATCTAAACGCTAGTATAGATTGCTTCAACACTTACCCGTTATATTACGGGAATTTAGGCGTATTAAAATAATATGCACGATAAGTAGCACTCCGGGATTAATTAATTCGACACAGTTGTCGGCAATCACGAAATTATATGAATGATCGAGATGCGAGTCCGACCGGCGCATAGGTCACCGCGCACCGCGCACCGCGCACACCCCGCGCACCCCGCGCTCGACTCCTCGCAGCTCACGCGTAGATCATAACAGGTATTTTTTTTATGAAATACCTGCTTTTTTTATTTTTTTGTGAATGCTACGTTACAATGCTACGTTACGTTACGGTTATAAACTAACCACATAGCCATTTTTAATTAGTTCATTAGTAAGGTCTTTTTTTTAGCGACTACAAGTTGGCCCTGGACTGCTATCACACCTGATGTTAAGTGATGATGCAGTCTAAGATGGAAGCGGGCTAACTTGTTAGGAGTGGGACGAAAATCCACACCCCTTTCGGTTTCTACACGACATCGTACCGGAACGCTAAATTGCTTGGCGATACGTCTTTGTCGGTAGGTCATAATATTTATTCACTTGGAATACATGGTCTTTAGGGATGTTTTGTTTCCCACGGCACTGTAAGATTATTATAGAGATTACCTACTTACTTCAACATAGGTATGGGCGATTGAATTAATTCTGGCAAAGCTAAAGTCAACTTCGCGACTTCAGGTAGCGTTTCTTCAATAAACTTCTTGCTTTCCGACTCATCCCAATACTGAAAATTATTTAAAATTACGGTATTTAATAATTGACCCACTATCCATAACGTAAATGCTCGGCATTGGTTGGTTATGCTTTATAACTGAATTGGATCGTCAGATTACGAAACATTTTTATACAAATGATGAATTACTAAAAGGACAATGCTCAAAAAACCCCAGGCCCGGCGCAAACAAAATATTATTCATATGAAAGGTACAATCGAGTAAGTAAATACTGCACAAGAGGCATCATTGAAATCGATGGCTTAATGTGCGATATTACTATTCGAATTTTGAGGGGGGTCAGTATTGAATGTACTAGAAAAAGAGCATTAATAGTTAATTTCGTTAAAAAATTAACTTACACTAGTATTATACTACGATATTACTTGAACGTATATAGCTATATTATATTAATAAAATAAATACGGCTCTGAATTTGTAAGCGAGCTGCACTATTAGCTGCGTTGAGACTCGGCGGCTGAGTACAAAACGTGAGCGCCGATGGATGTCTCTAACCGGCGTTAGTTGTTCACACACTCTTTAGGCCTATGTGCACCAAGACGTCGGTTATCATAACCAATGTTTACCATAAGCTAACCGTTGGTTACTATAAATTTACTGTTCACGTCAACCCGCACGCCGGTTAAGGACGTAAACCGGGCTTTATATTAACCGAGCTCGCATTCCCCGGTTATACCTTGGTGACAGAGTTTGACAGATATATTTCTAGGTTATCTATAATCTATATTTGATTTGTAGTGATTTCCTAGCATTTGTTGTTTAGTCTATGCGCTTATTTTATATGATATTCTTATATTTTGTTGTAGTTTAATCAAGACATTTATTTTATTTTTGTACTGAAATTAGAAGTACGTTTTTTTGAAATAGTAATTAGCATTTAACGGACGTTTAATGTAAAGTCTATGCACACCGCCCTAAGTATAAAATGTTACTCACTCTAAGTTTAAGTATAAAATAACTTGCTCTAGTTGTGTTATGTAGTGTGTAGTGTGTTGTGTAGTAATACACTTGTATACGAAAAGTTCTCTGACTATTCTTAGTACATTGAATATTGAGCTCCGTCAAAATTCGAATAGCAATATCACACATTTAGCCATCGATTTTAATGGTGCCCCCTGTGCAGTATTTTCTCACTGATTTGTACCTTTAATATGAGTTAAATTTCGTTTGCGCCGGGCCTGGGTTTTTTTCCCATACATTTTGAGCATTGTCCTTTCTGCGACAACACAAAAATATTCAATTATACTTCTTCGGCCGGAATTCCATGGCTCAACTCATATTAGCGCAGTCAAAGCGTCGCAATCGCGTCATATTTTTGCCCATAGCATATTCCTCTTTGTACTTGAATAAAAATTTTTAACAAAAAATAGAACCGACTCAAAACGCACTAAAAAGTAAAAAATAACTGTGTCATTTAGTTGCTTTAATTTACTTAAGCATATCTATGAAGTCGGTGCCTTTGCCACGTAACGTACTCGTACTATACTGTCATAGTATATTATACGGCACTAGTAGCCAAAAAGCTACCGATACCGCGACAAAAAACGAAATCGTTGTAAGCGTGCCTCCAAAATTTTAAGAGTTCCTTCAATTTCCCCAGGATATCATCATCCGATCCTAACATGATGACAATGGGACAACCTTGGAACTATGCCCTTTCTAATAAAAAAAAAAATTATCAAAATCGGACAACTCTGTAAAAAGTTATGCGTGGTCATACATATAAAAAAAAATATACGTGTCGAATTGAGAACCTCCTCCGTTTTTTTTCGTCGGTTAAAAAATATGACGCGTCCGGACGCTTCCACTCTGAGCAGAGCGTATCACAAAAAGTCTTACTGCATACTATGTATTTAGTTTAGCTAAGAACAAAAAAACTAACCTCATTGAAGAACTTATGTAACGCTTTAAAAGTCCAAATTCCTTGAAATTGTGTCTGGTAAGTCAATACTGCGTCCAATATATCCTGGCTGTTTCGCATTGGTTTAGAAAGCGCTTCCACTATCAAGTCCCATCTCTTGCCAACAATGCCTTCTTTATTCTATACAAAACGTAATTTTCATATACTAGCAGACATCCGCGACTTCGCCAGCAAACATTTGTAAATGAGTGTGAAAATCTCGGTTAAATAGGTTCATAGACAAGAATTTAAAAAGTTCATTCTTCGGTTTAAAAATTACTCGCCCCCGCCTCATCACTTTGGGGGAGTTTTAAAAAATTTTTAGTCAGTAACAGCTACCTTATAATAGGAGTTAAAGAATAACATTGCCGTTTTATTGCAATAGGTACTTCGAATTGACATAGAAACTTCATGGTTTAAGATTTTAAAGTGAAACTTTTTTCATACGGTACCTGTGTAGTTCTTCTTTTAAAAAATGTGCAATATTCGATTATCTAGTATTATACCTATATATATATTTTGTCTACCTCAAATAAGAAAAAACCCTTAGAAAAGGATCATCCCGAAACAACAATGTATGTAGCTTTAAATGTGTTTGGTCACTTACGTCTTTATTATACAAATTGTGATCCGAGCACGGCATTTTGACATGATCCATGTCCCATTTGTCTCCACCTACCGTCGGTCTGTAAGGCCACTTCGCCCCGTCACTGGGTTCGTATAGAACTGTGTGGTCTTCGCCTGCCTTCACTGCGGGGAACTCCGGACATTGCCAGGGACCTTCCGACCCAAACATTGCTTTCGAAAATTCTTGTGTATTCATTTCAGTCATCTGACCTTCTTGGTAAGTTCTTTTAAACTGTAAATAGATAAAATATTGAATTTCATAATTACATTATTCAGCACCATCGTCATTAACGGACCACTACAAGGCCTGTTCTCCCTCCTTGTAGAGAGATATGGAGCTTAGAAACACCACGCTGCTCCAATGCGGGTTGGTGGGCTATGGGCTTTTTTTTTAAAGCCTACAAGTTGGCCCTTGACTGCTATCACACCTGATGTTAAGTGATGATGCAATCTAAGATGGAAACGGGCTAACTTGTTAGGAGTAGGATGTAAATCCACACCCCTATCGGTTTCTACACGACATCGTACCGGAACGCTAAATCGCTTGGCGGTACGTCTTTGTCGGTAGGGTGGTAACTAGCCACGGCGAAAGCCTTCCACCAGCCAGACCAAGACAACTTAAGAAAAATCTCAATCTGCCCCGCCGGGAATCGAACCCAGGACCTCCGCCTTATAAATCCACCGCGCATACCACTGCGCCACGGAGGGCTTAGGAAGATAATGTTTAATTCATTAATATTCACTATCAGATGTTACGATAGTAACCAACACCAACAGTTTAACGTGCTCTCCGAGGTACGCGCTGTAACATCGGCAACTTCCCGACTCATAACATTTACTAAAAATTTCTTAGAAGAAGTACTCAGAATTATCCCATGACCAAAACCAGGTTCGAACCCAGGACTTTACGATTGGAGCCATATAGGCTAAACACTAGGCCAACGAGGCAGTTAGTTGAGTTTCACAATTGCAGTACTTAGGTATGTTAGGTACCTACCTACTATAATAAAGCCAAACTCGATTGAGAATGCTTGTCAACAAACAAATTAAAAATGAAGGTAGAAGTTACTAGTCATTTTACACCTTATTTTTTTAATTAACTTGTCAATGACGAATTCATGACAATAAATAAGATCAGTAACCTTAAAACTAAGTAATATATTCAATATCTTTTAAATAAGATTTTATAAAAAAACAAAACATAATTTTAAATTTATTAGGCATAAAATGTATTGCATTTTTACCTTCATTTTAAATTTGTTTGTTGACAAGCATTCTCAATCGAGTTTGGCTTTAGTATAGTAATGTTGGATTTCATAATATTTGATTATTAAAAATGCTACAAATTCCTAAAATGTAGCTTGCCTAGGAATATTAAAAACAAAAATTAAATTTAAATATTTGTTTACCTTTAAAATAAATAAATAGTAATAAAATTGTGTAAATTATCATGAAATAGTTCGAACTACCTACCTACTTACAGAAACAATATTATAAGTATGGATTTTAAACGTAACTGAATAAGTACCTACTCGTAGCTACTAAATAAATAAGTACGTAGTATCTTAGACTGTTTTACGTCCCTACCTACTATTAAAAAGTTATCAGAAAGTTTCAAATATACAATCAAAGTAAAAAAACAGTCAATTTATACACCTAAACATGCTTTGCTGTGGAACAACTAATACTGTTAGAGTTAGGACTCAAGGACATTGATAATTATAAGGCATTTGCGTTTTCATTCACTCAGTATAAAGCCGCTCCAATCCATAATTCATTTGGTATTTCATTCAATGACGGTCAAGGTTACTATAACCTTAAAATATTACAAGTACAAACATTAAATAATATTATAATACGTAAGTTTAAGTGGTTTACCTTGTTAGTTATACAATAATCTTTTTCACGGCACTTCACACGAAAACAAATATAACTAACTATATCGTTAATATAGTTAAACAAAAAAAATATCTTCGTTAATCAGTGTAAATAACATTGTTCACTAGACTTATATAATAGGAATTTATTTGAACATTTGTCGTTTATTCTGCTCGCACGCGTGTTTATGTCCAAGAGGTTTTTGCGGAAAATGATTCATGGTTTCGCTTTTTATTATACCTAGATAACTATGATTTCGATCCCTACCTTTATTTACATACACATTTTATTGATTATTATTGAACAGCATTTACTATGTTAATATAGATAGTAAATGCTGTTGATAATACATTGATATTTTTATAGGTAAACTGATTACCTATTATTATTTGTGTGCAGTTACCGACTACCTATCCTTAAATGTTCTAGTCTAACACAATGTTGCGCCATGTTATCGTACTTCCCAATGTATTAAATTACGTCATAGAATACGTCGCATTGCGAAATAAACATACTTTAGTATTCTTTAATGATAATTACAATTTTTATTTTAAAATTTTAATTATAGTTTTTGTCATTTTAAAGTCCATCGCAGCTCTCAATAAAAGCAACGATGGCGGACAAGGTTCAGTTGAATAAATTTTCCACGCAAGACTGCATCATCTCATTTCTTTAATGCAATTGCTTTTGACATTGAACCTATGCGATTGTGATTTTGTTTGTTTGTTTATACTCTCTCACGCCCAAACACACCTTATATACCAATAATTATAAAATATTGCATGGTGTCTAGGCTACAAGAAAAAAATTATAATAATAAGAACTACTTTTAAACACACTAAAATCTAAAAAATAATTGCAGCATTTAGTTTTTATTGCGTTTTGAACATAGTTTATAGAAACATCAAACCTACTCGTATAAACCTTAAAGAGTCATGTTAAAAAGATACCAAATTTGCTGCACGTGTGCCTATAAAGTTACGAGAATTTTTCCTAGAATCAGATTATCAGATCCTAATATGGAGATTAATGGACCATTTTGGAAGTATACTTTTTTAATAGACAAAGAATTATCAAATTCGGACTACTCTGTAAAAAGTAATGCATAGTCATAAATAAAAAAAAATATGCCTCGAATTCAGAATCTCCCGTTTTTTTTTGTTGCTTAAAAAGAGCACAGGGTACTTGCATGTATATAGGTAAATTGTACTTTATCTCAGGGTATTAATAATAATTATAAAATCTATTGCGTTGCTCTACTGGGGTCGAACGATTATCATTGATAGGTATATTGTAGCCAATAGACCTGATATAGTGATAATCGATCAACGCGCCGTGCAATGATTGTTGATATTACTGTTCCACATGACGATAATCTGGTGAAGGCTGAAAAGGAAAATGTATCAAAATACTCGGACCTTGCTCATGAGATTAACGCCTTGTGGAATGTTGATTCAACAATGATTGTTCCTATAGTCGTTTCAGTCAACGATCTTATAGCGAAAAGCTTTGACCAACATCTTAAAAAGCTTTCGCTTAATTGTTGGATCAAGGGTCGGATACAGAAGGCAGTAGTCCTTGAAACGGCGCGTATTGTGAGGAGGTTCCTCACTGAGCCTGACCACCGGATGCTTGGACCCGCGAACCTCCGCAGCAGGCGGATTGGATTTTTTTATAAATTTTTAATAGTGTTTTTTATGATTGTTTTATAAGCATTGTTGAAAATTTTAAAAAAATGTAAATAAATAAATGATAGAATTATAAAAGTAATTTTAAATTAGCAATTTTTATTACATAAAAATAAATACATCAGCTTGTGATTATATGATTTCATCGAAACATTAAATAGGTTTTCTTGAAAAATAATCTGTAATTTTTCTAGTTAATTTCTTTTTCACATCAGGCGACACCTCCGTCAGAATCTTATCATCGACATCTATTGCAGAGAGTTTCCTTTGATGGAATTTTTGCGGACTTTCGAAATTCGATTTTCCACGATCATCATCTAACTTCTCCACTTCATCCATTATTCTTAATTTTGGATTTGGATATTTGCTATTGTCCGCAGTTTCCTTTTCCTTATTTTTTTGTCCAAAAATAGAGGTCTGTGGACTTTTAAGATTCAATTTTCCGCTGTCTTCATCTAATTTCTCCATCTCGTTGAATAAACGAGAAGTATGATCAGGTGTTTCGGTCTTATCTGCTGTTTTACCTGGACTTACTGACATTCTGTGATCGATATTTTCTGCTTTATTTGAACTAGTCGACATTTTTTGGTCATTATCTACTATTTTCTCTGTAGACATATTGTGATCAGTATCACCTACTTCATTCGAATTTGGACAAATCTCCTTTTCCATCTCAGCATTGATTATTTCATCGATTTGATCAAAAGTTTTTTGATTTTCTCTCTTAACTTTGTGTTTAGCTGGTGTGATGAATTGCGAATCATCGTCGTCGAACATGTCTGGTGATCTGTCGAGAGCTAACTCTACTGAAAGCGGTAAGTCGTAATGCTCAGTTTCAGCATTCTGAAAAAAATGTCCGGGTATCAGATAATGCAAGAAATTCCTGATTACTTATTACAATTAAATTAATAAAATAGGAAAATAAGTTAAAACAAATGCTAATTTGGAAATTCGTGATTAAGTCAATATTCTTTAATTTTTTTAGTATACTAGAAATTTTTATATCTAGCTAAGTTTTTGGCATTATAGCATACTTAGTAAAATTTTCACACACAGAAAAATTCTAAATAAGACATTATCGTGTTTCTTGTTGTTGTTGATATTACATCAATTTTATGAAATTTTTAAGCTGGACCCATAGTTTATTACCATAACTTACCAAGTTGGTAGACTCGGGTTTTGAATTCACACCTTGACTAATACTCGATGACTCGGCACCATCCAAAACTTTTTCCAAAAATCTATACACATTACTTTTCAGTACATCAGTCTTACAAAAATCCAAAATCAATCCATACAGGCCACCTGTGAAGAAAAAAATATAATGTTCACTATAAACCAGAGCAAAATGAATAATTTCACTATTTATTCAACACTATAGTATTTATTCAACAATAAACTGAATTAAAAATTAATTATAATTATTTTATACCATCATTATCAGCCTTTTAACGACCCACACTAAAGGGCCAGGCCTCCCTCCTTATAGGAGAGGGGATATGGAACGTACACCCACCACGCTGCTCCAATGCGGGTTGGCGGGCTTAGTGTGATAATATTTCATTTATTAACGATCACTATCAGATGTTGATGACAGTGACCGGGACCGACGGCTTAACGTGCTCTTCGAGGCACGGGGGTGTAACACCGCCAACTTTCCGACTCCAGGCGTGGAATGTACTGAATATTTCATAGAAGAATGAAAAAGCTCAGAATTATTCCGTCACCCGACCCAGGAATCGAACCCAGGACCACGTGATTGAAGCCACATAGGCTGTTAAAATTACTTAAACTATGTTGAAATAAAATTCAAATTAGCACGCTTCCATGTTATATTGCATCACCTTATCACCAGGTACTTTAAAAAATAAAACTGTCTGATTGTGTTTTGTTTCCGACGATAGAATTTTTTTAAATATTTTTAACTGTTGCCCTGAGGGCTAACGCTAAAACTCGAGCGGGTGCGCCCGTCTCAGTTAGCGCTGCTAGTATAACTTTGATGTCGAGCGTGTACAGTTGTGTCGAGTAGATTATCATGGATTATTTACTAATTTATTATTTGGCAAAAAGACGTCAACGGAAACAACGTCGACTGCATAACCTGTTCTTGATAAGTAGGTTACTCAGCGGAGAATTCGATAATTAATTTGCCATATCCCATAATACTGGCCTGAATTGCACCTCAATTATTACGCGCTCTGTATCGATGTTCATGATTGTACCTAAACTGCGGCGCGTGTGACCGTAGCATCTAGCGGCGCTCGACTGATTTGTAGAAACAAACCCGCTCGCGTGTGCAGTCGCGGGCGCCCGCGCCGTGTACCCGCCGCCCGCCGCGCGGGTGAGAATCCGCCACCCGCGCCCGCGCTCCGTCGCACGCGCCTGCGCTGTCCATACTATTTTTCATTATACACCCGCGAGCGTGCACCCGCGCGAGTTTTAGCGTTAGCCCTGAACGTGCGTCTCAATATGTAAAATGCTCTGGAGGTATTTAACAACATGAAAGCTTTCCTTATGTCCATCTGCCACGTTCGAATATTTCCGAAAATCCTCATTTAGGCTCCCTTCCAAGCAATTTCACTTACCAACAGTAACACTATGCTTCACCAACAAATTATACACTCGTATCATATCGTCTCTCAGCTTGGTGTCACCAAACGTGTAGTACGCCATGGGTCTGCCCGCCTGCGTCAGTGCCATCATCTGTATGAGGGACTTGAGTGCCGCGGTGCCTCCAAACGCGCCGCAGCCCCAGTTCCCGGTCGCCACCCCAGGGTAGTGCAACCCGGGGTCATCCGGCGTGTAGAACGAGAAGCCCACCCAAGCCTGGAACAATTATTTGAACCTCAGGCAAGATTTTATAATGCTACTACCGGACATAGTGAGTAAAGTCGAGAAAGTTGTGCTGAGACGGTTTGTCACAGTGATAAAATGAAAGAAGACTTATAATCCTAACTAATATTATAAATGCGAAAGTAACTCTGTCTGTCTGTCTGTCTTGCTTTCACTCTACAAGTACTGAACCGATTTAAATGAAATTTGGTACACAGTAAGTCTAGAGCCTAAAAAAGGACATAGGCTACTTTTAATTGCGAAAAAAGGGTTGTAAGGGGTTAAAGGGGGGATGAAATGTTGTATGAAAGTATAGTCATTTTGAAAGCTTAAGACCTATTTCTTAGGCAGTTGATTAGATATTAATAAATATGATATTCAAAGCTTAGAAAAATTAGGCTGCCGTAATAACTAATTCCACGCGGACGAAGTCGCGGGCAAAAGCTAGTATAAAATAAGGCGAGAGTAAATGTTGGGAATGTTGGGAGGGGAAAGCGAATGTCTTGAATCATGTCCACTCGCCAGTACACACGGGCACACGCTTACGAGCACGCACACACACACGCGCACGTGATTCCTGTGCGTTGATGTGTTTGCATGCATTCATGCATACTTGGAATGGCTGTTGCTTCCGAAATAGCTACCTTGTTCAGTTCTCTGTTGATAGCTTCATGGCGATGCTCCTGCAGTTTGCTGTGGAAGGGCAGCGCGTCGATGGCGAGCACGGCGCAGCGGCGTCTGCCCGACGAGTCGTACGGCGTCGCGTCCGCACAGTCGCCCGCCCACTGGAAGCTGTGCCCGTAGCCGGTGTACTTGCTGAACTGTTCACAGCCTGCAAGATACTGTATTATACATACATTGCAATAAATTCAATTGTTCTCAAGCTACAATAAACTACTGTGTTCATAGATTGCAGTAAACTTGTTTACAGCCTCATTACATTGATTTATTTAACAACTTGCCATAACATAAATTAATCACAGTCTGCAACAAACAGAAATATTCATAGTGTGCAATAAACTGAATACATTACAGATTGCAATAAATTGGAATATTCGCATGCTGCCATAAGCTTGATTACAGCCTACAATAAACCGAGTTGTTCACAGTCCGCAATTAACTGAATTGTTTATTTATTCACTGCCTGCAAGAAGCCAAGCTGTTCACAGCTGGCAATAAACCAATTTGTCTATACTAAAGCCAAACTCGATTGAGAATGCTTGTCAACAAACAAATTGAAAATGAGGGTAGAAATCACTAGTCATTTAACATCTAATTTTTTTAATTAACTTGTTAATGATGAATACACAATAAATTAGATTAGTAAGCTTAAAACTAATTAATATATTCAATATCTTTTAAATAAGATTTTATAAAAAAACAAAACATAATTTTTAATTTATTAGGCATAAAATGTGTTGCATTTTCTACCTTCATTTTAAATTTGTTTTAAACTATTCTCAATCGAGTTTGGCTTTAGTATAGTCAAAGTTAATTTGTCTAGTCGATGTCCAAATTGAGTTAACTTACCAATCATCATTAGTGCTTCATTTGGCCTGAGGCTTTCAGTGAAGAGCATTGATACTAACAGCTCAGGACATATCATGAACCTTATCTCTTCTTGCACACTGCCATAACCCAACACTCCACCGCCGAGAAATCTTGAAAAAAGTTTAATATAATCTAAAACTGTTTATTTCAAGTGGGCTTTACTTAATTCATAATCGAAAAAAAATTTTAATTATGTAGCAAAATCAATTTTAAATTGACAAGACCGTCTTTTGTACCCATATAGTAAATGCTGCCCTATAGCTTAGTGTCGACTCGAGTCACCTAATGTCTTTACAGTGTCTTTACAGGTGAAGACGATTTCTTGGATCACAGGCCATCCGTGAAAGTTGTCTCAACTCATCCATTCTTTTAGTTCTAGGCGACTTAGAGCTTCCAGGTAGCTCAAACTCTGGTTCCATTGCTAAAAAAGACAATACACAATTTAAAATATCAAAAAGAAACTCACTTATTAGCAAAATCAACTTGTATCAGTCCGTGTGCATCCTCAATGGTATTCTCCGGGTCTACATGCAGGGGCAACGTCGAGAGCAGCCTGTCGCTGGCCGGCCAGTGCGGCTGCGCGCGCGGCGCCACCGAGCGGCGGGCGAAGGTCAGCACGCCTACCGGCACTGTACTGGAATGTGTCGCCAGCGCGTCACTACATTAGCATTGTTATCATTCTAGGGCTCTACGGCAGGCGCAGTGTCGAGAGCAGCCTGCCGCTGGCCGGCCAGTGCGGCTGCGCGCGCGGCGCCACCGAGCGGCGGGCGAAGGTCAGCACGCCTACCGGCACTGTACTGGAATGTGTCGCCAGCGCGTCACTACATTAGCATTGTTATCATTCTAGGGCTCTACGGCAGGCGCAGTGTCGAGAGCAGCCTGCCGCTGGCCGGCCAGTGCGGCTGCGCGCGCGGCGCCACCGAGCGGCGGGCGAAGGTCAGCACGCCTACCGGCACTGTACTGGAATGTGTCGCCAGCGCGTCACTACATTAGCATTGTTATCATTCTAGGGCTCTACGGCAGGCGCAGTGTCGAGAGCAGCCTGCCGCTGGCCGGCCAGTGCGGCTGCGCGCGCGGCGCCACCGAGCGGCGGGCGAACTGCCGCTGGCCGGCCAGTGCGGCTGCGGGTCAGCACGCCTACCGGCACTGTACTGGAATGTGTCGCCAGCGCGTCACTACATTAGCATTGTTATCATTCTAGGGCTCTACGGCAGGCGCAGTGTCGAGAGCAGCCTGCCGCTGGCCGGCCAGTGCGGCTGCGCGCGCGGCGCCACCGAGCGGCGGGCGAAGGTCAGCACGCCTACCGGCACTGTACTGGAATGTGTCGCCAGCGCGTCACTACATTAGCATTGTTATCATTCTAGGGCTCTACGGCAGGCGCAGTGTCGAGAGCAGCCTGCCGCTGGCCGGCCAGTGCGGCTGCGCGCGCGGCGCCACCGAGCGGCGGGCGAAGGTCAGCACGCCTACCGGCACTGTACTGGAATGTGTCGCCAGCGCGTCACTACATTAGCATTGTTATCATTCTAGGGCTCTACGGCAGGCGCAGTGTCGAGAGCAGCCTGCCGCTGGCCGGCCAGTGCGGCTGCGCGCGCGGCGCCACCGAGCGGCGGGCGAAGGTCAGCACGCCTACCGGCACTGTACTGGAATGTGTCGCCAGCGCGTCACTACATTAGCATTGTTATCATTCTAGGGCTCTACGGCAGGCGCAGTGTCGAGAGCAGCCTGCCGCTGGCCAGCCAGTGCGGTGCCACTGAGTGACGAGCGAATGTCAGCATGCCCACTGGCACTATAATGGAATATGTGAAATATTATTCAGAATATTACCTTTTCGGCTAACGCGCCTAAAATAATGGCATATGCATTTTAATTTCTCCAATATGTCTGAAGATGGTTTTGTGTTATACAATCTGAAACAATAATGATTCATAAAAACATTATAACATATTTTCTTTACAATATCTGTTTACTCTTAAAGTGCATGATCACTTATCACCCATAAATATTACATTTTCTTAGTTATACCAACCATCACAAACAATAGGAATTGACTTACACATTAAAATTAATGTGTGGATACGCGGAATACTCTGCATCTTTCTTGTACGTATTCCTGCGAGGGAAGGTACAGAAGAATGCATTTGCCAACAGTGCCGCTATCTGCAGCTGGGACAAAGATACTGAGCGATTCTTGTGTTGTCTGAAACAAGTAGGATGTGATTATTAAATAAATAATAAAATAAATATTATAAGACAATACACATATCGCTATATAGCCCCAAAGTAAGAGTGGCTTAATTTATGGGTACTAGAAAAACTGATGAATATTTTTGTATATAATATACAAATATACTTATAATATATAGAATATACACCCCGACGTTGGAAAACATGGATGATTATAACACAAACATCTTCCAGATGTGAGAATCAAACCATGGACTTGAACACAGAAAAAGTGGGTAGTAACCCACTGCACTACAGCTGTCATAAATCATCATTAGGGGAATGCTACTCTTAAGAATTTAAGTGATTGTAACTTTGCTTGTTTGTAGGATATATATATTTGCAGCATATGTCTATATGTAAATTCTATGTTATAATAAAGTAATGAAACAATTCTAGTTAAGAACCATATTGAAGTAATGCAAATTACACTGAATTTTTTTAAATCTGTAAATCAAACTTACTTTAACAAAGGAATAGGCGATTGTATCAACTTTGGCAATGCTAGAGCCAGCTTGATAATTTCTGGCAATGTGACATCAAAGAAATATTGAGACTCCTCATCATCCAGTGTATCAAACAGCTTATGCAGTGCTTGAAAGTGCCATTTATTTTTAAACTGAGTATTATAACTGAGAATAGCTTCTTCTAACTCAGCGCTATTCCTTATGGGCTTATTGAGAGCATCCTGTATCATCTCCCATCTGCTTCTCAGGTCACTTTTACCAGCAGCCTGTAGAAATCATATAAGTCCTGAATTGAGTACTAGAAGAATTAAGTACATTATAAAAATATAGTTTTTCTTTTCTCCTAAAAAACTCAGTAGAAGTGCAGAGTTAAATACACTGCTGGGCTTCAGAGACCATGTTAAGTCATCAGTCGGTGACTATCATTCACTCAACACAAAGTCCTGGGACTAATCACAGATTAGACTGCATAAGGAAAAAAACATCACTATCATTAACATATAAATGACAGAAATAATTTAAAGATTATTACCCTAGAAAACTTTATTACTGTAAGAGTGCGAATGCTTAACTAAATATTGGTTTTTGCATGAAATTTTGGCTTTATTGTTTGCATCAAATTATGGACATAAAAAGATTTTGTTTAGTTAACTTTTAAAATGTTTTTATAGTTTACTTACAAGAAAAATTTGATACTGTAGAGGTTTTTATTTCATTTAATTTAATTATTTACTTATTGAAACTTGTATTAAAGTTATAGATATTTTAGTTTTGATAGAAAGGTAAAGTAAAACCTTGTACCTTGTAAAAATGTTTTGTGCCTAGTGCTTAAGAAACATTTAATTTTATAAACAAACACTACTAAGAAATGAAAAGTCTTATTATAAATACTTAATACATAATTAAAATTTAAAATAAGTAAATAAAGTTGATTCTTAAAAATAACCCTGTTTTAATATTTCTTTTTCCTGTACATAAAGTATTCACCCCTGTGCTTCTTGTCTCTACCCTGGTCACTTATAAATGAGGAAAAACCAAAAAATTATCTGGCCACTTTGTAAATGTTTTGAAGTTTTCATATGAAAAATGTAAGCTTAAGTAAAAATTTAAAAAAAAATGCCATGCCGTCACTTCCATACAACAGATTACCTTTTAATTGAGAATGACCCTAATACCACAAATGTTAGGTTATGTTTTTACAAGCCTAAAATACATCAATGTACCAGGTCTATAACTGCAAGATACACTTTAATATGATTACTAGCTATCATACAAAACAGTTTTCAGTTCACACATTCAATTTTCACCACAATAATAAGACTGATAAGGACAAAGATTTTTCATCACACTCTATCAATCTTCAGTATTTTCACAGTATTATTCTTCCACGTCTTGTTTATAGAATATTAGGTCTATGACTGAAACCAAATAATATTAGTACAAGTAAACAAGCATACACTTACATTAGGAACAGGATATAAACTGTGTTTAGAGAATGGCATCCTCACATGCTCATGGTCCCACTTTTCCTTACCAATCTGTGGCTTTGGTGGTCGGTCCAACTGTGTACCACTCCCCGGTATATGGTACAGGACTGCATGGTCAAACCCAGGTTGTATGAGAGGAAACTCCGGAGCACCCCAAGGGGAATGCGCCCCTATGATATGGGACATAGGGACCCCTTTCCAGTCACCATCAACAGCCATAGTGGAACATGGTAAGACACTCCTGAATATTTTACCTAAAAGTAAAAATAATCTTCAAAATAATTAAGAAACTAACACCTTTCTACAATACGGAAGATGACTGATATCAAGATTGCTAAAGCAGCCCCACTATGCTTTTCTAGAATAAAATAAGCCTATATATAGCTGTTTACTAATATAGGGTTTTAAATTTTAATATACTATGTAAGTAAGGCATACACTAAAATCAGCTTCTGTTCAATATTTTTCAGATTCCACTTCCATTTTATGAATGCTTCAAGGATTGAAGAGGCAGCCGAATACCGCTTTCATGTTCATTTCAGTAACACCTTATTCGTAAAGGATTAAAAATACTCACGTTGTGTAACTATGGATTTTATGAAATATCTGCATAAATGCATGTAAAACACAAATAGTAATTATAATTAATTAGTTTTATCGACACATAAAAAACAACTCCAACAGCAGGGAAAGAAATTGACAAATGTCAAATTGTCAATCACGGCACCGTTGACAATGACAATTTGACATTGATTGACTTTTTTCTTTATTTAAATGACGGCTTTGAATTCTTACCATTTTTTATCAATGAAAGTTTCACAATTTGTATGGCCATAAACTAGGATTAAATACTTTAAGCAATAAAACCACCACAAAATGAAAAGAGAAAATGAGACTGCTAAGAAGTTTTGATGTATTTACACCTTAAATTGAATGAATATTGATATTAGAATAATAAAAAATATCCATACCTAAAAAATACAAGGTACTACCGCAAGTCGACTGTTGTAGAATAATACTTTGTACACTTTAAGACTGAACTTCTTTTTTCTTTATTGTTAGTTTTTACGCAGTTCCGTTTTTAAACGACTTCTTATTAAATTTCTTTGATTAGGTATTTTTTTAGTATGATAGATCTTTATTTCCATCAAAGGCTTAAATATAATATGTTCATATAAATAAATTTTTAATAGTTAAACAAATAAAACATGGTATTTACAAAAAGAATGATGATTGATCGTATCCATAGTCTCAAACGCAAGCGCCGCAAATATAAAATCTTTAGATAAAGCTGTGTATTTACGATGCTTGAGAGTTTGACTTTGAGCATTTTCTGCAGCTGCGCCAGCAGTTTGTGAGGTGCGAGATAAATGGGACAATGCTAAATTATCTACGCAGGTTGTGCGCCATACTAAAGAACATTAAATAATAATTTATAGTTAATAAATATTTAGGTATCTCATCAAAGATAAACAAAATAATATGGTCAAAGCGTAGATAGAGACTGTTCTCCCACTACGGGTCAAAGAATAAATTTTCTTATTGTCTATGAATTCCTTAGTTTCTGATAATCAGCTGTTTTAATTCAACAATATGTCAAATGATATGAAATGAGTTACAAATAAGACGCTACATATATTCATATTTCTTTATTAAATACAGCGAAAAAGTTATTTTTTGGCCTTTAATTATTTAACTGTCTTAGTCTCACTGAAGGTTTTGCGATGGCTCTTATGAAATCCGGAGATATACCTAAAGATGCGGTGGTTATGGACGAGTTGGATGCTACCATTTATA
The DNA here is from genome assembly GCA_034621355.1 of Mycalesis mineus. Taxonomy (NCBI): domain Eukaryota; kingdom Metazoa; phylum Arthropoda; class Insecta; order Lepidoptera; family Nymphalidae; genus Mycalesis; species Mycalesis mineus. Next base: position 16,507,093 of record CM067889.1, on the reverse strand, counting down.
TTTGGAAAATGGTACGCGATTGGGAATCTCTAAAAGATGTGTAATATTCTTTTACAATTTTCCATATATTAGAAAAATCACTAAATACTTTTTCATTTATAATTTGCGAAAATCGTGTATTTTAAACATAACCTATAAAACCTGCTAATAAATTTGAACTTATAACACAAATTAGCAACTGTCAAGTAATTCAAATGAACTGTAATAATAAAAAATGCTAATTTTAATAAATGAACAATCTCTAAAAACAATGATTTCAAAATAGGTTAACAAGTCAAAGTTACTGTGATGTAACAGCAACATTTCAATTAAATCTTCTTTAAACTTTTTCTTTCTAGAAAATGTAAGCAAAATTTAATTTAAAAGGCATTTATTTATAAACAATAATTTCCTATTCAACTTAAAAAATTGGTTTCATAATAAGCATGTGTCAACAAAAATATTTATTGTTACAACAACTATATATTTTTTTATACATTACAAGTTAGCCCTTGACCGCAATCACACCTGTTGTTAAGTGATTACACAAGATGGAAGCAGGCTAACGCAGGCAGGCAAGGCAAGTAGAGGATGAAATCCCCATCCATTTTGTTTCTATGCAACATCGCACTGGAACACTAAATCTGCCAGTACATCATTGTTACTATGTGACTAGCCACGGCTGAAGCCCCACAGACCTAAACCAATTTAGAAAATCTTAATTGGACCAGCTGGGAATCAAAATCAGGACCTCTGTTTTATAATTCTACTAAACATACTACTGCACCACAAAGGCATTTTAAAGGAGAATGCCAGATCCTAACCCAGAAAGAACACCAATTGTTTTTATACTAAAAATATTCTATTATTATATAAATGTTTTACAATAAGCCAGTTTTACTGTTGAACATTGGAATAAAATTCTATTAAAAAAGTATTTAAACTATTTCCTTTTAATTTACAGTGTTTACGCATTTTTTAATCTTTATTGTTGCATTGGGTACGAACTAGCCTTTTAAATCGTTTTTATTGTATTTTCATTAAAAGTGGGCTCTGTAAGGTTAGTATCCAGAGTCGTTAAGTCTGTTTAGAAATGTATTTAATGAAGCTTTCCGGTTGTCATGTTAGTGTGACGGCTGTGCTATGTGGTTGTTTACGGAAATAACCAACGTACGTTCATATCAAATACTCCGACTTCTAGAACCTTTCAATGTAATTTAAACTAAAAAGAAAAAAAAATGCAATAAAATGATGCATAATACATTCTTGTACAATATGCTTTTGTTAGTGGGTTAAAGTCCTATACATTGTCTGGCATTCTCCTTTGCAACTATATTAAATGTAATTGTTTATGTAATTGCAGATGGTCATTACGCTATGGGCCACTGGCATTGGCTGCAGTGAACTCATTCAGTGGCCTTCTAATCAACAAGCACTATCGATGGAGATTCAAACTAGGCCAATATGGATATTTATCTTCAACAATACCTATTGTGGTTATGCCAGGCGTCCTTACTCTATTGTTTCACAAACAAGTAAGTACCTATTATTATTAAGTAAGTATTTTCTGAAACAGATTAGTTATGAAACAAGCAAAGGGATTATCATGTTAAGTGAAAAACTCATTGTCGTGAGTTTGATTCTGAGTAACATCAGGTTTTTTCACAGAGCAATATTTACACATAATCCTGAACAATAAGTGATGAGCCTAATATGCCTGTTATAGTTTCATGAGAAACCATACTCTTCAGATTGGAACACAGAAATGCTCTTCGGCAGAAAAAAGAAAATGGTGACTTACGTCTGACTTGGCCATTCCTCGTTTATGATATTGGCAGAACCCATCTGGCAAAACTAGATGCAAATGTCATAAAAACATTGAAGTCTTGGTTTGGTCTAGCACTCTCGGCTGACCCCTCAACTCTATTCAGAGATTACAATAATTTTGGGTTAAAACTAAAAAGGCCATCGGAACTCTATAAACACCTCAGGGTTACCAGAACGCACATTCTAGTTAAGTCCCAGGACGAACTAGTTGCATCACCTCCTAAAGACGAGGGTGCCGGAAAACTTGACTCTAGGCTTCAATTTTACAAACAATTTATGGCAGGGGCTCAGGTAAATAGAACCGGGTTGGGTGCAAGACGTAAAAAGGAAGACCAAGACATAATAAAATCTTTTCTTAAACAAGATGAGGACGACAACTACAAAGTGCATGCCATGAACCTAGAAATGCAAAACGAGTGGTTAAACTTAGGCGAGTTCTGCATCCCTTTGGCTCTGAAGTGGCGCGCCTTGCTGTACGATTGGTCTCCTGCCTTATTGAAATTTTATCTTAATGCCTTTCAACTGACTCTCCCAGATCAGAGTAACCTAGTAAGATGGGGAAAAGCCTCGGAAAAATCTTGCTATACCTGTGGTGAGGCAGTGGGCACTGCAAGGCACTTATTGGTAGGATGCAAGATGCTCCTGGACAGGGGTCTCTACTCACGCCGCCACGACAGAGTACTAGAAATCATACGTGAAGCTATAAGCCTTTCAGTAGCTAGGGCTCAAAAAGGGTTGACGACGAATAAAAGACAAACTAACTTCGTAAAAGGAGAATGCGAGATCCTAACCCAGAAAGAACACAAATTGTAAATATGCTAAAAATATCCTATTATTATATAAATGTTCTACAATAAGTCATTTTTACTGTTGCACATCGGAATAAAATTGTGTTAAAAAAGTAATTGAACTATTTCCTTTTAATTTACACTCTACGTATTTTTAAATCTTTATTGTTGCACTGGGTTCTAGTCTTTTAAATCGTTTTTATTGTATTTTCATCAACAGTTGGCTCTAAAAAGCAAGTATCCAGAGTCGTTAAGCCTGTTTAAAAATGTATTTAAGGAAGCTTTGCGACTGTCATGTCAGTGTGACAAATATACAGAACAACAATATGGAAATGGACGATAATCAACGTTAGGCTTGTATCGATACACCGAGTTCTAGAGCTTTTAATTGTAATTTATATTAAATAGTAAACAAAATGCAATAAAATGATGCATAATACATTGTTGTACAATATAATTTTATTAGTGGGTTAAAGTCCTATACATTGTCTGGCATTCTCCTTTGGTTCCTTGCTAACCTACTTTACCCGTTGCTCATTCCCTAGGCACTATGCATTGGGATTGTAGAACCACTGGCATTTACTACCAAAGGGGTTTTATCATTGCATAAAGGGAAGAAATCCCAGCATCATGCACCAGTGCATTCTTAAAGCTACAGGATTGAAACAGCAGTCAGATGCCACTTTCACTTGTAATTTCCATGAAGGTTATGGAAATTTAAGCTAAAGCGGCAGATTTTGAAAGATTCTGGGGTCTCCAGAAAAAACACTGAGAACACCAACATTTCAACATATCATAGTGGGTACAAATTCCACATTTTTTTTAAAAATTTAGACATATCTGGTAAAGATTTCTTTCTATAAAAAGGAGTCTACAAAAATCTAGTGCACAAGATATAAATAAACTTGCAAATCAACTTGTTCCAGTTAATCTCAACAAACATACTTTTGATGAAGAATGATGGATGTCCTATATGTCATGAAGTGAAATCAAGTGCACTGCAATTAGCCTTTGGGCTAGCTTACCCCATGGTGTTGGGGCCAACTTCAGCTTTAATGGTAAGTTGGTACATCAGAATAAAGTCCCGCCGCTATGTCTATTTATTTGTAATAAACTCAAAGAGTACAGGTTTTGATAACAAAACAATGCATAAAAAGATTGTTTATCTTTATTAGGACTACAAAAAAGTCCACATCGGTCGGTCGGTCATACCTATCGTTTAAGAATAGCTTGCCATACAAAAAGCAATGTGTATTTTATTTGCTTTTTAACCAACGAAAAAAGCTGAGGAAGTTCTCAATTCGATTTGTATATATATATATATATATATTTGAGATTACATATCTGAATAACACATAGGCCACATTTTATCCCAAAATTCCCTCTGGAATGAGAATTCCGCGGCATTGTTGTAAATATTTGAACTAAATATTTGACCCTGTTGTGTGTGGTTTCACTATAACGCGAATTACAATACTTTTGGGAATACAAAATGCTCTTTCAAAAATGTATTCAGGTTTGGATATATTGCAGAGTATAAACCCATCCATCCGTAGAAAAACAATACAAAAATAGTGGACACTGCTCTGGAATCAACCATAGGAAATAGAAATGCTTCTTTTTTTTTTATCTACAAGTTGGTCCTTGACTGCTATCACACCTGATGTTAAGTGTAGATGGAAGCGGGCTAACCTGTTAGGAGTAGGATGAAATCCACACCCCTTTCCGGAACGCTTTGGCGGTACGTCTTTGTCGGTAGGGTGGTAACTAGCCACGGCGAAAGTCTCCCACCAGCCAGACCAAGACAAATTAAGAAAAATCTCAATCTGCCCCGCCGGGAATCGAACCCAGGACTTTCGTCATATAAATCTGTTAACTGCATTCATTTGATTTGTTGAGAAAAGAAAACCCTCTTAAACTTTAATCAACCTACCTACCTGCAATTATTAAAATACCTATATTTTTTTTCAGTTCGCCAATAGATACTCAACATTCAGGGTACCCCACTTAACAGAAGGGCCAAAGGTTATGTTCAAGTTTCTAAGAGGCCACACAAAACCATTCACCGGAACTCTAACATACTTAGTTGGATTGCAATTAGCTGCGTCGGCGCTGATCACGTATTACGAGATGAGGAACAATATTACGTTAAAACGTAAATTAATTGAAATCGAAAAGAAAATAGATAGTGGTATAATGTGATTGTAACATTTGTTGTAACTACTGGGGAAGGTGACTGATATCAATATACTGGTGATTTATATTCTTTTTCAAAATTGAATTAACACCAAATAAAATATGTAGTTTCACCTTACGTCTTAATTTTTATTCGACTTTATAATAAAGTAATAAAAAATTTGAGTCATCTTTTCTATTACAGACAGATATTTATGACATTGTTTCTTGAACAAGAAGCTTTTAATAGGTAAATGAATTTGTATTTAAATACGAGTAGTTTTGTAAGTAGATTGTAATAGGTACCTATATTAAATAGACTTGTTAAAATTTTCCTAGTCTTATTTTCCTTACTTAACCTCTCACTTTTGCAACAGAGACGGAACGGAAATCTTATATTTAAACCTTTGCAGCCTCTTAATGAATAAAATATTATCACATTCAGCTCGCCAACTCGCATGGGAGCAACGTGGTCGGTCTACACTCCATGTCTCCTCTCTTACAAAGAGAATCAGTAACTAAGCAGGAACAGACAGGTTTATGAAGAGGAATCTGCTTTTAGAATCGAACCAAAGTAACTAACTTAAGGAGATTTCGGGCGCATACCCATCAAACTGCTTCAGTATTGGTTAATGGCGGTGATGTTTCGATTCTGTAACTGTCATAATCAAAATAAGACCAAATTATACTTAATAGGTAATATCAACCAACTTCTTATTCCAGGCTGCTAGTTGCTTCTATCTTATAAGAAAATAAATGAACATCTTAAAACAAACAGCTTAAAAATGTATAGGCCGCTCCAAGACTGACCAGGACCTTATATTTCACGCTTTTATCTGTAGAGCGTGTGAAAAAATAACGGCGAAGAACCTTTAGCCGACGAGTGAAACTTTCATTGACTTGTTATGATTATTGACGTATTTACTTTTGTTACGTTCCTAACTCGACTCGGCTAAGATTTTATTTTTCAAATTCTCCGCTCTAGTGGTAGTGTAACGACCTCCGTGGCGCAGTGGTATGCTCGGTAGATTTATAAGGCGGAGGTCCTGGGTTCGATTCCCGGCGGGGCAGATTGAGATTTTTCTTAATTTGTCTTGGTCTGGCTGGTGGAAGGCTTTCGCCGTGGCTAGTTACCACCCTACCGACAAAGACGTACCGCCAAGCGATTTAGCGTTCCGGTACGATGTCGTGTAGAAACCGAAAGGGGTGTGGATTTTCGTCCCACTCCTAACACGTTAGCCCGCTTCCTTCTTAGATTGCATCATCACTTAACATCAGGTGTGATAGCAGTCAAGGGCCAACTTGTAGTCGATAAAAAAACCATGGTAAGATGAAAATAAAAAAAAACGCACAGACTTTTGGCAGATATTTTATTATCAAGTCAGAGACATATTTTTCGATCTTTTAACAAAATAAGCATCGATATAATAATAACAACAATCTGTATTAAAAATATCGACAAAGTAAGACGGCCACTTACGTACTACAACAAATAAATCTTATTTTTAAACGTATTATTTTTTGATACTTTTTCATGTGTATTTAATTTTTTTTAGAATTTTTTTCTCTTTGACTTAGGAAATTATAACAAGTGTTAATACCCTAATATTATGAACATTCTATGGGAACACTTCTATTGTCAATGCGTGTTTTCAACGTTCTTGTTACCAGCAGACTCAAGGGATAATGTTTTGCTTGTTTTACCTCTACCAAATCTAAATTTCTCAGTCTGATAAATTACAATAACGTCAGACGCACACCAAAAGATATTTTACGAAGCGGGAAATTTTGATTTAACTATCTCCAACTTATTAAAATTGCACAAATTAACAGTTGATTGAAAATCAGTAAGAGATTTTTAATTATTGAGCGACATTGAGTTAAATTCAGTAGCGATGGAAACCATCTTTGACAATAAAAGTGTCCCGGTCGTGAGTTACCTTAGAGGCTATGACGCCAGGGCTATGAAACTATCGCACCGTTTGAGATTTCTATTCACTGCGAGCTTCATAAATAAGTACACGAAATTTGCATGTTCCCGCCAGCAACACTGATCGCGAAGGCTACTCAACAAGGAACGTGTGACACAATAATATTAAAACAGTTTTTAGCTGGCCTATTAATCTAGGGTCCACAAAGACAGCATACAGATTGATTTTTTGTTTAACAATTACTTGCAAGTTGACATCGTAATTTTCACAAATAAATGAAACATTTCGCCATCTCAACTATTAGTAGAATTGCAGCAATGCCTGTAGGAAATCTAAAACGATAATACAAGTGCACTCCAGCGACTATAGCAACAATTAAAACTTGCAACAATTTCGTGGCCTTATTCGAAACACCTCGTTTACAATCCCGCTTAGGTTCATTTGAAGCGCAGAAAGGAGAATGCCAGACAATGTATAGGACTTTAACCCACTAACAAAAGCATATTGTACAAAAATGTATTATGCATCATTTTATTGCATTTTTTTTTCTTTTTAATATAAATTACATTTAAAAGTTCTAGAAGTCGGAGTATTTGATATGAGCGTACGTTGGTTATCGTCCATTTCCGTAAACAACCACATAGCACAGCCGTCACACTAACATGACCACCGGAAAGCTTCATTAAATACATTTGTAAACAGGCTTAACGACTCTGAATATTAGCCTTTTAGAGCCCACTTTTAATGAAAATACAATAAAAACGATTTAAAAGGCTAGTTCGTACCCAATGCAACAATAAAGATTAAAAAATGCGTAAACACTGTAAATTAAAAGGAAACAGTTTAAATACTTTTTTAATAGAATTTTATTCCGATGTCCAACAGTAAAAATGGCTTATTGTAAAACATTTATATAATAATAGAATATTTTTAGTATATAAACAATTTGTGTTCTTTCTGGGTTAGGATCTGGCATTCTCCTTTGCTTTCACCGTATCATCTCACGGCCCTTAAAATATGGGCGGCAAAAACTTGTGTGGAAATTTGCCAATCAGGTCATTGGGACATTCTGTTGACCGACCGATTGGTGTATTTCTTCACAACTCTATTCCTCCGAGTGGTAACATGGCATGCTGACTGCACATTACAATATCTAAATATACTCAAGTCCCAAACTAATTTAACACTAGAAAGACGGGAGCAGTCATTTGACTGCAATTTTAATTTAAACGTTGATTAACTGAAAAACCATTTGACTTAACGTATTGAAATTTTGTGACTTTTAATAATATTAGTAGTTAAGTGGAACTATGTATAAAAATAACTCACATCTCTTTTGTTTATTATTTAAAATCTTGATATACCGACAAAGACGGCGGCAGTCATTTGACGGCTGAGATCCGATAAATGTTTACAACTGTAATATGAGAGGGTAGAACATAAATTAGGCACGCTTATCAGTTGTTTGTGGTTTGTAAGTCAAAAAAGTTAGTATTGTTTCGACTGCCCGTGAATTTAGTCGAAATTATTGTAAGTCATTTGTGAAAAATGTCTCGAAGGATTCAGGATAAAGAAATACTTTCAATCTTGCAAAATATTCGTGAAAATGAATCGGATTGTGGCTCTGAGAGTGCAGAACGCGATAGTGACGATGATTGTGCGGTACCACAATTCAGTTCGAGTTCCTCTTCGGAAGAAAGTGACCTGGAAGATCAGGTACCTCTTGCAACTTTACAAAACGTTCACAGTTCGAGTTCTCGTGGCCATGGTCGTGGCGGTGCTCGTGGTCGAGGCCGGGGCAGGAGTCATTGTTCAGATGATTCTGAGCTTCAAGGTCTTATCACCGCTACCGACGGTACGTCTTGGTCACTTCAAGTGGAGTCAACTCAAAGTGGTCGCAAAAAATCGCATGCAAGAAGAAATTTCACTGGAAGTATATTGGATTCGTGGAGGCTTGTGATTGATGAATCTATATTGAGACATATTCAGAAATGTACTCAAGAAGAAGCTAATAGGCAACTAGGCCACAACAATTGGATACTAACTTTGGAACAGCTGGAAAGTTTTATCGGTATTTGCTATGCTCAAGGTGCCTACGGTGCAAAAAATATTCCAGTAAATGAAGCTATGGAGTAAAACTTGGGGAGTAAATTTTTTTTCAAGTGTTATGCCTCGTGACAGATGCAAAGAAATTATGAAGTTTTTGCGATTCGATCACAGATCTGAAAGAAGTTCACGACTTCAACAAGACAAATTTGCACTTATATCAGACGTTTGGAAGAAATTTATTGAGAACTGCTTATCTTGCTACAAACCAGGAGAAAATATTACTGTAGACGAACAACTCTTTTCTACTAAGGTTATATGCAGGTTTCTTCAATACATTGCTAACAAACCTGATAAGTTTGGAATAAAATTTTGGCTTTGTGTCGATGTGGATTCGAAGTTTGTACTCAACGGCTTTCCTTATTTAGGAAAGGATAAAAGCAGGTCACAAAACCAAAGCCTTGGTGAATCCGTTGTTATGCGTCTTGTGGAACCTTTTGCAAATACTGGCCGAAATATAACTACTGACAACTTCTTTACATCGGTAAAATTGGCAAATAACTTGCTCGCAAAACGCACAACCATTGTAGGAACTATGAACAGGACACGACGAGAGATTCCACTTTACGTCAAATCACTTCATATGACTTTGTTTGAAACAAAAATCCTGAAATCTGATAGATGTACACTCACAATTTATCAAGGAAAACGAAACAAAAACGTGTTATTGCTTAGCACGTTACATAATAATGTTGAAATAGACTTCAATCGCCCTAAGAAAAAACCAGAAACTGTGACTTTTTACAATGCTACCAAGTACGGCGTGGATGTGGCTGACCAGATGGCAAAAAAATATAGTGTCAAAGCGGCATCTCGAAGGTGGCCCGTACAGGTTTTTTCAATATACTAGACCTAGCAGGGATAAATTCTTTCATTTAGTATAAAAAAATGTCAGGTATCAACATAAAAAGAAGAAATTTCATACTAAGTTTAGCTAGTGAACTTTGCGGCAAAGTAAAAATCGATGCCGAACTTTCTGGAACCCAAGAATTGCCTAAAGAGTCTACATCTACTTCTCGATCTTCTATTCAAAATCCGGAAACTGGGAAAAGGCGGGAATGTTATGTACAAAAGTGCAAAAATAAAACTAATAAAGTCTGCGACATTTGTAAAAAGCCACTTTGTGGCATTTGTAATGTAAACAAAATGTTTAAATGTAAAATATGTCTATAAATATAATAAATAATCAAACATGAAACCCTGTTTTATTACTACAGTTACCAGGTTTAACAGTTAAAATAAAATAAAAAATAAAAATAATGAAGGAGTCATTTGACCGGTTGCCGTCTTTGTAGGTAGATAGATTTTCCCGACTTTCTAGTGTTAAAACATGACGTTCGTGAAACTGAGACTTGCGATGTGCAATCAGCATACATTCCGCCTAAAACTGGATGTATGTCAGTGCGCGCCGATCTGCCATGTTAAAATTGTAAAACGTAAAAAAGTATATTCCATACTATATCTAAGTAATAACTAAAGAAATCACCATGACCTTATTTTATTTTTAAACATCATTCGTTGGGCACGTTTTCACACAAACTTGACAGTGGACAATGTTAAGCTGGGAACACATTCATACTGGACGCAGATTTTATTTCATATGCATATGCAGGCAAACATAATGTTTGTGGGCATATAAAAATTCTACTGGACACGTGCAGTAAAATGGACTTTCCTTGAAAAGTAGTAAATTCAGTAAAGAATAGAGTCATTGGAAGTCGATACCCAGGAATTATACCCACATTTCTAACACTTACAGGAATTGCTAATAAGCATTATGTAATCAACTGTATTTGGGACAAAGTTCGGAATGTCGATTTAAGAAATTTTTATAAGGGAACACTCCCTTAGTGCCCATTTTCACTTGCTTTGAAGTTACTTGTACGTAAGGTACCTGGTATTCGGGCGCAAACAGACATTCGATAAGTTAGCTGCTCGAATCTGATACGTCAATGCAATACGTGACATCCTCGTCTACATTATAGTTCAGTCTGCGTCTGACCAGTAAAAAGAATTTTTTATCGATTACAAGTTGATCCTTGACTGCTATCACACCTGATGTTAAGTGATGATGCAATCTAAGATGGAAGCGAGCTAACTTGTTAAGAGTAGGATAAAAATCCACACCTCTTTCTGTTTCTACACGACATCGTACCGGAACGCTAAGTCGCTTGCCGGTACGTCTTTGTCTTTGGGGTGGTAATTAGCCACGACGAAAGCCTCCCACCAGCCAGACCAAGACAAATTAAGAAAAATCTCAATCTGCCCCGCCGGGAATCGAACCCAGGACCTCAGTTTTATGAATCCATCGCGCATAGTACTACGCCACGGAGGTCGTCAAAACTTACGTATATCGTACATATTCCACCTGAATACCAGATGCTAATTTTCAAAACACCGCTGACGCAGCTCACATTATCGCATATACGATTAAACATCTCAGTGTAACCCACGCTTTAGAAGTCAAGCTTATGTGAAAACCCTCCTTAAACCCATCACAATAAGGTAACACACCCACTAGGACTAATAACTACAAGCAAATACTTTCTTCATTCTGATACTCTTCTACAGGGAACAAAAGATGAGCCCTACAAGTCAAAATATCGACATTTTTCATAACCAGCCCCTGTACAACGTTCGTAAACTTGCTTAAGCCATTTCCTTGTGTGCGTATTATAATAACAGACAATTAATGTGTACTTCATCTTTGAGAGCACCTTTGATGGAAGTGAAGCAATCTTAATTGTAACAACAAACGGAAAGCTTATTTAGCTAGTTCCCGGCAAGTTCTTCAGACAAATATAGATCTTATTCCATTAGAACAAAAGTTTATAATAGCGTGCGGCATATATTTAAGTTGCAAATGCATTATTCTGCTGTTTCAACTTTGACACCCACAGTTTTGCTAGCATTAGTCCCAGCAAATAAGCTTACCTTAAAAGTAAACTTAACAATTTCACATAATTATTATTAATTTATAATCTATATTCTCATATTGTTAGAACCATGCTCTTATATTTGATTTATTATTATCGATAAAATCATAAACCGTCAAACACACTTGTGTAAAATAAACACCGCTCAGTTCTTATTACATTAATTCGGCATTTATTTTGTTTTCACGGACTTTATTATTATAATTATTATTCTCAAAGATTTGTATCGAAAACGTGCCCCGTCACCGAAATGTTTGTTGCCTCAGAAAAGCTGCGTTTTGCAGGTGCCATCTCCATGAAAAAATGACCATAAGGGCTAACGCTAAAACTCGCGCGGGTGCACGCTCGCGGGTGTATAATGAAAAATAGTATGGACAGCGCAGGCGCGTGCGACGGAGCGCGGGCGCGGGTTTGTTTCTACAAATCAGATGAGCTCCGCTAGATGCCACGGTCACACGCGTCGAAGGCTACAATCATGAACATTGATACAAAGCGCGTAATAATTGAGGTGCAATTTCGGCCAATATTATGGAATATGGCGAATGAATTATCGAATTCTCCGCTGAGTAACCTACTTATCAAGAACAGGTTATGCAGTCGACGTTGTTTTCGTTGACGTCTTTTTGTCAAATAATAAATTAATAAATAATCCATGGTAATCTACTCTACACAACTGTACACGCTCGACATCAAAATTATACTAGCAGCGCTAACTGAGACGGGCGCACCCGCCCGTGTTTTAGCGTTAGCCCTAATATTGTCACGGACGCGTCGCTTCCCACAGCAATACCGTCGCGTCTTGCGGTAACACCCTAGAGTTTCCGATTATTCTCAAATTCTTTTGGCCCTACTGCCCAACTGTTTGATAGTAGGCACTTATTTGAGCTATGCGGTTACGCGGCATTGTCCTTTGCGAGTTGCCGTGTTGATGTTCAGACGATACGAACGACTCAAATCTTCCGCCAATGAAAAGGAACTACAATTGGGTGACGAAGGACACACTTGCGACTTAAACCTTCGAATTTATCATTACAATTATTTGCAACTCACGAGTGCGCGATTATCTCATTTTATGTAAGACTCACTGAAGCATTGAAATTCAATATCATTTATATATTGTAGTATAATAGTTGACAGTACAAGCAAATGATTGTATGCAAAACTGCAAAATTCAGTCAACTTACGATGTATCTTGGGATTTTACACAGAAGGTCTGTAGATATCAGAAGGAGTACATTCAGTTTCGGCATAAATGATATCCGAAAATTCAACACAGCAAGCGGATTGGACGGAGAGCAACACCAGCTCAAGAACTTAGCCCTTTACACATAATCTCCTCGGTAGAGTATTACAATTGAAGCCTATATTAAAAGACCCTTCTGTGCAATACAATAGCAATAATCAATACTTCAGTGTTTACCTACATCCTGGTATAATCCCGATAGCAAATGCAAACGACAATCAATGCCACACAAATTGATTTGAAAATAAATCAATTTCGATTTATTTTTGCTATTCTCCACAAAAAACCATCGAATTCGTGCAACAACGTTACCAAAAAGAATGTTGTACAATTAAAAACTGTATTAACATCTTAAGGATCCGTTACTTTTTGCGGTAAATAGCAGATTAAAACGTTTTGTTAAATACGACGATGTTGCCATTACAATAGTTTGCAACTGCCATGAAAATCGTTCAATTAATCTGTAGGCTAGGCACGTATGGAAGATATTTTATCGGCCAGCTACTATTGCTGTACTCCAGCCGAAACAATCTCTGTATAATATATAATAATTTATTATTATATTATGAAAATAAAATTACGAAAAACTACTTCAAAATTAAAGTACCTATATCTTTGTCGGATTTTACTTTTATTTTTGCGGTATTTCATTATATTATAGTTTACAATAAAATAATAAACATTTTGAAATCATACTGGTTGTATGAACAAACCACGTCACCGAGTTCTTGCCAGTAGCGACATGTCGCATAGACTATATAATATAACTTTTCCGAACAGCAGCCAAAATCGGTAATATAGTTCTACCTTTCGCCCCAAAAGATTGTGCGCTTTTGACGACATTTGAGATTTTCTATAAACAACATATTAACACTTGGCATCCAGCTGCCGCTTCAAGCCTAGACGAGTAAATCTCTGTGCCGCGCGTGCGTGGATAGTCACGTGGTTTAGGTATAGTTGACTTACTATTCTCTGTCAGGCCTTATCTTCCATACGTTCCTATACTTAAGCTCTCATCGAAATTATACAAATCGTCAGAGATTCGCGCACTCCACACTAATAAAACAATGCACACGAAAATGAACCTTACGCAACAATTATTATGTCATAGAGTCAAAATTATGATCTAAGTGAACACCCCGATGGAATTACGATAAAAAACAAAATTTAAAATTCTATACATCTAGCGAATTTTATTAATAAAAAGTGTTAACCTGATGGTAGACTATCACATACAGGGCCTTGTCATAGTGAAAGTATGATATAGAACTGATTTTATACTCTATACAAACTTTCATTCGAGCCACAAACAACTTTAAACTCTGTGTAGAACTACTAAGGTCTATATTCACGTACTCATCTAGTATTACTAATATTACCACACCAGTTATATTAATTCGAGTTACTAAGCATTACAGAAGTACGTTATACAAGCGATATATGTAAAGTAAGGAACAAATTATCATTATACCATATTAATATCATGAGAAACTTCCAATAACTACCTTCCTACATAAACTGAAAAGAATTGTTTAAACATAACTATGCTTTTCAGTATAATTATATTGAAGCATTGTAATACAACATAAAATTGACTTTATAACCCTACTTTCAAAAGTACTCATTCCATACTAGATAATTCCATAACTACCTTACTTTTTTACAGTTTAAAAAATTTAAATAATATCAGTAGAAAATGTATTAGGATCGCACTTTTGATAGATTTAATTCGATTGCATGTTTAATAAATTTTCTACTAATATTTTTAAAAATTCTATAGTTTTTTTAACATTTTATATAAGTGCAGTTATGGACATCTATAATAATTTGTTCCCACTTCAAGAGATACGTCAGGTCATTTTGTTACTATGCCATTGTTTGCTTTTAAACAAATATAATTATTAAATTTAACTTTCATTTTAGTGGTTTATGACAGAAATTAAGTCATTTACATGCGCTTCGAATCCTTTAAAAAGCTCCCTTGGAGAAGGCGCAAAAATACGTATAAAATGTCTCTGATAACTGAATAGTGGCCGATATTAAACTAATTTCTAGAGAAATTTTAAAACACTAGCGCAACATATATTGAGAGTTCATTATATTATGCATGTATCTAACACTAATACTATATAGATTTTATTTCCTACGCTGTAGCTTTTATTGCTTAAATCTTTCTTTTAAATCCCCTTACCTATCTTATAGTATCTAATGTTTGAGGCTATCTGTAAATAGTGTACATCAATCGGCAAGGCGAAGCCGTGGCGTGCATAACAAGCACTGCATTCGAGCTTACTCTGTTGGTCTATGATGCGTATCTCGTGTAAAGAAAAAAATTAAACCGACTTCAATACGCCGTCATTAAGTTACTTTAAACATATCTATAAGGTAGGTGTCATTGGAGTGTTTAAGAGACAACTACTCCTAAACCCATCATTAAAATTCATGTAAATCAAATAAGCTCTTATACGAGAACTTTTGAAAAATCTATGAGTACTGAGCTATAAGCTTCCCCAGAAAAGATTAAGTGTAACGTAAACTAAACATGTAGAGGTAAAGGGAACCATCTTAAGTGGAGAATTCATTTATAACGCTCATGGAGCAAAATTACTAAACACATGTTTAATACATATTGTTCTGTTTAAATAATGTGGGTGATTATTTTAACAGATCGCCTTAATTTAGACAAAGGAGAATGCCGAAAACCGCCTATTTTCTTCACCTATTGCATCAACAATTTTTATGTTAAAATTCTCATTTTGAATGAAAAATAATAATTTTAGCTAGGTGCGAATAGAGATTTAAAAATAAATTACGTCAAAAGTACTGCATTGTTGACACGCTTTAATTTAATCAAAGTGTTGTTAACATTGCTTATTGACGATATCTTCCTGATTTTAATTAAGAAAAGCTACGTGTCATGGCATTGCAAGCATTGGTGGCGTTTTTTGAGTGTAACCTAGTGATTTGTAAAATATTACCTCCGAAATATACAAAAAAAAAGGTTAGAATATTATAAATCCCGTCGTGCTTCCGTTTAATTTAGCCCTGATTCATTTCACCTGAATACATTTTCAACCGTGAGTTTGTTTCATGTGCAATGGTTTTAGGCGGACTATCATACAGAAAAACGGCATTCTCCTTTTAACGGATACTTTTTAGGCCCGTGTGCACCAAGATTTCGGTTATCATAACAAACGGTTAACATAAGCTAACTATAAATTTACCGAGCTTACGTCCTTAACCGGCGTACGGGTTGTCATGAACAGTAAACTTATAGTTAGCTTATGTTAACTGTTGGTTATGATAACCGAAATCTTGGTGGACACAGACCTTAGTGATGGTTATCGTCAACTCTACGATACAACACCATAGCAACAAAATGGCCTCGTACCCCGCAAACTGTCACAAATTCACACGACGGCCCGACCCTGGGGAATGTGGTTGGCAGTGATACGTTAACCTCACACCATGTCGATGAAGACCGACCTGCATCCGGAGTCACTTTGAGCATAATCCTGACCCGCGGTCGCGCTCCACGGCACACCAGATGCGGTATACTTATATACTAGATTGTTAACACAACAGTCACTCGCGTGCGTGCGATGCGTCCAATGCGTCCGCCCGGTCGTGTAGCGCTCGTACCCGGGGGGGGCTCTGTGCTAGCAGCGCTGGCTGATGTACTCGTTGTAGTTGGCGGATATCTCCTCGGACTGGTACCGCGTGAGTTTGATGCTCCGTCTCATCTCCGACGTGATCGCCGCCTTGTAGCCACCCTTCCGGAGGAGGGAGTCGATTGTTTGGATTTGGTCCCAACCTGGAAAATGCGACCCGATCTGTTTGTACGACGATAATGTTAAATAATAAGACCGAAAAAAGATTGAAAATATAGAAAAATAATTTGAAAGTTTGGTAGCCAAAGTTTAGTTGCAAGGTGATTGCATTGATTTCTTTCGGTTTCTAATTTGCAAGAGTGTTAATGGGATAGACGTCGTTGCTCTACTAGGCATTACAGAAATCTAAACCGCTACGTAGTTGATATGCCATGGGCGCGTAGGAAGCAGTTCCCCTTTGCGTATACGCACTGTTTTCCCCACCACCTAAAATAAGGGTATCTTCAAGTCAAGATGCGCTTAATCGGCGGGAAGTTCAAGTCCTTCAGCACGCTCGCTATTGTTAGTATATAAAAAACGCATGTCACCTTGCTCAGTAGCAACTTGAGGTAAGTAGGTTGCAGTGCGCTTGGAGCCGCGCTCGCTCACGAACTCGATGCGGATGCCGTGCTTGCCCAGCTTCCAGTCCAGGTAGTGCTCGGCCTCTTCGAAGTGCTGCAAGATGGACACCGACACGGTGAGACGCGGCACCTCCTCGCGCGTGATCGGCGTGAAGCGCGAGTCCTTCAGCGCGCTCGTTATTGCGTACTCTCGGAGGCCTGCCAACCGTTTTTAAGTCAAACTTTTTTTCACCATCAAATTGGTTCGTTCATATATCGCATGTCGCATTGCAGTCGATGCCGGTGTAAGGTAAAGAAAAAGGCTTTTTCGGCAGAACCACCACGACCATCTATAAATACTTGCCTCGTTGTTATATTAATAACTAGCGTAAAGGCTAATTTGTGGAGATGCAATTGAAGGGATTACCTATGCCGTACACCGAATATCCGGTAGAAACCCAAACATTGGGACAAGTTCCCTGTATCATAGTTTCGAGTGCATTACTGTAGCTATCCAAGTTGGAGGTGTATTTTTTAAATTTTAATCGGTAGCTTTTTGGCTAGTAGTACCATATAATATACCATGACAGTATATTACGAGTACGTTACGTGGCGGTAAATCTCTAAAAAGTAAGAAATAAAAAATTTTAACAAAAAATAGAACCGACTCAAAACGCACTAAAAAGTAAAATATAACTGTGTCATTTAGTTGCTTTAATTTATCTAGGAGTCGGTGCCAGCCAAGGTTTCTACTTTAAGGACGTTACCAAGAACCAACAAACTGCTTTACTACGTAAACTAAATGTTCCGACGTTACCTAAACCCACAAACTGCTTTGCTACGTAAAATGAATGTTCCTTAAACTTGGCTAGCACCGACTCCGAGATATGTTTAAGTAAATTAAAGCAGCTAAATGACACAGTTATTTTTTACTTTTTAGTGCGTTTTGAGTCGGTTCTATTTTTTGTTATATTTTTATATATATATATGTATCATTGTCTCCCTAATAGTCGGTCAATAATTTATTACCCACTGTCGTAAAAACCATCCGGGGTGTTAAAAAATTGAGGTGTGTGTTATTGAGTTTTTATATTATGATATAAAGAATTTCTATTATAAATTGTTATATTCTAGATAAATTCGTCACTGTCTCCGTCGCAACAGTTTAGATTTTATTTTATGTTGATTATTTTATTGGTTGAAAAGTTTGCAGCTTTCGTCGGAAAACACAGTTTGAGTTCTGAAACTTCTAAAACGGCAGAGTATCGCAAAGTGAATCAACATTTACAAATGTACTAAATTAGGTCTTATTTTTAGGCAACACATACAATATCCTTTGATACTGTACATTGAAAGCGATGGTGAGTGAAAATAATAAATATACATCAACGATGTTGTTGGCGCCGAGCCAGTGAAGAGAGGGCCACGGTTCAGAGGAAATGAGCTGTCAGGAAGAGGGAAAATATATGTACTTTCGTTTTGTTTTGTTAACAGGGTAATCCCCTGTATAAGGCCAAGTTGTGGGTTGAGGCTGACTATCTTCTAAACCAAATGGTTTAGAGCATTAAGAATTAAGTCTCAAGAATGGAGGATCCTTTTTGACGTGACAACGTCTTGTAATTCGATAGAGCCGGCGGCATGCACGAAAAAACATGACGTCATGCGTCGTTACCTCGCTTTGAGGCGTTCCATGTAAGGCTTGAAGTGGACGACAAATAGCCAATCGGCCTTTGCGTGCAGCATTCCGAACTATTAAATATAATTATTAAATGATTGAAATTTAGTCAATTGATATAAGACACCTACTTGTAATCTAAAGCTTGTGAGTTAAAATCGGTGGGCTTAAAAATAACAACATAATGTGCTTCCCATGTTATAAGTTGACATATAATACAGATACAGATAAATAATAACTTGTGAATTAGCATGAGCCCCAGTATATTCTAAATTTTTAGTTTTTGAATGTGTGAAATAAATTTGATGATTCACTGTTTACTTTGAAAAATTTAAATGGGATTTTTTAAGTTGTCTAAGAACATGATTTTATTTTTCGCATTTTTCTTGATGATTTCATAATGCAGATATTTTAATAGAAATTTCATTTTTTTAGGGTCATCTTGAAATTAAATATGTATTAATTTTGTATAATGGTAATAGACATGATGTAATGTAAAATAGTAGTAAATGAAATTGTCTGTGATTGTTTGTGAGGCACCTACAATTCTTTATTTGATAAGTCTATGACTCATATTTTATTTTGACTGTATACAGCTTCAAAAATAGAAGTACTAATAGTCTAAAATTAATTGTTACATACCTCTATCTATGCTGATCTCCTTTGCCTGTTGTATAAGCACTGTTTAATATATGATCTCGGATTGAGTTTCCACTGAGATTAATTTAAGAACAAGCAAGACAAAAGGGCAGAGGAAAGCTAAAGTAGTGGTCTTTAGAGAGTGTAATGGGCATTTGAGTAGATGATGGGATGGTGAATGATGGATATATAACAGAAAAGGGTGTTCATGTTAATGTTAGAGAAACGAATATCTTAATATTCCATAGATTCACCGTGCGGGTGCCGGGTCCATCGCGTGGCTGAGAGAAAAACTCCGAACAGAGCCCGAGACTTGTGACTCGGGTGTATGTTTAAGGGTACCCTTAGTGACGCGCATCAACACTCACCTCCTCTGTTCAAGTTGTTCTCCCTGCCCAGCCAAATTCGGAAGGACCCTACTAGAGCAGCTTTGGACACTCGTTCCAATATGAAGCTTACTGCACTTCTAGTAAGGCCAAGGTCTTTTAGCAGGTTCTAGAGAGACTTCGCTGGTATAACCCTCGCACCCACTTCTACCGCGTATAAACTAACCACATAGCCATTTTTGGTTAATTCATTAGTAAGGTCATAATATTTATATTATGACCTTACTAATATTTTCTAGTTTGACTCAGGTTTACGTACCAGGCTTGTTACAACCATAGAAATCTCTATGGTTGTAACAAGCAATAGTCAAAGATTCCCTGTGTGAGTTTTTGTGTTCATAGACTGAATTGTCATTCGACACCAAGATATGACAGTCGAGTAATAACTTAGGGAGCCTGCACACATGCAATATTGCTAAAATTATTGATGTGTAGGGTAGAAGGTTACCCTTTAGAAAATAATACTAGTCTATTGCCAAGATATAACTTACATTGTAATAAAAGTTATGATAGAGTGACATTATACTGTTATATGATATGCAACCTCTACTTATTGTCAATAATATTGACAATATTTTTGTATGTGCAGGCAACCTTGGAAACAAATAATAATAATACCTGAATGCAAATGCATAGCATTAAACGTTCCAATACATCCACGGAGCCGGTGCTCCTTCCCAATCTTCCACGTAACAAAAAGAGGACTGGAAACAGAGACTTAAATAAAGAACACTCAAAATCAACATGAAAACACTGTAATGTAATATTCCGGTACCATGTTGTGTAGAAACCACAAGAAGTGGATATCCATCCTACTTCTAAAAAGTTAGTCTGCTTCCATCTTAGATTGCATTATCACTTAACATCAGGTGTGATAGTAGTCAAGGGCCAACTTGTAGTCAATAAAAAAACACTAACAATGTTTTGCTCCTATAATATCATCATTGACCGATATTTTTTCTTAATTTGTCTTGGTCTGGCTGGTGGGAGGCTTTCGCCGTGGCTAGTTACCAACCTACCGACAAAGACAGACATACCACCAAGTAAACAAGGTGTGATAGCAGTTAAGGGCCAACTTGTAGTAAATAAAAAAAATTATTAACCCATTGCCTGCAGTGTCTAAGCCATCATCTTTCCTATAAGAGAGGGTGATTTAGAGATTACACCCACTAAACTAATGAACCATGTGTCCAAAGGTCTGTTGTGAGTCAGATCTCAAGCAGCACCCAGATCAAGTTTTCAGTTCTCTTTCCTGATTTTTCCTGATGATAATCCTTAATCCACAGTAAAGGGACCAGAATGAAATCAGAGAATTCCTTAATCATTATTTGCTGGAACAGTTAATATTTAATTTTGGTTTCTTAAGGAAGAGATAATTTGTCGTATTTGAAAACTAATATGCTTTTTTTAAAAAAATATGAAAATAGAATAGAGTGGAAATATTTCAATTTGGTGACAACTTATTATTAAATTTTTCAACAACAAACATACTAAAATTAAATTAATTACTATATATATATTTTTCCAAGTATATGGAAAGTGGAATAAGCCTGCCAAGAGTGTTTATTTTATTATTAGGTATGTTTATAGAATGTTCTGCTCTTTTAAAAGAATATAAAAAAAAATTAACATTTTCATATTATAAATAATAATATAATTAATTATAATTGTGCATTTTTCTTATAATACATACATAATATATTATTTTAAGTAATATAGTTATTGAGATATAATTGTTAAATACATTTCTAAAGTTCAACCTATATGTTAGAACAAAGCCTGACAGAAATAGCACAGTGGTTTCAACAACCCTTGAGTACTTACAAAGTGAATATTTTAATGAAATTATAAATGGTTACTCCTTGTCTATGCCACTTTATAATTACAGCATGAATGTGGAACAAAGAAAGTTCTCCGATGAGACCATAATTTGTTTGGACATTAACATAAAACTCATTTAAAACTAAAAGCAAGTTATCATGACAGCTCCCTAATGTGGCTATTAAGTTTTAATTATAACTTACTATGCATCATTGGTGAACATTGGCGTTTGTGGTGGATCCATACTGTGCAGCTGACAGTACAATACATCGAAACAAAAGTAACACATATCAGGTATTGCCACTGGGTCTTGGTAACCATTTATAGGTCGCTCGATGTGGTTGCTGTATGAATTGTTCAGCTTTTGTTTTTTAGTTCCACAACATACTGAAGACATGATGGCTGGTACCAAATTTAATACTAGAATACTACTAACAATAAGAAACAAAGCAATCACACAAAGTAAACGAAATAATGAACACACATAACACGCTACTTCAGCTGGTTTTTTATGATTTTCATAGACGAATAACCTTAGATTGTACGCAATTTGACAACTGTGAGCTATAAACATATGACTTCTACAGATATAATAATACATATAGCCAATTGTTTTTTTTAAAAGAAAAATGTCTGTTTTGAAAAATAAAGGCTGAAAACAACTGCATTGATTGTGATAAAACTTTTATAAATAGGGTTTGCGTGTGTTTTATATTGTCAATAAATTCTGCGTAAACTTACTTTGATAATTTGTTATTTACATATTTGAATTATCTGTAAGTCTTATTCTATGGAGCAGCAAGTTTGAAAAAAAAAACAAAGTTCTCTACGGTTGCGATGGCTGTCATTTAGTTTTATTTTATTATTTTATGAAAATAGGGAAAAGAAAGCTTTCAGTGATTGTAATGATATTTTCGTGAATCATGTACATGTTTTCTAATAATCTAGTAGTTGTAAGTGTAAGTATAATATACCGGTAGTGAAAATCAGTTAGCGATGATAAGTAAAAAGGTTTAATAATTGACGACGATGGCGTCTGACGGAGAAATTTCGTGTATGAATGATCCTAATTTCGCCGTTATCTACTCTTTCTTGAAAGTGTTTGGAAAATTGTATCCTCTTGAAGTCCCTACGATAGATAAACTGCAAGAATTAATAGAGAACACGCAGGAAGGTAAGCTAGCCACGTCCTAACGTCGTACAACATAAACAAACTTGGCAAACATGTTACGACTGTTTTGTCTTTTTAGTGCTTGAACCGTTGAAAGAAATCCACTTAAGGTTGTTGCGCCGCGCGTTGAAGTCCGTACCGAGCAATAGGTGGGAGAACAGCCTGATCAAGTTTTGTCACCAGCAAAGGTATCATCAGGAAGCTTGGGAAATAGAAAGGTTTTCTTACAAGAAAGCTAGTACTCAAGTGAAGTTGCGCATATTGAAAGTGAGTGACTCAGTGGTTTTTATACATTACTAGCAATCTATTAGCTGTTGTGTGAGTTTTATGACTGAAATCTTATTAGGATTTTAATTTTTTTTCACTAACAGATAATTAAGGTAAGATGAACTTTCTAGTTTTAATAGATGAAGAGACATATTTGAGTTTGTCCTATTGATATATATCTAAGGTGTGCATCTTCTCTAATATTTATACAGTGATCTATTTTTCTATGTGATTTTTTTTGGTATGGTTTATTACTCCCTCAATATTTGGCTACTATACCAGATAGAAACATTATCATAGTAAATTTATCACATTATCAGCCTCTTAAGAGTCCACTATAGGCCAGGCTTCGCTCCTAGTAGGAGAGGAGATATGGAGTGTAGACCCACAATGCTGCTCCAATGCAGGTTAGCCAGCTTAGGATAATAACGCCCTATCACTGGTGATATTTAATGGTGATGGCATATTTTAATGTTGTACTATAATTATTCATGTTTATAAATTCAAAGTTATTTCCTCTTCTGATACCCAACTGGATAAATAAGCAATAAATGGAACAATAGCAAAATAAAAAGATTTTGTACCTCAATTTTTTCTGTGTGAAATCTTTCACAATAAATATTTATTTAATTAATTAAAATTTTATTATTATTATTTTATTATTCAGTAATTAAATTAATTAGAAGAAGGTTTTACTGTAATTAATGTAGTAGTTTAGATGCTATGGTGCGACACAGGCTAACAATCTTTTGATTTATGTCTAAATAATTGTGTTTTTAATGTTGCAGTTATTACTGGAATATCAGTTTTCCTGTTACCCAAAGTTCAAAGCTGCAGTAACTTCCATATCATGCAAAGATCTGCGGCTGGATCCAGTGGGGAGAGATAAGAATGGCTGCGTCTACTGGCTGCAAGTCGACCACGAGGCCAACCTGTGCCTTTTCAAGGAAGACCAGGATGAGGAGACATGGCAGCTGATCGCTAAGTTTGTCACTATTGCAATTTCTATTTTAAAATGTATCATTTGACAGAATGCTACTATGTTCTAAGTCATAGAGCAATTTAGTATGATGTCATGTAGAAACTGAAAGGAGTGTGGACTACATCCTACTCCTTACAGTTGGCCTGCTGTGCCAGTCCACACAATACAACCCTTTTATTTCACATAAATGAGCTCTGTCCCAAAACACTACTACTGAAGTTCATTCACATTAAGAATGCAGTGCGCGCCTCAATCAAATCTTTTCAAATTACAAGGTCAAGTTCACAGTGACCAATGCAAAGCATAGCAGGTTGTGTCCTGTAATTTGATTAGTTATATACTGCAAAGTACATCAAAACAGTTTACCATATAATTTCAGCTTTTTCAGTCTTTTGACATTGGCTCACGTTCATGTTGTTCACAACAGTTCAAAAATCAACCTAGAATATTATAATAGACTAATTAAATGCTATATAAATAATCACTATAAGTGAAATTTTGATTTCAGCAACCGAGAGGAGTTGGTAAAAATCATTGGGCAACTAAAGAATGGTGAAGAAATAACACCGTCTATTGTTTCTAACAATAATGATGACTCCTGTAGTGCAGAAGTAAATCCTCCTCCAACAGAGGTATATGACTACCAATAATATTAAATAAATAGGCAACTATTGCTATGCTGTAAAAAAATGCCATAGCATGCATTTCACTGTATTGAAAACTAGTGGACGCGCGACTCTGTCCGCGAGAATTTCTGTTTTGTGATATTTAAAAAAAAATAGCCTATATCCTTTCTCCGGCTCCACACTATATCTGTACAAAATTTAATTTAAATTGGTTCTGTAATTTAGGCATGTAATAATCAGACAGTTACCTTACATTCATTATATTAGTATAGATTTTAAAGTAAACTAAAGAAAACTTTGTCATGTTACAGCCTCCAAAATCGTCAGATGTTGATGAAGAAAATGAAGAAGAGTTCCTAAGCCCTGAATCTGAATCTGAAAACGAAAGTGATGATCATAAAGAAAGACGTAAACCAGAAAAGCCTTCAACTAGCGATGATAATTCTGAATCATTAGTAGTAAAAGAAAACAGTGATGTAGATTGTACTGATAATAATAGCAACATAGAAAGTAAGAATAATGAAGACAAAAATGAAATTGACTGTAGTGATAATGTAAATATTGAACCAGAAGAAAAAGCTGAGGAAACCATTCTAGAAGAATCTGAAAATAAAGAAATAGAAGTGGAACAGAAAGACCAGGTTGAAATTACAAATGAAAATGCAGAAGAATCAGTTGGTGAAGTAATTGAAGAACCTGTTATGGTGGTTAAAGGTGAAGGCAGTGGTGCAGATTGCGAAAGTGCAAACTTCTTTAGTGAAGAAATATCTGAACCTGTAATGTTTTTTTATGGAGATGGTTATGGACTAGAAAACGACACTGGTAATCTTGACACACAACAAGATGGTACAAATGATGCTAAGGATGAAGAAGAAAACCCTCCTGAGGAATGTAACGGTGAAAGTCACGATGTTTCTGTATCTAGTAAAAAAACTAAACTAAAAAGTATTAAATTAAAAAATAAAATGTCAGCTAATAAACGCTCTCTAAAGAAAAAGCCTAATGACTCATCAGAAAACTTAAAAACCGATTGCAAAAAACATTGTATTCGAGATTTAGGCAAATCAAATGGATCTAATTCTAATTCTCACGATGATACAAAACAGGATAGCAGTATAAACGAAAAGAGCACTACAGATTGTGAAAATGTAAATAAGAATAGAAAAAAGAAACTTAGAAGTAAACTGAAGAAAAAACAAGTCACACAGAAGGTTAAAAGGAATTCAAGTAAATCCCTCGACCCTTTGAACTCTGTGACAGAATCTGATAATTGTCAGAAAAATAAAAACAGTATTATAGAGAAAAGGAAAAGCAGTCTTTCTTCAGAGCACAGCGAAGAAAACAGTGAAAATGAAAAAGAAAAACGTCCAGATAAAATAGTGAAACCAGAAGACGACTTGCCAACTAAGAAGCTACGCTTAGCACCCACTTCTGAATTTGTAAATGTACAACATTCCAACGACTCGTCCGACCATAAAGAAGACGCTAACTCACATGAAAATAACGAAAACTACAATTCAAACACTAATGTCTTGACAGATCCTTTATCCAGTAGGAAGAAAATCAAAGCAAGGAAAGGGAAATTCAAAAAGAAAAGATTAGTTCCGCAGTCTGGTGAAGATAAGAACGATAGAGTTAGTGATGTTAAGAAATCAAGTAAAGCTGTGAAAAGGTCACTGTTGAATTCTAACGCAAGTGACAAAAGTGAATCTCAAAGTGAGAGTGAGGAAGAGGAACCTATTACAGTTGGGAAAAGATTAAAAATTAAACCTAAGAAAATAAATACCTCAAGCAGGTAACTATGACCTTTGTAGTCTAATTTCTGTTTGCACCAAGATTTCGGTTATCATAACCAACGGTTAACATAAGCTAAACGTAAAATTAACTGTTCACGACAACCCATTCGCCGGTTAAGGACGTAAACTCGGTTACGGTCATCTGCCCTGGTTTACGTCCTTAACCGGCTTATGGATTGTCGTGAACAGTATATTTTACGTTTAGCTTATGTTAACCGTTGGTTATGATAACCGAAATCTTGGTGCACACAGGCCCAAGAATTCACCTCTGCGTTAGAGAGTCGGAAATTGATTTAGCTTGAAAGGACTACTTTGAGAAAATTTTTTAATTAATATGTTATTAAAAATAGCAACAGTTGGGATTTTACTGAGTAAATTTTGACTTAAAATTGTTTGTAAACTAAGTTTATTTAAAAATAAATCCATCCAATCCATCAACATTAAATATCACTGTCACATATATCTTGGTAATAGCAATACTACAAACAGCTGTATAGTTATTATAGATCTTTAGTATATGTATGATATGATATCTTTAAATAAATTATCTTTTGCAGGAAAAAAGTGGAAGCAAAACACATGGCCAAGGGCTCAAGTGAATCAGAAGAAGAAACTCTCCATAATTTAGGTAAATTATTATTTGCATTTTTCCAATAAAAGTTTTGGGTTCTCTATTAGAATGCAGTTTTCTTTTTGTTTCTTATTAATTAAACGGCAAATGCTTGCTGCTTGTAATATTTGTAGGCAAAAGATCAGCAAAGAAAAACCTAAAAAAGAAACCCAAAAGCAAAGACAAAGATAAACTGAAAACTAAGCAGCCCCCGCAAGCTGACGACGCTGACACACCTGTGCGACAGTCGCGTCGCATCGCTCAGATGAAGATCAAAGAGGAAGCCGACAGGCGGCATTTGGAGGAGGTGACTTTGCGGGAACTAAAAATGATACACAAAAAAAAGGTATTTTTATATCTTTTGTCGTGTTTAGTTGTTTGGCGAAAAAAAAAAATTGTATGGATTAAAATTGTTTTTAATTTACTTAAGGCCCTGTTATATGCACATTTTTATATTATGTTTTGTATGTGGTTTGCACTTCGCCTACCATAGAGGAAATAAACAATCAAATGAAAAAGAAATCATCTAAAAAAGATCCAGGCCAAGCAAGGCCGAGATATAAAAAAAAAAATTCTAAAACAATATATTTTGAAAGCTATAATGTGCATCAGTGTACTATAAGCAAATGAGTGGTGAGAGTCATTGTCTTGTGGAGGTCGAACCTCATTGGGTGCCTTCATTGGATACTCCTGGCTTCAGCTGTCAGGTCAAGTATATGCGCTTTGCTCAGAGAAATGTCTGTCAACAGTCTTTTAGCCAAAGTGTTAGGGTGATTGCGGAGTCTTTTCTTGTATTTATCTTAAACAATATGAAGATGAAAGCTATAAAGTGCATGCAATTAATAAATAAATATAAATATATATTATAGGACAATTACACACATCGCTATATAGTCCCAAAGTAAGTGTAGGTAGCCTGTGCAATGTATCTAGAAATGCAAAATGAGTAGTTACATTTGTTGTTTTGCATCCCTTTCTTGTTTTTGTTTATGCTCAACATAAAGTTGTTCTATGGGATATTGGAAAAATTTTGCTATATTTATAATGAGGCAGTAGGTACAGCAAGATACTTATTGCTAGGTGCAAGGTATTATTATATTTGTGCTTATAAATCTTCTGCGCATACCATTGCGTCACGGAGCCTGTCAAATCTTTAAACACATCTGTCTTGCTTTGTGAAAACAACACAATGAATCGATCCTACGCCCGTGTTTAAGCCAAAGTGGAAAAATTATCATCTTTCTGTAACATTTCATCAATGATTCCAGTCAAAGGATGATGAAGAGGAGTGGCGCGCGAGCTGCAGCTCAGACTCGGAGGTGAGGGGACGCAAGAAGAGTGCGCCCAAAGCGTGGCGCGCGGCCGACTCCACCGGCCCCGAGCAGGACAGCGACTCGGAGGAGCACCTCTTCGACAACTTGGAGATCGAGCACGACTGTGAGTTGATCACTATATTACGGTTCGTACTCAAGAGCGCGCCCAACGCGTGGCGCGCGGCCGACTCCACCGGCCCCGAGCAGGACAGCGACTCGGAGGAGCACCTCTTCGACAACTTGGAGATCGAGCACGACTGTGAGTTGATCACTATATTACGGTTCGTACTCAAGAGCGCGCCCAACGCGTGGCGCGCGGCCGACTCCACCGGCCCCGAGCAGGACAGCGACTCGGAGGAGCACCTCTTCGACAACTTGGAGATCGAGCACGACTGTGAGTTGATCACTATATTACGGTTCGTACTCAAGAGCGCGCCCAACGCGTGGCGCGCGGCCGACTCCACCGGCCCCGAGCAGGACAGCGACTCGGAGGAGCACCTCTTCGACAACTTGGAGATCGAGCACGACTGTGAGTTGATCACTATATTACGGTTCGTACTCAAGAGCGCGCCCAACGCGTGGCGCGCGGCCGACTCCACCGGCCCCGAGCAGGACAGCGACTCGGAGGAGCACCTCTTCGACAACTTGGAGATCGAGCACGACTGTGAGTTGATCACTATATTACGGTTCGTACTCAAGAGCGCGCCCAACGCGTGGCGCGCGGCCGACTCCACCGGCCCCGAGCAGGACAGCGACTCGGAGGAGCACCTCTTCGACAACTTGGAGATCGAGCACGACTGTGAGTTGATCACTATATTACGGTTCGTACTCAAGAGCGCGCCCAACGCGTGGCGCGCGGCCGACTCCACCGGCCCCGAGCAGGACAGCGACTCGGAGGAGCACCTCTTCGACAACTTGGAGATCGAGCACGACTGTGAGTTGATCACTATATTACGGTTCGTACTCAAGAGCGCGCCCAACGCGTGGCGCGCGGCCGACTCCACCGGCCCCGAGCAGGACAGCGACTCGGAGGAGCACCTCTTCGACAACTTGGAGATCGAGCACGACTGTGAGTTGATCACTATATTACGGTTCGTACTCAAGAGCGCGCCCAACGCGTGGCGCGCGGCCGACTCCACCGGCCCCGAGCAGGACAGCGACTCGGAGGAGCACCTCTTCGACAACTTGGAGATCGAGCACGACTGTGAGTTGATCACTATATTACGGTTCGTACTCAAGAGCGCGCCCAACGCGTGGCGCGCGGCCGACTCCACCGGCCCCGAGCAGGACAGCGACTCGGAGGAGCACCTCTTCGACAACTTGGAGATCGAGCACGACTGTGAGTTGATCACTATATTACGGTTCGTACTCAAGAGCGCGCCCAACGCGTGGCGCGCGGCCGACTCCACCGGCCCCGAGCAGGACAGCGACTCGGAGGAGCACCTCTTCGACAACTTGGAGATCGAGCACGACTGTGAGTTGATCACTATATTACGGTTCGTACTCAAGAGCGCGCCCAACGCGTGGCGCGCGGCCGACTCCACCGGCCCCGAGCAGGACAGCGACTCGGAGGAGCACCTCTTCGACAACTTGGAGATCGAGCACGACTGTGAGTTGATCACTATATTACGGTTCGTACTCAAGAGCGCGCCCAACGCGTGGCGCGCGGCCGACTCCACCGGCCCCGAGCAGGACAGCGACTCGGAGGAGCACCTCTTCGACAACTTGGAGATCGAGCACGACTGTGAGTTGATCACTATATTACGGTTCGTACTCAAGAGCGCGCCCAACGCGTGGCGCGCGGCCGACTCCACCGGCCCCGAGCAGGACAGCGACTCGGAGGAGCACCTCTTCGACAACTTGGAGATCGAGCACGACTGTGAGTTGATCACTATATTACGGTTCGCACTCAATAGCACGTCCAAAATTGCTTGCTGTGACCTATATTTAGTAGGAGTACAATGTATCATGTTTACAAATTTCAATGATTTGCTACGATACTTGCTACGTGGTAAACTCCAAATGCCATTTAATGTTAATATCATAAAGTTATTTCTGTCAACAGTGGAGTTCAATAAATCCGATCACGAGTTTTCGCCCGAATCCGACTTGGAGACTGGAGACTCATCCGTGCCTTTGAAACTCGCGAGAACATTGCGGGAAGGTGAGTTAGTGACTCTTATTTAACTGTTAGCAATGATATGTAATTACTGTCTTTTTTAAAAAGAACTAACAATGTAATACTGCTTCCTCCCACCAAGCATCATAGCTAGTAAAGCTTAGTTTACAAGAAATATAAGAATATTTATATATTCAATAAAACTAAAAAAGAATAAAATAGGAATATGTTATCTTCAAAATTGAAGAGCTTCATTTGTAATATAAGCCTTCAATAGTATTGTAACGTGTTCAGTTCATACTGCAGATGGCATTACAGGCCATATACCTGGATATCAAAAACATAATATTAAAGCACAATTTCGGCACCGACGTCATCGGGATCGTGGCCTAGCGGTAAGGCGCTCTAAGTGCCCGAATTGCCAGAAAGACGCGGGTTCTAATTCCGTCGGTTCTGCTATTTTTGATATTATGTTTATTCTTAAATATAAGAAATATAAGGTTATGTTCCAATTATTTGTTAAGACTGTTAGACACAACTGGAGTCTAACAGGGCAGGACAGTACCCATGGTTAAGTCCCGTTCATATCATTATAACAAGGTCTTATTCATGGATTTCCTTTGATTTCTCTAATAGTAATTGTTACATAAGAATAAGACCTTTCTCTTGCTATTAAAAGTAAGCTGATAATGAAGACGACCTTATCAGGCGCAGCCAAAGATGACGGGTTCTGCAAGCGCTGCGGCAGCGCCGAGCAGCCGGAGTGGATCCTGCTGTGCGACGTGTGCAACGAGGGCTATCACGCCAGCTGCCTCAAGCCCATGCTGTTCGTGGTGCCCGAGGGCGACTGGTACTGCCCGCCGTGCAACCACGTGAGTCTGATTACTCTTTGTTGGAGAAAGCGCCGAGCAGCCGGAGTGGATCCTGCTGTGCGACGTGTGCAACGAGGGCTATCACGCCAGCTGCCTCAAGCCCATGCTGTTCGTGGTGCCCGAGGGCGACTGGTACTGCCCGCCGTGCAACCACGTGAGTCTGATTACTCTTTGTTGGAGAAAGCGCCGAGCAGCCGGAGTGGATCCTGCTGTGCGACGTGTGCAACGAGGGCTATCACGCCAGCTGCCTCAAGCCCATGCTGTTCGTGGTGCCCGAGGGCGACTGGTACTGCCCGCCGTGCAACCACGTGAGTCTGATTACTCTTTGTTGGAGAAAGCGCCGAGCAGCCGGAGTGGATCCTGCTGTGCGACGTGTGCAACGAGGGCTATCACGCCAGCTGCCTCAAGCCCATGCTGTTCGTGGTGCCCGAGGGCGACTGGTACTGCCCGCCGTGCAACCACGTGAGTCTGATTACTCTTTGTTGGAGAAAGCGCCGAGCAGCCGGAGTGGATCCTGCTGTGCGACGTGTGCAACGAGGGCTATCACGCCAGCTGCCTCAAGCCCATGCTGTTCGTGGTGCCCGAGGGCGACTGGTACTGCCCGCCGTGCAACCACGTGAGTCTGATTACTCTTTGTTGGAGAAAGCGCCGAGCAGCCGGAGTGGATCCTGCTGTGCGACGTGTGCAACGAGGGCTATCACGCCAGCTGCCTCAAGCCCATGCTGTTCGTGGTGCCCGAGGGCGACTGGTACTGCCCGCCGTGCAACCACGTGAGTCTGATTACTCTTTGTTGGAGAAAGCGCCGAGCAGCCGGAGTGGATCCTGCTGTGCGACGTGTGCAACGAGGGCTATCACGCCAGCTGCCTCAAGCCCATGCTGTTCGTGGTGCCCGAGGGCGACTGGTACTGCCCGCCGTGCAACCACGTGAGTCTGATTACTCTTTGTTGGAGAAAGCGCCGAGCAGCCGGAGTGGATCCTGCTGTGCGACGTGTGCAACGAGGGCTATCACGCCAGCTGCCTCAAGCCCATGCTGTTCGTGGTGCCCGAGGGCGACTGGTACTGCCCGCCGTGCAACCACGTGAGTCTGATTACTCTTTGTTGGAGAAAGCGCCGAGCAGCCGGAGTGGATCCTGCTGTGCGACGTGTGCAACGAGGGCTATCACGCCAGCTGCCTCAAGCCCATGCTGTTCGTGGTGCCCGAGGGCGACTGGTACTGCCCGCCGTGCAACCACGTGAGTCTGATTACTCTTTGTTGGAGAAAGCGCCGAGCAGCCGGAGTGGATCCTGCTGTGCGACGTGTGCAACGAGGGCTATCACGCCAGCTGCCTCAAGCCCATGCTGTTCGTGGTGCCCGAGGGCGACTGGTACTGCCCGCCGTGCAACCACGTGAGTCTGATTACTCTTTGTTGGAGAAAGCGCCGAGCAGCCGGAGTGGATCCTGCTGTGCGACGTGTGCAACGAGGGCTATCACGCCAGCTGCCTCAAGCCCATGCTGTTCGTGGTGCCCGAGGGCGACTGGTACTGCCCGCCGTGCAACCACGTGAGTCTGGATTACTCTCTGTTCAACGCAGCGCCGAGTAGCTGGAGTGCAGCCACGGGGGTCATCATGATGCTCAACTATAAGGAAGCATAATTCGATTATTGGAACATATTTTAGCAATAGTCTTAACTTCCAGTCAGCTCTAAAATTCCAATATGCCGAATAACATCATACTGAAAATTGATTTTGTACTACTGAATAAATATTTTTTTTTATTAACTACAAGTTGGCCCTTGACTGCTATCACACCTGATGTTAAGTGATGATGCAATCTAAGATGGAAGCGGACTAACTTGTTAGGAGTAGGACGAAATCCACACCCCTTTCGGTTTCTACACGACATCGTTACGGAACGCTAAATCGCTTAGCGGTACGTCTTTATCGATAGGGTGGTAACTAGCCACGGCGAAAGCCTCCCACCAGCCAGACCAAGACAAATCAAGAAAAATCTCAATCTGCCTCGCCGGGAATCGAACCCAGGACCTCCGTCTTATAAATCCACCGCGCACACCACTGCGCTACGTAGGTCGTCAAATTATTAACAAAGAAGTGCAACTGTGTCCATCAACTAGAGGCGCATGTGTTAGGCCTGTTATTTTACAGGTCACCATGTTCAGACTGAAACACAGTATTGCTACTTGTCAGCAGAAATAAATTAGTATTGTGATGGTACTTCCCCAAACAATCTGAGACAAAAGCTATATAGTTCGTTCGCGTTTTAAATGCAGTGAGCGCCGGCCAAACCCCGCCCCCTAACCAAATATTTTCAAATTGCTAGGTCAAGACACAGTGACCAATTGAAGGTATGGGCAACTCTTGCCCACGTCATATTATCTATTTCAATTTATTATTTAAACATAAATTTATTATCATCAATTATAAATTTATATTATACGTATAATTTTGTTACTATACTTTCTTATATATTATTATGTTTGATTCATTATGCGATTATATTTAATTAATAACATAGTTGGAAAGTATCTGCGTAATTATTTTTATTCTTTAATAAATATTTAATATTTTAACGCACGGCACTAGTGTGCGTGTCGCACACTTAATTCGACGCACACAAGCTAACGATACATCTCGGCCGCCGCCGCCTGCGCGCGCGCGGGGCAGTCAGTCCGTCTGTTTGTAGCGTACCTTGCGCGGGTTTTACATATACCTACAAAATTGCGTAGTGCCTTAATTCTATCTTCCATATGTCTGTTGTATCTTATGTGTAATTTCTTCTTGTGTAACAATAAACTCTTTTCCATCACCGTCGCCTATCAGTTACTTCTACTCCTTCCGACTTCTGAACTTTTAGCTTAGTGTTACTATATATATTTAAAACATTCGCTATAAAGGCATAGCTTCGAACGCGACGATTGTGTCCTATAATTTGATTGTTTAAGGAGCGGGGTTAGCACTACATTTTAAACGCGAACGTACAATACTGCACTTTATTTATTTATAACTTGTAAACTCATATACACCGTGTTCTGAGCAGCGAGATTAATATGTTCTCATTGATTGATTCTTAGGAGAGATTAATATCAGCATTGGAAAAAGAATTGACAAAGTACGACGAATTACTGGCCACTGTCGAAGCGGAGAGAGAACGGAAGAAGTTAGAAGCACCGAAGCAGGAGAGCGAAGATGAGAAGCCATCTAGTGACGAGAAGAAGAAGCGGGAAGACGACGATGACTCTGCGGATGACTCGGGTAAGTTTGCTTATAACTAGCAGATGCCTTCGCCTGCGTCGTAAATGTGTTGCAAACTTCCAAAAACCCAAAAAAAAATTCCTAACCATTTTTAAAGAAAAATGGTATAGTTAGCAAAAAAGATAGATTATGCCATGGCGAACTTTTTTGTAAAGAGAATGAAATCTTCCATACATTTTCCAGTTATATCTCAAATAGATATAGCAGCGTTTTTGATGAAAGCGGGCGGCCTAAATTTTTGCGCAGCAACAACTATATCTATTGATGAAAACCGCATGACAGTACGTTCAGTCGTCCTTGAGTTTATCTTGAACAGACACCGAAGCGGCGGGGACTGTTTTAAAATATGTAATGATATATTGAGAATTTAAATATTTATTATTTATAGAAAGTGAACGACGAACAAAGAATGAAGACAAAATGCACCAAACATGTTGTAACCTTTAATGTTTACAGCTGCAGTTCATTTTATAGACATTATTATTATTGTCATCTTTTAGAGATGGAGACATATTGTCGACCTTAAAATCTCTTGAACGATAACACGAGTACGCGAACCGTTTTGTCTACACGTCTATTGACGCATCAAAGCCAACTGGTGACAGCGCAGTAAAGTTCTCCGTTGCGTGCGCAGGGTCCTCGGGCAGCAGCGGCTGGTCGTCGGAGGAGGCGGTGTACCGGCTGCGCACGCGCAAGCAGCTGCCCGTGTCGTACCGCGCGCAGGAGTACGACCGCCTCATCAGCTCGGCCATCAAGGTCTGCGTTGTTTTGTTTGTCTGTGGCGTCATGTGACCAATTTTAAAGCAGTTTTTTCTTTAATAGAAACCTTTGCACGTTTACTGCCCTCTATTGCAATTGTTTTCCTCCTTATGACACGAATTAATTAAATTAGACTTTTGAGACAGCTTTTAGGCCAAGTTTATTAATATCTCATTTGTAACGAAACTAAAGAAAGTTTATATTTTTATAAGCTTTTATTTACCTACCCTACCGACAAAGACGTACCGCCAAGCGATTCAGCGTTCCGGTACGGTGTCGTGTAGAAACCGAAGGGGGTGTGGATTTCATCCTACTCCTAACAAGCTCGCTTCTATCTTAGATTGCATCATCACTTAACATCAGGTGTGATAGCAGTCAAGGGCTAACTTGTAGTCGATAAAAAAAAATTACTTTCACTTGTCCCGGTGTATGTAATTAAATCTTGCAAGTTAAATTTGACTCACTTCCCGATGTCCAATACAGCTGAAATTTTTCACTATCTATTGATGAAAACTGCATGATAACCCGTTCAGTAGTCTCCAAGTATATCGAGAACAGAGACCGACAGACGCGATCTGACTTTGTTTTATTATATGTAAGGATTGTTTTTCATAGGAGGAATACGTGGAGCCCACGACCAGCGCCGGCAACCAGGGCCGCGGGAAAGACATATCAACCATCATCGAGGCCGCAGAGGAAGAGAAACTGAAGGCCGAGCGAGAGGCTATCGAACAGGTATCGCTTTATAGTTTTACGGGTTTTGTCTATAAATAGAAAAATATATTAATAATCATCTATTGGAATAGTGACTTTGTTTCGTAACTTTGGTTCAATATCTGTGATTCACGTAAAAACTTTCACTCAAGGTTTACTATACTTTGTGCATATCATATCATTTCACTAATTATACCTAGGGTTGCCATCTCTAAAATTTGGAAAACAGGACAAGACGCGTGAAAACCCCGGATTTCACTTTTTCTTGTTGACATGTCCGAAAGCCGGACATGTCAACAAGATCTTTTAAACATATTTAGGCCTGTGTGCACCAAGATTTCGGTTATCATAACCAACGGTTAACATAAGCCAACTATAAATTTACTGTTCACGACTACCCGTACGCCGTTATCTTAATCGAGCTTACGTCCTTAACCGGCGTACGGGTTGTCGTGAACAGTAAATTTATAGTTGGCTTATGTTAACCGTTGGTTATGATAACCGAAATCTTGGTGCACGCAGGCCTCAATGAATAAAAAATAGTTGAAAATGTCATAAATCACCTTTTTTTATTTGGAACGGTGAATATACTTAGCATAGTGCGTGTCTCGCAGACGGCCCAAATTTTTTTTATTTATTCATTTTTTAAAACCCGGTCTACAAATGAAACCTTCCCCGGACCCTCCCCGGATGCCCTCTAAACTACGACAAATCCGGCGAAACCCGGACGGATGGCAACCCTAATTATACCATGTAACGTTTTATTTGTTATTCTTTCTGTGTATTAAAGACTTTATCTATCTATATTGACGACCTCTGTGGCGCAGTGGTATGCGTGGTGAATCCATAAGACGGAAGTCCTGGGTTCGATTCCCGGCAGGGCGGATTGAGATTTATCTTAATTTGTCTTGGTCTGGCTGGTGGAAGGCTTTCGCCGTGGCTAGTTACCACCCTACCGACAAAGATGTACCGCCAAGCGACTTAGCGTTCCGGTACGATGTCGTGTAGAAACCAAAAGGGGTGTGGATTTTCATCCTACTCCTAACAAGTTAGCCCGCTTCCATCTTAGATTGCATCATCACTTAACATCAGGTGTGATAGCAGTCATGGGCTAACTTGTAAGCAATAAAATTTTTTTTCTATCTATCTATCTGTTTCAGGGGAAACCTATAGAGGTCAAGAAGTTGAAAAAGAAGCAACGCAGGAAACCAAGAAAACTGAACTCACTCGAGGTGCCCTCGGAGGATGACGATGAAACTGATGAAGACTTTAAGGATACAGGGTATGCGCTATATACTACTCCAGAGTTTAGCCCTCCAAGAGTACATCCGTACATACGCGGACGAATTCGCGGGCTGGCAGTCAAGGGTCAACTTGTAGTCAATAAAAAAAAAATACGTGTGGCACTCGGAGACTGCCGCGGTAAAGCTATTGCATAGAAGTTAAGCAACATCGAGTGCGGTCAATACTAAGATGGGTGACCGCCTGGGAACACCGCATGATGTTGGCTTTTTTTAATTTTTATTTAATTTTTTTTTCAAGTTTTTTATCAACTTATGCAATTATAATTATATTTATATATTTAAATAAAAAAATAATAAATAAAAAAAAAATTCGGAACTGACGGGATTCCAACCCGTGTCTCTCTGGCAATCCGAACATTTAGAGCGCCTTACCGCTAAGCCACGTTCCCCGATGACGTCGTTGCCGAAATTGTGCTTTTGATATTATGTTTTTGATACTCAGGGAGTGTTAGGTTTTTTCGTTACGGAATTTCTGTATTCAGTCTCCACGCTCAAGGCCCGCGATAAAAGCTATACAATAGCTTAAAAAGATTAGAAAATGGCCTCAGATTAGCTTTGTGTATATTGTAACCTCGTGTAATTGTGCAATTTTGCTTGTTTCCAGAATGGAATCCTCATCAGAGGAGATATCTTCATCAGCAGAACGGGATAGTTCCGGTACCGGCTCGTCCGACCAGCCTATACGCAGAACCTGTAGACCTGAGAAGAAGAAAGGTAAAATGTTCCACTATGGACAAATTTTAAATCCATTTAATATAATAAGTGGGAGTAGCGCCACTAGTGCCGAGTGAACATCGCTTTTACGTATTAAATTCATTTTTATAAGTAAAAGTAACTATATAAGTGTAAAAATACCATATACTTTAACAACAAGTCGCAATGTCATACATACTATGTTATCTTTAAAAAGTAAACACAGAAAGCAGTAAAAAACACAAAAATAAAAAAGTGCTGCATAACGGCCATAAACTGTTTGAAATTAATCAACTAAAAGTGAATAACCCAAGTGATATTCATATAATTCATTATATATAAACGATTTTGTGATTAAGAAGACACATTTAATTACAAAAAAACCATGATATGCTCAGCGTGTGAGAAGAAAATCCATAGAAACGAATCTCTGGTATGTACAACATGTGACGAAAAATTTCACTATGCATGCCTGAATATATCAACAGAGTACTACACACAAAATAAACAAACCTACGAAAAACATTGGATATGCCCGACTTGTGATAATGTAACACACCGAAGAAAAAACGACGACACCCCTGTTCGAAACCGAATTCTGCATACCTTGCATGACAATATTAAAACGACAAAAGATTCCGGTGATGAACCAACACAAAGAAAAAACGACATTTCTAACGAGGAAAACA
Organism: Mycalesis mineus; assembly: GCA_034621355.1. Taxonomy (NCBI): domain Eukaryota; kingdom Metazoa; phylum Arthropoda; class Insecta; order Lepidoptera; family Nymphalidae; genus Mycalesis; species Mycalesis mineus. The sequence goes on along the minus strand of CM067889.1, from coordinate 16,468,212 downwards.
TTCACAGCTTAAGAAACGTACACTCGACATCACCCCACCAGGACAATAAACATATCACACTTGAAAGTTTGAGCGAATTACTAGACATAAAACTCCAAAAAAATAACGAAACAATCCTTCTTCACTTAAAAGAATTTATACATGTTGAAATAAATAAAACAATCAATAAATTCGAACAGAAATTTGAACAGGAAAGTTTAGGGAAAATAGAAAAAATATTAGACTTGCAAAATCAGCACGAAACCGACATTCAATTCATGAAAAATAAAATACAAACACTAGAAACCGAAAGATTAAAACTATCACAGGACATAATACAATTACAAAAAGAAGTTAAACAGAAAACTATATTGAGCTGCGAAGATAATTCTAAAAGAATTGTGATTTATGGACTTAACGAATACTATCATGAAACGGAAAACGACCTACTTATTCGAATTACTAGAATGTTTAACGACATTCTACACCTAGACTTATACGACTACATTGAGTCCATCTATAGAATAGGTAAAACTAACTCAAAACGACCACTTGTTATAGAATTACTATCTAAAAGAATGACTAACTACATCTTAAGGAACACGTCATACTTCAGAGACACCGGTATATCAGTCACACAATTTTTATCCGAACAAAGCCTAAAAGAAAGAAGAGAAATAAAACAAGAACTACAGAGAGCTAGAGAAAATGGAAAGTACGCAATCATAAAAAATAATAAATTAATTGTGGAAGGAAAAATAGTTGGACCCCCCTTCCTAAACCAATGTGACTACGATACATTCAGTCAACAAACACTGAGAAAGAGCATAAACTCACCTCGAATCTTCTCCACTACAAACACATCACGCGCGACCGATCAACCCGCACATCACAACCGAAAAACAAATAATACGTTTCGAGACCATCGGGAAACTTGATGTTTTATTCCAAAATATGCAAAGTCTTTTTAATAAACAACACCTTATCGACGCCTTTTTAGAAGATCAACCGTATCACATTATATGCATAACTGAAACTTGGTTAACACACGCAAAATCTGACCTAATAACCATTAATAACTATAAGTTGGTATCATCGTACTGCCGAGAGCGCCACACCGGTGGCGGCGTGTGCATGTTACTGCAAAACAACATCGACGTCATAGAAAGAAAGGATATCATGGATAAGACAGTAGAATATATTATTGAAATTAGTGCTATAGAATTGACTAAATTAAATATTGTTATAATTGTAATATATTGGAATAGTAGGGAGACGGACATTTTTTACCAGAAATTATCAGAAATTTTAGAATTATTACAAAAAAAGGATTCAAAAAAAGAAATTATAATTGGAGGCGATTTTAATATCAATGTTTTATCAAAAGATACGCATTGTGCGGAGCTATTGGATTTAATGTTAGAATATAACTTTAGGCAACAAATCCAGGAACCAACGCGGGTAACAAACACTAGTTCAACGTGCTTAGATCTAATATTTGTAAACTTTTTAAAAACGTGTTTTAAAATATCGGTAAACGATTTTGGATTTTCGGACCATAAAGGAACTGCCATAGAAATAGAAATAAATAAACCACAAAATAATAAAATAAAATCATGGAAAACAGTAAAACGATTCTATAACGCGGAAAACATAATTAAATTTAAAACGGAACTAAAAATAACTCAGTGGAACGAAATAATAAAACCAAACAATCTAATTAACGACAATTACATAACATTTAATAATACTTTACATACAATATTCAATAATAACATACCTAAAAAAACAATTAAATTAAATTTTAAAATGAAAAATTATTGGTTAAGTAAAGGTTTAAAAATATCATGTAAAAATAAAAGACTTCTAAAAATAATTACTAGTTATTCTAAAAATAGTGTCCTAAAACAATATTATAAGAGCTATGAAAAAACACTTAAGTTAACTGTAAATAAGGCTAAAAAACTAGGAAATAGCAACCGCATCAAAAAATCTGACAACGTAATGAAATGTATGTGGCAGATTATAAAAGAACGGACGAATAAAAAATTGTCGAAACAACATACAAATATAGAATTATCGATCCACAATAACCTAACGTCAGATCCATTCAAAATAGTTAACGCATTCAACAAATTTTTTGCATCAATAGGCCGAGTGCAGCATGGAGGGGATCGCCCGCGCGGCCGGCCAGTTGTCAATCCTACGCTGAATACCATGTTCTTGCGCCCGGTTGATGCGCGCGAAATAAACCGAATTTTACGTAATTTAAAAAATAAAAATAGCTACCGTATAGATGAACTGCCCCCCGCGCTCATAAAAAAATGCGCTGATGAACTCACTATGCCGCTAACTATATTAATAAACCAATCGTTTACAGAAGGTATCTTCCCGGACTCACTGAAGATATCTTTAGTTAAACCAGTCCATAAGAAGAACAGCCAGTCTGATCCCTCAAACTACCGACCGATCGCATTACTAACAACAATATCAAAGATTTTTGAAAAAGCAATGTACAATCGCGTCTACGATTTCTGCGAAAAGTTCTCTATATTTGACGACTGCCAAAATGGCTTTAGAAAAAACCGATCTACTATTCTTGCGACATATAAATATATTGACCAAATTCTAAAAACATTAAACAATAAAAAATATGCTATAGGTATTCTACTAGATATGACAAAAGCTTATGACAAAGTGCAATATGACATATTACTCGATAAACTATATAACATCGGCATTCGAGGCGTAGCACATAGATGGTTTGAATCATATTTAAACAATAGGACACAATTTGTAGAAATGACGTACTATGATCATAAGTCTAGTGAAATAAAGAACATAAGATCCGACATAGAATACTTGACTAGTTCAATACCGCAGGGAAGCGTGCTCGGTTGTCTTTTATTCTTAATTTATATTAATGATCTTCCAAAAACCGTGCGCGAACCGTGCGTATTATTCGCTGACGATATATCCATCCAAACGTCATGTGAAACCTCCGACAACCTAAACAATAAACTTAACGACATATTAGAAAACGTAAAAAGTTGGCTCTGCGATCACAATTTAGAAATTAATTTTGAAAAAACAAAAATCATGCAATTCCGGCCGTACCAAAAAAAACCATTAGACATAAAATATTCTTTTGACGATACAAATTTAGAATGTGTGGATACTTTCAATCTATTAGGAATAAACATAGACACCAATATAAATTGGAAAGCCCACATCCAAAAAATTAAAACAAAATTATCACAATTCACTTACGCATTAAAAGAATTAAAAAGATCTACCACTACAGAAGCGACAATCTTAGCGTACCATTCGTATGCCAACGCTTGGCTTAGCTATGGAATTGTATTATGGGGGGGCTGCACAGACACCCAACAGTTGTTCGTATTACAAAAAAAATGTATACGCATTATAAAAAACTTAAAAAGAAGGGAAACTTGTGTACCACATTTTAAATCCCTAAAAATATTAACTTTGACGTGTATATACATACTAGAATCAATCAAATTTGTGCGTAAGCAGCCAAATAGCTTTCTAAAATTAGAAGATATTCCGCGGCGCTATAACTTACGAGAAGCGCGCAAATTTGATTTACAACTACAGGGGTCAAACCTCAAAATACATAGTACCGGCCCTAATTCAATGTGTGCAAAGCTATATAATAAAATCCCACTAAGAATAAAAAAAATTAAAAACGATAAAACATTTATTAAAACTGCCAAAGACTACTTGCTAAATAAAGCATATTACACAGTTGACGAATTCCTTAATGATACCATGGCGCCGTCTCCCTTCTAAGCCATTTGCTGTGCCCCTGACGGGGTTCCAATTTGACATACTATTTCTAACACTAATTTGACATATGTATAAATATAAATTGGAATGTATAAATTGGAATGCAAATAAATGAATAAATAAATAAATAAATAAATAAATAAATAAATTTTGAATGTCCTTATGTTCTTTTTTATTTATTCATTACAATTTAGTCCACACAAATGTCCCATCATATAAACATTTTTGACGTGACAACGTCTTATAATTCGATAGAGCCGGCTGCACGCACGAAAAAACATGACGTCATGCGTCGTTACCTCGCTTTGAGGCGTTCCATGTAAGGCTTGAAGTGACCTTGAAGCACAATCGGCCTTTGCGTTCGGCAGCGTTCGACATCCGTCTATTAAATATAATTACTAAATATATTAATTTGAAATTAAAAATTAATATATTTATAAATTAATGTATTTATTATAAATTTAAAATATAAATTTACAAAATCAATTTTTTTTTATTAATTTAAATTAATACTTATAAAAATATTCTTAAATTAAAAATTTTAATAACCAATTAAATGCTACCATTCCCTCAGTATTTTCTTAAGACATTGTCACGTTCAACTATCGTCAGTAAACCGACTTTACAGACAACCAATTTTTTTTTGATGGGACATTTATTACAACCGACATAAGTACATCCTATCTCTTTCAGTGTTTTTCAATTGAGATAATTATATTTTTATGTCGTCCTTAAGGTACCAGTTTTGAAAGACTAAAACTAATACTGCATACTGACATGTAAAATTTGAATTTTTAGATCGCCAAAAATTGATAGAATCATCTCCAGAAGTGAAGAAGAAGAAGAAAGGAGTTTTCGAAGATAGCTCCAGCGAGTCCGCCGGCGCCAAGGAGTGGTCGAACAAGTGAGTTAAACATTCATCATGTTTACTACGCTCCAGTGCAGCGGTGCCCAGGCACAGGGCGCAGAATGAACAGACCATGTACAAACAATACCTTTACCTATAAAGGTAGTTCAAGATCTTCTGATACCAGACGTAAATACGGCTGTTCTTAGCGACGACGGAACAAACAAAATATGTCTATCTTTTTCTATCTTATTTGTTTGCTATCTGCAAACAGTACAATTTTACAAATGTCGCTAACATGGTGTGGTAAATCATTGATATACACTAAAAATAGAAAAGGACCCAAAATTGAACCCTGTGGAACGCCCATTTTAGGAGATGAGCCAGTTGACTTTATATCATTAATTTTAGACATACACATCTTAGCAATAATAAGAACAAAACTCAATATTTTAATCTGATTATTCAGTAATCCGTCAGGTACCTACCTAACCAGTAACCATCAAATCAAATGGACCATACGTCAATAAACACTGACAGCAAAAGTCAAAACACCATCAATCCGCCACCTGGAGAATGTCTACCATAGATAATATAACTTATCTAAAATCCGCCATGATTATACGTAAAGTATTGCATTGTTTTGGAGAGAATAAATAATATTTAGCCCAAATAAAAGTGAATTCAGAGATTTGGCTAATCAAAACTAGATTATTAATACATTTAGTTTTTTTCAACTTATGTATAGAAAGTGAGTCTGTGCTCCATACAATTTTGGACCATCTCCTTTATTTTAAATTTTAAAAGTTAGTATAAGTAAAAAAGTTTACACAACCCTGCATAAGCGAATGACCTTGCAGTCGGTTTGTTTACGTCTGGTATCGCTACTCCTTGAACGGATGATAGTCAGTTACAGTCTGTAGGGCGCAGTTGTCACGCTGGCACAGGGCGCAGAAATTGCTGCTTCCTGCTCTGCTACGCACCGTTCCGCTTTCTCTTCCAAGTCTCTGTTATCTAGGGTCGCATATATTGAAACTTTTCTTTTAACGGCCTCCGTGGTGCAATGGTATGCGCCGTGGATTTATAAGATGGAGGTTCTGGGTTTGATTCCCAGCGGGGCAAATTGAGGTTTTTCTTAATTTGTCTTGGTCTGGCTGGTGGGAGGCTTTGCCGTGGCTAGTTACCACCCTACCGACAAAGACGTACCGCCAAGCGATTTAGCGTTCCGGTACGATGTCGCGTAGATATCGAAAGAGGTGTGGATTTCATCACACTAACAAGTTAGCCTGCTTCCATATTAGATGGCATCATCACTTAACATCTGGTGTGATAGCAGTCAAGGGTCAATTTGTAGACGATAAAAAAATGTATAAAAAGGTTTGTAACAAAAGTGACATACGTCAGAATTCCACGGATCTTCGCCTGCAAGCATAGTTTATTGCAATCTTTCAAGAACATAATAAAATTGTACCGTTTTCAAAGAAAAAAATGCTGTAGTAAGCTATCCTTAAAAGATATATCACAGATTTTGTGAAGTCCTAATAAAGAAAAACAGTCCTTCTATATATTGCTTTGTTAAATCTCAAATGCGTTTTAGATTTGAACCCGTACACCAACACTTATCCTAATAAGTATCGCGCTCCTAATAAGTAAGTTTGTGGGATCTGCTCAGAGTAAAACAACGAAAGTGATTTTAAACTTTTATTTCAACATAATACGTCTTTATGTCTTATATCACTGAATTCGTCATCATATTTATCCGTCTCCTGTCTCCCTTTTACGCATACATCCATCCCTCTCTCACCAACTTGCGTTCTTTTTTTTTTTATCGACTACAAGTTAGCCCTTGACTGCTATCACACCTGATGTTAAGTAAAGATGCAATCTAAGGTGGAAGCGGGCTAATTTGTTAGGAGTAGGATGAAATCCACACCCCTTTCGGTTTCTACACGACATCGTACCGGAACGCTAAATCGCTTGGCGGTACGTCTTTGTCGGTAGGGTGGTAACTAGCCACGGCGAAAGCCTCCCTCCAGCCAGACCAAGACAAATTAAGAAAAAACTCAATCTGCCCCGCCGGGAATCGAACCCAGGACCTCCGTCTTATAAATCCACCACGCATACCAAAACGCCACGGAGGTCGTTCTGTTCCCACATAAGTATCGTCATAAACCCTTAAAATTTATTAACTAAAACGTGTTCAGTAGTCTTGAGTTTATCTCAATAGGACAGACACGAACAGACGGGGCGACTTAATTTTGTAATTTTTTTTTCTTGTACGTCTAATCTGCGACCAGTCCCAGGACTTTAAGCAAATCTGTTGCGAGAGTCATTGTCTTGTGGAGGTCGAACCTCATTAGGAGTCGGCCTTCATTTGGATACTCCTGGCTTCAGCTGTCCAGGTCGAGTATACGTTTACGTTTAAGACGCCTTAGAAAAGTGTCTGTCAACAGTCTTTTAGCCAAAGTGTTAGGGTGATTGCGGAGTCTTTTCTTGTATTTTTGCGATAACTCCCGCACTTCATCCTTTATTGTACTAATTTGAAGATTGCGATGAATTTTTGACGTGACAACGTCTTATAATTCGATAGAGCCGGCTGCACGCACGAAAAAACATGACTCATGCGGCGTTACCTCGCTTTGAGGCGTTCCATGTAAGGCTTGAAGTGCAAGCGAAAGCGCGGAACGAGCGACAAAGAAGCACAATCGGCCTTTGCGTTCGGCAGCGTTCGACATCCCGTCTATTAAATATAATTATTAAATATATTAATTTTAAATTAAAAATTAATATATTTATTATAAATTTAAAATATAAATTTATAAAATCAAAATCAATTATTTTATTAATTTAAATTAATATTTAAAAAAATTTACTTAAATTAAAAAATTTAATAACCAATTAAATGCTACCATTCCATCAGTATTTTCTTAAGACATTGTCACGTTCAACTATCGTCAGTAAACCGACTTTACAGACAACCAATTTTTTTTTCTTTGGTTATGAACCACGGCGAGTTGGCGATAGTACGCAGAATGATATTTTGCATTCTCTGTAGGATTTCCAGACTAGAGTTGCATGTACCCCACAGTTGTGCGCCGTAAGCCCAGGCCGGCTTCAAGATGTTTGTATATATCAGGAGCTTGTTGTCGACTGACAGTTTAGAGTTTCTGCCCAACAACAGGAAGGTTTTAAATCTGATATTCAGCTCTTCTCTCTTGCTTTTTCCAAGTGAGTCTTCGGTCTAGATGTAGGCTTAGGTATCTGACGTGGTCATTGTGAGGTAATGCGTTGTCACACTTATATACTGTCGGTCACCTGTACAGATTTATTAGCACTTGTCTTAATCCTTATTATCTTATCATAATTTTGTAATATGTAGTGATTTATTATTGTGACGGTTAAACTGTATTTCCAGATCTAAATCAAAGTCCCGGCCGCCGAAGAAGCGTGACAAGTCGAAGAAGTCCCGCAAACGCAGCGGCCTGACGCAGTACGACGCGGAGGGGAACGTGATCCGAGCGCGCGTCACGTACGGCGGGCTCAGCGACGACGAGCTCAACGACTGGTCGCCCAAGCACCGCACGCGCCAGAGGAAGATCAACTACACGGAGATGCCCAACACCGAGTCCGAGGATGTGAGTCATTTATTCTATCTTATATGTTATTTTGTAGAACACTGACGGACATGCGACATTTTGGCGGTGCTCCAAACTTTGAAGTTTGGTGCTTCTTAAAAATTTTAATAAAAAATTGAACCGACTTCAAAGCGCGCTAAAAAGTAAAAAAATAATTGCGTCACGAACGTGTGAGAGTGATATTGAAAGAAGAGTAAATGCTGGGAACTTGGTGAATGGTGCTCTGTATGCATTTATGAACAGCCAGAAAGTGTCCCAAAAGGCAAGGCTGGCTGTGCATAGAGGTGTGTTGGTGCCCACACTTATGTATGGTAGTGAAAGTTGGGTATGGCAGAAGAAGCACAAAAGTAAAATAAATGCAGTAGAGATGAGAGCATTGAGGAGTATGTGCGGGTTGAAACTGTGTGACAGAGTTAAAAATAGTGTGATAAGAGAAAAGTGTGGTGTAAAAGAAGATGTAGTGACTAAAATTGAGGAAGGGATATTTAGTTGCTTTAATTTACTTAAGCATATCTATGAAGTCTGTGCCAGCCAAGTTTTAAGTTTATTTAACGAAGGAGAAAAGCACTTTGTGGGTTCTAGGTAACATCCTTAAAATGGAAACCTTTCATTTCATAAATATTAAATATGCTTCAGTAAATTAAAGCAACTAAATGACGCAATTATTTTTTACTTTTTAGCGCGTATTGATGTCGGTAAAATGTTTTTATTAATAATTTTTATTTCTTAGTTTTTAGTGATTTATCTACACTTAACGTTCTCATACTGTACTATTAGAGTACACTATACGGCACTCACAGCCAAAAAGCTACCGACATTTACACAAATATCGGAATGGCTACAATTATGCCTCTGTCATGATGACTATGGGACTATTTGGAAGTGTATACTTTCTATCTAATAAAAAAAGAATTAACAAACTAAGTAAATTAGAGAAGGATGAATTGAAAATTAAAGTTTTTCAATACATTTCAAATTATAATTAAAAATATTAGCTCAATTATTTAGTTTACTCTAATTCTTTGAATGGTTCTATGCTTTCCCAGCTCAATGGAACTTTTCATCCGGCATAACATTGTGTTTCCGCCAAGTGACGACCTCCGTGGCGCAGTGGTATGCGCGGTGGATTTATAAGACGGAGGTCCTGGGTTCGATTCCCGGCGGGGCAGATTGAGATTTTTCTTAATTTGTCTTGGTCTGGCTGGTGGGAGGCTTTCGCCGTGGCTAGTTACCACCCTACCGACAAAGACGTAACGCCAAGCGATTTAGCGTTCCGGTACGATGTCGGGTAGAAACCGAAAGGGGGTGTGGATTTTCGTCCTAACAAGTTAGCCTGCTTCCATCTCAGTCTGCATCATCACTTAACATCAGGTGTGATAGCAGTCAAGGGCCAACTTGTAGTCGATAAAAAAAAAAAGTGAAATATGTTCCTTTTAATTGTTCCAGGAGATGCACAAGTCAAGCGGCAAGCACATGCCGGACAGCTCGGACGAGTTCAAGATCGACGACTCGGATGTGACGTCGGACTCGGACACGGAGCGCGCCAAGCGCCGCCGCGACGAGGAGGACGAGAACGAGCTGAGGAAGAAGGCCATGTGCGACCTCGTCAACAAGACCGCCGTGGTGCCGCTCACCAAGCTGCCCGACGGAGTCACCTCCATCAAGACCGAGAGCACTGAACCGCCACCTGGTGAGTGACTCTTGGTCCCACAGCAGTCTTAGCCACGAATGGCGTTGGAGTGACTAGGTGCCCCGTGTGGAATGTGGAATGCCCTTCCGGCGTTAGTGTTTCCTACCACCTACAACCTGACCATCTTTAAGACAAGAGTGAATAGGCACCTTCTAGGTAAGCGCGTACCAACTTCTTTCCTCACTACTTTCCATCAGGCGTTGTAGTCAAGCGCAATCCTATTTACCTTAAAAAAGGGTGCAATGAGGGGAGGGTGCTCAGGCAAGGAGCTACACTTGATGTCTTTTTTTATTTATCATTTCAATAATTTCATACCAATAGCAGGACTTGTTTGGTCTTCGATGCAATGCTTCAATGTGTACGTTGACAGCTTCCTTGTAAATAACAAGAACATGACTATGAATTAATGAATATATAGACTGTGATAATGCTCCTCTATTTCGAAGAATAATTACAGCTTTCTGTGCTGAGATTGTTAAGTGTTACTATATTGATTTCTCCCGTAAAGCAGCATTGCTGTGTTCCAGTTTGTAGGGCATCATTAATGATGTTATAACAGGCACTTCACAGGCATTCAGGTGTCAAGGTCTCAGGTTGACGGACTCAAGAAAACCAAAAAATGTTAGTCTCATGATACTAGACTAGATAATATGATTTAATTTAAAAAGATTTTGTTAATACCGTGGTCGTGTTTGACTTATAATTTATTATATTTCAGAAGGTCAAGAAAATCAAGTTATAACGACGCCGAGACCTCTGCGAGGTAGAGGCAGTAGGGGTGGCCGAGGAAGTCGGTAAGTGGTCTAGATTAATACTAGATTAGTAACGGTTGCATAATTAGGGTCATTAAATCACAAGTGCATTTTATAAAACAAACAGAGTTAGTTTTATTATAATGAGCAAAAAAGAATCACTTTAATGATTTTGACGTCATGCCTGTCTGTCTTCGGCACTATAGCACTCAAACGGATGGACCGATTTCGATGTTGTTTTTTCATTTGAAAATCAGTTTGATGGTGAGGTGATTCTTGGCTGTTTCGTTAATATTGGTCCAGCGGTGCAAGAGTCAGCTCTTCATTGTAAAATTATGCAAGGTATTTTTGGCTTATGGCGCGTAATGGTGAATAAAATTTTTGTCGGGGTTATTTTTAAATTTTTATTTTAATTTTGTTAATAATAATTAAATTTTGGTGATATGAGAGTACACAAATATCATGATATGATTGCAGCGGGCCGCGCGGAGGGCGCGGCGGTCGCGGCGGGTCGTCGTGCGCGCCGCAATCCAGCGACGACGCGCTCGCGAAGCTTGTCGGCGTCAAGATCAAAGGTGATGATGATGATGATGATGATGATGATGATGATGATGCCTTGAGGTGAACTAACGGCCCCCTAGTATAGATTTATACAATTGAGGTCCTAGATTTGATTCCGTCTGGACTATACTGAGATTGCCTTAACATGATGATGATCTCTACTTGACATGTATCTTGCGGCACATCCTAGAGGCCAACGGAAGATTATTAGGCCTCAAGTTAAGGCCCTAAGTAAACCTAAACATTAGTCCCATCGGCGCTTTGTCGAAAACCTCGGGGAACTTAGCCAAAGTTCAAGTTTAGCGTTCCGGTACGATGTCGTGTACAAACCGAAAGGAGTGTGGATTTAATCCTACTCCTAGCAAGTTAGCCCGCTTCCATCTTAGATTGCATCATCACTTAACATCAGGTGTGATAGCAGTCAAGGGCAGGGGTTGTAGTTGATAAAAAAATGAATATTTTAACTTAATATAATGGTGCAGTAAAGAAAAGTTTGGAACGAAGAAGTTTTGAACAATTTACACTCCCCTGGGTGAAGTTTTTGTGAAAAAGTGGCCCTCTTTTTTCAGTGTCACATTTATCGCACTACCAAAATTCGTCAAAATTGATTCAGTCATTTAAAAGGGACAGATAGACTTTCTCATGTATAATACTAGTAAAGCACAGTTTCGGTGATGAAAACAATATTAATTTAGAAAAATCTTATAGATAATTACTTTTTCAGATCTGAAAGCTGATGGTGAGCCGGGTCCACTACGACCGGATCAGGTAACTATATTCTTAAAATTACTGAATATCAAAAAATAATAATTCATTAATTATAGAAATTGTACAAAAATATGAAAATATCACGCACAATCTCGGAACCATTAGTAATAATGAAAGGCATGTGTTCGGTTCCCATTGGTTCCACAATTCAAATATTATGAATATTTCAAAAAATAAGAAATTAATATGGATCATAAATAATATTTATTATGTATTTATAAAACTTTATTATTTCAGATCGAAAGAGAGAAGAAAAGACAGGAACGTGAAGCAAAGCTAGCAGAGAAAGAGGCAAGAAAACAGGAGAGACTACAAAAGAAGGAAGAAAAAGAGAAACTGAAAGAACTAAAGGCCAAAGAGAGAGAAGAGAAACGTCTCGCGAGGCTGGCTCTACAGGAGAGTAAGAAGATTAAGAAGGAGAAGCCAGAGTTCATGGGGCCGATGGGGTACGGGCCTCCGATGAGGCCTATGCAGCACGAAAGGCCCTACGGGGCCAGTCCCATGGGGCCTCGCCACCCGGGTGACTACCAGGAGCAACGGTTCCCGGCCACACCTCGGTTACAGGTATGAATAATGATATATTTTTAACCGACGAAAAAATGAAGGGAGCTTCTCAATTCGACGCGTATACATTTTTTTTATGTATGACCATGCATAATTTTCTACAAAGCAGTCCGATTTAGATAATTCTATTTTCACTAGCAACGTTACACTTCCAAAATGCTCCCTTAGTCATCATGTTAGGATCTGATGATGGGATCCTATTAAAGTCGAAGGAACTCCTCAAACTTTATAGGCACACATGCAGCGATTTTGGTATAAATTTTATTAAGTGGCTGATTTTTGAGGGAAAAATTGGTCTTTTTTAACAACAACCAAACCAACCAAAAAACCATACCTTCGATATGGGTGGTAGAGTAACTACAAATAGAAAAACGCATAACAGTCCGTTGTAGTATGTAGCAGTCTTTGAGTTTATTGCCAACTGACAAATAGACGCGGTGGGTTACTTTATTTTATAATAAACACACCGGCATATTTAGCGGAACATAAAAAAGGTCCATAATTAAAAAAATATGGTTTTATTTTAAAATCTACTATCTACACTTCTTTTGTTATTTAAAGTTTCATTTGTTTTACTTAAAATGAGATCACATTAAGAATAGATTTTTCGAGTAAAGGTAATTTGTGAAAAATAGTATATTTTTGAACTTTTCATGTAACCGGGAAAGGTGAAAATTAATATTAAAATAACAATTAATTAAATTAGGAAAATGGTGATTAATATCGCGTATTTCCTCCACGTGCTCTTATTAAAGTTTCTACCCGTCTAGGCATACTGAGAATGATGTTATCGATGTTCTCCTGGGATAGTCTCCGCCATTCCTCAACTACGGCGATTTGCAGTTCACTCACGTGGGCAGGAGCTGGAATTCTGGACTTTACTTTTCTTTTCAGCAAGTCCCAAACATGCTCTATTGAGTTCATATCCGGTGATCTCGCCCGCCACTCCATAACAGTGATATTCATATCATTGAGATAAAAAACAAAATCGTCACCGATATATAGGGTAAACGGTACGCCATTTTCTTTTAAAACTTCTCTGATATAGCGGTCTGCAGTCAGACTCCCTCTGTCAATCACTACCACGTCGGTGCGAGCTCCCAAACAAATGCCCGCCCAAACCATTAGTGATCCATCACCGTATGCAACTGTAGTTTCAAAATTTGTCTGAATGTATCGTTCTCCTTTGCGTCTGTATATTCTTTGCCTGCCGTCAATTTGATTTAAAAGAATTCTTCACTCATCACTAAACAATACTTAACTCCATTGCTCCGCGTTCCAAAGTCGATGTTCCGCTAAATATGTCGATGTGTGTATGTGAGGATAATATGACAAAGACGAACATAAACTCAAGTGACGTCATACTTTGTAACACCATAGTAATTCAGTAAAAATTAATTTTACATGAAAGAGACACCCCCGACTCCAAAACTTTAGCGCCAATAACTTTGTCAGATTTTCATATAATTTCCACCATACGTCATTACTTTTTCTAGTTTATTATAATTTGTTATGAATAGGTTCGCGCAGAGCTGCGAGGCATCGCTACACCGGAGGAGCGGCGGCACGACCAGCACCATCCTGCTATGCGAGAAGGTACTAATGGTTGTCATCAAATCTAAGCAACAATATGCATTAACTGTCTCTTACACACACACACACCCGCGCACACACGAACACTCACAAACATACACAAACTACACGCACGCACACTCACACACAAGCCACACGCACGCACACTCACACACAAGCCACACGCACGCACACTCACACACACAAACCACACGCGCACACACACACACACAAACCACACGCGCGCACACTCACACACACAAGCCACACGCGCGTACACTCACACACACAAGCCACACGCACGCACACTCACACACACAAGCCACACGCACGCACACACACACACAACCCACACGCACGCACACTCACACACACTAGCCACACGCACGCATACACACACACAACCCACACGCACGCACACTCACACACACAAGCCACACGCACGCACACTCACACACACAAACCACACGCACGCACACTCACACACACAAGCCACACGCACGCACACACACACACAACCCACACGCACGCACACTCACACACACAAGCCACACGCACGCACACACACACACAACCCACACGCACGCACACTCACACACACAAGACACACGCACGCACACACACACACAACCCACACGCACGCACACTCACACACACAAGCCACATGCACGCACACTCACACACACAAACCACACGCACGCACACTCACACACACAAGCCACACGCACGCACACACACACACAACCCACACGCACGCACACTCACACACACAAGACACACGCACGCACACACACACAACCCACACGCACGCACACTCACACACACAAGCCACATGCACGCACACTCACACACACAAACCACACGCACGCACACTCACACACACAAGCCACACGCACGCACACACACACACAACCCACACGCACGCACACTCACACACACAAGCCACACGCACGCAGACACACCACAGTTCAGTTTCAATTGTGAATTTTTTAATCTAGTTTTATTATTGTTTCTTATAACTTTCGTGGATCGTAATATTTAACTTTTTGTAATAATTTTATGCAACGCATGTTTTTCTTTATTTAGTAATTACTTTTGCGTGTAATCATAAATAACATCACGCCTCATTTCCATAACGGTAGCCAGAGACTACATCCTATTCCACATACCATCACATCAGGACCAGGATATCCTCACCCCATCAGTTTTTATACGAGATTTATTGTAAAGCTTGGTAAGTCTTGGTAGGCAGGGTGCTAACTAGCAACTAGTCAGACAAATTCAGAAAATCTCAGTCAGCCCCGCCGGGAATCGAACCTCTGGTTTCCGTCCCACGGCGACCGTCGAAACTTCTTTATCTAGATTCTAGACCATTGCTGGTCTAATTAATGATCCATGTAATAAATAACAAAGCAGTAGTGAAAATGTTCTGTTCTCAAACATAGTGCATCCCAGTAGTACCCCCTAATATTAGTTCTATATAACTGTTGATACACCATATTAGTGCATAGTATATAGAACTAATGGGACAAAATTAAAGAAATGTCGATATCAACATCTCGTTTGTACGTTACATATAAAATATCTATAGTTTTTATAAGTTTAATATGGAATCTCTTTTGATTGCAATAATAAATGCCCACTTAAATTTGAGAGTACCTCTAAACATACTATATCACACACACAAAACGTCTTTAAAATGGTATTGAGGTTTTTAATATATTTTTTTTCTAAACTGAATAGTTTGCGCGAAAGATACTTCCAAAGTGGTAAAATGTGTGTTCCCTTGTAACTTCTAAAATGAGAGAATATTTTTTTAGACACAACTACTACTTGGTTTTAACAACTTAGCTTTTGTCGCAAGGGACATTTTATTGTTAAAAACAAAATGAAATATCAAAATAATATAAACTTTATAATTTATATGGTATAAATAGTCAAGAGCAAAAACTATACTACAGTACTATATAGAACTATTGGGATATAATTTGACAGCACGAAAAATATCCCAACAGTTCTATAGAACTACGGTATGGGGTACTACTGGGATGCACCCACATACAGTCGTTGCATGATTGCGATGGGTGATGTAATAAATAATACTGTATGTTTCAGGCACTCTGTCGGTGGCGGGCTCGCCGCAGCCGTTCAAGCCCGTCGCGGAGGAGCCCAGCATTATCACCAGGATGCCGCACAACATGATCAATCAGCAATACAGGTACAGTTTGTTTTAATATTAGCGCACAAGATATTTTGTTGTTAAAGAAAATTAAAAATGTATGTTACTTACTTTATTTTCGCCAATTTCAACGATACTTTTGATACGTTTAATTAGGATATCTCTATACCCTTATGATATGTATACCAAATTTAATTATGTCTATAGTCTGATTGCTGTAAGAAAGTGCGGCTGACAGTTGTCAGTATGACGTTGACGTCAGTGACTAGGGATGTGACGCTTAGAAATTCTTGTTTATCGCTGACGATACTCGCAGCATAAATCTAGCTCTTTTTAATGTTGTAAAAAAATTTTCTTAAAGGCAAATTATTATTTGATCGTTATTTATGAGATGACTTTGTTATCGCGGTTATACTAATGCATAGTTTCTAGGGATTAAACTTTTATTGACTATAGTCTCTGCGATAATTTTTTTAACAACTACAAGTTGGCAATTGACTGCTATCACACCTGATGTGTGATGCAGTCTAAGATGGCTGCTAAGAAGCTGAAGGCTGGTCGAAGATCGTGAATAAAACAAAAAGGGATATTATGTCTGATTGGGATCGTGACGTCCATATTAACAACATAATTAATTCATCTATACATATAAATAAAATTGCAGTGTCTGTTTGTGCATATATGCATACCGTACATACACCAAAATAACATTTTTTTTCAATTATTGTCTGTCTGTCTGTTTATTTGTTCTGGCTAATCTCTGAAACTACATCAGTCATCAGTCGGATTATAAAAAATCCTTTTGTATATGATAGCTCGACTCATGAGGGCTGACGTAAGGTAATTTGTATCCAGATATTACCACGGGACCAGGAACTACGCGGGTGAAATACCGGGAGACCGCTAGTTGTTAATAATATTCGTCATAGATTCAGATGATGAATTTAGTGACAACTCAAATGTTCCTAATTCTGATATAAGTTTAGACGAATAAAATATATTTCTTCTTTGCAACCTTTCCCTGATGTTCTGTTGTTGTATAAAATTATAGACTTTTTAAAAATAAAAATTGTACTACAATATACGTTTATTATTCAAAAAAATATCGACTATTCATCGTAGAAGTACGTCCCATCACTAGACACGTCTATGACGTTACGTTATACGTTACAGCACTTTGCTTAATTTTTCTTTCAATTTGATTTTATTTGTAGACTAGAACATTCTGGCTGGGTTTAACGGTTTTAAATTTAATTTACTACAGCTATTAACGATTTAATATATTATGAATTTGGAACAGCTGAAATACTAAGTCATAATTTGTAAATCGCTTCAACTTTCAAGAGTGAAACGGAAAGTTAATGACATATGTCACAGGCACCATGTTAGAGCGCAGGCACTATAACTAATATTACGATGCAATTAAAATTAGTTTCGACTTATAAAAAATCTGTTCAAAATGACTAAAAATATCTTGTATTCTCTTTGCAGGGGCGCAATGATGTACTCGCCGGGCAACACGCCCTACCGCGGGCAGGGCATGTACCAAATGCACCCGGGACACCCGCAGCACCCAGCGCACCCGCAGCACCCCGCGCACCCACCGCATCCCTCGCACCCGCCGCATCCCTCGCACTCGGCGCACCCCTCGCACCCGGCGCACCCCTCACTCGGCGCGCCGCGACACAACTACCAATACTACCCGCACCTGCAGGCCGGCGCCTATCGCGCGCCGCCGCACCGCACCGCCTCGCCGCACGCGCCGCCCGCCTACCCGCCCGCGCCGCACCGCGCGCCCGCCCCGCACGCCATGCGGCCCGGTCACCCGCACCCGCATGCCGTGCGCCACGGCCCACCCGCGTCCTCGCCGCACGTGCCGCCCGTGTCCTCGCCGCTCCTGCGCCCGCCGCCCGCCATGCCGCTGCACGTGCCCGGTCCCGCCCCATCCGCCTCCGCGTCCCCGGCGCCTCAGAAGACTCCTCCGCCGAACGCGAGCGCGGAAGACGGCGAAACGGAACCGCCCATCAAGATCAAAGCGGAAGTCAAGACCGAACCCGAGTATCAGTCGCCGCCGGGCTCCCCCGCGCAGCGCTCTCCCGAGCCGCCCAAGCCGCACCTCAAGATCAAGCACACGGAGAACAAGGACGGCCGGCCGCGCTTCCCGCTCGGGCCTTACGCGCCGCACTACGGCCCCTACGGTCCCTACGCACCCGGCGCGCAGCCCGACGCACTGCTCGGCCTGCAGGCGCAGCGCCTGCCGCATCCGCTGCAGCGCGCGCCGCCCGACCTGCGCCCCTACGACGTGCGCCCGCGCCCGCCGCACCCCGGGCCCCCGCACCCGCACCCCGACCGCCCCCTGATGCACGACATGAACCGCCCGCCGCACCCTGACCGTTCTATAATGCAAGACTTATCGCGCCTCGGCCCCGACCGTCCGATGCACGACGTGCCCCGGCCGCAGGCCCTCGGTAGACCCATAATGCACAACATTTCGAGACCGGACCGGCCGATGCACGATGGTCCCAGGCAGCCGGGCCCCGACCGGTCGATGCACGATGCTCCCAGGCCACCGGGCCCCGACCCGTCGATGATGCACGATGCGCTTCGAGCCGGCCCCGACAGACCGATCGTGCACGATATGAACCAACCTGGAGCATCAAACCGGTTGTCCGTACACGACATATCGAGACCGCCGTTCGGCGACAGATCTGTCGCGCACGACGTTTCGAGGGCGCCCGTGACCGATCAGCGGATGCATGACGTACCAAGGCCCCCAGGCCTAGGCCGGCCTTTGCACAACCTGACGCGACCGCCCGGGAGCGATCGCATGATACCCGACATGGCGAGACCGCCCAGCGGTGATCGACAAATTCACGACATGTCCAGGCCCACAAGCGGAGACCGCCCTCTGCACGATATATCGCGGCCCCCGAGCGGCGATCGCCCTGCCCACGACATGTCAACGCCCCCCAGCGGTGAACGATCGATCCACGACATGTCTAGACCCCTCAGTGGCGATCGATCGATCCACGACATGTCTACGACCCCCAGCGGCGAACGACCGATCCACGACATGTCCAGGCCCCTTAGTGGCGATCGACCGATCCAGGACATGTCCAGGCCCCCCAGTGGCGAACGACCGATCCATGACATGTCCAGGCCCCCCAGTGGCGAACGACCGATCCATGACATGTCCAGGCCCCCCAGCGGCGAACGACCGATCCACGACATGCCCAGGCCCTCCAGTGGCGATCGACCGATCCAAGACATGTCCAGGCCCCCCAGCGGCGATCGACCGATCCATGACATGTCCAGGCCCCCCAGCGGTGAACGACCGATCCACGACATGTCCAGGCCCCCCAGCGGCGAAAGACCGATCCACGACATGTCAAGACCACCCAGTGGCGATCGTCTCATCCATATGCCGAGACCGCCCAGCGGCGACCGGCCGATGCACATTCGGCCCCCCGACCTGTCCGACGCGCCCGGAGGCGGGCGGCAGGCGATGGACGCGGGTCGCCGGCCGCCCGGCGCCGGGCCGGAACGCGTGCCCGACATGATGCGCGCGCCGCCTCCCGAAAGACTGATGGGCCACGAGCTACCTCCGCACTACCCGTACATGCGGCCGCCGCCGTACGCACCGTACCAGGACCTGCACCGGATCGCGCGCCTGCCGACGGCGCCCGAGCGGCCGGCGTGCGCGTCGCCGCCGGGCGCGGGCCGCGAGTCGCCGCCCGAGGCCAAGCCGCTCGCGCGCGTCAAGGAGGAGGGCGGCGTGTTCGGCGGGCTCGTGAGCTACTTCTCGTCGCAGCGCGAGGACGACCTGGACGCGTAGCGCGCCTGTACATACTACTATATAGATAATTTTATTTATACGCCGACTGGCGCCTAGTGACGTACGCTATGTATGATATTTTATGAAGTTGACATTAGGTTCCCGAAGTTTAATGAGTCTTTTTGGTCTCGAATAGAAACGATGTATTATTATTTTGTTTATTTTAAGCGAGATTTATTTATATACAAAAAACAATAAGTACTTACGCAGTATACTCTAAATACGAATTCTAATAAAGATCGATTATTTCATTTTGCAAATAAATGTTTTCTCTGAAACGTTCGCTTTTATTGTTCCTGCGGCCGCGCGAAACGTCAATGATTTGTTACTCTTTGTATATTGTTAGATTGACATGAATTAAATCGATATTAGATGGATTTATAGATTAGTGTAACGTCACGTAGATCGTGTTAACTATAACATAATATATTTTTTATTTATCTTGGCAATAAAACGATAAAAAATATAATTAAAAATATATTATACATAGAAACATTGATTATTATTTTACGATCTACTTCCGAGGTCTGCCGGCGACTTTCTTATTTCCTGCCGTCTGTTTATTTTTGCCTCCAAATGGTAGCGTATGCTCTGAAAGAAAAAAAAATAATGATTTTTAAAGCATTATCATCGTCAACTAAAAAACCATAGACATACAAAAAGCCCGCCTATTCACTATCTTTAGTGTACAGACACGCAAATTATTAACTATACTAAAGTCAAACTTGATTGACAATGCGTGTCAACAAACAAATTTAAAATGAAGGTAGAAAAGGCAACATATTTTATGGCTAATACATTTAAAATTATGTTTTGTAAATAATAATAAATTTAAATTAAAAGATTTTAAATATATGAATTAGTATAAAGCTTACTAATCTTATTTATTGTCATGAATTCGACATTAACTAGATGATTTAAAAAAATAGGTGATTTCTACCTTCATTTTTAATTTGTTTGTTGATAAGCATTCTCAATGGAGTTTGGCTTTAATATAGCTATTATTAGCAATTCTTATGTTATGTGGTTTCAAGTTTACTAATTTAACAGTCATGGTCATTTTTGGCTTTACGGTATACGAAAAACGCGGCGGTCATTGATTTGATATTAACTATATCACTACATACATATTATAGAACAGTTTCCCATCCCCCTGTTCGAGATAAACTCAAAGACTAGTGAACGGATTTACATGGGGTTTTCACCAACAGGTAGTGATTCCTGTGAAAACGCTGCCTAACACAAATACCTTTGAGGTGAAACAAAACAAGGTATGGAAGAATTGCTATTGGCATATATCTATCTATCTTTTAAAGATAGCTTGCTCTTTAAAAAAGGTTCACGTACAATATTATTTCTATGATGTTATTGGAAGGTCGCATATACTATTATTCACGCGTACAATGTCGCGGGCGTCCGCTAGGTAACTAAAGCCAAACTCGTTTGAGGATGTTTGTCAACAAACAAATTTAAAATTAAGGTAAAAAATGCAACACATTTTATGTCTAATAATTTTAAAATTATGTTCATTGTTTTTTTTATAAAATCTTATTTAAAAGATATTGAATATATTCATTATTTTTGTGCTTACTAATCTAATTTATTGTCATGAATTCGTGATTAACAAGTTAACAATAAAAATTAGGTGTAAAATGACCAGTGATTCCTACCTCCATTTTTAATTTGTTTGTTGACAAGCGTTCTCAATCGAGTTTGGCTTTAGTATAATATACCTACAGTTGACAAGTGTTTGGTACTGAATGTGGAAAGGCAGAGCATCTCACCAGTGGGCGTGAGCTTGAGCGAGATCTCGTAGGTTTTGCTCTTGGGTCGCTTGGCCGCCGGCTCCGTCACCTCGGGCGTCTCGCTCGGCGTGACGGTCTCTTGCGTGGCCGCCCAGCCGTCCTGTTCACAACGATAATCGGTTATACTAATAGTCTAAGATCCGAACTAAGATCGACCTTCACCGAACTGATAATAGGATGAAATATATTTCATGACAAATTTAGTATATTAGAAAATATATTGAAAATAGGTTGCCTAAAAAAATCCTGGACAGACTATTTTTTATTATTTTTAAAAAATAATTTTTATATTCTAGTAAACAGTGAGCGTTATTTTGAAGCAACTTATTTCTGAGTTGTAAAAAAAATAATAAATTCAATTGTCAATATAAATATATATATAAATTTTGATAAATATTTATTGATTTAGCTGATTTTATATGGTGTCATATTATATTTAATATATATGATTTATATTTATTGAATTTATTATTTTTTTACAACTCAGAAATAAGTTGCTTCAAAATAACGCTCACTGTTTACTAGAATATAAAAATTATTTTTTAAAAATAATAAAAAATAGTCTGTCCAGGATTTTTTTAGGCAACCTATTTTCAATATATTTTCTAATATACTAAATTTGTCATGAAATATATTTCATCCTATTATCAGTTCGGTGAAGGTCGATCTTAGTTCGGATCTTAGACTACAAGTGGACTTCAAAATTTTAAGGCATGTTAGCTCAAAAGATAAATACCAAAAACTTAAAAGGTACTTTTTTAGGACCGATTATAATCGGACAGACTCATTTTTGTCCGGAGGAGGTTTATAATTCGACGCGTTTTTTATAAAAAGCAACTAAATGACGCCGTTTTTTTTTTACTTTTTAGTGTGCAGTCGGTTTAATATTTTTATTAATTTTTTTTCTTCAATTAATTCGGTTGTGCAAATGCAGCACTCGCCTCCGGGTCCTCGATCTCGGGCGCGATGGGCAGGAAGGAGAGCATGTTCTCGTCCTCGCCCTCCTCGTCCGAGCTGCAGAAGGCAGCCACCGCCTCGCACGTCGTCACGTCCACCTGCGAGCCAGTGCCCATACTAATAACTTTCAGTTCTAAGTCCTCAAAATGTATTGCTTTTTTTTCTATTTTTGTGTTAAAACCTTAATGCTGTTCACAGAATACATCTACTTACTAAAGGAGAATGTCAGATCCTAACCCAGAAAGAACACGAATTGTCAATAAACTAAAAATATCCTATTATTATATAAATGTTTTACAATAAGCTCTATTTTCTGTTGGACTTCGGAATAAAATTCTGTTAGAAAAAGTAATTAAATTATTTCCTTTTAATTTACTCTCTTTATACATTTTATAAATCTCGTTCGTTCGTTTTTATTTTATTTTTATCCAAAGTGGGCTCCAAAAGGCTAGTATCCAGAGTCGGTAAGTCTGTTTAAAAATGTATTTAATGAAGCTTTGCGTCTGTCATGTGTCATGCCACTGCGTAGGCAGTTTTCAGTTCACCTGTTACCATCCTTTTTTAATACGAATACTCCAAGTTCTAGTGCTTTTAAATGTAATTTATATTACATAGTAAAAAAAATGCAACAAAATTATGCATAATACATTGTTGTACAATATGTTTTTTTTGGAACGAAGTTCCTTATCGCGCGTTGTGAAAGGGGGCTAGACGGAAAAAATTGGTACGAAAAGTTGTCACGACACTTTTTGATCAAAGGATCTTGCCGCCGCCTTTGATGTGTGTGCGCGTGAGCGGCGGGGGGCGCCCGCGCTGTATGCTGTCTCGTGCTCTTATTACTTGAAAAAAATAAAATTTTATTGCAATTCCTTCACTAATTAATCGAAAAATTGAGCCTACTGATTAAGTTTATATAACATTATATTTGTTAATAATAAAAAAAATATTATTATTACTTAAAAAAAATAAAATTTTATTACAATTCCTTCACTAATTAATCGAAAGGAACTTCGTTCCATCCGGGTGTCCCTTGACACCTCTCAATTTTTTTTTATTAGTGGGTTAAAGTCCTATACGTTGTCAGGCATCCTCCTTTCAACACTATAGTTCCTATAGTTTCGGAAAAAAGTGGCTGTAATATATCCAGATAGATAGACAGACTTCACTAATTTATAGGGGTTCCTTTTTTGCCATTTGGCAACGGAGCCCTTAAAGCCACTGAAGCATTGATCATCATTATCAGTCTATTAACGACCAACTACAGGGCCTAGGCCTCCCTCCTTATAGGAGAGGGGATATAGAGCGTAGACCCACCACGCAGCTCTAATTTTCCCGCCAAGTTGGCGGGGCTTAGGTTGATAATGTTTCTTTTATAAACAATCACTATCAGATGTTGATGACAGTGACCGGGACCGACGGCTCAACGTGCTCTCTGAGACACGGTGGTGTAACACTAACATCTTCCCGATTCCAGGCTTGGAATGTTCTGAGAATTTTATAGAAGAATGAAAAACTTAGAATTATTCCGTGACTCGACCAAGGATTGGAACCTAGACCCCGTGATCGAAGCCAGGATAGGCCACTAGACCAACGAGGCAGATAAGTAGAAGCAAAGGTTTTATCTTTATCAGACCTCGACTTCCTCGTCGTCCTTGCTCTCCCCGGCCTGGTCCACGGAGCGGTCCTCGTCCTCCACGTCGAACTCGCTCTCGCGCTCCTCGTACTCCACGTTCTCGTCCAGCTCCTTGAAGTCGGGCGCGAACGCCGACCAGTTCTCCACCTGGTTCTGCGCCCAGATCGACACTACGCCTGAAATTCAAAATCAAAATTCGTTTATTTCAAGTACACTTTATTTAAGCCATTTGAAATATGTAGTTTGACTATTATTAAAATATTAACTCCTGTCACTGTTATAGGAGTATAGACTATACTAAAGCCAAACTCGATTGAGAATGCTTGTCAACAAACAAATTATAAATGAAGGTAGAAATCATTAGTCATTTTACACCAAATTTTTTTAATTTTTTTTTTATCGACTACAAGTCGGCCGTTGACTGCTATCACACCTAAGTGCCTAGTGTGAGATTACTTCAAAACAATCGAAAACTTCACATTCGCGTTAATCGATATAACTTTACGCTGCCGTAATCGAAAAATGGTCAAGTGTGAGCTCAATCGTTTTCGAACGGTTTGTTCACTAGTGAAAAATTGGCTTCGATATTTTAACCAATCAAAATGAAATATCATTTGTATTAACCAACCAAATTAAAAATGACAATTCTATAAAGTAAACTTATGGAATCAACTATCTATTAAAATTGAGGTGGTCATAATGTCTCCATTTTAGCATTTTTAAACTGTGATTCGTATAACATTGTTTTGCTGTGGTTTGGCATACTTCAAAGTCTTAAATAATAACTTCGTAATTCTTAAACTTAAATTTTTTAACAGCTTCTAAATAATCTACCCTTTAAATGTTTTAAATAGTAAATAATAATATAAAATGAGAACTAGTGCATCTCAATTCGACCTAATGGTCACATTTATGAAGCAGTAAGTGGAATTTGAAAAGATATTCGGCTTTTGTGAGGTTATGATTATTGAACTTTGCAAATACTTATCTATTTATTACTTTTTATGTTTAAGGCTGGGCAATATACAAAATTTGGCGGAGCAGGTGCAAATATTGAACAGTGATGGTATTGGCGATACGAAAACCGTGGAAAATTGGAAAAAGTTTCATTAAAACATCAATTACTTCTTAATAACAATATGTGGATGTGTTACCAAAACTGAATTATATAAATTCGTTTTGGTTTATTAAATAGTATCTACATACCTAATCATGTAATTTAAAAAGGAATATCTTCCCAAACTTCTGACATAAGAGTATAATTATGAAACAATTGCAATTTAAATACTTTAAAAGAATTGTGATGAAAAACTACATAGAAAAAGGTTAGTTGAAACTTTTACTATTTTAAGCTTACAAATCTATATTAAATTTCTTAACATCAATTACATATACCTAATTAACTATATATTATTTATTTATATTTACAAATATTTTCTCCAGAGAGGTAGATAGATAATGTAATATACAAACAGATAGTAAGGAATATGTTTGTATAAATATTTTTTAAATAAGTATATATTATTGGTATTCTTTATATTGGGTACATACCTACTGAGCCCAGTGACCGACTTACATCTTGTTTCAATAAATATATCAGGAAAACAGAGTACTATGTATGTAATACCAACTTTTATCAAGATACCTGTAGCCATTCTTTAGTTATTGATGGTATATAATCATCCACATAGTTCTATATAATAGCTATGTATATATAATGTATATAAAAATAATAATAAGTATTTATATATAATATATATAAAAATATTCATCGGTTATCATACCTACCTACAGTTACTTTGGGGCTATATATAGTGATGTGTGTAATTGTCCCAGAATAATATTAAAAATTGGGAGGTTTTTACTAAGAAATTAAGTCAACAAAGTTCACCTACAAATAGTTTTAGTGTTTACTACTTCTGCAGTTTATTTTGAGTAACATAATAGTCTGAATTGGATCCATTTATGTATATAACTAGTTGTATTATAAGTTTTTCATTGTTACAGGCATTGCATACCAGCTAGTTTAGCCGGAGCTTAATTGGTCTATGCAAAGTACATCCAATAATGCATTATTAGTATATTACATGAAGTTTCACATCGCAGTACAACAAGACCAGCCAGCACAAAGCACTGAATACAAGACTTTCATCGAACAAATATAATTATTAAGAAACCACAGATGAATTAACCCTTTCACCGCCTAGGTCGGATTAATCCGACAAACTGTTCCGTGTCCATTGCGCCAGAGTCGTATATATACGACCAAATACCAGCGCTCGTTCAGTCGGCTTTTTTATTTTATTATGTTGCGTTCTATTAAAAAAAAATAGTAGATTAGGTAAATAGTTAACTAAGATATAATTTACACTGTAATAAACTTTAAATTAATGTTCAGACATCTTAAAAATAATTACTGAATTTATATGTAAATCTGATATTTTTTTAAGAAAATTGTATTGACGTCCTACGCCCGTGACGGAAATATCCGACAGTAGGGACGCGACATACTACAAGTTTAACCGATACAAAAATTCAAAAAAATCGAAATATTTCTCTTTGTATTAACTAATTTACCATAAAACAACAGCTACAACATTTAGTAATAAAATAATTAACAAAAAATTGTGTGTAATTTAATGAATTTCTTTGAAAATAAATAAACTAAGAAGTGAAATGTTCCCGACCGAATGTGATAGTTCACATCACTAGCCTACATGTTTAGAAACAAATGTTGTTAGTACGCCCAACGCCACGGTCGGATATAGACGACTCGCTTCTGACGTCATAAACGTGTGCCGGTTTCTGGAATGTTCCGTCAGTGATGTACGTGCAGAACTGTTTACGTGTATGTTATCGATGAATATTATGTGTAGCTTCAATTAATTAATAATTTATTTGTATTAAAATATGACTACTACTGAAGAATTAATACAAATCCTAGAGGGTGATGAAGATGAAGAATTCCAATCAGATGAAGAGTTTAATATTGATGAAGAGGTATGTTTTTGAGTTGTATTGTATTATTTTACTTTCAAGTTTTTAAAATAATGCGATTTACACGACGATTTTTTTAATGGTGACTTTATATCTGTAGAAGAGATGTCCCAAGTAGGAAATTAGTAACTTTATTAGAGTGAGTGAGATGCGCGACACGACGGGACAACCCGCCGCCGCTTTTGAACCCGGGGCTCAATAAGGGCTAAGCGTTGATCGCTCTATTTGAAAAATAATCGTATTACAAAAGCTTCTTTGGTCGCTTTATTGTCGTAGTCCGTAATAAACTCGATTGTCGGTCGGTGTTATGTATACCGAACTTTGTAGATATCAGTTCTTTTGTTTACAAATTGGAATTGCTTGCACGTGTTGACTGTTGTTAGTAGGTGTTGTAGATTATTCTCTTATATATATATATCTTTGCTACCTACTTATTCCCGGAAAATAAGCCTTACCCTATTAGAATTTATTACACTACAACTATTTTATTGCATCATTTCAGATAGACGAAAGCAATGTCACCGACGACATTAGTTGGACGACGCAAATGTTACCCGTAAAGATAGAAGAATTCGACGACTTCGTTTGTGGACTGTCGCCTACTGTAAAATTGGATTGCACCTCCACGGAACTACAATTTTTCGAACATTTTTGTAGCAAAGATTTGGTACAGAAAATTGCCTGTTATACAAACAAATATCACCAACACTTCGTAAGACATGCTGATATTAGAACATATTCAAGATTGCAACGATGGCAAGACGTTACTGTTGATGACATTTTTATTGTACTGGCACTGACGATGCTTTTCACCAGAAACAAAAGAATAACAATTGAAGAACATTGGTCTGCAGACTCGTTATTACATAGTACGGTGTTCCACAATACTATGTTTCGAAATAGGTATTGTTCAATTCTAGCTATGTTATGCTTTTATGAGGAACCTGCAAGGACCAGTGATGTACTACCGAGATTGCACAAAATAATAATGTTAATAGACCAATATAGTTACTAATAACTTAGTTAGTAGGCCAATTGATACTTAGGTATGTTGTTCAAGAACGTAATTATGTTTGTTAAAATGAACGTACAAACATCCAATGTTCTTGTTGACTACTTGCGATTGTTACGACTGATTATATAAAATTGAAAATTAATAAATGTAATAGATCTTTAAAGGTTTTGTTGTTTTATTGGCTTACCAAAAATACCTAGGGTTGGATGACATCATAGGATAAGTAGTACCTACATATTTTAGTAAGTACCTACTAATATATCGCGACCTATAGAGCGAAAGGCTCGCAAATGCAAATATCGATGTTATTACGGAATATCGACCCCACAAAAACTTGAGTATTGAACATCCCTATTTATAGTAGGTATTTATTTTATAATTCATTATGCCGGGCGCTGAGGGCACGACAACTGCTAGAAAGCCGGGCGGTGAAAGGGTTAATAATAAATGGAATAAGAACAATAAGTTTGAATAAGGATTAGATTTATAAGAGATATTTGTCTATTGTATGTTTAAGCTTTGTTTAGTTTATTTTAAAAGTAAAGTGTGTTAGCATAGTATAATAGGACAATTTTATCAGAGTTTTAAAAACTTACAAGTTTAGACCTGAAAATATTAAAATTTAACTAAATACCATTATTTAATAAAATATTACTGAACTCTTTAAACTTTTTTATTTAAACATAAAATACTTAGTAATGTAATATATCATTTATGATTAGTGATATAATAAAGAATGTCCTCCTTGGTTTAGTGGCTCATGAGTTTCTGGAGTCATTTCCTGATTTAGTTAGGAGTTTCCGACGAAAAAATATTGAGCTATAATTCCAGTAGTAGCCTGCAAGGTGGTGGTATTTCACCATTGTGCCTCAGTTTGTTACATCATCAGCCTCAGTCATATTTAGTAACATGTAAGATATATAGTTACAGAGTCAAAAAGCCTGGTCCTGTAATGGGGCAATGAAAGATACCTATTGATAAAGATAAATAAACAACAACACCTTTTAATAAATTCTTTTATTTAAAATTAGCTATGTATATAATCTCATGATTGTTAGAATAAATACAATAATATTGACAAAAATTATTTACGGGTAATTGCAAATCAAAGAAATATGTGAACCTTTTCATTTTCTTTTGTTTCTGAAAATATAAAGTAATGTCCTTTGTATTTTGTTTTAATTAATAAATTAAAAATATAACACACTAATTATTCTAAGAATAATGAGGCAGGTGACACTGATCTCTGTGGATATGCTCTGTGGACTGCTTTCATCATGATTATTCTTCTCATTGTCCTTCGATTGCAAAGATAATAATGATGCCAAGGACACCTTTGTAGTCACTAGGGATAGCTTGCCTTCACCATGATTATCGCTATGGCTGTAACTTTGCACAATCTTCGAGTTGAAGGATAATGACGCCGGTGACACTAATTGTGGTGACTGCGGACAGCTGCCTGCCTTCACTTGCACATTGCAACGGTTGTAACTTTGTATAAAAACAAGCAGTCTCATGGAAAAGCGATGACTATACTGCGTTGCCGTAAATCGTAAGGCAAAACTTGGCGTTGTTATTTCTCAATAGACTTATCTTAGCGACCTCTTCCAAGTGAAATATAACCGGTCTTTCTTAATTTTACACTGTTTACACAAAATATAAATAAGTGTAGTCTTCTAAACATATTCACGGTCCACTCTCACTATGAAATTTAAAGTGACAGCTAACCTTCGCGTTTTCGAAAACTTTACTATTCGATCGGTGGTTATTTGTGACTTACACTCAGCACAAACTTGTTTTAACCAATCAGAGTTATTCACTTTTTCGCTTCGAGTAACTTCGGCGTAAAGTAAATGTCGATAATAACTGACACTCGCCCATTTGAGTTTTCTCTCACTCCCGCCAGGGGCGCTGCTTCAGTTCCATATAAAATTTGCCCTTAACGCGAAAGTAAAGTTTTCGATTGTTTTGAAGTAATCTCACACTAGGCACTCAGATGTTAAGTGATAACGCAGTCTAAGATGGAAGCGTGCTAACTTGTTAGGAGTGGGACGAAAATCCACACCCCTATCGGTTTCTACACGACATCGTACCGGAACGCTAAATTGCTTGGCGGTACGTCTTTGTCGGTAGGGTGGTAACTAGCCACGGCGAAAGCCTCCCACCAGCCAGACCAAGACAAATTAAGAAAAATCTCAATCTGCCCCGCCGGGAATCGAACCCAGGACCTCCGTCTTATAAATCCACCGTGCATACCACTGCGCCACGAAGGTCGTCGAAATTAACTACTTAATGACGAATTCATGACAATAAATAAGATTAGTAAGCTTAAAACTAATTAATATATTCAATATCTTTTAAATAAGATTTTTCAAAATAGAACAGAACTTTAAATTTATTAGGCATGAAATGTGTTGCATTTTCTACCTTCATTTTAAATTTGTTTGTTGACAAGCATTCTCTATCGAGTTTGGCTTTAGTAGTTTCGAACTCATACGGGGCCCTTAGTGGTGAGCTTGCTTGTTCATGTGACGCGGCGTGATATGAAGTCAAGTGTGACTGTTTGTAATGACTACCACTAACTCGGAAAGCAGATTCCTGCTGGCAAACTCAGCAGTTGCTCTCTTTAACCAATGGCCATTTACAATGTTAAATTAAATTTAAATTACAATAATACATATTAATAAAAATTTCCCGTGTGAAAGTGGAACTCGATCTAACTCCCTCCAGTAACCTCGTTCTTAATATATTTAGCATCAAAAAATCGTTTTAAAAAGTATTTAAGCCTTATTTAGAATCCAATATTTTGTTTTATGAAATGTATTCTTTTATTTATGTATATTTAATGATATTTTAAATAACATATAATTCCGGTAGGATATGTTTAGCTTTAAAAGTTAATAACACTTGGAAAGAAATTTTCGCATACACGTGGTGCGTATTTTTTGACGTATAGTTGAGTTTAATACATTTTTTAAACTTCCGGATCTACCTACTTCTATGAATGTTTCGCGAAGGGACTCCCGTGATTTCAGTATATATATAAATCGAATTTACATAGGAGAGACACTGACCGGCGCTGATGCTGGCGATGATGGGTCGCACGGGGTGCCACACCACGTCCAGCAGCAGCTCCCCCTTGGTGCCGTGCAGGATCTTCACCAGGTTGCCGATGGACTTCTCCCAGATGTACAGCGCGTGCTGGCGAGCAGACCCCGCGCAGATGTACTCGCCGTCGCCGGAGAAGCAACACTTCTTCCACGTCGTCCTCAGAAAGGTATTTACATAGGAGAGACACTGACCGGCGCTGATGCTGGCGATGATGGGTCGCACGGGGTGCCACACCACGTCCAGCAGCAGCTCCCCCTTGGTGCCGTGCAGGATCTTCACCAGGTTGCCGATGGACTTCTCCCAGATGTACAGCGCGTGCTGGCGAGCAGACCCCGCGCAGATGTACTCGCCGTCGCCGGAGAAGCAACACTTCTTCCACGTCGTCCTCAGAAAGGTATTTACATAGGAGAGACACTGACCGGCGCTGATGCTGGCGATGATGGGTCGCACGGGGTGCCACACCACGTCCAGCAGCAGCTCCCCCTTGGTGCCGTGCAGGATCTTCACCAGGTTGCCGATGGACTTCTCCCAGATGTACAGCGCGTGCTGGCGAGCAGACCCCGCGCAGATGTACTCGCCGTCGCCGGAGAAGCAACACTTCTTCCACGTCGTCCTCAGAAAGGTATTTACATAGGAGAGACACTGACCGGCGCTGATGCTGGCGATGATGGGTCGCACGGGGTGCCACACCACGTCCAGCAGCAGCTCCCCCTTGGTGCCGTGCAGGATCTTCACCAGGTTGCCGATGGACTTCTCCCAGATGTACAGCGCGTGCTGGCGAGCAGACCCCGCGCAGATGTACTCGCCGTCGCCGGAGAAGCAACACTTCTTCCACGTCGTCCTCAGAAAGGTATTTACATAGGAGAGACACTGACCGGCGCTGATGCTGGCGATGATGGGTCGCACGGGGTGCCACACCACGTCCAGCAGCAGCTCCCCCTTGGTGCCGTGCAGGATCTTCACCAGGTTGCCGATGGACTTCTCCCAGATGTACAGCGCGTGCTGGCGAGCAGACCCCGCGCAGATGTACTCGCCGTCGCCGGAGAAGCAACACTTCTTCCACGTCGTCCTCAGAAAGGTATTTACATAGGAGAGACACTGACCGGCGCTGATGCTGGCGATGATGGGTCGCACGGGGTGCCACACCACGTCCAGCAGCAGCTCCCCCTTGGTGCCGTGCAGGATCTTCACCAGGTTGCCGATGGACTTCTCCCAGATGTACAGCGCGTGCTGGCGAGCAGACCCCGCGCAGATGTACTCGCCGTCGCCGGAGAAGCAACACTTCTTCCACGTCGTCCTCAGAAAGGTATTTACATAGGAGAGACACTGACCGGCGCTGATGCTGGCGATGATGGGTCGCACGGGGTGCCACACCACGTCCAGCAGCAGCTCCCCCTTGGTGCCGTGCAGGATCTTCACCAGGTTGCCGATGGACTTCTCCCAGATGTACAGCGCGTGCTGGCGAGCAGACCCCGCGCAGATGTACTCGCCGTCGCCGGAGAAGCAACACTTCTTCCACGTCGTCCTCAGAAAGGTATTTACATAGGAGAGACACTGACCGGCGCTGATGCTGGCGATGATGGGTCGCACGGGGTGCCACACCACGTCCAGCAGCAGCTCCCCCTTGGTGCCGTGCAGGATCTTCACCAGGTTGCCGATGGACTTCTCCCAGATGTACAGCGCGTGCTGGCGAGCAGACCCCGCGCAGATGTACTCGCCGTCGCCGGAGAAGCAACACTTCTTCCACGTCGTCCTCAGAAAGGTATTTACATAGGAGAGACACTGACCGGCGCTGATGCTGGCGATGATGGGTCGCACGGGGTGCCACACCACGTCCAGCAGCAGCTCCCCCTTGGTGCCGTGCAGGATCTTCACCAGGTTGCCGATGGACTTCTCCCAGATGTACAGCGCGTGCTGGCGAGCAGACCCCGCGCAGATGTACTCGCCGTCGCCGGAGAAGCAACACTTCTTCCACGTCGTCCTCAGAAAGGTATTTACATAGGAGAGACACTGACCGGCGCTGATGCTGGCGATGATGGGTCGCACGGGGTGCCACACCACGTCCAGCAGCAGCTCCCCCTTGGTGCCGTGCAGGATCTTCACCAGGTTGCCGATGGACTTCTCCCAGATGTACAGCGCGTGCTGGCGAGCAGACCCCGCGCAGATGTACTCGCCGTCGCCGGAGAAGCAACACTTCTTCCACGTCGTCCTCAGAAAGGTATTTACATAGGAGAGACACTGACCGGCGCTGATGCTGGCGATGATGGGTCGCACGGGGTGCCACACCACGTCCAGCAGCAGCTCCCCCTTGGTGCCGTGCAGGATCTTCACCAGGTTGCCGATGGACTTCTCCCAGATGTACAGCGCGTGCTGGCGAGCAGACCCCGCGCAGATGTACTCGCCGTCGCCGGAGAAGCAACACTTCTTCCACGTCGTCCTCAGAAAGGTATTTACATAGGAGAGACACTAACCGGCGCTGATGCTGGCGATGATGGGTCGCACGGGGTGCCACACCACGTCCAGCAGCAGCTCCCCCTTGGTGCCGTGCAGGATCTTCACCAGGTTGCCGATGGACTTCTCCCAGATGTACAGCGCGTGCTGGCGAGCAGACCCCGCGCAGATGTACTCGCCGTCGCCGGAGAAGCAACACTTCTTCCACGTCGTCCTCAGAAAGGTATTTACATAGGAGAGACACTGACCGGCGCTGATGCTGGCGATGATGGGTCGCACGGGGTGCCACACCACGTCCAGCAGCAGCTCCCCCTTGGTGCCGTGCAGGATCTTCACCAGGTTGCCGATGGACTTCTCCCAGATGTACAGCGCGTGCTGGCGAGCAGACCCCGCGCAGATGTACTCGCCGTCGCCGGAGAAGCAACACTTCTTCCACGTCGTCCTCAGAAAGGTATTTACATAGGAGAGACACTGACCGGCGCTGATGCTGGCGATGATGGGTCGCACAGGGTGCCACACCACGTCCAGCAGCAGCTCCCCCTTGGTGCCGTGCAGGATCTTCACCAGGTTGCCGATGGACTTCTCCCAGATGTACAGCGCGTGCTGGCGAGCAGACCCCGCGCAGATGTACTCGCCGTCGCCGGAGAAGCAACACTTCTTCCACGTCGTCCTCAGAAAAATGAAGGAGAAACACTACCGGCGCTGATCATTTTACACCAAATTTTTGTAGTTAACTTGTTAATGACGAATTCATGACAATAAATTAGATTATAAAAAATAAGCGACATCGATTATTACGTCCTTTAGGACATTACTATAACTTGTCAGTCATAGAACTGTCAAAAAACTATTAATAAAATTAACAAAATATAGTAAGCTTAAAACTAATTAATATATTCAATACCTTTTAAATAAGATTTTATAAGAAAACAAAACATAATTTTAAATTTGTTAAGCATAAAATGTGTTGCATTTTCTGCCTTTATTTTTAATTTGTTTGTTGATAAGCATTCTCCATCGAGTTTGGCTTTAGTATAGAAGTTTTTATTGATGGTCGTTGGTTTATATATACTACACTACCTAGAGTAGTATTCCATTCCACGACCACCAGCTTTTCGAACTATTAGTAAGCACACTGTATTACCACTTCAACTTTATTTTTTGAATGATGTCAATTAACTTTGGTTCTTTGTTTTATTCATTACATAGTTATTCTTGACTGCAATGACACTCTTATTGGAACCCTAAATCGCTTGGCGGTACGTCTTTGTCGGTAGAGTGGAACTAGCCACGGCCGAAGCCTCCCACCAGCCAATTTTTTATACCTCCTTTCAATTTAACACAGACACTCAGAGTATAGTGCATAGTCGTAGCTAGTGACTCTAAGGGCTAACGCTAAAACTCGCGCGGGCGCACGCTCGCGTGTGTATAATGAAAAATAGTATGGACAGCGCAGGCGCGTGCGACGGAGCGCGGGCGCGGGTGGCGGATCGTCACCCGCGCGGCGGGCGGCGGGCACGCGGCGCGGGCTTCCGCGACGGGCACACGCGAGCGGGTTAATTTCTACAAATCAGACGACCGCCGTTAGATGCCACGGTTACACGCGTCGGAGGCTAGCTACAATCATGAACATCGATACAAAGCGCGTAATAATTGAGGTGCAATTTCGGCCAGTATTATGGAATATGGCAAATGAATTATCGAATTCTCCGCTGAGTAACCTACTTGTCAAGAACAGGTTATGCAGTCGACGTTGTTTCCGTTGACGTCTTTTTGCCAAATAATAAACTAGTAAACAATCCATGGTAATCTACTCCACACAACTGTACACGCTCGACATCAAAATTATACTAGCAGCGCTAACTGAGACGGGGGCACGCGACGGGTGCCCGCCCGCGGATTTGTGGCCCGCGGCGGTCGTCCTGCGCGTGCGCCCGCGCCCACACCTGCCCATGTTTTAGCGTTAGCCCTAAGCCTTCTTATGAGACAGCGTCGCTACTATTAACAACAAAGATTCAGCTATATTTTACACACAAGTTACTTAATTATAAAATCTAAATTGTACCATTTACTTTTAAAAGAGAAACTATTGAGTTTCATGCTGGCTCTTCTCAGCAGAGCCTTCCAAACTAGTAGAAGTGCTAGTGACTGTTAGGCTTGTTCTTCAAAAGTGTTTATATTACAGCAAACTTGAAATAATTGAATTTGAAACATAAATGCATCACAAATAATGCTGGTTACTT
Source organism: Mycalesis mineus (assembly GCA_034621355.1). NCBI lineage: Eukaryota > Metazoa > Arthropoda > Insecta > Lepidoptera > Nymphalidae > Mycalesis > Mycalesis mineus. Next base: position 16,431,808 of record CM067889.1, on the reverse strand, counting down.
GTTGACGAGGTCCTGCAGCTTCTGTATGGGCTCAGGCTCCCCGTTGAGGCCGCTCTGCAGCACAGTTCTGGTGTCGTACACGCGGATCACGCGGTCCGACGTGTTCACCAGGAAACAGCTGCCGACAGTCATATATCATCATCATTATGGTGAGGATAGGTAATGGTGATGAGCTCAACTGCATCAACTAGACCTAGCAATGTAAGAATCTTAACAACTCAATAGTTTCACTGAAAACTACTCCTTAGTTTTCAGTGAAACTATGTTGTGTAACGAAATGTTGATAATTCGAATTATATGCAAAAATCATAAATATATACACCTGCCTAATGACATTGGCCAAACTAGAAGTTATATATTAAAATGAGTATCTAAAATGTTCTAGGATCCTACCAAAGGACATGGCCGGAATTAGTATGGAGCTGTGCCCTGAAAAAAAAATTCGTTTGCAGTGACATATAGTACCATATTTTAAAGCTTACGAGTATTAGAATACCGCTATTTAAGTTTTGAGATCAAAGAACTTTCGAGACTCTTCAATAACATGTTGCAAAAAGGCGCCTAATTATTTTAAATAGCAACGATTTTATTGTCGCTTACCAAAGTGTTTTATAGTTAGTAGCAAATAATACCTCACTGGTGCAATAGTTAGACTATATGGGTTAAGATAATTGGTATATAAGGAGATTGAGTTGAAACTAAACATTTATTATAGTTTATCGAAGCGAATTAATTCATCCCGGTCATTGTTGATTGTTGTATGACTGTTACATATCATTTCAAAAAAATTTCAAATCTGTCAAAATACGATCGGATACTTGTACACTCTTTTGCATGTCGCGTGGTTGTGCATAGCCGCATCAACAATAGTAACATATTTATACAATAATTAAGCGTAAATCTTTATTTTATTATTATATGTTTATAATATTTACTTTAGTTTACAGTGTTTTGTTAGTAGTATTTTTTATATTTAATTACAAACTGAAGTCGTAAATATAGATAGATAGTTTGGATACACATATAATACATATATTATATGTGTATCCAAACTCATAAGTTAATGCGAGTCAAAGAAATATCCAAAATAAACAAAAAAATACGTATTTCTCGAATGTTATAGAGAAATATATTTTTTGCCTTAAATATAGCTTTATTTTTATTTTTTTTTTTAACATATTAATAAATATAGCAAATTCTATTCAATTTGGGGCCAGAATCCGGCCATGTCCTTTGGCTGGAAAGGTGAGAAGCAGAATTTTAACATTTTACGTAGGAACTCCTTTTGCCAAACAATATGCTTTAAATAGTATGTGAATCAACTCACTCTCCTCGTCTAGCAAACTCGATACTTTTGATTCCCGTTGTGCTAGACGTGCCGACGGTTATCTTGAAGCTGGCCTTCAGAGTGAGTGTGTGTGGGTCCAGTATCAGTATCTTGCCTTTAGCGTTCCCTGTGTATACATGGTCACCTCGCCGGTCGAAGGATGCTATCACATTTATATCTCCCTGTAATATAAACTTCACTATATTAAATATTTTCAATGATCTTTTTTGTCAGCCTCAATCAACTACAAGTTGGCCCTTAACTGCAATCACACCTGATGTTAAGTGATGATGCAATCTACGATGGAAGCGGGCTAACTTGTTAGGAATAGGATGAAAATCCACACCCCTTTTGGTTTCTACACGACATCGTACCGGATAAATCTTGGCGGTACGTTCTCTGTGTAGTAACTAGCCACGGCGAAAGCCGCCCACCAGCTAGACCAAGACATATTAAGAAAAATCTCAATCTGATGAAATCTGGTCCTGGGTTCGATTCCTGGCCCCTGCCAGGAATGTCTTGACGGCCTCCGTGGCGCAGTGGTATGCGCGATGGATTTATAAAACAGCCGTCCTGGGTTAGATTTCCGGCGGGGCAGATTGAGATTTTTCTCTATTCTCTCTTAATTCGTCTTGGTCTGGCTTGCGGGAGGCTTTTGCCGTGGCTAGTTACCACCCTACCGACAAAGAAGTACCGCCAAGCGATTTAGCGTTCCGGAACGACGCCGTGTAGAAACCGATAGGGGTGTGGATTTTATCCTGCTCCTAACAAGTTAGCCTGCTTCCATCTTGGATTGCATCATCACTTAACATAGTGTGATAGCAGTTACGGGCCAACTTGTAGTCAATAAAAAGAAGATTAGCAGCTATTTGGGACTTAGGTGTTTGTGCATCCCAGTATCACTGCTTTCATTCCCGATTTATGGCGGTCACTTATTATAACATATCCTTTTCAATACTTGCTGCCAGAAACAGCCAGTTTCTTGGCTGGGACTGGTTTTACTACCTCTGGGCGCACATGATAATCTGTCATTGACTTTTAGTATTGCTGACACACATTCACACTTAATACTAACAGAATTTATCATTATCATTATCAACAACAGATAGCCACAGCTGGACATACGCCTTTTTGAAAGATTTCTAAGCATCATTTTCAGCTACCTGCATCCCTCCTGGCGGTAGTAATTGCCTCTACGCCTATGATCCGCGCGGAAGGGATATGTCGCCCAATATTGGCTAAATCAGAGATATAGCTCTCTCTTTCGCACCAATAAAACAAAAGAAAGAGCGCACTCTTTTTTATTGGAAAAGGTTTCTCATTTTCTCTTTTGGGCGCATAGAAGGACTACTGAACAAACTCCAAAAATGTATTTATTCTATAATTAGATTTTATTTCTATAAAGAATCCACTTACATCATCATCTATGGGCAATATTTTATGGTCACCATCAGTATCAACTAGTAAAGCTGCATGCCTCATAGGGCAAACGAGAAACCGCTTGTCATTTCTTGGATCAAACTGCACCCTCAGTATAGCAGTGGGGAACCTGTAGCGCTGCTCACATTCTCCTGACAGAACATCCCATATACAGACATTGTGGTCTGTGGATGCAGACAGTAACTGAAACAGATACCAGGTTTTACTGTCAATAATGGATTTTCAAAATAACTATAGAGTGACCCAAGTTATATTTATTTTTGGATTTTTCAATTTTTCTGTTCTAAGTCACATTTTTCAATGTTGAAAGGAAGAGGGCATGATGGAATGCATTGCAGTTCAGGGGTTATTTGTTTGTGCAAGTCAGACATGTCCTTTGGCAAGCAGAAGTAGAATAAAGGACATTTTCCTTTGTACAAAAAATAATAATATTAACTGGCATTTAAGTTTGATCCATTATTACAAGACATATCTTAGCCATCTTTATTAAAACAATATCTCCACATATTATTTGACTGTAATGAATTTTTTTTTATTGTTCTTTTACTAATTATCTTATTTTAAAACATCTTTGTATGGTTATGCACTAGCAACACGCTTTCGGTTTATTACACTAATATGACTTCTTGCCTAAGGCTTTAGATATGCATGAAGAGATATCCGAAGTCCCAAAAGAGTATCACATCATATCACTTAATACCAGTGATGTAAAAATATTACTTTTGTTGTATTAGGCCAATAAGAACAATATTTTCATGCAAATCCTAGACCTAATGAGTCATTTTCACTTAGTCACATTGTAGACTTTTGTGCATAGACCTATGATGAAAGTGCGTCTGTACTATTATATATGTATATGTATACAACCAAACCCAAACTGTTCTCTGAGAGTAGTCTATATTAAAACTTTAGATTTTAGTAGTATAGTCCAAACCATAACAGATGATGGTACCTTTTTACAGTTCCTAGACCAACTTAAACTGCACACAGGGAACACATGGGCTGAAATAGACTTAGCAATGCCACGGGTGAGGAAGTCCCATATAAATATCCTGCCATCATTGCACCCCACAGCCAACAGGGTGCCGCGCCTGTTGAAGGCACATGTTGCTGCCAGGGATATTGAATCTAGTGCTCCATCGAATTCCTAAAACACAAACCAATGTTGTCGTTAACATAAGGAACTGCTATGTTTATTTACTGACACATTATAGTAATTATCATTATCAGCATATTAAAGCCTTGTGGGAGGCACAGGGGTGTAAAACCAACAATCTACAACTCTATAATATATATTTTAAAATATTTGAAATTTTCTTAGAAGAGCCAATCTATGCTTGTGCTTATTTTTAAAAATAAAGTATCCATACCTCTGGATAGTTCTGCCCGAACGATTCTGAAAAGGAACAAGTAATACATATCGCAACTAAATAAATGTTTATAGTGTTTAAGTTGCATTACAAAAAATATAACCAATATTTACTTACCAAGTAACTCTAAATTCATGATTTTTGTCTTACAGTTTCTTATTAGCTCTTATAGTGTAGAAATCACGTAGAACATAATTATTAGTAGGTAGCGATTTAGGTTATTTTGTATATAAAATTCTTTTTGTACACAACACTGTTGCATAAATATTATTATTTTTATCGTAAAAATAAACAAATCTATAACAGATCAGTGACAGAGACAGACCCTTAGCCACAGATGACTGACGGCTAAACTTGACTTCAGCGTTACAGATAGTAGTCAATTTGAAATACAGTGTGTTTTGACTTTTGTCCTTTAGCACGTTTTTGAGAACGGATATAGATAAAATCGATAAATTCTTAATTGTTAACTGTTTGGTGGGTTTTGATTTTCACTGGGCACTTTTTCACAATAGGTATTTACTTTATACAGGAATATTAAATAGGTATTTACTTTATATATCAGGAAGCAAAATTTTACTATGGGTGGTGGTGCTGTTATGGTAAGCCGAGCCGAGGAGAACTGTATGACAGTATGTTAGAAAGCCGCAAGCTATTTAAAAACAAATTGAAGTGGTGTCAAAATAACGAAGAGAAAATAAAATTGGATGCGTTGGCGATGCCCTATGCATTGCCAACGCATCCAATTTTATTAAATTTTAAACCGATAAAAATTTTATTAAATTTTGGCGAGCTACGAAATCTTTAAATCACAAAGCGAGTGTTCCTCTTACTGTAAAAGGCATTACTGACAGACGCGGAATTGCGGACTTGTTTTCACACCACTTCAAGGTTAATCCTTTGCCGGCTCGTGCTTTATGTGTGCCTAGTACACAAGCAGCTGATATTGCTGACAAGGTATGCTTTACTGCTACCGACGTGGCATCTGCAGTTCGCCAGATGAAGAGGGGAAAGTCGCCAGGCTTCAACGGACTAAGCCTCGAACACATAATATACGCTGGTCAGACAGTTTTCGAGGCTCTGGCCACCTTGTATAATGCGTGTTTTAATTTTGGCTATTTACCAAAACAGCTTATGAATACCGTGATAGTTTCAATCCCAAAAAATAAAACGGGTGACCTTTCTAGTCTTAAGAACTATAGACCGATTTCCTTAGGCACTGTGCTAGGGAAAATACTGGAGAGGTTGTTGCATCCAAGCTTAATAAATAATATTAAGCTGAACGACGCTCAGTTTGGTTTCCGTACTGGTCTCTCAACAGATGCAGCTATTTTCAGCCTAAAAGTAACCGTAAACTATTATGTCAACAGACGTACTTCTGTTTACGCATGTTTCCTCGACTTGAGCCGTGCTTTCGATCTCGTAAATTATGACTTACTGTGGGAGAAACTACACGGCTCGAAAGTCCCTGTAAAAACGGTGAATCTATTGAGATACTGGTATAGAAACCAAACAAACAGTGTAAAATGGGGCGACATGACATCTAGCGAATATAAGCTAGAATGCGGCGTTCGCCAAGGAGGACCTCTCCTGACCTTTTTAGCCTGTACGTGAGCGACCTGATTGAGGAGCTGAGAAGCACTAAAATAGGTTGTCATATTGGATCAACTTGCGTCAATAACTTTAGCTACGCGGACGACATGGTTCTTCTTAGCCCCTCAATCAGGGGTCTTCGTAAGCTGGTAGCAATCTGCGAGCATTACGCCTCAGAACATGGTCTAAAATATAACGTCAACAAAACAGTTACGATGGTGTTCCGTTCAGGCAAAGGTCCGGAGACGATTCCGGGGGTGTTCCTTGAAGGAAACGTTCTTGAAAGGGTTGAACAGTTCAGATACCTCGGGCATATTGTGACTGAGAATCTCAGTGATAATGCCGATAAAGAGAGAGAAAGAAGGGCTCTGGCTGTGAGATGCAACATGCTTGCTCGGAGGTTTGCGAAATGCAGCGACCAAGTTAAAGTGACATTGTTTAGAGCATACCTACTGTTTATGCTTCTACACATGTCAACTTTGGACCAACTACACCAGACGCGCTATCAACAACATCAGGGTGCAATACAATGACGCGTATCGTATCCTGATGAAGTTGCCCAGATATTGCAGCGCATCAGACATGTTTGCTAAAGCCAGAGTACCGGACTTTTTTGCCATTATGAGATCGCGGATCGCCACTTTTTGGTGCCGTTTGCGATCATCCAACAATGAGATTCTCTCCACGCTGGTGGAGTGTCTGGACTGTTCCATCCTAAAGCATTGGCTCACAGTGCACCGGGAGCTTAACAGAAAATGACAAGGTATCATCTTGATATTGAGCCGCATATGTAACTAAGTATTATTTTAGTTATAATTTCTATTTATTTTATATTATTTTATTTTCATTTTTATTTTTGTGTAAATTTTGTACTGGGTTTTTACCTTTAAATAAAGATTATTATTATTATTATTATTTATACGCAAGAACGTTTTAATTGACTCTGTGTGTGTTAGTTCAGCTACCGTTTGATAGAGGGCAGTAGTAACTTACTAAGTAATAAGTATATAGATGTCCCTCAAGGGTCCGTATTAGGTTAGGAACAAATCTATTAATCCTTTCTTATCTTGATAAGGATAATCATGAGAAAGTTTTAACTGTAGATGACACATCACTTATGTTTAAAATCAATATAAATCAATGTAAAACTTACCTATATGATAATAAAGGAGAGATTTAGTAAGATGGTTTTTCTTGTAATTAATATTAATTAGATATACTTCAATGGGGTCCAAATACCAATTAATCACTTAAACAAACTCAGCAATGCTTCATAAATACATTGTCACTGCTAGGCTTGTGTTTGAGTATTTTAGTTACCTCCACTGTATCACTTCAAATTGTATGTTACATAATTCGATTAGGCTTATATAATAAGTGCTTCCTAATTATTAAAACATATTGAAAGCTTGGGAACTTAGTATGAGTTTCGTCGATTAATTTAGGTTTTACCGATAAACAAATGAATAAACTATTATCTACTTACAAGTCATGGTTATCTTTCTACAATAAACGTACAGTACGCAAGTACGTATAATTTTAGAATATAAAATTTTAATAATATAGATAGATACATATATATATATATATATATATAGATAAATATATATATATATATATATATATATATATTATAATAAATAATATATATATTATTTATTATAATATATATATATATATATATATTTGTAAACCCGTTAAGACATTTATCAGACATTAATAAAAAAAAGTGATAGGTAATAGGTTTTTTATAGGTAATTCATCTTAGCATGTCGAGACGTCTGCTGCTGGCACTTTGTAAATAGGTATTTCCATACAATGCGGCCGTAGACCTACTGCCGTGTAGATTTTTCTTTTAATATTTAGGTATTGCAGGTGATTCAAAACCATTTATTTCATGTTGGCTTAGTTTACAAGCACTTTTAAAACTTCAAGTTAAACTATTTGTTGTTTGTATTCCCAATTTAAAAAGGCTTAACTCTCATGAATTCAGATCAGATGTGTTCTACTTAGAATTACACGACGTTGTATAAAAAATTCTTTTAATATAATAATGTTTCAAGAAAATTTTAAAAAGGTTACTAAATAAGTACCTACTCGCAATATTGTTTCCATTTGAGAAGGTAAATTGAATAGTAGTTAGGAATAGAGATAAGAAAAACAATATAATATTTAGGAACAGTTTTATTTTTTATTTTAATTTTTCTTAAATACTAACTATTAGATAATAAATAATGATTAATTAATGATAACAATCTTATTGTGACAATCCTGTAAGGCCCTTAAGTACAAAGATGTACCTACTACAATGTTAAAAATCGAGTTAACTTACATTGAATATATTTTTTTATTAAAAAAATAAGAGAGACAAGATCAGAACTTCATTTGTCCTCTTCTCTATGAAAGCTCAAAAATTTTTAAATTGTACTTGGTTGACTTTTCACGCTGACCTACGTTTCTATCCATTTATACAGAGATGTACAAAATGGTTCCATAAAAGCATTTAAATGCAAAATGCAAAATACTTTTCAGATTTACTATTTCAAATGCAAAATACCAAATACTTTTGAGTTTTGTATTTTAAATGCAAAATAGGTATTTTTAAAATGCTTTTTCAAAATAAAATACCTTTTGTCCAAATAGTATGATATTTTTATTTATTTTAGAATAGCCCCTTCTAGTTTAATTTTCGCGATAAAAAGTATCCTTTAATTTTAATATATTCAGTATTTTTGTGTGAATCGCAGACGGACAAAAAGACAGACAAACATTTTTTTAATTATTTTTTTCTGACTAGTCTCAGACATAAGGCTCTGACCAAAGAATAAAAATAGGCACACTTGGCTAGGAGGCGCCACTATCGGTCAAATTCGGCAATACAAGCATCATTTGTTCCATAGAGTAGGATGTATATAGGGTATAGAGTCGTCACTCTCTATATAAAACTGGAATAAGGAAAGCATCGCCTCTGGTGAACGGTGGCGAAACTACTTTTCTGATATATATAACTATAACTATAGGACGTATAGTAAGTAGGTACCTACATATATAGCTCTTCTTATTTTTTCATTTTAGATATTTATAGGACAATAATTTGATACAAGTTTTATAACCCTTTCATGATATTTACTTTTTAGTAAGTATAATAAAATAATGTCAGCTAAGTGAAAGAGCTTAAAACTTGTGTCACATTATGTGCAAAATGAAAATAAACAACCATTAACATAACAACGAATGATCAATGACAAAAATGGCGTTTGTTTCACAAACTTTGAAATGACATTTGACAGATACAATTTGAAATGTTGTAAAATGGAACGTAAATTTAAAATTAATGTAAACGTATATTTAAAAGATAGAAGTATTTATGTAAAATACGTATCCATGTACTTACATGAATTACAATAAAAATCCAAAATAAATTAATTTTTGTTTTTTATAGGCAAGTTTGTTTAATAATAATCAATACATAAATCTATATTAATTGCAATGCTGCGTGCAACTAAATGAAAAATATCTGCCACAAAAGATACTACCGCCATCTAGTAAACAGTGGCGGAACTATACCAAGTATATGCTTCTTCAGAAATGTTCTAAGTGATAACACCGTGATTTGTTCATTTCATTTCGTTTGACTGGTAATGTTGGCTTAACTTAATAACAAAGTATTTTGCATTTTGAAATGAATTTTAAAAATGCAAAATACATCTCGAAAGGTATTTCAAATAAAATACAAAATGTTTTTGTTAAAAAGCATTTAAATGCAAAATACAAAATAGGTATTTTGCATTTGCATTTTAAATAGAAGTATTTCAAATAAATCAAATCTCTGCATTTATAGAGCATCAAACCTACATGATTAGTGCAATTGTAAGGAACATAAGTCTGATAAATTATATTATTTTATATATTAATTATTTCAAAACATCTTTATATTACGGCAATACAAAAGTTGAAATCTTAATAAATCTAGTGGTTTTTAGCAGACAAAAAGTCCTAGGTACGTACAGATTATTTTTCTTACAGCATTTAATCCCACTCAATAATATAGTAATGTTACTAATTGGGTAGGTATATAGACAAACCAACAGAAATAGGTTGTTTGAATTTATTCACTTTTCTATTAATCAAAATCACGGAATTGCTACTTAACATAAAATAAAACAAAATGAATAAAATAAAATGTGTGGCGTTTAGAAATGTCCGTTTCTTTTATAAACTTACTTGACTAGACAATTACGTAATAGAGGAAAAAATAATTAGAAAATATTTATTACTTGAACAAAAGACTTAAATTACATAGCTAACTAATTTACAAATATCTACAGTCATTTTCATTCTTATTCCTTTCGTACTTAGTTTATTTTGCTTGTGACATATTTTGTTCTGTGAATGTGATATTGGAATGTCAATCTCTAAGTGACATTTTAGGGTAGCTATTCTCATAACACCTATTTGCGCAAGTTAATCTGTAATTCTGTACAAATAAAAGTAATTTCTGTATGACTACTAGACCAGTGCAATTAATTTTTGAATTGAAACCAAAAATAATCGCAATAGGATGAAAGCCATTGGAAAAGTAGGAGAGTATCATAAAAATGAGAAATAATAAATTACAGGCGATCTGAGATAATTAACAGTGCATGCCTTTTGTGCTTAACTTTGCGCCCTTACAAACTTCTATGAATGCACAAGTCGTTGCATATAGCCATGTTAGGCTATTCAGTATATCAGCTAGTTCATATGAAAGAAGAAATAATATAGATAATTACATTATACCTACGGACCTACTTCACTATACAGTATTATCGATCCTTTCCCTATCGTTATTAATTTCAAGAAGCTTTGCTTCTAAAACCCTGCTCACAAAATTACAATTCGTTATACAACTAAAATAGGGTTTTCAACCATTAAAATCACATTCAATTTTATTTACCTACCATACTAACTCTTAGACTTAAATTGGTAACTCAACATTAGATAGATGTATAAATAAGACTCGTAAGGGTGCGAGTTCGTAGCCGACTGCAGACGACGGCAGGAGGCGACGTGCGACGTATCGCAGCGACACTTCTGCTTTCTATGTATGGAAACTTCTTGCCGCTAACCACGAATGGTTTTCAATAGAAATACCTACATAAACAGTTGTAACAAACCAATATCTGCTATCTTTCGTATGAGAGCCAAGAGTTGTTCCGTCGTTTTTCGCAATAAGCGTAGTTTTCTATTGCTCTCGTTGGGCTTTAATTTTAATTATTAGTTATTTTTTCATAGCCTAGTCGTAAATACTGATTCTTCATGGTCTTGAGACCGGATATGCCTTGCGCCCCGCCTGTCTGAAATGAGTCGCACGCAGTAATCTGGGCAAAGCGTAGCGACTACTATCAGCAGGTTCAGGAAACCGAAGGTCGGCGAGTGAAGAAGCCTGATGTAAGTTCCGAGGACGTCGCCGTCCACTTGGCTGCAAATAACAGAAAACATATTATTGCAAGCATCACATAATGCAAGAGTATCTCTGAGTGATCAAATCAAAAACGAGGAGATCCGCAGCGTAAAGAACCAAAGTAATTGACGTAGCTCAACGACTTGCAATGCTGAATTGACGATTAGCGGGACATATAGTTCGAAGATCCGATGGACGTTGGGTGCCTAAGGTGTTGAAATAGCGACCTCACTCCGGAAAGCACATTTCTTCTATACTAAAGCCAAACTCGATTGAGAATGCTTGTCAACAAACAAATTAAAAATGAAGATAGAAATCACTAGTCATTTTACACCTATATTTTTAAATTAACTAGTTAATGACGAATTCATGACAATAAATTAGATTAGTAAGCTTAAAACTAATTAATATATTCAATTTTTATTAAATAAGATTTTATAAAAAAACAAAACATAATTTTAAATTTATTAGGCATAAAATGTGTTGCATTTTCTACCTTCATTTTAAATTGGTTTGTTGACAAGCATTCTCAGTCGAGTTTGGTTTTAGTATAGGTAGCCCCTGGATGCAGGTGGCTTAAAGGCGGTGCAGGCTGGGGTGTAACATCATCAATTATTTCGGGCTGAAATTTTTTACTGATTTATTAAAAGAAAGTAATGCTTAGCACCCAATACCTTGTGAGTTGAAGTGCAAGATATCCACTGGGCCGACGAGTCATTACTTACAAATAAAAGGAAGAATAGAAAGAGTTGAACGCGACGTAGAGCAGGAAGGAGAGCACGTTGGACGCCACGAAGATGAGCGTGTGGTAGCCCGCCTGCAGCCACAGCTTCAGCGTCACCACCAGCAGGATCATGTGGAACAGCACCGCGCCGAACGACCTGCGCAACATAATTCACACGTTTTAATTTTTTTTGAAGAACATTCACCGTACCGACCAATTTTTTAACACCTGGCACCGACTCCTAGATATGCTTAAGTAATTTAAAGCAATTAAATGACACAGTTATTTTTTACTTTTTAGTGCGTTTTGAGTCGGTTCTATTTTTATTTAAAATGTTTTAATTCTTACTTTTTAGTGATTTATCGCCACGGATCGTACTCGTACTATACTGTCATAGTATATTATACGGCACTAGTAGCCAAAAAGCTACCGATACCGAAATCGCTGTAAGCGTGCCTCCAAAATTTGAAGAGTTCCTTCAATTTTCCCAGGATATCCTCATCAGATCCTAACATGATGAATGGGACCACCTTGGAAGTATGCCCTTTCTAATAAAAAAAGAATTATTCAAAATCGGACAACTCTGTATAAAGTTATGCGTGGTCATACATAAATATATATATATATATATACGTGTCGAATTGAGAACCTCCTCCGTTTTTTTTCGTCGGTTAAAAATAGTTTAAAAGTTCAGTTATGACCTTTTCTCAAGTTATATCCAATTAAGCACAATAAGTTCAAACATCCAATTCTTGAATTATAAAATAATGTTATTTCACTTACCACAAATCTGTATTTTTTCCGTCCATATTGATAACCGAGGGCTCAAACAATATCAGACTGAAATAGTAAATGATGAATGTGTGATAGAGAGCAGCCGCGAACCAAGCCACGAAGTATTGCCAGCCCAATAACCTGTTTCTCCTTATTCCCCTATACAATGTGGGATTTCTGAAACAAATACGTTTCTATTTTAATTGTGGCTATGCAGCGTAATTTGTACTATGGATCATGTAGCACCCCATAAAAATAAAATAATAACATTTCAGAAATATGTACAATAAGTTATTGAATGTTGAACAATTGATATCAAATATTTAATAACATTAATACTACGAGACGGCAACGTGACGTTGGCGCGACGTGAGCCATTGTACACGTCTACTATAGTCTGATCAAGGAGAAGCGAGACCAGCCGTAAACAAACCGACTGGTCGAAAAGGTCATACACTTATGCAGGTTTGTGTAACCATTTTTACTTGTACTAATTTTTTGAATGTAAAATAAATTTACGATTTTTATAATACGGTATTTGAATTTTTTTAAATGACATCTTGAAACTAGATTTAATTATAAATAAGGTTATAAGAAAATTAATTAAAGCGATCAAATAACAAAAAAATATTAATGTTTATAATATTTCTCAATAGACAGAGATAGCTTTAATAGCATGTAACGCCACAAGCATATAATTCCTTATACCTTATGTATATGTACAAATGTGTTGCATTCATACAAATTTGTATTTTTGCAAGAACACTCCCCAAGAACTATGGGACAGACTCCCTCACTCTAAAATTTAATACCGTGTTTCGTATTTCCTTGTAAGATTAATTTTTTTTCAGTGTAAGTACGTCATTTTTAACCTAGTTTATAACCAAGTAATAAAAAAAATGATGTAAGGCTATTATTATTTTACTTCTATTAAATTTTATAAAATTATATAATAAAGAGATAAACATATTTTGTTTGTTCCGTCGTCGATAAGAAAAGCCGTATTTACGTCTGGTATCTCAAGGTATTGAATAGATTTTAGTATAGGTATACTACAAGTATATTACAATTTGATGACTCGCGCCACCATGGTGTCACCGTCAAGTCCCGTCCGCTGTGTCACAAAACACTTACTCTAACAGAAGACTAGCTGGCCACCTCTGATCGGTCACGGAGAGTATCAAGCACGGAACAGAGGTAAAGAAGAGGTTGTAGAACGTGAGATACATCGAGTCGAATATCGACTGAGTCGAGAACATCGAGTTTATTTGAAATATGAACTAGAACAAACAGATTTTTCATTCATATATAATACTAACATCGTAAAAAATAAAAACCCAAAATAGGAGAGCCTTTTAGGCGCTGCGGTATGAGCGGGCTTATAAGACGGAGGTCCTGGGTTCCATTCCCCTCCAAGCAATTTAGCGTTTCGGTACAATTTCTTTAATAAACCGAAAGAGGTGTGGTTTAATCCTTCTCCCAATAAATTGTCTTGCTTTCCTCTTAGATTGCATGATCATTTACCATTAGGTGTAATTGCAATCATGGGCTAACTTCAAGTGAACAAAAAAATTAAACAGGTAAACAGTTCAAATTAATACACCCATGAGGTGGCACCGCCTCCAAACCGATCAATAGATGGCATATAGGTACGATGTTACTTTGATTCATCTTTTTGTTTTATGAAGTCGGTTGATTTAGTTTTATTATCAAATATTTATAAACTTATTATTATATTATTTATAAACTTACCATAATATTACCAAGGACTAGATTCTTATAGAAAAAGAAATGTATAAGAGTCGCTAGCCGCTGATAGTACCAGTGGCCCAGCACTAGCAACACCTTTTTGATCATTGAAAATTTTGTGAACGCAAAATCTGCAGATCTGAAAATTAAAGATATGAATAAATTAAAAATAATAGTGATTTAAAGACGTGAACTTATAGGTACTCAGCCAGATATTTTTTAATTATTACCTTCTCACAGTATTATTAGTGGGGCAAGTGCGACTGCGTAAAAACGTACTCACTCGTAATATCAAATTATATAGAAAAAAGCGTTTACTCTCGCTATAACTAGATGGCGCTACTCCAATTCCATATAAAATTTGCGTTTACTGTTTTCGGTCTCGACGCGGTAAAATCTCACACTAGCCACACATTTGTTAATAATAGCGACAAAGACTGTCGGCTTAACTTGCTCTGCGATGCACCATCGTAGTCCCGATTCTGGACTTAGAATTTAATAAAATCTTTTTCAGATCGTGATCTCATATCAGCTGCCATGTAGGCTAACCATTGGAGCAAAGAGGCAGTCAGTGCTCAACGAGGCTTTACTAGTAGGTATAATAGCATCCACTGTGGGATTTGGATAGAGACTAAACAATAAACCAGTATTCTTTTTCTTGTCTTCAAATTTGAATCAGTTTCATACCTCGCCGCTTGATGACCTTCTTTACCAAAGATACCGAAGCCAACATGAGCCTCTTGTATCATTGATATGTCATTCGCACCATCTCCAATCGCAGCTGTTATTGGACGCGTAGGACTATTTTTTATTAGTTTTACTATCTGAAATAAAAAATAAAACTAATTTATTCATTTGGAATAATGAAAACTCTATACTAAAGCCAAATTCGATTGAGAATGCTTGTCAACAAACAAATTAAAATGAAGGTAGTATAAGCACTGCTAATGCGACACATTTTATGCCTAATAAATTTAGAATTATGTTTTGAGCTTTTAAAAAATCTTATTTAAAAGATATTGAATATATTAATTAGTTTTAAGCTTACTAATCTAATTTATTGTCATGAATTCGTCATTAACTAGCTAATTAAAAAAATATAGATGTAAAATGACTAGTGATTTCTACCTCCATTTTTAATTTGTGTGTTGACAAGCATTCTCAATCGAGTTTGCTTTTGGTATAAGTATAGTTTTTGTCAAAGTCCCAAAACCAGAAAGTCAGAAAATGAAACAAATTAGACAGTTATGGAAGTCCTTACTTTGGCTTTCTGGATTGGTGACAGTCGACAGCATAATACAGCGTGACATTTCATGGATATATCCACAAATACTTGAGCAGCTGGAGTGTCCAAGACATGGCTCATACTCATGCCGTCCACTATGAGGGTCAGATCTCTGTAGCTAGGCTCATCTAGCGTGCGCTTGCATATATCTAGGTGAGCTTCTAAAGCCTCTTGATTTTCTATGCCGACTAGGTACATTCGCTTATCGTTTTCCGATATGTGCGAGCAGGATTGTGATACGTTGATTGCTGTTTCTACCTATAGAAATAAAGCAAACATTGGAGAGTTAGCCGAAATTAGGTAAGATTTCTTTAGTAAAAGACTTGCACTGGCAGAAAATACATATATTGGAAACCACACTTTCACTGTCCAATTAGAAATGTAAACGATAATAATGAAACAGGTGTAAACATTTGCAGAAGGTACGATGGTAATATGGTGACAAGGGTACAAGCTGGAATAGTTGGGCATACTTTTTGACATTCTGTTAAACTTTTCGCTTAAAACAATGTCAAAAAATATGCTAGCAACCTTTCGGCATTGCCTAAGCTTAGAGTTTTGTCCGACTCAACAAATGTATTTTGATATCCTATTGCAGTATAGCTACTGAGTTAGACAGTTTATGATCTTTTAATAGAAAGGAGTTAATTAAGTTACCTTATCACCAGTAAGTACCCATGTTTGAATACCAGCTCTACGTAGAGACGCGAGCGTATCCGCTACCCCATCCTGAAGACAGTCCTCTACAGCTGTCGCACCGAGTAGTGTTAGCTCCTGTTCTAATACTCTATATTGTTGCGTCACTTGCTTAAATGCTTCTGCACTACTGCCATCTATTCTTTTTATTACTGTGAACATTATAATCAATTACTAATTTGCTAATAGATAAGTACCTATTAGTTTACAGCAAGTCTTGATTTTTATCAGTCATCTTATAACGATAAGAAATTTTAAACTATAAAACTATGTATCAGTGTTCTTACGTTCAGATATTCGTTCATATTCTTCCACTGGTATTTCTCTATAAGCTATCGCTAATGTTCTTAATCCTTTATTTGCGAAAACATTAATGTCCCTGTCTGTTTCTTCAATATATACAGTATCTTTGCATATCGTAAACACCGATGACTCTGCACCTTTGCAAAATAACCATATCTGAAAAATATTTATTGTTGAGTTTTCCGGTCCTTGTGAAAGTTAAACACTAGTAATAAAAAATGATAAATATAAGTAATAAATAAGAATGAGTATTCTTAAATAAACAATGACGCTAAACTGTTTTTTTAAAAAACAAAAAGTCAATCGATGATTGAATCGATTGTTTTGGATTTATTAAAACATACAAATAACAATACAAAATAGGAAAGCTTTTCGTAAAATGACCGCTGAACTTCATTCAGGGGATAGCACCATGTGATGATTATGAAATAACAATAGTCAACTATACTCGTATTTTAAAAGAGATATCGAAACCAAGGTTTTTAACTTTTTACGGACTTTTATCTAACTGACCTTGCCATCCTTATCTCTCACGATAACTGACATCCGTTTTCTCTCCGAAGTAAACTCTATCACCTGTAATCTTTCATACATCTCAGTATTATCATCAATTTTGAGTATTAAATTGTTTCCATCTTCGCCTAAAAAAGTAACACCATTTCTATCTGCCGCTTCAACAAGTGCTTTCTCGTCTGGACTGCTTCCTTGATAATCTACTTTACTCGAAGTCCCATCAACAACTCTATTCCAAGTCCCATTTTCTGCAACATCATTGCCATTAGCTTTACTCTGTTTTTTTCGTCGGAAGATATTCATGAGTTGCAAGCTTTCATTCGCAGAAAATCGTGCGCTCAGCTTCTTCTGGTCTTCACTGGAAACTTGTACCGAGTGGCACAAAGCGAGGATTGTAAAGAAAAATTTGATGTCTGTCTAAAACATAAATTAATAGATTACCAAAATTGGTAAATTTTCCTTAAGCAGCTTACTATTAAATATGCATCTAGAACAAAAAACTACAACTATAAATAGGTACCAAGGGTACTTCGTGCAAAACTGATACGGAAAAACCTGATTAAAGTTTTCTTATCAAAATGCAACTGATAAAGTGAAATGTAATACTTTCGTTCGTGTAATACTGACCTGAAATATATCTACGGGTTCATTGAACCTTTCTAAATCGTAAAGCTTAGAATCTCTCTCTTCGTAAATTTGGCCTTTAATAGAGCATGCTTTGAATACCATGAGGTTCTTTGTGAGGGTTCCAGTTTTGTCAGAAAACAAAACTTCGACTTGACCCAACTCTTCGTTTAGATCGGAAGTATTTGCCATCGCTGGTCTTCCAGTTTCATCACAACGCAGGTCTTGATCCCATCCGATGAAAAATGCGCCTTTAAAATGAGCGAAGAAAACATGAGATGTGTAAATATGTATAACTAGGGGTTGCTATACCCTTAGTATTAGATACTATATAACCTAGTCTATAGTATATAGATAGATAGATTTAGGGTGAAAATTTAAAAACCCTTGAATCACGTTATATTTTATATTTATTCAGTAGTTCTTATACCAATTTTTATTAACATAACTTCAAAAATGAAAGACTTTCTATAGAAACTTTCAACCCCTTCTATTGTAATTTTCGCGACAAAAAGTACCTGTCCTATGTTACAATAGAAACTAAAATCGTGCCTAGTTTCATTTGAATCCATTCAGTAATTTCAGCGTGAATCACGGCTGACAAAAATCCGACAAACAAACAAAAATTTTACAAATTACATTTTTGGGTTCAGTATTGATTAGATACTTAGTGCCCTCTAATTAAAATTTCGAAAATATCTTCAATGTACAAAATTGGACCTGCTACCGTGTTATTATAATTATAGATTACTAGCAGTCGCCCGCGACTTCGTCCGCGTGAAAACCTCTTAGGTACCCTTCTAATTTTAAAGACAGACTTCCATACAAAATGTTTGAAAGTCACATATAAAGTGTGCTCATTCCCCGCTCCCCCTCTCAATTTAATTTTTTTATAGTTTCCCGTCAACCAATATCCTTCGTCCCGTCCCGTGTACTAAAGATCTACATTTTTGTTAAACACTGTATGACATATACATTAACATTTAAAATATATATTTATGGCAAGCTATAAATTGATATTAAATAGTATATTTCACTCTTGAGTCTAGCCTTTAGAATAAACAAAAATAATTTTACAATCCGACACGCAGATAGAGATTAGCCCGTTTAAACAAACGAACAAACTCTTCCGTGTACTAAATTGATATTTGAACAAAGATCGAAGTCTTAATTCATCATCGTATACATATAACACAGATCTAAACTCCCCTCCCGCACGCGCGCCCCCGCCTTGGTGACGCTCACTTCGCAACGCAGAAATAGTAATATTTTAATTTCGCCATAACTTCAAAACCAAAAGTCCAATTTTAATCTTTTAAATACCAAATATTATCTACATAAACTGTACTTCGTGATGAAATAATTTATTTTGATAAGGATTAATAGTATGAGTAAAATAAATGCGTTTAAATGTAGTCCAAAAAAAAATAAAGATTTTTAAATAAAAAAATGGTTGTTGTGCCTCACTCGACATAGATAGGTATAGTGTGTCGCGGACTTTTTTGTAGATATTTATAAGATCTCCAATTAATTAGAACATTTTATGGTTCTATCTTTTATAGTTCAGGCAGCGTACGCAAAAAAGTAACTTTTCTGGTTGATGTTTTACACCTTGTGTCCGAAAAACCCAAATATTTTACGGAACCCTATTTTTTTCCAAAATAAAATTTAGCCTATGTTACTCGTGGATAATGTAGCTTTCGAATGGTGAAAGAATTTTTAAAAACGGTCCAGTAGTTTTTGAGCCTATTCATTACAAACAAACAAAGTTTTCCTCTTTATAATATTAGTATAGATTATAAGTATAGATGCAAAATCATATTTATAATGTATATCAATAAAAAATATAAAATAATAAAATGACTACTATAAAATTAAAAAAAAATGATTCCTAGTATTATATGAAAACATATATAATTTTAATTAAACTTACCGATGAACTTATACAATTCAATGGTAACGTACAATGACATAGGAATAATGTAATAGTACAGAAGCAAGAACGAAAATAAATCCTGTAATATATTCTTGAATTCAAACGGATTTTCATTTAATGGTCCTATATACAATTCGTGCTTGGGATGCCAGTGTTCCAGTATAATTTTTGCCACATATGAACCTGTCATCTCCAGGATGAGCAGGTAAATAAAGAATATTAGGTAATTATTGACAACGGTTTCGCTTGACGAAAATTTGTTGCCTGCATACTTTGAGTTGAGCGCCAGTTTAGTTTCTTCTCCTGAAATATTTGAACAAAGCTGAATCAACACGATATGTGTTATAGTACAGTAAAATTATACTTAATGAGAAATGTAATTGTTCTAAAAATCTTTTTTTAGATAAAGTAGGTTTTCCACTAAAGCCTGATGTTTAATGTTAAATCTTAAATATAAAATGTTTTTCTTAATCTGCTTTACAATTTGAATGGAATCCTTTACTAAGATTTTATCAAATCGGGTTGCAATATTAAATGTTTGACTATGTAACGATCAATATTGGATTTAATAACAATCACCGGGATCGAAGGCTTAATGAGCTTTCGAAGCTCTCAGAAATCTTAGTAGCAGCCTTAGAAACTTTGTAACGTACGGGTTGCTACTGGAAATGTCTTGGAAGAAAGATAAGCTCAATATTTCATAGCTTGACCTAGGAGAAGAACCTGAAACTTCATGCAACGTAGCCTTAAAAGTAAATGTAAAAAGATATTATGGCGCCCAAAAAGCTTCGAAGCTTCTTTTTACAACAGATGACGTAGGTTCAAAAGTTTTAGACTCCTTACCCGTGTAAACGGCACATCCAATGGCCCACTCGGTATTTTTAACCCGTGATCCGCGCAGCATAATATTATCAGTTGACAAAGCCAGGCTGTCCATGCCGGGGATCACAAGACGTCCATAAAACGTGTACAAATCTGCTACTGGGTCAGGAACCTCGATACGTATTCCTTGTGGAATAATATCTGAAAGATTTCAAGAATGATTTCGCAAAGATACAGGCTACTTGAATTATTAAACCAATAGTTTTCTTAGAAAAATCGTACTTGACAGTTTTATCTTCCCGATCGTTTTATCGACGAAAAATATCAATCTTTTATCATTAAAAAGCATTGTCTTTTATCATTAAATTACAATATTGTTAAAGGTCGTATCTGAAAACTTGATAATGTTCGCCAATTCTGAAAACTTGATAATGTTCTAACAATGCTTATCACATCGTAGCGACAGGCATAAATTATGGATGTCACCATAAGATTGTAAAAACCGTTAAATCATAATATACCTAGCGAGATTGTAAATAATGGAGAAACCGATCGATCCGGTTTTCTTAAAAAGACTAAGTAATGTAACATTTCGGTTTATCCATATCTTACGGCTTACAAAGTGCCAACAGTTTAAAAACTTGCTTGTTATCTTACAACCTAACGGATTTTACAATCTCAATTGACATGAATCTATGTTGAATGAATATCTATGATACCTACCTGCTGTATATCCTACTAACGGTGGAGGAACCCTGAGAGTCTTCAGATTGGTCTCGCCGTCCAAGTTGGCCGTAGTTATGAAACATTTCCCTTTTTCTCCTGCTGCGCATAATAACACTAGATCAGCAGGAACTTCTCCTCCACGTTTCACTCTCACTAATGTACCGGGTGCAATTGAAGAGTTCTTTACTTGTTTGATTACTCCTTTGTGGACTATTTCAACTGCAAAATATGTATACAAAATAATTTAAGAGAGAAATCATGTCACATAGAAAACCATCACAGCTACAAATATAAGCCTATTAACACGATGTCTAAATAATTCCTTAACGAAATATATTAGCTCGAGTCTCAACATCGTTTCAATCTCTTTCTGTCTCACACGATATTATACAAGAGAGACGAAGCGAAACTCGCAATGCTGAGTGACAAAATCGACATGCAGATATCGACGAAACGATATACAGTGCGATTTCCATTTAAACATTAATTTGTGGAAGATTTGTTATACAAGAAACATAGATATAAGAAAGTGGAAGAAGGCTGGTGGGCATATACTCGTAAGATTACAATAAAGGTTGCTATTGCTTCTCAGATTGGTCAATTCATTTTATTTATTTATTTAAGAAAATATACATTTTTAACTTGTTAAAACAGTGCAACAAAAACTCAACCGAGTTTGTTCGCACACCGGTACTTACCGCTCAGCGCTCGGAATTCCTACTACATCTTTCTTTTGGGTATCATATTTACCTACCTATACTAAAGCCAAACTCGATTGAGAATGCTTGTCAAGAAACAAATTTAAAATGAAGGTAGAAAATGCCACATATTTTATGCCTAATAAATTTAAAGTTATGTTTTGTTATTTTAAAAAGTCGTATTTAAAAGATATTGAATATATTAATTAGTTTTAAGCTTACTAACTAATTTATTGTCATGAATTCGTCATTAACTAGTTAATTGAAAAAATTACGAGTAAAATGACTAGTGATTTCTACCTTCATTTTTAATTTGTTTGTTGACAAGCATTCTCAATCGAGTTTGGCTTTAGTATAAATGTGATATGTTTAACTAGAGGTTATACATAATACTCATAGATCACATAGAGGAATATATTTATATAGTAGATACCTAAGCATTGACTTTTTTATCGATTACAAGTTCGCCCTTGACTACTATCACACCTGATGTTAAGTGATGATGCAATCTAAGATGGAAGCGGGCTAACTTGTTAGGAGTAGGATGAAATCCACACTCCTTTCGGTTCTTGCACGATATCCGGAACGCCTAACTGTTTGGCGGTACGTCTTTGTCGGATGATCATAAGGAACTCGTAACGTAAGACGCGTTATGCTAAGTAGGTACATAAGATTACTGATATATTTTGAACCTACACTTCCCGGAATTGGTAGATAATAGGGTATTGTATCATGTAGGTAACTAATGTTAAACATTCACTTGTCCTGATAAGTCAAGTCGAACAAGATAATCAACTATACTATAGCAAAGGTAAACATCTTCCTGAAACTATAATCTAATCAACGAACTCAAGATTTGCTTTTGTTTTAATCTATTTAGGTATTTATCTATTAGGTTTATTGTCATATTGATGTAATAAACTCATTTGCAGAAAAAAATGCACAGATTCAAATATTCTATACTGATAAAAATACTCATTATACAATCATTAAGATACCTATCTTTAAATTTTGAAAATTAAGCGCCACGTTTCATTTTTAGTACCTACTTGATTTATTGATTCTTTTAAATTGCTTTGTACTACTTTTTCATTCACTTTTATTTAATTATTTTTCATTTGATAAATGCAAAAAGTATGAAACTACTATTAATAAAAATAAAAAGAATTTTTGCTTTGCTTTAATATGGCCTTTTGAGACCTTCTGTATAAATGTCCGTTGAAGCTTTTCGTTATAAAACCATTGACTAATACTCCCAACAAGGGTACCAAAGGTTTCCCAAATATTCAACGAGGTACTTATTATTTTGGATAATCATGGGATTACACAGTTACCTACAGTAATAATTGATTAGTCGCGTGATGGGTATATTTTAAAATGAATGAACACTGTGGGCAGTTTTCGATTGTATTTTAATCACGATTGATGATATTAAACACGTGTTTTACAAGAATAGTTAAATCCCGCGACTTCGTAATTTTCGCTATCTTTATAAAGGGAATTAAAATAACTAATTTATTTTTTACTTTTTTGGGCATTAGGAAGGAGGTTTAATTTTTATTAAAAACTTTTTCCTTAATTTTTTGTGATTTATCAACAACGAACATTAGTAAAACCTACCCGTACTATAAGAGTGTTATTATATGCCAGCTAGTTGAAAAAATTGGTACCGAAATCGTTGCAAATGTGACTATAACATTTAAAAATTCCTTCGATTTTATCTGGATCTCATCATCAAATTCTAATATGATGACTATGGGACCATGTAACGTGGAAAGTATAACCTTTCTAATAAAAAATTAACGAACAAAATTATCAAAATCGGACGTGACTTCAAACTGCACGGTAATCTATCGCCACGATATAGTGGGAACACGCCCTAATTTTGTCACCGGGCACGTGCAGTTCAGTTGTATAACAGACACCAACTTGAGCGGTTGTGTCCCTACACCTCGTGATACACAATCAGAGCCGTAAGCAGCAATTTATGCGACCTGTGCCAGCGTGTGTAACTGCACCCTAAGGACTTGTAACTGACTCTAAATAATAATTGGTATTATAGGTATTGTTTGTATATGGTCAGGTCGTTTCTGCACCCACGCGCCGCGTGGCACTGTACACAGTACAAAATTCATAGTGTTGTTACCGATCTGGTTGTTGACTTTGTTGTCGGCCTTGTGCCTCAGCCAGTCCTCGTACCCTTGTTTGACCGCTGTCACCAGCACCATGAAGCTCAGCGGCGCGATGCTCGTAAACGGCGACACTGGACTATCTGTGGAATAATTAGTCTTTGTTACGTTAACTATCTTTAAAGTTTCACAGCCCCGAGGGGTCCCCTGGCAACCGTCAGGCAAATAATGACAGATGTCATTATAGGCGGGGGGGGGGGGGGAACAACTCTGTAAAAAGTTATGCGTGGTCATACATAAAAAAAATAAGGAACTTCGTTCCAATATATATATACGTGTCGAATTGAGAACCTCCTCCGTTTTTTTTCGTCGGTTAAAAAATTTAAATCGTGGATTATTCGGTTCACGAATCGCAACTATATCTGCCTTTGGACCCTCCATGAAGCTATAGATCATTTTTGGACCTTTGGACCCTCCTCCTTCCCATGAGAAAGCTATAGATAGCTACCCCCGTGAGTCTGGCTATTACATACTAAAAGAATTTCTACAATCCGGCTTATTATATATTTATTAGGTATATATTCCGAAATCAAACGAACAATCAATGTTTCGATGGAATAAAATAAATACCCGCATATAAATTTAATTCTTTTTTTGGTTACAGTAAAAGCAAATTATGTTAATATAGATTAGATACTCGCGAACATCGTACATTTATCAAACAAAGCAATCATATTGTATTGTACCTAAGAATGTACCTATTATATTTTTCAATCTAGATGATAAAAGCAAAATACCACCGACGGCTCAGGCTCATTGTGTTTGGAAGTTTCTTAAAAGGCCTTTGCCCAGTAGAGGACGTTCGTCAGCTGTTAATGATAATGACGATTATGACCACTGAGTTACTGATTGATTCGTCACATCACCTCGAAACGTATATACATTTCGCGATATAGACGCTCAACCAATACGGACTCCTCGAAACTTATAAAGTATATTTTATTTCATAGATAATGATTAAAATTATTAAAAGGTTAAGATTAAAAGACATCTGTTTATCTGTTTGTTTATTTAGCCAATCTCTAAAACTACCTGTCGGGCTCCAAAAATTCTTTTTATATATGACAGCCAGAGGAGAGAACCAGTCAACATACGATAATTTTTATCCTATATACATTGGAAAGGGAACTACGCAGGTGAATCCGTGGTCATCTACTAGTAATAAATAACTTCTAAAAGGCTAAATTGCAAAGTTGTGCCTAACATATGAACAAGTCGTAAAAGTAAAGGCATAATACAGCGCATAATGAAATACACTTACTATACTGGTAAGTACCTGTACGAGTACGGACTATTGATTGCCGACCACGTGGTAAGTTATTAGTAATATTTTTTATTTAACTGCGAGGAACTTTCTTTACATAATAGACGTCTTTGAATGCTTGAAATACTGAAAGTAGGTGTGACTTTACGGAAGCTTTCTAAATAGCATAACAAAATATTCTCCCCTAAAATATATTCAAGTGACAACATGGCTCCAAAAATACTACTTGTACCCCCTGCTACTGATGTCTGTATCATTTATAAACACGCCCAAAGTCCGGAAGATGGTGGTCTCACACCCATATGCCTCGAAGAGCACATTAAGCTGCCGGTTCTAGTCACTATCAGCAACATATGATAGGTAGTGTCGAATTAGACACCACCCTCAGCCCACCAAACCGCATTGGAGTAGCGTATTACCTCTCCTATAAGAAGGGAGTCCAGGCTCTAGTGGGACGTTTTTAGGTTGAAAATGATGATGAATCGAGGGGAAGGAATATATTGGTTACAGTTATAAGATATTTGTAAAAAGAACTTACCAATAACAATAGCAATAACAGTGACGATCAAGAAGTAGAAGTTGACGACTCTCCGGAACTGCTCGGACAAGTTCTTGGGCACGAACATGAGAAGCGTGTACTTGGAGGTCTTGATCTTGTTGTGTTTGCGCTTGCCCTCCTCCGCCACGCCCACCTCGATCTGCCGCGTCTGCGATGCCGCCGATACTTTGTTCGACTATAGGACAAAATAAAAACTCATCACCATTATCATTGATGGCCTCCTTGACGCAGTGGATTATTTGGTCCAGGATTCGATTCCCGGCTAGGCCGAATAAGATTTTATAAATTGGTCCAGATGTAGCTGGTAGGAGGCATCGACCGTGGCTAGTTAGCACCATATCAACAAAGGCGTACCGCCAAGAAATTTACCGTTCCGGTACGATGTCGTGTAGAAGCTGAAAGCATTAATGCTTTATTCGTGTTATAATGTTACACGTTATTAATAACTTAATTATGTTTGTTTACATTTCATTCGCAATTTTAATAATCGTGTAATAGACACACGTGAGGTTGATAAGTGTTATTTTGTTTTATCTATGATATCTGACGTGCTAGTAGGTATAGATACATATACAAGTTTACCTATATAACCATAAGTATCCAGTACCTAGGTAATAATCAGGTAATTAATCTTAAAAAATGATAAATATAAATTCTGTATTTGCATATTGTAGTAAATAATAATTAATGAGCGATACCCGGGTTTACCCCTTAGATCCCATTTCCGTAAGAATAAGCATTTAAATAAAAATGAAGCTATTATGGTATATCAGATTAAAATCAAATGTGGGAAACAAATGATCGACAACGAAGCCTTTACTTACAAAATATGATATGAAAAAAAATTATTCTTACTTTTTTTCTTCATTAAAGAGACTAACTTAACATTCTATGGATTCACTGTGCGGGCGCCGGGTCCATCGTGTGGCAGAGAGAATAAAATTTTTTAACAAAAAATAGAACCGATTCAAAACGCACTAAAAAGTAAAAAATAACTGTGTCATTTAGTTGCTTTAATTTACTTAAGCATGTCTATGAAGTCGGTGCCAGTTATTTTTTACTTTTTAGTGCGTTTTGAGTCGGTTCTATTTTTTGTTAAAAATTTTTATTTCTTTCTTTTAAGTGATTTATCGCCACGTAGCGTACTCGTACTATACTGTCATAGTATATTATATGGTACTAGTAGCCAAAAAGCTACCGATACCGAGTCAAAAACCGAAATCGCTGTAAGCGTGCCTCCAAAATTTGAAGAGTTCCTTCAATTTCCCCAGGATATCATCAGCAGATCCTAACAAGCGGACAATGGGACCTTGGATGTATGCCCTTTCTAATAAAAAAAGAATTATCAAAATCGGACAACACTGTAAAAAGTTATGCGTGGTCATACATATAAAAAAAAATATATACGTGTCGAATTGAGAACCTCCTCCGTTTTTTTTCGTCGGTTAAAAATACCGAACGAATTCCGAGACTTGCGGCACTGATGTAACAGTGCCGCAAGTGTAGGTATCCTTTGTGACCGGTCAACGCTCGCCTTTTCTGCTCGATTTATTTTCCCTGCCCAAACACATCTGGTAAAATCCTGCTAGAGCAGCTTTTGACACTCGGTCTAAATCGATTCGGGATAAATCAATCTAACAAATCAAAGATCATAAAAGTTGGCTCTATCGTCTTACAACAATCTTGTATGGAGGTTCTAGTTGTTACGGCGTTGACTGGTTTAGCTAGTAATTATCTAATAAGGCTTTTATTGGTAGGCTTGGCATACGGTGTATCTAATTAATGATTAACCCAGGGACGGCATGCGAAGAAAAGTGTGAACTCAAGGTCTAAACGATTAATATTTTTCTGTGTCCATCAATGTAGGTAATCGATATACCTCGTGTGCATAACTTTAACTTGAGTAATAATCTATATCAAATATGTAACTCCACAGATGTGTGCAATTAAAAATTTAGAGGGCATTTCAAACCCTTTAATATTTGTCAGGCCAGACCAGATAGCCAATCTGATAGCAAGTGGAAGCTCAAAAACAGAGCTAAACTTCGCAGGGCATGCTAGAAATGCGTATGCATTCGTTAGAAGTTAGCCCTTGACAGCAATCACACCAGATGTGATGATGCAATCTGAGATGAGAGCGGGCTGAATTGTTACGAAATCACAATCCACCGCCAAGAAACTGCCTTTCAAATTAAAAAAATCGCATTGAAATCGGTCCATCCGTTTAAGCGCTAAGAAGCCACAGATACACACAGACACCAATTTTAATACAATGTATTGTATAGACTATAGAACAAACTTCGTATGATTCGCTCGGCATCTATACTGCAACGTCACTAAACATCAGTGTGGCTAGTGTGGGATTTTACCGCGTCGATACTGAAAATAGTAAACGTCAATTTTATATGGAATTGGAGTAGCGCCATCTAGTTATAGCGAGAGTAAACGCTTTTTTTCTATAAAATTTGACTTTACGAGTGAGAACGTTTTTACGCAGTCGCTCGGTGAAAACTCGCACTTGCCCCACAGGTGAGCTCGCTATCAGGAGCTTACTCGTCTTTGATTAAAAAGGTACATTCATATCATGTAGGTTTATTGGAATGTCATATGAGGTGCAATTATTATCTTGGGCAGGTAGGTAAGCCCGGATATAGAGATAATTAATTAGGCTGATAATAATGAGTACCTGAATACCTAGCTACGAGTACCAATGTGACCAATACTCGTCTTCCGGATACATAATTGTAAAGCTTGTTAGTATTGGGGTGTACGAATTATTCAAATAACAGAGAATCGAAACCTATACCTCTTGATTTCAAATCTGATCTCTTAACCTTGCAGCTGTTAAGGCTTTTATTTATTAGTTTGTTTATAACAAGCGTTTTAACAACACTAAATGATCATCTTAGTTGCTCGCACTAAACGTTTCGCTTCGACATTTGTAATACAGATTGTTCAATCCACGAAGGCTCGTCGTTTTTTGTTTTTCAAACGCTTACAGTGCAAATGTGCAATAAAATCTGCAAGAATGTGAGTTCTATTACACATTGCTACTCGTCACGTAATAATAGAACTCACATTCTTGCAGTTTTTATTGCACACTTGACAGTATGCGTTTGAAAAACAAATTACGACGAGCCTTCGTGGATTGAACAATCTATACAAACAGTTGAAGAGTTATGCTCTTCGGTTGTTTTTCATCCCCCTGTAAACCCAAAACCTTCAAGGCAAGCGTGAATAGGCATCTTCTAGGCCAGCGCACTACAACCTAGACCTCTGTTTTCCATCAGATGGGGCTACTCACAAGCTTATTATGAAATAATCTAATTCTAGAGGTATGTATTTGTAGAATGAACGATTATTGTTCCAAAAAGGATTTTTTACCCGACTGCGTCAGAAGGAGGGTATTGTTTTTCGAGTGTATGTATGTATGCACATTTCTTCGGCACGCGTTACTGCCTAAACGGCTGAACGGATTTTGACATGTGAGGTGTCGTTGAATTTGGCAAAATTGTGGAAGTGACATAGGATATATGAATTATCAAAATGGAGGCTGTAAATGGGGGAAAAAAGGAGGGATATGTGTATTTTTTTCTTTTATCTTAGCAATATGGGTATCAAATGAAAGGTCCTAAAAAGACCATTTTAAAAATATAAATATTATATCGTGTTCATATTACTGTTTTAACAAAAGATGACAAAAAGTGTACCAAGTGTACCGTCTCATTTCTATACCTCAAATTAAAACTAAAAAGTCTCAAATAAAATTATTATTGTAAAAATAAAAACCGGACTGCTTAGAAGGTATAAACTGAAAAGTGAAAAACAAGGATCACTATATTATCTATATAAAATTCTAAATACTTTATGGTGCTGCAGGCGGAGTCAAAAGTAGTTTTGGTAGGTCTTTCTTTCCCATGTAGTAAAGTATTTTGTCCCCACCTGCAGCACCATAAAGTACCTATTTAGAATTTTATAACGATATAGTGATCCATGTTTTTCTCTTTTCAGTTTCTACCTTCTAAGCAGTCGGGTTTTTTGTTTTTATAATAATAATTTTATTTAAGTTTGTGTTATCTTGAGAAATTTTCTTTTAACTGTTGCATATATATTAGAAGACGTTAATTTTTGTAACGGCATGTGTGTTGTGAGGAGTGGAGTCATGTGGTAATAGAGTGCCTTTAACACAGCGCGTATTGTCAAAACTTTCCTCACTTTGGAGACCTAACTAACGAAGGTTACCCTGCGCTCTACTTTACCTCGGTGGTCAGGTTTCTAACAACGGAGGATTAGTAAACGATGTACTGTGTAAATGTTTTAAAAGTGTAGGGCACGTTATTTCAGCCGCCCCATATAAATTGAGTGAGCATTCTCCGAATGTTGTCGCTCCTAGCCTGCCTATACAGCCTATAAGTCCAGGACAGTAGAGGAAATGAGTTTTCTTACTACTTCTGTATGTACATTGCTATTAACTTAGTAAAAGTATGTTGTAAATAAATAAATGAGAGTCAACAAATAGTCACCCGCATCTAGAGGGAGTACTAAAGCTGCAGTGTAACCGTCGCCCGCTGCCGGCGCAGCTCGCGGCTCACAACTCGAGCGCCAACGCTCGCACAATGTCACGGCGGTTGGCGGCCGAGCCGTGGCCGACAGCGTGTGATACGACGCATCTGACATTCGCAAATTATTGCTTAGTCTCGTTGATATACTACTTTTTAACCCCCGATGCAAAAGAGGGGTGTTACTTTTCAATGATCACACACAGTAGCGTAACCAGCTTTTATGCGCCCTGTGTCAGCGGTATAACTGCGCCCTACAGACTTGTAACTGACCCTAAATAAGGTATTGTTTGTATATGGTCTGGTAATTTCTGCTACCCTGCGGCTTGTGCCTGGGTACCGCTGGCACTGCATATACACCCACCTGATGACAAGTGATGAAGTAATCTAAAATGGAAGTGTGCTGACTTACAAGTTGGATGAAATCCACAAATGGAAGTGTGCTGACTTACAAGTCGGATGAAATCCACAAATGCAAGTGTGCTGACTTACAAGTCGGATGAAATCCACAAATGGAAGTGTGCTGACTTACAAGTCAGATGAAATCCACAAATGGAAGTGTGCTGACTTACAAGTCGAATGAAATCTACAAATGGAAGTGTGCTGACTTACAAGTCGGATGAAATCCACAAATGGAAGTGTGCTGACTTACAAGTCGGATGAAATCCACAAATGGAAGTGTGCTGACTTACAAGTCGGATGAAATCCACAAATGGAAGTGTGCTGACTTACAAGTCGGATGAAATCCACAAATGGAAGTGTGCTGACTTACAAGTCGGATGAAATCCACAAATGGAAGTGTGCTGACTTACAAGTCGGATGAAATCCACAAATGGAAGTGTGCTGACTTACAAGTCGGATGAAATCCACAAATGCAAGTGTGCTGACTTACAAGTCGGATGAAATCCACACTACTTTCGGCTCTTACATGACATACGATGATACGAGAGAGTTTGTCAGATCTAGTTCGTTTTGCTGCTCGAACTCTTTCCTATTTTTATTGTAATAGAAAATATCGATATAGCCATTCCTTATATCATTATTATGAAAGGAATTGATGTTAGGTACCAGTACTTTATGTTGACTATCGAGGGCTTATCCACGTTAAGCTTTTTATATAGTGATACTCCAATGCGATTTGGTGGGCTTAGACCAAATGATAATGGTTTTACTCTTGTAACGATCACTATCAGATATTGATAATAAATACCGGAAACGATGGCTTAACGTGTTCTCCGAGACAAGAGTGCATAACACTACCCAACTTATGAAGAAGAAACACTTTATTGCACATAAAATAGATATAACAGATACATGAAAAAAAAGGATTAAAATAAACATGCAAAGGCGGCCTTATTGCTAGAAGCAATCTCTTACAGGCAACCTATTGAAAGGACATTTGAGTATCGTAAGCGGGGTGGTGCAAGGAGAAGAAATTACTTAAATTGTTATGTTGTTGTACTCTAAACTAAGCCAAGATTGTTACTGACTAAAGAAAGAAATACTGATATCCCAGGAATCAATCTTAAGACCTAACGATTTCAAGACGCCTAAGCTAAGCATAGGACAATTGTAGTAGTTGTAGCTAGGTATATAGGTATTTTCTATTGGTAGGGGAGCCCAAAAGGGTATTTTTACGTATACTCGAGCGCGCAGTGCCCGTCTTCGCGACAAATTAAATGTAAGAATATTTAGTCATACATACATACATTAACATCACGCCTTATTGCCATAGGGGTAGGCAGAGACGACATCCCTCCATTTGCCACGGTCCTTGCATACTTCCTTAGCGTCTTCCACTCTCATTAATCCTTTCATACAAGTTCGTCGGTTTAGGGTACTCTTGACCTGGCCATTACTTAAAATGTCCTGAATTTGGTCAAGGAACATTCGCCTAGGCCTTCCCCTTGCAACATTTCCATTCACCCTCGCCTTGTAAATCTCTTTTGTTAATCTTCTTTCATCCATTCTCTCTACATGTCCAAACCATCTAAGCATCCCTTTCTCAATTTTAGTCACTAGTACATCTTCTTTTACACCACACTTTTTTTAGTTATACTTATTAAAAATATGACACCATTTAGTCATACTTATTAATAAAATTATTATTATAAAAACAAAAACCCGACTGCTTAGAAGTTATGAACTGAAAAGAGAAAAACAAGGATCACTATATCTGTATAAAATTCTAAATACTTTATGGTGCTGCAAACAGGGACAAAATACTTTAACCTGCGGGGAAAGAAACATCTACCAAAACTACGTTTGTCCCCGCCTTTCTGCCATTTTTTGTTATAAAAGTAATATGAACATGATATGATATTTATATTTTTGAAATGGTCTTTTTATGACCTTTCAATTGGTATCCATATTGCTAAGATAAGAGAAAAAAAATAAACACATCCCCCCTTTTTCCCCCATTTACAGCCGCCATTTTGAAAATTTATATAGCCTATATCACTACCAAAATTTTGACAAATTCAATGACACCTCACATGTCAAAATCCGTTCAGCCGTTTAGGTTGTAGCGCGTGCCGAAGAAATGGACATACATACACACATACATACATACGCTCGAAAAACATAACCCTCCTTCTGACGCAGTCGGGTAAAAGTTATATAAGGCTAATATTAGAATATTGTGGCGCAATGGTATGACAGTGGATTTCCCGGTTGGGCCGATGGAGATTTTCTAAATTGGTCGAAACATAACAAGTCAGCCCGCTTCCATCTTGGATTGCATCATCATTTATCATCAGATAGAAGTCAAGAGCTACTTGTAATGAATATAAAAAAATTAAGGTAAAAGGTCTGACAACCTCCGTGGCGCAGTGGTATGCGCGGTGGATTTATAAGGCGGAGGTCCTGGGTTCGATTCCCGGCGGGGCAGATTGAGATTTTTCTTAATTTGTCTTGGTCTGGCTGGTGGGAGGCTTTCGCCGTGGCTAGTTACCACCCTACCGACAAAGACGTACCGCCAAGTGATTTAGCGTTCCGGTACGATGTCGTGTAGAAACCGATAGGAGTGTGGATTTCATCCTACTTCTAACAAGTTAGCCTGCTTCCATCTTAGATTGCATCATCACTTAACATCAGGTGTGATAGCAGTCAAGAGCCAACTTTTAGGTATTAAAAAAAAAGTTTCATACATTGAACATTGTCACAACATATCTTGGTTTTCACACATCAGGACTTTCCCACACAAGTAGATATGTATTAATATTTAAAACCTTATCGATATTACTTATGTCCTCATATATGACGTTATTGTTGAGTGTGCATAGTAATTTCCAGTTAAAACTCAACTACTGCGATGCAGACGGAATGTTTGTATGTCGCACTTAATCGCCATGTCTGTACAATAAGTAGGTAGTACTTACTAAGTAGGTCTGTACAAAAGTCCCCGGGGCTCGCTTGCCACTTTGCGTGTATTTAGAATGTTTTCTATTATAGGACAGATAGGAAAAATAGTATGTTATAATCGAGGGTAAAATCTATTTCAATTCCTTTTTTTTTATCGACTACAAGTTGGCCCTTGACTGCTATCACACCTGATGTTAAGTGATGATGCAGTCTAAGGTGGAAGCGGGCTAACTTATTAGGAGTAGGACAAAATCGACACCCCTTTTGGTTTATACACGACATCGTACCGGAACGCTAAATCGCATGGCGGTATGTTCTTGTCGGTAGGGTGGTAACTAGCCATGGCGAAAGCCTCCCACCAGCCAGACCAAGACAAAATAAGAAAAATCTCAATCTGCCCTGTCGGGAATCGAACCCAGGACCTCGGTCTTATGAGTCTACCGCGCATACCACTGCGCAACGGAGGTCGTCAAGCCTCCTTTCCTCAGCCAGCCATCGGTTTAGAAAATAAGCGTGAATGAAAAACACAGGCCAACTTTCGTTTTGTTTCATTGAAATCGGACCGGAATTCCATATGTACGAAGTCGCGAGTAAGCTGTAGGTTAGAATAAGCGATTAAGTACATACGTAGCTAGTTCGTTTGTTTTTTTTTAATATTGAATGTTCAGCCATTTTTTTATGTTAGGTATATTTATCAGGCAGGCAGATTGCTGAGAGGTGCCGGTTTTGTGTTTTTTCGTTAACGGTTTTTCTTTTCTGGCTTGGTGGGAGGCTGCAGTTAATTTTGTTAAAAGTTAAAGTGTAATAAAATGTAAATGCTCGTTAAGTAAATTGTGTGATTACCGTCAGATTGTTTCATTTTGATTTGATTTAAGGAAGTTTTGTAATAAAAAAGTGTTGATGCTAGATTACCACCCTACGGACAAAGACGTAACGCAAAGCGATTTAGCGTTCCAGTACGATGTCGTGTAGAAACCGAAAGGGGTGTGGATTTCATTCAACTTCTAACAAGTTAGCCCGCTTGGCATCTTAGACTGCATCATCACTTAACATCAGGTGTGATAGCAGTCAAGGGCCAACTTGTACCTAGTCGATAAAAAAAACCTAGTCCACTTGTACTAAATTAATTCGAAGTTGATTAGCTGTACCAAAGTCAGACTGCTATTCCCGCCTGCTAGTGCCACAGCTGTTTTCAAGCAGTTCGCTTATAGTTGAAGGGGAAGAGGGAAAATTGGTCATGCTTAAAATACCTTGACTGGTTCTTAATTAAAAAAAAAACAAAGTCTTGTAAATTGTAACAATCTATTATTTATATTTTTATTGGTCTTTTTATTTTATTTTCATAAAATACAAGTAAGGAAGTAGGTACCTATACATTTAGAAATGACTGCCTTGTCGGTTTACATGGCTCCGACCACAAGATCCTGGCCATCCTGGGTTCTAAACCTGGGTCGGGTTGAGATATTTCTGAGTTTTTTTGTTAAAGTTGGCGGTGTTACATCCCCTCGGAGAACAGTCACGTTTAGCCGTCGGTACTGGTCACTGTCATCACTATCTGATAGAGATCGTTTATGAATTACTAATAAACATTATCACTGTAAGCCCACCAACCCGCATTGAAGAAGCGTGATGGGCCTAAGCTTCTATCTTATGATGATAATGATAACAAATTAATGTAAGGAAATATTATAAAAACCGACATAAGTAGGTACAAAAACAGTGAAAAGAAACGTTATAATTTCCCATGACAGCAGTATTTAAACAATTCACATTCTCACCCTGACGGTTTTCACTTCATTTATTATTGACAGAATGTTCTTGTTTCCTACATCAGCAATTTGCATAAAGTAATTTACTGAAGACCACAACACCTGTTAGGACGACGTCTAAGCCCTTTTAAGATAATATTTTTGACGTGACAACGTCTTATAATTCGAAAGAGCCGGCTGCACGCGCGAAAAAACATGACTCATGCGGCGTTACCTCGCTTTGAGGCGTTCCATGTAAGGCTTGAAGTGCAAGCGGGAGCGCGATAAATATATTAATTTTAAATTAAAAATTAATAGACATATGTCTAGGGTGCCATCTTTCATAATATGTTTCCGGTAGTTACTATTATTGTTACATTCCGAGTAATAACTTAAGAATTCAACACCGATGGCATTTCCTGAAAGTATGACTCAAATACGTTAAACAAATTTACCTAGCCTTCAGCAATAGGGAATGTCCACGAATAACTTTAAGCCTTTCAAGTTTTTTACCCGACTGCGTCAGAAGGAGGGTTATGTTTTTCGAGCGTATGTATGTATGTATGTATGTATGTCCATTTCTTCGGCACGCGCTACAGCCTAAACGGCTGAACGGATTTTAACATGTGAGGTGTCGTTGAATTTGTCAGAATTGTGGTAGTGACATAGGCTATATAAATTTTCAAAATGGCGGCTGTAAATGGGGCAAAAAAGAGGGGATGTGTGTATTTTTTTCTCTTATCTTAGCAATATGGGTACCAATTGAATGGTCGTAAAAAGACCATTTCAAAAATATAAATATCATATCATGTTCATATTACTTTTTTAACAAAAAATGGCAAAAAGTGTACTAAGTGTACCGTCTCATTTCTATACCATAAACTAAAACTAAAAAGTCTCAAATAAAATTATTATTATAAAAACAACAAAAACCCAACTGCTTGGAAGTTATGAACTGAAAAGAGGAAAACAAGGATCACTATATCTGTATAAAATTCTAAATACTTTATGGTGCTGCAGGCGGGGACAAACGTAGTTTTGGTAGATCTTTCTTTCCCCGCAGGTTAAAGTATTTTGTCCCTGTTTGCAGCACCATAAAGTATTTAGAATTTTATACAGATATAGTGATCCTTGTTTTTCTCTTTTCAGTTCATAACTTCCAAGCAGTTGGGTTTTTGTTTTTATAATAATAATTTTATTTGACACTTTTTAGTTTTAATTTGTGGTATAGAAATGATACGGTACACTTTTTGACATTGCTTGTTATAACAGTAATATAAACATGATATGATATTTATATTTTTGAAATGGTCTTTTCACGACCTTTCATTTGATATCCATATTTCTAGGATAAAAGAAAAAAATGCACACGTCCCCCCTTTTTTCCCCCATTTACAGCCGCTATTTTGAAAACTCATATTGCCTATGTCACTTCCACAATTTAGCCGAATTCTACAACACCTCACATGTCAAAATCCGTTCGGCCGTTTAGGCTGTAGCGCGTGCCGAAGAAATGGACATACATACATACATACATACGCTCGAAAAACATTACCCTCCTTCTGACGCAGTCGGGTAATAACAGTGAAAAGAAACGTTATAATTTCCCATGACAGCAGTATTTAAACAATTCACATTCTCACCCTGACGGTTTTCACTTCATTTATTATTGACAGAATGTTCTTGTTTCCGACATCAGCAATTTGCATAAAGTAATTTACTTAAGACCACAACACCTTTTGTGCGGACGATGTCTAAGTCTGTTTTAAGATAATATTTTTTTTTGATTGAAAATTCTCGTGATTGTTGTCAATAATAAAAAACCTACTTAATAATTGTAGAGTCTTTGTGGGTTTCTGGAGAGCTTCTTTTGTATATAGTTTTTATTATATATTATATAAAATAAGAATAAGCCTTTTTTTTAAACCTATTTATATAAATATAAATATCACTATTTTTTTTCTCATTTATCTTTATTTACATTTTTTTTTTAATTTTTAACAATGTTATAGGTATATAATACAAAAATATATATAAAAATACTTTTAAAAATTTATATAAAAAAATCTTCTCCTCCATTTGCGGGGCCTTTGCGGGCCCAAGGAACCGGTGGTCAGGGCTCCAGAGTGAGGAACCTCCTCACAATACGCGCCGTTTCAAGGACTACTGCCTTCTGTATCCGACCCTTGATCCAACAATTAAGCGAAAGCTTCTTAAGGTGTTGGTCGAAGCTTTTCGCAAAAAGATCATTGACTGAAATGAGTATCGGAACAATAATAGTTGACTCAACATTCCACTTAGCGGTAATCTCGTGAGCAAGGCCCAAGTATTTTGATACTTTTTCCTTTTCGGCTTTCACGAGGTTATCGTCATGAGGAACAGTAATATCAACAATTATTGCACGGCGTACTGATCGATCGACTATCACTATATCAGGTCTATTAGCTACAATATACCTGCCAGTGATAATCGTTCGATCCCAGTAGAGCAATGCACTGTTATTTTCAAGAACTGGCGCTGGGTCCGTACCTATAGTAAGGCATTTAAAAATCGACAAGGCCGTACTGAAGAGCAAGTTGTTGGTGGATTATTCTGGCTACTTGATTATGTCTGTGCAAGTATTCGCCGTTAGCAAGATAAGGACACAAGAAAACTATATGCCTGAGGGACACCCCAGGCTGATGACACGCTCGACATATGTCTAGAGTGCCATCTTTCATAATATGTTTCCGGTAGTTACTATTATTGTTACATTCCGAGTAATAACTTAAGAATTCAACACCGATGGCATTTCCTGAAAGTATGACTCAAATACGTTAAACAAATTTACCTAGCCTTCAGTAATAGGGAATGTCCACGAATAAGTAAGGTGGCCTTTAACTTTAAGCCTTTCAAGTTTTCATCGTTATGTTTTTAAAAACATTTGCCATGATATTTTATTTACTTAGAGCACGGCAAAGAGTTTGGTGCGAACATTTGACCTTTTTGCTGTTGCGTTTAATCGTGGACTTTTATATAGAGGATTATAAGTCTTTAATATTTTCTTAAGCAATCCTGATATTTTTTAAAGACACTATGGTATTCTATTATATCTAGCAATTGTCCCATTCCGTTTTAACATAAGCATACTTAATTTGAAGATCCGGCTTTATTTGCAATTCGATATTAACCAAGTATATGATTTTTTTTAATATTTTCAAAAAATTTAAGAAGAAAATCAGGGAAGATGACAAGTTATTAGCGAAGAATTACACGATTTAACTTTCTACTTAACTTGATACTAAGTTGAAAAATCATGAATAAATTGTGTTGGATATCGTCGGCCTCCGTGGCGCAGTGGTATGCGCGGTGAATTTATAAGACGGAGGTCCTGGGTTCGACTCCCGGCGGCGCAGATTGAAATTTTTCTTAATTTGTCGCATCATCACTTAAAATCAGGTGTCATAGCAGTCAAGGGCCAACTTGCAGTCGATACCTCTACCTCTACTACTTAAATCTCTTTTATCTTTAGGCCAGGCGATAGATAGGTAGGGATAGGGACATTACAGAAAAGTTGGAAATATAAAAAAAAATGTTTAATTATTATTTTTTTGACGGCCGAGTGGCGCAGTCGGTAGTGACCTTGTTTCTGGGTCCTAAGCAGTGGGTTCGATTCCCACACCTGGACATAATATGTTTGTTTGATGAGCATGGATGTTTTCCAGTGTCTGGGTGTTTATACATATATACAGACACACGCGCTTTCTTTGGAGCTATATAGTGATGTGTATATTGTCCTATAATATTTACATTTATAATTCTCTAGGTTGATTTATCTTATCGTAAAGAAAGAAAGAACGATACAACGGAATTAAAATTTGCATGCTGATAAGGTGGAGCTAATATTAGGCTTAACCAAATTCACAATAAATTTGAATTGATTTAATCGTCCATACAAGCATTCTAATAGGTACAATTACTAGTGTGATTCAATCGTATACTTGTATATTACATCACCTTACACGTTTGGTATCAGATAATAAAATGCGGAAACGCGAATATGCGAATTGGAGGACGAAATATATCTAATAAGCATACACGAAGGATATCCTGTATCCCTCATAAGGATTAGAGTGATAATATTGCATTACCTACATCGTGTGATCCACTGATAGCTAGAGCTTTTTACAATATCGGAATAAGTATGGCCCAGATGACAGTAGAGTAGAGTAAAAATCTTCGCCTAAATAAATAGACTAGTTCTGAAATGCGCAGCTCTGTGAAAGTAAAGCTAGGAGGGTACGTGTTCAAACTCGTGCTGTCATGCACCTATCAGTCATTTGATTCCATAATCTCCCCACCCAGAACAAATTGAAAGGTCTAGGACCCGTCACAATCAGTTGAGTTGACGCGTTTTTATTGATATCATAACTGTGTTTCATTTACAATGAAACACAGTTGCTTGGTTGTAACCCCAGACAAAAAGCTCTAATGATTTAGGTAAGTAGATTCCGCTACTTCTTTTTCTTAATACTGGTTAAATATTTTATAAGAATAAGAATATATTTATTTGAGAAGTTACAGATTAGCTTACACAATGAACCCCTGGTCCCTAAACTAGGTAAGCCCGTATCTATTACACAAGAAGAAAAAAAAATGCAGTTACAATAGTTAAAATAAAAAAAATAAAAACAATTAAACTGTCCCAAGTTTATTTATGTGTATGCGTATGTTTATGCGTGTGCGTGCGTGTTTGTGTGTGCGTGTGTGTGCATGTGTGTCTGTGGGCGCGTGTGATGTGTGTGTGTGTGTTTAAGTAAGTAAATTTTTATTTTCGTTCTAGCAAATATATTGCGGTATTTATTGTGGTAGGTAGATGTTTATGAGATAAGTAGGTATGCAATGGTCGTAAGCGAAGATGCAGCCTACTCTACACACTGGCCTGGAAGGTACATATTGACAATAGATGAGCTATGTTACAAAGCGCTCTAGTGATTTCGCTTCTTACCTGCCACCACCATATTAGAAGAAAGCACGAACGCAGGCAATCTCTGAGGCGCTCATAGAAGTTATACACCATCACACTGCACTTCCTCATCACTTTAAGCAGCACTTTCCACTATACATTATACGCTACAACATCATACGCAGCGCAAGTTATACAAACTGAACACCGGACTAATGGACGACTAGCGCCCAGTATCTTATCAATATCAAGCCAATATGATATCAATAAAAACGCGTCAACTCAACTGATTGTGACGGGTCCTAGACCTTTCATGTTGAAGCCAGTATCTTTGTTTAAATATTGACTTTTCAACACAAAACTTTCAGGGTTAACCAGAATTATCTATGGAATTCACGTTTTGATGCTACCTGCTAAGCGCAGGCTCAGTTGCCTATATGCTGTTTTCCAACAACAAAGATTCTATAGTAGGTACCTAATTACCCATAGATATGTTCTGACAATTTCAATAGTTGCGGCGAATGTTACCTACTAACACTTAAAGTACAAACTACAAAGCAATGCAATGGCTCTAAAATTTGTCATTATCAGCCTATTACGCTACGGTCACTACTGGGCCTCTAGTGAGCAGTTATGGCCGTCTTTTTTAACCGACGAAAAAAAACGGAGGAGGTTCTCAATTCGACACGTATATATATATTTTTTTTTTTATGTATGACCACGCATAACTTTTTACAGTGTTGTCCGATTTTGATAATTCTTTTTTTATTAGAAAGGGCATACATCCAAGGTGGTCCCATTGTCCGCTTGTTAGGATCTGCTGATGATATCCTGGGGAAATTGAAGGAACTCTTCAAATTTTGGAGGCACGCTTACAGCGATTTCGGTTTTTGACTCGGTATCGGTAGCTTTTTGGCTACTAGTGTTATATAATATACTATGACAGTATAGTACGAGTACGCTACGTGACGATAAATCACTAAAAAGTAAGAATTAAAAATTTTTAACAAAAAATAGAACCGACTCCAAACGCACTAAAAAGTAAAAAATAACTGTGTAATTTAGTTGCTTTAATTTACTTAGGGGGCGTCCATAAATTACGTGAGGTGTTTTTTTTAATTTTCTGCCCCTCCCTCCCCCCCTGGTGAGATGTCGTGAGATTTTATTCAACCCCCTCCCCCATCCCCGAATCTCACGTGAGATTTTTCAAAATGTGAGTTTCTTACGTAAACGCGTTGGATTGTTATTGTAAAAAGAAAAAAACAAATTTGCATCGCCCTTTTATTTACGACTAGTTAAGACTAGTAATCAATATTGCTGAGAGTTTAATTATAAGTGTAATAAAAATTTAACAATAGAATACTTAAA
Source organism: Mycalesis mineus (assembly GCA_034621355.1). Lineage (NCBI taxonomy): Eukaryota > Metazoa > Arthropoda > Insecta > Lepidoptera > Nymphalidae > Mycalesis > Mycalesis mineus. The sequence goes on along the minus strand of CM067889.1, from coordinate 16,389,790 downwards.
TCGTAAATACTGTAATTGAAAAAAGAATATCTACTCTAATTCAGTCCATGGAGAATCATGTACGATACGATTAAATAGACCAAAATAGTATAATTTTTTTTTGTTTCAATCAGAAAAAAAATTGCGTGATATTTGCCGAGACCCCCCCTCTCTCCAACGTAATATTAGATGAGATTTGACTCGACCCCCTCCCCCCCTTAAACACCTCACGTAATTTATGGACGCCCCCTTAAGCATATCTAGGAGTCGGTGCCAGCCAAGGTTTCTACTTTCAAGGACGTTACCTAGAACCCACAAACTGCTTTACTACGTAAAATAAATGTTCCTTAAACTTGGCTGGCACCGACTTCATAGATATGCTTAAGTAAATTAAAGCAACTAAATTACACAGTTATTTTTTACTTTTTAGTGCGTTTGGAGTCGGTTCTATTTTTTGTTAAAAATTTTTATATTGGATTGTTCGGAAAGTCATTTCGTTCTTTTTTATGTGGAAATGAAAGACAGTTTTGACAAGAAAAACGAAATGACTTTCCGAACAACCTATTAGGACCAAAAAAGAAAAGGAATAAATAAATATCAATCAGATTACTTTTAAATCAACCATATTAGGTAAATTACTTTGATGTTACATTAATTAATCCTTGAAGCTATGAGCTATCATCCGTCTTTTCTTTGTCAATTATTAAATAGATCTGGCGCCAGAAGCTATGAATCGGTTACTTTTGATCGATTAACTGGTTCAAAAATAGACCATAAAATTAAATGATAAAATGGAATACGAAAATCAAACTACACACTAAGTTGGTTATTATTTTATTGATAATTGTTATTATTACTAAAAACTCACAAATGACGTTAAATAAGAGCCTTTATTTGTTCACCAGTACGTAACACTTCATCGATCTCAAAAGTATTTGTTTTAAAGTACACCTCTATTTCTTGCAGCGTCTTTCCTTTCGTTTCCGGCAAACATACGTAGAAATAGCCCAGAGAAATGAGCATGATGCCGGAATTTAATAAAAAGAAACCGTAATACCCCATAATACCGACTATATTGGGTAGTATCAGCACACTCAAGAACATTGTAGTCATTCCTACTATTGATGATAACAAAATACAGTATAGCTTCAAATCCAGCGGAAATATTTCGCATATCAGGACATTCATAACAGGGTACGGGCCGGCGTGTGTCATGATGAAATACAGACCCAGTAATATTACGTTAATCCACTGATTATTAACCTTAAAATAAAGACACAAGCTCAAAGTTATCAATATTCCTATAGCCGGCAACCCCGACGAGAAAAGCAATATGCGAATGGGCAACTTTTTTACTAAAACACAAGACACACACGTTCCCGCAAAAATACAAGCGTCCACAACAAACGTGAAATATAGAACATCGGACGTGCCGGTAATGTCTTCTAAAATGACAGTTGCCAAATTGCTGAAAACCACTTTCCCAGCCGCTGCATAATAAATATAGACGACGGTACACATTAATATTAGTTTCCAAAAATATTTTTTTTTACAAGCCAGTAAAAGTTTCTGAAACGTGTGGCTAGAATTCATTTCACTGGCTGCTGTCTGTTTACTGTACTCTAATTTTATCAAATGTTGCAGCTCACGATCGTAGCTGGTGTCGTTTCCGTGAAGCTTTTTAAACGAATACTCGCATTCTTGGAACCGCCCTCTCGCAGCCAACCAGTGCGGACTTTCCATACAAAAGAATGGGAGGCAAATGTTGACAGACGTTGTAATTACTCCCACTATGGCTAATGTTCTCCAATGAAACAATACTCCAAGTATATGACCCAACGCTATGCCGAATGCTGGTGTTACTACTAAAACAATGCTAATAAATAATCCTCTTGATGCAGATAACGTATATTCTGACACCGCTATCGTATTCATCATCCACATCGATCCTGAAGACATGCCAGCAAGAAATCTTGAGAACATAAAGGCCGTGAATGTCTTGGCAAAGATCAGTATTATCCAATTTATCAATAGCGGTATAGACCCTGCTATGTAACACCATCGTCGTCCGAGTTTGTCGCCCAACAGAGTGATGTAAGCGATACCCAGTAAATTGCAAAGGCTTACTAATGCCGCTGAAATAAAAAGCACATAATAAGTATGATTTTGGTGAACGACGTCTCGTTTTGCGTTTTTCTATAAATTCATAATTCACACTTATGCTTACCTATCAAAAATATTTGCCCTTCAGTGAGTGTTATGCCATCATTGTGTTTCTGCAAAGCTCTGATCATGCCCGCGGTGTGGCCTTGCATAAACCCCCACGATAAGGCTGTCCAACACATAAGAACTTTAGCAAGGACCTAAAATATAATTTATAAGCGAGTGTGTTATCTAATCTCTACAAATGATCACATGTTTAAGGTTTAAGATTAAGGAAGTACAATTATACAAGTAGAAAAAGCAAGACGTAAAAATTTACAGTAAAAAAGTTACATTGTATAACACTATACTACTCGCCCGCGACTTCGTCCGCGTTGAAACCTCTTAGGTACCCTTTTAATTTTAAAGACAGACTTTCATATAAAGTGTGCTCTTTCCCCTCTCAATTTAATTTTTTTATAGTTTCCCGTGAAGCAATATCCTCCGTCCCGTCCCGTGTACTAAAGAATTACATTTTCCATAAAAACGGTTCTAGTGAGTTAATCTTAAAAGATAGACATATACTGTCGATTTTAAGTTTTTGGGCATTTCAAGAGAAATAATTCTTTCATACATATATTTTTGGTATCTTGAACTGTTTTCCCAGGGCACGCAACGGAAGCCCTCAAGGATTTTTTCACATTTTCCATTATTACTTCGCTCCTAATAGTTGCAGCGTGATGTTATATAGCCTAAAGCCTTCCTAGATAAATGATCTATTCAACACAAAAATAATCTATCAATTCAAACCAGTAGTTCCTGAGATTAGCGCGTTCAAACAAACAAACTCTTCAGTTTTGTAATATTAGTATAGATTAGTGGTCATTAAGATTTTTTTCCTACCGTAACAGATTTAACAAAGTCCTAGCAACTTTGAGGTTACTAGGGACTACGAGTTACGACACATACCCGTTATATAGTATTTTGGAAGTTAAAGATCTAACTGCGATTTAACTGTCTGTCTTTAAGATGACTTTCATCTACAGATGGATTTGGAAGGAATTTAGTTTATGTAATTACTTTTGCGCGTAAATATTATATATTAGAAAATTAATAATAATTAATCGCTTGGCACTTCAGTTCTTGAAAATAGCAGTGCGTTGCTCTACTGAGATCGAACAATTATCACTGATATGTATATTGTAGCCAATAGACCTGATATAGTGATAATTGATCGATCAACGCGCCGTGCAATGATTGTTGATATTACTGTTCCACATGACGATAATCTGGTGAAAGCTGAAAAGGAAAAAGTATCAAAATACTTGGACCTTGCTCATGAGATTACCGCCATGTGGAATGTTGATTCAACAATGATTGTTCCTATAGTCGTTTCAGTCAACGGTCTTATAGCGAAAAGCTTTGACGAACATCTTAAAAAGCTTTCGCTTGGTTGTTGGATCAAGGGTCGGATACAGAAGGCAGTAATTTTTGAAACGGCGCGTATTGTGAGGAGGTTCCTCACTCTGGAGCCCACCACCTGACCACCGGTGGTTGCTTGGACCCCCGGGCCCCGCAGCAGGCGGAATGGATTTTTTTATAAATTTTTAATAGTGTTTTTTTTTTATAATTTTATAAGAATTGTTAAAAATTTTAAAAATAATTATTAATAAATAAATGAGAGTTGTAAAAATTAATCGCTTGGCACTTAGGTTTACAGGTGGATATCTACGTGACGTCCTTTATGTTAGGATGGTAGCCACCCGACCAAATCAGAACAAATTCAGAAATTATACCTACTTAAAACAGTTTTGCTTACACTGGTTAATAGGATTAAACAGTTCTTTAATTTAGCTTGCCATTTAACTTTAGCATAAGGTAATATAGGTAAATATATTCTTTTACTTGTCTTTTACTTTCTGATATCCTTTGGCTCTATCACTATTACCAGTACTAATTTGGTAAGTAGCTTGTTAATATTTTTTTTAATTTGTTATTATACAGAAAGCTGACGAATCCAAGAATCTGACAGAATATTCTCTACCAACCAACCCCGAAATCGGAGCATCCTCAGAAGATGTTGACTCTACAATGTGCAATTGCTGCGAAATATGCGTCGGCTTTCCGCAATTCATAAAAAAAAATTGTAAATTAGCTTAATTTTAGGTAATTTCCACCCTACCGACAAACACGAACCGCCAAGGTACTTAACATTCCGTCATACAATCATAAGAGGTGTGGATTTCAACTTACAATTAACAAATTAGCCCATTTTCAGCTTAAATTGGATCATTACTCGTCATCAGGTGTGATTGCAGTCAAGGGCGAACTTTTTATTTAAAAAAAACCGGCCAAGTGCGAGTAGGACTCGCGAATCGAGAGTTCCGTAAATTTTAAGGTTTTCAGAATTATTCCTTCATATGTACTATAAAACATTGCTTCTTGCGAAATTTCAAGATTCTAGGACCAGCTGCGAGTAGTAGAGAGTTAAATATGCGGCTTATGCTGTCTCTTTTGATTGCGTTGACGTAGAAAATTTCATTTTGATACAGCTTAAAAGTTTTATAAGCCCAAGTATTTGATATGTTAATTCTAATTTAGTATCTTTACATATTCATGAGAAAAGGGGGTAAGCTTAAAATTATTAAAAACTATTATTTTATGATGCAACTAAAAATTTACAATTTTCGTAATTTTTCCATTATCTATACCGTTATTTCGTACCAAATTTCAAGATTCTAAATTCAGAACTCATACCCGTTAGGTATTGATTTGCTTGACCGTGTCGAAAATTGGGGAATTTTTGGCATAAGCGGCTGTATCTTTTGATTGCCTTGGAGTAGTTGCTTACTTACTTTACAAAACATTTTATTAAATTCAACGTCTAAAAATGAAGACGATTTAAATGCAATAGTTGCCTTATTAATATACACTTATTCCATTTATTGGCAAAATGCAACTCAACTTCATCAAACACTTAAATAAATGTATTTTTTTTTAAATATACAAGTTCTAAAGGGAACTGCACTAACTGGAAATGCAAAGATAAGTGATAAAATCTAATTTGATAAAGTACATTTATTTACCATGATTTAAGTGCCTATTTATAATTTTCTTATAAGAATTACGAAAAAGCACGCCACACCTCATCTGTCATTTTCAGCTCATAAAATTATACACTTCTAGCCCATTTACAAATGCCATCTGTTTTTTTGGTCCATTTTATTATCTTGTATATTGTTTTGTTATGTCTCAAATGGACAAATCAGCGTATTCGATTTAAAATCCCAGGTGGCTTATTTTTCCGATTCTTCTAAATTGTTTATGTAATTTGGTTGGAATAATAGGGGTTAAAGAATAAAATTGCCGTTTTATTGTAATAGGTACTTCTAATTGACATATAACCTTCATGGTTTAAGAGTTTAAAGTGAAACTTTTTTCATACGGTACCTGTGTAGTTCTTCTTTTAAAACAACAAACAAAAAATAGAACCGACGCAAAATGCACTAAAAAGTAAAAAATAACTGTGTCATTTAGTTGCTTTAATTTACTTAAGTATATCTATGAAGTCGGTGTCAGCCAAGTTTAAAGAACATTTATTTTACATAGTAAAGCAGTCTGTGGGTTCTAGGTAACGTCCTTAAAGTAGAAACCTTGGCTGGCACCGACTCCTAGATATGCTTAAGTAAATTAAAGCAACTAAATGACACAGTTATTTTTTACTTTTTAGTGCGTTTTGCGTCGGTTCTATTTTTTGTTAAAAATTTTTATTTCTTACTTTTTAGTGATTTATCGCTACGTAACGTACTCGTACTATACTGTCATAGTATATTATACGGCACTAGTAGCCAAAAACCTACCTATACCGAGACAAAGACCGAAATCGCTGTAAGCGTGTCTCCAAAATTTGAAGAGTTCCTTTAATTTCCCCAGGATATCATCTTGGAAGTATGCCCTTTCTAATAAAAAAAAATATCAAAATCGGACAACTCTGTAAAAAGTTATGCGTGGTCATACATAAAAAAAAAATATACGTGTCGAATTGAGAACCTCCTCCGTTTTTTTTCGTCAGTTAAAAACGTGCAACATTCGATTATCATTTTATTCTGCTTAGACAATAAAGATGGATCCTTCGAAAACTCGTGTGATTTTTGAATACGAGTTCCGACGCGGAACTAACGCGGCAGAAACAGCTCGCAATATTAATGTTGCGTTTGGAGAGGGGACTGCTAATGAACGTACTGTGTGATTTTGGTTTAAACGCTTTCGTGATGGAAACTTCGATTTGAAGAACGAACCACGTGGAATACCGCCCACACAGGTGAATAACAATGATCTGAAAGAGATGGTGGAAGCCGATCCGAGGCAAACTACCCAGGAATTAGCGGCATGGTTTAACTTTACTTTACCAACAATATTAACTCATTTGCGTCAAATCAATAAAATAAACAATATGAAAAATAGGTGCCTCATGATTTGACTGATCTGCAGAAAGAAACGCGTGTTGAAACTTACGTTGCCTTGTTGAATCGATACAGAAATGAAGGAATATTGGATCGAATTGTGACATGTGATGAAAAATGGATTCTTTACGATAATCGTAAGCGGAAAATGCAATGGTTGATCCCAGGTAAAACGCCGCAACAGTGTCCAAAAGCAAAGCTTACCAATAAAAAGGTAATGGTAACTGTTTGGTGGTTTCAGCGTGGTGTTCTTAGCGTGGCTTCACTATAGCTTTCTCCGATCTGGTCAAGCAATAAAGGCAGATGTCTACTGCGCCGAACTCCGAACAATGATAGCGAAACTAGCAGTGAAACAGCCCCGAATTATGAATCGATCTTCACCATTATTGCTCCATGATAACGCGAGACCTCATACAGCACGAATACCCGTTTTAACTCTAAAAGAACTGCAATTAGAAACCACTCGTCACCCTCCATATTCGCCAGACCTTGCTCCAACGGACTACCATTTTTTCGTGATTTGGACAATTTTCTACGTGATAAAAAGTTTTCTTCTCAGGAGGCAGTGCAAAATGCTTTCACACAGTTTGTCGAATCTAAATCACCAGAGTTCTATCGCAAAGGCTTAAATGAGCTTCCTATTAGATGGCAGCAATTTATAGATAATAATGGTAATTATTTTGATTAAATAAATATATTAAATTTAAAAAAAACGAATTTTTATTTTTCAGTACAAATCGGCAATTTCATACTTTAACCCCTAATATTAATGTGTGATAACTGTATCGTAATATTCCAGCCAAGTTACACAAATCCTAAACAAGTTATATACTTAAACATTCCCCATCACTATCTTTTGGTGATAACCGCATGAAAATCGGTTCAGTAGTCTTTGAGTTTATCGCAAACAGACATACAAAAGCGACAGAGTATTTTATTTTATTAATGTTTTAGTATAGTGAATGATGTGTTAAATTGCGGAGTAATTTTTCGCAGGCGCCTCAATTATATTCTGTGACCTTGTAGATAAAAATTATAATTATAAAAACAAAAAACCCGACTGCTTAGAAGTTATGAACTGAAAAGAGCAAAACAAGGATCACTATATGTGTATAAAATTTTAAATACTTTATGCAGTCGGGTAAAAATAGGTATACTCGTATGCTGTATCTCAAAAAAATAAACTACAGCTTTTATAGCTGTAGTTTATTTTTTTGAGTTACTCATATCTAGGTTTAAACTTGTTTTTAAACACTAGATAATTATACTTACACTAACTATACTCATCTACACACAGAGTAGGTACAGACTCTCGCTTTGGTGTGATATTATTAGACTGCCTCATTTTTCTAGTGGTTAGGCTCTGTTATTATTTACGTTAATCTGTCGGTTAGATGTTGATGATAACTTCCCAGGTTTTATATTAAACTATAATAGTGGTTGTTTAATTATCAAATCAAAGTTTATACAGTCGCATTGGAGCAGAGCAGCGTGGCGTGTCTTCGCTGCATTTCATGTTTTTGGCTGGTGGGAGACTGCAGCCGTGGCTAGTTACTTTACCTACCGATAAAGACGTACCGCCAAGCGCTTTAGCGTTCAGTTACGAAGTTGTGTAGAAACCGAAGAGGTTATATATTATCCTACCCTTAACAAGTTGGCCCGCTTTCATCTTAGATTGCAAATCCAAAGGAAGTAGGATATTAGACGGCCTTCGTGATACAGTATGCGCGGCGGATTAATAAAATTGCCCGGGTTCAATTCTTGGCTAGGCTGATTGAGATTTTCTAAATAAGTCTAGTCTGGCCGGTTGGAAGTTATGCTAGTTACCACCCTGCTAGTGAAGACGTCATCGTCATCATCATTATCAGCAGGTGGACGTGCACTGCTGGACATAGGCCTTTTTTACGGACTTCCTAACATAAGTAAAGACGTATTGCCAAGAAATTTAGCGTTTCGATACAATCCTTGTAGAAACCGAAAGGCATGTGATTTTCATCCTTCTCTTAACAAGTTAGCCCGCTTCCCTCTTAGATTGCATCATCACTTAACATCAGATGTGACTGCATTCAAGAGCTAACTTGTAATGAATAACATACGAGAATGCGACGTGTAGCTCGCTACAGTTTGTTGCGGTTCCGTGCTAAGACAAACATCTTGTATGTCCACGACGATGCTCATGTAGAGCCTACGAGTATTTTCGGCGGAAAAATGGAATGGAAGTGTACGTTCTATTGAGTTGCAAATGCAATGAATTTGGGAGGCGTGTGGTGAAATAACTGTTGTTATTCTTATTTCTGTAATAGGTACGTAATTTGCCACGATCTATAGTTCTATACATACCTCTCTTACTTCATCCTTTCATACAAGTTCGTCGGCTAAAGTTAACGTTCGCCTTGGCCTTCCCTTTCCAGCATTCCTATTCACTCTCGCCTCATAAATTGCTTTCGTAAGTCTCCGAACGTAGTATCTGCCTGCCCCTATAGAAGTGAGGCGATATATATATATATATATATATATATATATATATATATATATATATATATATATATATATATGTAAAAGGTACCTATATGTTACGTGGACAAATAAATATCTACTTATCCTACTCTATTCACACCAAGGAGGCCTGGCGCTGTAGTGGGCTACTAATAGGATAGGCTGATAATTATTATGATAATGGTCCATTTGTGCAAAAAAAATTTAGTCCATTGAAACAAGCAATTTATAGAAATCGAACAGTGGAAAATTTTCCAATGCCAATTTCGACAACCATCGTGGGAATAATAATCAACAATCGATAATAAATTTATATTAGTACATATTATACTATTTATAGATTCAGTAAAAGACAATGAAAATATTTATAAGTGCCTAATTAAAATAATAGTAATTCCATTACCATAAATAATTCATAGATAAACTAAAAACATGATGCAGACACGTATAAAATATAAATTACTGAGAACCATACGAAAAGTTGTAAGGGCACCTCCAGGCTCCACCCATCAACAGACGTGCAACTGCCTTTACATACCCCTATATGATTATTTTTTATATTATTTTATTTACTGGTGGTAGCTTATGATACAATCTAAGATGGAAGTTATAAATGATATGAGGCTTTGTAATAATAAATTAAATAAAGCCCTGACCACCAGTTGTTTGGGCCTCGCAGCAGGCGGAGATTTTTTTTATAAATTTTTAATGCCTAGTTTTTTATAAGCATTGCTGAAAATTAAAAAAAATATATTTAAAGTATAAATACTACCAAAATGAAGTTGAACAACAAGCAAGTGCAGTCAAAAAGGGTAAAACATATTGTACTGCAACAGTACAGATATTTACTAGGTCCTGCCTAGTAAATATCTGTACTAAAGTAATTTTTTTTAAATTTAAATCTATATTTTTGAAAGAGTATACATAACATAATTATACATACAAGATACGCGCGAAAATCATAACCCTACTTGGCAGTCAGGTAAAATGTAGACTATTACATAAAAATTTCTATACATTTTTTACATATAACTATTTTATGATGTTCCACTACTAAACCTAATATCACATTATGTACTTAGATGCTATAAATGGTCAAGAATTTGGCCTTTATTTTCAAATAATTATTACTTTTTCATAACAGAATATTAATCATTATTTCTATGACAATAATCCATATTCCAGAGGCAATTTCAACTGAATTAAAGGTGTTATAAGGCTGAGGAATGTAATGATGATGTTCTTGCTCGAGTTGCTGAAGATGGACAGAAGTTCGGCTGTGTGACATGGATGGATTATGAAGTATGGTCGATGAAACACTGGGTGCTCCTGCTGTGTTACCACAGAGTAGAAATCTTTGGTGCTTATACTGAAAAAGAAAAACAGTTATTAAATCTTTGGCTAAGCCATGTTAACTACTAATCACTTTTAGTGTATAAGAAAATATTTAATCTACATAATATATTCAAGGCCAGTGGCTCAAGATAATATCCTAGGCAGGTTTGATCTATGAAAGATGGCAGAGCGAGTGTTGACACATCCAAAAGGAACTCATATTACTGTCACAAGTCTGGTTATGTGTGGAGTTTCCTCCGTCCCACAATTGGCAACTGCATGGTAATACCATGGAGTGCTAAGATGTTCATCTTACAGTAGGTATTATTCTTCCAAAGAATTATTGTTAAGCAGTCCCAGAGTTTGTTTCAAATTCACAAAGTGCATTTTAGGGTGTTTTCACTTGTTCAGGAGAGACAAACACTACCCCGAGCCTTTCCAGTAGGTTAGTGAAAAATAGGTGGACAATGTTTAAGAAAAGAAAAAATAATATATTTTTTATAATGTCCATTATAATCTAACCTAAATCCATAATAAAAGTATTACATCTTAATTAATAAAACATGATAAAAAATTATTATATTTTTATAAGGTTTTAATTTTATAGTTACCAGCCCAATTATTTAATACAACCTGTTCTTCAAAGTATTATATAGTAGTCTATATACACACTTTGTAGTTGGCATGTTGTTCTAGGGTGAGGCAAGTACTGGGTTTGAAACCTGCAGTGGGCTACGAAATATTGGATTATTTTCTCCTATACTTACTTCATTAGTGCTATTCCCCTGACTTCCTCCAAAGTTAACAGCTTTCCTGTACAGTCCCATACATTAAAACTGAAAGAAGGCACTCCATAGCTAAGGTTATAAAATATTACATATTCTGCCCGAAACAAAGTCTCTTTTCCAGAATTTTCTTGATGACTTATAAACACGTCCTTTTTCAGATATGTATGTAATGATTGACTAAGATTCTGGTGAATAGTCCATCCGTCAGTATACTTGTCTGATAATTCGACGAAATTCTTTGCCGCGCTAAGGTATGTTTCGAGAGTTATGCGAATAGTCGGTGAATCGGATGACGACATGCTGATTAGGTAGGTACTGGCTTGGATTCTATTCTACAGTATGAAGTATGTCACTTTGTGTTAGTTTTATATTTTCTCGTAATAAATCCATGTTGCTTCTCACAATGTATCTACGAAAAAGAAGATTTTTAAAACATTGAAGAAACTGCAAAAGAATAACAATGAATCAATTGTCAATGTCAAGTCATTTGATGTTTAAAAACATAGATTAAAGACTACTAGATGGAGTCATAACGCGGCTGTAGGTTCAAGTTCGTGACAGACTTATTTCATTCGGCCTTTATTAGAAAGTGATACAAGATTATTTTTTGTCCCTTTCAGCGTGTTCGTTTTTATTACTTGTCAAGAGTGGAATTTGGGACATATCTGAGCAATTATTAGCTTTTTATTAAATTTGCTGATAAATAATATAACTTTGCGGTTACTATATTAATTTAAACGTTATCGTGCTATGGTGGGTTGTAATATTTTCGGCTGCAACAGTCGCAGCGAACAGAAAATCGAAGGAATTACGTTTCATACGTAAGTAGGCATAAACTTCATTGATTGATGATTTAAAGCTTAGATATGTTATTTTTTTAGCAAATTTCATGTATTATGCGTTTACTAAACTATATTATATAAAGTAATATTTCGTATTTTACGATATTTTAAAACATAACGTTTTATGATGTACTTTAAATGTTGACATGTCATGTCAATAAGGCTGATTTGCTGTCTCACGAGTGGACACGCTATAGGCTCTATCTAGTAGTCTTTAATCTATGTTTAAAAAACCTAAATAGCTTTATGGTCATCAAACTGAAACTGCCCCTTTACGGTACTCTTTCTAATAAAAAAGAATCATCAAAATCTACTTTGTTAACAGTTATGCTTAGTCAAACAGTCGTTGGTAAAACGCGTTGAATTAAAAATCTCCTACATTTTTTTGTCAGTTTTTAATATATACGCTATACGCTATACGGTTACAGGTTAAAATGAAGCTATTTGACATTGACAACAGGTTATATTATTGAGTTTAATCTGTGTTCATGTAGCATTTTAGAGTTGCGAAACTGGGAGAGTATCGATAGTTGAACCTGGTATGCGTGGTAGATTATAACACGGAGGTCCTGGGTTCGATTCCCGGCGGGGCAGATTGAGATTTTTCTTAATTTGTCTCGGTCTGGCTGGTGGGAGGCTTTCGCCGTGGCTAGTTACCACCCTACCGACAAAGACGTACCGCCAAGCGATTTAGCGTTCCGGTACGATGTCGTGTAGAAACCGATAGGGGTGTGGATTTTCATCCTACTCCTAACAAGTTAGCCCGCTTCCATCTTAGATTGCATCATCACTTAACATCAGGTGTGATAGCAGTCAAGGGCTAACTTGTAGGCGATAAAAAAAAAAAAAAACCTAGTAAATGCGATAATAGCATTGATGACCAATCCCAATCAACCAAGATTCAATCATATCGATAATATAAGGTTTTGACAGTCGCCACTCTATTGACACTATCTAAAAGTAGTTCTTAAGTATAAGTAGTTTGAAAAAAGAATTGAGAATTAATAAATTGTACACACTCAGGTCGTTATCATTATCAGCCAAATGCGGGCTTAGAATTTTATATAGAAGAAAGAATAACTAATAATTATTCCACGAACAGAAACAGGTTTTAAGCCTAGTAACTTGTTAATCGTTATCTTAGTTACATATACCACTAAACCAACGAGGCAATCACGACACTCCTTTGATTCCTGTCTTATAGAACAATAATTTGTAGAGTATACTTTTTTATAAAACGCAATCATCGACAGTTCAAAAGTCGTTAGGAACGAAAATGGTATCGATAGTATTAGCTTGTTAATTTTAATATTAGTAGCGTGACGGTTGATGAATACGTAAATATAGTATAGAAACATATTGAGAATCGATGTACTAGGTATTGATAGTATTCTGTCTTCATTTTATGCTAATATAGCGATAGTATCGATCAAATATCGATGGCATGTCGATGGTAGGCTATCGAGCGGCACGTGAGGGCACGTGGCTACGTCACTATATGACATATTGACAATTGACATAGTGTCATTGACCGACCGGCGCGGTGTGACATTAAACGTCAGACATGTACTCCCTGTCACTGTTATAAAAACAACTATTTTAATTCGGAGTATTTAGTTAAAAGTAATTAGGGAAAAGAATTATATTGTCGATTGTTTAAATAATCAGTACATTAATGAGTGTTTGACAGTTGACTGTAGAGGTATCTAATAGACAAGTATTATCAGTGAGCAAGTAAGTTCTTCAGTTTTAATGTAACTAGTAATCATTTAGTATGAATAAAGAACACAAACACATGAGGCCTGAGCCCTAATTGAGGGGGCATAGTTCAAGTTTAAACTCCGTTGAGTACACAGACGGCTAAATAAAAATTTCGTTATTAGTAAGTTAGTGTACCCACTAATTCTACTATAAATAATGTACTTTGTGGTTGTATCGCACAACGTTGCTCTCGTTATCAGTTTATCAGTGCTACTAGGGAGCAGAGGTCAGGTCTCTCGTTAATTCATTGTTTAATTTGTATTTTTAAATATTGAATTTACTATACAATCTACGGATACATTATTTACTAGCTATGATCTTTTAGTCAATGTCTAATGTTATCTGCATAAATACACTTCAAGAGTAAGTAATTTACTTATATATTAACTTAATTTACTTATATATAATTTACGTATATTGTATAATAGCCAACTACTACTGTGGCAATTTCTGGTGCCATGCGATGTTGCATTCCAACGTAAAGTATATGGTTGCTGGTGGAATTATAGGCAAATAAGGCTTAACTCCTTCGCCTCAGGATAAGTATGTACAATGTAGGATATGTGCCACCTTGCATTCCCTATAGCAAAAATGCCTGTTTCTGTGATTTATCTTGCTTATCTTTAGACCACAGTCATAATTCTCAAGTCTGACCGATCAAGAAAATAGTTACTGTTTAAATTGTTACTATTTGTCACTTACCATCATTGACTTGTTTACAGATAAATTATGGACACATTAAAACCAAACTGGTTCTCTGAGTCATGTGAACTTTGGCCCGGGAGCACATTCTCCTTTGAAGTGAAGGAGGTGCTTCACGAGGAGAGATCTCCGTACCAGTACATCCAAGTGTTTGACACCACCAGCCTGGGCAAAGTGCTGGTGCTTGATGGGATCATACAGTGCACACAAAAAGATGAATTCTCTTACCAGGTAAAATTTATTCATTTATAACAAATTTATTATACTGCAGTATTGAACAATAAACAACAAAAGACAACAAACATTCTTTGAATAGGTACTTACATAGTTGAGTTTACGAAAATATTAGGGTAAGCCTAGGTGCCAGTCAAAGCAACTTCATTACTAGTAAAGACGATTTGACGACCTCAGTGGCGCAGTGGTATGCATGGTAGATTTATAAGGCGGAGGTCCTGGGTTCGATTCCCGGCGGGGCAGATTGAGATTTTTCTTAATTTGTCTTGGTCTGGCTGGTGGGAGGTTTTCGCCGTGGCTAGTTACCACCCTACCGACAAAGACGTATCGCCAAGCGATTTAGCGTTCCGGTACGATGTCGTGTAGAAACCGAAAGGGGTGTGGATTTCATCCTACTTCTAACAAGTTAGCTCGCTTCCATGACTGCATCATCACTTAACATCAGGTGTGATAGCAGTCAAGGGCCAACTTGTAGTCGATAAAGACTGTTATACAGCGAGTTGTTATTCCTCATTCCTAAATACATATTTACTGCACATTTCATTAAAAAGAGTAACTTAAATATCACTTCATTAGGAAGCGGGCAAAAAACTTTGCCTTCCAAACAGTAGTAGAAACCACATTTAACATTACAAGTGCTTGTAAACTAAGCCTACTTGAAAGAAACAAATTTTGAATGAAATGCTGTTCTATAAGTATTCAGGTAACAGAAAGCCCTAACTTGTTGTACATGAAATAAAGAGTTGTACCCACAAAATAGACCAAAATGACATGAAATTTCTTCTTACTGATTGTTATAGGAGATGATATCGTTCCTACCACTGTGCTGTCATCCCAACCCTGAGAAAGTGCTGATAGTTGGAGGTGGGGATGGAGGTGTAGCAAGAGATGTGGCAAAACATCCAAAAGTTAAACAAATTGTTCAGGTAAAATCTTTTATTTAATACAAATAAGTCATGAATTTCTAGAAACAGTTTTTATATCTATCTATTTATTCCTTTATATAAGCAAATTTCAATCTAGCTAGGTCTTAAGCTAGCTATACTTGCTCTAACTAAGTTTTATTTTTAGATAATATATAATTCCTAAATAAATATAACGTGCAAAGCTTGGTACTTTATATTATACTAATGAAATATTTACATCAATGTGGATTACTGGATCAAATTTTTTATGACATTTTTTCATAATTGTTTTTTGCGATAATTACAATATTCTTTTGTTGTATAGCTGCTATTGGATGAAACAGGTACCTAATTAAATATAAGTTACTTATAGGCTCTAAAGGCCCCCAAGAAGCTAAACACCTCCATGGTTTTTGCTAGAATATGTTAATGATTTAGTAAATATATTATATAAGTATTGTAGTACCTCAACCTAGTGTAGGGTTTTCTATTTGTTGTAGGGGGAAAAGGGGATTGATTAATACTGAGATAGTTTTATTTTTTAAACAAGATTGATGTATTTAAAATTATTGACTTTAAAACCTGATAGAGACTGGTCATTTGTTAATGTTTTGTAATTTACATATTGACGATTCAAAATATTCTTAAGGTTTTACTGAATAAAGATATTATGACTTTGACTTTGAAAGTATTGTCTATGGGGTTAGATTTTAATATTACACTATAATGAATGGATAGTGTGAATTGCATCAAAATCTGTTTAGTGGATTTGATGACATGCTGTAATCAACACAGATAATGTAGTAATATCAATAGTACTTTGGGTCACAGAGGTCAGGCTTGTCTAAATAATAGATCATCAAGTTTTACGTCATAGATATTGAAATATTTCTTTTTTTCAAACAAATTAAACATATAGTACTTGTTGAGCTTACAGTGCCGTGGGAAACAAACATCCCTAAAGACCATGTATTCAAAGTGAATAAATATTATGACCTTACTAATGAACTAACCAAAAATGGCTATGTGGTTAGTTTATACGTGGTAGAAGTGGGTGTGAGGGGTATACCAGCGAAGTCTCTCTACAACCTGCTAAAAGACCTTGGCCTTACTAGAAGTGCAGTAAGCTCCATATTGGAACGAGTGTCCAAAGCTGCTCTAGTAGGGTCCTCCCGAATTTGGCTAGGCAGGGAGAAGAACTTGAACAGAGGAGGTGAGTGTTGACGCGCGTCACAAAGGGTACCCTTAAATCTACACCCGTGTCACAAGTCTCGGGCTCTGTTCGGAGTTTTTCTCTCAGCCACGCGATGGACCCGGCACCCGCACGGTGAATCCATGGAATGCTAAGATATTCGTCTCATTTTTGTTTTACTTCAATGATAAAAATAATCGTCTATTTAAATAGAAACATGAATAGTTCTTTAATCTGTAAAGTTCCAGACCGCACTGATAAGGAATACTTTATCACGACACATTTTGAGGAGGAAGGTCAATTATAGTTTTATCACTTGCTGTTGTTGTTAGTTTAGTTAACTAATTAAAAATAATATTCTTAGTTTTCTAATTGAGAATACTTGTGTTTTAAAACCCAAGCTATTTACTTTAAGAATTTTACCTAAAACTCAAAATTTTTATGCTGCTTCGATAACTAACTTTACACTCCTTTAATGTTGAGAGTACCGATTTTATATATATTGCTTAAATAAATAAATGTCGCTTTTACTTTTTGGTGTTTTGAAGTCAGTTATTTTTTAATCAAATTTTTTTTAGCTACTTGTAATGTCATTTGAAATCCAATATGGCGGACTGCTATAGATAATGATATCAGTTGTTTTATACAACCCTATATGAAAAAGTAACGACAATCAAAAGCTAGAACAATACCAGAAATAAAATCTCACTAAACTTTTTTTATATTGTAATATATTAATTAAGTATTTTTGCAATTTCAGGTGGAAATCGATGCAAAAGTCATCGAAGTATCGAAAAAACACCTCCCATTTATGGCCGTGGGCTTCGAAAGCAAAAAGCTGACACTACACGTAGGTGACGGGTTCGAGTTCATGAAGAACCACAGCCACGAGTTTGACGTCATAATAACTGACAGCAGTGACCCAGTCGGTCCGGCTGTCAACCTGTTCCAAGAAAACTATTTCGCCTTAATGAAAAGCGCCTTGAAACCCAACGGTATAGTGTGCTCTCAAGCAGGCACATACTGGGATAGCATGAGTTTAGTTAAAAACACCCTCAGATTTTGCAAAAATCAATTCCCGGTCGCCGCATACGCCACTACCTCAGTACCAACCTATCCGTGCGGACAAATCGGTTTTGTTATCGGCTCTTTGGACAGCAGCGCCGATTTAAAAAACCCGGTATTAGAGTTTACGCTTGACGAAGTAAAGAATATGGGTCTTAAGTACTATAATACAGATGTCCACAAAGCGGCGTTTTCATTGCCTGCGTTTGTTAAATACGAAATCGATTCATAAAACTAAATATGAGTAATAATATATTGCAACGGGTACACACTACGACAAACGACGATTTTTCATTTTGTCGATATTTCGATCCAGTTAAATGGACGCCGTTTATCGTATATGCCCATTAAAATATATTTATATGTCAAACAACGATGAAATTAGTTTAAAATATAAATTTTTTATATCATGGTTTTATAATGTGATTGTAAGCTAACTGCAACTTAGATTAACTAGTATCTGTAGAACTGGCTGTGCTCTCCAGTTTCATCCTTTTAGAACTCCTTCCCATGGCAATTTCGGTATACAGATCAGTACAAGACTCTCCTGTGTCTGCCTATATATAAAAATCTATATTAAAGCCAAACTCAATTGAGAATGCTTGTCAACAAACAAATTAAAATGAAGGTAGAAATCACTAGTCATTTTACACCTACTTTTTTTAATTAACTAGAATTCATGACGATAAATTAGATTAGTAAGCTTAAAACTAAAGACCGAGAATAAAAATATTCAATATCTTTTAAATAAGAATTTTTAAAATAACAAAACATGATTTTAAATTTATTAGACATGTGTTGCATTTTCTACCTTCATTATAAATTTGTTTGTTGACAAGCATTCTCAATCGAGTTTGGCTTTAGTATAAATTCGTATATTTCATGTAGGCTTAGTTTACAAGGCCGTTTGTAACGTCAAATTCATTTGTTTATTGTGGCTCTACCGCCAGTCACCTATATAAAAATATTTTTGACAATCTGTTAAGTTTAAGAGTTAAGCCTGTTTAAATAAACGAATAAATTTTTCCACTTTATACTAATAGACTTTAAATCCCGTTTTCAGTTAGCTTACAATCCATCTTTCGAATACCAATCAATAGATCTAATAAAAATATTTTTTTTACATTTTTAATATACATTCCCGTAGTTTTATTCTAGATTTACAATTAATTAGGACTATAATATGTATGTAATAACTCTGTTAATCTCAGAGTATTAATAATATATTAAATTATTATTTTAAAATCTGTATTATATAATTTTTATTATTCAATTTGATTTGAAACATGAAGCTTTTACTGCAACTCGACGTAATTAACAAAATAATATTAAAATATATATATTAACATAATGAAGAAATTTACGCCAATTTATATATCGTAGATATACGACGGGTATAATATACGATAATTTTATATTTAAGTTACAAGATCTATATGCATATTTTGTTCTATACTAAAGCCAAACTCGATTGAGAATGCTTGTCAACAAACAAATTAAAAATGAAGGTAGGAATCACTAGTCATTTTACACCCAATTTTTTTAGTTAACTTGTTAATGACAAATTCATGACAATAAATTAGATTAGTAACCTTAAAACTAATTATTATATTAACCCCTGTGGGCCTGACATTCAAACCTTCTTTGAGGCCCGCGGCCGGGTACCCGGGTAGCGACGGAGCTATAATGACAGCTGTCATTATTTGCCTGACGGTTGCCAGGGGACCCCTCGGGGCTGTGAAACTTTAAATATCTTTTAAATAAGATTTTATAAAAAAACAAAACATAATTTTAAATGTATTAGACATAAAATGTGTTGCATTTTCTACCTTCATTATAAATTTGTTTGTTGACAAGCATTCTCAACCGAGTTTGGCTTTAGTATAGAATAATATATTTGCTAAAGGTACTTAAATGTGCATTTAAGTTTTCAACATGTCCTCCGCTCGGTTTTAGCTATAAGTGTTTTAATCATTATTAATATTATTTTATACAAAATACTATTATTTAAATAATCAGACTGAACAACACTGGGGACTAAATGTTACTCGTATACATTCCGCTAAGTTTTCTTGCACAGTTATTTTGTTTCAAGAAGAATGTTGAATATAGTAAGGGGAAAGCTGGTGTAAATAAAGAAATATGCAATTATGAATAATATTCGTCAGCAAAGTAGTAATGCGATTTAAATGAAATTTGGTACAGAATAGTTGCGCCTGAGAGGAAGCTACTTTGTTCGAACACTAAAAAGAATTTCTTGTGGAGTCGCGGTCATCCGTTTGTTAGTTATAAATCAATAAAGTGGTTCAATTCCCGCTTTTCGTACAATATGATATGTACGAAAAGCGGGAACAAACTGGATCACCAAAGCGAATGACAGACCATTGTGGGGGAAAATGGAGGAGGCCTTTACTCATAAAGGGGTCCATAATAATTTATGAAAAAAAAAAAAAACACTTGTAAAAATGGAAATAAACGAGGCTATAATAATAATAAAGTTGTTCAATTATTATTTACAGTGATAATAATGCAGCAAAATAAAGCCTAAAATCAAAACTATAATAACTTGGCATTTTAGTTTTATTGTAGTGTTAAAGAAACCAAAACTAAAAAGGTTTTTTATTGTCCGCAACCCCGGTAAATCAGGCGAAAGGAAATAATAGTTTTTCGCAAATACCCAAAAATAAATAGCAAGACAAAAAATGTTTTATATAAAAGTTGTAAAGCTTAAAATTATAGAAAAGGTTGACGATAGATGATAAATAATTTACAAACATGTTCCTACTTTGCTGACGCTCCTTTAGACACACGATTCTGTACACCATATTAAACTTACAAGGCTAACCGTCTTCCGAAAATGGAACATCTATAACTGATTTTTAAAACGTATATATGTATGCACATATAGACATGCTATGTTTCGGATGTGTGACATAAATAAATTAGCTCAATATCGTCATATTAACGGATAATTTGTATTTTGAACATTCCCATAATACGGGTATCAAATGAGCATGTTCGCTAAGTTTATAACGATACTAGCAGTCGCCCATAACTTCGACCGCGTGAAAACCTCTTAGGTACCCTTAGATAGGTACGACGCCTATTCATTTACTCGTACGTACGTAGAGTTCAACTTGAATTGGACTTGATATCGGCAGTCGCGCTTTTTAGAAATTTTGTATCATCTCCTAAACTATGTAACTAATTACAAAACTAATTTCAGTTAACATACTGTAAAAGGCAGATCTTATCTCTATAATATCCTTGTGATTATTAAATAATTTATTTTGATAAGGATTTAAGTTTAGTTCTATAAATAATGACGTAAACGTAAGGATATGAAATTGAATGATTTCTTAAAACACAAACACAAACAAGTTCTATATCTGCCAAAATATAAAAGATAGATATATGTTATCGCGGATTTTTTTGTGGAACTTTTTAAGATACATAAAGTTTTTATACAGTGTCTTCAATTATATTCAATAGCTAAGGCAGCGCACGCGCATAAAGCCGATTTAATAAATTTCACATGCGACAAAAACTGATAACTTGGCTAATAGGTATATATGATACAAATATGAAATATAGCTAATGACATTCCCCGATAGTGTAGCATTCTACCGTTGAAACAATTTTTTGAATCGGATCAGTAGACCCGACAGATACCCCATTTACAAACTTTACCACTTTATAATATTAGTATAGATAACGATTGTATGCTGCGCGCTAAACTGCTAGTCCGTTCTGAAGTTGATACGGTGTATCAAATCAGTGCCTGCGCAGACGTATCGCCTTCTGCTTAGAGTGGGCTTAGTTTAGCTATATTTACAATAGTAGACAGGTACATTTTTGCATTTATATTATTAAATGTGTACCTCAGATAACACGGATTTATATATAACTAGATACCTCAAGCTTTCTATGGAGCTTTAGTAGCAAGGCGCCTATTTGAAGTGCGTTCTATTATTAGTTTTTGATGTGTAATTATGCGATGGATCAAAGCGTCTGTTGGCTTTAATTTCATGTAATATATTCGTTAACATCTATTTATTTCATTATTCCGAGGCTGCTGAAATGACCGTTTAATTTTGGATATCATTAAATGACTCGTGACGTCATTGTTTTCAGTAATCGATTGAAAAGTCTGATTTGATACTAATAAATAAACATGGAGATCTAGCTAAATGTAAGTCCGTGTGCAGTGACTGTAGCGAGATGTACATATTTTTTGTGAAATGTTGTTGCATATTTTTATTCATATTCTATGTTAAATCTGGGACAATAAATTTTATTTTTTTATACAACAGTTGTTTTTTATTAATGTCTCGGATTCAGTGACGATCACTATTAGATCTTTTTTTTATTGACTACAAGTTGACTCTTGACTGCTATCACACCTTATGTTAAGTGATGATGAAATCTAAGATGGCAGCTGGCTAACTTGTTAGGGGTTGGATGAAATCCACACCCCTTTCGGTTTCCACACGACATCGTACCGAAACGCTAAATCGCTTGGCGATACGTCTTTGTCGGTAGAGTGGTAACTAGCCACGGCGAAAGGCTCCCATCAGTCAGACCAAGACAAATTAAGAAAAACCGACCGTCGTCTGAAGCACGGAGATGCAACACTGACATTCAATCTCCCTACGTGCTACAATTGTTTGGAAGAATAAAATTATTATTATAAAAACAAGGATCACTATATCTGTATAAAATTCTAAATACTTTATGGTGCTGCAGGCGGAGACAAACGTAGTTTTGGTAGAACTTTCTTTCCCCGCAGGTTAAAATGTTTTGTCCCTGTTTGCAGCACGATAAAGTATTTAGAACTTTATACAGATATAGTGATCCTTGTTTTTCTCATAACTTCTAAGCAGTCGGGTTTTTGTTTTTATAATAATAATTTTATTTCAGACTTTAGTTTTAGTATATGGTATAGAAATGAGACGGTACACTTAGTACACTTTTTGCCATTTTTTGTTAAAAAAGTAATATGAACATGATATGATATTTATATTTTTGAAATGGTTTTTTTACGACCTTTCAATTGGTATCCATATTACTAAGATAAGAGAAAAAAATACACACATCCCCCCATTTACAGCCGCCATTTTGAAAATTTATATAGCCTATGTCACTACCACAATTTTGACAAATTCAACGACACCTCACATTTCAAAATCCGTTCAGCCGTTTAGGCTGTAGCGCGTGCCGAAGAAATGGACATACATACATACATACATACATACATACGCTCGAAAAACATAACCCTCCTTCTGACGCAGTCGGGTAAAAACAACAAAAAAATACTTGGGATAAATAAACTATACTAAAGCCAAACTCGATTGAGAATGCTTGTAAACAAACAAATTAAAAATGAAGGTAGAAATTACTAGTCATTTTACACCTATTTTTTTTAATTAAGTAGTTAATGACGAATTCATGACAATAAATTAGATTAGTAAGCTTAAAACTAATTAATATATTCAATATCTTTTAAATAAGATTTTTTAAAACAACAAAACATAATTTTAAATTTATTAGGCATAAAATGTGTTGCATTTTCTACCTTCATTATAAATTTGTTTGTTGACAAGCATTCTCAATCGTGTTTGGCTTTAGTATAGTTATTTGTATGGGAAAGTAAATAGCTCATCGTGCCTACCCAAAATTTACTCTTTGTTAATATCACAAAATACGATATTTTGAAAATATTTCTGAAATGGTTAATGTAATAAAACAAAACCGGCCAAGTGCGAGTCGGACTCGCGCACCGATGGTTCCGTATATTTTAAACTTTTCGGAATTATTCCTAAACATTGCTTCATGCGAAATTTTAAGATTCTAGGACTTGCTCCGAGTAGTAGAGAGTTAAATATGCGACTTATGCTGTATCATATGACTGTGTTGACTTAGAAGTTTTATTTTGTTATAGCTTGAGTAGTCCAGTCATTTCGTCCGAAAAAAAGGCAAATAAAAGAAAATGAATTTGCGCTTCTAATTTTTTAATATGTTGTAGGGGATACCTAGAAAAGCTTAAATTGAGATTGTCGACCAAGCTTTGTTTTTCTCATATTTATTAAGACCAAAAGAAAAAAAAAAGCAAATAAAAAAAATTGTGTCCTAAATTTTTGGCTTTATCGATCGATATCTCGATAACGATGCATGATACGCTAAAAATTATTCAGGCGTTATTGTAGAGCACAAAGAAAGCTACAAAAAGTGTCCTACAAAAATTTTCGAAATCTCATCGGATAGCCGAGTTATTGCCGAAAAACAAATTTTAAGCGTTTTCCAAGATGGCGGCGAAAGCTCCTAGGAAAGCTTGGTCGACAATCTCAAGTTAGGCTTTTCTAGGTATCCCCTACAACATATTAAAAAACTAGAAGCGCAAATTCATTTTCTTTTTTGAATGTACGTAATGACTGGACTAAAGGTATTACAGGCCCAAGTATTTGATATAAATTACAATTTAATACCTTTACGGGCTTATGAGAAAACGGGGTAAGCTTAAAATTATTAAAAGCATTATTATTGTACGATGCAACTAAAAATTTACAGTTTTCGTAATTTTTTCTTAATTTAGTTTTAATAAGATCCTAAGCTTACGGGTACTACCCGTTAGGTTTTGATTTACTTGACCGTGTCGAAAATTGGGGAAAATTTTGGCATAAACGGATGTATCTTTTGATTGCCTTGGCCTAGTAGCTTGATTTTTCACCACCCTAAGGGACAGCAGACTTGAGTATTTGATATAAATTTCAGCTTGATGCTTCCACGCGTTTCTGAGTAAAAGGATCTTGACAGACAGACGGACAACGAAGTGATCCTATAAGGGTTCCGTTTTTTCCTTTTAAGGTACGGAACCCTAAAATTAAGTGGTTAAGTGGAGTGTGTGGAATTAAAGATTGAAATTGTCTACACAAACGTAAAATAATTTTTAGTAAGACTAATAAAGTTAGAATCACAGTTAGTATGCGATAATAGATAATAACAAATGCGAGCCAAAATTTAACATGAGCGTATGTATATTATACAAGAAAAAATACATTAATTGTTTCATACAAATTATTATCCGAATCACATTTTTTTTAAAGAATTTTATTTACCAACCAATTTTTTCCAATGCTCTTTTTTTTTAAATGCACATAATATTACAAAAATAATAAAAAAATATAAATTTTCCTATTTTTTTTTACATTGTTGTGGGCTTTTTATTTACATTGTTGTGAGATATTCATTTTAGAAATAGAAAAGAAAGAAATCAAAGAAAATGTCTTTTTTGAATGTTTTATCTCTATAATTTATTTCATTTATTAACTGAGACAAACTTTTTTAAAACATTTGCTTAAAATTAAATAAAAAAATAAAGCTAAAAATCCTTTTTAAAATTCTACTAGATCGAGGTCCCGGTCGATTGCAATGTTCGCAATCGCCAAAGGGCAATCGCTTTACTTAGTCGTCTGTTACTAATTGTTGATACCCACTATCAGACAGTCATTCTATACAATTTATTTACACATGCATATCTTAAATAAATACACCATTACTCGTAAACTGCCTCTAGTTAGTCCAGCGTGATGGGTAGTTCGGAGTCAGTATGTTCTTCTTGTTTGTCCTTCGCCCTCAGGCCCGATTGTTCCGCTTCGTCGAAAGCAGAGAACACGTTATTGGCCATAACCTTCTTCAAAATCTTTTCGTCGTGGAATAAGTGTTTGTGGGCTAATGCCCTGAAATTAAAAAAAAGTATATTCCTCTTTGGTCTAGTGGTTAGGCTATGTGGCATCGATCCAAGATTTCTCTTAAGAATTTTTTTTTAAATTCTAAGCTTAACTCTAAAGGGCGGATAAATGGATAAAAGTAATTTTTTTCGTCATTGTCATTTGAGGTAACAAAATAAATGATCGCTTCGTGTACGCGTATTAATATCGAGGAAGCGAAGGATTCTAAGTTTGAATCGTCAGTGAAGAGAGGGATTCAAAAAATGAATCCTAAGCGCCCCGAGAGATTCAAGCAATCTTTAAGTATTAGGGCTAACGCTAAAATTCGCGCGGGTGCGCGCTCGCGGGTGTATAATGAAAAATAGTATGGACAGCGCAGGCGCGTGCGACGGAGCGCGGGCGGGTTTGTTTCTACAAATCAGATGAGCGCCGCTAGATGCCACGGTCACACGCGTCGGAGGCTAGGTACAATCATGAACATTGATACAAAGCACATAATAATTGAGGTGCAATTTCAGCCAATATTATGGAATATGAGTAACCTACTTATCAAGAACAGGTTATGCAGTCGACGTTGTTTTCGTTGACGTCTTTTTGCCAAATAATAAATTAGTAAATAATCCATGGTAATCTACTCCACACAACTGTACACGCTCGACATCAAAATTATACTAGCAGCGCAAAATTATACCCGCGCCCGCACCCGCCCGTGTTTTAGCGTTAGCCCTTACAGTGTACATCAGAGGTTGAAAATTTTTATTCTTAGAGTCATTTTCTAAAACTACAAAATTGTGAAGATTATTATACTGGTATGGAATATGCAAGCTACAGTCGAGCTAATATTTTAGCTCTTCACTATAAAACCTTACGAATTGTGCACGTCCACTTTTGTCATTCGGATTCAATTGTATGGAACCAGTTGGAAACCTTGGAGCACCAAAGAGACCTTAGTTTTCATATGTGTGTTCACAGAGCAAGCAGTGCCTCAGGTGTTGCAAATGTACATGGGCGGCAGTAATCACTAACATAAGACAATTCGCATGCTCATTTGCCCGCTTTAATATCGATTTAAAAAAAGATAGATGCCCCACCTTTGCACAACCATATTCCCCTTGGTGATGACGGAGGCGGGGCACTTGGTCCGGTTCAGGTAGTCGACGCAGCGCCACTGCCGCGTGTTGTCCTGCTTCGTGTACTTCAAATAGTACAGGAACCTGTTGAGTATCAGCTGCAGGGAACCCTGGGCCGATACCGTGTACTGTAGGGTATTTACTTCTGGAAGAAAAGCGTGAGAAATCTGTTATTAGATATTTCTCTATTCCGACTTTGTAATCTTCTCTATATACACTCAGCGGCACGGAATGTGGCCCAAAGTAAAAGGGCAGTATATTTTCGAAATCAAACAAAATATACCTTTTTTTTTTGTATGTACTCCTTAAATATTTATTTAAAAACAAATTTTATAAATAACTAACATAAAAAAATTCGTATATTTATTAAAATTAAAAAAATAAATGAAAATCACAAAAATGACGCTAACTCCTAAAATGGAAAAAAATGTTTAAAAAAAAAATTAACTAAACACGGTAATTTTAATAGCGGGTATTAACACCCCTAGCCATGACAACTGCCTGCAGGCGGTCAGGCATGCTATGAATAATGTTTTTCACATTTTCATGAGGCATTTCTGCCCAGGCGGCTATCAGAGCTGTTTTCAACTCAGTAAGAGTCTCTGGAGGGTTGGTTCTGGATCTGATGCCTCTTTTAAGCATGTCCCAGACATGTTCTATGCGGTTCATGTCTGGGCTTCGTGCAGGCCACTCTAATTTTTGGATTCTTACCTCTGAAAGGTAATTACTGACGCAACGAGCTGTTTGCGGGCGCGCATTATCTTGCATCAATATAAAATTTTCGCTTCCGATGAACCCTGCGTATGGTACAACATGATCTTGGAGTATCTCTTCGATGTATCGACCCGCTGTTCGACGCCCTTCGACGATAACCAACTCCGTACGTGCGTCTGAACTGATG
This sequence comes from Mycalesis mineus, assembly GCA_034621355.1. NCBI lineage: Eukaryota > Metazoa > Arthropoda > Insecta > Lepidoptera > Nymphalidae > Mycalesis > Mycalesis mineus. The sequence continues at coordinate 16,362,128 of CM067889.1, read as the reverse complement.
CCACCCCAAACCATAACAGATCCACCGTGAAAACTGACCGTTTGCGTGGTAGTGATAGGCAGAAATCTCTCGCCGCGCCTCCTCCACACACGTTCTCGACCATCTGGAGCTCTTAAAGCCACTCTGCACTCATCAGTCCACAGAACTTTACTCCACTGCTCGTGAGTCCAATTTGCGTGTTCGCGAGCAAAACGAAGTCTGGCTACGCGATGGTGCCGGAGCAGTTTTGGTCATCTAGCTGGTACTCGGGAGCGCAAATTCCATTCCTCCATCCTTCTTCTTATTGTGCGCTCACTCACGGTTACTCCTCTTGTCGTTTGCAGGCGCTGCTGTATTTCAACGGCTGTGAGAAACCGATTTCTTAATATAGCGAGATTGATAAATCGGTCGTCCTGCACTGAAATGCACCTTATTCCTCCACTTCCAGGTCTCCGCGTGTACAGGCCGGTCTGCTCGTACCTTTTTAAGGCGTATCGCAATTTTGTACGTGGTACACTTAACAAATCCGCAACTTCTATTTGTGTTCGGCCTTGATTCCGAAGCATTATGGCTTGAGCAATTTGAGCAGCAGTTAAAGGTTTTCGTTTTCGGAAACTAAATTTATCACTCAATAATAAGAATAAGAAAAAAATAGCACTAATTTAACAAAACAATTAAAATATCGCTTTTAAAATCATGTGTCGTTTGTGCGTTTTAACCACGAACTAACGTTTAGTGCTTTAACATTTAAAAAAACGTGCCTTTTTTGCACTTATTTATTTATTTATTTATTTATTACAGCTTTAATTTTCCACTAACAATTTTAGAATATTTATCTAATATTTATAATTTTCTTCTTTTACTTGTGTTATGTGGCCCCTGTATGGGTAAAAGCCTCCTCCATCCTTTTCCATTTCTTCCTATCTTTGGCCATATTCATCCAATTCCTTCCTGCTGTTTTTATGATGTCATCGACCCATCTTTTCTTTTGTCGTCCCACTTTTCTTTTGCCTTTTGGGCCCTGCCATTTAGTTGTTTGATAAGTCCATCTATTATCTTTGTATCTTGACAGGTGCCCTGCCCAATTCCATTTTTGTTTCAAACTAAAAAGAAGAGCATCTGTTAACTTTGTTTTCATGCGGATATCCACATTTCGAGTTTTTTGTATTCTCCTCAGTTTTAGTATACTTCGTTCCATTGCATGTTGACATGACAAAATTTTGTTTTTCACTTTTTCCGTGTAGACCCATGTTTGACTAGCGTATGTTAAGCTCGGGAGAATACAAGCATCCATTATGGTCTTCTTCATGCTAAGGCTATATTTTCCTTTTATAATTTCTTTATGGGCCCAGTACTTCTTCCAAGCCGTGCTTATTCTTCTGTCAATTTCATCATCATTACTGTTTGGATCAAAAGACACCAGTTTGCCAAGGTACACATATTCATCAACATAATCTATTGGTTCATCGTCTACTTTAATGATTCCTTTATGACTATTCGACATTATTTTTGTTTTTGATGCATTCATGTGTAGGCCAATTTTCTTGCTTTCAGAGTTTAACTTTTGTAACATTGATTCTAGATCCTTTGCAGATTCACTAAATAGAATGATATCATCAGCAAATCTTAGGTGTGTTAGTTTACTATTGAGTATCCATATGCCTTTACTTTCCCAATCAATATTTTTGAAAATGTCTTCAAGTACGGCTATAAACAGCTTTGGAGACAGCGGGTCTCCCTGCCGCACGCCCCTGCCAATAGTGAACTCCTCCCCTTGTTTTTCTAATTTTACTCTGCTTACACTTTTAGAATAGATGTTTTTTATGACATTTATATATGTTTTGTTTACACCATTGTTTCTTAGCGCTGACCATATAGATGAGTGTACTATGCTATCAAACGCCTTTGTGTAATCCACAAAGGCGATGTAGAGTGGTTTATTAAATTCTTTAAATTTCTCCATTATTTGTTCTAAACTATGAATATGGTCTACTGTTGAGTAGTGCGGCCGGAAGCCCGCTTGTTCTATTGGCTGATTCCTATCAATATTTGATGCTATTCTCCTTAAGATCACTGATGAAAAGAGTTTATACAATGTCGATAGTAAGCTGATAGGCCTATAGTTGCTGATATCCATTGGGTTTCCTTTTTTATACAATAATATTATATTTGATTTGCTCCATTGAGAAGGTACCTGCTCTTTTTCTAGTACTAGATTGAATAGCTCTGCTAGATGTGCAGCTAGAATTGGGGCTCCGATTTTCAAGGCTTCATTCGTGATGTTATCATCGCCTGGGCTCTTTTCGAGTTTAAGATGTTTAATTTGAGCCATTATTTCTGGTTCCGTTATTGGGTCTACTGGTATTTCGCCTATATCTCCTGTTATATTACTCAGATCTACTTCAACTTCTAGTCTCTTGTCGTGTGATGGTCTTTCGTAAAGTGAGGTATAGAAAGCTGTAGCACATTTTAATATTCCTTCTCTGTCTATGTTCTTGCCCGTGTCGCTATTTAAGCTTTGTATCCAATTTTTATGCGTAGATAGATCTTTGAAGGCTCTTTTTGAGCTACGGAAAGAAAGCATGTTTTTCTCTATGATTTTCCTTCTATAGTTGACATAATCTTTTTTAATCGATCTGTTGGTTTGTTTAAATAATTTCTTTAGTTTATCTCTCAACACTTTTGATTTGTTCTTTGTAAATATAAGCTCAGTCCTTCTGGATATTAGGTTTTGTGTTTGGTTACTAAAAATTTTTTCCTTGTTGTTTACTTTTTCATCCATTTTCAGGCTTTGAGTGATTACATCTTCCAATTTGTCACTATAGGATTGTACTGTCTTATTTCCCTTTACAAATTCATCTAACATTGGTAAGTTCTTTAATAGGTTTTGGATGTAGCTGCTTTTTTCCTTTTCGGACTTCAATTTACTAGGCATTGTTTTAAATGATCCTCGGCTAAGTTTAGGTTTTTGAATGTTTAAGGAACATCTTACTATTCTGTGATCAGACGGGAAGCTGATTTTGTTCAAAACTTCAATATTTGTTACGGATTTTGGCTTAGGACTCAGTATAAAATCGATTTCGTTTTTAGTTTTATTGTCTGGAGAAATCCATGTCCACTTTCTAGATTGTTTCTTTTTAAAGTATGTATTCATCACAGCAAGCTTGTGTTCTTGTGCATATTGTATTAAGCGTTCACCTCTAGTGTTCCGTATGCCATAACCATACTTGCCCATTACTCGTTTTTCATGTGATTTTGGTTGTCCAATTTTGGCATTGAAATCCCCAATGATTATTCTGTTTTTGTCTGCTAGCTCTTGTGCTCTTGTTAATTCCTCATAAAATTTGGTGATTTCCTCTTCACTTGAGCTGTCCGTAGGGGAATATACTTGAATTAATGACAGTGGTCCCTCTTTGAAACTCAGTTTTAGTAGGGCCACTCTCTCAGAAATTCCCAGGAAGCATACTATGTTGCTCTTTAGTGATTTTTTTATTAAGAAGCCTACACCATGAAGTCCCTTTGTCTCTCCAATATAACAAAATATATATTCTTTATGTTCTTCTATGGTGTATCCCATCTTTTTAACTTCTGCAAGCCCTATGATATCCCAATTTATTTTATCTATAGCATAATTTAATTCCAAAATTCTCTCATTAGTTGCAAGGGATCTCACATTGAATGTGCATATTTTAAGGTTGTTCTTACTTTTTTCCAAGTAACTAGAGTTACATGTATTTGTATTATTTATTGTTATATTATCTCTGTTATATTGTTTGTTTTCCTTTGATGGAGGGTGGTGGTCGACTTGCCCCACGGTGACCAGCCGGCTTGGGGTGAATTTTCCAGTTGTTGGTTTAGTTATTGTTGTTGTTTTTAATTTTATTATATTCCGTGTGCCAGTGGTCATTGCTAGTTTTTTGAGAGTTCAGACAGCGAGGCTGTTCTACCTCGTTCCACATAGTTAAGGATATTAGGTTTTATCGTTTCTTTAAAAGTACTCTTGTCACCTGGTGGGATAGAGGTATCTTTTGAGTTTAATTTCTTTTGATTTGATGAGCTGGGCGAGCCAGATTCTTCCCTCTTTCTTTTATCTCTTGTTTTGTCGTTACGTTTCTTCACTATCAGTTTGTCCGATTTAAGAAAAGCAATATTCCCTTTCTTCCTTTCCTCCTCTAGTTGTGGTTGTAGCTGCTTCCGCTTTTCGAGTACTTCTTTTGTGTAATCTTCTTTAATATATACACCAGTAGGAAACCTAGCCTTGTTTTTCAATATGAGATGTTTTTTCCATAAGGATGCTATTGTGACCACAATGGGACGACTTTTGTTGTGCTTTTTGCCTATTCTGTATATGTTTTTAATTTCATGACTATCTAAGTAAGTTCCTGTTTCTATTATTAATTCCTTTATGTAGTCAACCATCTCTGCTTCAAGTTTATTGGACTCCTCGATTCCAAAAAAGATTAGGTTGTATTTCCTTTTTTCGTGTTCTGCTGTGTTAAGTTTTTGCTCTAAATTCGAAACTTTTTCTTTGAGTTTCGTGTTCTCCTGTGTAACGGCTTTTATTCTTTCATCCATTGCCTCCATGACATATTTTGAAACCTCTGCCGTTATAAGTTTGGTTTGTTGGTTTAATTTTTCATCTAATTTTTTGTCCAGTTTTAACAACAATAGCTCCATTTGTTTGTCCATATTTGACAAATATTTTTGATTTTGACAGCCCAGGTTTTGAGGTTAATTGAGTTTGGTTATCCTTTTCAGAACAAAAAGATTTTTTTTTTTTTTTTTAGAATTCGACTATGGCTCAATTGCCCGGAACCCAGAGCCGATGAACCATAGAGCGGAAGTTGTGTTCGTTAGTTGAGTTGGTAGCACTGTCGTAGTTTGACACTTGACATTTGTATAAATCACAAGGGTTATGTATTTAAGTGTCCCTTTTTTCTTCCAGCTTTATATTTTGCACTGTGATTATTATTTATTATTGTGTATTATTGTCACACTTAATGGATTTTGCGTAGGAACGCCACAAATTCACACTGTTTGCACTGTAACTGATTTTTATTTACGGAGGACTTTGACGTACGTGTTAGTTGTAAGACCACCGGAAGCGGAAAAACTTTTTTGCACTTACCCTTTTAAAATATCAAAAACATACGTGTTGACAAAATCCCACTTGAAATTTTCATACGCGATACTTAAATCGCCACTTAGCGCCAGACTTAAGTTTGGGCCACATTCCGTGCCGCTGAGTGTAAAACTTCAAACCAAAGCATAAATCTATTCATTCCTTCAGTAAAGGTAGGGTATTGCAAAATTGATAATCCGTGCTTCAATAGATTTTTATGGTATTGATTTCAAAAATTCGGGCGCAGTATTTAAAATATCGCACGGGCCTACGTGCGAGCGTGTTAGTTGCGGTGCGGTTTGCGCACGCACCCTTCTCTGTCAGTTTCATTATTTATAATTTACTTGACAGGGGTTTGCATTGTGCTTACTAGTTTATCACTGAATGATATATTTAATTAATTGTTATTTTATTAGGTACAAAGGTACTCTTTTATCGCTTTTATTAGACTATGAATAGTCTATAAAGTTAAAATAAAGATTTTATTACCAATTGTTAAATATGGTCCCACGATTGCATTAGATTAATTACCGTTATTCAAATGCAAATATGCAAGAAATTGTCTATTTTAATGGACATTTTTATTTGCATATGTAGGCCAATAGGTATATCTAATATTATCACAAGGTCCTGTGTTCTAGTCCTAGGGGTTTCTTCTAAGAATTTTAACTAAAAATTCTAAGCCCGAGGTTGTGTTACGCCGCCGTATCTCAGACTGTCGCACACCGGTCATTACCGGATAGTGATAGTTATACCTTTAACCCACTGAGACCACACAAAAAGAAGAAAATGGCGATTACATTTTTTAAGTTATGATATTAAATTAAAAATTTAAAAAACCCCCGACCCGAATTAGAAACATGAAAAGAACCAGTCAAGACAAATTTAACGAGCCCAAACTCGATGGGTTTACTAAAAAGGTAGACCAGGGTTACGTCTTCTACCTTCGAGCCTTATCATCAGACCAGCTCAGTGGTTCCAAAAGACATTAGTGTTTCAAATGTCAGATCACACACATGCTTTCAAGCAAACTGAGCGTGTAACATTTCTATCACACCTAACAAACGACCTGATGGCCTTGAAGACCTGAACTGATTTCCACCAAACATAGCTAAGAACACCCTCGATCGGATCGGATCATCCGTTTGGGAGTTACGATGCCACAGGCAGACACATACACATACATTTACACAGACACGTCAAACTTATAACACCCCGTTGATTTGCGTCGGGGGTTAACAAAATATGTTTTTATGATTCATGCGATGCCCAAATATAATTTAGGAACAAAATAAAATTTAGGAAATAATGGTGACTAGAAATCATCGTTGTCCAGTAGAACCTCTTTATCTCGAACTTTAATTTGTCGGAAACCTCCACAAGCCCTAAAAATGTTTCAACCTATAAAACCTTCGTTATGCACTCGTAGTTTTATATATCTTCAAGTAAATATTTTCCCTCTATATATCAACCTCTGTTACACAGCCAATGTTATTTCAAAACCTATACAACTCGAATATTTGAAATGATTAATTTCAATAAGTTGAAAACAATCTTACTTTCTATAACACTGCTGACTGATTGTATGGATTTATTGAATCAATAATATAACGACTGTCGGATCAGGTGCGGACTATTCTGCGACGTCATCTGCTGGATGAGTCTCACCTTGAGCGGCTGCGCTTAGCCTTACCACAGATTGATACTACCCATAGCTTGACTCAGCATACATTGCAAACCAACATCCAAGAGGAGCTACAGGTTAGTATTGATGTGTCAGTAAGTAACCAGAATGATGAGCAATTGAGGAGGACTTTGGAGGATACGATTTTGATGTATAGGTATATGCCTCTTAATTTAAGACCAAAACTGCCTCGATTGCCAGTACATAAACGAAATATGGCGTTAGTGGGAGTTCTAGACCAGATGTTAGGTACCTACCTCATAACATCCGAGGACCTTCGATTCTATACTGTGGGGCCGTTGCAGCGTGTCGTATTGCGGGTGTTACATTCCCTGAACCGCGCACGACCTCGCGAAGGACGAGTCAAGCTCCAGCTTGGCGGACCAGAATCGAAAGGCGTATCATACTGGCTAGAACTCTTATTGCTAAGCTAATCTGCTTCAAGGAGGGTATTAATCGCCCTAGAGTCATGCGATTTGTAAACCAGGCTTTTGCTGGGACTGACACACGTCCGTCGCAGTACTTGGACTGTGTCACGGAACGCATCGACTTCTTGAAGCAGAAAGTCTATGCATTGGCAAAACGCATCCGACGATATAAAGAGCGTATAGACCGATATCATCAGAATCGTCTGTTTCAAAGTGACCAACGGAAACTGTATAGAAACTGGGAACGGTCTAGAGAATGTATGTCTAATGGAGAGCTTCCGAACTCTGATGCTATGTCAAATTTCTGGCGTAGCATCTGGTCGGCTCCCATTATTCACACTGATGGTGTTTGGATGAGTATTGTCAAGGAGAAATGCGCGATGGTAGAACAGATGGTTCCAGTATCCATCACAGCGGAAGACGTAAGTTGTGCAATTCGACCGGCTTCTAACTGGATGTGTCCAGGACCGAATGGGTTGCACAACTTTTGGCTGAAATGGTTCCGTAGTGCGCATTCTTTCTTGGCAATCCAATTCCAAAATGCCATTGATTCTGGATCGTTACCGACATTTATAACAACTGGTGTCACGTTCTTAATACACAAATCCGGAAGTACCACTGATCCAAAAAATTATCGACCAATCACATGCTTACCTACCATCTATAAGCTACTTACATCCGTTCTGACATCAAAAATTACAATGCATGTAAATGCAAATAATATTTTGGCCCCTACTCAGAACGGTTGTAAGCCCCGGTCTCGTGGTACAATGGAACTTCTCCTCATTGACACTGCTATTTGTCAGCAGGTTCGGCGAAACAGAAAAAATCTCACAGCTGCTTGGATTGATTACAAGAAGTCCTATGATTCGGTGCCTCACTCATGGCTCATGGAGGTCATGCGGTTGTACAAGGTCGATGCCACCCTGTGCTCTTTTCTCGAGTCGTACATGAGTCAGTGAATGACAGTCCTTAACCATCCAGGCATCTTTGAGAGTTCTGAATTGACTGAACCGATAGGGATTAGACGTGATATTTTCCAGGGTGATAGTTTGAGCCCTTTATGGTTTTGTTTAGCTCTTAATCCTCTCAGTACTTTGCTGATGGATTCAAGACTAGGCTTTCGCCTCCGCAGGGGTGGTGAGCTCATATCTCATTTGCTTTATATGGATGACCTCAAGCTGTAGTATCGAAACGTTCAGACCTTGTGTCATTGCTGAAGATTACTCAGAACTTTAGCAATGACATAGGGATGGAATTTGGTGTAGACAAGTCTGCGGTAATCAATGTAGAGCGAGGCAGAGTTGTGAGCTCAGAGAATTTAGTTCTTTCAGAAACTATAATTCTCAAATCACTTTGAGAAGGGGAGACCTATAAATACCTTGGAATGTCAGAAGCACTTGGTATTGAGGCAGGGAATATGAAACAGGTAGTGAAGAAACGCTTCTTTAGTCGCTTGAAAAATGTCCTAAAAAGTCTTTTATCGGGTGGTAATAAGGTGCGTGCTTTCAATGGCTGGGTCATGCCCTTACTCATATACACTTTTGGCATTCTAAAGTGGACTCAAACTGAACTGGATTCCCTGGACTGTAAAGTCCGCAAACTGTTGACGTCATACCGGATGCACTATCCACGTTCATCTGTAATGAGGTTGTACCTCCCACGCAAGTGTGGTGGACGTGGCTTCTTAAATACCAAGAACCTCCATAATCGTGAGGTGTGCAATCTCAGGGAATATTTCCTCAAGATGAATGTGTGTATGCATAAGGATGTTGTTGCAGTGGACAAGGGTCTCACCCCGCTATCCCTTGGCAAAGAGAACTGGCGCAAGCCTAAAGTAATTAGTAACTCAGATCGCGTGGCGGTATGGAAGAGTAAGGAGTTGCATGGACGATTCTACAAGGTTCTTACGGGGCCAAATGTAGATCAAATAACATCAGTATCTTGGTTGCAATTCGGTGACCTCTTTGGGGAAACTGAGGGTTTTGTCTGTGCAATTATGGACGAAGTAATCAAGACGAGAAACTACCGGAAACATATTATGAAAGATGGCACTCTAGACATATGTCGAGCGTGTCATCATCCTGGGGAGTCCCTCAGGCCTATAGTTTCCGGGTGTCCTTATCTTGCTAACGGCGAATACTTGCACAGACATAATCAAGTAACCAGGATAATCCACCAACAACTTGCTCTTCAGTACGGCCTTGTCGATTTTGAGATGCCTTACTATAGGTACGACCCAGCGCCAGTTCTTGAAAATAACAGTGCATTGCTCTACTGGGATCGAACGATTATCACTGACAGGTATATTGTAGCCAATAGACCTGATATAGTAATAGTCGATCGATCAGTACGCCGTGCAATAATTGTTGATATTACTGTTCCTCATGACGATAACCTCGTGAAAGCCGAAAAGGAAAAAGTATCAAAGTACTTGGACCTTGCTCACGAGATTACCACCATGTGGAATGTTGAGTCAACTATTATTGTTCCGATAGTCGTTTCAGTCCATGGTCTTTTTGCGAAAAGCTTCGATCAACACCTTAAGAAGCTTTCGCTTAATTGTTGGATCAAGGGTCGGATACAGAGGGCAGTAGTCCTTGAAACAGCGCGTATTGTGAGGAGGTTCTTCACTCTGGAGCCCTGACCACCGGTTGCTTGGACCCGCAAAGGCCCCGCAAACGGAGGAGAAGATTTTTTTTATAAATTTTTATAGTGTTTTTATATATATTTTTGTATTACTTATAACATTGTTAAAAATTAAAAAAAAAATGTAAATAAAGATAAATAAGAGAGTACCTACAATAAATATGATTACTAATTCTTTAAGATAATCTGTGTTGAAGATTATATTGTTGATGGTTACAATATGTTTACAATACTTAATATGATGATGTCAGGTGTTCAGTTTTGGCTCCAGAACTGAAATTTTGCTTTTATGTAGGTACTAGCAGTCGCCCGCGACTTCGTCCGCGTGAAAACCCCTTAGGTATCCTTTAAATTTTAAAGACAGACGTTCATATAAAGTATGCTCTTTCCCCGCTACTCCTCTCAATTTAATTTTTTTATAGTTTCCCGTGCAATATCCTCTGCCCGTCACGTGTACTAAAGATCTACATTTTTTTTAAACATTGATATTACAGTACATTAACATTAACAATATATATTTATGCAAGCTGATGTGTATAGCTTGTATTAAATAGTCTATTTCACTTTTGAGTCTAACTTCATAGTAAAATGTTTTATTAGAGTCGCACTTTTTAGAAATTTTGTAATATCTCCGAAACTATATAACTAATTAACATACTGTAAAAGGCAAATTGTAGGTAAGTGTAGTTGTATAAATAATGACGTAAACGTAAGCATATGAATTAAAAGATTTTTTAAAACACAAAAAGTTATATATCTGCCAAAATATAAAAGATATATGTCGTATCGCGGATTTTTTTGTAGAACTTTTTAAGGTGCATAAAGTTTTCATACAATGATTTCAATTATATCCAATAGGTAAGACAGCGCACGCGATTTACGCCGATTTAATAAATTTCACGGTGTGACTCGCGCGACAAAAACTGTGATAACTTGGGTAATTTATACATATCTTTCATTATCAAAATACAAATCTTTCCTCTTTACAATATTAGTGTAGAAGTGTAGATTTACAGAGTATCCGCAAGAAATTTTGTTTTGTGATACTTCGAGAAAAGGTTAACTATGTCCTGACTATCCCTGTACCAAATATTATTTAAATAAGTTTAGTAGTTTAGGCGTGATTGAGTAACAAACAGACACAAATTACTTACGCATTAGATATTAGTATAGATTCGCCTCCATAACTTTAAATATTTATTACGAATCTTAATATTTTCTTACAAAATTCATCTAAATCTGTAACCTCGATAAGTCGAAACTTCGATAACTCGAAAATTTGAAGTCTCCTTTGAAGTTCGACTTACAGTGGTTATACTGTATTACCAATTCGAAATTGTAAACCGATTCAATAACAAGTTAGTATAATTTAGCAATACGATCATATTAATAAACAGAGTTAACACTTAAAACACGCCACGCTAATGAATTTTGTTCCATCTTTAAATTCAATTAACTAAAAAAATGTCCGTTATCAAATATTCAAACTTAGCGCTTTCTAAAAATTTAAAACTACTGGACATATTTTTATATGGTTTTCACAGATGAATTAAGCTTAGCTCTGGACAGGCTAGGCTTTGTTTCATGGAGATAGGACGTAAGAAAAACAAGTTATTTCACTAAGGACGTAGCCGCGACGGAAGTACTTAATATATTCAAATGAAACTTAGCACGATTAAAGTTCACACTACTAGTAGAATACACAGTACTTTATGGTACTGCAGGCGGGAACAAACGTAGTTTTAGTAGATCTTTCTTTGTCTGTAGTAAAAAGTATTGTTTGTCCGCCTTCAGCACCATAAAGTATATAAAATTTGATATAGATGGAGGGATACTTGTTTTTCTCTTTTCAGTTCATTACTTCAAAGCAGTCGGGTTTTTGTTTTTATAGTAATATTTTTTTTGTCGATAAAATATACGTGAAATATTGTAATCACAACATAATAGTATGATGTTGTAGTGATGTAGATATGGTAGTTACGCATGTAGCATTAGAATCTTCACTCAAAGATCTCTACAATTTTACGGGATTTGAAGCGTGGCGTGTTTTAAGTGTGCTTCTAATCTTTACTTATAAATTCCTTAATCATGGTAAATAAATGTAGTTTTAAATAGATTTTTTAGTTCCCTGATTGCATTTCCAGTTAGTGTAGGTATCTTGAAGGTTGTGAATTTAAACAAAAGACTTCTTTAAACTATTGCACCTACTTGTGCTTATCGTAAGTAAAATTAAAAAACATCGTAAAATTTGAGGGAATTTTCATCGGAGTCATTTTTTGTAAGCTGGTTCAAATTTGGAGGTAAAATGTTTGGAAAAGTTATATTGTCTAAAAATAAAAATTATTGAAAGAAAAAATATTAAACTAGTTATTGGGCTCCCAAAAAACTAAAAATTATTTTCCAAACAATAATTTGTGTCCTCTATCCACAAAAATTACATTCTGTAATTTTTGTGCGTCTCGGGACGCCCGATATAAGTGATAACCTAAATACGTCTGACGCTGTGGGTAAGGGTGTGAGGAGGAGCCTGCCTTCCGCTGCTAGCGGCGCGAGTCTGTCTGGCTTCGCTTTTTCTATCTTATTGCGTATGCGTGGGAAAAAGACCATTTTACGACAATTCATTTTTAAATGATAAAATGTTGCCCAGAGCCTGTCACTCGACGTGTGACCGTCGTCGCCAGCAAACAAAAATATTTGTCAACGTATTGTCACGTCACCATAAAGAGTGCTCATATCATTGCACTTGAGTTGGACTTAAAGTTACGGCGACAAATATCACAATGAATGCCAGGCATTAGAGTTAGTGTGGTAAGAAATAAAATTTTTTAACAAAAAATAGAACCAAAACCAAAACCAAAACTCAAAACGCACTAAAAAGTAAAAAATAACTGTGTCATTTAGTTGCTTTAATTTAATTAAGCATATCTAGGAGTCGGTGCCAGCCAAGGTTTCCGCTGGCACTTTAAGGTTGTTACCTAGACCCCCAAACTGCTTTACTACGTGAAATAAATGTTCCTTAAACTTGGTTGGCACCAATACATAATATGTTAAGTAAATTAAAGCAACTAAATGAAACAGTTATTTTTTACTTTTTAGTGCGTTTTGAGTCGGTTCTATTTTTTGTTAAAAAATTTTTAAATGATAAAAAGTTGCCCACTGTTGCCACTGTTGCTTGTCACACGTCGAGTGACAAGTGACAGTCGCCAAGCAAACAAAAATATTTGTCAACGTATTGTCACGTCACCATAGTGAGCGCTTATATCATTGCACTTGAGTTGGACTTAAGTTACGGCGACAAAAATCACAATGAGCGCCAGGTATGAGTCAGTGTAGTAGAGATAGATACGTGTAAAAACCAAAATAACATTTTAAGGATATCAATTAATAAATATTTTCGATTTATGTAAGGTCTTAGATAATACAACATTCGACTTACTCTTTGCTTCCGTATCTGCTAATATAGTAAATTTTTCGCTATCAGTCTCTGGCTGCGACGCGACAGTCTTGTCCTCCAACAATCGCAACTCGCTGAAACTGTCGCGGTCACGCAACATCCCTATGTTTACAGGCTCGATTGTCATTCTGTAAAAAAGTTTATAACAAAAAGGACATTGCCAAAAATTGTATGGAAGTGTACCCCAGGCTGTCCAGTAATGATATATATGTCATTAAATAGTGCTTTAGTTATTAGTTTCTATTTACAGAAAAACAAAGTTGTATGTAGCTATGCAGTCGCAGGAAAAAGTTATGAAGGTTGAAAAAGTTGACTTTTCATACTACGACGACGGTCACGTGATTCAGAACACAAAAAATCGATTGAAATTTTTATTTTTTTGATGTATTTTCAAGTGATTGCTATTGTAACACGGGTAGTTGTTTAAAATTCATTGTGTATTTAAATAAAACAGTTAAATATGAGCATAGGTCTGGACAGCCTGGGGCAAATTGTGGCAATGTCCTTTCGCGTGTGTAATTGAACTTAACTAGCACTTGACGACCTCCGTGGCGCAGTGGTATGCGCGGTGGATTTATCAGACGGAGGTCTTGGGTTCGATTCCCGGCGGGGCAGATTGAGATTTTTTAAATTTGTCTTGGTCTGGCTAGTTTCTGTAGCTAGTTAACACCCTACCGACAAAGACGTACCGCCAAGCGATTTAGCGTTCCGGTACGATATCGTGTAGAAACCGAAAGGGGTTTGGATTTCATCCTACTCCTAACAAGTTAGCCCATTTCCATCTTATATTGCATCATCACTTAACATCAAGTGTGACAGCAATCAAGGACCAAAGTAGCAAAACTTTTTCTTCGTATAGATAATTTTCCTCTCAGAGAAGGCAAACCATAAGATTTTAAGATATATACAAAGTTTCACTTGATTAATGGATCAAACGAAAATAGGAGATAGTTCACCTAATTATCTATAACTAGTTTGACTAGTTTTCACAAAACTGTAGGAAAACCAAGTTATAGTATTTTTTCGGATTTTTCAATTTTCTGTCCCAGTTCCCAAATCGCATTTTTTCAATGCTTTCGTAGTTAAGATTTTTAAGATCTGATTTTTGTTAAATGCATTAAATTAACAATATATTTTGATAGTATTTTTGTAAATGCTTTATTTTTTCAAATGGAATTATCATTTTACTTTAAGTAATTTTAAATAAATGTCCTAAAAAAAATATGCTTATAAAAGCTTGTATTTAAAAAGAAAATAATAGTCTTGTATATAACACTTACTGTTCTACTTGATGCCTGCTGATTTCCTCTGACTGTTTGTGCATTTCATAGTAGGGAACATCATCATTTTCAATGTCAAAGCTGTCTGTGGACACAATTTCTTTGTCCCTATCCTCATAGTCTGTCTTTGATACAGATAAATTCTGCAAAAAATATTACTACACACTATAAAATAAAGACTGTATGTGTGTTCCCCATAAATTCCAAAAGTACAAAATTATCATGAGTATTAATCAAAGTAGTTTTACCATAATGGTAAAATGGAACCCTTCCATCCATCTGTTCGTCGGTCTGTCCTTCACACTCGATTATTTTGATAACTATAATAATTATTTACATGAAATTTGGAACAGTTATTTAAAACAGTGACCTAACTTCATTGTAGTAAAAAAATATATTGGTTGTTGCTAGATTTATCCCA
Source organism: Mycalesis mineus (assembly GCA_034621355.1). Classification (NCBI taxonomy): domain Eukaryota; kingdom Metazoa; phylum Arthropoda; class Insecta; order Lepidoptera; family Nymphalidae; genus Mycalesis; species Mycalesis mineus. The sequence continues at coordinate 16,347,111 of CM067889.1, read as the reverse complement.
GCATATAGAGGTCACTGGTACATTTAAAGATTGCTGTAAATATAATATATAGGTTAAAGATGCCAAAAAAAATCAAAGCTACCTACTCCACACCATTCATGTTGTCCTATTTTCACAAGAAGCTGCCATGTCAAAAAAGGCTGCCATGGCAACCGTCAGTCAAAGCTGATTACATATTGCAAGCAATTAGACCGTTGCTTATTAGACTGTATAACAATAACATAAGACATATATTACAATGTTTTTGTTTGTTTATAAAAATAAAAATTCATTCTAGTATATATATGATATCTCGGGATACTTTTGTCGTGAATTTTGCATTGCACCCAAAGTCCATAGTACTTACTATTAATATGTCAATGGATATTAATATATAAAAGTCTGATAAAATAATCATACCATTTCCTGTAATCCTTTGATGTGCAACTCTTTGGCTGCATCTATCAAATCTCTGATGTTCTCTATTCCTACCAGCACCTCACCAGTGTAGATATATTCCAATATTGATGCCAGAGTAGCAGAAGATATTTTCTGTAAATTACATGTGGCTGTAAATGGTTTAGTGGTTAGTTTATATAAAGTAGAAGTGAGTGCAAGTTTCAAAATCTCTCTACAATCAGTTAAAAGACCTTGGCCTGAGTAGAAATGCAGCAAGCTCCATATTAGAACAGGCATCTAAAGCTGCTCTCGTAGGATCTTTCCAAATTTGACTTGGAAGGTAGGATAACATGAACAGAGGAGATTTTCGTCCCACTCCTAACAAGTTAGCCCGCTTCCATCTTAGACTGCATCATCACTTAACATCAGGTGTGATAGCAGTCAAGAGCCAACTTATAGTCGATAAAAAAAAATGTGTCACTAATGGATCCCATTTAAACCTACCTGTTCTAAGATATTTGTCTCTCTATTAATTTTTTAAAATAAAACCTTGTAATCTTACAAATTATAGAATTAAATGATAAGATCAATGAAATCAATTCAATCATGCATTACCCGGGTTAGCTTGTGAATACCAAACCCCAAAATCCCAAAAAGATCATTACCAAAATATTTGTGTTCCTATATTTAACAGTGATAGGCATGTTGGAGTACAATAGTTGCCAGGTTAGATTAGTACCTATGAATGTGTAATGACTTAAAATTTAAAATTTAGCTAAATATATAAGTAAATACCGACACAGACCTATCGCCAAGCGATTTAGTGTTCCGGTATGATGTCGTGCAGAAACCGAAAGGGGTGTGGATTTTGTCACACACCTAACAAGTCCCGCTTCTTGTAGTCGATAAAAAAGGAAAATGTGAAATCTCAGAATAGTGTTGTACCATATATTATTCAGGATGACGATGATATTACTATTCTGTTAAATAAAAAATTAAATAGTACATACATTTAATACTATAACAGGGTGTGGACAGTTTGCAGATGCTATGAGATCTTTTATGAAGGAGCTGCTGAGTGCCATTATAACTTGGTGTACTTTCACAAAGTGGCCATCAGCTGCTATAGTCATATCTACAAATTCTCCATTCTGAAAATACACACACATTGGCTTAAGGCGCTTTTCAAATTTTGTTTATTTTCTGTTATCCATACATTAACAGCAAACTTATAAGGGATCCAAAATCAAGTTTGAGTTGTGCTTAATACAAATATACTGCAAATATGTAGGTAAATGATAATAATAAATGTTGAGTTGACAACTATTGTTCCTATAGTTGTTTCAGTCAATGGTCTTATTGTGAAAAGCTTTAACCAACATCTAAAGATGCTTTTACTTGGCTGTTGGATCAAGGGTCGGACACAGAAGACGGTAACTCTTGATATAGTGCATATTGTGAGCTGGTTCCTCACTCTGGAACCCTGACCACCACCACCAAGTTGCTTGGGCCCTTAAAGGCCCTGTAAGTGGAGAAGCACATTTATTTTTTATAAATTATTAATAATGTCTTTTTAATATCGTTTTGTATTACATTGTTAAAAATTAAAAAACTAATATAAATAAAAATGAATAACAGACATGTTAATTTAGCAATAATTGCAAATGTACAGAAACTTTACAGATCATGCCCATATAGCAATATTGGCTGGATTTTTATGTAGCTGATCTATCGCAAAAAAAATGAGCCAGCCTTTCTGTCACCAGTTAAGCAATTAGCCACAGTAGAATAATTAAAAAAAAATTAGCACTGCAGCTATGTGGTCCAAGGTTAACCAAATATGTAACTTTATTTAAAGAAGCACATAATTGTGCCATTTATTGGTTACAGTTATAATATAGTCTTGATCTTGTGTCCTTGACTTGGCACTGACACAAGAAACATTGTTAATGCAAGTAGCATCCCATATTTAGGCCTACTTCATTTCCCAGGGAGCTATCGTCATCATCATTAGGTTGTTATACTGTTATATTGACTTATTCCTGACGGCTTATCAAAGCAGGAATGTTTATCGTGTAAGTGTCCTTTTTATAATTCTATCATTAGAACAACCATGCCGAAATAGTCTACCACCACTCCTTTGACGTGAGGACACATGGAAACCAAATCAATTGGGTATTATTGGATTTAAATAATCTTACCTGCTGTAAATAGGTTAACCCCTTACTGATATTTTTTGGATGCCCTTCCCAAGTTAAGGAATATTGAGAATGAGCCATAGTAATTACGTCTTATCTAGGGCCAAAAATTACTTTATTCAATATACAGACTCCCGTTAAGTTTTATAAATAATTCGCAGACTGTTAAATAGAAGAATCAAATTAAAATAAACAAAACAATCCAATAACTAGCACAAACAAATACAATTACAAACGAGCCGGGTAAAATTAAATCAGGTGTCACTGTCAACTGTCAAAATCAATGTCATTGTCAATAGGATTATTACTAGTAGAATCCTTAGTCTACGGCATTATTCAGTTACCATAAACAAATGACGAAATTGATAATAATTATTGTATCGGTCATTCATATTACTAGTGTAACCTACACTTAATTTTAAATAACGGTATGCGTTGCACAGCAGTACCTTAATGCAATAGATTCCTAAATTGGAGGTCCTGGGTTCGATTCCCGGCTGAGATTGAAATTTTTTTGGTCAGTCGTAGCTACTTACCACCCTGCCGGCAGAGACGTACCGTCAAATTATTTAGCTTTCCGGTAAGATATTGTGTAAAAAACGAAAAGTATGTAGATTTCATCCTACTTCCACAAAGTTACCCCGCTTCCTCACTTAGCTACCTCAGGTATGATTGCAATCAAGGTCTTACTTCATCAATAATGTTTGGATTATTATTATCAGATTTTGATGGTACGAGTAGTAACCGGGACCGACGGCTTTACGTTCTTTACGAGACACATGGGTGTAACACCGCCAACTTTCCAACTCCGAGCTTAGAATTTAACTTGAAATTTCTTAAAAGGAAAACTCAGATTCATTCTACAGACTTGTGAAATCCTAAGGCAAGGCTATAAAGATTCCCCTCTTTCTTACTGGTCTCTGTAACTTTCTTTTTCTTGCCATATTACTACCAAACGTTAGCGATATTTTATATTTATTTCACGAAAAAGTTGTTTCCAAAGTTAAACAGGTCTAAAATAGGTAAAGTATGTAGATTAAAATTATATATATCTTTCAATTTCAGGTAGGCTGTGCAGAGTATTTCCCGCAGTCACTTGGAAATCTAGTCGAAAATGTGGTCAAAGGTGAGGTATTAATTGATTCACTTTTAACCATTAACTGCGAAAAATTTACCAGTATTGCTATATATATACAAATACTTTATTTCCTTGGTCGCCTACGGCTATTGAAGTCCTGGATTAGACAGATCTTTTAAGTTCCTAGTTAGGGATACTAAACTGATGACTATGAGTAGGTTGGCAAGACTATAAATACGTTCCCCAAAGCTAGCAAATTTTTGTTGGTTGTTTAGAAGACCATAGACAGGTTTGTTCTTCGTAATCGTAGGCTTCATAAGAAGGCTCAGAGTCACTCAGCGGGCGATGGAAAGAGCAATGCTCGGAGTATCTCTGCGTGATCGAATCAGAAATGAGGAGATCCGCAGAAGAACCAAAGTAACCGACATAGCTCAGCGAGTCGCAGAACTGAAGTGGCAATGGGCGGGGCACGTAGTTCGAACAGCTGATGGACGTTGGGGGTGGGGGCCAAGGTGGTAGATTGGCGACCCCGCACCGGAAAGCGCAGCGTTGGTCGACCCCCAGCCAGGTGGACTGACGACATTAAACGTGTCGCAGAGAGCCGCTGGCAACAGGCGGCTCGGGATCGTTGTGTTTGGAAGTCCCTAAAAAAGGCCTATGTCCAAAAGTGGACGTCTACAGGCTGGTAATGATGATGATGATGATGAATCGTAGGTATGTGTGTTCTATTGTCTATATTACTTTATAATTACTTAATATTATGTTCGTTATCGTTCGTTGAGGGAATATACGAGTACGAGAGTATCTTCAGTTTTATTGGAGTGAACAATGTACCGTAGATACAATTTAGTCTACATCCCTGGATGTCAAAAAAATAAAACATTCGTCATTAGCTCGATGGGTAATTAAAACTTCAAGACCCGTGTCACCTCTTACCTTCATAGTTCCCGTTGTTTTCCTTGACTGGTCACATTTAGTAGAAGCTTGCAAGTCCAGCTTCGGATTGGCATTTTCATTTTGAACTAAACTTGCTGTTCTAGTCAGGCCTTTAAGCAGGTTAAATATTTACAGGAATTCATTTGGTTCCCGTTATACATTGTTTCAGGTGCTAGCGATGGTAACATTGAACTGGGTAGCCATGTCCTGGGGCTTTACGCACAGTCACACAGCCGGCATGGTGGGTGCTTTGCAGAAACAAGATGAAGGCATCATACTCAGTGAAGGGCAAATATTTTTGATAGGTGTGTTTATTATAAAAATGTATCTTTTAATACATACGAGTAGGTAGGTAATCTTATAAACAATTGTACAAAAATGAATTGCTTGCTGTTCTACAACTATATTTTCTTTTCAGCTGGCTTCCTCACACTTTCTAGTACATTTGGACTTTTGTACCTTCCTGTACTCGGCGACAAACTAGGAAGAAGATGGTGCGTCACAATAAGCTCAATACCACTGCTTATAAGTTGGATCATTTTATACTATGCGAAGACGTTTGCAGCATTCATGTGGGCGAGGTTTATCAGCGGCCTCGGTTGTGGACCTTTATATGTACTGTCTATAATAGCTACTGCAGAATACACGTCATATAAATCAAGAGGATTTCATCTCAGCATGGTAGTGATGTTAACACCGACTTTTGGAATAGGACTGGGTCACGTTCTTGGCTCCCTATTCCATTGGAGATCTTTAGCATTAGTAGGAGTGGTTTTCTCAACTATACACATTATCATGCCATACTTCTGGGTGGAAAGCCCTCATTGGTTAGCTTCGAAAGGCCAATTCGAGGAATGCCAACACTCTTTTAGAAAACTCAATGGAACCGATGCAAGTTCTGAGCATGAATTGCAATTGTTAATAAAAGTAGAGATCAACAAACAAAAAGCAGCTGAGGAGATGAATACAAACCATATAATACATAAACTTTTGGTGGCGTTTAGAAAAAGATATTTTTGGGAATTGATTTTCATGACTGGCGTCATCTACACATACTATACGGCGGCTGGGAAAGTGGTTTTCAGCAATTTAGCAACTGTGGTGTTGGAGGATGTGACGGGAACATCCGACGTTCTGTTGTTCACGTGTGTGGTGGACGGTTTTATTTTTCTAGGAACGTCCATATCTTGCTTTTTAATTAGGAAGTTTCCGATTCGCGTGTTACTGTTCTCATCAGGGTTGACGGCTAACGTGATATTGATAATTTTGAGCGCGTGTCTCTATTTCAAAAACAATGAGGTCTACTTTCGATGGATCATCGTGATACTTCTGGCTCTGTATTTCATAGTCACACACGCCGGTCCTTACCCCGTTATGGACGTATTGTTAGGCGAAATGTTTCCGCTTGAACTAAAGTTTTATTGCTTTTTAGTAGCATCACCCTTAATAATTAGTACTGTATTTTTGTCTATAATAATATTACCCTATTTGGTAGGCTGGATGGGATATCACGGTTTGTTTCTATTAAACGCCGGCATCATGTTTATATGTCTCGGCTACTTCTATGTTCGAGTGCCGGAAACTAAGGGCAAAACTCTGCATGAAATAGAAGTGTATTTTAAGACAAATAATTTCGATGTTGAAGACGTGTTAAGTAATAATGAATACGCAAAGGCGCTTATTTAAAAGTCATTAACAGCAGTTATGAAGTAATTACCTATATAATAATCGCAAATCGCTGTTACATTTACTACAACAATGTCAACTGTCTGAACTGTGTGGAGGCCATTAATTATTCTTATTATTAGATATTAACTAACATACGTTTGCGACTTCGCCCGCTAGAATAACAGTGTATTACAAAAATTGTACGAATTTTTTTGAAGAAAAAGTAGGTATATACTCCAGTGCAATTAGCCTTAGAATTAACATAAAGTACAAGAAAATCGCACTAGAATGAAACCCATCAGGTAAAAAACCCTCACCCTCTACCCCTTCCCGACCTCAGATCGCGCGTAAGTTATTTTTCCTTTCATTTTTATGATATCCTCCTCCTTTTCCAATGGGTTTCATCTTACTGCGATTTTATTTGGTTTCAAAAATTAAATGCACTGGTCTAATATTACACTGTCCTTGAATAATAAATGCCATAACGGACTTTATCTATAGTCTATTATAGATGAAAAATCCTAATATAGGTACATTGTATAAAAAATATCGACAAGTGTGAAAAATATCGCCCCACCAGGAAGCTTTCATTGAATACGATATTAGGTATCGTATCCAATGAAAGCTCCCTCGCTCAAGGTGGGGCGATATTTTCCACACTTGTCGATATTTTTTAAACAAAAAGATAGACATATTCAAACAGACGCAGCAAAGGACTTTGCTTTATAATACGAGTATGTAGTGATTAATTTTAAGTTTAATATTAATTAAGTATATACATTATGGTTGTAAGTTAAATGAAGTATATTTTTTTATCGACACCAGTTGGCCCCTGACTGCTATCACATCTGATGTTAAGTGATGATGCAGTCTAAGACGGAAGCGGGTTAACTTGTTAGGAGTGAGACGAAAATCCCTTTCGGTTTCTACACGACATCGTACCGGAACGCTAAATCGCTTGGCAATACGTCTTTGTCGGTAGGGTGGTAACTAGCGACGGCGAAAGCCTCCCACCAGCGAGACCAAGGGAAATTAAGAAAAATCCCAATCTGCCCCGCCGGGAATCGAACCCAGGACCTCCGTCTTATAAATCCACCGCGCATACCACTGCGTCACGGAGGTCGTCAAAATATATATATATATATATATTTATTTACATTGGCTGTTTTTTTGACATATTGACCTATCTACCCACTTTAGCTCTATGCTTAGGGGTGAAGAGAAAATCTTGACTAAGATATAATTTAGCAGCGAAAGGGTGTTTTACGGTTGTATGGTGGCGTTAAGTCACAATTTTTTTTTATCCACTACAAGTTGGCCCTTGACTGCTATCACACCTGATGTTAAGTGATGATGCAGTCTAAGATGGAAGCGGGCTAACTTGTTAGGAGTGGCACGAAAATCCACATCCACATCGTACCGGAACGCTGAATCGCTTGGCGATACGCCTTTGTCGGTAAAATAAAGACTCCTACTAACAAAGTATTCGCGGGTCGTAAGTATGAGGTAAGTATTAATCATTATTAGCCTATTAATGGCGCAATACAGAGCTAGAATGATTGAGAAGAAGGGACATGGAGCGTATACCCACCACGCTCCAATGTGGTATGGCGGGCTTAAGGTGATAAGTAATGTTTTCATACATTAACGAGGCACGGGTGACGGGTGTAACAACACCCGTAAAAACGTCCTTATCAAGATCAACAGCAGCACAACTTCGGGCATAGAATGTACTGAAAAATTCACAGTAGAAGGAAGAACTTGTTCTTTCACGACTCGACCCACGACCTCGATCGAAGCCCATAGGATAACGTCTATATTAACGAGGCAGTCACTATATAACAATAATTACTCGTGTATATAGAGAAATTAAAAAAAACAAATACCACAAAGCTTTGTTTTCTTTCTCGCATCACAAATTAAGAAAAATCGACAGGTAAAGAGATAACAAAAAATAGAACCGACTCAAAACGCACTGAAAAGTAAAAAATAACTAAGTTGCTTTAATTTACTTAAGCAAATCTATGTAGTCGGTGCCAGCCAAATTTAAGGAACATTTATTTTACGTAGCAGTTTGGGGGTTCTAGGTAACGTCCTTAAAGTAGAACCTTGGCCGGCACCGACTCCTAGATATGCTTAAGTAAATTAAAGCAACTAAGTTATTTTTTACTTTTTAGTGTGTTTTGAGTCGGTTCTACTTTTTGGTAAAAATTTTTATTTCTTATTTTTTAGTGATTTATCGCCATGTATCGTACTCGTACTATACTGTCTGTACTGTAGTATATTATATGGCACTAGTAGCCAAAAAGCTACCGATACCGAGACAAAGACCGAAATCGCTGTAAGCGTGCCTCCAAAATTTGAAGAGTTCCTTCAATTTCCCCAGGATGTCATCATCAGATCCTAACATGATGACAATGGGACCACCTTGGATGTATGCCCTTTCTAATAAAAAAAGAATTATCAAAGTCGGACAACTCTGTGAAAAGTTATGCGTGGTCATACATAAAAAAATATATATACGTGTCGAATTGAGAACCTCCTCCGTTTTTTTTCGTCGGTTAAAAATTTGACGGCCTCCGTGACGCAGTGTGACGGCCTTCGTGGCGCAGTGGTATGCGCGGTGGATTTATAAGGACGGAGGTCCTGGGTTCGATTCCCGGCGGGGCAGATTGAGATTTTTCTTAATTTGTTTGGGTCTGGCTGGTGGGAGGCTTTCGCCGTGGCTAGTTATCACCTTATCGACACACGTACCGCCAAGCGATTTAGCGTTCCGGTACGATGTCGTGTAGAAACGGAAAGGGGTGATGATTTTTAATCCTATTCCTAACAAGTTCCATCTTAGATATCATCACTTAACATCAGGTGTAATAGCAGTCAAGGGTCAACTTGTAGTTGAAAAAAAAAGGAAAGTTCCTAATATCTACAGACAGACAACGAAGTGATACTATAAGATCAATTTTGTAATAATATTAATCGATTTCCTACCAGACCACCTTGCAGTAAATCACAAGCGAATTAGCATATTGCATTGAAGACTAGAAACCAGTCAGTGTTAGAGATGCAAGTGATCTATAAAGTATACTACATCTAAATTACCCTTCTACCATCTTAGACTGTGTCGTGACTGGTTAAATCCTGAGACAAGTTAGTGCAGATTTGATTTACTAACTAGCAGTTGCCCGCGACTACGTCCGCGTGAACAACCCTTAGGTTAGGTAACTTGACTAGCAGTATCGACTGTAATCGTACCAAGTTTGGTTAAAATCCCTTCAGTAGTTTTACCGACCAAACCCGATTTCAGGACAAACTAGTTTTGCCTAGGCTAAACAAGTTCTTCCTGTACGCGATAGGATTATATTAACTAGTAAAGGTTAGTCCAAACTAATTTATCCTAAGCCCGATAGGATTAACCAGTTTAGCCTAGGCCAAACTAGTTGATCCTGATATAAATAGGCACACTCTGGGATAAACTAGTACGGCCTAGTCTAAACATTAAAATCCATAAAACAAAATAAACTTAATAAAATACTCCGTGATTGGAAATATAATATTTTTGATTAAAACTATAATGATTCGTCGTCAAAAGTTATGGATAATTTCTAATACAAAAAATCATACTATAACAAATAATTAATGTATTTTTTTAAGTTTTCCGTGCACAATTTTGAGTCCTGGCCACAAGCTGGCAAGCTCACTTATAACATTTATTCACAAATTCATATAATTCAAATGATAAGCTACCTCTGTCTGTATCTTAGATTGAAAATCGCGTAGAATACATTTTACAACAACAACAACAAACAAGACTAGGCCGTACTAGTTTATCCTAGAGTGTGCGTATTTATAACAGGATTAACCAGTTTAGCCTAGGCTAAACTGGTTTGTCCTATCGGGCTTAGGACAAACTAGTTTGAACTAGACTATACTAGTTAATCCTAACGCGTATAGGAAGAACTAGTTTAGCCTAGGCAATACTAGTTTGTCCTGAAATTGGGCCGGTAACATATATATTCAATGTACAGAATTCACCTCCCTACAGATTTATTATAAGTAGGTATATAGATAACTAAAGCCTTTGGGTACAGTTTTATCGTAATATGTATTGTATATTCTTAGTGGAGAATTGCGGTAAGATTTAATGTAGGCACCTGAACATAAATTTAATGCATTAAAGGAATCCCATTTTTACACGCTTTATATTAGCTTCACTTGTATGTCAGTTTGTCAGTTTGTCAGTTTGTCAGTTTGTCAGTATGTCAGTATGTCAGTATGTAACTCGTATGTGTGTTCGCGCATAACTTCGTCATTTATGAACCGATTTTGATAATTCTTTTTTTGTTGGAAAGTAGATAGTGCGGTGGTGGTACCATGACAAAGAAACCAGAATCTGATGATGGGATCCTGGAGAAACCGAGGGAAACTTTCAAAAATTGTAGGGACAACAAGTACGTTTGTTAGTTTTTCCGATAAGTATTTAAAAGCACTACAATTCGATGAAGGTCTGGAGTCGATCTGATGATGGAGCCGATCTACATATAAGAGAATTCCTTGACGATTTACTGTATTTACCTTGTGTTTGGGCTCGATTAATTTGTTTTGATAAGAACTTTACATTTAGATGGGCTGTGACTGTCATTGAGGGTCTGGTGATGAAGACAAAGTACAATTAAGGGAGCTCCGTAACAGCTTACAGTAGCTACCTTGTGTTTGGGCTTGATTAATTTGTCTCGATGAGAAATTTACATTTAGATGGACTGTGACTGTCATTGAGGGTCTGGTGATGAAGACGAAGGACAGCTGAGGGAGCTCTTTAACGGTTTACAGTAACTACCTTGTGTTTGGGCTCGATTAATTTGTCTCAATGAGAACTTTACATCTAGATGGGCTGTGACTGTCATTGAGGGTCTGGCGATGAAGAAGAATGACAGCTGAGGGAGCTCTTTAACGGTTTACAGTAGCTACCTTGTGATTGGGCTCGATTAATATGTCTCAATGAGAAGTTTGAAAGATTCCAGTTGGTTTAATGTTAACTGAGTCATGATCTGATGATGAGATCTACGAAAACTCGAGGAAACTCTTCAAACTTTATTTTTACACGCTTTTTATTAGCTTCACTTGTATGTCAGTTTGTCAGTATGTCAGTATATAACTCTCCGTGGGTAATCTGCGCGCCTGCGGCCTTCCTTGGTTCTGGTAGCCGTTTCTCAGGCTCCCTCTCCGAAATTGAACTCTGATTCCCCGTATTTATAATATTTATTAAATAATTATTTTATTCTCACTAATAAATAAATTACTAGCGACTGTGTGGCCGAGCGGTTTAAGTGCTAATCTGCCCGTACAACAGTCGCTCAGGCGTGGGTTCGAGCCCTGGCAGTCGCAATTTTTCTGCGACTTCCAAGGCTCGCTCCCGTGCCGACTGTACTCTGGCCAGGTTTCTGTGGTTTCCTTGGTCACTGTGCTAAGGGTGGGGCACAGGCAAATGCGGGTACAGATTGTAAGTAAAAATAAGAATTGTAAACATCGAATGTGAATTCGATGTCGACGCTTACTATGAAACATAGTATGAATATTTTTGATAATCAATAAATAATAGTTTAAAAAAACTAAAAAATCCCGCTTTTATAAATAAACCAAACTAAAAAGTAAAAAATAAATAATAGTTTAAAAAAACTAAAAACACGCTTTTTATAGAAACCCAAACTAAAAAATAGAAAATAATTTTAATAAATTTAAATTAAGAATAGTGTTAAAATTTTCATTAACTATAAATTAATAATAGTGTAAATAAAAAAAAATTATTTCATTTTAAAAAAAGCGTGGGGTGCTTTTTAAGATATTATCAAAATGATAATCACTCTACTCATATCTGTCAATAAAATATTTATAACTATATTGACACCATGCACCCCACGCTTTTTTAAAATAAAATAATTTCTTTTTATTTACACTATTATTAATTTATAGTTAATGAAAATTTTAACACTATTCTTAATTTAAATTTATTAAAATTATTTTCTATTTTTTAGTTTGGGTTTCTATAAAAAGCGTGTTTTTAGTTTTTTTAAACTATTATTTATTAGCTTGGAGTTTATCGGGCCCGTGGTCCTGCATCGACTTCATGCCTCGTTATACTAAATAGTTATTTCTCTATCTTAGCATCGTTCATCACATCTACTTGACGCTGTAATGTCCTCCGTAATTGCCATTCCATAGACGGGTAAACCCGGTATTTTTACCCGACTGCGTCAGAAGGAGGGTTATGTTTTTCGAGCGTATGTATGTATGTATGTATATTTCTTCGGCACGCGCTATAGCCTAAACGGCTGAACGGATTTTGACATGTGAGGTGTCGTTGAATTTGTTAAAATTGTGGTAGTGACATAGGCTACATAAATTTTCAAAATGGCGGCTGTAAATGGGGTAAAAAAGGGGGGATGTGTGTATTTTTTCTCTTATCTTAGCAATATGAGTACCAATTGAAAGGTCGTAAAAAGACCATTTCAAAAATATAAATATCATATCATATTCATATTACTTTTTTAACAAAAAATGGCAAAAAGTGTACCAAGTGTACCGTCTCATTTCTATACCATAAACTAAAACTAAAAAGTCTCAAATAAAATTATTATTATAAAAACCAAAAACCCGACTGCTTAGAAGTTATGAACTGAAAAGAGAAAAACAAGGATCACTATATCTGTATAAAATTCTAAATACTTTATGGTGCTGCAGGCGGGGACGAACGTAGCTTTGGTAGATCTTTCTTTCCCCGCAAGTTAAAGTATTTTGTCCCTGTTTGCAGCACCATAAAGTATTTAGAATTTTATACAGATATAGTAAACCTTGTTTTCCTCTTTTCAGTTCATAAGTTCTAAGTAGTCGGGTTTTTGGTTTTTATAATAATAATTTTATGCTATCTAGTTATCATCGAATCTGATCTCACTATGCCATAAAGTTTTATAGATTAAAGCATAACATGACTGTAATGTACTCACTTATTTAGGTAAATTACTATTTAACTAGGTAACCATTTTGTTGACTTACTGTCGCAGGGACACACTTTCAGTATCGTATTAGTCACTCTTTGACTTCCGTATTTGAACTGCCCGTGCTCCAATGCGACGCCCGTATATATAGGCTGTTCTCAATGTATGGTACGGCACGGCAGTTACAATATTATTAATACTACCCTCTTTATTTTTACTTATTTTTCTCCTAAGTCAAAAGTATGGATTCATTGTATTCTACAACAACAAAATGTAAAATTAACTATAGGTTCTCATAACATAAGAATAAAGGATAATTATTAACTCGTTAAATTTATTATACGTATCTAGTAAATTTTTATAATCGGATGTTTGCGATTCGGTTTTGATAATAATGTACTTGGCTCCAACGGATTTCCGTATACAGACGCTACCATTAGAAGCGCAGCAATATGCATAATTTAACGTTTTTAATGTTTCGAGCAAAGCTAATAAGGTGAGAAAAAAATTTCAACAAAAAATATAACCAACTCAAAACGCACTAAAAAGTAAAAAATAACAGCGGCATTTAGTTGCTTTAATTTATTTAAGCATATGTATGAAGTCGGTGCCAGCCTAAGTTTACTTTAAGGACATTACCGCACCAACTAATTGCCGCAGTTATTTTTTACTTTTTAGTGCGTTTTGAGTCGGTTATATTTTTTGTTAAAAATTTTTATTTCTAACTTTATAGTGATTTATCGACACGTAACTTACTCATACTATACTCTCATAGTATATTATACGGCACTAGTAGCTTAAAAGCTACTGATACTTACACAAAAACCGAAATCGCTGCAAATGTGCCCATAAAATTTGAAGAGTACCTTTAATTTTCCCAGGATATCATCATCAGATCCTAACATGATGACAATGGGACCAGTGGCGGGGAAAGACCTAAATTTGATGTGGGCAAGACAGATTTCGCGAGGCCCTGTCCTATTGCGACCTGAAGACGGAATTTATAAAATAATAAAAAAAAACAATACAATTAACACTGCCAAGTTTTTATTCGAAAAATACAAATAAGATTAATATTGTGTCAATGATCTATGTAGACCAGTGCATTTAATTTTTGAAACCAAATAAAACTGCCTTTTCTGAGAAGGTTTACTATAGTAACATATATATATTTAATCACCATCGAAAAGTAGAGATTTCAATGAACAGAAAGCACACCAATTTAAAAAAATAATGATATTTTGACAGCCAATTTTTCTTTTGAAAATTAGGTTATTTTTTCGATATTCATTCAAAATAAGGTGAAAAAATAAATATTTCAAATCAAATTAATTATAGCGTGTTTGGAGCAAAATAAGGCAAGTTTTCACCAAATTTTATGAAAATAAAATTTTATTTGTAAAGATAAACATAAAAAAACGAAAAACTTGGTTTCTGAATTTTTCACACAAATTTTGAGGTTATGTGAAAAAAAGTGTAGAAACAAAAGTTTTAGATCTTTTTATCAACAAATATACAACTTTGCCATTCAACTCTTTTCCATAGGACTTTTAGTTTTGCCGGAAATCGAGAAAATCCGTTTTTTACCCCTAAACCCTCAACCCCTACCCCTTCCCAGACTCAGATCACCCGTAATTTATTTTTCCTTTCATTTTTATGATATTCTCCTCATTTTCTGATGGATTTAATTCTACTGCGATTTTCTTGTACTTTTTGTTAATTTTAAGGCTAATTGTGCTGGAGTAATGGCAAAATATCATGTTAACATATTTTAAAATATTAACAGTTTCTGATTTTTTGATTCATTGATTATTTTGAAAGGGATTGCGTAATTACGCCAAAAAATAATGTTGTCACTTAAAACCGTGTTGTTGCTTAATTTTGTGTCTGATGACTGAATTTGTTTGGAAAAAATGTATTTTTATGTACATTTTTTACTTTTAAGTACATTTTTTAGCTTTAAAAAACTTATTATTTATTTAACAGTGCAGTCAATGATTGCATTTATTGACGTAGTCATCTCCACCTTGTATTCATTTCTTAAAGTGTATATTTAAAAATAATTAGATTTTTTTTAAAGGAACAGAAATTTCCTGCTTTTAACTTAACTAAATTTCTTAATTATTGTATCGTAATTCAGTCTAGAAGCCATATCTGATTCAATTGGTAAAACAGCCAAAGCTGAAAGTCTTTCCTGACTCATTGTGTTTCTCAAATAATTTTATATTAATTTTAATTTTGCAAAACTCCTTTCAGCAGAAGCTGTAGGTACTTACCGGAATTGTCAATAAAATTCGGATGACAATGTAAATATTTGGGTAAATTTCTTTCAGGCTATTTTCTGTTATATTAGGGGTTAAAGTATGAAATTGCACTTCGTACTTATATACTTCGTATTTAATAGGTACTTCGAATTGACATAGAACCTTCATGGTTTAAGATTTTAAAGTGAAACTTTTTTCATACGGTACCTGTGTAGTTCTTCTTTTAAAAAATGTGCAACATTCGATTATCAACTTTCAGTTGTTTTTTTATTCAGCTTAGACAATAAAGATGGATACTTCGAAAATTCGTGTGATTTTTTAATACGAGTTCCGACGCGGAACTAACGCGGCAGAAACAGCTCGCAATATTAATGTTGCGTTCGGAAAGGGGACTGCTAATGAACGCACTGTGCGATTTTGGTTTAAACGCTTTCGTGATGGAAACTTCGATTTGAAGAACGAACCACGTGGAAGACCGCCTACACAGGGGAATAACTATGATTTGAAAGAGATGGTGGAAGCCGATCCGAGGCAAACTACCCAGGAATTAGCGGCATGGTTTAACGTTACTTTACCAACAATATTGACTCATTTGCGTCAAATCAATAAAATAAAAAAAATATGAAAAATAGATGCCTCGTGACTTGACTGATCTGCAGAAAGAAACACGTGTTGAAACTTGCGTTGCCTTGTTGAATCGATACAGAAATCAAGAAGTAT
Source organism: Mycalesis mineus (assembly GCA_034621355.1). Taxonomy (NCBI): domain Eukaryota; kingdom Metazoa; phylum Arthropoda; class Insecta; order Lepidoptera; family Nymphalidae; genus Mycalesis; species Mycalesis mineus. Next base: position 16,330,880 of record CM067889.1, on the reverse strand, counting down.
TGGATCGAATTGTGACATGTGATGAAAAATGGATTCTTTACGATAATCGTAAGCGGAAAATGCATTGGCTGACCCTAGGTCAAACGCCGCAACAGTGTCCTAAAGCAAAGCTTACCAATTAAAATGTAATGGTAACTGTTTGGCGGTCTCAGCGTAGAGTTATTCACTATAGCTTTCTCCGATCTGGTCAAGCAATAACGGCAGATGTCTACTGCGCCAAACTCCGAACAATGATAGCGAGACTAGCAGTGAAACAGGCCCGACTTATGAATGGGACCACCTTGGAAGTGTGCCTTCTCATAAAAAAGGATTATTAAAATCGGACAACTCTGTAAAAAGTTATGCGTGGTCATACATAAAAAAAATATACGTGTCGAATTGAGAACCTTTTTCGTCGGTTAAAAAAGCGACTCGTGTAAGGGGTTTACTTGTACGCTAACACTAATGTATAAAGGTTGCTGATTAAATCCGATGTTATTAACTATATTTATAATTTTTGTTGTAGACATTTGCATTTTAATGCGTGTAAGATATTTGAGATCAGTTTTTAGGGTTCCGTAGGAACGCGTTTTTCTCAGGAACGCGTAGAGGTATCAAGCTGAAATACATATATATCAAATACTTACGGCTGATGTCCCTTAGAGTCGTGATAAAACCAAGCCATTTATCTTGGTCTGGCTGGTGCGAGGCTTTCACCGTGGCTAGTGGTAACTAGCCACGGCCAAAGACGTACCACCAAAGCGATTTAGCGTTCCGGTACGATGTCGTGTAGAAACCGAAAGGGGTATGGATTTCATCCTACTCCTTGTTAGGAGTAGGATGAAATCCATACCCCTTTCGGTTTCCCGCTTCCATCTTAGATTGCATCTTCACTTAACATCAGGTGTGATAGTAGTCAAGGGCCAACTTGTAGTAGAAAAAAAAACAAATGAAGAAATAATTCCGAAAACCTTTAAATTTACGGAACCCTCGGTGCGCCAGTCCTACTCGCACTTGGCCGGTTTTTTTCTTCTTATGCAACAAGAATACATCAAATACCTAGATGTCGCACAATACATTTCTTATTTGGAAGTTCTACTTACAGATATAATACGTAGGTAGGTATGTTACTTTTTCTTTGAAAATTAAAAATTTTATTGCTTATATTTTAATTGGTAGTTTAGTAGTCCAACCTTTAGCAGTCCTGTAGGAATAAGTATATATCATAGTAACAGTCATCGTCATCATCAATTTTTAATATCTTTATTCTGTGAAATCAATATGTAATTTATAGATTATTTAAAATTATGGTGATATATTAAATTCGAGTTTAAAATTAAAGTCACGAAGGTAACAAACGCGCCTCGATGCGAGAAGAGCCCACAACAAACTCAACCAAGTAATTATTTTGTTATCACCCTTCTATATTATTAAAAAAAATATAACTCAGCATCCAGTTCTTTATAGCAATTCACTTAAACGCCTTTTCTCGTTAATAAATTATTTTGACATAGGCCTCCTATAAGGACTTGCAAGCACTACGGCCTTCAGTCGATTGCATCCAGCGGCTGACGTCGCCTTGAGCGTTGACGTCGTCGGTCCACCTTCGCCATTCCAGCATCTTGAGACCTATTCTTAGGTCAGTCTAGCTAAATAATTGTGTAGATACTTACGAGCACGTAGATTCGAATATATATTGATATTACCTACACACTATAATTATGTTTATTGCGATTTTTCGTTTTCAGTTAGTGAAGATTATTTCGCGAAGTCACCTGTGTAAATCGCTGAAAAATGTGGTCTAAGGTAAGGTATTAATTGATTATCTAAGACGTAACTGTGAATTTTAGCATTTGCTGTTTGTAAATTCATACAATTTTTGATACCTTGTTCGATTATGAATATTGAGGTTCCGGCTTACCAGCATATGCTGCCTGTGCCGCTGTTTTATATTTGCACCTCGAAAGTAATGATGTAAGTTCCTGGTCTAATTATTCTTCTAATGTCTGCATTCTATACCTGGACACCGCTGGCTCTTGTTACGTACTAGCACTGGTCCTGGGCCAGGTCCACGGCCAGGTCAGGGGCAATGTGTTTTTTTTTATCGACTACAAGTTGGCCCTTGACTGCTATCACACCTGACGTTAAGTGATGATGCAGTCTAAGATGGAAGCGGGCTAACTTGTTAGGAGTGACACACCCCTTTCGGTTTCCACACGACATCGTACCGGAACGCTAAATCGCTTGGCGATACGTCTTTTGTCGGTAGGGTGGTAACTAGCCACGGCGAAAGCCAGCCAGACCAAGACAAATTAAGAAAAATCTCAATCTGCCCCGCCGGGATCAAACCCAGGACCTCCGACTTATAAATCCACCGCGCACCATTGCGCCACGGAGGTGTTTAAGGTACAGTAATTAATTTGGTTCCCCATGTATTGTTTCAGGTGCTAGCAATGGTAACGCTGAACTGGGCAGCCATGTCCTGGGGCTTTACGCAGGGTCATACAGCCGGCATGGTGGGTGCTTTGCAGAAACAAGATGAAGGCATCATACTCAGTGAAGGGCAAATATTTTTAATAGGTGTGTTTATTTTAATTTTTTAAAAGTAGATATATAATACAAAAATAATTTTTAGTCTATACTAAAGCCAAACTCGATTGAGAATGCTTGTCAACAAACAAATTAAAAATGAAGGTATAAATCACTAGTCATTTTACACCTATTTGTTTAAGTTAACTACTTAATGACGATTCATGACAATAAATTAGATTAGTAAGCTTAAAATTAATTAATATATTCAATATCTTTTAAATAAGATTTTTTAAAATAACAAATCATAATTTTAAATTTATTAAGCATAAAATGTGTTGCACTTTCTACCTTCATTTTAAATTTGTTTGTTGACAAGCATTCTCAATCGAATTTGACTTTAGTATAGTTTAGCCGTTGAATGAATAATCTCGAAAACGGCTAAACAAAAAAAAAACAGATTAAAATAATGTTCGTTATTTTTTTCTGTATTGTCTGTTTTATACCTTGATTTAGCTCAAAAATAAAAAAAATATACGAAAGTTATACGGAAAAAAAAAAAGGAAAACCTAAAAGATCGATTCAATTAATAATGGTAATTTTGATAATTCTTTTTTTATTAGAAAGGGCATACTTTCAAGCTGGTCCCATTGTCATCATGTTAGGATCTGATGATGATATTCTGGGGAAATTGAAGGAACTCTTCAAATTTTGGAGGCACGCTTACAGCGATTTCGGTTTTTGTCTCGGTATCGGTAGTTTTTTGGCTACTAGTGCCGTATAATATACTATGACAGTATATTACGAGTACGTTACGTGGCGATAAATCACTAAAAAGTAAGAAATAAAATTATTTAAATAAAAATAGAACCGACTCAAAACGCACTAAAAAGTAAAAAATATCTGTGTCATTTAGTTGCTTTAATTTACTTAAGCATATCTAGGAGTCGGTGCCAGCCAAGGTTTCTACTTTAAGGACGTTACCTAAAACCCACAAACTGCTTTACTACGTAAAATAAATGTTCTTTAAACTTGGCTGGCACCGACTTCGTAGATATGCTTAAGTAAATTAAAGCAACTAAATTACACAGTTATTTTTTACTTTTTAGTGCATTTTGAGTCGGTTTTATTTTTTGTTAAAAATTTTATAGCTTTCATCTTGAAACTTTGATCTGCAGACTTCTTTCGACTCGTAGGTAGACTATTATCGGTCGTTATTTTACTGACTGGCTTCTAATAATACGATATGATAACTTATTAAACAACTATACTTTCTTTTCAGCCGCCTTCCTCACACTTTCTTGTACATTTGGATTTATGTACCTTCCCGTACTCGGCGACAAACTAGGAAGAAGATGGTGCGTCACAATATGCTCAATACCACTGCTTATAAGTTGGATCATTTTATACTATGCGAAGACGTTTGCAGCGTTCATGTGGGCGAGGTTTATCAGCGGCCTCGGTTGTGGACCAATATTTGTGTTGTGCATAATAACAACTGCAGAATATACGTCATATAAATCGAGAGGATTCCATCTCAGCATAGTAGTAATGTTAACACCGACTTTTGGTATAGGACTGGGTCACGTCCTTGGAGTTCTGTTCCATTGGAGATCTTTAGCATTAGTAGGAGCAGTTTTCTCTACTATTCACGTCTTGCTGCCATACTTTTGGGTGGAGAGCCCTCATTGGTTGGCCTCAAAAGGCCGATTCGAGGAATGCGAGCAGTCTTTTAGAAAACTCAACGGAACCGATGCAAGTTCTGAGCATGAATTGCAACTGTTAATAAAAGTAGAGATCAACAAACAAAAAGCAGCAAAGGAGATGAACACAAACCATATAATACAGAAACTTTTATTGGCGTTTAGAAAACGATATTTTTGGGAACTGATTTTCATGGCTGGCGTCATCTACACATACTATACGGCGGCTGGGAAAGTGGTTTTCAGCAATTTAGCAACTGTGGTGTTGGAGGATGTGACGGGAACATCCGACGTTTTGTTGTTCACGTGCATGGTGGACGGTTTTATTTTTCTAGGAACGTTCATATCTTGCTTTTTAATTAGGAAGTTTCCTATTCGCGTGTTACTGTTCTCATCAGGGTTGACGGCTAACGTGATATTGATCATTTTGAGCGCGTGTCTCTATTTCAAAAACAAGGAGGTCTACTTTCGATGGATCATCGTGATACTTCTGGCTCTGTATTTCATAGTCTCACACGCCGGTCCTTACCCCGTTATGGACGTATTGTTAGGCGAAATGTTTCCGCTTGAACTAAAGCTGTATTGCTTTTTAGTAGCATCACCCTTAATAATTGGTACTGTATTTGTGTGTTTGCTGATATTACCCTATTTGGTAGGCTGGATGGGATATCATGGTTTGTTTCTATTAAACGCCGGCATCATATTCATCTGTCTCGGCTACTTTTATGTTAGAGTGCCGGAAACTAAGGGCAAAACTTTGCATGAAATAGAAGTGTATTTTAAGACAAATAATTTCGATGTTGAAGACGTGTTGAGTAATAATGAACACGCAAAAGCGCTTATTTAAAGTTAGTGAACAGCAACTATGAAGTATTGGACACCTACATTACAACATATCGTATTATGTTAGCACTTGAGTACACATTGTCTATACGCAGTGTGTTCTACGTTGTTAATAGAATTATTTATAACATTTAAACTAATATAATATGATTATAGTTTTGGTAATGAACTTTATTCATGATTTTTACACCATAACATTCCTCTTAGCTAACTAAAAGTATTTGGCGTAAAATAATGCAGCAGTTGAAGATTAACCCTAAAACTTATTACCCGACTGCGTCAGAAGGAGGGTTATGTTTTTGAGCGTATGTATGTATGTCCATTTCTTCGGCACGCGCTACAGCCTATACGACTGAACGAATTTTGACAGGTGAGGTGTCGTTGAATTCGTTATCAGGACCTCTCGCTGACCACTGCATCACAAATTGTGGTAGTGACATAGGCTATATAAATTTTCAAAATGGTGGCTGTAAATGGGGGAAAAAAAGGGAAGATGTGTGTATTTCTTTCTCTTATCTTCACAATATGGGTATCAAATGAAAGGTCGTAAAGAGACCATTTCAAAAATATAAATATCATATCATGCCGTTTTAACAAAAAACGGCAAAAAGGGTACTGTATCATTTCTGTACCATAAACTAAAACTAGTCTCAAATAAAATTATTATTATAAAAACAAAAAACCCGACTGCATAGAAGTTATGAACTGAAAAGAGAGAAACAAGGATCACTCTATCTATATAAAATTTTAAATACTTTATGGTGCTGCAGGCGGGGACAAACATAGTTTTGGTAGATCTTTCTTTCCCCGCAGAAAAAAATGTATTTTGTCCCCGCTTGCATCTCCATAAAGTATTTAAAATTTTATATAGATATAGTGATCCTTGTTTTTCTCTTTTCAGTTCATAATCAAAACTAGTTTTAAGGTTAAGGTATTGAAACCTTAACCTTAAAACTAGTTTATATACTGCGTGGCGCGAAAAAACATGTCTTTTCATATCTAACACGTTGTCTGGCAGGTAATAATAAATAATTAATTAATGAGTTACTTAATTAGCTTTACGAAATTTTTTCACTGTGCATAATGGCATGCAAAATTTCTTTAGAGAAAAGAGAACAGCAAAACAAAATGTCATCTTAATTAGTTAATATATTTCACTTAATGCTAACACCCTTCTGAGTCAAAGTATTGTCCTCATAAGTTTCGAGCACATCTGCCAAATGTTCGTTGTCTCTAGGTTTCTTGAAGGTGCGTCGTTTCTGGGACACCTTCTTCCGTTTGGGCACGATGGGTTTCTTGGGCCCGTGGTCCTGCATGGATTTGATGCCTTGTTTCTCCAAATACTCCTCTATTTTTGCGTCATCCATTGCATCTACTGCAGTAGCTCGCCATAGTTTTACGAATTCATCGTCAACCTGCAAAATAATTATTTTTTGTACTAAATTTTTTCGAAATAGTGTACCAATAAATAAATCACTACATATTATAAAAAGTCTAGGCCGCGTCTATCTGTATGTCCGCCCTAAACTCAAAGACTACTACTTAATCTAGTCGATCAGTTCAAAAACGTGAAAAATAGACATAAAGGTCTTAAAAATAAGAGCGATGGCTCATTCGATTCGGAATCACCTCTAGAAAAATGTTTTTGAAGGATTTCGGCGCAGGTTAAAAATTGCAATTGTTATTAACAAAATAATATTAACATTTAAGCAATTTTTAAAAGAGCTCGTTAAAGAGGAGGAAATTTCCAATAAAAAAAAAAACCTGGCTCCCGAAATTCTATCTCCATTATGTATAACTTTAATTAGACGTTGAAAATAGCGCTCCGCGCGGCTGTTACGGCATTCGTGCGCCGCCGCTAAATAGATTTCAGCAATAAAAATATTTTTATAACATAAAAAGTGATTTTAAAAATTTGAAAAAATTCTAGTATCTTCTTAACACTTGAAAGAACAAAAGAGTTTAATCATCATTTTTAACCGACGAAAAAAACGGAGGAGGTTCTCAATTCGACACGTATATTTTTTTTTTATTTTTTTTTTTATTTTTTTTTTATTTTTTTTTTTTATGTATGACCACGCATAACTTTTTACAGAGTTGTCCGATTTTGATAATTCTTTTTTTATTAGAAAGGGCATACTTCCAAGGTGGTCCCATTGTCATCATGTTAGGATCGAATGATGATATCCTGGGGAAATTGAAGGAACTCTTCAAATTTTGGAGGCACGCTTACAGCGAATAAAAATTTTCAACAAAAAATGGAACCGACTTAAAACGCACTAAAAAGTAAAAAATAACTGTGTCATTTAGTTGCTTTAATTTACTTAAGCATATCTAGGAGTCGGTGCCAGCCAAGGTTTCTACTTTAAGAACGTTACCTAGAACCCACAAACTGCTTTACTACGTAAAATAAATGTGCCTTAAACATGCTGGGCACCGACTTCATAGATATGCTTAAGTAAATTATAGCAACTAAATGACACAGTTATTTTTTACTTTTTAGTGCGTTTTAAGTCGGTTCTATTTTTTGTTGAAAATTTTTATTCAAAAAGTTATTCAATTGTTAACTAAGAATTTTTTTCCCAATTTCCATTGGCATAAACAATGGAATGAAGGGTATAAATAATTGGCCTAAAAATTTTAAACTTCGCGGAGCCCTTTTGATACATGTACTTTATAAGATCCTGCGGTATCTATATATATAAAAGAAAGTCGTGTTAGTTACACCACTTATAACTCAAGAACGGCAGAACAGATTTGGCTGAAAATTGGTAGGGAGGTAGCTTAGAGCCAGGAGACGGACATAGGATACTTTTTATCCCGTTCGACAGCGTTCCCGTGTGACTTGACATGAAACGTCAGTCACTATAAAACGTGGTATAACAAAAAAGAATCAGACTTGGAATAACAAAACGCAAATGACAGCTATGTAATTGACGTAAAATGACAGCTATGTAATGACGTATGGATGACAATTTGATATTTGTAAGAAATCAACATTAAAACTATTTCTATTAAATAAATAATTAACAAGTGGATTGAAGTGAAGTGAAGTTTAATTAATAATGCCGCGACCAAGACGATCGAATCTTTCCCGACAAAGCCGTAATGCAAGAAGAATACAAAATACTGCAAATGAAAGGACTGAAGAAGAACAAGAAATTGCACGTGAACAGCGCCGCGATAGTATGGCTCGACTTCGTGCTTCTCAATCACGAGAGCAAAGTGAAGCAGCCCGTGAAACAGCTCGGTTGGGAATGCAGAATCGTCGAGCGAACAACAGAAGTCAACAAATAGATAATTTGCGACGCAGAACAAGATATTTAGCTGATTTGAATCGAGCAGCGTTTCGATACGATTGCAGCAATGATTACAGCTTGCATCCTAGCGTTGCATTGGGCAAATGGACGTTGTTTGCGAGTATTGTGGTGCATTAAAGTTTTCCGGAGAAACGCCTGGATTATGCTGCCTTAATGGTAAAGTGAAATTGCCAGTGTTGACTCCGCCACATGAGCCATTGTATTCATTGCTTTGTGGCGAAACACAAGAATCACGCCACTTTCTTGCAAATACTCGAAAATACAATAGTTGTTTCCAAATGACGTCATTTGGGGCAGCCATTATCGAAGAAGGAGGATTTAATCCGACATTTAAGGTATTTATTTTTGTACTTACATAGAATGTAGTTAAAGAATAACTTACTTTATCTATTGGTATGTATTATATTTGCTAATGATTGAACTCTACTCTCCCACAGAAAAAGTGTTTATAACCCAGTTAATACTGTCTGGTTTTTATTTTGTAGATACAAGGACAGATTCACCATCGAATTGGATCATTACTACCTTTCGAAGATACACAGAATAAATTTTTACAAATATATTTCATGGGCAACATGGAAGAACAACTTGATCGACGCCTAGGGATCAATGCAGGAATGAAGCGAGCAATTCTTCAAGACTTGCAGTGAACATCATGCGTTGGTCAGATTGTTTAAGAGTGCTTTAGAGCGCATGCCAAATGATGACTATAAAGTTGTCATCAAAGCAGATAAACGACCATCTGGAACACACGAACGCACATTTAATGCTCCAACAGTAGACGAAGTTGCCATCCTGATTGTTGGTGAACAATTGGAAAAACGCGATATTGTGCTTACACGTCGCGATACTGGGCAACTGCAACAAATATCTGAAACTCATCGATCATATGACGCATTGCAATACCCACTGATGTTTTGGCAAGGAGAAGATGGATATTATTTTAATATTAAAATGATAAATCCATTGAATGGTAAAGTATCAGTATCTTAATAATGGTTAATGTCTGTATTATTTGCCTTTGAAATGGTTAATTATCAAATTTTTAATTTCAGGTGAAGAAACTACAAAGAAAGTTAGCTCAATGAATTATTATGCATATCGTTTGATGATTCGTCAAAATGCTGACAACTATTTGCTGCGGTTTCGTCGATTGTTTCAGCAGTATTGCGTTGACATGTATGTAAAAATAGAAACGGAACGTTTAACATTTATTAGGTTGAACCAAGCCAAACTGCGTTCTGAGGAGTACATCCATTTAAGTGATGCAGTTAGTACTGAAGGAAATACAGCTAATATTGGTCGATTAACTATACTGCCGGCGACGTACATTGGTAGCCCACGTCATATGCATGAATATGCACAAGATGCAATGACATATGTGCGTCATTACGGCCGGCCAGATCTCTTTATTACTTTTACCTGTAATCCAAAATGGATAGAAATTACTCAATTGCTGCTTCCCGGACAAACATCAAATGATAGACACGACATCACAGCACGTATATTCAGGCAAAAAATTCGGTCCGTGATGAACTTTATTGTTAAACAACGCGTCTTTGGAGATACTCGATGCTGGATGTATTCAATCGAATGGCAAAAGCGAGGCCTGCCGCACGCACACATTCTTATTTGGTTAGTGGAAAGAATTCAGCCTGACCAAATAGATGATATCATATGTGCCGAGATTCCTGATCATGAAGTCGATCCAGACCTACATGATGTTGTTACTATTAATATGATTCATGGACCGTGTGGTGCCATCAACCCCCAATCACCTTGCATGGTCGATGGAAAGTGCTCTAAACGATATCCACGGAAATTAACGGCGGAGACTGTCACTGGCAACGATGGGTATCCGCTGTATCGGCGTCGATCACCAGATGACAACGGTCGAACTGTCACAACGAAAGTGAAAAGAATGGATTTCGTTGTCGACAACAGTTGGATTGTTCCATATTCACCACTTATGTCTAAAACGTTCAAGACACATTGCAACGTTGAATACTGCAATTCAGTTAAGTCCATAAAAAATAATTTGCAAATATGTCACGAAAGGCAGTGATATGGCGGTTTTTGGATTGCAATCCTCGAATACCAACGATGAAATTTCACGCTATCAAGTTGGTCGTTATGTGAACTGTAATGAAGCGATTTGGCATATATTCGCATTTCCCATTCACGAACGTCATCCTACTGTTATACATTTGGCGGTGCATCTGGAGAATGGTCAACGAGTATATTTCACGGCTTCAAATGCTATGCAACGTGCTGAAACACCTCCAGCAACTACATTGACCAGTTTTTTTGCAATCTGCCAAAGCGATCAGATGCATTCATTCAAATCTATTGACTGCGTCACAAATGAAGATGAAGCCACCAACTATCCAATTGAATTTTTAAACTCTTTGGACGTGCCTGGCTTACCACCGCACAATTTACGCCTAAAGGTTGGCTCCGTAGTAATCATGCTTCGAAACATAAACCAACCAAAACTGTGCAACGGTACGCGTTTGGTGGTTAGTAAATTGATGAACAATGTAATTTACGCTACGATAATGATAGGAAAATTCAAAGGTGAGGAAGTTCTCATTCCGAGGATCCCGATGATCCCAACCGATATGCCGTTTGAATTTAAAAGACTTCAATTTCCGATACGTCTTGCATTTGCCATGACCATCAACAAATCACAAGGCCAATCCTTAAAAGTTTGTGGTTTAAATCTAGAACATTCATGTTTTTCCCATGGTCAATTATACGTGGCATGTTCACGGGTCGGAAGACCATCTGCGTTGGTTGTTTTTGCGCCTGATAATAAAACAAAAAATGTCGTGTATCACAAGGTGCTTAAGTGAAGAGCAACCTATGTACCTATTAAAATACAGAAATAATAATGAATGATTAATGTAGTTATTAAATTTTTTTTTTGGATTTTTTTTCCAATAAAAAAAAATCTGCTTATTTATTGCCATTAAGGCGGAACAAAGTTCGCCGGGTCAGCTAGTATTTTCATAAAAATAAATTAATTTAATTATTATCTTTTTGAACAGTTTTAAGTTTTAGTATATAATTTGTATGGTTGATATGTAAATTGGATGAAATATTATATATATAGCTTTCATTGAAAAGGCTGCTTTATCTATTGATTCATGGCAGAATTGTTTCTCTTTATTACAACTACTAAAAGTCTGCAATGGCATATATTTATCCCTAAAGATAACTTGCTATCCTGTGTTGCAACACACTATTTACCACGCGGGCGAAGTTGTGGGCGATGTAAAACTATTTCCTGTTTCCGTGGATAAATCAGTATTCGAATTAGTCTATGTTACTCCTCATAAGCCTAGCTATCATAGACAAAAGATTTTTTACAATCCAACTGGTAGTTCCAGAGATATAAGCCAAAATAATAAAATATTTTTAACCGACGAAAAAAAACGGAGGAGGTTCTCAATTCGACACGTATATTTTTTATTTTTTTTTTTTATGTATGACCACGCATAACTTTTTACAGAGTTGTCCGATTTTGATAATTCTTTTTTTATTAGAAAGGGCATACATCCAAGGTGGTCCCATTGTCATCATATTAGGATCTGATGATAATATCCTGGGGAAATTAAAGGAACCCTTCAATTTTGGAGGCACACTGACAGCGATTTCGGTGTTTGTCTCGGTATCGGTAGCTTTTTGGCTACTAGTGCCGTACATTTTACTATGACAGTATAGTACGAGTACGATACGTGGCGATAAATCACTAAAAAGTAAGAAATAAAAATTTTTAAATAAAAATATAACCTACTCAAAACGCACTAAAAAGTAAAAAATAACTGTGTCATTTAGTTGCTTTAATTTACTTAAGCGGCTCTAGGAGTCGGTGCCAGCCAAGGTTTCTACTTTCAAGGATGTTACCTAGAACCCACAAACTGCTTTACTACGTAAAATAAATGTTCCTTAAACTTGGCTGGCACCGACTCCTAGATATGCTTAAGTAAATTAAAGCAACTAAATGACACAGTTATTTTTTACTTTTTAGTGCGTTTTGAGTCGGTTCTATTTTTTGTTAAAAAATTTTATATTAAATAATAAAATAAGCAGATATAAAAAAAAACTTTTTTAAATTGATTTTTTGATGAAAGTACGGGGTATTCTCTCATATGCATTTTGTAAAAAGCTTTTTATAATTTTTTTCTACTCACATCAAGTGTGGCGGTTTTGTCATTATAGAATAATATCTTCTTCTTGTCTGTGGGTCTCGTGATGTACAGTATTTCTTGTGCTAAGTTTTTGAGCGCTCTCTCACAGTGCGGCAGTGATTCCTGAACATCTTCTAGGAAGATCCCTCCCAGACCTTTTAAATCCTGCTGTTTTAGAAGCCTGAAAATATTAAATAAACTAACAATGGTTCCATCATAAATTAAACTTAGTTACTGTTAAAAAATTTACTTGAATTTTTTATAAGAATTACTTGTAAATTTTCTAGATAAGGTCAATTTGATTCCTTCTATTTAATCCCTAAAGACTGTCTTAGATGTGGGTCTAGATTTGCAATTAAGGGCATTGAACTGTCAACAGTAAAGTAGATGATAGTGATAGTAAAGGAGTATACAAACTACTATTTATCTCCATATTATATGGGAATAACATAACTTATTATATGGGAGTGAGACTCAAATTGCATATACATAGGTAAGAGAGAGATAGATAGTAGTTTGTCCACTCCTTTATTTACGGGTGTATCCCATTAGTACCTAGGGTGTATCCTATTAGTATATGGTGAGGCAGTGGGCACTGCAAGGCACTTATTGGTAGGATGCAAGGTGCTCCTGGACAGGGGTCTCTACTCACGCCGCCACGACAGAGTACTAGAAATCATACGTGAAGCTATAAGCCTTTCAGTAGCTAGGGCTCAAAAAGGGTTGACGACGAATAAAGACAAACTAACTTCGTTAAAGCAGGCTCAAGTACAAATTCCACCAGCAAGCCTTATTCAATTCTGGGCTCTGCTCCTGATTGGACTATATTAATGGACACGTATGATAAGCACTATAAAATCCCGGAAGACTTAGCTATTACGACATCTAGACCGGATATATTTCTTTTTTCCAAACAAATTAAACGTATAGTACTTGTCGAGCTTACAGTGCCGTGGGAAACAAACATCCCTAAAGACCATGTATTCAAAGTGAATAAATACTATGACCTTACTAATGAACTAACCAAAAATGGCTATGTGGTTAGTTTATACGCGGTAGAAGTGGGTGCGAGGGGTATACCAGCGAAGTCTCTCTACAACCTGCTAAAAGACCTTGGCCTTACTAGAAGCGCAGTAAGCTCCATATTGGAACGAGTGTCCAAAGCTGCACTAGTAGGGTCCTTCCGGATATGGTTGGGCAGGGAGAATAACTTGAACAGAGGAGGTGAGTGTTGACGCGCGTCACAAAGGGTACCCTTAAACCTACACCCGAGTCACAAGTCTCGGGCTCTGTTCGGAGTTTTTCTCTCAGCCACGCGATGGACCCGGCACCCGCACGGTGAATCCATGGAATGCTAAGATATTCGTCTCTCTAACGTAGTTCTATAGAACTGTTGGGATATTTTCCGTGCTGTCAAATTATATCCCAATAGTTCTATATAGTACTATAGTATAGTTTTTGCTCTTGACTTCACTTATACCACATAAGTTATAAACTTTATATTATTTTGATTGATATTTCATTTTGTTTTTAATAAAAACAAGTCCCTTGTGACAAAAGCTGAGTTGTTAAAACCAAGTAGTAGTTGTGTGTAAAAAAATATTCTCTATTAGAAGTTACAGGGGGGGACATTTTACCACTTTGGAAGTATCTTTCGCGCAAACTATTCAGTTTAGAAAAAAATTATATTAAAAACCTAGATACCATTTTAAAGACATTTTGTGCAATTTAATCAAAGCTGTATTTGATATAGTATGTTTATAGATACTCTCAAATTTAAGTGGATATTTATTATTGCAATCAAGAGATTACATAATATACTTATAAAAACTATAGATATTTTATATGTAACATACAAACTAGATGTTGATATTGACATTTCTTAATTTTGTCCCATTAGTTCTATATACTATGCACTAATATGGTGTATCAACAGTTCTATAGAACTAAAATTAGGGGGTACTACTGGGATGCACCCTTATTTTCGAAGGTTCAACGCCTTTAATTGCCAACCTATATTGCTGAATATCTTTAACTGTAAAGTTTTTTTTAAGTTTTTCCATATAAAAATTCAGCTCCATATGTTTTTATTAACAATTTATGAATAATAGTCTTCTTTTTTTTTTTTTTATCGACTACAAGTTGGCCCTTGACTGCTATCACACCTGAAGTTAAGTGATGATGCAGTCTAAGATGGAAGCGGGCCAACTTGTTAGGAGTGGGACGAAAATCCACACCCCTTTCGGTTTCTACACGACATCGTACCGGAACGCTAAATCGCTTGGCGATACGTCTTTGTCGGTGTAGGGTGGTAACTAGCCACGGCGAAAGCCTCCCACCAGCCAGACCAAGACAAATTAAGAAAAATCTCAATCTGCCCCGCCGGGAATCGAACCCAGGACCTCAGTCTTATAAATCCACCGCGCATACCACTGCGCCACAGAGGTCGTCAAATCAAATAAACAAGTAGACACTTCAATTTTACTATTTTAAGCATGAATAAAATGATAACACACCTTAGTAATGATTTCTTATCTTTGATTTTGTATACAGGTTTAAATATGTACTTCCCGTCCATTGTGCACTCTATTTTTGGATTATTCTGTAATGCCTCTGTTTGTAACCACTGAAAATAAATTGAACATGAGTTTTAAAAAGGAATGAATAATCTATTTGTCTTAATAAATTTTAATATGATTTTTTTAAATGTTGTTTTATTTATTTTTTAATTCGTTACACCCTTGAATGCACTCACATCTGATGATAATTAATGATGCAATCGAAGATGAAAGCAGGCTAACTTGTTAGGAGTAGGATGAAGTTCATACCCATATCGTTGTTGATACAATGCAACTTTGTCATCATCGTCATCATCATCATCATCATTATCAGCCTATTAACGGCCCACTACAGGACCAGGCCTCCCTCCTTATAGGAGAGGGGATATGGAGCGTACACCCACCACGCTGCTCCAATGCGGGTTGGCGGGCTTTGGGTGATCATGGTTCATTTATTAACGATCACTATCAGATGATGATGACCACTAGACAAACGAGGCATTCAGCAGGGTGGTAATTAACCATCTGAATCCTCCCATCAGATGTGGGCTAATTTAGGAAATCTTTCTCTTATTAATAGGCTAAAAGTTCTATTAGCAGTAGTTTCCATCATTCATTAATAAATCAGATCCCGATTAGCAGCTGGCTGACATTTTCATATCCCTTTCAACTATTCCTGGGGCCTGAGTCATTAAGAAAATGGTTACTACCTATTAGCTCCAACTATTCCTGGGACCTGAGTCATTAAGAAAATGGTTACTACCTATTAGCTCCAACTATTCCTGGGACCTGAGTCATTAAGAAAATGGTTACTACCTATTAGCTCCAACTATTCCTGGGGCCTGAGTCATTAAGAAAATGGTTACTACCTATTAGCTCCAACTATTCCTGGGGCCTGAGTCATTAAGAAAAAGGTTACTACCTATTAGCTCCAACTATTCCTGGGGCCTGAGTCATTAAGAAAATGGTTACTACCTATTAGCTCCAACTATTCCTGGGACCTGAGTCATTAAGAAAATGGTTACTACCTATTAGCTCCAACTATTCCTGGGGCCTAAGTCATTAAGAAAATAGTTACTACCTATTAGCTCCAACTATTCCTGGGGCCTGAGTCATTAAGAAAATGGTTACTACCTATTAGCTCCAACTATTCCTGGGACCTGAGTCATTAAGAAAATGGTTACTACCTATTAGCTCCAACTATTCCTGGGGCCTGAGTCATTAAGAAAATGGTTACTACCTATTAGCTCCAACCATTCTTTAAACTGTGGAGCTACTAGTGCGTAGCTCATTTGGATGTCTTGAAATTTTGATGAAGCACACCTGTTTAATTTTACTCCCAACATCTAGCTGGTTAGTTTCATCCAGGATATCGTCGAGGCTCAAGGGATGGTCGTCGCCATCCTGGTGCCTGGACCTCATGTGTCTGACGATGCGGGCCAGCACTCCAAACCGGTAAGAGGAACTGCCCGCCATGGTCTTGTAACTGGAAGTATATACTGTAGCTTGCAAAATAGTCCAGTGAAACCAGTTTGCGCTCAAACCGTTTTTCCTCCTAAGTCCATGAGCCTAATGTGGGCTCAAAATACATACTACTTGGGTAAACCTATTTGGATTTGTGGAGTAGCCACATTACATTGTATAAGGGCTATGAACTTATTCAATAATGAGTTTTTATGTATTTAAGACTTTCTCCATAGTAACTCTGAGGTAGAAAAGCGTCAATAGTAACACCTTGCGCATTAAGGAGCAAGTTAAGGTATTAAATTGACTCATTGTCACTAAAATCTGATCATAATAAACATTAAAAATCAAACTTTATCACCCTAAAATCAAATTTACATAAACAAAATAAACATTCAGGGTGTAAGCTCCAAATTCCCAATGCTATAAACTATAAAGAGTGGCCTGGCCCTGTAGTTCACACCTTCTTAATTGTGAGGTATGAGTTCAATACTGGTTGCATAATATACTATACTAAAGGAAAATGCCAGATCCTAACCCAGAAAGAACAAAAATTGTAAATATACTAAAAATATCCTATTTTTATATAACAATAAGCCATTTTTACTGTTGGACATTTAAAATCCTGTTAAAAAAGGTAATTAAACTACTTCCTTATATAACCTCTATCTCTTATACACTGCTGATATCCCAGTATCGAACAATGTACTCACCGCTACATTCGCTGACGATACTGCTGTATTGTGCAACAACAAAGATGCAAATATGGCTTCAAATATTTTGCAAAACCATTTAAACAAAATTGAGTCATGGATGGTTAAATGGCGTATCAAAGTTAGCTCAACTAAATCAACACATGTGACCTTCACCCTACGCTAAGAAGCTTGTAGCCCTGTCACACTAGGAACCGATGTCATTCCTCAAAGCGATACAGCAAAATATCTGGGTATCCACTTGGATAGAAAACAAACATGGAGAACCCACATAACAAAAAAACGTGATGAACTAAATGAGAGATTCAGAAAACTTAACTGGCTCATGGCAAGATATTCGCATGTGTCGCTTAACAACAAATTGCTTATTTACAAAACAATAATTAAACCTGTGTGGACCTATGGAATTGAACTGTGGGGAACAGCCAAAAATTCAAATTTTGAAATATTACAAAGATTTCAAAATAAAATGACATTGCACACATTAGAAATTAAGAAAGTGGCATGGCCTTCAATGGAAGACCAGCTACAAATATCATTAGTCCCTCAACAAATTTGCTTATAGCTGTTGTGGCTGATTGCATAATAGAGGAGAGAGAAAAAAAAAAAAACTACTTCCTTATAATTTACACAGTTTACACCTTTTTAAATCTTTATTGTTGCATTGGGTTCTAGCTTTGTAAATCGTTTTTATTGTTTTTTCATCAAAAGTAGGCTCTATAAGGCTAGTAGCCAGAGTCATTAAGCCTGTTTGAAAATGTATTTAATGAAGCTTTGCGAATGTCATGTCAATGTGATAGCTATAAGGAACAAAAATATGGAAGTGGACAATAACCAACATTAGGCTCGTTTCGAAAACTCTGAGTCTAGAGCTTTTAAATGTAATTTATGTTAAATAGTAAAAAAAAATGCAATAAAATGATGCATAATACATAGTTGTACAATATGTTTTTATTAGTGGGTTAAAGTCCTATACATTGGCTGGCATTCTCCTTTGACAATATAGTCATTTAACAACAATAAATGATTTTATTTGTGTTCTTACCTAGATGCATCGAGTTTTGGTGCTGTGCTGACAGAGCTGGTAGATTTGGATTTTTTCTTGCTGTCATCTTTGAAGGGTGATTCATCTTTCTTTTTCTTTTCAACACTGTAAATCATAATAAAAAAATTATTATAATAATTATCTAACAAGTATAACATTATTATTATGAAAGAATACATACAACCATCTATTGATTTACTAATAATTTTATTGATACTGTTTAAACAAAGATTTATAACACTTTTCACAGGAAAAAGAAACAAGAAGCATTAAATTTATTCTATTTTATATAAGACACACATACAACTAAAATATCATAGTAAATTCTGACATGCCTATCTAAGTAACTGCACTGACATAAACTAGAATTGGTTATAAGTAAACTTTTAAAAATTCTATTTATTTATCTTGTAAAATGATAAAATCTACAATATAGTTGAATGTTAAAAGAATGAAGACTTATGTTCAACATAGTGAACAACACTATGATATGGTATTAATAACTTTAAACTGTAAATTGACCTTGTAAATATTTTTTTAACAACTTATTATAATAAATAACTATTAGGTGAGGGATTTCACAGTGAGCAGTATGAAATTATAGCATACCTACGAATACTTACGACTTTTTTGTAAATCCAAACAATGAAAAGTGAAATCTATTATGATCTAAATATAATATAATAATTGCATATATTACGTAGGTGGGCCCTTAATCAGGATATCGCGATATCCGCGGGAGGGAGCGAGAGGAGGAAAAGTAATTGGTAATTGCTAGTGAAGGGGCTAGTTCAGTTGCTTCCACATTCACACAAGTGTATAACAAGTATGTGACCTACCTCGGCGTCGCGAGTGCCTTTTTCCTAAACGCTTCGCGTTCTCGAAGCAGTGCGGGATCCATATTTTACTAGTGAATTTTATTTACACTCATATGCAAAAAGTAAGTAATATTTGGTTAACAAAATATTTATTATTTAGCCAATTTAAAAATTTATTTGCGCGATTTCTCTTTTATGTCAATTGTTAATGTCAATGTGTCAAATGTGCAATGTCGTTGTCAATGTCACTATATTTTTTTATTCTTTTAAGACGATCCGAATACTTGCATTTCTAGTCTTTTAAATGGATTAAAAAGTATTGTATTGGTACATAAATACTTTAGTAAAATTTCAAGTAAAAAATTCAGTTGGTCTTGTTAAACGTGGTTATCTTACAAAAATTCTTTGATAGTAATATAAATCAGAGTTAATTTTACAATGCAATTTTATAAGTTTCAGGCGTCATGCCGATTAAAACTCAACCTTATCTGTCTGATTAAATACTTTATTATTTTATGATAGTTTACGTTATTTCATTAATTTGATTTAATAGATTGATTATTGATATATATTGTACTATTATAAAATTATCAGCGTATTTACAGCGATGATTGGAAAAAAAATTTAAGTTCTATTCCTGTTAGATCAAAATAATAAGTGATTATTGATATAAATAATACTGTAACATGCTACCAGATCGGCTTGTCAAACAAAATAATCTATTTCTTCTAACGAGACATAAAAAACGGTACATTTACATTATTGATCACTAGGCAAATAAAAATATCATCTGCAAAACTTGTTCTCAAACTTGGAACGCTAGTTAGGCGGGAAAAATTATATTTGTTTTGCTCTTCAACTTCTCACGCCACTGTGTCGATATTCGCGGGACGGTGTGGACGGTCTCAATTTCTAAGGTATGTGTAGCACGCGTAACTTCGTAAGATATAACATAGTGCTATAAACCTTTTATGCTATAAATCCCTCTGAAAACACTTAAGTATATAAAAATATAGTGAGCCGTATTGTAATAAAAACAAGGTATATTATTCGCTTTCACATCTTGCTAACGATAAAAAATTCATAATGGTTTTTTAGTTATGATAAGTTACTGAAATATGAATGAAATGCGTGGTATATATAATGTATTCTTTTATAAGATTTTAGTTAAGTAATGTACCTACTTAATTAAGGTTATCTAATGGTACGTATGGTGAAGACGAGGCTATAATAACGTTTGTTTTTCTTTAATCCTTCATTCAATGCATACTTACCTAGTTACCCAACTGGTACTATTTATTACAAAATTAGTAAGTACCTACTTCCCAGCTTTAAAACCTTATTGTCCGTTCGGCAAATCAGACAAACTCGAGAAAACAGTGTAGCGTATATACCTATGCAAAATAAGCATTTTATAAATATATTTAAATAACATTCCCGTGGAATTAAATGTAAGCTATATTATGGTGAAGTTTCATCAAAATCCATTCACTAGTTTTTGCATAACAAACGCCTTTATAACGTTAGAGAGGTTAAGTTTTAACATTATACAGTTCAATAAGTAAATAAATATTGACAAAAATTAATACCAATTTTTATTAACAAAATACGTAAACACCGGTTGATATAACATAAACATAAACATCACGCCTTATTCCCATATGGGTATTCAGAGACCACATCTCTCCATTTGCCACGGTCCTTGCATACTACCTTAGCTTCTTCCACTCTCATTAATCCTTTCATACAAGTTCATCGGTTTAGGGTACTCTTGACCTGGCCATTATTTAAAATGTCCTGAATTTGGTCCAGGAACATTCGCCTTGGTCTTCCCCTTCCAACATTTCCATTCACCCTCGCCTTGTAAATCTCTTTTGTTAATCTTCTTTCATCCATTCTCTCTACATGTCGAAACCATCTAAGCATCCCTTTCTCAATTTTAGTCACTACATCTTCTTTTACACCACACTTTTCTCTTATCACACTATTTTTAACTCTGTTACACAGTTTTAACCCACACATACTCCTCAATGCTTTCATCTCTACCGCATTTATTTTACTTTTGTGCTTCTTCTGCTATACCCAACTTTCGCTACCATACATAAGTGTGGGCACCAACACACCTCTAGGCACATCCGGTCTTGCCTTTTGGGACACTTTCTGGCTGTTCATAAATGCATACAGAGCACCATTCACCATGTTCCCAGCATTTACTCTTCTTTCAATATCACTCTCACACGTTCCATCTTTCGTAAATTTACTACCCAGGTAGGATACAAACTCTTTTACTTCTTCCACTTTTTCTCCATCTATCACAATATTACAATCTGTCACATATTCATCTCTTTCAAAAACCATTACTTTCGTTTTGCTAACATTCACTTTCATTCCTTTCCTTTTCAGAGCTACATTCATAATAGTTACCATTTTCTGTAACTCACTAGCAGACGATGCAAGTAATACTATATCGTCGGCAACACCGATTGATAGTTACCTAGTATTTACCAGTCGTTTCTTGCGACTTTGCTTACATAATTTCTCATTTCCCGTGAATTTCCAATACCTACTATGTTTATCTTAGTTTTGTTTTCTGCTTCATAACACCAGCGGTGTTATCAACGATAGTGGCGTGCGTTTTCTACTAGGGTAGGCATTGAACATACAAAATAACTATAGGTACCTACCTAGAATTTCTTCTTTACCATTAAGTTGAACGATATTTTACTGTTAATGCATTACCTGTAATATACAACACATCATACGGTGACGCAATAGATTGAATGTCAATAAAAATAAAAAACAGGCAAAGTGCGAGATGAACTTAAGCACGAGGGGTCCGTACTATTGTTTAAAGTTTATTTTATCCGTAAGGAAAAAATGGACTTTATCTATTATAGCCTGGTGACAAACAGGCTAACTTAGGCCTGTGTGCACCAAGATTTCGGTTACCATAAGCAAAGGTTAACATAAGCTAACTATAAATTTACTATTCACGACAACCCGTACGCTGGTTAAGGACGTAAACCGGGCGGTTATTTTAACCGAGCTTACGTCCTTAACCGGTGTACGGTTTGTCGTGAACAGTAAATTTATAGTTAGCTTATGTTAACCGTTGGTTATGATAACCGAAATCTTGATGCACACAGGCCGTATTATTTAGTAATAGGGTTCCGTTTTTTTACCTTTTAGGTACGGAACCCTAAAAAGATGCTGCGTGCAGCTTGCATGTGCATGCCAAGAGCATTACTTTCCTTCATTTGGATGTTCTACTGATCGCGCATCACTCTCATTATATCTGCGAAAATAAAGTTTTTTAAATGTTTTTGGATTAGATAATAATTTGATAGTAGATTGAAGCGTCTGATTAGACACTTCAAAGAGTTTATCGACCTCGTTTTAATGGGTAGACCGTTTAGTTGCTTCATTAAATTGTCATTAATATTTTATTGACAAATATTTTCGTGTAACTCGCTAACTTGGTAGATTTGTCTTGCTAAGAATGCCATCTACTCAACATCAATATCGGCTTATTAACGGTCCACTACTGGCCTGCTCTTCCTGACTGACTCCTTCCTTATATATTGGTTGTGGTCCTTAGAACGTTTACGTTACTCTCCTAGATATTAGACCTACTATACTGCTGTCCAATGTGTGCTGGCGGACTTATAATAGTTATGTTTGATTTTTGACGTGACAACGTCTTATAATTCGCTAAAGCCGGCTGCACGCACGAAAAAACATGACTCATGCGGCGTTACCTCGCTTTGAGGCGTTCCATGTGAGGCTTGAAGTGCAAGCGAGAGCGCGGAACGAGCGACAAAGAAGCTCAATCGGCCTTTGCGTTCGGCAGCGTTCGACATCCGTGTATTAAATACAATTATTAAATATATTAATTTTAAATTAAAAATTAATATATTTATTATAAATTTATAAAATCAAAATCAATTATTTTATTATTAATTTAAATTAATATTTATAAAAATATACTTAAATTAAAAAATTTAATTACCAATTAAATGCTACCATTCCATCAGTCATTTACTTAAGACGTTGTCACGTTCAACTATCGTCAGTAAACCGACTTTACAGACAACCAATTTTTTTTTATACCACTTAATGATCTTCGGCGAAGATGCCCTCCGTGGTGCTGTGGCAATAATGGCATGCGCGGTGGATTTAGTAGATGGAGGTCCAAGTTTCGATTCGCGGCAGGACCGATTCAGATCTGACTGGCGGGAGAACTCAGCCGTGGCTAGTTATCACCCTATTGACAAAGACAAGTGACTGAACGTTCCGGTATATGTCATGTAGAAACTGAAGGGGTGCGAATAATGTCCTATTTCTAACAAGTTAGCTCGCTATCTTAGATTGTATTATTGCTTACCACCAAGTGTGTTAATAGTCAAGGGTTAACTTGTTGTAAATTAAACAAAACATTAAATTAAAAATTTCAAAAACCCCCGACCCTGATCAAACATGAAAAGAACCAGTCAAGACAAATTCAACGAGCCCAAACTCGATGGGTTTACTAAAAAGGTAGACCAGGGTTACGTCTTCTACCATCGAGCCATCAGACCAGCTCAGTGGTTACAGAAGACATTAGTGTTTCAAATGTCAGATCACACACATGCTTTCAAGCAAACTGAGCGTGTAACATTTCTATCACACCTAAAAACCACCTGATGACCTTGAAGACCTGAACCGATTTCCACCAAACATAGCTAAGAACACTCTCGACTGATATACCTTTCAAACAAAAAAACCGCGTGTAAATCGGATCATCCGTTTGGGAGTTACGATGCCACAGACAGACACATAGGGTAATTTCGCCTGTTCGCGTCCACTTAGTGCAGTTGGCAAGTTTGACGGAGAAAATAAAAATGTTCCAGGACTCGTTTCAATAAGAAGTTTATGTAATGTGTTTATAATAATAGTCTATTTTAAGGTCACTTTTATTATTTTTGGAAACATCAGATAATATTTTTTTTAAAACAAAAGACATCCAAAATAGGTCTTTTACCCACTTTGCGTCCATAAAATTCAATTTGCGTCCACCCGCTAGACCACTTCGCGCCCGCTATCTTTAAAAACGAATTGAGGGGATGATATTTTATGATAATGTAAAGATAAGTTGGATTTTAATAACTTATTTATCAAATAATAATGGTTATTTCAAAATCACTATAAAGAAAATAATAACACCGATTTATTCTTCTAAACATTGACAAAACTTAAAAAATAAAAACAAATTAAGCACCTATATAGTAATAATTAAAAATAAAGTAATAACCATTCAAAATCAACAATAATTTGCTTTTTACCCGAAAATCAGAAGAATTGTAAGTAAGCTAAAGATCAGCCTTTATTAATTATAAGTTTTTGGCTAAATTATAGCAAAACAAATAGCAAATACAATAATTTGGTTTAATCTTACTACTAAAATAAATGTTAAATCTTAATAATTGTGAGATAAAATATGATTATTCCAGCCCATTCTAGCCCTTGAATTTTAATTAATGACACAAGTCCCATTCAAAAGACTTATCTTTAGCCTCTAAATACCATCTAATACACTTGTCACAGCCAACGTTTTTCTCATCATCATCTTCTACATCTGAAATGGGTACATCATTGCATTCGGGACATTGTACATTAAGTTCCACATCCACCGTATTATTTGAGACTTCTTGAAGAGGGTGTATTTTCTTTTTTTCGTTTTGGAGCACTTTAACGAGTGTGTTAGAGAGAAATCCACATTTGGAAATGTTAAGAAGCCATTCAACTACCTTCTTTTCACCATCTACTCCTAACCCAGGTACTGGGCCCGGTTTCTTCACTCCATCTGGTCTGCGTCCACTGATTTTGTCCAATATTGTGGTCTTTGGAATAGCATATTCTTTACATATTTGTCTTACCGATTTCTTCTTCTCTCGAATTTCATTCAATGCTTTCCTCAAATCTTCTTCTGTATAAGTTCTTTTTTTCTTCCTTTTTCTCATCTCTGAAGAACTCATCCTAAAAAGAAACCAGAATTAAACAAAATACCTATTTCATTTACCAAACATTTCACCCATTCAATTTCAATTGATTTAATAATGGACGCAATTTGTTTGTGCTGTTATTCCATGGAGGTATAGTTTGCGTCCATTGCGGACGCAAAGTGAAAGTTGTATAAATTTGGTGTAGTAATTCGCGTCCACTTTATTTTAACTGTTAACTATAAAAAAAATAACGACATTTATAATTAATATAATTATTTTTATCATTATCAACGTCTAAAAACAGCTCCTCCTCCTTGAGTCGTTTTCCTCATGTTTGAGGGTCGTGACCACCTCCATTTAAGATCTTCCTTACAATGTTGCGCCATCCGCTCCTATTACCGGCCGTTTGAAGAGCGTCATACATCGAGGAGTCGAGTGTGGTGCGGATCTGGTCAGACCAACGCATCGGGCTGCGCCCACGCGGCCTTTTTCCTTCCACTTTGCCAGTGACTACTAGTTTCTCTAGATTATCTCCGTCTTTTCTGGCAATGTGTCCAAAGTACTCTAGTACACGCTTGAGGCAGATAGTGGAGAGCCTTGATTTAATATTAAGCTTAGCAAGAATAGATGCATTGGTCCGAAATGCGGTCCATGGGATCCGGAGCATTTTCCTCCAGCACCACATCTCAAAAGCGTCTATTCGTTTGCGATCCGCAGACTTTATGGTCCATGTCTCAGCCCCATATAAAAAAATGGAGAAGACGAGTGTGCGTACTAATTTGATCTTCGTCCTCAACGAGATGTTGCGGTCTCTCCAAGTTTTATGTAGCTGAGACATGGCACTCTTTGCCATTCCAATTCTTCTTCGGATCTCTGGTTCACAGGAGCCGTTATTAGTTATGGTGGAACCAAGGTAAACGAAATCTTCGACAGTCTGTAAATTGAGTGCGCCAGTGAGATTTAATACCTTTGATCTATCTATGACCATGATTTTGGTCTTCTGTTTGTTGATAGATAGACCTAAGGTGTTGCTGATTCGCTCCATTCTCTCCAGTAGAGAGCACATCTCAGTTTCATCTGCGGCCAAAAGCGTGGTATCGTCAGCATAGCGAAGATTGTTTAATTTTACTCCGCCAATGCGTACGCCTCCCTCCCATTGGTCGCAGGTTTGCCTCATGATGTATTCGCCGTACGCGTTAAACAAGATAGGCGAGAGAATGCAGCCTTGACGCACCCCTTTGCCGAATTTAAAAGGGTGGGACATCATATCCTCGATTCTGACTACACCTTGGCTGTTGAAGTATAGTGCTTGAATAAGGGCTATGAGATGAAGTGGCACCCCGAGTTCTCCCAACACTGTCCATAGAGAGTTCCAGTTTACGCAGTCAAAAGCCTTGCTATAGTCAACGAAGCACATGATGACCGGCGTATTGTACTCATAGGCTTTCTCGATGACCTGCCTAACATTTAGAATTTGCTCACGCGCACCCTTCCCTTTGACAAAGCCTGCCTGCTCCTGTGGGATTTGCCAGTCTAGGTAGTGGCGAATACGTCTGTTAAGTATATGGAGCAGAACTTTGCTTGCATGAGATATGAGGGCCAGGGTGCGGTAGTTATCACATTGTTTTGTGGAACCCTTTTTATGAAGAGGTAAAATGACTGAGTTTGTCCAGTCTTTTGGCCAGTTTCCAGTAGTCCAAACTTGATTACATATTGTGTGCAGTGCCTTTATTCCGGTGTCGCCGAGAGACTTTAACTGTTCTGCAACTATTCCATCTGGGCCTGGTGCTTTTCTCATTTTAAGCAGACTAAGAGCCGCGCACACTTCTGAGGGAAGAATATCTGGCTCCCTATCTAAGGTGTTCCAATCAGCTGTGGGTCTCAGAGTGTTTTCAGACAAGTTACCGTTATATAGCTCTTCACAGTAGCTGCGCCACCTTTCTGCCACCTCGTCTAATTGGTGTAGGGATATGCCATTTACATTATTGATTGCCCAGGATTTTGGTTTGAACTTCCTTGGGCGCACGAAACTTCTGTGTATGTTTGTGTGTCTCTTATACATTTAGGTATTGGCAAAAACGACTTTTCGACTAATTTGTGTATTAGTGTACCTAATTTCGAGAGATTTCTAAAGAAGATCCCTAAAATGGACGCGAATTGGGTGGTGGACGCTAAAAGGCGAAATTACCCTACACATTTACACAGACACGTCAAACTTGTAACACCCCGTCGTTTTTGCGTCGGGGGTTAAAAAAATGAATGGGGGAAGTATGCGCAAATGTTAAAAGAAGATTCAATCATTTAGTCAGCACGATGAAATCCATGCGATACCGGACTTAAAGGCGGAATTACATTACTGTGTTGTGGTCTGTTGTGATGTGCTCTGGCGTGACGACGAGTGTGCATACTATTCTGTCGTGTCGGGGCGCGCTCTGACGTTATTTCTGGCCAATATAACGGCGGCCTTCGGAGATTAAGCACGTTTCAGTCTATTTAAAAAGAAAAGAAAGAAGAGAAGATATTGGGTTCATCCTGTAAATGAACTGAGAGAGAGTCGAAGCGAATATCATTTACTAGTGAAAGAATTAGAAAGTAATGATGATAGATTTCATCAATATTTCAGGATGACCAAAATTTTGTAAACAAATAAACAAAATATTACGTCTGTTCTCTGGCTTGTTAACGCGCTATGTGCGCGCTATACTGCGCGAGATTCTCAGAAACATACTTGTGTGGAGTGCTCTGACGCGTCATAGCCCCCACCACCTTTCTGTTGCCGATCGAAACCGAGCGATCGCCGTCACGACACAACGCGCCCCGACACGTGGCACTTTAATAATGTAATTCTACTCATACTAAATGTATGTATCCGATATACTTCTGACGCGTCACGACACACCACGACACAATAATGTAATTCCGCCTTAACTCGTAAGTCAAGAGGAAAAAGATCTCATCAGAATAAAAAAAAGTACTATGTTTGTATCAATGACTGCCACCGATTCTGCGAATTCTAGGGATGTTATTTATCAGCCTCCTGAATTGTGTCTTTAAAATAAGATTAACTATAATGATGACGATATCAATATGTCTCACGTATTACCTAAATAGGTTTTGTTATTGTTTTATCATCAAACAACACCTGGGATAAGATAAACACATCTCTTATAGATCGCAATCTTCGGCGTAAACGATGCAATAAATACGTACCTACAAGTAGCGGCACGAAACTCTAGCGCTGACCGTTATTGCGCAGAAGTAAAAATTTAGGTATCATGGGGGAGCTTGAGGAATGAGGGGCGGGCGTGCGTAGCGGCGATTGGCTCCCCTGTCGCATTCCGTCCCCCGCACCGAAACGACGCGACGCGGACTTCCAGTGTACAGTCTCGCTCTGAGTTGCATTGTTATTATTGTTAATTTTCAGTTGGTTTGTTAAATATAATTATATATTTTGTTGTTTTTTTAAGTTTGTTTATGAATTTAAAGGGAATAATATACCTAGAAGAAATACCGTTTTGCGACGCCAGGCGTGTTACCATTGCCTGATTCAGATTAGACTAGTCTTATATCTATAATAAAAATTGAGAATATAATAATGTTTTATTTTTCTACTCCCCGTAAGCTTTTCAAAATTTATTTATTCATTTATGGTAACTATCCATATATTTTAATATTTTTAATATTTTAATGTTTTTTACTATATAATTATGTCTTAAGTAATTCGTTCAGCGCTAGACTTACATGCCGCTAGTTATACCGTCGCGTACGCAATACAATATTTACTTTAATTACCTAATTAATATCAAATCATGTTACGACATCGTTTTAATATGTGTGCGTGCATGCGTGTGTGTGTATGTGTTTGTGTACGTTACGTGCGTGTTTGTGCTTATATATGTTATAGTTCATAGTTCTAATTTCCAAAGATTTCGTATTACTTAAGACATAATTATATAGTAAAAAACATTAAAATATTAAAAATATTAAAATATATGGATAGTTACCATAAATGAATAAATAAATTTTGAAAAGCTTACGGGGAGTAGAAAAATAAAACATTATTATATTCTCAATTTTTATTATAGATATAAGACTAGTCTAATCTGAATCAGGCAATGGTAACACGCCTGGCGTCGCAAAACGGTATTTCTTCTAGGTATATTATTCCCTTTAAATTCATAAACAAACTTAAAAAAACAACAAAATATATAATTATATTTAACAAACCAACTGAAAATTAACAATAATAACAATGCAACTCAGAGCGAGACTGTACACTGGAAGTCCGCGTCGCGTCGTTTCGGTGCGGGGGACGGAATGCGACAGGGGAGCCAATCGCCGCTACGCACGCCCGCCCCTCATTCCTCAAGCTCCCCCATGATACCTAAATTTTTACTTCTGCGCAATAACGGTCAGCGCTAGAGTTTCGTGCCGCTACTTCTACCGATGCGCAGCCATCCCTACTACGTTTCGTTCAGCGCTAGACTTACATGCCGCTAGTTATACCTACGTATAAAAGTAACTTTCAATCAATCGACTTGCACACTAATGTTATACTGTTTAATGCTTCTCTCTTTAATCACTAGGTAGTTACTTAGCTAGGCTGAGTAACTACTTATTTCAATTATTATTTAAAATTTAATTCACTTATATCTACCTAGTAAGGTAGATAATAATATATAACTGATTGAAATCTTATATTTTAAAAATAGCTTATTGTGTTAAAGAGTTTTAAGAGCCAACGAATGTTAGATACTTAGTTGATTCATAAACATTGTAGATTTTTTTGTAATGCTTAGGTGTCTTAGAATCGTCAGTTTTTCTTAGGGTTTACTTACTAAAATAAATTAATTAGGTATTTTCTATTCATATCGAACTTCCGCAAAGTAACGCCTGCTTCTATTCAATCATTGATTAATATTAATTTTTCTTTTTCAGGTTCATAACATGTGGCGTCCAAATCTTCTGTACTGCGTTTTCCACATCGTATTTGTATTGCAATGGTAAGCTTTTTATATTAATATCCCATACTATACACCCCTAGATAGAAAATACGACAAGTTATGATAAACTCGATAGTTTCAGTTTAGATTTCTCAGTTTAGATCT
This sequence comes from Mycalesis mineus, assembly GCA_034621355.1. Taxonomy (NCBI): domain Eukaryota; kingdom Metazoa; phylum Arthropoda; class Insecta; order Lepidoptera; family Nymphalidae; genus Mycalesis; species Mycalesis mineus. The sequence goes on along the minus strand of CM067889.1, from coordinate 16,300,626 downwards.
GGGATGTTTCCCAGATCTAAACTAGGAAATCTACATCGATAACTCAAAAGTGGTAAAATTTCCTTTTTTTCACACAAGACTGGATAACTGAAATTGCAAATTATAAAATACCAACTTTAACGTTAATGTTAAAAGAACAACTGCGGAGTTTCTTGCCGACTCTCCTCGACAGAAACTGCTTTCCGAACCGGTGATAGAGTCACTACGCACTGACACACTTGACGTACTTAAAATAAATGAATTTGAATTTGTTGAACTTGTAATGCAACAATTAGCTTTCTTAACCTTCTATTCAATAAAGCCCAACAGATATTGATCTCATTACGAACGAAATATGAAAGTTGTTAAGGTCAGACATTACAAATTGATTTCAATTATTTATCGACTTGTAAATACTCCGAAATTCTAATTTACTTATTAGCTGTTACAAAATTTCTTATCGTAATTTCGTATATCTAATGTAATTATATTTACTTACTTTTTAATCGGTAATTAATGTTATGCTTTCAAGCGTGGTTGTAAATCTCTATCCACTGTAAAATTAAGTTTACCCGCATATTTCGTATATTACACTTTTGATTGAAATTATTTGTACGTGTTTTTTTAAGTTAAATCAGAGGTTTATGTCTGATACTGCAGTCAAAAGTACAGGCAGATTCGGCCTGTGCTCGAAGTATGTGCGTGCGAATCAGAAATGAGATGCGCAGAAGCACTGACGTAACCGACATAGATAAACAAGTTGCAAAGATGAAATCGCACCTCTATATCTAAAGAGGTATTAACTCAAAAAAGCTCATTTTACAGGAGAGGCAAAAAACTGATTGTCGAGTCCCTGTGCATTGCAGAAGCTTTTTGTATAAATGTATGAACTTTATGTATGAACTTTTAACTTTACAGCTGAATGTGATAAATATTAAGAATCTTGGGTTTTAATAAAGGGCTGGGACTTAAAAATGCATTTTGATAGATGCTTCCTTATATCTTATCAATTTGTGTATATATTTTGAGTTGAACCCATTTTGGTGATTTTCGTTTCAAGGTTGCCCTCTTTTGTATTCACCTTGCCAGTAATACTGGTTCAACTCAAAATGTTTAGTTGATTAACTCAGCACTAACTATCAAAATGGCGACAACTCGAAATAATGCTCTATCAAATTTCAACAATATGGGTATAACCCAAAATAACTCCAATTTGTTTAAGCCCGGTACGTGCATTCCACTTGTAAATTTGGTCCCGACTGGCGTTGTCGCTGTTTTGGATGCGAGGGGGGTGGGGTCGCTCGTTTAACAATATAGGTATACAAGGACATCGAGTGGCGAATATTCGTAATAATTTCGAATCTGATTTATTGGTCGATAGGTATTGAAATGACAAATTCAAAGGTGTTCATAACTCAAAAATCAAGAATTTTGAGTTAATTCCCTTTAGATCTACGGGTGCGAAATGGCTTTACGCAAAGCACGTAATTTAGGAATGGCGACCACGCAGTGGAAAGCGGTTGAACCCTTACTAGACGACTCAAGTACGACTGAATACCATGGTATTTAAAAGTCCTTACAAAAGAACTATGTCCAGCAATGGATGTCTATCAGCTAATATCGAATCAAGAACACCTCACTTATAAAGAGCGCTTTCACTGAGGTTACCTACAGATATCGCCAGTCGAATGTAAGCAAGTAAATATAAATAGGTAGTACTGTTACTGACTTATGAACTTCTAAATAGAGCATTGTCACCTGTTAATGGAAACCTTACGCAAATCTGGGATTAGTCCGTTTAGCAATTGTATGGATTAATCGAGTTATAGCTTCATATGTTCTTTTAATAGGATTTTGAAAAAGCAAACATACCTATTCCAGTTGGTTGTGTACCTACTTACTTTAATTATTTATATTAACTTCCCACTTGTATGTTTTAAGAGGGGAAGAAAAACAGAACGGTTTGCCATTGCTGTTTCCCTTTATAGAGACTAGAATTCCGAATAACACCTCTGTATTTTTATTAATATCCTTGTTTTGACATGTGATTTTACCAATTCATAAAATTAGCAAAAATTCAAAATTCGCTTATTGGTGAATTTATTATCGGTTCGGAAGGCAGATTCTTACTGAGAAGAGCCGGCAACTGGCAAGAAACTCAGTAGTTGCTTTTTTCTACTAAATGCCTGTTAAATTAGCCATTCTGCACTAGTTTCGACGGCTTTTGCTAAACTTTATTAGGTATCTTTTAGAACTGCGACATCTCGAAGTGTACGTGAAATATTGTAAACCGAAACTAGAGATGAACAAATGCAAATATTTTAATGTTTTGATCGCAGTGTAAGCACAGCCGAAGACCAACCACCGTGGCACTGGTCTTGTGATGATGGCAAATGCGTCAAGTCTAAGTATGACCCACAGAGCTCCACAGCGGCACTTTCACTTAACGCCTGCAAAATGTTCTGCAATGAATATGGTACGTTCTATGACACAAATTTCTATGAAAAATTCATTTCCCTTGCGAAAAATTCGATGGAATCAAGCTGCAATGTCACTGACAAAAATCCAGGCAGATTCGTTTAACGCTGAAAACGGAGGATTTACAGGAGATGTTTACTCTACAGTTGCAAAGACTTTTCAATTGAACATTGTGTTTTCTGTCTTTTGTTTCCTATGTTTATGTTAAATGTTACGCTCGAAATTGGACGTTATACGTTAATAATAATGACTCTTATATCATTAACCTTCAATCCATTATTTTGTGGACTCAGGTATGCTTTGGCCAGCTCCAACAGGGCAGACGGATTTGGGTCGTTTCCTGTCTAAAATAAACATCAACAACATTGAAATACAAATAATGAAGCGAGGAAAATCTGACGATTTAATGCAAGCTGCTGGTCGCGTGAGTAATTTTATAATTTTAATTATGTTTACGAATGTGACGTAATTGTTATCGATAGTTATCGGTGATAAGTGGATAAATCAGTTTGTTTGTATACTGTATATTAATTTACTTCTGTGTTCAAAGATAATAAATATATATTACCTTCTTATATGTTTAGGTATATACACATATTTTAAACTACATTACTATAATTTTTTGATCAGCTTTATTTTTTCCAATCGTTATATTTTTAAAAATAATATTATCAGACCCTTATTTTACATCTTATTTAGTTAAGCCTATTCGAATATTATTTCGTCTTTCTTTAAATCGTGATTTTCATTCTATGGTGAAGTTCAAATAATCATAGAATTTTAACTTGAACTTTTTACACTTAGAGCATTGACATATTAATACTATGGACTTCGGGTCAGCGATAAAAAGTGTCCGAACCAAAAGTAAGCCAAAACGCGAAATGAGATCCAATCGCAATTCAGTCTCATATTAGCTGACTGACAGAATACACGTCAATAATGCCGTAATGTGTTATAAAAAACTTGTAAGAACTACCCGAGTAAGGTGAGAAAAGAAGACGGTGTACCATATTTTCAGTAAGTAAATATTTACTGATGATTTTAAAGTATTATTTTGCTTAGAAACAGGCTATTTTATTAAAATTTTAATAAACTATAAACGAATTGCATAACCAACCAAAATGAACAAAAGTATCTATCTTCTTTTCCATACGCTACCCGCGTATAGGATAGAAGGAGTGCAATATGTTTATCTAATTAACCACATTTAGTTCGGATCTGCCGTGAGCAATAGAATGTTTTAGAACAACGACTGCATAGAGTTATTTTGTTGTTTAACATTTGAATTATTTAATTACTTAATTTTTGAATGAAAATAATTTGATTATTTTCAATTCGAAAATTTTTATTTTTATGTCAACTTTTATTTTTTATTTTTATGTCATGAATATTAATCAAATAACTTTTACCATAATGGTATATTAATTTGATAACTATAAGAATTATCTACATGAAATTAGGAACAGTTATTTAAAAAAGTGTTCTAACGTCATTGAAGTAAAAAATATATTTTCAGTTTAATTAAAAAGAGGAAAATATCGAGAACTTAAAATTTCAAAGTAAAGAACTATGTCGAGTGGCATATAATTTTGTACATTAGTGGATTTGGTTTGTAATTAATTATTATTATAAGTAATTATTATTTTATACAAGATAATTACAACAATTATTATTTGGTACAAGATTTATCCCAGCATATACAGGAGGGATATGTAAATATAAATTAGAATTTGCTGTAAATATAACATATAAATATAAGATGCCAAAAAAATTTGAAAGCTACCGACTCCACACCATTTATGTTGTCCTATTTTCACGAGAAGCTGTCATGTCAAAAAAAGGCTGCCATGGTAACCGTCAATCGAAGCTGATTACTTATTGCATGCAATTAGACCGTTGCAAATTAGACTGTATAACAATACGATAAGACATACATTACAATGTTATTTTGTTTATAAAAACATAAATACATCCTAGTGTGTATAAAATATCTTGGGACACTTTTGGCGTAAATTTTGCATTAGACCCGAAGTCCATAGTATTAATATGTCAATGACTTAGAGCGAAATATTGTAAAACTATCCATATATTATTTTTTTATCTTTGATGACCTCGATGAGAAATAAGACTCAATCATATTTAAGTCTACCAAGGATTTATGTGTAATTGATACATACATATTGTACACTATATTATCATTGCAATAGTTTAAATACTTGTACGTGGTTACTGCGATAAATAATTTATGATTGTAGAGATTCAAAGGCCTGGTGGGGTTGGCGGTACCATTAGGTCTCACGCCCAAACAGACTGGCAAGGCTGTATACGTGTATCTAGTCAACGAGAACCCCGACGTTAAAGGTAACTTTACTTAAATTTTTTTTAAATAAAAATAGAACCCACTCAAAACGCACTAAAAAGTAAAAAATAACTGTGTCATTTAGTTGCTTTAATTTATCTACTTAAGCATATCTATGATGTCGGTGCCAGCCAAGTTTAAGGAACATTTATTTTATGTAGTAAAGCAGTTTGTGGGTTCTAGGTAACGTCCTTAAAGTAGAAGCACCGACTCCTAGATATGCTTAAGTAAATTAAAGCAACTAAATGACACAGTTATTTTTTACTTTTTAATGCGTTTTGAGTCGGTTCTATTTTTTACTTTTTAGTGATTTATCGCCACGTAACGTACTCGTACTATATTGTCATAGTATATTATACGGCACTAGTAGCAAAAAAGGATGACAAAATCCGAAATGCTGTAAGCGTGTCTCCAAAATTTAAATCAGACTAACATATAAAATGGGACCACATGTTATAAAAAATTTGTAAAAAGTTTTTTATAATATATATAAAATAAAATATACCTGTCGAATTGTGAACCTGCTCCGTTTTTTTTTCGTCGGTTAAAAACCGAAGTTGATCAAATATATCGAGAGTTGAATTGCTAAAGAATCCAAAACGCTTAAGGAATCTTCATTATTCGAATCGATCGTAATAGTAGAAAATATTATGCATCTGTTAGATATATTGTAAAGCGAGATAGCACTAAATGTAATTCTAGTTGTAGGCAATTACAGATACCGTAGAAACGCACGGCATTATCTTCTAATAACATTTGAATAACTTCTCTTTATCACTGAGAGTCTCCTAATATATTAATCAGGAAAAAATCTCTTTTTTATTTTTTTTAATGACTGCAAGTTGGCTCTTGACTGCTATCACACCTGATGTTAAGTGATGATGCAATCTAAGATGGAAGCGGGCTAACTTGTTAGGAGTAGGATTAAATCCACACCCCTATCGGTTTCTACACGACACCGTACCGGAACGCTAAATCGCTTGGCGGTACGTCTTTGTCGGTAGGGTGGTAACTAGCCACGGCGAAAGCTTCCCACCAGCCAGACCAAGACAAATTAAGAAAAATCTCAATCTGCCCCGCTGGGAATCGAACCCAGGACCTCCGTCTTATAAACCCACCGCGCATACCACTGCGCCACGGAGATCGTCAAATTATAAATTACCTACTCGTATTTTCAAAACCTGTGCTGAATGCTGGTTTTTTGATAATGATAGCTTGTTCCATGGTATCATTGCATTGTGCACCAATATCAAAAATAGAGTTACATTTTAAAAAACTTTGATATCTTTTTTCGAGTATCACAATTTTCCAATATTATGTCTCTATTCATAGATTTCACCTTGAGTGATACTGATGAAAGCTACAGTTTGAGAGTGTCACCGGAATCCAACGAGAGGATCAACGCTACCATCTTTGCTAACAACTTCTTTGGTATCCGACATGGTCTGGAAACTTTGTCGCAGCTCATCGTGTTCGACGACATCAAGAACCATTTACTGGTAAGCAATAAAAGTTTTTTTTTTTTAATGTCTTCTGTATAATCGTTGCTTGCTGCTTTTATTCCTATTTAATGTTAGTTTTATAATTAAAACCAATTCGTTTTGACATTCTTTAGAACGCAACCACATGTCTACACGTATCTTTTTGATTTTATGTCTTAAAAAAACGAAAAGAATAAAACTTTTTTGTTCCTAATTTGGAACTTAAAGTCCTATCAAATTGACCATGGTCAATGATGTTTTTGTCTTCTTATTTGTACATTTTAGCAATATTTAAAATTACTTACTATATTGTATTTTCTACTCTATATTATTGCATTTTAAATTAGCATAAACTTAAGAAACAGTTTTTTTTGTATTATACTCGTACATTATTTCCATGACCTTTATATAATCTTATTTATTTGTTTCTCTCTGATAGCAATTAGTGCATCTTTTTATTGCAGTTTTATTTTCTATTTCGATGTCCGAGCGATAAATTGTTAAAGTTTCAAACGTCCTTTGACGACCTATTATTATATTATTTGACATTTAAAATGTGTTATTCTAAAGGACCAGAATGAAAAATATGTAAATTAAATCAACTAACACGACTTCGATGTTTATAATTGGGTTTACCTCGTACAGATAACGTAATTAATTTAGGAAAAACAAAAATGATTCATTTGAATTTTTCAATTTATAGGCCGCAATCTTAGAGTTTTAATACTTAGTAATAATTTCATATAGGTATATAGAGCTAGTAGATAGTGTTACTCAGAATTAAGATGCTTGTCATGCTGAACACAAGAATTGTTGTAACCTAAAGTTGCCTCTTAACAATGCCTACCAGTTAAAACAAATTAATGTTAGAATCTTTGAGGGAATAGGTAAGAATTGATCGGTGATTAAGTAGGATTAAGGCTGAGGTTTAAGTAGCATTATCTACGATTGAGTCTTACCAGGTAACATCTGGAAACTTGGACGTAATTTCATAATATAAAATAAAATAAATAAATATTATAGGACAATTACACACATCGCTATATAGCCCCAAAGTAAGCGTATTCGTAAGTAGCTTGTGTTATGGGTGGTATATATATATATATAAACTAAAAAAGATTAGTTATTATTTCTAGAGGGGACGTCTGTCAAGGCCAGACGGGTGGTCAGTCCTCATTAGAACCATTCCACCCAATTCCCGTGATTATATATATATATATATATATATATATATATATATATATATATATATATATATATATATATATAAATATAAATAATATAAATATAAACTAAAAAAGATTCGACTCCCTTTAGATTAGTTATAGTAGTGGGCGTAAGAATTATACAATAATTTTGACATTATTCATCGCTTTCTTATATTACAATTGTACTTATCCTTGGCTTTTAAATGCTTTTTCCTTATATTACAAATTTCCTTAGGCCTGTCTCGTTCAGATCAGTTAAGATTTCAATTTAACCTTTACACACGAGTACAAATACGTCCCATGCAAGGATCTACATTGTTAATATACCAGCTTAATTTTCCTTGAAGAATAATAAAATCAAGAGTCGATTTTATTAATAATTTTCACAGGAATAAAACGAATAATATTATAAAATATGAAATATAAAAGGAAATAAGTGAAACAAATTTTAACTATATATTTTTTGAGAAGTAACAGATTAGCTTATACACTGGCCCCTAATCTAAGTAAGCCCGCATCTTAGGGGCCAGTGTTTTACACAAGAATAAGAGAAAAAATTACAGTTACAATAGTTAAAATAAGAAAAAAAAAAATAAAATAATCATATTGACCTAAGTTTAATTATGTTTATTCTTAAATATAAATAATCTCTAAAGTGTGGGTAACACTTTTCAATAAAAACTAAAAAAGAATAAGTTTAATTACTAATTTAATTTAAAGTTTTCTCAATAACTCGCTAAAACAACTCAATCTAATTACTTATTGCTTTTAATGTAGAAGATATTAATAGGATCTTTTAGGTGATATTGTTAAGAAGTCGGTTAAAAATATGGATTTTTTGCAATTTTGTTTACAACAACAAATATGGATTACTTATCGATGTTATCTATTTTTATCGCTAACCGATCTCAAGAACAAATCGATGTCCTTTAAATATTTTTCGAAACCGGTCCGCGGACATTGACTCCTCGACTATTTGCATAACCGCTCCCAGCTATGGGGAGATCACATCGTGACATTTTTATTGTCTTTTAAAGCTTTGGACACACTTTATAGTTGCGTTTAGAAATTATTTATTATAATTTTTTTGTATTTTGCTATTAGAAGTTAGGTATCATCAGCATATTGTAACGGACAGGCCTTCTGCCATAAATATAGAAGAGCAGATCTTCGACCACGATGATTTGATGCAAGTTGGCGAATTATTAACTTAGTAACGATTATACGTAGGTATAGGCTTTTAAATAAAAAAACGCCTTTTTTGAATATTTTTTTTTCAATAGATAGTAAAAATATTCCAGTATTTGGACTATAATTTTGGGAATACTAACAGATTTGTTTTATTATTTAAATTAGGCGTGTGATATCAGTTTCTACTTTCAGTAGCCAAATTCTATCAGATGTTAATGGTTAACGCCCAAACTTGCTCACAAAGGCACGAGGGTAACACCATAAAGTTCTCGGCAGAGTATTTTACGAAGTATATTTTGGAAGTTATACAAGCTCAGTATTTCATCTTGCGACCTAAAACTCGTATCCATGTCCTTGTGACTCAAAATCACAACCACTAACCACTGCACCAACGAGGCCGTCTATGAAGTTTACCGGGTTATCTAGACACTAAAATGTAGATATTTTTAATATACCAAAAAGTAAATTACATGTAGGTGACAAAAAAGAGTAACATCAAAAACTAACATAAGTAGTTATTCGCCTCAGGAAAGTAGGTCACAAAAGTGGTCTTATCTATTATTTTTATCTACGCTTATCTTTATACGTTAAACAATATTGTTTTAAAAGTAGGCTAGACGTAATACAATATACAACCTAGGTTATATATATGATTAGAAAGGAATCATATAAATCTGTGTGGTGACGTCACAAACAAACATAATGACTGCGTTAGTACCTATGTTTAGACAAGAAAGGAGATGTTGTAAAACATTGCGAAGAAAAAAATTTGAATTTGCACACATTTCAATTAAAAAATCGTATAAACGTAACAAGCAGGTTTAGGGATATTAAATATGTCCTTAAAATTAATTGTTTATTATATTACTAGCGACCCGCCCCAACTTCGCACGGGTGCAATACTGGTACCGACGACGGCGCACGCATGCTCCGCGTGCCCTCCCAACTGTCCGCTATGTCCCTGCATTATGAATGTTATATATCTTGGAAAATATTTACTTAAATTATGTGCTGTAAAGGGCAATAGTGGTCTATATTGAATGCACTAAGTATTAAAGATATTTAATTGAGTAAGGATAAATACGTATTGCTTAAAATCACTTCGTAAAAAGAGATAGACATAATATACCATCGCGGACTTTTTGTTGTTTTTTTCAAGGTGTGCAATACTGTAGTACATTATTTTGATATATCTCGTAGGGTTTAGCCAGCGTTTGCAATGTAAGCGCAAAATATGCGTCAATTTACGACATCACATCAATAACCTCTAAAATTATCAGTGTTTCTCTACTATATTTTGCATGTATTAGACACATAAACCTTCCAGTTGAATCACTCTGTCTGATAGCAAATCCACATGAAAATCGGTTGCGTAGTTTTAAAGATTTAAGCATACATAGGGACAGACAGAAGAAAGCGGCTTTGTTTTATTCTATGTAATGATGTGTAAATTGACTTTATAACGATAAGGATATATTGAGATGACTGATCAAAAATATCAGACAAAAGTATAGCGACTCGAAGCGTAATCAATATTCTTATAATTTAAATCTCCATTATTCATGTGATTTGGTGCCATGCAATCCTCAAGACCAAACAAAAACCAAAAGTTCGAATGCACATTAATCATTGCTTTAAAAGCGTAAATATTAAGATCATAGCCTAATGGTAATCATGACATATTGTTGTGATGTATTCAAATGTCAAGATGAAGAACCTTATTGTGTGCTGATTTAAATATAATCACAATGACGATCTGATTCATCAGGCATTTTAATAGTAATGAGCGTGCTAAAATTATGCAAATGACTTTTTACCGTAACGGTTTGTAGAAAAAAATACACAAGTATACGAGGAGTCATACAAAAAGATCTCTAAAATGTTAGTTTTCGTCGGATAATTTGTACCGTATACAAGTTTAATTTTTACTCCGTTAATATTGCTTCAAGATAAACCAAATAGACTTACAGAAATAAGTTTAGTTAAGTTACAAAGTATATATGTGTGCGTAGCAACAGTAGATACAAGAATTATTTTAGTATGGTTTTTCAAACCCAACGGTCATAAGCCTCCTGCACCTGCGGAATATATTTCTATATTAGGTAAAACATAGATATTTAAAAAATTAAGTAAGAATTTAAGAAATAAAACAAAGTACAAAAAATATGACTTATTGATAAAAGTCATAAAAGGTCATAATTTTTTTATAATAATTAGGAGCTATTCGGCTCTATTTTTATTTGTCGCCACTTACTCGTAGATAATTATACCTAACAGGATACAAATGATGTTATTTTAGAAGATTTTTAACCTCGAGCAACAAGAAGTAATTAACGGGATTTTTGCAAAGTTTATGGGTTTAGTTTTAGTTTATCCCTTAATAACAATCACAGCCGGTAATAAATCAAGATTTATACTAGTTCGTTATTTTGTGTTTCAGATTGCAAGAGATGTTACCATCGACGACAAACCAGCCTACCCTTACAGAGGTATCCTGTTGGACACTGCCAGGAATTACTACTCTCTGGAATCTATTATGGCTACCATTGGTAATTATTATATAACAGATACAATCACAATATATAAAAGAGTGGGAATGGAGTAGAAGGAGCGTTCATAGTCAAGTCACGATAATTCAGGGTTGATTTATTTTGAATGACAACTTATTTTGAGCACATGCTACTGGTTAACTATTGAAAATAACTTCAATGCATTACCGCAAATTTCGCATTGGCGATACGTCATTACTCAGGACGTGCACTGATACGGACGTGACTGGCTCGAAGGACCAATAAATTTGTAGTATAATTAAAAAATCGCTATTTCTGTTTACCTTATCTACGTGATTCCTGAATAAAGATTCTCGACTAAACATCAATAAAATGGTTTAAATTCTTACAATCATTATTAAATCGCTATACTTTTTTATTTTCGTCAAATACCGAATAAAGATTTCGTGTGATAGGTCATTTCATTGATAGAAATTAGTACAAAATTTGTATGTGACCAATTACTATTTATAGTTTTGTATTCCTTCAGAATCTATATTCTCGTCTAAGTATCTTTATTCAAAGAATTTTTACTTTTTAAACCTGTGTTTCAATTATAATTAAATTCCACAGATGCAATGGCCGCGGTGAAGCTCAACACTTTCCACTGGCACATCACGGACAGCCAGAGCTTCCCCTTCCAGTCCACGAAGAGGCCAGACTTGACCAAGTACGGTGCATACAGTCCCGCCAAGGTTAGTTGGCATAACTTCAAATATTGTTTCTTGAAATTTTTAGGGACATTTTACTTTTCAAAATTAAATGATGATGAGCCAGTACTCTTGCCACCATTCCTCATGGATTCGTATAGTTATTGGGATAAGTTAGCTTTATTTTCCTATTGTATTTAAAAAATCAAATGTACTATATTCTTGTGTTCTGTGGTAAGTATATAATGCTGAATGTTCGCGTTATCTCAAAGTATTACTCCATCTTCTCTCTCCAGTTTACGAAGAGACAAGTCTTGAATGAACCCATAGCATTCATGGCAGCCATCACGCTTGATGATGTGCAATAAAGTAACCAATAGTAAAAGGCACTAGCTTAGAGTATGTATATTGTAGATAGCGAAAAAGGAAGAGCCTTTACTATATCCGTATTCATTGCGTATGAGGATCCTATCCAAAATCTTGTTGAATACCGGCAGGTATACAATCTTTCGGCGAAGCTCTAAAATATGTTTAGCAAACTTTTCATTAAGTTTCTGGCAGATAGGCACTATGTGGACTGACGACATCAAACGTGTCGCAGTCAGCCGCTGGCCATAGGCGGTTTAGGTTTTCAAAAAGGCCTATGTCTAGCAGTGGACATTGATAGGCTATGAACGAAGATGATGACGACTATAGGCAATCATTCGCCCTTTGTAGCTTAATGTTTGTCAACACTTTAACCTTGCTCGGGTTTTGTTTTCTAGGTTTACACAAGGGAAAATATTCGCGAGGTGGTGAACTACGCGTTGGAGCGCGGCGTCAGGGTACTGCCGGAGTTCGATGCGCCGGCGCACGTTGGAGAGGGCTGGCAGGATACCAACCTCACCGTGTGCTTCAATGTAAGTTGAAAATCAGTAAAGCATTACTCCAAATTCCACGTCAATTTTGAAGCCGATGAACATTTTTCAAAGCGGATGTAACAGAATTCGGAATTCTCGAATGACATTTTGTTAGCAACTGTACACTATTACTGATACTGTACTGACAGTTGAACTGAAGATGGGATGATCGATGACATGTTTAATACTGGATCCTCTTGAATATTTCGTGTTCGAGTGATTCAGAAACGGTTCAGATGATTTAGATAGAACTGGTTTAGCTTTTGGAACCAAGTTATCGCGCGTTACACGTTCTGAAACTTTTTGTAATACTTTTTTGAGTGTGCGAGGTTAGGTGGGCTTGGGGGTGTGCGAGTGAGCAGGTGTGTAGGCGAGGGGGTGACTAAGCCAGTGGACCATAGGACGAGGGGCGAGAAGGTCAGTGAGCGAGTGAACTTTGTTCCGACCTATAGCTTCGTCATTTTTTTATCTACACACCTAGGTCATGAAATGCTGTTTCGTTCTGCAAAAATATTTTTTAAACTGCCACCTCTTACGAGGTATGATGATTGAGGTACCTACGAAGATCTTAATTAACTTAAAAAATTTAAGGACAGAAAAGGTATAATAACCCGTGTTGGTTGGTTGGCTATTTGATATTTTATGACATTAATTGTTCACGTCAGGCCCAGCCGTGGCAGTCGTACTGCGTGGAACCGCCGTGCGGACAACTCAACCCTGTCAGAGACGAGCTCTACGAGTATTTGGAGGATATCTACTCTGACATGGCAGGTGTGTCACTATTGTGTTATTTATTGACTACAATTCATAGGTGCTCGTTTAAGAAAATCAATTCTAATATTATAATTTTAAATTCTTTCTAGAGGTGTTCCCATCGGACATATTCCACATGGGAGGCGACGAGGTGAGCGAGAAGTGCTGGAATACGTCGGCGGAGATCCAGCAGTTCATGAAGCAGAACCGCTGGGAGCTGGACAGCGAGGGCTTCCTCAGCCTCTGGAACTACTTCCAGACCAAGGCTCAGGACAAAGTTTATAAGGTAATAGTGACTTAATTTACTATCGCGTTTATCAATAGGCATCAAGCCACTGATTGATATGTTGTCTATAGCCATATAAATGAAGGCAAATTGGGTTGAAGACACGAATGACTCGGTGGGGTTTGTGACAGCGAAACGAATTGGACCCTTTCCTTTCCTGAGCCTTGGAATTTCTGCTATCGAGAGGTCCTATCTTGCCTACAATTGCATACTGGATAGTTCGAGACTTTCCTCGACGGTGTTAATGATGTTTACGCAGACACATTTAACGAAGAGCGCACTTCATACTTGGCGTTTTCAATGCTAAATGCCAAGCATATGTCCGACCAACAATGACAGAAGTGCACTGAGGGCTTTCGCTACTGAACGGTGGGACATCTTACATCTGAACTTGAATGTAACTTGTAGGGGAGATTCATTGTAGACTTATGATTTTCGGTCGCTGACAAAGTTACTGATTGATGAGTGGAGGATAGAGAAGAGATCTAGTTTGACCATTATTACACTCGAAGTTTGTAACAATGGCATGAGTTATTGTGGTGATCATCTTTTGGCAGCATATCCTAATTATGGTCACCGGCCAGAGCCCAAAATACCTAATAACAATAACTTCGTATCCCCAGGCGTTCGGTAAGAAGCTTCCGCTGATAATGTGGACCAGCACTCTGACCAACTACGTGCATGCTGACAAGTACCTGAACAAGGACGACTATGTTATTCAGGTGAGTAATCACATCTTAGGCTGGGCACCCACTGTGATTTTTTGTCGCCGTGACTTTAAGTCACCTAATCAAGTGCAATAAAGATATTAGAGAGTGCGCTCACTATGATGACGTGACAATAAGGTGACAAATAGTTTCGTCTGTTGGCGACGTGACTGTCACTCGACTTATGCATCGCTATGCGAGTGCGCTCACTGGGGCGACTTTTCGTCATTGGGCTGCTGAAAGTTCTGATTAGTCGTATGCTGCACATAAAAAATAAACACTTTTTGTTTGAAAGGAGATGCCTCAAAATGTTATAAAATTATTCATATTTTTAAGCAGACTTAAAGTTATTTGTATAGATAAAGCAAATAAATTATTGTATGGAAAGTTATAATTTTCAGTTTTTTTGGGTGCCCCATTAATTAGTCAATTTTTTTTTCGCTTCTTATATGTATAATTTCTTGCCTTTCAGTGTACATATAGGATACACCCTTCAGCGTCTTTTTCGTTTAATTTATTTTTGAGTATTCTCGGAGAACATATTACAGCAACCTAATTGAAATCGATCTAGAACTCGAATAAGCTCACCTTGTCACCCGGTGACAGTTACAGTGGGCGCCTTGATGGTGACAGAGGGTGATGGCAACAAAATGTTACCGTGACAAAAAATCACAATGGGCGCCCGGCCTTAAACTAACCGATGACATTTATACCGTAGCAGTAACTATTAAAAATGTAAGGTAGGATAATGTACTTGCAATAAGTATAGATGTGGAAGATCTACTAAAAAAAGAATTATCATTGAAAAATAATATACAAACAATGAATACATGGAACATCACGTCCCTGAAATCCGGTATATCGTGAGAGAACAAATTTAATATCGTTATTCAGGTGTGGACGACCGGCGCAGACCCTCAGGTGAAGGGTCTGCTGCAGAAGGGCTACCGGCTCATCATGTCCAACTACGACGCGCTCTATTTCGACTGCGGGTTCGGTGCCTGGGTGGGCAGCGGTGAGTGATCGTTTTATTTTTCTGAATTTAGGTCATAGAGGCTTTCCTCTCCACAGTAATGAGTAGATCCGCAAAAGAACCAAAATTACTCAAATAGCTCAAAGAATCGCAGAACTGTAGTGGCTGATAGACGTTGGGGTCCCAAAGTGCTGAAATGGCGATCGCACACCGGAAAGCGCAGTGCTGGTCGACCCTCACTATGTGGAATGATAACTTCAAGCGAGGAGCAAGGAGCAGGAAACCGCTGGACGCAGTTGGCACAAGACCGTGGTGTTTGGAAGTCTTTGTGAGCCCTATGACTAGCAGTGGACGTCTATCGGCTGATAATGATGACGAATGATGATACAGTCGTAACCCGAGGCCCGACTTCACTTGTATCGTGTCGAGAGTGAGATTAACGCATCAGACTCGGCAACAACCTCACGGTCTTTTTCCTTGCACTTAGTCAGATTTAGTTTTCTCAATATATTTTCGATCTTTCTTGGTCCATGTTCGAGAGCTTTGTTTTGGAGTTTGGCAAGTTTAGGTGTATTCGTCCGAAACGCAGTCTAAGGCATCTGGAACATTTTTGTTCCATTGTTGAACAGGGTTGAAAAAGAAAAATTGTTTATGTACAGGAAATAACTGGTGCTCGCCGTACATCGGCTGGCAGAAGGTGTATGAGAACAGCCCCAAGGTGATCGCTCAGGAGTATTACGAACAGATCCTTGGTAAGATTTCACCTTTTTTAACCATAAAAAGTTTAAATCTACTAGCCACATGTCGAAATAGGTTAATTGATAAGTATTATGAGCCATCTTTGGGCTCACGCACTTATGAGGAAAAAATTGATGTGGACTGAGCACGGGTTTAATCTTATTTTGACATCTCCCATTGCGGCTCCCAGGTGGTGAAGCGGCGCTGTGGTCGGAGCAGTCGGACTCTGCCACGCTGGACGGGCGTCTGTGGCCGCGCGCCGCCGCGATGGCAGAGCGACTGTGGGCCGAGCTGCCGACCGGCTGGCAGGACGCTGAGAAACGCATGCTGAATGCCAGGTACGCTATACATTGCTCTCTCTGCTGGAGCGAGGCGGCGCTGTGGCGGGAGCAGTCGGACTCTGCCACGCTGGACGGGCGTCTGTGGCCGCGCGCCGCCGCGATGGCAGAGCGACTGTGGGCCGAGCTGCCGACCGGCTGGCAGGACGCTGAGAAACGCATGCTGAATGCCAGGTACGCTATACATTGCTCTCTCTGCTGGAGCGAGGCGGCGCTGTGGCGGGAGCAGTCGGACTCTGCCACGCTGGACGGGCGTCTGTGGCCGCGCGCCGCCGCGATGGCAGAGCGACTGTGGGCCGAGCTGCCGACCGGCTGGCAGGACGCTGAGAAACGCATGCTGAATGCCAGGTACGCTATACATTGCTCTCTCTGCTGGAGCGAGGCGGCGCTGTGGCGGGAGCAGTCGGACTCTGCCACGCTGGACGGGCGTCTGTGGCCGCGCGCCGCCGCGATGGCAGAGCGACTGTGGGCCGAGCTGCCGACCGGCTGGCAGGACGCTGAGAAACGCATGCTGAATGCCAGGTACGCTATACATTGCTCTCTCTGCTGGAGCGAGGCGGCGCTGTGGCGGGAGCAGTCGGACTCTGCCACGCTGGACGGGCGTCTGTGGCCGCGCGCCGCCGCGATGGGAATCTGCTCACACAGTAGGTGTATTCACGACCCACACAATAAAAACGTAGATAATAATGTGAATATATTCTTTGTTATAAGCCTAACAAATTAACATGCGGCCATAAAGGACACGATTCGTTTTTATTAAAAACAAATTAACATGCACTAGTAAAGTGAAATAAACAGAAAATTGTATCTACAAAATTTGTTACGATGCCAAATTGAGATTTCTTTTTTTTTTCAAAAATTGTTAAGTAAACAGCCAATTGTTAAAAATGGGCATGATGATGATCACGATGACATTGGTTATGACTTATCACGATTCCTGTTTTCCAGGGAGCGTCTAGTTCGTATGGGCATTAAGGCTGATTCGATCGAGCCTGAGTGGTGTTACCAGAATGACGGCAATTGCTACGCTTAGTGTTGCCAGTGGCAGACTTACCGCCTTCTTACAATACTCCGCCCCATGTACAGGAAGGGTATCATGAAGCAACCCTTATATACTGTTATATGGCGTATTGATACTCTTGATGCATCTTCTCTAAATGTCATACTTTATTACTCAAATTTTTTGTTTGCTACTTTATTGTTTTATTTGTGACGTGTACCTAATAAATAATTAAGGTATTTCATTGTTGGTGTTTTATTATACTTGTTTGAACAATGTTTCAAGCTAAGTTTAGGTACCTACCTACTTAATTACTTTGTCTATTTAATATCATATCAACTTAAAATAGTATTTTCAGTAAAAATTGCAATTAGTAAATCTCCTTAAAACTCCCAATAATACTTATTCACATATTATTAGTTTGACAAGTTGAAATAAAAATATTTTTTTTTATCAACTACAAGTTGGCTCTTGACTGCTATCACACATGATGTTAAGTGATGATGCAGTCTAGGATGGAAGCGGGCTAACTTGTTAGGAGTAAGATGAAATCCACGCCACTTTCGGTTTCTACACGACATGGTACCGGAACTCTAAATCGCTTGGCGATATATCTTTACCGGTAGGGTGGCAAGTAGCCACGGCGAAAGCCTCCCACCAGACAGACCAAGACAAATTAAGAAAAATCTCAATCTGCCCCGCCGGGAACCGAATCCAGGACCTCCGTCTGATGAATTCACCGCACATACTACTGCACCATGGCGGTCGTAAATATCTTTTATAAATCGTAGAAGTTTTATTAACAACAATATTCTTATAAACTAATTAAATTCTAAACAGGTCATAAGAAAGAATTTTTTTGGAACAACTATTCCATGTGAAGGCATTTCGCTGACGATACCTACCAAATCAAATTATTTCAAGTAGTCTGTTATATAAGCACTTTTTAAAAGAAAAGTCTGTCAGTGCGTAGTGACTACCACCGGTTTGAATTTAGACAGATTCTGCTAACGTCACCATTCCGACATTGAGTGTATGCATCACAGAGCCTTGCCCGGTGGCTTGGGGTTCGCCAGCCATGCTCGTGTGCCAAGGAATTGCATAGTACGACATACGGACACCGTATAACATACACCCAGGTTTTCAGAGTTTATTAGGAAGGTTTAAGGAGATTCAATTTGATCCAAGACTCCCTAAAATACCATACTCCCGTAATATACCTACCTACCGTATTTGATTGACAAGTTGAAACAAAATTAACAAATATGATAAATCTTAGCAGTTTTATTTAACAAAATTTCTTATAAATTAATAAAATTACAAACAGATCAGTAACAAATGCCCATCGGAGCAGCCACTCCATGAGATGGCGTTTCGGCGACTATGCCAACGTCGCCATTCCCACAGTTGTACATGACAGTACCTTGCCCGGCCGCCGGTAGTTCGCCAGCCATGCTCACAGTGCCAAGGAATGGCATAGTGCCACATACCGTCACCGTGCCACATACGCCCAGATCGTCAGAGCTTATTGAGAAGCTCGGGGAGGGTATCCATGGCATATTCATTGCCAGTCCACTGTTAAAACCGCAAGGCTCTGGTATGCTGCTCACGGGGATACATTGCGCAAATGTGTACTGTCAAAAGAAAAAAAAAACATTTTAATAACATCTTGTTAATAGTCCAGTAAAATTATAATTTTTTTTGTAGATACAGCTTTGCGTTCAGGATAGAATGGACTTTGAAAGAAAATAAAATAATGTGAAAATGTTTTAGTGCTCGCAGTCTCCTTAACTGAGTTAAATATAGGGTTCCGTAAATTTTAAGGTTTCCGGAATTATTCCTAAACATAGCTTGCAAAGCGAAATTTCAAGATTCTAGGACTTGCTGCGAGTAGTAGAGAGTTAACTATGCGGATTATGTTGCTATATCTTTTGATTGTGTTGGCATAGAAGTTATATTTTGTTACAGCTTAAAGGTATTACAGAGCCAAGTATTTGATATGAATTTCAATTTAATACCTTTATGCGTTCATGAGAAAAGGGGGTAAGTGTAAATTATTAAAAATATTTTTATTACATGATGTAACTAAAAATTTACAGATTTCGTAATTTTTTCATTATCTGTGCTATATGACGTTACTTCCAGAGATGTGATTTATTTGAAATACTTCTATTTAAAATGCAAATACAAAATACAAAATACCTATTTTGTATTTTGCATTTAAATACTTTTTAACAAAAACATTTTGTATTTTATTTGAAATACCTTTTGAGATGTATTTTGCATTTTTAAAATTCATTTCAAAATGCAAAATACTTTGTGATTAAGTTTAGCCAACATTACCAGTCAAACGAAATGCAATAAACAAATGGCGCTTGTATTTCCGAGTTTGGTCGATAGTGTATTTTTGTCGGCCGCGATTCACGCTAAAACACTGAATGTTTAAACTTGGCACATTTCTAGTTCATATTTTGAGGTATTGCATTGGATAGTTTTTGTCGCGAAAATTAAAGTAGAAGGGGTTGAACGTTTCTATGGAAAGTCTTTAATTTTTGAAGTAATGAAAATTTGTATAAGAACTACTGAATAAATATGTTATTCAAGGATTTTTCAAAATTTCATCCCTGTAGGGTTATATAGGGGTTGAAAGTCTGTATGTAAAATTCCTTTTAAATGTTTTTAATTTAAATATTCAAATCAAATTATCTTTATAGAACTACTGATTATACTACACCAACAATCAATTTTTTGTCAATCTGTTTGTTCCGGCTAATCTCTGAAATAGCTGGACCTATTTAGTCGAGTCTTTCGACACTTATTTACTAGTGTTATAAGTAACTTAGGGTAATCTTATTTTGGTAATGTTATAAGTGACGCAAGTAAAAGGTATTTTATTTTGAAAAAGCATTTTGAAAATACCTATTTTGCATTTTGCATTTGAAATACAAAACGCAAAAGTATTTCGTATTTTGCATTTGAAATAGTAAATCTGAAAAGTATTTTGCATTTTGTATTTAAATGCTTTTAAGGAACCATTTTGTACATCTCTGGTTACTTCGTACCCAATTTCAAGATGGGAACTACCCGTTAGGTTTTGATTTACTTGACCGTGTCGAAAAATGGCGATTTTTTTGGCATAAACGGCTGATTCTTTGGTTGCTTTGGCCTAGAAGCTTGATTTTTTCACGAGTCTAAGGGACAGCAGACTTGAGTATTTGATATAATTTTCAGCTTGATAACTCTACGCGTTCCTGAGAAAAAGGGTCTTGACAGACAGACGGACAACGAAGTGATCCTATAAGGGTTCCGTTTTTTTCTTTTAAGGTTCGGAACCCTAAAATTGAACTGACCTTTCTAGGATTATTATTTAACGATCAATACCAGTTGTTGGTTTACCGGGACCGACGGCTTTATGTGCTTTCCAAGGCCCGGGGTGTACATTTCTTTTGCAAATCTGTATACAGCTGCTAGACAAGACTGAATACCCTTTGCCTTGCAACTATTAAAATTACCTAGTTATAGAAGTCAGGAAAAATACGCCGAAAGGATTACATTTTCGAAGTTAACTGTCTAGTAAGTATAAGTAAAAGGTTTGACTTGGCACATTCATAATTTATTTCTGACAAGATAAAAATTGGTTGTCTGTAAAATCGGTTTACTGACGATAGTTGAACGTGACAACATAGTGAATGGTAGCATTTAATTGGTTATTAAAATTTTTAGTTTAAGTATATTTTTATAAATTTTAATTTGAATTAATAAAATAATTGATTTTGATTTTATAAATTTATATATTAAATTTAAAATAAATATATTAATTTATAAATAATTATATTCATTTTTAATTTAAAAATTAATATATTTAATAGACGGATGTCGAACGCTGCCGAACGCAAGGCCGATTGTGCTTCTTTGTCACTCGTTCCACGCTCTCTTTTGCACTTCAAGCCATACATGGAACGCCTCAAAGCGAGGTAACGCCGCATGAGTCATGTTTTTTCGTGCGTGCAGCCGGCTCTATCGAATTATAAGACGTTGTCACGTCAAAAATTAACTAATAATACATACCTTCGTAATAAGTGCCAATTGCAGGCAGAGCACAAATACGACCTTAATTGCCATTGCTCCAAATTTTCGTACGTTATTGATCTAAAGTTAAAGTCGTGATATGATGCCCCCCGTTAACCTACTGTCCTATTTATATCAATACTAGTTTATCGTTTTACAATATTACTTATATTACAGTTACATCAGAATATGCTTACTTAGTTACAAATGCATAATTTCTATTAAAATCATTGCGAAACGTCAGCAATGTTACGAATTTTAATATGTCGCATATGATAGCAACATCATTTAAAGGTCACGATATTGCTTTGTTTTTATTACGCTATAGGTTTTTTGTCTTTATATATCTAAGTATAACTTGTGAATTTTTTTTTATCATATTAATTCATTCCTACATTAAAACTACTTCAAAGCGTAAGCGTGTTTTCTTTTTAAATTACATGACTTGTTTCTTGAATCATTTTTATCATAACCTATTTTAACTGCCCATTAGAACCAGACCTATTTGGGTTTCTTCTTTGAATCAAAAACAGTTTTTTTTTTGACGACTTTCGTGGCGCAGTGGTATGCGCGGTGGATTTATAAGACGGAGGTCCTGGGTTCGATTCCCGGCGGGGGATAATGAGATTTTTCTTAATTTGTCTTAGTCTGGCTGGTGGGAGGCTTTCGCCGTGGCTAGTTACCACCCTACCGACAAAGACGTATCGCCAAGCAATTTAGCGTTCCGGTACGATGTCGAGTAGAAACCGAAAGGGGTGTGGATTTTCGTCCCACTCCTAACAAGTTAGCCCGCTTTCATCTTAGACTGCATCATCACTTAACATCAGGTGTGATAGCAGTCAAGGGCCAACTTGTAGTCGATAAAAAAAAAACCTACTTTCTTCTTTTAATCGGTGGAGACATTAGCTAGCTGACTCAATCTGTTCTAAACACCTTGAGGCGGTTAGTTTAATAGACACTTTTTCATAATTCATAATTATGTATTTATATTATTACTGTAATATTATACTCCCGTATACAAGAACGTGACCCGCCAACCCTCATTGGAGCAGCATGGTGGGTCTACGCTCCATATACCCTATCCAATAAGGAAGGAGACCTGTAGTGCGCCGCTAATAGGCTGATAATGATGATGAAACCTAAACAAAGCCGAGGCATGTCGCTAGTTACTATAATTGAGAGATTTGTTCGTATTATCGCGAGGGCAAGATGCCAGGGCCGCTTGCATTCTCCGCTGGGTGAACTCACGGATTTAGGCAGATATTTTTGCTCGTGAAATATACGAGCATCAGTAAGGTCAATGGACGCACTCGAAAGTGTCGATATTACTCATGTTTTTAGTAGTAGAGCTCTTTGCGAGAGAGCTCGTCCAGGGTAGTCCTACTGCCATGCGTATTTCTGCCACTCAGCAGCAGCTGCTGTTTCAATGGAAATGGGAAGCCATTGACAAGAACATAAGGCTAAACACAGGCGTATAGTCACAAGAAAGCGTCACGCCTAGAAGTTTGAGAGGAAAATGTAAACGTCTTGTATTGTTTAGGGCTTAGTTTTATGAGGAAGAAGTTTTCTTAAACAACCAGGTCCAGAAATTTTATTTGGAAAAAAAGCAGATCAATTTTATAGTCCTTCATAGCCCCATACGGGTCCTCATGGTGCAAAACAAAATAAGCTTCGTAACCACTGGAGTAGGTAATGAGACAGTTTCCATTACACAATCGGTTCCATCAAATACCTACACTTACTACGAAAGGAAACACAAGTTATATTATTATGAAATTTTTACGGAAAATCATATCACCAGAATACGAGATATAATATAAAGACAACGATACATTGACGCGCATAAAATGCAGGCACGTATCATGCTTTGAACACCATCAGAAATCGCTGTCCGTGTGTTCCCATCCCAATGTTCTTCAATTTACCGACCCCTACGGGCCTTGAAGGCTTGCTCGGCTTGCCTTGTCACCAAAAAGAAAAAAAAAACATGTTTTAGTCTATTTATGCAGTAATAGCATGATGAACTTGATCATTTTTCAAAAATTGTAGTTTGCCGATTCCTTAAAGGATATCGGCTACCTGCTTTGGTTGTCTCTTAAATAAGAGGGAAAGTTCAGAAGCTTATTAAATTGTTTTAGCACCTTTTATTCCAGACATACTTCTTTTCATGTACTTAGATAAGCATTGTTCACTCAAGTAGGTATGTTACTTTCATTTGGATTAAATCAAAGAACACCAATCGGAGTAACCCTGAGACGTCTTGTGTTGTGATACCTATAGTTAGCTACCAATTATCGGATCCATAGGTCATCACAATATCAACAACTATCAGCCACATTTCAAGAGTGTTAATACGAATTACGTGGTAATGCGTTACAATGAAACATCTCCTTTATGTCTCCGCTGGTCATTACTCTGACTTATGAACTGTATAGATAAGATCTCGCTAATTTCCCTCCAATTCAAGAATGTTTTGGTTAATGAGATAATTAACTTATCAGTTGTTTTAAACTAACTAAAAATAATTCTTTATTTGAATAATGTCTATTTAAGAATTTCAATTTATCAATGAACATTTTAGTGCAGTGTTGATTTTAGATGTTATATTGAAATTCTGTACGTTTAGGGTATGTACTAAGGAACAGTAGTAGCCTATAGGGATAGGTCGTGTGACGTAATAAACATATAATATGTCGAATGTCGAGACTAATTTTGAGCCTCCTCTCAAGTTGCAACACGCCGAACTGCGCATGTAGGGAAGGCGGCGCCGAGAACGTTTTTGTTCTACAAAATCAATTTGTATAGTACCTAGGAGTATGCCTCGAGTTGATATTTTTACGTTCCATGTTCTAGAGCAGATTAAGAGACAATGACAAGGACCTCGAAAATAAAGGCTTTAAAGGCTATCAGCTGCCCGAGGCCTCGCAAGCATCAAGACCACCACTGCCCAAGTAGGTACTAAAAAAGAACTAATTTTCTAACAAGTAGGAGAGAGTGGGGTAATTGGTAAAACTTAATTTTAAACTGTCATAAATAATAGAAGAAGTCATAGACACAAGGAATTTGTACCCTGCGGAAGGACTCTCCGAGCGGTCAAGAACTTGCCATCATTTATATATAGGTACCTACCATCAAATAAAAAAGCTATTAATGTCGCAATTCAAAGCGAATGTGTTAAATCTAATTTCTATTTTATAGCCCTTGGTGAGGGCGTAAATTTTTCCATTTCAAACAAACTGAATCGGTCTCAAAGTCGCCGCAAAAAGATATTAACCCAAATCACATTTAACTAAACTGTTGTAATCGTAACTGTTAGCTGTTCCTCGAGAGATTTCGAGTTTAATTTTAAACTGTTTTACAGCCCTTTGGTGGCAGAGTAATTAAATGTCAGAAATGTTACAAATTCTCATTTTTTTTTCCAGATTACAAAACTATCACCCTACTAACCCTATAAGACAGCAACACTTCTTAGAACATAGTGGGCCATGCACTAACCATGTGGTACCGTCACTACGTACGTCAACCGGTGGTAGAGTCACTACGTACTGACAGACTTGAAGTTAAAAGACAAAAGTGCTTTTTGAATTTGAATTTAATAACTTCTTCAATTCGCTGCTTCCCGTCCATAGATGTGCCTGTAAAGGAGAATGCCAGACAATGTATAGGACTTTAACCCACTAATAAAAACATATTGTACAACAATGTATTATGCAACATTTTATTGCATTTTTTTTATTATGTAATATAAATTACATTTAAAAGCTCTAGAACTTGGAGTGTTTGTATCACTTTTTGATACAAACATTTTACATCACGGTAACAGGTAAACTGAAATCTAACTACGCAGTGGCATGACACATGACAGACGCAAAGCTTCATTAAATACATTTTTAAACAGACTTACCGACTCTGGATACTAACTAGACTTTTGGAGCCTACTTTGGATGAAAATACAATAGAAATGGTTTAATAGCCTTTTAATCATTTCTATTGAACCCAGTCCAACAATAAAGATTTAAAAATGCGTAAAGTGTGTAAATTAAAAGGTAATAGTTTAATTACTTTGTTTAACAAAATTTTATTCCGATGTCCAACAGTGAAAATGGCTTATTGTAAAACATTTATATAATAATAGGATATTTTAGTATATTTATAATTTGTGTTCTTTATGGGTTAGGATCTGGCATTCTCCTTTACCGGCAGCCATACTTCTCAAGCTGGTAATACTAGGTGGGGTTAAACCGTAGAAATAAGCATGAAATGAGATGAGGTTTTCACAAATTCAACACTGAAATGGGCGAGGATCGGTCATGACGGTTTCAAAGTTTTCAAACTGTAGCTGCTGCTGCAAGTGTGCTTAATTTTTTAAACTATGCGACAAATTTTAAATTTTCATTTATGTTTCATCAATAGACAGGTAGAGTGTATTAGATACGTATAAGTAATTAAAAATGAATGTCGTGGTTTAAAATTTCCACGCAGACGGAGTTGCGGGCGACCGCTTAGTTACAATCATCAAGATATTTACCTATCTAATGAGTTTAAATAAACTAAACCTGATCAAACCATCTATCACCTATTGAATGCTTCTACTTCTGGTACGTCATACGTCTGGTACGTATATTATTTTATGTTGCCTAATGATGAACTAGGCTAGTACCCTGGCAATTAAGAGACATCGTTTCAGTGGATACTTTGGGAATATGTTAATAATCAAAAAATGTTTTTGTTTGTGGGATACACAAATACCTAGCTATATTACACTAATGTATAACTAATTAACTATTAGCAAAGCAGAATTGTTTTTTTTTATTGTCCGTTTACTTATCTGGGAATTTCGTTCGTGTTCGGGAGCGTCTACAAAAAAGTGCTCTGTATGAACCGGGCAAATGTTATCGGGTGTTTGGTGGTGTAGTGCGATATGGAACGTGTAGCGATGTGGACGCCCGCAGCGCTGCTCCTGCTGGCGGCTGGCTGCGCCGCGGTCACTCGCGACCAGTTTTACCCCAACGGGCAGGGTCTGGATCAGCGGCTACCGAGGGGCGCGGAGGTCTCATCCCCCGAGACACCACTCAAAGTTCCGATTGTGTTCTATGGCGAAACGTACGAGTCCATTTACGTGAGTACTTCTCTAGTTTTCGTGTGATCTTATGCGCCAGGTAAGACAGAACTAGCTTTAGCAACACGTCGCCAGAGCATCGCCATGCTGTACATTTATATGTAGGTAGTATTTAATTATTACCTAAGTAGTTTCAAAAAATAATCGATTCCTTAATCTGTGTCTGTAGTTTCAGAGACCAAACACTACCTTAATAATAATCAAGTATAATAATAGTTAAATAAAGTGTCTATCTATTCTTACAAGTAAATAGGCTTTAAATGTAACTTAACTAACTGTCTGGCAATCCGACTTTCTAACTTTGTCCTCCTGTTTTTATTACTATCGTCTTATCATTTTGCACACTCGCTACGAAAATGTACTAAAATGTTAGGCACTTTTTATTCCATTAACCTCAGGCATTTTAGTATGTTGTTTGACGGCAGAAGCTGAATTTAATGACTTATTGATGGATAGATTCAGGAAGAGCATTATATAAGAATACTTATACTGAAGTACCCGTCCCTAAATAAGGTATTAGGTATAGGTTACTTTGGCGTCAAACCTGCAGTGGAATTTATATCACAATCTCAATCAAAAGAGAGAATAATTTAAAGAATTAACTACGTAGCCATTATTTTTAGTAACTAAAATAAAATGCAATAATTCAGTCGGTGCGTAGGTAATTCTTACTCGTCGGCATTTTTCGAAATAATGGTCGGGGGCGTTCGTTGATGCACATTCTGTTTTGCTGCACTGTGCCAATTTTATAATTGTCACTTCATATTTTAATACGCACACCAATAGTGCTTTTTTTAAAATGCTTCGTATTTTTAGTTACCTGACGCCCGTGACTTCGTTTGCGTATATCAACAACATCACAAAACCCGTCTTGGAGCAATGTGGGTTTAAATTCCATATCCTCTGGCCTCACTCCAATAGGTCTAGGCCTAGTGTTCCCTCCTTAGAGGGAGAGATTTGGAGCTTACACCCACCGCGCTGACCTAATGCCGCTTTGAGGGCTAAGGCTGATAATATTTGATTCTTTAACGACCACTATTAGATGTTGATGATAATTACCGGTATCTATGACCCGAGACAAATAGCAACACAACTCCGTGCTTAGGATTTTATCTGAAAAGGAAATCCAGATGTATTTCACAGCCCGATCTAGTAGGCCTAAGATACGCACTAAGAGATAACTCGTGTAGATAAAACATCATTTGGTCCCCAATAGCGGCGAAATCTGAAATATAGTCATCTCTTTCGCACAGGCGGAACGAGTGGGTAATATTTTCGATTGCGCTTTACTGGGCGGCCGTATCTTATTGCCTAAACGACCTTTACTTATTTCGCGTATCATGGACCTATTAAATTCGAACCCAGAACCTCGAAGCAGATCCGAAGCCAAGAAGGTTAACCACAGGAGCATCGAGGCAGTTAAGCTTTATCTAATTCCACATGAAAAGTAATACAAAATAATTAAATTTTAAATTGTTTCATTTTTTTTCTCTTTATATGGACCCCCTAAGAGTAAAAGCTCCTCCTCCAAGGATTTCCACTTAACCCTGTTTTTGGCCACAGCTGGCCACTCCTTTCCCGCTGTCGCCTCTATGTCATCTATCCATCTAGCAGCTGGGCGACCTCTTGCTCTTGTGCCACTTGGTCCAGCCCAATTCAGCACTCTTACAGTCCATCTGCTGTCTTTGCATCTGGCCACGTGACCTGCCCATTGCCACTTTCTTTTAAGGGAGTATATTAGGGCATCGGTAACTTTCGTTTTTTTGCGTATTTCCTTGTTTAGGCATAAAGTTAAAAGTTTACGTTTAGGCGATAGGTAATCTGTTGTTTTCGTGGATTGAGCAGTCAGTGACCGATATCTCCCGCCCACAGCTCTTCCGTCCGCTGCACCAAATACATTATCGCAGCGCGGCCCATTGCAAAAATGTGCAATTTGCAATTTGTTTTCTTTACCTATTTCGACAATCTCTATGGCGCAGTTGCGCGTTGCTCTGTGTAAGTGTTAGATTTGGTCGACCAACACCGCTTATTTCGGTGCGAGCCCGATATTTTAGAACCTTGCAACCTCAACGTCTATCAGTTTTTGAGAATATGTGCCCTGCCCATTGCCATTTTAGGTTTGCGACTCGTTGAGGTATGTCGGTAATTTCTGTTCTTTTGCGGATCTCCTTAGTGATATGTTTAGCTGTGTTATCATTACTTTGGGCGACTCCGGTAGCATAAATGGTTTATTGACTTATTGTAGCTACTACGCGCACGATCCTGTGCCTGTGCTTTAGGCGTTGTGCTCTCGTAAACAACGAAGTTGATCGCTGAAAACCTACAAGTGTCTATCGGTTTTCCATTCCCTTCCAAGATTCTTGATATTACTATTTTAGTGGGCCTAAGATGCGATCAGAAGAGATGTCGAATAAGAAAACGAGAAACGTCGTCCGATAGCGCAAAACCAAAAATGTCGCTCGCTTATGCTTTGCTTTGGGGCGAAAGAGAGAGCTAATATTCCGATTTTGCCTAGAAGAGTTTCTCAACTTCGATGATTTGCGATGGAACAATCTCATTTTCTGCTAACCTCGAATAATTAAATAAATTACTTGTTAAAATTTTTGCGAATCCGCTGTTTCTGAAGAAGCATCGTCACCGGACAATATTTGGCTCGCGGGCGACTTCTATTATCATATTAATTAATGTACTTAATTATTGTTTGCCTAATTTAGTGAAAACAATAGATATTGTGTTAAGTTTCGGTCAGTGCCCCAGTTCGATAGGTTAGCCGGATCGTTTAAACTTACAATTCAACACGTGTACAAGTTTATTCAGTTCTACGACCTCCCTAAGTAATTAGCACAGATCAATTATATCAATAAATGATTTATTCATTCATAAAATATTGTCTAGGTCAATAAATCTGCCTCGTTAGTCTATGTGGCTTCGAATCATCGATATACTGGGTTCGAATCCTGAGTCGAGCTATGATACCTATGATACGTAATGTCCGAGGGGGGTTCGCTTCAGCAGACATCCGCTGACGTGGTAGTGTTTCAAGTTCGCATACTTTACTGTCAGGGTCAGGCAGGGTTTGCCGTGCCTCCCCGTTGTGCGTAAATATCCATTAGGATTTCTCGTGACAATTCAAAAGCCTTAAGAAGTCAATTTATCTTGTACGTCGTAGTGACATTATGATAGTTTTACCTATTGATTATTTAGCAGTAAAATTACATATACCTACTGTTGATATTGACGCTATATTTGTGTATGTGCGGCTATATAAAAGAAAATATTGCTTCACTTTTTTAACCGACGAAAAAAAACGGAGGAGGTTCACAAATCGACACGTATTTTTTTTTATACCAGACCACGCATAACTTTTTACAGAGTTGTCCGATTTTGATAATTCTTTTTTTATTAGAAAGGGCATACTTCCAAGGTGGTCCCATTGTCATCTTTTTAGGATCTGATGATGATATCCTGGGGAAATTGAAGGAACTCTTCAAATTTTGGTGGCACGCTTACAGCGATTTCGGTTTTTGTCTCGGTATCGGTAGCTTTTTGGCTACTAGTGCCGTATAATATACTTTGACAGTATAGTACGAGTACGTTACGTGGCGATAAATTACTAAAAAGTAAGAAATAAAATTTTTTAACAAAAAATAGAACGGACTCAAAACGCACTAAAAAGTAAAAAATAACTGTGTCATTTAGTTGCTTTAATTTACTTAAGCAATATATAGGATTCGGCGCCAGCCAAGGTTTCTACTTTAAGGACGTTACCTAGAACCCACAAACTGCTTTACTACATAAAATAAATGATCCTTAAACTTGGCTGACACAGACTTCATAGATATGCTTAAGTAAATTAAAGGAACTAAATGTCACAGTTATTTTTTACTTTTTAATGCGTTTTGAGTCGGTTCTATTTTTTGTTAAAAATTTTTTGTTGGCTTTATTCATAGGTCTAACGCTAAGACCGAAGCCTAAGTAACCACTACTTAGAGCAAAGAGACAAATACAATAATAAGAACAGCAAAAACCAATTAACAGATAATTTGTTAAACGTTAACAATTGTTAAATAATGAAAGTAAAATATACTATTATCGAACATCGCACATTCAGTAAAATTTGTTTCATCTTATCGACCAAATGTCGAGACCCCTGCGTGAGGATATTTCTAAGCAACACAAGCATACCTACTGGCACCTATTGTTATCAGTCTAGGGTCATAGGTGACGGTTGTACCTACGAGTGTCTAATCGTCAAAGATAACAAACTATGTAATATAACTATAGTAAATTGTTACGTAAGAGAACGTATCGAAATGTTGATTAAGCACATTTTTAGATAGAACAATTATTACAAACACTAGTATTTTTTTTAGAAATGTTTATAATAATTATAATTTTTAAAACGTCATAATCATATGATGTTAATAAAGGTAGAAGTGTTTTTTGTGATAGAGCTCTATGGGGAAGCCCCTACCACCATGCACAAATATTCAAAATTAAAGGGCACGGTTGTCATAGAAAATACAAGCATATCTTAAGTAAGTAGGTATAGTAATTATACCTCAGTTTCTTGCAAATCTTTCGAATCATTCCTCTGATACGGGCGATGGAATTCTACTAATTAACAAGCTGAAGACTACCTATTCATTATTATGTACAGCATGCAAGTATTTTATTTTCATTGAGCTACTATACCATATTTTCTACACTTTTAATTTGAGAGCTGTTTTTACCCGACTGCGTCAGAAGGAGGGTTATGTTTTTCGAGCGTATGTTACATACATACGCTCGAAAAATGTCTGTATGTCCATTTCTTCGGCACGCGCTACAGCCTAGACGCGTTGAATTTGTTAAAATTGTGGTAGTGACATAGGCTATATAAATTTTCAAAATGGTGGCTGTAAATGGGGAAAAAAGGGGGGATGTGTGTATTTCTTTCTTCTATCTTAGCAATATGGGTGTCAAATGAAAGGTCGTAAAAAGACCATTTCAAAAATATAAATATTATATCATGTTTATATTGCCGTTTTAACAAAAAATAGCATAAAGTGTACCGTGTCATTTCTATACCATAAACTAAAACAAAAAAGTCTCAAATAAAATTATTATAATAAAAACAAAAAACCCGACTGCATAGAAGTTATGAACTGAAAAGAAAAAACAAGGATCACTATATCTATATAAAATTCTAAATACTTTATGGTGATATTTTGTACCCGCTTGCATCTTCATAAAGTATTTAGAATTTTATATAGATATAATGATCCTTTCAGGTTTTTGTTTTTATAATAATAATTTTATTAATAATTTCTTTCAGGTTAACAACTACGGTGTGCTGTCATTCAGGTCTGATATACCCACATTCCTCAACGCGGAGTTCCCTTTGCCGTACCCCTCGATAGCGGCGTTTTACACCAACATCGACACTTCGGAGACAGGCGCGGTGTACTACAGGGAATCAAACGACTCCTACGTCCTTCGAAAGGCAGAAGAGAGCGTCCAAAACAACTTTCACGAATACTATGATTTTAAACCTACTAGCGTTTTCATAGCCAGCTGGATTGAAGTGACATATTCCAACAAACAACAACAATGGTATGATAAGAAAAACACTTTCCAAATTGCCGTAATTAGTAACGGTACGGAGAGTTTTGTAGAGATCTTATATCCCGAGAGAGAAATTCAGTGGATTCAGAGAGAGACGCCCCCAGGGGAGCTGCCTGATGCGAAAGCACAAGCTGGTTTCGTAGCGGAAGACGGCCGTCTTTTTACTCTAAGGGGATCTGGTAGTCATCAAATTAGAAACATCGTTTCGTAAGTATTTGAACTTTATGTATAATTTTTATTTTCATTATTGTCATAAACTAATTTGGATTTCTTTTTCACAGATGGTCTAATACCCAAGAACCCGGTAAATACGTGTTCCGCGTAGGAAACATACCAAAGGAGGGCCTTATTGCAGTTCCCGATCAGTACGATCAAAACGAAGTTGAAGTAGAGGAAGAATCTAAAACTTGCGCTCAGAGCGGCCCCAGTGTGTGCCACCTGCAAGCGAGATGCGTCGATTACCAAGCAGGCATCTGCTGCCAATGTAATGAGGGCTTTTACGGTAACGGAAAAACTTGCATCAAAAACGACCTACCGATAAGAGTGCATGGAAAGCTCAATGGAGTTGTTAATAACGAGAATTTGAATGATGTCGATATTCAAGCTTATGTTGTAGTCGCTGATGGAAGATCATATACGGCTCTATCTCAAGCTCCGAGTAGTTTGGGAGGCAGTCTGCAACTTTTGAATGTTCTAGGTGGAGTACCAGGATGGCTTTTTGCGAAACCATCCGGCTCTGCTAAAAATGGATACCAACTAACGGGAGGAGTTTTCAACCACACTGCACATATCTATTTTCCCGCCACCGATGATAGAGTTACAATTAATCAAGAATACATTGGCCAAGATGTATTCGATCAGATAGCTCTGGATACAGATATACGTGGAACCTTGCCACGTATTAGTCCCGGATCTAGACTTGAAATATCTGAATTTGAAGAACAATACACTACAATTGAGCCTGGTCAAATACACAGCGCATCAGATAGGACATTTACCGATAGAACTACAGGTCAAAAGTACGTGCAGAGAGTTTCACAAACGTTTGTATTTAATCCTTGCAAGTTCGCTCCACAATCGGAAGAACCACCATTGACATTGAAAATCTTCAAGAATTATTTAGGTTATGAACCCAGAGAAAACATTATCAGATATGGCACCAGTAACAAAATTCAAGAAATCGGACGGGAAGATCCCTGTATAGTAGGGCGCGAGGAGTGTTCTCCCCACAGCACATGTGTCGCACAGGGGGATACTTTTACTTGTGTTTGTCAGTCGGGTTTCACTAGTATATATTACGGAGAAGTAAGCATCTGTGTAGATATCGATGAATGCGAAGCTGGAACACACAATTGTGATACGAACGCCGATTGCTACAATCACGAAGGCGCTTTTGAGTGTAGGTGTAAAACCGGCTATGAAGGTAACGGTATTAGTTGCAATCAGGTGTCTCGGTGTAGAAACAAGGTTTGTGATTCAAACGCGCAATGTATAGATAATCCTGGAGAAGAAGCAATCTGCTTATGTAATCCTGGGTATACAGGAGATGGACAGAGATGTTATGACAATGCGTGCAGCAATTGTTCACCGTACGCTCATTGTGGATCACCTGAAGGCTCTACTAGTCTTCGTTGCCAATGTAACCCTGGCTTCATAGGTGACGGGTATACTTGTACATACATTTATTCGTCCACTGAAACATTTGTCGATACAACTACAGTGGCTGATGTAACTGAACCTTACGACATTTTACCTTTACAATCTACAACCCCTGTCCCGTCTGAAAATGAATACAATGAAGATTATGTTCTACCAAATTGCAACGCTTTTGGGTGTGAATGTCCGCCTGGGTATTCAAGTTTTAAACATAGAGACAATGATCTATGTCGTATCAATATTTATAACGGAGATAACGAGGAAAAGAAAGACAATTCAAGTGAGTAAAACTGTTGCAATATTTCTAAGATATGTTGTGAAATATAAAACTCTTCTGTAACAAGTTTGGTTAATAATAAAAATATTCATATTTAAATTTTACAAAAACATGGATAATATAATTTGAAATGTTTGTTTTTTTCAGTCACTTGCGACAGCGATACAGACTGTCCACCAAATGCAATTTGTTCATTCTCACCGGAATCCTACTTGTCCAATGATCAGGGACAAGGGCAATGTGTATGTCCCGAGGGCTATGAAGGCGATGCGTACGAGTGTATCGAGCGTACTGGACCAAACTGCAACTGTGGCCCGAGTGCGCATTGCATTGACACGGCCGCCGGTGAACTGTTATGTGTGTGTGATTTCGGTTACCAAGGAGATGGTTACATTTGCAGACCGGTTACATTTGGTTGTACGAATAATTCCGATTGCGAGAACAATGCTGAATGCCAACCGGACCCTAATACGGGGGATTACACGTGTAGATGCATTGAAGGATATATTAAAGACCAAAGCGACGCTTGTGTCCCTGACGCCCAGCTATGCAACGGCGCCAAATGCGTGGAGCACGCGACCTGCTTATATGACGAAACCATTGCAGTTAGTTACTGCCAATGCGACGAGGGCTACGATGGTATGGGCATTGTGAAGTGCGAACCTCGACAATTGACGTGCGAAGTCACACACGAATGTGGTGTTAATGCGGAATGTGTTTTGAATAACGATACGTACGGCTGCTCTTGTCTCAGCGGTTATATCGGAGATGGATACACGTGCACACCAGATTGCAGAACTAACATCAATCTGTGCGATATCCACGCTACGTGCGTAAAGACGATGGATGCATACGAATGTGAATGTAACAACGGGTATAACGGCAACGGAAACTATTGCGAACTCATTCCGAGGGAACCTGGCAACTTCCTTGTAACGAGTGAGGGCGCTTCTGTATATCGAGTGCCCTTCACAGTGACACCGAGAGATTTTGTGACCCCATTGAATGGTGCTGCTTACCAAATTGCAGTTGCAATAGACGTCGACTGTCTTGCTGGCAATGTTTATTGGGGAGATGTGGGCGCAAGTTCCAGCGGAATTAAGCGAACGTCTTACGATGGTTCAAGATTTGAAGAGTTTCTATCACATGGTAAGCAATGTCTTAAATCAGTTCAAATATTTACGGCGGTAGCTTGTTTTCGGTATAGACGTATCAAGTGATAAAGCGTATCGGTACACTTTTGGTCGTTATGGTTTCGTCTTATATACAGAAAATGAACTTTGAGCTAATATTTTTAAAATAATTTTTCAGGCGTTCAGTCACCTGAAGGATTAGCAGTCGATTGGGAAGCCAGAAATATATTTTGGACAGACTCCAAAAAGTTAACAATCGAAGTTGTCAACATTGATACTAAAGTGAGAAAGGTGTTGTTTGAGAAAGATGGCATATTGAATCCTAGAGGTATTGCGGTACATCCAGGAATAGGGTACGTAAAAGTAAATGTTATTTAGAGCTTTTATTAATAGCAGTAGTTTTCATTTCAATGGCAATGTGGGACTGGCTAGCTGAGAAGCAGCCAGGATATCCCACTAAAATCCAGCGAAGCAATCTGACTCTTATTGAAGGCATCAAAGGATCACACAAGTAGACACTTTGACGTCCTCTCTAAAATGCTACATTAGTTTAAAAGAGTTACGTTAAATATTTGTCGTTGGTTACTTACAGAAAAGTTTTCTGGTCTGACTGGAATCGTTCAGGGCCAAAGATCGAGTGGGCAAATATGGACGGCACCCAACGTGGAGTGTTCCTTAACCAATTGGACGTCAAGCTACCCAATTCATTGGCTATAGATTGGGCGAGAGACCGGCTATGTTACAGTGATGCTGGCCTTCTAGCGATCAAATGCGTTGGTATCCATACAATGGAGAGGGTAACCATTGCAGAGAATTGTTCATATCCTTTTGGGCTTGCCATCAATGGTGATACCTTCTACTGGACCGATTGGAAAACGTGAGTAATACCTATATCTACTTATAAGTAAAATTGACTCATTTCCTTACAGGTATCTTTACTATTTCACACATATTATTATCTTTTTGTATATAAATATTATTTTAGTGTATTTTCATATTTTAAATAAAATATATTTTTACAGGAGGAAGATTGAGTACATTAATCAATCAACCCAAGTTAAAGGTCAGGTTCCTGTGGCAATTGCGTCCCGGAGATTATACGGAGTCGCGGTGGCCCCTGACCGTTGCCCTGACCAAAGAAACGTTTGCGAAATCAGAAACGGTAACTGCGCCTCCAACCAGATATGCTTGCCGAACGGTCAGGGAAGCAGGACATGTTTATACGGCGATTAATACTTACAAACATAAATAATAGACTTACACCGTACTGTCCCTGGAAAGTTAAATAACTGATGACAGATAGAGGTAACTCGACTTCTCTTTCTGTAAAAGTAATGTGACATTTAAAAGAAGAATTAAGAAGTATTTGCATGCTTCCTCAAAACCACATTGGTTTATTGTATTGCATAGATTAAAGACAACTAGATAGAGCCCCTAGCGTGTCCACTCGTGAGACAGCAAATCAGCCTTATTGACATGACATGTCAACATTTAAAGTATATCATAAAACGTTATGTTTTAAAATATGGTAAAATACGAAATATTACTTTATATAATATAGTTTAGTAAACGCATAATACATGAAATTTGCTAAAAAATAACATATCTAAGCTTTAAATCATCAATCAATGAAGTTTATGCCTACTTACGTATGAAACGTAATTCCTTCGATTTTCTGTTCGCTGCGACTGTTGCAGCCAAAAATATTACAACCCACCATAGCACGATAACGTTTAAATTAATATAGTAACCGCAAAGTTATATTATTTATCAGCAAATTTAATAAAAAGCTAATAATTGCTCAGATATGTCCCTTGTCTGTCACAAATTCCACTCTTGACAAATAATAAAAACGAACACGCTGAAAGGGACAAAAAATAATCTTGTATCACTTTCTAATAAAGGCCGAATGAAATAAGTCTGTCACGCTCTTGAACCTACAGCCGCGTTATGACTCCGTCTAGTAGTCTTTAATCTATGTTGTATTGTGTTTAGCATTGTCACAGAGAAAAAAATCAAAGTATACCTACACATATTTTGACTTATTCGGCTTAATCTATAAAGGTTTAAATATTTAAGAAATGACCACTCAATCTGAATCAGTCAGTACCATTGTTACAGGAAAGGTACAGAGTAGACCTAGGTTACGTCATTAGACATATCTCAATAAATTCAAAATTTGTCTATTTTTTTTAGCTTTGTTTGCATGTTTTGGTTTGACTGTTTGGGTTTGGGTTTTTGGTTTATTCTACTATCGACTCATCGACTCTATTCGGACCTCTACACGAGATAATGTCTACTGACGTATCCAATCAGCTTTCTCTTATATTCTAATTGGGTAACTTTTGTAATTAACATCACTACTTTATATAGGTAATGAGAATAATCCGTTGAGACTACTGTACAATAATTCAAGCATGTACCATAATGTAAGTATAAAATGAACAAAAATTATACTTTGTTTAGACATTTACGTGAATATCAGATCTTATTTTAGAAAATCGAAGTTACCCATATTGACAATAATAGTATCGAATACAGTCGTAAATAAAACAATGTTAGTAAGTAGATTATTTTTTAAGAAAACATTTGTTTTAAGTGAAAACTAAGAATTTATTAACAACAATATCAAAACGTACTTAACGGAAGTACAGAATAAAAAAGACCAGACCACAATAATACTCAGTTTACAATAAGAATTTAGTTTTAATCTAAATGCCAAAGCATTAGTTGTATTTATTAATTACTTTTATATTTATTTTTAAGACAATAATCCGAGCATTTATCTGATTTTTTGTGAAAACATAGACTTCATCAAAACAAAAAAAAATTCAGTACATATTGTCTATGCAATTGATCTGTTACAATTTCTTTATAATTCATGGAAAAATGCCCTTTTGAAACTGAACATTAATGTTTATACAAAAACCTGATAATTTCAATATATATAAAAAATATATTTAAAATGTAAATATATTTTTAAATAAATATTCTTGTTGTTTTGTTTATTTTCATGTATCACCTCTATACATATTTTATGGGTACTCCTATTGAATATTATTTTATCTTATCTATTTTCGGCACCTGCCCTTTTGAAGTTTATCTATCTGAATAAATCTAAGGGAATTGAAAGAAAAAAATACTTTTGGGTTTCTGTTTTATTCTCATTTATCCAAATTTAATGCCAAATAAAATGTACTTATAAAGAAAAATAAAATGATTCTTGTTAGAAAGTATTATTTATTTATTACAATAACATTAAACGTAATTAGAGATTTTTAAATGTTACATTATTAACTATTTATTTATTTATTGTTATAAACTATCTCTTATAAAATTATTTCTGAGAATATAGTCTACTCGAGCATTTAAAAAAACTGTTGATATATATAGGTACTTTCTGAAATATATGACTGTAACTAAGATATTCAAAAATAACTTCAAAACATAAATGTAACATAGTTATAGTAATACATAATATCATAGTCAACAGTATAGGGCAAAAATATACAATTTTGGTAAAATGATGATATTAATACTATGATAAATTAAAAAAAAATACTATATGGACATGAATAAGTGTATTACCAATCTACAGTTTGCCCATTTTATTAAAATAATGAATGTAAACAAAAGACCGATATGTGAAAGCGGATGAGTATTATCTCTGTCCTTATCGCTCGTATGCAAAATGTCAGTTTTTCAAGAATAATTTTGTTTCAATGGCTCAACTATAGTGAAAGAATATGTGATGTAATTACAATGATCATATTTTTTTAGACATTTTAAGTCAAAACATTCAAATGATGAGGTCGTTTAAGTCGTTTTTTGATATTCTAATGAAAATTAAAATTTACTATTTCCAGTGCTGTTCCAAAATGAAGTAAATTTATAATCGGAATGCTAATAAATTAATATTAATGAACTATAATATAAATAATACTACAACATTATAATTTTCAGTCTTAAAAACTAATTTGAATAATCAAAAACAAAACTGAAGCTAAAAATTTGAAGTCATTTAACAACAAAATAATGGTTTTCAAAATGAAAAGGTCATCACTGACTTATTACCACTAAGACAAACACTGAACAAATGCAAATAGTGTTAAAATTAATCCATTCCATACAGTATGTATTGTAAAGAATACAATAAATATTTTCCATTGTTATTAATTAGCAGTCAAAGGCAAACTTGTATCAGATAAAAAAACTTATTAAGTCTAATTATTAATGTCAAGTACCACAACAGGCTATAGGCCTAACTAGGATAAAACGGGCTGTAATTCTCCACACTAAATAAATTAATATTTATTTTATTTCTATTATTACTATTATAGGAATAAAAAATCTTATCAGCTGTATGCAATTGATGCAATTAGTATATTGTTCATTTGTGACCAGTATTTTGTTAAGCGGTGCTTAACGTATAAGTCAGTGAAGACCTTATTAAACTTCAATCTAGCCCCAAACGTCTTCCGAACGTCCGAATTTGAACACTAACGAACCTGCGAATATAAAGGCATTCTGCATGAATAGACTCACTCCCGGCCAAGTGTGCTTCGAGCTACCTGAAATAAATAGACACATACATTTAAATAAAAATAAATAAATATTATAGGACAATTACACACATCGCTATATAGCCCCAAAGTAAGCTTAGGTAGCTTGTGTTATGGGTACTATGATATTTGATGAATATTTTTATATATATATATTATACATAAATACTTATAATATATAGATAAACACCCAGACTCTGGAAAATATCCATGCTCATCACACAAATATTTTCCAGATGTGGGAATCGAACCCACGGCCTAGGGCGCAGAAGCAGGGTCACTACCCACTGCGCCACTCGGCCGTCAAATGAACTCAATGACAACAGAACAGTTTTTTTGTGCGATTTTTAACAATAGATATGATACTTGAGGAAGGTTTTAGTATATAATTCGGTTTTGCATAAATGGCCTCAAATGTGATATTAGGTGTAAGAAGAGTCACACTGCTTGAAACTAAGCTTTCAATGAAAATGCTTTCTCTTTATGACGACTGCAAAAAAGTCAACAACAACATATAGCTAATTTTTTAAGAATAATTTGCTATAGTACCTGCATTAACATAGTTAGCGAACAGGATCCAGCAAGCTGCGATGAGCGAGGCGAATCCCACCACGAAGCCCAGGAACAGCCAGAGACGAGCGCCGCGCGGACCCATGCAGCCACCTGTGTATGTCTCTCCTCGGACCTGCAATAGTTATTACATACATTTCACAATAACAGAACAAGTGTTATAATGGCTAATTACATGCCATAGCATGCTTTATTTTGTCTATAGCCATGAAAAACCTAAATAAAATCATTTTATTTAGGCTGAGATGTATAAATGTGTAAAATATTGCTGTATTGGAAAGTGCCAGGCATTGACACATGCTACAGCGCTACCAATACATATATAGCTCCATACATAGCTCCGGTCAACAGGTCGTAATGATTGTTTAATTTAGAGGCCTGATTTTTTAACACAGGCAATCTAGCCCTTCATAACTGAACACAACAATCGCACTTGGTCAGTGGAAATAAGCACGGTGGTAGTACTTCCTTGATAAGCTCAGTCACACGTCAAGCGCTTTGTAGCCAAGTTGGTAACTAGTAGTGGTCACCAGCCATATATCTCTCTGCCTTATAAATCTACATTGCATATCATAGAATTTATACTATCGCGAGTATTATCCATATTATTACAATATAAAACAGCTGAAACTCACATCATGATTGTCGGTGTATGCCCAACTAGTTTCGTACCCAAAAGGGTTCCTTATTCATGAGCTTGCTTGTTCTAGTAATGTGTTAAAGAAACTACTGTTACTAGTCAGGCATACTCTAACAACTATGACGTTAGTTTCAGCCGATTTATCTATACTAATATTATAAAGAGGTAAAGTTTGTAAATAGATCTGTTGGGGCTAATCTTTAGAACTACTGATACAATTTAAAAAAGTTGAGAGGTGTCAAGGGACACCCGGATGGAACAAAGTTCCTTTCGATTAATTAGTGAAGGAATTGTAATAAAATTTTATTTTTTTTAAGTAATAATAATATTTGTTGTTGTACACCGAAACACCAGAGGGCGCAACGAGAGCGCGAGACAGCATAGAGCGCGGGCGCCCTCCGCCGCTCACGCGCACACACATCAAAGGCAGCGGCAAGATCCTTTGATCAAAAAGTGTCGTGACAACTTTCGTACAAATTTTTTCCGTCTAGCCCCCTTTCACAACGCGCGATAAGGAACTTCGTTCCAAAAAATCTTTCACCAGTAGAATGCTACGTTATCCGTGAGTGTCATAGGCTATATGTTATATTGGTATTGTAGTACCTAATAGGTTTTCACGTGAACAATGTCACAGGTGACTGCTAGTATTTTAATTATAAGATTACATTATAGATTACCTGAGCATTAGAAACAGAGTTGACCATGAGGAGTGACAGAGTGGCCATCACCCCGCAGACATGGGCGGCACTGGGCAGTTCACCGGGATACACGGATGCTGCGTCAATGATGAACCACCAACCCGCAAAGAACTGCAATTTCAAAATTCAATAATTAATACTACAAATGTCAGAATCAAAAGAAACTGTGAAACTGAAAAAAGGAAACTTATTAACTAACTACTGCAACAAGCATTCTGTGTTTCTATAGAATGCTTGTTGAGATATGTTGAAGTATGCTGTTTCTAGTGTTAAGTAGTAATTGTGGTGCTCTCAATTTTCGTTTTTTATTTTCCTGGATTGTATATAAATTCTTAATGTAATATTTGCAATATTACATTATGATAAAGAAAGACAATAAAGAATTCTGATTTGAATTTCAGTTTTCCTTTGTTTAGAGATAGATTTATCATCTTTGACTTATCAAACTAAATCAGTAACTGATTTCATTATTGGCCAATCGAATTTGTTATTCAACTAGTACTTTCTTTTTACTACTTATGTTGGTGTTACTCTTCTACCTCAGAATCAAAGCATAGGAAATCCATCGAAATCGGTTATTTGAAATGTTGGTTGGCTCAAGATTTTGTCATCCTAGGTTTAAATGGTTATTGATTTTATTTCACATTCTAATTCCATGCTTAGTTGGAAGGTAAAGATGATTTTAGAATGTTTAAGTTGATGTGGACATAACAGATAAGGAAGTTTACTTTTAGTAGAAAAAAACAAAGAAATGAAATAACATCAAAATATAATATAAGATAAACCCAAATAAAATAATGAATCATCAACAAACCAACAGCCCAGCGAATATGGACGCATAGATGTTCCTTTTCTCTCCACTTTCGAACCAAACACAGCTTGGCATCGTGATATTCTCGAAACAGCTCATGATGAACTTTTATTTTAGATTCACGTGAAATTTTTTTAAATATTTTTTGATCTAAGGAGTTTTTATCCTTTACGAAATTACAAAATACAAACGCGATTTTGTAAATAAAAATGACAAGGAAAATATAGTGACAGGTGTCACTTGACAGTGACTTGACAGTAAGTCCACAGATGCAATATGTTCACAGATAAGTGATCTATTTTTTCGTCACAGAAGATAGAGGCAAGCTTAAAAAAATCGTAAGAAGTAAAAATAACAAATATACTCCGCCTAAATAATAAAGGGGTCTAAAAGAAATCCAGAAATGCTAAGTACTCGTAGATATACTTTGGGTGAGAACACGGATCTGCCTTAATATTTTTTTTGCACCTATTTTGGCTAAATTATTTTTATTTAAGTCAAACATAAGATGCGTGATATGTACATATCGTCTGTGGCAGTTGGTACTTTCATTTAAAAAAATTAATGAAAGGCCATAAAAGTCTTGATTCCAGGCCGTTAAATAAATTATAAAAAAAAAATCATTTAAAAAACTCACTGAAATCATTTTATGCATATTTTATGTATTATGTAGGCAATATATTTTAAATTAAATTAAATGAGAGAAGAAAGAACCGCTTGTTATAATTTGATATTTGAGCATTTTGTTTAAGTGTCTTGCCCTTTTCAGTCTTCTCTTGAGTAATAGATAATAAATAAACCTCTCTGTCTCGTTGGTCTACTTAATCTATATGGTTTGAGTCATGAGGTCCTGGGTTCGAATCTTGGGTCGGGATATGAGATTTAGGACAACACGTCAAGTCGTCGGTTGCGGTCACTCTCGTCATCATCTGAAAGTGATCGTAATAAATTAATATTTATGACCCTAAGCTCATCAACCTGCATGGGAACAGCTCGGTGAGTCTACGCTCCATATCCTTTATCCTACAAGGAAAGACGGCCTGGCCCTGTCGTAAATATGCTCTTGATAATGAATATAAAACTAAGAGATAAATAGGAAGTAATTTGTTAAAATTTAACATTATTGGTTTAATTCCCGTTAGCACTAACGGAAAATAAACTAGCGCAGACCACGATCGTGATAAACGATCCCATGTGGAATTCATATAGTCTAGCTTGCTCTACGTGACCCAATACATGTACGTAGATAGATATTTTTAATTTAGTCTTTACTTTTTGTTTCGGTTTTAACATGGCTTTCATGCTATTAAAATTAAATCAGAAATTCTTAGTTTGATATCCTAGCAATAGCAATTTTTTTCTTATATTCCAGGTGTCCTGAAATCTCAGGTAGGTGATTAGTAGTTGATCCCATACTGTTATTAGAGCTATAGCGTATAAAGGCTTTAGGAAAATTCAATTCAATATTTAAGAAATTCTGACAGAACTGGAGAACAGAACTGGTAATTTTAATGACGTTTTCAGTACAACTATTGCCAATTTACCCGCGTCTGCTGCCTGAGGGAATATAGTGATATGAGGGATGGTTCTTTTATTTTTCAACTATAGGTAGTTGTAAAATAAAAGAAAATTTAAAACTGTTTTATTTTGATAAATTGTATGATGACATAGAGTAGAGAACGTTCCAAAAAAGATG
Source organism: Mycalesis mineus (assembly GCA_034621355.1). Classification (NCBI taxonomy): domain Eukaryota; kingdom Metazoa; phylum Arthropoda; class Insecta; order Lepidoptera; family Nymphalidae; genus Mycalesis; species Mycalesis mineus. The sequence continues at coordinate 16,256,200 of CM067889.1, read as the reverse complement.
TCTGTAACAAGAAGCTCGGCAGATTTGAATATAATCAAACGTTAATTTCGAATTGGAAGCACTATTATTGTCTATTAACGGTTTACTATAGGTAGGCCTCCCTCCGTGATATGCAGCGTTGACCCATCATGCTGCTCCAATACTTACGGGTTGGCGGGCTTAGCGGGCGGGCTAAGAAATGTTCTCGACTAGAGTTCACTTTAGTTTGTATACACAGAAAGTGACTTTGCATCCATCGAATGTACCGGTGCTATACAGATTGTAATGTCACCTGCAGATGGTAATGTTACATCATTTCAAAGATTTTTTCAATTAATAGGTAAATAAAAATACAACTTTTACTAAGATTTAAACATTTCTATGATACTTTGAGCGCTCAGTATGAGGGACAGGATGAGTGCTTGCCGCTCAGTATCGGCAGTAAAGTCTTTATTGCGAGGATCATCAAAGTCACAGGCCTTGAGTGCCGTATCAAATATCACTAGAGTTATTCGTTGTGGTCCATTTGTGAGCGGGCAGCGAGGCTGATTTAGTATCAGAGAACGTTGCTAATTAAAATTATTATTGCTTTTCCACCGCTGCTAATTAAAAGCTTGGCTTGCTTGTTCACTTAATGAAAGTGCAAATTTTTGGAATGATTTGCGTTATTCCTATTATCATTACTAGCAGCCCGCGCCTTCGCCAAACTAGTGTATTGCTTATTTCCAAGAACAACTAAAAAACAAGATAAAATACGAAAGTGAATAACGAGCCATCCTTAATAGATAGACATATACCATCGCGGACTTTTTTAGTGTCCTAGTAAAGAGAAACAATTCTTCTATGCACTGTTTTGTACCTATATCTCAAATAGATTTAATGAAAGATTAAAATATTTAAATTATTTTTTTTGGATTAAACGTAGGAAACCTCTTACAGCAAAGTTTCATCAACGTTTCTAGAGGTGGTATTGAGTAAATTAACATTGGATTAAGTAGATTTGCGTAACGGTTGATAAAACAAGTTTATTATAATAGTATACCGAACATTTATTTCATCACCTTATTGACGCGCTTATATTATTACCGACAAAAACAGGTTCAGGGGCAGTTCTAGGGGCCATTATAAAAGGAACACGAGGACAATAATGTCCTGAATATCAATCATAAATTACCTCAATATATAGAGATTTTTACCGCCTTAATAATCTTAGAAAGAAGTGTGACTTGTTGATAACAATTTACACTTTACACTTATGAGTACATACTTATGTTAAAGCAAATAACAGTGCAGTAACAGCTCCAGGCGACGGAGGCATAATGACATTATAAAATAAATGCATGATTGTAATCTGCGCCACCGGCGGCTCGTCGTAAACTGTTTACGAGCGACCACTGAGCGATTGCCCCAACTGTGAGGCGATAGCGACAGTTATTTATTCATTGCTGTGACTTGTACTACGAGTATTATGAATTCTGTGTTGGTAGGAAGCAAGATAGTCCTAAAAGGAACCCGTATTATGTTCCAATTAGGACTTGCAAGTAATGGAACACATCTTAGAGATTTCATCAATGGAAGAAAGGACATATTTCCAATTATTAAGGTTATTGATAGTTGACATGTTACTATCGAATTCATCTCTATGTCTTTCTAACATGATACTATAGATAAAGAGAGATAGAATATCATATTTTTAAATACCTTTATCTCTATTTATATATAGTATCGCGTTAGACAGAGATGCATAGAGACGGATTCAATAGTTACATGACAACTAATCAAAACAGTTACAGAATAGGGGAGCTGGTGCACTTATCGCTAAGCCACTGTTGCCAGCCTAGGAATAATTATCTATACAAATAAATAAAATTCAAGTGTCTGTTTGTAATTTTTAATTAGTAACTTTTCACTAAAGGCATATAAAAGTATATACCTACGATACACACGTCAAAAACAACAATTTTTTGATTTCGTTTTCTATTTGTTTTGGCTTAATGACTTATCTATGAAACTACCAGTTAGATTTTCGGTTTGTGTATAATAGCCAGACTCATGAGAAGTGACATAGGAAAGTTTGTATTCTGATATTTCCACGGGACCGTAAGCTGCGCGGGTGAAACCGCAAGAATTTATCTATATTAGTCAAATCTTTCATTTTTGAGAAATAATAGACCACTTTCTTCACACAATATAAATTGCATATAGTTCTGTACAAAAATACGTCTAAATATTACTTTATCTCATAGTAAAGTTGTTCACAAAGTCTCCAGCTATCACTCGCACCACACCCACATTTTATGAAAGGTTGTCAAAGCGTTCGCCCAACCCTTTGCTAATGCGATTTGTGTTTTACGGTTTGTGTAATGTGTCGACCATAGAGATTAGATTTATCAACAGCATGCTCGAAGCTGATGCTTATGTATGTAGTACATTGACATATTAATACTATGGACTTCGGGTCAGCGATAAAAAGTGTCCGAACCAAAAGTAAGCCAAAACGCGAAATGTGTTCCAATCGCAATTCAGTCTCATATTAGCTGACTGACAGAATACACGTCAATAATGCCGTAATGTGTTATAAAAAAACTTGTAAGAACTACCCGAGTAAGGTGAGAAAAGAAGACGGTGTACCATATTTTCAGTAAGTAAATATTTACTGATGATTTTAAAGTATTATTTTGCTTAGAAACAAGCTATTTTATTAAAATTTTAATAAACTATAGAAACGAATTGCATAACCAACCAAAATGAACAAAAGTATCTATCTGTCCTTTTCCCATACGCTACCCGCGTATAGGATAGAAGGAGTGCAATATGTTTATCTAATTAACCACATTTAGTTCGGATCTGCCGTGAGCAATAGAATGTTTTAGAACAACGACTGCATAGAGTTATTTTGTTGTTTAACATTTTAATTATTTAATTACTTAATTTTTGAATGAAAATAATTTGATTATTTTCGATTCAAAATTTTTTATTTTTTATGTCAATTTTTATTTTTTATGTCATGAATATTGATCAAATGACTTTTACCATAATGGTATATTAATTTGTTGTAAAATTATCTACATGAAATTAGGAACAGTTATTTAAAAAAGTGATCTAACGTCATTGAAGTAAAAAAATATATTTTCAGTTTAATTAAAAAGAGGAAAATATCGAGAACTTAAAATTTCAAAGTAAAGAACTATGTCGAGTGGCATATCATTTTGTACATTAGTGGATTTGGTTTGTAATTAATTATTATTATAACTAATTATTATTTTATACAAGATAATTACAGCAATTATTATTTGGTACAAGATTTATCCCAGCATATAGAGGTCAGGGATATGTAAATATAAATGAAAAGGAGAATGCCGTTTTTTGTATGGAAGTTCGTCTATACCATGAGTGATAATGCACACACACCAACCTTACGTCAAAAAATTGAACATGTGTTCAGAATTATGTATTAAAAAAGCTTACAAAGATAATTAATGGGAGTTCATGGTAATCTGACTTTGCAGTTTGTTTACATTTTGAGGTTATGTTTTGCAAAGCACTATTAAAAATAATTCGAACTATTGCAACGTTTATTTATAGTTGTAAATAATACATTTGAGTATATAATATTTAATTAAAAGCTACGTCTTGAACTGTAAATAAGTATTGTGAAATTATTTAACAATAACGTCATTATTCTACTAGTAAATGTAGAACTAAGTATATCAACAGAGATTTGTCTGAAAATGTGCCATGTTTCTTCTATTGGCAGTTACTAATCTGTATCTATGATGTTAAAGTATTCAGCAAGGGGACCAGAAGACTTTGAACGGCTCTATATTGTTAAACGTATAAAAATATATTTCACATTACTTGGCACAATTGCTGACTTATATATTTCTAACCTACTGTATATCTACTTGTAGCCTTCGTAAACCTAACAATTCCCCCTATGGTGAGGTTCGACAGGTCTGCTTCACTAATTCTTTCTTTCCTAGTATCTCCCACCTTACCAGCGCGTACATGATGACTTACCAGTAATTGTTTTCAGTAATACGAGTGTAAGGAAATATGTAAGAAATAATAAAAACTAGCTGGTGGGAATTTATTTATTTTAACAGGAAATGTTAAGAAATGTACAATAATAAATAATATCACGAGGTATCGTAAGAAACCTGTTAAATAAATAAGTAATATGTATTTAATTACTATATTCCATAATTAAATACATATTACTTAATATTTATATTCCCTCTTCAAATATATTGTCCAAAAACGGGGCAGTTGCCTGGACATCATTATATCGACCCCAACTGAGGTACCAAACCATTGTCATTATGTGTGCACAGCAACCAACTGTTCTCTTACCGACTAAGCAATTGCAGCAATAGCCTACCAATGCGTTTAAAGTATTTGCAATACTTGTGTCCCGGCTTATTAAAATGTAGGTAAAATATGTACGACCACTTACGTGCCTCGACTTTATGCGTCCCCTAATTAAATAATTATTTTGACCAAGTATTAGTGGAAGATCTTCGTCTATTTCTGAATTGATTTCTACGTTATAAATTCCATTAGACCTAACATGTTCTCCGAAATACGAGCGTGCTTGTTTTAATTGATAACTACCAACTGCAAATCTCTTTAAATCTTCGATGCTCAACTGGGGAAAGGTATTTAAATGAGGATGATCAGCATCAATTGATAGAAATTGAGCACGTCTCCTATTCATGTTTTCCGTTTCTACAAATGTAGCCAGATGATTGGGTAAAAGAAGTCGGCTTTGAACAATAGCTACATATTCTCTGGCCTCAGGTATATCCTCTATTACAGGATGGAATTTATTTAATAACGCACACGCAATTCTGAAATCTTCCATCAGATGTCTAGCAGCTCTATTGTTAAAAACATTTCTAAATAAACGAAAATCGCGTTTTATCCTCCCATTAATTACTTCCACCACCCACCGACACATGGTGACACATCTCGACCTATTGGCTTGATAGGTGGTAAGCTGATGTTCGCCTTCTAATAATGACTCAGGCATGTGAGCTTTGAACCCGAATTCTTGTAAGTTTTGTATGACATCACGAAATCCCCTATCTAATATAAATACGTCACCTTCACGGAAGAACATTCGCAGTCTACCTTCCTCACTATTTAAATCGTGCTTTGTAATTGCAGCATCATTGGTTGTAGCCTTAAAAGGGCCTAAACAGTCTACAATGTACCCATCACAACAAACAACCATAAAAGGTTTTATTAAATTGTCCATTTTTTGTAAGCTGTAGGTTTCTTTTTGGAACAGATAGTTGCTGCTGCTTTGCATAAATATGTAGGTTGCATCACACATAACAATGGCTGGTTTTATATCAGCTGGCTGTAATGGGTTACCAAACAATCCTTCGGGTATAATTTTATTTCTTAAGGCTACCTGCTCCGCAGTCATATGTTCAAAGCCTAAATATTGTGACACAAATTGTTCTGTTAAACATTTTCTTGCAATATTCATTTTATTTTCTAAAGTACTGCGAGCCATTTGGAATAGTGACGACAACCTCTCGTTGCTCTCTCCTGTTCTTAGTTTAACTAGGTAAATTATTAAACCTATTCTTGGTTTTTTAAGCTGTTGTGACAGGCCTGGCACACATTGGTATAAGTCTTCAAATTGTTGTGCAGTCATGCCAAGCCAATAATGACACAAATGTGAAGCCATGGTTCCTATGTTGTCAAAATTCAAATGATGTTGATTTGCATGTCCTAATAATTCTAATATATTATCAAATTGGGAACTGGTAAAATCTTGCAGATTTGATGTTAACTCGCTCCAGGATCCGTGATCCAAATGATGACGACATATCCTAGCACTTACTGGCACATACATCTTCTTATTTAATAAAATCATTTGTCTTATAATTTTTGGTACCATTAAACGTTCTGGTTCTGTACATCCCAAAAAAATACAGACACTCGATGCTGCTGGAATACGTTTATACATTCTCGAAGTAATCTTTGGTGTAGTACTTGGGATTCTTGAACGTTGTTCTATTGGTTGAGAAGGAAGTGGTGGTGGTTGAGGAATTTCTGGTTCAGGTAGATTACGATGAATGTTTTCCTGTACCAGCTCCGCCCTATTTGCCTCATGTTGTGACACCCTATGGACTGCTCTATTAGCTGCTCTCCAACAAGCACCACAAACCCTTTCCAGCCTTGATATCTGAAATATTAATAATGTATATATATTAAATTAACAATATAAAAATTATGAAAATAGCCCTTTTTTATTGTAACTTAAACTTAACTTCTATTTATTACCTTTAACAAAATCTAACTATATACTATATACTAATGACATCATTTCAGTTCCATATAATTTATATTTATTATTTTCTGAAGAAATTAATCTCATGATAATGTTGTACACAATACTATAAATAATAAATAGTTGATAAAAATAATTTATCCCATTACTAGTCTGGTGATTGTCTGAGTATGACTTGTTTACTATGACATCTTGGGTCTTCTAGGTCAAGCTCCGATGTGTTGGATATTTTTTCTAATAATTTCTAAATAGCAGTGCAGAACTATGAAGTTGGTGGTGTAATATTATCATCATTGTATTGATGAGCATATTAAGTTTTAATCATTAAAATCTCATAGCAATTGTTACCAAGACATTTATTATCCTATGCCTGCCAACCCGCATTGGGGTAGAAATTAGATCTCAAACTAAAATCAATACCTTTCAGTATGAAATTAAATTAGGTTGCTGATGGTGATGATTATTAATGTAGTAATGATTTACATGTGATGTATGTATGATGAGTTAGAATTATTAATTAACCAATACATGCAATGCATTTCTATCCCGAGGTTATATTATTTATATAGAGGTTAGCTCTTTATGATTCCTACATTATTACATATTTACTTATTTATTTATATTTAAATAAATTGTTTATTTATCTTTTTTTTTAAATGCTTTTTTATAATTATCTTTTATTTATTTTTTTAAGTGTTTTTATAAAAGTACTTTTGTATGTATGTATGTACATATGTGTGTATGTATTCATTTAGTATATTTTGTAGGACATAAGTATTTTATTAGATAATTTGATACAATAATACTCGTGTGTAATTGTGTATGTACATCCTAACCTTCTCTAATGCTTTTGCTCTCCAATATTGGTTGTCTGGAAGAGATCTCTCATTAGCAATAAGACCACCAACTGTAACTGTACATTTCACTTTTATATTTTACAAGTTATTTTCTATTTGTAAGTTCTTTGTGTATAATAAAGAATATTTTATTCAATCATTTCAAAAATATTACCTGATGAACTGGAATTGTTTGATCGAAAATTGCTCTTTCTGGACATTCAGATGACACTCTGTAAGTCCGAGTTCTTAAAATAGATGTCCCACAGCTGAAGCATACTTGTTGATGTCCAAATGCTCTTGCTGGAATGACTTCAGCATTTCTATGATTTTGTATCAATGTGTAACATTCACCACACAAGACACCTCCACTTGTTATCTGTAAACAATAGTTTTGAATAAAAAAATAATAATATTCTGTTGAATTTAAAGACCCTAAAAAGTTAAATCAAGACAGTGATCATATAAACTACAGTTTATATGACACCTACAACACCTACAATTTCCAATTGATTAAATTGATTTAATAATTAGGAAGTCAGGCTGCGGCTCACACAGTAGGTACTGGATTTTTGTTTGCTAGGATAGCCTTAATATTATTAGCTATAGCCCAGAGTATAGAAGTCAGTGGTGTTTCACATCCGTGCATCCAACTGTGAGTTCTGGACATTAACTCTATGTATTATTTAATTTTATTTTTCTTTATTTGTACATTGCTTCTAAATACAAATGTTAAGAGGCTAGCCCCTGTAAATATGTACATTACACCTAAAAGGTGTCGTTATTCGGGCCTAAAGGACATGTTGGTATGTTTACAAGCATGAACAATTTTGTTATCAACACATTATTATATGGTTATTGATAATCTATTTTCAGAAGACAGCTTGGCAATAGTATTGAAAAGCTTTCACAAGCATGTATGTGTGTAAAACTGCAGGAACAACAAAGCAGAAACTGATTATAAATCCGTATGTTAGTGGCTACTAAGCAAAGCAACAGGTTTTGGTAATAAATGTTTTACTACTGTACTGAAATGCATTATTTCTTCACCTGGACCGGGTTTGTGCTACCACTTTACTATAAACCGTCTTCCAAATACAGAATAATTATCTTAATGTGTACCTATTGAATACAATTATGTACCAATACTTACAGATCCCGGTGCGATCCATGAACTCAAAATATTGAGTGCGGCATTGGATAATTCGTCAAGCGAATGTACTCGTCGGTGCCGTGGAACTGCTAAAGAACAGTTGATGCACCGGCGTGATGCGTGGTTACGGTTAACTGATTCAAATGTAGACGACATAGTAACGTCGCACTGAATAAGAGTCCTATCTCAAAGTCTTTACAAAACACTACACAGTACAGGTCTTGGTAGTCAACGGAGGATTGCTCGACTCAACGTAAACTTAACAAGAACTGCGTAATACACTTTTTCAAAATTGTAGCAAACGCAAGCGCTATGACAACAATCAGAAAAAGATTAACAACAATAGTCGATATTGACAATAATTGCACAAGGTTGCCAACCTTGTAAAAATCTGTACCCACTTATGTATGTATTTTTAAAAATATTGAGTTGTCATTAAAATGTTTTTCTTCACACTGGTTCTTTAATAAATAAAACGAAAATCTTTTTTTGTAGAAACTATTTCAAAGTGAATGAGTATTTTATTTTAAGTTTGTGTTTGTGTTTAGATAGGCTGTTCTGGTTAATCTATGCAAACATGTCAAAGATAATAAAAAAAAATAGGCGGCATTGATATAGACATGATTATACTGACGGTCGATTTGTATTCCTTTCAAATAAAATATAATATTTAATCACATCAATGTATATATGTTTATTTATTTACAAATCGTCCATGCAACTCCTTGTCCCTCCATATCGCCACACGATCTGAGTTACTAATTACTTTAGGCTTACGCTAGTTTTATTTGCAAAGGAAAATACATCCTTAGGCATACCCACATTTATCTTGATTTCTCGTCAATTATTACTATAACTACAACAACAACATTTATTTTTAGAAATATGATATTGGACAGAAACAAGCGTTACTTCACAAAAGTGCAAAGTACAATTGCCATTGAATTGAGACAACGTCTCTGAACGATGTTTCAATTTCGGCGTGAAACGTATGTAGGGGGTTTTCTGTCGGATCTGGGTTATCGCTTGGAATCTTTTGTCATGGAAAATAATAAAACAAGTAAATTATTAATTATTTAAATATAGTATTATTTCCATTAAGATTCTCATAAACAATGCTAAAGTGTTGCTATTTATTTTCAGTCTAATCAATTTAACCCAAACATTAATGTATTTAAAAATATTAGTATATAAGAAATTCGATATTTTAAAAATATTATGTCAACAGCCATAGAGAAATCACGTAGTCCGAATGTTTCCGGCATGCCTTGTTTTCCCCATATATAGGGAATTTTTTCTTTAGCTTGCAACATAAAAAGATTATATCGCTTAGACTTAAACAAAACGATCAAAATAACACTGTCATGATACAGTAAACACTTTTTTAAATTAACTTTTAAACCCGATTATTTGTGTAACTAGTATGGATATGTGTGAAAGTATTATTCAAAAGATGAATTATAATATTAAATTGATCATGAAGCGAAACCGAAACATAAATTAGACGAAAACCGGCATTCTCCTTTGCTGTAAATATAATATATAAATATAAGATGCCAAAAAAATTTGAAAGCTACCGACTCCACACCATTTATGTTGTCCTATTTTCACGGGAAGCTGTCATGTCAAAAAAAGGCTGCCATGGTAACCGTCAATCGAAGCTGATTACTTATTGCATGCAATTAGACCGTTGCAAATTAGACTGTATAACAATACGATAAGACATACATTACAATGTTATTTTGTGTATAAAAACATAAATACATCCTAGTGTGTATAAAATATCTTGGGACACTTTTGACGTAAATTTTGCATTAGACCCGAAGTCCATAGTATTAATATGTCAATGATGTAGTAGGTACGTTATTTTAAAGTCACCTACCTATACTAAAGCCAAACTCGATTGAGAATGCTTGTCAAAAAACAAATTAAAAATGGAGGTAGAAATCACTAGTCATTTTACTCTCAATTTTTTTAGTTCACTTGTTAATGACGAATTCATGACAATAAATAAGATTAGTAAGCTTAAAACTAATTAATATATTGAATATCTTTTAAATAACATTTTATAAGAAAACAAAACATAATTTTAAATTTATTAGGCATAAAATGTGTTGCATTTTCTACCATCATTTTAAATTTGTTTGTTGAGAAGCATTCTCAATCGAGTTTGGCTTTAGTATAGGGTAATTGTTTATTTCTACCACTATTCGCTAACAAGTAGATGTAGTATGCCACACACTAGCGGAGGGAGAAGCGTCTAGGATTCTTTTAATCTATAGCGCATACTACAAAACGACAAGAAAGATCCTCTTATAGATATGCCGCGAGCGCCAGTAGGTTGGCATTTAGTTAACTGTTCTACTAGTATGACTATGCAGTCGAAAAGTTGCTTTTTTGATTTATTCACTGATTGTGTAATTGCTGTTAGCTTCTTATGGGGACTTCCGATGGTTTATAAGGAAGTTTGGTTAGGCCGGCTGGTGAACATCGTTATTTAATTGGATAGGTAGGTAGAAATTAAATCCAGAGGATTTTAAAAGTCATCTTTTACAAGATTTTTTTTTATCGACTGCAAGTTAGCCCTTGACTGCTATTACACCTGAAGTTAAGTGAAGATGCAACCTAAGATGGAAGCGGGCTAATTTGTTAGGAGTAGGATAAAATCCACACCCCTTTCGGTTTCTACCCGACATCGTACCGGAACGGTGACTAGCCACGGCGAAGTATATAATAATCATTACCTTTACCATTAGTCTACGAGTATTTCCGGCAGGTCTAGACCTCCCTCTTTAAGGAGAGGGCATATGGAGTTAATACCCATCACTAAGCTCGAATACGGGTTTGTAGTCTTAGGGATATAATACTGGATGATTTAATGAACACTATCAGATGTTGGTGATAATGAAGGGGTTTAGAAATAGGTAGCCGAAAATCTCTCAGAAGAAAGAAAACTCAGTAAGTATTATTATTATTATTATTAGTATGGTGAGGCCCGCCATAGCGGATGCACTTCGACCCTTATGGATCTTTTGTACTCGCCCCGCCCTCACCTCCCCTATATAAGCTCAAACACCCACTCCAAGAGTTGGATGGTTGCTCTTAGGTTGGAGGCACAGTAATCTTCTGGCAGTGGATAGGCTACCCCCAGGAGATCCATTCGCTTTCTAGCCAATCCGTCACATTCACACAAAATGTGTTCCATGGACTCTGTGTCTTCATTACAGGCCCTGCAGATAGGATCCTCAGAAATACCCATTTTGCAGAGCATAGACCTGGTGCTATAATGGCCTGTGTACGCTGCTATGGCATACCTTAGCTGTTTCCTGCTCAGTTGACTTACCTTCGCTAGAAAACCTGCCTTTATGTTACTCATGAACTTTTTTGAGTGCCTTAGACCTTCTACTTTGTCCCATTCTGCCGTCGTCATCTTCTCGGCATATGATGTCAGAGCCATGTTTATCACACACGGTGCAAGTGCGACACATGGCTCCGGGCCGATGAAGTGTGACTCCGAGCCCCTACGAGCTAGCTCATCCGCTAGCTCATTACCTTGTATGCCTACATGTCCAGGTACCCATATTAATCTAATTGAGTTCACCTGCCCAAGACCATTTAGGCCATTCATACATTCCAGTACCAGTGCGGATGAAACTCTGCTAGTGTTGAGCGCTTTGAGCACTGCCTGACTATCACTCAGAATGAGTATTTCCTTCTCAGTGATCTTCTGGCTTTGCATCTCCTGAACACTAGCATTTATAGCATACAGTTCCGACTGGAAGACTGTAGTGTGTTGCCCTAAGCTATAGCTAGCCTTAAACCCTTCAGAGTAGACACCAGCTCCGGTACCTGATTTCATTTTGGAGCCATCAGTATACCAGATAAGGGTGTCTTTCCCTGGTGGACGTAGACCTTTCATCCATTCTTCCCTCGTCGGGACATAAATGTCATAATTTTTCCTTGATACCATTACAGGCGTGATTTTATCACATCTCATACGTAGTATCCTGTCTAAGTCGGTATTTATGCTCAGTCGCATATGATTTGTTCTGGGCAGAAATACCTTCTCACAATCTACCACAGAGATTCTGTGCAAAGCTTTCCTTGCGCAGGTCTCAATGGCAATGTGCAGCTTAACTTGTCCAAGCAATCTCACAAGTGCCTCAGTTGGTGTTGTCCTGAAGGCTCCTGTGATTGCCATACATGCCAGACGCTGCACTCGTAGAAGATCTGCTTTACATGTTGCCAGCTTTGTCCGTGGCCACCATACAATGGCCCCGTACGTCAGTATTGGCATCACTATCAGCTCATAGATCCATTTTAAAACCTTGGGTTTTAGCCCCCAGGTCTTCCCATAGCTACTACGACACATTGCAAAAACTCTGTAGGATTTGATTATCGTAGCAGCTACATGTGGAGCCCACGTAAGTTGCCTATCTAGTGTTACTCCTAGGTATTTAACTTCCGTTGCCCATCCCAGTTCACGTCCATACAATGTTGTAGTTCGTAAACCTGTAAGATTCTTTTTCCTTGTAAAATTAATTACCGCTACCTTACTCGGGTTTATTGACAGGTGATTTATATTACACCAGTTTTCCACCCGATCCAGTCCTTTTTGCAGGGTATCAGACACAGTGCTCGGAAATTTACCATTAACCAGCATCACTAGATCGTCTGCATACCCTACCGTGTAGAATGGTCCCTCATTGAGCTTTACAATCAATGAGTCTACGACTAAGCACCACAGGATAGGTGACAGGACCCCACCTTGTGGGCATCCTCGGGTAGTCATTGCAGACAATTTGTCTCCCAGTAAGTCCGACTGTATTCGCCGGCCCTTAAGCATGCACTCTATCCATCTACAGATAGTGAGTGGTACTCCGTGTTGCTCACAAGCAGTCCTCATAGAAACAAAGGTGGTGCGATCGAACGCGCCCTCAATGTCTAGAAACGCTCCTAGACATACTTCCTTGGTTTCAAGCGCACTTTCAGCTCGGGTTACCACATGATGCAAGGCAGTTTCTGTGGATTTTCCTGGCTGATAAGCGCATTGCAGGGGATGCAAGGGGTTTAACCTCAACGGCCCCTGCCTGATATATTGGTCTAACAATTTCTCTAAGGTCTTTAGAAAGAATGATTGTAGACTTATAGGCCGATATGATTTTGCCTCCTCGTAATTTGCTTTTCCCGGTTTGGGTATGTAAATTACCTTGACCTTTCTCCAGATTCTGGGTATATATCCGAAGGCAATGCTTGCCCTGTAGAGCCTACACAGGTGTGGTAAAAGTTTCTGCACACCCGCCTGTAACAGGATAGGATAGACCTCATCTGGTCCCGGGGCTTTAAAAGGTTGAAAACTGTTAATAGCCCACGTTACAGTTTGATCGTTCACTATCTCCTTAGCTACATCCCAGTCAACTTTGGTAGTCCTAGACACTGTATCATGCCCAATAGGATCCTCCTCGTCTTCTGAGATGATCTTGCAATCCGGAAAGTGCACTTGATACATTACCTCTAGTGTATCCCTGCCACTTTCTGTTAGTTTGCCTTTGTCATTCCGGATTGTAGTCAACGGATTGACCTTAGTTTTCGATAACGCTTTCGAGAGCCTCATGGCCTCTGGGAGTGTCTCAACACTTTCACAGTGCCTCCTCCAAGCCTTGCGCTTAACCCGTCTTACTGCTAAACTGTATTCGGTTAGTGCCTTGGAATACTCAGTGAAATCTTTTCGAGCTTTACACTTGTTAAAGATTCGCCTCGTTTCCCTCCGTAGTCTGTCAAGCTCTGGGGACCAGCCTGGTACCTTCATCGCTCGACATTCCTTTTCAGGACAGTTGTCCTTCCACGATTGCGATGTCGCCCTCGTTACCTCGTCAGCTGCAAACTCTATATCTAATGCAGAGTTCAAGCTGCCTTCAAGAGGTCCAAGATTCACGTCTAGGTCTTTCTTGTAGTTTTCCCAGTTTGTGAATCTTGGATTTCTCCTTCGTACTACCTCCCTTGGTTGGTCAGTTAGATACCTAAAGCATATGTAGTTGTGATCAGATAAGGAGATCTCATCAGACACATGCCAGTCTATGACTCTCGAGACTGCCCCATTAGAGGCCAGAGTTATGTCAATTACCTCTGTCCTTCTCATGTTTCTGAACGTGGGTTTGTCTCCTTTGTTTAGTAATTGTAATGAAGTGCTCACCAAGTACTCCAGTAACTTTACTCCTCTTTGGTTTGTGTCTGAACTGCCCCAAACCACATGATGTGCATTCGCGTCGCATCCGATAATTAGGTCTTCACCTCGTCGGCTGCCATGTTCAACCAGATCCTTGATTACATCAGTTACCGGTTCGTTGTCCTCGTAGGGAAGATAGGCAGAGCTCAAGAGTACTGATCTCCTGCCACTCTCTCCCTCTACTTGGACCTTAACCGTTGTTAGGTCCCTGCAACAGAAATCGTATAAGGGCATGGCATTTACACCGTTTCTGACGTAAATGCATGTCCTCATATCATTAGTAGAACAGTTGAAGTAGAAACATCCCCCCGTTCCACCCACGCCAGCGATTTTGCCCTTGAGGATGTATGGTTCTTGAATAAGAGCAATATCGATGGCATTTTTAACAAGCATTCTTGTCAATGCTGCCATAGCAGCCTTACAGTGATGTAAATTTATTTGTACGCACCTAATTTTGACTCCTTCTGTCTGCTAGAAAATTAAGTGCACCCTCCTAAACCGAAGGGTCTCCATCCCATTCCATGTCTAGCGAAAGGTTGGGGCTAGAGAGGCCAAGCTCACCAAGATCTACCGGCATGCCATCCGTTTCATCAGCAACCGTTGGCGACGAATGTATATCGCACGCCATGTAGCCCGGGCCCACTCCGTCCGTCTCATCCTCTTCCTTTCGCCCTTCTGCGTCCTTTTTAGGTACCGCCTCTGCATCGGCATCCTCCAGCAATTTGAAATAGCTTTTGTCCACCCCAGTTGGGAGGACAAAATCTGCCGCCTTGATGACATCTACCGATACCCTGTCCATCAACACAATCCGCCGAATGTGGCTTCCTTCAATCCGGACATCTACCACCTTCCAGTCACCAGTTCTCAGTCCAGGATTGAAGGTTTGTAGCCACTTAAGGCTTCCTGCGTTTTCGACATGGAAGATGTCCTTAGTCTTCCAGGCCATCTTCACTGGTTTCGGCAGATCCTTAGCTAATACTACCCTTAGCGTGATACCTTTCACCACCTTGCCACTGAGCTGCTTGAGCCACTCAGCTGCCTTTTCGCCCTCGCACATGACATATATGACGCCAGCCACTACAACGCTCATATCAATGACCGGCAGTGGTGCCGGCGTGACCTCCAGCATTGCAAAAATGAGGCCTTGTATGTCACGTACCATGTCTGGAGTTATCCTGACCTTCGGGAACTCATCTGGAATGATAGCCATTTTGATATCCGTCAGAGCACGTTTGTAAGAGCCCTGCGTCTTTGGACGCTTTGCATCCTCTGTCGCGGTCTCAAAGCTGGTCTCTCTCATGCGCTTGGACGGCCCCGGAGTAGCAGCACCACTAGGTTCCCGATAGGCACCACCCGCAGATCCCATAGCAGCAGCGCCACTAGGTCCCGCAACGGCAGCGCCGACAGGTCCCATAGCAGCACCATCACTCCCGGACCGTGCAAACTGCACCTTTTGTCTCATTTTTCGTAGAGAGCCACTCGGCTTTCTCTTCTTTTTCCCCCGAGGCGCATCAGACAAACCACTCCGACCTTCACCCGCACAGGGGAGTCCGCTCAGCCCGCTTTCAGTGCTAGCCACAAAGTGGCTTGCTCCTCCTTCCGAGCGTGCAGTCTCCCCCTCCCGGGTTACAGCCGTCGTTATTCGTCCTCCGTCGCCTCTAGAGGCCCTTTTTCCCTTGCCACCAGTGTGGCTCCCACATCCTAGCCCGCCGCCACTAGGGCAGCTTGACACCGGAATGAGAGCACTAACACCAGGGTCTAGGTTTGATTGCGCATTATACGCCTTTTTCAACCCCTGTCGGGGGTCCTCAGCTCCAGCAGTCCCACCGCATATGTGTGGGGTTGCCGTAGCTGAAAGTAGGGGGTTTGTGAGTAGGGTGTGTGTGCGTGAGTCTAAAGTTGTGCGTGTGCGTGAGTCTAAGGTTGTGCGTGTGCGTGAGTCTAAGGTTGTGCGTATACGTGAGTCTGAGGATGTGTGTGGGAGTGAGTCTGAAAGTGTTTGCGTGCGTGCATCTATAGATGTGTGTGGATGAGATGTATTTTGTGTTAGTGTAAGAGAGTGTTGTGTGTGCATGTACGGCGAACAGTGCCCCCCCCCAGAATACGAGGGGCAGCCTAGAGCCCTGGTTACGGACGTAGTCGTCGACATATCCAGAGCTCTAGCGAGGGATTCTCCAACGCCATGGGGAGCGCCGGTACCCTCCTGGGGTAGTATATCTTTCTTATCCGCTTCCATGTTTAATAAGAATGAATGGTGAGATTGAAAAAAAAAAAAAAAAAAAAAAACTGTGAGACTACTACCAGAGAGAGAATGTTCAGTGTTACTGTATGTTTAGTGTTTAAGCGCCTGTATGATCAACATGAGGTGTGTTTATTGTTTGTGTGCCTCAAGGTGTAGGTATAGTGTGCGGGATGACGCTAACTAGGATGAGATGGGAGAATAAGCGGTGAAGGTGATTTTATTTTACTATGGTGATGGGTTAGTGAGGTTAGGTTATGGGTTAGTAGTGGAACACGGGACTTGGTAGCGGGATGTACTCGATGAGTTGGTGGTCATCAGCGAGCATCCCTCCTGTCCAGGACCCAGGTGCGGGCACCGTCCGTAGACAGTTGGGCAATCCGCAACCCGCCCTCCCGCCCGGTTGCATGAGGGGTGCCCCGCAGCTACGCGTTGGCCGGGTGACCCCACTGTGGTCTGCCACTGTGGTTGACACTCTTCCAACGAGAAGCCGTCGCCGGGAAACTCAGTAAGTACCTATTATACCATACTTCAGAACTCGGAGGTTAAATAAAATATTCCTCTTTCAAGTTACAAAAACATAATAAAAATAGACGATTTCCTCTACGTTACTGTAACCATACGAAAGAGTTCCAACTCCGTAGGGAAATAGATATTCTGCACGGAAACTAGTTTATCCCAAGCACCTTATAATCTTACAATAGTATATAAATAGTAAGAAAAGGGATGAAATGAAGAGGGTGAGATAATGAATATCTCCAGGGATGAACAAATAATATGCTATGCTCGTACGTGAGCGTCTGTTCGGCTAATTGTGACTTAGAACAGAGGACCCCTGAAACGTACTACGAACATTTACAAACTTTTACTTTGTTTGCTAAAAAGTTAGCTTTATTTATAAAAATACCCTTACAACGTTAATTGTTTTATGCATAGATTTAATACTTTTTATGCGATAATTGTATTTAGGTATTACTAAAAATTTTTAGTATTTAGGAGAACCTAATTTTGGACATTATCTCTGAGAAATACCTGGAAAATTTTGGACAAACATCGCAATCGCATCACATTTGGCAATTTATTATAAAAACGTATGCAATTGCAATTCTCTGAAACGGATTATTTTTACTATCATTTATTTATTTGCAATTTTTTTTTAATTTTCAACAATGCTTATAAAACAATTATAAAAATTTATAAAAAAATCCAGTCCTCCTACTGCGGCGCCCGGGGGTCCAAGCAACTGGTGGTCAGAACTCCAGAATGAGGAATCTCCTCACAATACGCGCCGCACGATCCTACAGCTAAGCGAAAGCTTCTTAAGGTTGTCGAAGCTTTTCGCTATAAGACCATTAACTGAAACGATTGTAGGAACAATAATCGTCGACTCAACATTCCACATGGCGGTAATCTCGTGAGCAAGGTCTAATTATTTTGACTATTATTAAATTGACTTAGCCTGATTCTAGGTTGTAAAAGGCCAGTGCTATTGTAAACAAACAGGTTAACAATATCAATATTTTATATTTAACGACGACTTAATGTGCTCTCCGAGGAAAGAAGTTGTGATACCTACTTACTTACCAGTTCCCGACTACCACTGAAGAAATTCTGAGAATAAAGAGAAAAACACATATTTCACAGTCCAGGACTTGCACCGGAACCGGGAATGTTCTTAGGACTACACAAATAAAGGATTACCCCCTACCCTACAGCCAAGTAGCCGTTACTGACCGTCAATAAAATTTAACATCATTACCTCCCCAGCTCGTTTCAATTAACTGCAAAGAAACCAGTAAGTTAAACTTAACGTAAGTATATGTGGAGAAAGTTCATAAAACTGATCATATTCATTATAACCGAGGGATATATTCCGGTGGTGCAAACACATAAAAAGTTTAAAAGCTTTTTTTGTGTTCATTTACTACGTGCCTCGTATCATAAGAAGACGTAGAGTGCTGAGTGATCGGCGGGCGATGGAGTGAGCGATGTTTAGATTATCTCGGAATTTTGAAAAGTTGATGGACGTTGGGTCTCAAGGAGCTGAATATGGCTCCAAGACTGGAGACTGGAGACTGCCTCGTTAGTCTAGTGGTTAGCCTATGTGGCTTCGATCACGAGGTCCTGGGTTCGACTCCTGGGTCGGGTCACGGAATAATTCTGAGCTTTTTCATTCTTCTATGAAATGTTCAGTACATTCCTTCCCGGAGTCTGGAAGTTGGCGGTGTTACACCCCCGTACCTCGGAGAGCACGTATGCCGTCGGTCCCGGTCACTGTCATCAACATCTGATAGTGATCGTTAATAAATGATACATTATCACCCTAAGCCCGCCAACCCGCATTGGAGCAGCGTGGTGGGTGTACGCTCCATATCCCCTCTTCTATAAGGAGGGAGGCCTGATAATGATGATGATAGATGATGATGGCTGCAAGGAGCAGAGGGACACAGGTGGTTTAAGACGATGGTATTTAGATAAGGTCTGTGTCCAGAAAAAGACTTTCATCGATGAATGATGATAAAGACTCATGTATTATTTATATTTGGATATACTTTACCATTAAATAAATAAATAAATAAATAAATAAATATTATAGGACAATTACACATATCGCTATATAGCCCCAAAGTAAGCGTACCTAAGTAGCTTGTGTTATGGGTGCTAAGATAACTGATGAATATTTTTATATATATTATACATAAATACTTATAATATATAGATAAACACCCAGACACTGGAAAACATCCATGCTCATCACACAAACATTTTTGCAGATGTGGGAATCGAACCCACAGCCTCGGTCACAGAAGCAGGGCCACTACCCACTACGCCATTAGCGGACCTTGGCATAGTTCGCGTAGAAGCTCTGACCACGCCATCCATTCTTAAACTATACGTATAAACCTCGTAAATCACTTTACATTGATGAAAACTGCAATAAAATCTCTTGCGTAGTTAAAAAATCTAATCAAACAGAGGGACGGCGGGAAGCGACTTTGTCACATATTAACTACGGATCCTAAATTTTTGCTGGCACTCGCATTACCTACAGATATAAACGCACAACACATTCTATATAATAAATTTCCCTAAACTCGTCTAACATATTTAATTCCCGCTTCTTCCCCTCACATCTACATAAGACGAAAGTGGAAACCTTCATAAAGATCGGACTAAAGGCTCCCTACTGATGCGTTTGCCCACTGACCGCCGCGAAGTAAAATTTAATATCAACCTACCCTCGTTTCAATTAACTATGTCTTAGTAACTGTGAAGGTGGACTTAAGAGAATAAGGGATGCTGAGGGACCCGTTTAAGAAAATGACTTACCTACCTACCTATATGTACCTGTAATTTATTTCTTTGGACAAAAGCCTTCTGTTGTACTTACTTTTTTGGATATAATATTTAAAAACGTAACTTTTTCTGCAAATTCATCATCATATTTATTAGCTCAGTGATGGGCCAGACCTTATTCATTCTGGGAGACCTATAAACACCAGGCTGCTGCAATGCGGGTTTGTGGGTAAGATATCTTTATTAGATAACGATCTCTATCAGAGTATCAGATATTGATGATATGACCGGGATAGATGGCTTGACATTTTTGCCGAGATACCAACTTTTCAACAGGCTTAGAATTTTATTGAGTTAGCATTTTAAAATATTAAAATTGTTACCATAGACGATATTGTCTATGGTAACGTAAGATAGTCTGTCGACCGTCAGATAATGTAATAACTGAAAGGATTTGATTCAGCTAATAATATAGAATGACATGTAGATATGTCCGATGATGTAACACACACACGTCCTTTTACACATCCCAAATTGGATATACCACAAGACAAGGACAGACGTAATAAAATTCTCAACGAGGGGAAAATGGAAGGATTCGAGAGTAATTGGAAAATACCTTCGCATTGAGTGGCGCAACTGAGGTTTCATCATAGATTATATAATGTTGATAGTACGTTCATTTCTTTCGTTAATTAGTAATACCTACTAACTAAATTATGATTTCATATCACTGATTCATGAAATTACCAAATTGTTTGTATCGTTGAATCAAGTTTTTAAAAGTTACTTGATATCATTTGTTTTATAACAAAGTTTTAATTGTTTTTTATTTATTGCATAATTTATTTTTAAAGAATAATAAAATTGCCTAAACGTAAATGATTTGTAATTAAAAAAAAAACAATTTTCGTTTGATGCAAAGTGACAATACCGTGTACCTATTTATTATTTAAAGTAACTCCGATCAGTGCTTTTCTGTTATCTGATACTAAAGGTAGCATGCAACAAATAAATTAATCCTATACACAATTATAATTATAAGCTAAACTGAACTCAACACTGATCTATTGACTTATTTGAAAAACTATACACTCCATTGACATGAAATTTAGTATAATTATAATTAACCTATTTTGCGACTTAGACGTTAGACAAAGAACGAACTTTTCGACCACAAGAACGAGTTATACATATATTTCATCGAAATAAATATAAAGATATGTTAGAATGATTTGTGTTTAAAAAATAATGCCACTATAAACTAACTATGTGTAACTATTTTCTTAATTTTAACATTATCAAAATATTTATGTACTATTAAGTGTTAATAAGTATTTAGATGCATAAAGATGCCCCTCTTTTTGTGTGTTGCTCTTTGATCTCTTAAAATAGAGATGGTCGCGTGTACCTTACTAGCCGACTGCGGTCTTTTGTATGAATTTAATCAGATTCTGTTTTGGTCGTTTTGCCTTAAATTGGAATTTATATTGATTCTTATTGCGTCAATATTTTCTACTTTTTATTCTTATTTATTTTTATTTACATATTTTTAAAATTTTTAACAATGTTATATAATAAAAAAAATGTATAAAAAAACACTATTAAAAAT
This sequence comes from Mycalesis mineus, assembly GCA_034621355.1. Classification (NCBI taxonomy): domain Eukaryota; kingdom Metazoa; phylum Arthropoda; class Insecta; order Lepidoptera; family Nymphalidae; genus Mycalesis; species Mycalesis mineus. The sequence continues at coordinate 16,234,551 of CM067889.1, read as the reverse complement.
TTATGAAAAAAATCTGCTCCTCCACTTGCGAGGCTTTTGCGGGCCCAAGCAACCGGTGGTGAGGACTCCAGAGTGAGGAACTTCCTCACAATACGCGCCGTTTCAAGGACAACTGCCTTCTGTATCCGACCCTTGATCCAACAATTAAGCGAAAGCTTCTTAAGGTGTTTGCGCCAACATTTCCTTATTCTTAATGTCATAAATTAACGTTTTATTTAATAGAGGCCGAGTAAATTTTACTTCCGACTTTATCGACTTTACCTATCAAAATCCTACTAAAAGATTGGTTCGAATATTGGAATTTAAAACATATAGACAGACGTTAATGTGCAGTTCGAATGTTAGCTTATGTTTTTTGAGTGAGAAGAAAATAATGAACAATCAATGTATATGTCATAACAATTATTATAGCTCAATTTATAATAAGCGATAAGTAAAGTATTAGTGAAATGAAAAAAAGGGCAAATTAAATCTAAAAACATCGATGGTCACAATGGATGCGCCATTATTAATGAAATTAATAAAAAATAAAAATATAAAACTTTTAGAGAACTGTATAGTGAAAACCATACAGATAGTATTACTTGAGCAACATAGTCTTATGTACAAATTCAAATTCAAATTCAAAATTTCAAGTAGGCTTATTACAAGCACTTTTGAAACGTCAAATTGGACTATTTGTAGTGACTCTACCACCGGCTCGGAAGGCATGCCCTGTTGAGAAGAGCCGGCAAGAAACTCAACAGTTGCTCTTTTTATAATATTATCAATTTTACAATATTACGAGTGTTGTTACATAAAGTTATTTATTTTAATTCCTGTGTGAAGTTGAAAGCCGATCCAATTGCCTTTAAACATCTTTGTCATTTAAAAATTCATCGATAGTATAATAACCCTGACTCAGTAAGTGAGTTTTAATACATTGTTTAAACTTATGCAATGGCAGATCTAAAACTGAATTGGGCATCTTGTTGTAGAAGAGTACACCCATTCCGACGAAAGATTTTTGTACTTTTCGGATGTGATAAGCTGATATGACTAACTTATGTCCACTTATGTTCTAGGAAGATGATCGTTTAAATCCTTTTTCTGTTTATACATATTTATATTTCGTTTAACAAAGACTAGGTTATTGAATATGTATTGACAGACTACTGTAAGGATTCCTATTTCTTTAAATTTGACACGAAGGGACTCGCGTGGTTTAAGTTTATAAATCGACCGAATTGCTCGTTTCTGAAGTATAAAGACAGAATTTATATCAGCAGCCTTTCCCCACAACAAGATGCCATAAGACATCACACTGTGGAAGTAAGCAAAATAAACCAGTCTAGCTGTTTCTACATCGGTAAACTGTCTTATTTTTCTCACTGCAAATGCTGCTGAGCTAAGTTTAGCTCTCAGTGACTCTATATGAGCGCTCCACTGAAGTTTACAGTCCAAGGTCACTCCTAAAAAGACTGTAGAACTCTCCATTTTTAGGGTTTCACCATTTATCATTAGACGTACATACATAAAGACTTATTTATTTTTTTTACATTTGGTAAAGAAAACTCAACACATTTACTTTTCTTTGCATTTAATAGTAAATTATTAGCAGTAAACCAATGCGACACATACGACACAGCACGGTTTACATCATCAAAGTCACTTTTATTTCTATCAACAGTCAACTTATACCGAATTCCATTATAAATTACCTACCAATAGTTAAATTCACTTGTAGTTTTAAAAGGGCATCAACCAAGTTTATTATCTGCTCGTCAGATCAAAATTTGCCTTTTGTACTGGCGGTAGAGTGTAGTGTTGTGAGTATAAAAGAATAGTCCGCCAATCCGCATTGAAGCAGCGTGGTGGGTGTACGCTCCATATCCCCTCTCCTATAAGGAGGGAGGCCTGGCCCTGTGGTGGGCTGTTAATAGGCTGATGATGATGATAGAAGAATAAAAACGCATTTAATTTAGTTATTATATTAATGCATGTTTCGTTAATATGTGAAACACAAAATAATAAAACAAATAAAGTATAGGGTCAACTTCAATACAGCTTTAATTATATCGTCACCTAAAATGCAACTTAAATTGATTATGAAGTGTGCAAATATTTGACGTAATGCAAACAAACAAATCCTTCACACCTTCCGCAATAAAACTAACAGTTTATATTATCCCTTCCCAAAATAATCGGGTCCCGAACCCAAACGGAAAGGTAACCCCCGGGGTGTGTTTATAATTATTACCGGAGCCCGTCTTGAGCTAAAGAGCCCTAAGGGATTGAGGGATTGTGCTGTGTATTAATTAATGTTGGGGATATTTTTGATGGAACAGCGTTTCATTTAAGGCGGTAAAGTGTGTGTAAACTTAAAGGATACAACGGGTACTAAAGTATCGCAATGCTAGCCAATGAGAAGGATTTCCACATTCCGTTCCATGATGCCCTTAAGAATCGTTTTGAGTCCTCTTTTTTCATACATATAGCTGGTTTAGAAGGCCATTGTGAGGTCTGTTTTCCTGATTTTTACAACTTGGACACTAAGACAAGACTGAATAGTCATTTCTGCATGTATTTGGGAATTCCTTACTTTATAAGTCGTGGATGATTCCCACGTGAGGATACGTACGAGTATATCTCAGGCCTAGCAATAAATGAACTGATTCACAAAGTAATGTCTCATCGTTATCAGCCAGAAGAAACCAGCCTAAAGAGAACAGAACTCCAGCGGCACTCGGGTGACCTTTAAGGTACATTTGACCAACGCCTACTACAGGGCTAGGATTTATTTTATTCATTAATTTAGCTCTTGATTGCTATCACACCTGATGTTAACTGATGATGCAATCTAAGATGGGAGCGGATTAACTTGTTAGTAGTAGGATGAAATCCACATCCCTTCCGGTTCCCACGCGACATCGTACCGGAACACTTAATCGCTTAGCGGTTTGTCTTTGTCGGGAGGATGGTAACTAGCCCCGGCCGGAGCCTCCCACTAGCCAGACCTCGACCAATCAAGAAAAATTTCAATCAGCCCCGCCGGGAATCGAACCAAGAACCTCCGTCTTATAATTCCACCACGCATACCATTGCACCACGGAGGCCGCTAAGGAGGTATCTGTTCTTGTAGGATAAGGGATATGGGGTTTATACACATCACGTTGCTCCAATGCGGTTTGGCGGTGAAAATGTTTGTTTATTTTTATAATGACCGAGACCGACGGCTTATTTTTACTCTCCAGGGCACGGGGTGTAATACCTCAACTTCCCGACTCTGGGCTTTTTTTTACGCGCTACAGAAACTTTGACATGTGAGGTGTCGTTGAATTTGTCAAAATCGTGGTAGTGACAAGGCTATATAAATTTTCAAAACGGCGGCTGTATGTGTGTATATTCCAGCAATATGGGTATCTGAACTGAAAAATGTTCAAATATCAGGCGGGGACAAACGTAGTTTTGGTAGATCTTTCTTTCCCCGCAGGTTAAAGTATTTTGTCCCTGTTTGCAGCACCATAAAGTATTTAAAATTTTATACAGATGAAGCCTTGTTTTTCTTTTCAGATAACTTAAGCCACTAAAGCAATAAGATTATGCAAAGTTACGCCTGGTTCATTAAAAAAAATTTGTTATTAGTACAGTCCTATAACCAGTATAGTAGAATAAGTTAAACATTCTACAAGTCAGTTATTGTATCACAACATAAACCCAGTTCGGGACAATCTCGTACGGTATTACAAATAGCTTTGAGACTAAAGCGTCGTCCACACAGCAATAACAGCAATAAGCCTGATTGTGTTAGAGTCGACGCCGTGACATTTGGCTCTGCTTCAGCCCTTGGAAGGACGAAGGGACCGCGCCTATATAATATACGGTATGCAAATAGTGGAGTGAGGTGCAAGTCACGTGACATTGCGATGTATTATTTAAAATTATCTGGGCTAGCGAGATTTGCTTGACATGTTTTTAATTTGTATTTTGCATTTAAGACAAATTTTAAGAGGCGACAAAAACGTTGACTTTTTAATTTAACAAAGTTATTAAGTTTTATTTTGACGTGACTACGTCTTATAATTCGATAGAGCCGGCTGCACGCACGAAAAAACATGACTCATGCGTCGTTACCTCGCTTTGAGGCGTTCCATGTAAGGCTTGAAGTGCAAGCGAGAGCGCGGAACGAGCGACAAAGAAGAACAATCGGCCTTTGCGTTCGGCAGCGTTCGACATCCGTCTATTAAATATAATTATTAAATATATTAATTTTAAATTAAAAATTAATATATTTATTATAAATTCATAAAATCAAAATCAATTATTTTATTAATTTAAATTAATGTTTATAAAAACATACTTAAATTAAAAATTTTAATAACCAATTAAATGCTACCATTCCATCAGTATTTTCTCCAGACGTTGTCACGTTCAACTATCGTCAGTAAACCGACTTTACAGACAATCAATTTTTTTTCATTACCTCGAAAACATATCTTTAAGATGGCGTAATAATCTAACTTAGAATCGTTATTTTACACAAAATACATAATATGTAAAGTTGGTTAAAATTAGTCTTATTCAGCCATCTTAAGAAAGGTTCCTTCCTTTCTACTGAGACCAGCTAGTAAACCATCTCTATGCTACATTGATTGCCTCTTTGGTCTTTGGTTTGGTTAGATTATAATATATCTACTATCACGTGGTTCTGGGTTTGAATTCTGTGACGGGTTATGGAGGAATTCTGAGTTTTCCTTTCTTCTAAGAAACTTTCAGAAAAATCTAAGCCTAAAATCGGTAAGATGGTGGTGTTAACCCCCGTGCCGTTTCCGAGCCATCGGTCCCGGTCACTATTATCAACATTTGACAGTGATCATTAATAAATTAAACATTATTGCCCTAAGCCTGCCAACTCGCAAATGCGAATTCGAGTAGCGTGGTGGGTCTACGCTCTATATCACTCCAAGGAGGCCTGGCTCTGTTCTGGGCTGTTTTTTTTTATCGACTACAAATTGGCCCTTGACTGCTATCACACCTGATGTTAAGTGATGATTTAGTCTAAGATGGAAGCGGGCTAACTTGTTAGGAGTGACACACCCCTTTCGGTTTCTACACGACATCGTACCGAAACGCTAAATCGCTTGGCGATACGTCTTTGTCGGTAGGGTGGTAACTAGCCACGGCGAAAGCCACCAGCCAGACCAAGACAAATTATGAAAAATCTCAATCTGCCCCGCCGGGAATCGAACCCAGGACCTCCGACTTATAAGTCCACCGCGCATACCACTGCGCCACGCAGGTCGTCAAAGGTGTTAATTGGCTGATAATGATATATGAGCTGACTTATACTATCAGTGCAAGTTAAAAAGATGTCATAAACAGGTAATATATTGTAATACAACATGAGATCGCTGCGCAGTTTCCCCTGGACCTCAGAAGACAGGGACGAGATTCCCACCGGGCGGATCACGCACTTTACGACCGCAGACGGGCTGCGATTGCTATCCCTCATAAACGTAGCGCGATATTTATAATTAGTTGCTATTGCTGCGGTGTGACCGCGCCCTAATGAATACGGGATCACGTGAATATATTATTCGTTTATTTAATGTAAGTGAGTCCCTTCGTGATAAATTTAAAGAAATAGGAATCCTTACAGTAGCCTGTCAATATATATACAATGACCTAGTCTTTGTCAAACAAAATATAAATATGTATAAACAGAAAAAGGACTTGAACGATCGTCTTCTTAGGAATCGACACAAATTAGTTTTATCAGCGTATCGCCTCCGAAAAGTTCAAAAGTCATTCGTTGGACTGGGTGTACTCTTCTACAACAAGATGACCAATTCAGTTTTAGATCTGCCATTGCATAAGTTTAAGCAATGTATTAAAACTCACTTACTGAGTCAAGGTTATTATACTATAGACGAATTTTTAAATGACAAAGAGGTTGAGAGGCAATTGGATCAGCTTTCAACTTCACACAAGTGGTAGAATAAATAATTTTATGTAACAATACAGTTAATATTGTAAAAATTAATGATTTTAAAAGAGCAACTGTTGAGTTTCTTGCCTGCTCTTCTCAACAGGACCTGCCTTCCGAGCCGGTGGTAGAGTCACTACAAATAGTCTAATTTGACGTTTCAAAAGTGCTTATAATTGGCCTACTTGAAATAAATGATTTTGAATTTGAATTTGAATTTAAGGAATGTGTTTGGTAGTGCTAGTTTAAACAAGGAAACTGCTCACTTGATGCAAAAAGTCGCTCACACATATAGCAGTTTTGCTCATGGCCAGTAGGAGAGTGACTACAAATAGTTCAATTTGACATTTCAAATTAGCAATTCGAAATAAACGAATTTGTATTTAAAAAAAATAATTATATTATGTGAAAAATATTAACAATAAAGTAAACCTACTGAGGCACGAAAATTATATAAAAAAAAAACAATAATTATAATAACTAACTAATTAACTTAACTATAAGCATAATTCTAAATTTTGCCCTTTTGGTAGGGTGCCCATCACGCAGGCAGCATTTCCGCGCTGAATTGCGATAGATATTCGTTGCGCGAGAAAGCTGCCTGCCCGAGGGTCGCCTGTTGCCTCCCTGAGGCGCCTACTCAATTCCTTATGGAGCACCTGAGCGCTTCTGCCCCATGGACCCAGTGTCTCGACTCCAAATGGAAAGAACTCATACTGAGTGCCGAGACAACTGTATTTTAATGTCTTTTGATGCTCTCGGGCGTTTGCCGCTAATTTTAACTAATTATTTGTATTTGAATAATCGCAATACACACAATACAATATACAATACTGTACTTCGATGTCCCAAACTGCGGTGCCCTGGTACTTAATTCAGGAACGCAAGTCTTCATTAGTTTCTTCATCGTCGTCCTGCTGCGGCGGCTGGACTGTTACAACACTACTAGAACTATTTTGTTAGGATAGATGTATATTTGAGGAATGCCTCGTTGGTCTAGTGGTTAGCGTATGTGGCTTCGATCACGAGGTCCTGGGTTCGATTCCTGGGTCGGGTCACGGAATAATTCTGAGCTTTTTCATTTTTCTATGAAATGTTCAGTACATTCAAATCCCGGAATTTGGAAGTTGGTGGGTTAACCCCTGTGCCTCAGAGAGCACGTTAAGCCATCGGCCCGGTCACTATCATCAACATCTAACAGTGATCGTTAATAAATGAAATATTATCACCCTAAGCCCGCCAACCCGCATTGGAGCAGCGTGATGGGTGTAAGCTCCATATCCCCTCTCCTATAAGGAGGTCTGGGCCGTAGTGGGCCGTTAATAGGCTAATTTTCATTTGTTTTCTTTCGTTTTGATGTCTCGGCTATACATACATTTTACTCCGAAACTGAAATATATAAGGACATGTAGTCTCTACTATGTTCAATAGCGAACATACTTTTCTTAGCAAAATAAATGAATTATTCACTGTTCTTTAATTTATTTAAAAGGAACGTAAGGAACGCAATATATTTTTTACAACCTCCTCGTAGGTAGGTACCCTCCTCTAATAAGTGCGTCGTAAAGTATTTTATCTTTATTTTATTCAATTAAAAAGCGAACGCCGAAAAAGGAGGAAAATTAAATTTTAATATCACAAAAAGGTCCCTTGGAAAAGTCGAGAGGGTATTATTGCTGGGGACATTAAAGCAAAATATGCTCATTGACATGAACAAACCCAAAGACTTGCTTATGTAATACTTATAGAAGGTACCTATAGAAAATGAATTCTCCATAACTCTATTGAGTACAAAAACTCTTAATATCAAAGACTTTTGAAAACAAACGTAGACGATAAGAATTAATAAATAAATTATTCATTAAATATATATCCTTAAAAATAGTTACTATTGTATTTCAAGTTGTAACTGATACTGAGAATTTCATGAAGGATATTTCATAGCTCGGTCACATACAGGAGTAAAGTTACAAAGATCCAGTAGATGTGTTTTTACCTGACTGCGTCAGAAGGAGGGTTATGTTTTTCGAGTGTATGTATGTATGTATGTATGTATGTATGTTTGTATGTCCATTTCTTCGGCACGCTTCACAGCCTAAACTGCTGAACGGATTTTGACATGTGAGGTGTCGTTGAATTTGTCAAAATTGTAGTAGTGGTAGTGACATAGGCTATATAAATTTTCAAAATGGCGCCTGTAAAAGGGGGGAAAAAGGGGGGGATGTGTGTATTTTTTTCTTTTATCTAAAGGTCTTAAAAAGACCATTTCAAAAATATAAATATCATATCATGTTCATATTACTTTTTTAACAAAAAATGGCAAAAAGTGTACTAAGTGTACTACCGTCTCATTTTTATACCATAAACTAAAACTAAAAAGTCTCAAATAAAATTATTAAATATAAAGTATTTAGAATTTTATACAGATATAGTGATCCTTGTTTTTCTCTTTTCAGTTCATAACTTCTAAGCAGTCGGGTTTTTTGTTTTTATAATAATAATTTTTCTTAGTTAGGAATTTGATAAAGGGAAGTATTATTTGACAGTAAACTGGAGCACTTTTGGTTGTTCGTTTTAGCCGGCCAACTATCCACGAAGCCTCCAACCAGCCAATTGAGAAAATCTCAATCAGCCTAATTGGAAAAAGAACCCAGGACTTGCATCTTATAAATCCACAGCGCGTATCGCTGCTGTACGGAGGCCGACGTTTGATATCTATTCTAGTAGTAGATAAGGTAAATGTTGCCAATCAGTCTAGTGAGCACGCAGCTTTATTGGCTCCATTACCAAACTTGTGTAATTTACGAAGCTTATCTTCAATATGAAAGATTTCATTAAATCATGCTCGGCGGCAATAAAACAGTTTGATACCACATTTATGTCGGTTCCGACTCGGGTGACCAACTTAATGACGTGTACGCACTGACCCTTATATCTTGGGCGGATTTGGCGTGGTACGAGAGTAGGGTAGAAGCGAGTAAATGAATTAACTGAGTTTCAACCGCAGCTTCGCTTGTATCAAACTTGAATTTTCCAATGCTTGACGAATGATTAAACATTCAAGTTTATAAAAAAAACCCCATAAATATTACATAAAAGAAAAAATGCTTGGTTAATGAATTGCTGTTTCTTGGTTAGTGAATTGCTGTAAAATTCACCCAATCAATTTTCAAAAATGGTGTCCAATGAAAGACCTGACTTAAAGTCGTCAATATTCTTTTAAGAGATTTAGATGCATATGACCTAGTAATATAATAATCATCTTCAATTGAGATAAACAATTTATTTATTTAAGAAAAATAAAAATTTTAAAACAACATTAGACAACATTGTTAAAATCAACACAGTTAATATAAAATGTAAAATTGATAATATTATAAAAAGAGCAACTGTTGAGTTTCTTGCCGGCTCTTCTCAACAGGGCCTGCCTCCCGAGCCGGTGGTAGAGTCACTACAAATAGTCCAATTTGACGTTTTTAAAGTGCTTATTATATGCCTACTTGAAATAAACGACTTTGAATTTGAATTGAATATGTAGTGCAAATATTAAAAGGTAGAGTACAAAATGATACTGAATATTGGTGCCGTGCTGCACCAATGTGACCATTAGTGCATTTATTTATACAATGTTTAATTTAATAAAATTTACAGCTGATATTTATCCCATATCTAAAGCTTACAGCTTCATTCCGTGTCCTACGTTCTTTTAATTCTCGAGTTTGACTTTGGTAGAGTTATAGGACTCTCTGTGTACTTTACTGGTTTATCATAACTCATTTGTATAAAACTGCTTAAGCTCGTGACTTAAACCCGATCAAAATATGTTATACGTCGAATATAGTATATACGAGTGTTCGTGTGCGTAAATTCTGTAATTCGGCATGTAAAATAGTTGCCGTCTTTATTGCCAGCGCGATATAGCCCGGAGAGGTCGTAACAGCGTTTATTGCCGGACTAATCGTAATCTTGCTGACAGGAGCCGGCCTTGATGACGAATGGTGATTTATTACAAGGTCTTGGTAATAAACTAGCCCTTAAAATTTCAGTTAGGTACTTTGTATAATACGTAGTCGCAATAAGGCATATTAAGTTTTAGTTTAACGACCTTCGTGGAGCAGTGGTTTGCGCGGTGGATTTATAAGACGGAGATGCTAGGTTCGATACCCGGCGGGGCATATTGAGAATTTTCTTAATTTGTCTTGGTCTAGCTGGTGGGAGGCTTTCGCCGTGGCTAGTTACCACCCTACCGACAAAGACGTATCGCCAAGCGATTTAGCGTTCCGGTACGATATCGTGTAGACACCGAAAGGGGTGTGGATTTCATCGTACTCCTAACAAGTTAGTCCGCTTTCATCTTAGACTGCATCATCACTTAACATCAGGTGTGATAGCAAGGGCGAACTTGTAGTCGATAAAAAAAAGTTTTGTTACCAGCCTGATTCAAAGGTAAATTTATTCGATTATTGACGATAACGTTTGAGTAATGATGAGGCCAGGAAAATTAGATGATTGTGATTTCATTTCTTTTAAGGTATTCTCAGTAGCAGTGATTTAACTCCTTCCTGGTTAGTTCTTATCATTTAGCGTGCCATCCCGCATTGGGAAAACGTGATGATTGGTCTTGGTAGTATCAAATACCCTCTCGAATAAAAAAGAGGAAGATCCTTCAGTAGGCAATTAATTAAATTGACAAGTTAAAGTTTTAAAATAAGTATTTTAACTTTTAAGAAGAAAATACTGGTAAAAAATAATAAAATAACAAAACGCGTAGAAAATGTTAAATTGCTTACTTTTTCTTTTCTTATTTATGACATCATTAAAGGTTTCAATTTAAAAAAACTTGCATAACCAATGTGCTATAGCAAACCTATACAAATCAAATATTAAAAATAAACATTTTTTACCGATGATATTCTTATTGGGTAACTTTTAATTTGAACGATTTCCAAAGTATCCTTTACCATTATACCTTGTCTTATAATGTTTAACCTACCATTGTACCTTATATCGTTAACACATTTGGGCTATTTTTCAGAAATAATCACAATAAGTCACAAACCAGCATCACTATATCTATGATAAAATTCTAAATACTTTATGGAGATCGTGCAGCACCATAAAGTATTTAGAATTTTATATAGATATACCAGTTTATGGTATAGAAATTACTCGGTACACTTTATGCCATTTTTTGTTAAAACGGAAATATAAATATGATATGATATTTATATTTTTGAAATGGTCTTGTTACAACCTTTCATTTGATACCCATATTGCTAAGATAGAAGAAAGATATACACACACCATTTACAGCGCCGTTTTAAAAATTTATATAGCCTATGTGACTACCACAATTTCTACAAATTCAACGACACCACACATGTCAAAATCCGTTCAGTCGTTAAGTGAAGATATGGACATACATACATACATTCATACCTTCTGACGCAGTCGGGTAACAAACAAACGAAATTTGATTTATGAAGAAATTCGGTCGAGAGCATCACATAGTCCCATTCAAATCTTATTACTCATCACCAAATAGCTTTCACATTACTGCTTTGTGGACGAGCCTGCTTTGAAACTTGTCATATACTGTTATGAAAGTTACTCAAACAAACAAAATATCAAAGATTGTATTTGATTTTTATTTCTGACAAAAATATGCCTAATATTTTTGTCAGAAACTGTGTTAATATTAAATACAATCTTTGATATTTTTATTTAACCGACGAAAAAAACGGAGGAGCTTCTCAATTCGACACGTATATATTTTTTTTTATGTATGACTACGCATAATTTTTTTATTCGAAAGGGCATACTTCTAAGATGGTCTCATTGTCATCATGTTAGGATCTGATGATGATATCCTGGGAAAATTGAAGGAACTCTTCAAATTTTATAGGCACACTTGCAGCGATTTCGGTTTTTGTGTAAGTATCGGTAGCTTTTTGGCTACAATTACCGTATGATATACTATGACAGTATAGTACTAGTACGTTGCGTGGCGATTAATCACTAAAAAGTAAGAAATAAATTTTTTTAACAAAAAATAGAACCGACCCGAAACGCACTAAAAAGTAAAAATACCTGTCATTTAGTTGCTTTAATTTACTTATGCATATCTAGGAGTCGGTGCCAGCCAAGGTTTTTACTTTAAGGACATTACCTATAATGCTTTACTACGTTAAATAAATGTTCTTTAAACTTGCTGGCACCGACTTCATAGATATGCTTAAGTAAATTAAAACAACTAAATGACACAGTTATTTTTTACTTTTTAGTGCGTTTTCAGTCGGTTCTATTTTACCAGGTCAGGGTCAGGTCAGAGTCTCTACTTAGAGGATGTTAAACCTGCTGCTAAATTGCAGGTGTATGGTATAAGATATTAATACACACAATTAGATAATAATGTTAAGAGACTGACCTCTGAAGTGCTCTTCTAGTGGCGAATTTTCACTAAGAATTTCTTTAAAAAAATCGGATCAATAAAATGATCAATCTCCATCCATCAAAGATCAAAATCCATCGTGATCCAAAGCCACATAGCTCTAACGAGGTAGTTAGTACATCTATAAATATATAACCATAGCACCACTGACGCATGATGCGAAATATAGCATAGTAACCGCCAACCCGCATTGGAGCAGCGTGGTGGGTCTACGTTCCATTTCCCTTCTCCTGTAAGGAGGAAGGCCTGGCCCAGTAGTGGATCGTTAGTAATGAGCTGATGGACGTTGGGGGACCAAGGTGCTTGAATGGCGACCCGGCACAGAAAAACGCAGTGTTGGTCGTGGACTGACGACATCAAACATTTCGCAGGGATGAAGTTACAAAAATTCGTATGTCCAGCTGTGGGCGTCCATCGGCTCAAGGCAAAGTTTCTCGTCTTGCTATGTCGACGCTCATTAAGAACGGATCATCAGACATTCCCACGGGAATGGATTCTACGCGGGTGAAACCACAGGACATAGCTAGTTATAGATGATACTATCTTTCAAACTACTAATTTTTTCAGTGCATTGTCAGCAGGCAAACAGTGCGAACTTTGCACTAACATCTGAACACTGCTAATTGACAGCTGGATAACTGTCGACGGCGGCGGCGCACCTACTCCGTGACATGTTGCCCTGGTACCTGCTACCACGGAGATAAATGTTTGTACATTCCAATAGGGCATTTATTAGATGCACCCTATCTTAAAATATATTAAGTAACTACTGCACTACATTTATATTAATAATACATATAATAATAGTTTTATTCAAAAGTGAAATACCCAGTATATGTGATTCGTAAAGTAAAAAAAACACTAAATATACAATAATTGTTAAAAAACGTAAATAATTAAATAAACAAATAAGTAGATAAATAAATGAAATCTTAGGTGCTAACGAGAAGGTTAAAAAACATCTCAGGCGTAAATATTTTTATTTTTATCATGATGATAATTGACAGCCAATATGTATATAGGACAACATTTGACTGATAGGTATGAAACATGCTAAAATCAATGTAACTTTAACTGTAAAAAGTTATCTGATCTCTTTAATAGCAAAGTTTCTAATTCTACATGTTCTTACGAGTACGTAACACTTGTCTAACTCTGTCATAGCGTATAATCTTTGTTTTAAGTTCTCTACTAACTGTTCACCTAACTCATACTCTATGGCAGAAGCCTGGATTCAAAATTTACAGCCTTTACACAATGCCGAAGACACTATCTTATGTATACATTTTTGGTTCTTTCTCATAAATAAAATATCCTATTTGAACCAATATTTGAAAACCTAACAACTTATAACGCCCGTCGCATCGGAAGGTAAAAAATAAATACATGACGTCTTGGTAGGTACAAAATTACAAATTTACTAGTAGGTATAATAGGTACAGCAGGGCCATTACAATCCAGAGAGATCATCTATTCATGTCTCGTTAAGAGCACAACAAACTGTGCCCGAATAAGACCGCCCGAATCAATACCTATGCCAGCCGCCTATATTTATCATGCGACCGGGAGTTTAAAAATAGAGGGTATTACGAACTTTTGTTTTAACGACACTTTCGGGTTGCATTTTTTGAAATTAAAGTAAAATTATCTACGATTATTGCGGAACTTTGAAATCAATGGGCATTAACTTAATTACGAGTGAGTGAAAATAATTACTGATATTATTTTTGTACTTTCTATATAATTGTGAATAAATAAAGCTTGATAGTACTCCTAGCGATGTCCACATCTATACTAAAGCCAAACTTGATTGCGAATGCTTGTCAACAAACAAATTAAAATTGAAGGTAGAAATCACTAGTCAGTTTACACCTAATTTTTTTAATTAACTTGTTAATGACCAATTCATGACAATAAATTAGATTAGTAAGCTTAAAAGTAATTAATATATTCAATATCTTTTAAATAAGATTTTATAAAAAACCAAAACATAATTTTAAATTTATTAGGCATGAAATGTGTTGCATTTTCTACCTTCATTTTAAATTTGTTTGTTGACAAGCATTCTCAATCGAGTTTGGTTTTAGTATAAATATAAGGAATCTATTTTATTAAAACAATTTTTTTATTTGTCATCAACTATCTCATTCTTCTAAAAACCGAAATGAATGATTTGATAATTTTCCAACGTGAATGGACACTGGGATATTAAAGACATTGAACATTACAAACATCCAATGTACTCTCACAAGACATACCTACGTTAAAATCATCATTACATACTTACTGTTAGCATTTTAAAGTATTAGAATTTGTTACCGTAGATAATACCATACGATATTGTCTATGGTAACGTAAGGTAATGCCTGTTTTAAAAAATTGACATTACCTTACGTTACCATAGACAATTAGTACAAGTAAACAAGTAGTGTTCTTTACTGTTCTTTTCATTGTTACAAAGTATGTATGTTTTCCGTGAAATGTTCATTGTATAATAGTAAGGTATTTTAATTGCTAATTTAAACTGTTCTATATTGAAGACATTGGAATATTTAATATTCTCTCATTTATTTATTTACAATTATTTTTAAAATTTTTAACAATGCTTATAAAATTATTAAAAATTTATAAAAAAATCCATTCCGCCTGCTCGGGGCCCGGGGGTCCAAACAACCGGTGGTCAGGGCTCCAGAGTGAGGAACCTCCTCACAATACGCGCCGTTTCAAGAATTACTGCCTTCTGTATCCGACCGTTGATCCAACAACTAAGCGAAAGTTTTTAAGATGGTCGTCAAAGCTTTTCGCTATAAGACCGTTGACTGAAACGACTATAGGAACAATCATTGTTAAATCAACATTCCACATGGCGGTAATCTCATGAGCAAGGTCCAAGTATTTTGATACTTTTTCCTTTTCAGCTTTCACCAGATTATCGTCATGTGGAACAGTAATATCAAGAATCATTGCACGGTGCGTTGATCGATCAATTATCACTATATCAGGTCTATTGGCTACAATATACCGATCAGTGATAATCGTTCGATCCCAGTAGAGCAACGCATTGCTATTTTCAAGAACTGACGCTGTGTTGTACCTATAGTAAGGCACCTCAAAATCGACAAGGCCATACCGAAGAGCAAGTTGTTGGTGGATTATCTTGGCTACTTGATTATGTCTGTGCAAGTATTGAAGACATTAGAATATTATTAAAAAACCCAATTCCAACACTTACATACTCTCAATAAATAGAACAATTCTTCGATAATAGTGTTACAAGACAACAACAAAATGGGGTTGTATACGTGATCGAATGAATCCTGAAATACCAGAGCAGATCAGGTGCGGGCAGTTCACACTAACAAATCTAATTTACCCGTCAATTGTCACGACTCAGACCTCACGCCCGGCTTTTGATCAAGTTTCGAGCATCGTTTGGTTTTTACTTTCGTTTTATCAACCTACCCTTTCGTAGGTTTTTGATCTATTGTAGTAGAGTTGAAAAACTCTTTTATAGCTTTGATAGTACAAAGCTTTAATGTTTAACGACGTACTTGGAATGTAAGTCACTTAGGAATTAATCTAGTAATTAGCACTTGGTATGTTTGCTAAAGTAGGTATAAATGAAGTTACTTGAAAATCGATTCAAGGAGGACCTTTAAAAGTGGTAAATGTTGACCATCCAGCGAAATTCCACTGATATTCGGGACGAGCAACTATTGAATAGTGTTACAAAATACCTTATACATTATATTATTAAATAAATAAGTATTCTATTTTGTTTTATTTCCATAAACGCGTGTAGTATCGTAGCCGCAACGCCGACGAGACCACATTGAGTAGGTGTGTAGTGAAATCTTTTGCAAATATTGTCGTGACCACAAGATAATTCACAACTTAACCATCTAATAAAGTTTTACGGACAAATTTTATATACGCTCTTGCGTCCAATATCAATTTCATTTAAGTTTGGAAGCTAAAAAAACAACAAGTTGTTTGATCGCCATCGCTGCTGGGACGAAGTTCCCGCGTAAAATTACCTCTGAGACATCCATTGAAACTAGTTTCCTACGTTTTAAACTATTTAATGAAACCGACCATCAAGTTTATGGCAGATAAAATGAGGTAGATGAAATGTTAAGGAGAGGGTACACTTGCATTGATTATAATCTTCTACAGACTTATCTTATCTCTTATTGAACTGTGGCGTGGCCGAAAGGGTTTTGGCAGAAAAAGTAAGCTAATTAATTATTCAGCGTAGATACATAACTGGCATACGTGATTTTAATGTGTTGAGTTTTCATTACCGAATGTAAAAAAAAATAGATTGGTAAGTCTTTATTGATAAATGGTGAAACACTAAAGATGGAAAGTTCCACAGTCTTTTTAGGAGTAACCTTGGACTGTAAACTTCAGTGGAGCGCTCATATAGAGTCACTAACAGGTAAACTTAGCTCAGCTGCATTTGCAGTGAGAAAAATAAGACAGTTTACCGATATAGTAACTGCTAGACTAGTTTATTTTGCGTACTTCCACAGTGTGATGTCTTATGGCATTTTATTGTGGGGCAAGGCTGCTGACATAAATTCTATATAAACTAAAATCCCGTGAGTCCCTTCGTGATAAATTTAAAGAAATAGGAATTCTTACAGTAGCCTGTCAATATACATACAATAACCTAGTCTTTGTTAAACAAAATATAAATATGTATAAACAGAAAAAGGACTTAAACGATCGTCTTCTTAGGAATCAACATAAATTAGTTTTATCAGCGTATCGCCTCCGAAAAGTTCAAAGTCATTCGTTGGACTGGGTGTACTCTTCTACAACAAGATGCCCAATTCAGTTTTAGATCTGCCATTGCATAAGTTTAAGCAATGTATTAAAACTCAATTACTGAGTCAAGGTACTATAGATGAATTTTTAAATGACAAAGAGGTTGAGAGGCAATTGGATCAGCTTTCAACTTCACACAAGTAGTAGAATAAATAATTTTATATAACAATACAGTTAATATTGTAATAATTAATGATTTTAAAAGAGCAACTGTTGAGTTTCTTGCCGGCTCTTCTCAACAGGACCTGCCTTCCGAGCCGGTGGTAGAGTCACTACAAATAGTCTAATTTGACGTTTCAAAAGTGCTTATAATTAGCCTACTTGAAATAAATGATTTTGAATTTTGAATTTTTTTGAATTTTTTAGTGTCTAACTCTAAAAATTTATAATTAATAATTTTTATACGATGTGCAGAGCTAATTGTAATGCATTTTTTTTTACCTTTGATTCAGCATTTACTTTTTGAAGTTTAAATAAATAAAATCTTCACTAATGTTATGTTGTAATTATTTATACGAACAAGATTAGATAGTAATTGAAACAAGATTAGGTTTAAATATAACCGATATTTTGGGCAATAAAATCGTATGACGGTCCCATTTGACGTACCACGAAGTAAACATAGTTACGCCGTATTATTTTAGTGCACTCTTAGTTAATCGACGAAGGCTTATCCGGCGAAATTTTAAACATAAACTTTCCTCCGGCAGTGCTGTACGGCCATTTTGCACGGCGGAACTGCCGATTGGAGACCGTAACGGCAAAGATGGCGGCGGAACACGTCCCTGGACACTTTGGCGATATTTAAAATGAGTAGTGGATAAACTAGTTTGCGGTCGCTACTAGCTATACGTGCCGATAATAGTTTTCGGTTGCCGTTTCTCTCAAGAGGATTTTATGCAAAATTCTAAAATTCTAGATGGACACATACCTACCTATACAAATATTACAGATATAAAATTTTTTCAGTCAATCCACTAAAGCATCTCGAAAAAGATAGATTGTTTCCGAAACAGATATAGGATTATTGGAACGAAGTTCCTTATCGCGCGTTGTGAAAGGGGGCTATACGGAAAAAATTCGTACGAAAAGTTGTCACGACACTTTTTGATCAAAGGATCTTGCCGCCATCTTTGATGTGTGTGCGCGTGAGCGGCGGGGGCGCCCGCGCTGTATGCTGTCTCGCGCTCTCGTGGCGCCCTCTGGTGTTTCGGTGTACAACAACAAATATTATTATTACTTAAAAAAAATAAAATTTTATTACAATTCCTTCACTAATTAATCGAAAGGAATTTCGTTCCATCCGGGTGTCCCTTGATACCTCTCAACTTTTCCTGTCTATTATAGTTACCTATTACAACGACGGAATTCCACTAATCATTAAGAAAACTTAATCGCTACTTTGTACCCAACTTCAAAAAGGAGACACTATCACTAGAGAATATCTATTTATCACTTTCTTTCACTACTGCGCGCTTACGTGTATAAAAGTTCGGATGAACCTGTTTAAGTCAAGTTAGTTCTATTTTTTTCTTTTTAAAATTTTAATGAAACATAATAGTTCCAGACTTAGCACACTTAGTAAATATGGCATAAAATTCTGCTCAATGAATCCGAAGATTAGGCTGGGTAAACAGATATCCAGACAACAATTGAAAACTTTTTTTTGTCATGCCATGTGTTAACAAACAGCCAGAAGGGAATAAAACTTAAACACCAAAAGACAAACTTAATCGGAACAATTTATTTACAAAGACATCAAAAATGATCAAAATGAAACATTATTACAGTAATCACTTAATTAATCATTACGCGCACAGATTCTTACTATAGTTAAACAGCATGACTACACCTGACTCGGACACTAAGGTGAAAAATAAAAATTTTCCATAGGGGCATAATTTATAGCCTACCACCCGCCATTTTTGTTCGACGACTACCGTCTTTAGTTTATGCTTGCCACGGGGTACCACAACACAGCAAATATGGCCACTATATTGTCTATAGTCTTTTCACACAGAGTTTACAATGCTGCCAACACTTGCCATCGTCAATTTTAGGTGATTATTTTCCATGAACAATTAGAAAACTCATTATAGTAAATATATGATTTAGTTCAAGTATAATGTAAACAGGGGCTTAACATTTAGGGGCCAAGTTTTTGATCAGATATGACGAGAGTTGGACAGTTTCGATAATATTATATTAATACTGCGACATACTCGTATAAATTTTACGGCTACATTATTTGAGAACAGAAATTGTACTTTATTAGCAAACTACCGAACATTTACGACTTTGAGCGCGTGAACACATGATATCTTGAAAACTCTTATATAACAAGATCCCCCAAGCAGTTATGGGCCTGGGAGGTCCAATTGTTTAAATTAAAAAGAATGTTATGTGCAACACATTTTTCAAGCTGAGATTACTATCATCATCATTGTCAGCCTATTAACGGCTTACACAGGGACAGGCTACCCACCTCATAGGGGGGAGGTTAGATTCACCACGCTGCTCCACTGCGGCATGGCATTGACTATATCACTGCTGAAGTATTGCATCTTGCCGCATCTGCCGGTGGTAGTCCCAAAAAAGACAAAGTGGACTTCAAATGTAAACTGAAATACACGAATTTGAAATTGAAGCATTTTCCTTATGGCTTATCAATTATTATAACCAAAGCCAATGTTTCTCTTTATAATATAATAATGAAGACGATTTAAAAGTAGATTACTTTGATGATTTAGTTTGTCGGTCAGTTCAAAAGTCATAATAAATGCTGGTGTTATGACAATAGCAGGATTTTTTCACGTTATCCCGGCTGTAACATTTAGTAACCATTAGCAGACGTCTCGCAACTCATACATTTTGAACAGGGACCCTCCTCAAACTAAGGTTTATCTTTATCAGCGGTTTTCATGTGGAAACTTGTGTTTTTTGTCGAACAGAGAAATGTGTAGAGCAATAGTTGGCAGGAATGTGAATAGACTATAGTTTGGTATTAAAATAATAAAAGTAAACAACGAACCATGTGAAAGCGATCGAGTATTATTTCAGTCCCCCGTTATCAAAAATGTTGTCAGTTTTTAAGAATGACATTTGTTTATGTCATTTCGATGATTTAACTGCTTTATTAACGACCTCCGTGGCGTAGTGGTGCCCGGTGGATTTATAAGACGGAAGTCCTCGGTTGGATTTTAGGCCGCACCGATTAAAAAAAAATAAAAAGATAAGTAAAAAGCAACCGCATATAACAAAGAAACACTTTGTAGAAAATGTTAGGAACATGTCACTCGATGCGCTATCTACGCTCGTCAACAGGCATAGGCTTAAAGCCTTGTTTGCTTGTAATTACACTGGCAACCCCGCCCTTCAGGTCAGAACACAGCTAAGCTACTTGATGGCAGAAGTAAGCCTTAGGCCTGTGTGCACCAAGATTTCGGTTATCATAACCAACGGTTAACATAAGCTAAACGTAAAATTTACTGTTTACGACAACCCGTACGCCGTAGGACGTAAACCGGGCGGTTATCTTAACCGAGCTTACGTTCTTAACCGGCGTACGGGTTGTCGTGAACAGTAAATTTATAGTTAGCTTATGTTAACCGTTGGTTATGATAACCGAAATCTTGGTGCACATAGTCCTTACAGTCGTCTCTCTCCGGATGAAACACTAGAAATTATTTTTGTACTTCATTAGTTTAAGATACTTTATCCCTAGGTACAAGAGCAGGTATTTCAATGTTTCCTGTTGCGGTCTGCAATACTATTTGCAAGTTTGATTATTCTCTCTATACTTACTAAATAAAAATTAATAGCATGCATTTTACACTTATTTATTCTTCGAGCTGTTGAAAAAATTCAAGGCTCTTTAATAAAAACTTCGTTATTTCGTATTGTTAGCTTGGTCTTAATGAAATTTTCTTTACTGTAATGTCTGAAGCACAAGGCAATTTTTTGTATTTGAACAAATAGACTCAATGTCTTCCTCTGTGGGTCCAGAGAAAGATCACTTTATCCGTGGCCGTTGCCGTCCGTCCGTGGCAGTGCTCCTGAATAAATTCCACCGACTCCATTAAAACGTCACTCAAACTTGACTCGCCGCAAAAGTGCCTGTTAGAGGAGCCCGCTATCTTTTTTACGGAGCCAAGCACTGAAACTGGTTAAAAACAATACGATATTTGTATTTTAAACCTAGTTTTTTATGTAACGGAAAGCAAGAACTATATTTTCTATGGTATATACTTAACTAATTGATTTTAAAATTTACCCGACATTCAACAAGTCGAACAGCCTACAATCCGGTCAAATAAAAGGATTGGTAAGATGGTGCTCCAGTGCACCGGTAGGAACAATATTCCATATGTGGCCGTACTTGAACCTTGCAGAGCAAAGTATCTTTTAGCTCTGCTAAGCATGCCGAGCTTTTTAGAGGCTAACTTAGCCTTCCCTTCCAGATGATCGCGGAAATGGACTACTTTCGAAATGTTTAAGCCAATGCTATCTGAGATCGTAAGAAGAGTGTCATAATCGAAGTTTACCATTAGACCAGATCAGCCATATTTTTTTAAACATGATTTTTGAATGATAATTTAGTATAATTTAATATTTAGAGAATTAGGGTACGACAATAGACCAAAAACGGGCGCGTTTCGAACTCATGTCCTTTCAATAACTCTTTTAACAGTAGAGCTATAATGACTCTTCAACTATAAATTTTATTTGAACTTAGCACCTCAGAGTTATAAAACAATATAAACACCACTTTACATCATCCTCAAAATATATTCAACTTTTACTCGTATATATTTGTTTCAGCGTTTTTACCTGAGTTTAACTTTGCTGTCGCATCAAAAATATTGAAGGCAGGAAAATGTCTACCACAGCAGTTATATTACTATATTGTGGAAATTTAACATATTTTGGCCGCTTTGTGACATGGGTCGTTTTTCCAGTGAGATAAGTTTGTGTAAATATTAAATGTATGGGACGAGTATCTGGTCGGCATCGTAAAGCAAATTTTTATCGCGTTTTTACGAGTATTACGTCATAAATTGTTAAAAGATTCCTAATGTCCTTTACTTTCTTTTATTTTATATCACAAATGGTATTATTTATGATTGGATATCATCATTGAGATGATGTCCAATTATTATTAATGTTCAGCAATGTCTACATTTATTATTTGCTGTTCTTTTTAACCGACGAAAAAAAACGGAGGAGGTTCTCAATTCGACATGAATATTTTTTTTTATGTATGACCACGCATAACTTTTTACAGAGTTGTCCGATTTTGATAATTCTTTTTTTATTAGAAAGGGCATACTTCCAAGATGGTCCCATTGTAATCATGTTAAGATCTGATGATGATATCTATGATATTTTGGAGGCACGCTTACAGGGATTTCGGTTTTTGTCTCAGTATCGGTAGCTTTTTGGCTACTAGTGCCGTATAATATACTATGACAGTATAGTACGAGTACGTTACGTGGCGATAAATCACTAAAAAGTAAGAAATAAAAATTTTTAACAAAAATTAGAACAAAATAGTTTACTACCTGGCAAAACCAAAACTACGTTTGTCCCCGCCTGCAGCACCATAAAGTATTTAGAATTTTATATAGATATAGTGATCCTTGTTTTTCTCTTTTCAGTTCATAACTTCTAAGCAGTCGGGTTTTTTGTTTTTATAATAATAATTTTATTTGAGACTTTTTAGTTTTAATTTGTGGTATAGAAATAAGACTGTGAACTTGATACACTTATTGTAATTTTTTGTTAAAACAGTAATATAAATATGATATGTTATTTATATTTTTGAAATGGTCTTTTTACGAGCTTTCGTTTGATATCCATATTGCTAGGATAAAAGAAAAAATTGCACACGTCCCCCCTTTTTTCCCCCATCTACAGCCGCCATTTTGAAAATTCATATAGCCTTTGTCACTTCCACAATTTAGCCAAATTCAACAACACCTCACATGTCAATATCCGTTCAGTCGTTTAGGCTGTAGCGCGTGCCGAAGAAATGGGTATACATACATACATACATACATACGCTCGAAATACATTACCCTTCTGACACAGTCGGGTAAAAACGCATGACAATTGACACGCAGTACCATTTCCGCATTCGCCGTGATTAGATCACCTCATAACGCCACATACGCAAAACTGCCATAATCCTTCTGCATCATCACTAGTTCTACAAGAAGTGTACTGTGCCGTGTGATCTTCAACAAACCAGCTCAGCAAGCGAGTCTACAAGGTAAGATTAGACTATAAGCTGCTAATTGAATTACACAGTGCAGTCATTTTGTAAGAACATTAAAAAATTCGCCGCACTCCCACACGTATAGGTACTATTTACACGTGCCTATACAACATGAACAAAACTAAATTATTCTTTTTCAATATAACTGCAGTAACCTCATTGCAGTTCTGTAACAGCGTAGCTTTACTTTTCTTTGCGGTCAGCCCTAGGAAAACCTAGAGCCTATTTTACTCGAAGTAGGTCTTACTGCTTGGTCTTGTAAGTTAACAATAGAGGGGAAAGGAGGAACTAACTCCCTTTGTCATCTTTACATAGGGTATTTACAATTATAATAGATTACACACAATGTATGTATAGTTTAATATGTTTTTTACTGTCATAATGTTCCAAAAAGTTCTGGGTAGAGGATTTGGACGTAAGTTAAACTAATAGATCGTTTAGTTCAAGACTAAAATTATCGATATCTAACTATTCGACTAAATGACATTCAGAGTCACTACCAGTCATTTTTTTAGTTGTTTTGTACCATTTCTTTAAATGATGGCGTTTAATGTACAATTCTTTGTTTTTTTATTGCCCAAATTATATTTTATTAGGCACTTAAACTAAGTAGAATTTGTATATATACATAACTCTTATTTTCTTCTGCTAATGAATTTCATTCAAGTTTTAAATAATCTACTTTTTTATTTATTTTCGTCGTGGTATGTCTAATCATAAAAAATTTTACAACAAAATAGAACCGACTCAAAACGCACTAAAAAGTAAAAAATAACTGTGTCATTTAGTTGCTTTAATTTACTTAAGCATATCTATGAAGTCGGTGCCAGCCAAGTTTTTAGGAACATTTATTTTACTTAGTAAAGCAATTTGCGGGTTCTAGGTAACGTCCTTAAAATAGAGACCTTGGCTGACACCAACTCCTAGATATGCTTAAGTAAATTAAAGCAACTAAATGAGTAAATGACACAGTTATTATTTACTTTTTAGTACGTTTTGAGTCGGTTCTATTTTTTGTTAAAAATTTTTATTTCTTACTTTTTAGTGATTTATCGCCACGTAACGTACTCGTACTATACTGTCATAGTATATTATACGGCACTAGTAGCCAAAAAGCAACCGATACCGAGACAAAAACCGCTGTAAGCGTGCGTCCAAAATTTTAAGAGTTCCTTCAATTTCCCCCGAATATCATCATCAGATCCTAATATGATGACAATGGGACCACCTTGAATGTATGCCCTTTCTAATAAAAAAAGAATTATCAAAATCGGACAACTCTGTAAAAAGTTATGCGTGGTCATACATAAAAAAAATATATGTGTCGAATTGAGAACCTCCTCCGTTTTTTTTCGTCGGTTAAAAAACATTTATCTTGTTTACAATGAAATTCAAAAGGTAGCTTTTAACTAAAAAGTATGTAGGTAAGTATTAGTAGTGAAAATTTTATTAACATGCTGTCCAAACAAATTTTACTTCTATTATAACGTCTGTAATTAGTGGTTTTATGTAATTAAAAATCTTAAGAGTTTATTTTTTTAGATTTGCTAAAGAATTCAATGAATTTCACTAAAAACTAGACTAAATTAAAGCATATGCAGTGGAAAGTGTTTCCACTATTTAATCTAATCTTTTTACAAAACAAAAGTACATTTCCATAATTTCACACAGTTAAGTTTTATAGTAACATTTATAATATGAAAACCGTGTTAGAGCCCTTCAAATAAAAAGCAGGCCTTCGCCCAATGTACTTACGCTTTATTTATTCGGAGGCAAATCCTTTTAAAATGCCTTTCAGGGCGCCGAGGGCATTTGATTTAGATAAGGGTCCTCAGATCAGACACCTCCGCCTCCGTTCTTGTATTGTAACTTGAAGGAGGCTATTTGTACCAAACTATTATCATTTTGGCGCAATACCTTGCTTTGTATTTAAACGGTCCAACTGTTAGCCTTTGCTTTGGATCGACGTAACGTAGACATTTTTGGATTTACTTAAGTATAAATTTATTTATTGTGTTTAGTAAAAATTAATGTATGATTATATTTTTTTGACGACCTCCGCGGCGCAGTTGTATGCACGGTGGATTTATAAGACGGAGGTCCTGGGTTCGATTCCCGGCGGGGCAGATTGTGATTTTTCTTAATTTGTCTTGGTCTGGCTGGTGGGAGGCTCTCGCCGTGGCTAGTTACCACCCTACCCACAAAGACGTACCACCAAGCGATTTAGCGTTCCGGTACGTTGTCGTGTAGAAACCGAAAGGGGTGTGGATTTTCGTCCCACTCCTAACAAGTTATATTCTGATATGTAACCTATATTATTGTGAAGTTTCATAAAATGTAGCCTTTGTGATATTCTGATATGTAACCTATATTATTGTGAAGTTTCATAAAATGTAGCCTTTGTGATATTCTGATATGTAACCTATATTATTGTGAAGTTTCATAAAATGTAGCCTTTGTGATATTCCGATATGTAACCTATATTATTGTGAAGTTTCATAAAATGTATCCTTTGTGATATTCCGATATGTAACCTATATTATTGTGAAGTTTCATAAAATGTATCCTTTGTGATATTCCGATATGTAACCTATATTATTGTGAAGTTTCATCAAATTTCATTATGAAGTTATTACGAAAGAAAGAGTAGAGAACATCCATCTATACATACAAACTTTCGCCTTTATAATATAAGTAACGATATTGCGGGTAGTTGGTATATCAAACAATTCATTTTTTAATATAGAAAATAATACTTTCTATTTGATGTTAAAACTTTTTACAACGACGCGGAATTTTTGTTGTTTTCCGAAATAAAAAGTAATTGTTATCCTAAGGTATAATATTTTATAGGTAGTTAGTCTTATAGGTAATTAGTAGTAGTTGTGTTAAGGAGTAAAAAACAAACAGACAAACTTAGGCCTTTGTAACGAAATAATATTACTTTTAAAATAGAATAACAGTTTTGTATTTCTTGATAAGATGGTATTAACCGGAAATGGAAAGCGCTTGCTTCCGCTGAATGTGTCGTTTAAAAAAGGAATAGTCTCGTCTATGTTTTTTATGGTTTTGTAAAGTATTTGGATAGCAGTTTAAGGCGTAAGGAGGAATTTAAGTCGACAGTTGAACGTGCGTGCGGTTGCCAGGATCTCCACCCTTGTTTTGTTATGTAAATAGCTCGGTTCCAATGTGCTCTTACCAATGCTGTATATTATACAATGTATAGCAGTGCTGTAGTGGAAAGACATATTAGATTTTATGTTTTATTATAGCAGACGGAACAAGTAGATGGCGTGATATTAAAATCATCGTCTATAACAGAGTAGTTCAGAGCAGGATATGATAGGAAAACGTCGTGCCCTAAACGACCCTACGTCAATAACCTGAAAAATTTACGTAGGTATTAAATAAAGTATGATGTAATTGAAAAAATGATGCAGTTGATCCATTTCCTCCTCTATAACACAGTGTATCAAAAATTTTACTAGTTTGTTTTATACCGACTACCCTCATCGGAATTATGAGTACATTATACAATATGATGTACCTACCTACTTATCGCCATATAAGTTTTTTACGTAATATTAAAAACGTATATTTTTAATAAAATATGTAATAAAACAAACTAATGATATAAATATTTAATCAGTACTTACTACACCCAAATAGACCTAAAAAATTCAAAAAGTCTGCTTGTTTTAAATTTTCTGACAACATTTCCGTTTTGATTGAGATTTGGCGCGATCGTTACCGGTTACAGTCGTAACCAATGGTGGGGCGGATTTGCGGTCAACATTGGCTAAAGGTCCGACCAAACACGTTTGAAACTAACGCGCTTTGATATTTGAGACTCAGTGGTCTTTGAATCCCGATATCTAATGGGTCGGATGTGTGGACAAGGGCTTTTGAGATACTTCTGTGCTCGCAGAGTGCATTGAATTCCTTAGTAACGGAAGTGAAGTGACGTCTATACGTATTTGTGTATAGTTAACTTGTTTTGATATACTGATTGATTCATGTTGAGCCAAAGTGAGGTTAGATAGTTGAGTATTCATTATTATCACCCAATTTCAATTAACGGTTCATGTCTCTGGTTTTAGGAGAGAAGACATGAAGCTGAGATCTGCGACTTTGCTCCCATACGGGCTGACGGGCTTGGGATGAAAGAGCTTTAATATTATTTTATAACGATCACTATCAAAATATATTAATGACATTGATCGGGATCGTCGATTTACGAGTAACGTGGTCGTACTTTCGGGCTCGGAGATATAACGCCACCAACGTCTTATCTCCGAGCTGAGATTAGAAGATGAAAGCTCAATATTAGCCTTAGAACCCGAACCCAGAGTCTTGTGTATCGAAGCCATATGCGCAAATTATTATAAACTAAAAACATACTCATGTTGAAGGGTCTCGTATGGGTACAAAACAAGTTGGGTTAAACGAGTATATCATTGTGAAAAACTAAGTTTTATTGATTTATCAGGATTATTCACATTTCGCGATAAAGACGCTTGTTAATACGGCTGGTGAATGGGCATTTCAAATAATTAAGTTTCGTACTTACTTATTTGTGTATATATTACATTGTCATTATTTGTTTACTCTCTCCCTTCAATATCGTCTAGTTTCTATTATTTTCATTTATTTTTTTTTTATTTACTATATGGGAACTTTTGTATGTATGTATGTAAGTATGTGTGTACCTATGTATGTATGTATGTATGTATGTATGTATGTATGTATTTGTGTATGTATTTATTTATTTGGTTATTCTATATTACATAATTTATACAAATTCCTTACTTCACTGAATGCACTTTTCCTCTTCAATATTGGTTAAGTACAACCCAGGTTTGTTACCACCTATCGAAATACGCACTCGTATTTTATTACACTAACGATCAGCTTGTCTCAAATCCGAGCTTACGATTTGTAGTCCTCGGGAGCAGTATACGTGGCAATAAAATTTATTGTCACCCGCGGCATCTGGTGCCTCCCTGAGATTGCTTTATGTAAACACCGACGGAGGAAAGTTCTTTGAATTTTAAATTTTGTAGTGAACCTACGCTCCCACTTGGCGATAGTTTATTACGGGAGAGTAAAGTGCAGTAAGTTGTTTATAGTACGCGACTTCTGGGCGAGGGTTTTGTTTTAATACTGTATGTATTACGTCTAGTGGCGATCGTTAATGGATAGAACGTCACCCTAAGCTCGTAAACACGCATTGGAGCAGTGTGGTGGGCCTACGCTCCATATCCACTTTCCTACAGGAATGCATCCTTGTAGTGGTAGCTGATAATTGTCAGCGTATTTCTTCTCTCAGCCTCTCTATGAAAATTAATTAAAAATAATTAACCTTAACTCGGTTACCTATACTATACGGCTAATATAAAATATCGTCACACGAAACTCGAAAGCAAAAAGCCCTAAGGCTTGGGGTGAGAATGTTCATTAATGGCGGTAATCGGACCAGTTCGAGCACTCCAGATAATGTTCTACCCTTGTACGTTCTATACTCTTGTTCTGTACATCCGTATATGTTCTGTACCCTAGAATATATTTGAAAACCCATTCATTGGTCATGAACACAAATTTTCATGATTACATTCTATGAACAACCTCCTAATTTTATATTTTAGCACATTTAATATTTTAAAGCCAAGGCTAAGCGGTTTAACACGTTCACTGCGAAGCGAGGCCTAAATCACCCCTGATGCAACTTCCCTGTGGTGCGGCAAGGAAAAACGTGAGTTTCTCTGTCGTGCGAATGGCATAGCTTTGGTTTAGTCCAGTGTAGGAAAGAGATAAATATATATTTGAAATGCTCTAATGGTTCCGTACTCGGTGGTGTACCTACCTTGGTACCCTTAGGCCTCGTGCCGCACTGAATTAACATAATTTTAATGCAGTGCGGAACGAGGCTAAAACGTCCCATATCCCCCCTGACCTCGTACCGCACCCAACGCGAGCTTCCCGCGACCAGTGTTGTGCATCACGTCGATTGGAGAACACGGCCTTTTACAGCGCCGAACATGTCTAAACGATGTCGGAAGAAGTTAATTTTAAAAAACTCAGAAACAGAGCCCGAGGCAGAATAAATAGTCCTATTTATTCTTTTCTACTTCTGGTTGCCTTTTTTTTCTATTCTGTGAACCGCATTAAGATTTTCATATACAAATAGATAGATAAGCCTTATGCATAAACCGTGATCCATTATTTTCCAATAATAAGTCTGTAATAGGTGCCTCTTAATGGTATAGAATGGAATGCTTCGTGCGCGAGGCCGACTCGCACTTGGCCGGTTTTTTTTTCTGTATGGCGCCTTCAAGCACAATTTAGATTATTAAAAAAAAATGTATCCTTTGATAGCTTTGTGTTGTTTTGCCAGGTTTTGCCCTTGAAACGATCTAATGAGATATAATTGATCAAAATCGGTCAAGTCGTTGCGTAGTTAAGACAGTTTAAAAACGTCGATATTATTTTTCCCATCACTAATCTCAGCGAAAATTTGCCCTATTTCAGTGCGTTACGAGGTGTATAAGATCCCATATTTTGTTTTGCTAATAATTCCTAAACTAGCCATCAGATCTCGGGGCGACGGTGGATTAGGGTTCATCAATTCACTGTCTATATCAATAAGGACCAAAATTCTCATTTATCTTTGATTTCGCGCCAGAAAATGGATTTTAGTCTGTAAAAGGAGGTGGGGTCTAATAGACCGCGTGTCGCCCTAACGTCTGGTCACGGTACGGGCCGATTATACCTCGTGCCGCAGGAACGGAAAGTATGCAAAAATTGGTGCCGCAGCGAACGTGTTAAAAATCTGGCGTTAATTTGTAACGATGGTTTTATAACCCAACAGGAGCTGAGTTTGAATTTGTGGCTGTCTTGGTTTATTCTTGGTACTAATCTCTGATATTAATTTAATCTTTGTAGTATCTATAGAGAGTGACAGAAACAAATTGGAAACACACTGTTCACTTACAAAACTACAAAATAGTGCTACTAAGAGTTGTACCTTTAGTACTTGGAGCTTAATTGGAGGGGAAAGGATATTTGTCATATCATTTAAAAACATCGATGGGTAAGAAAAGAGTTCCTTATATTTAGGTGTAATTTGGAAACAAAAAACACACTAAAAGTAAAAAATAACTGTGTTATTTAGTTGCTCTAATTTACTTAAGCATATCTATGAAGTCGGTGCCAGCCAAGTCTAAGGAACATTTATTTTACGTAGTAAAGCAGTTTGTGGGTTTTAGGTACCTTGACTGGCACCGACTCCTGGATATGCTTAAGTAAATTAAAGCAACTAAATAACACAGTTATTTTTTTCTTTTTAGTGTGTTTTGAGTCGGTTCTATTTTTAGTTAAAAATTTTTATTTCTTACTTTTTAGTGATTTATCGCCACGTAACATACTCGTACTATACTGCCATAGTATATTATACGGCACTAGTAGCTAAAAAGCTACCGATACCGAGACAAAAACCAAAATCGCTGTAAGCGTGCCTCCAAAATTTGAAGAGTTCCTTCAATTTTCCCAGGATATCAATATCAGATCCTAATATGATGACAATGGGACCATCTTGGAAGTGTGCCCTTTCTAATAAAAAAAGAATTATCAAAATCGGACAAAAAAAAATAAACGTGTCGAATTGAGAACCTCCTCCGTTTTTTTTCGTCGGTTAAAAATATTAAGCTTTGGCTTTAAGTCCCATCCATTACATTTAAGTGTAAAAGGAAAACGCATAAACAAATCCGCGGGGCAGCGCAGAGTTCACTTTTGTTTCTGTTTAATTACCTCCTGGGCCCAGGGGAGGGGAGGGGAGTTAAAAAGTTAATTAGCTTTCATTTTAATGGTGGCTTTGAATCTTGATGGAATAAAACATTGCGTAAAACGTTTTGTTTCTAAAACAATTCTTTTTAAACTCTCAAAAATTTCTGTGTGTGGGTGTGGGTTTATTTCTATTTTTAACCGACAATAAAACGGAGGAGGTTCTCAATTCGTCACGTATATTTGACATACGTATATGTATGACCACGCATAACCTTTTACAGAGTTGTCCGATTTTGATTATTCTTTTTTTATTAGAAAGGGCACACTTACAAGGTTGTCCCATTGTCATCATATTAGGATTTCATGATGATATCCTGGGAAAATTTAAGGAATTCTTCAAATTGTATAGGCACACTTACAGCGATTTCGGTTTTAGTGTAAGTATCGGTAGCATTTTGGCTACAAGTGCTGTATAATATACTATAACAGTATAGTACAAGTACGTTGTGTGGCGATAAATCACCAAAAAGTAAGAAATATAAATTTTTAACAAAAAATAGAACCGACTCAAAACACTCTAAAAAGTAAAAAATAACTGTGTTAAATAAATGTTTTACTGTGGCTTTAATTTGCTCAAGTAAATTTAAGCAAATATAGGAGTCAGATTTTTGCCAGCCAAGGTTTCTATTTTTCTTTAAGGACAATTGGACCTAGAACCCACAAACTGATTTAGTTATGATTAATCTATAAATGTTAGGAGTAGGATGAAAATCCACATCCTTATCGGTTTCTACCGACATCATAGAACGCTAAATGCTTGCGGTACGTAAATTGAAGGGAAGTAAATGACACAGTTATCTTTCACTATCAAGTGCGTGCCGCGAAAGCCTCCCACCAGCCATATTTTTTGTTATTTTCAGTTTATTTAGAAATGGAGGGATGAAGTGTAGATTTCATCCTACTCCAAACTATCCCGCGTCCATCTGAAATTGCTGGCTTATTCGCTTATCTTTAACGTATAGACACGAACATTACTAACTAGGTTTTGTTATCAATTCTCAAGTCACGTCGTTTCGTGTTTATTGATTGGTCAATGTTTTCGTTATGTATATTTAGTGGCTGTGTTAGAGAATAGGCCTAGAGGTGCGATTGCAGTCAAGTGTGGTAGGAAAATAAAAAGAAATATGCCAACATGTAGTATCGCGGGGCAAGATTGGGGCACAGCTGTGTGCTCACACGTAAGGGGCATTGTGTCCCCCGCACTTGGGGACAGGGACGTGTTTTGTAAACTTCTGGGACACATATGTACCTATCTATTGTTAACTGTATATTCTTTTAAATATATAGTACATTTTTAACACGGAAGAGGAGAGGAGAGGATCCTTTTGTAGGAAT
This sequence comes from Mycalesis mineus, assembly GCA_034621355.1. Classification (NCBI taxonomy): domain Eukaryota; kingdom Metazoa; phylum Arthropoda; class Insecta; order Lepidoptera; family Nymphalidae; genus Mycalesis; species Mycalesis mineus. Next base: position 16,201,848 of record CM067889.1, on the reverse strand, counting down.
TTTTTGTAGGTGAATGAAATTCAATGATTTATTTTTATCATCATGAGTGTCGTAAATGCGAAACTTTGCTTTCGTTTAACTTCGCAACTAAATGACATACAGACTTGAAATTTTAGATTGTATATGAATATAGTTTACTAAATGCGAAAATTTCTGCATTTTAGTCTTATCAACAGTTCCTCAAAATAGGATCTGAAAATGCGGCCAAATGGTTCCAGTAAAGGATAGCAGGCAGTGCTTACTTCGCGCTTGACTTGGCGGAGGCACTGCCGTGCACCCTGATATATATAATGTATATAACAGTCATCGACATATATATTATAAAGAACACAACAGTTTCAACTATTTACATCTCTTTATCTCCGAAATCGTGATTCCTAGAGGGAAAAGTGTAAAGACATTTTTATAGAGAATTGCACGATGAATAATTTTTTAACCGACGAAAAAAACGGAGGAGGTTCTCCATTCGACACGTATTTTTTTTTTATGTATAACGCATAACATTTTGCAGTGTTGTCCGATTTTGATAATTCTTTTTTTATTAGAAAGTCATCAAGTTAGGATCTGATGATGATATCCTGGGAAACTTGAAGGAACTCTTTAAAATGTACAGACACATTTGCTGCGAATTCAGTTTTTGTGTAAGTGCCGGTAGCTTTTTGCTACAAGTGCCGTATAATATACTATGACGGTATAGTACTAGTACGTCACGTGGCGATAAATCACTAAAAAGTAAGAAAAAATAATTTTAACAAAAAATAGAACCGAGTCGACTTCATAGATATGCTTAAGTAAATTAAAGCAACTAAAAGACACAGTTATTTTTTACTTTTTAGTGCGTTTTGAGTCGGTTCTATATTTTGTTAAAAATTTTTTATGATAAAACTTACCGTTTAGAAAATGCAAAAAACCAAATTATGCAATATTTGACCTTGAATAATTTTTTTTGCACACATCGGATCGATGTGAACTTTTCACAAATTGTTTGTAATAGTGTTTTTCAAATTTCAGCCTTGTGTCAATTAATTTAACCTTACCTCTATTTTTGAAGCTAATTTGACCGAGCTTTATGGTAATTTTGATTTTATGCACCATTCTTAAAAAATTGTTTAACAATAAACGAGCCATAAAATATGATCAAAAAGTTTTTAAAAAATCTCGAGCATACATAACCACATCCGGGTAGAATAGAAAATATATTCTGCAATTGTAAATTCTTGTGTCTTATTGTTTCGTATCTTTCCTGTCTTGGTGTGTGCAATAAAGTATATTTTCATTTCAATATATTATCCATATCCATAGATAAAACATAATATATAAACATAGCACTCCATTTACTAAACAGTATACCTCGAAAATGCCGTACAAAGATTGCGCGTACCCTTTAGGAAAAATCTAAATAAATCCGCGTCGTCGACGAAGAAAATCGATACGCAAATCAGTGATAACAGGGTCCCGAACTCTTACAGTTTACCTCCCCTCCTTATCGCGACGATCAACAAATCCAATTTCCTAAAATAGGGATCGATCCGACAAATCATCTGGCCAACTCTATTATCCTCTCGGATATCGGGACTTGCTCACACTCGGATAGACTGGACTGTAATATCTCGAAGCCGAAGTGGGATATTAAATTGTAATTGAGTATTTTATAACGGAGCGTTATTTTACTATATTTTGATTTCTAACTTTTTTTGTTTACAAGTCAACAATCGCACCTGATGGTAACAGATGCAAATATGGAATCGGGACTTGTGAAGCGTAGAATGAAATCCCCTTTCAGGTTCTAAATTATATCGTACCGGAACGATAAATCGCTAGGCGGTACTTCTTTCTTGGAAAGGTGGAAACCAGCCATGGCCTAAATCTTCCACCAGCCAGAACTGGAATAATTCAGGAAACCACAATCTGCCAATCCGGAAATTGAACCCAGGACCTTGGTCTATTAATTCCATCGACCACCGTGCTTACCGCTGCGCCACGGAGACAGTCAAAAACTTTTATTATTTTATCGGAAAATAAAATACTGTTTAAAAGATAGGTTAAGTGACATACTAATACTTACTACCGCTGTGTTTTATTAACAAGAATCTGATTCTTGAATCTCCTTATAAGTTATATTTTGTACCAACTTTCCCAAATAAAACTTATAAAATAGAAACGACTCAAAACGCACTAAAAAGTAACAAATAACTGTGTCATTTAGTTGCTTTAATTTACTTAAGCATATCTATGAAGTCGGTGCCAGCAAGTTTAAGGAACATTTATTTAACGTAGTAAACCAGTTTGTGGGTTCTAGGTAATGTCCTTAAAGTAGAAACCTTGGCTGGCACCGACTCCTAGGTATGCTTCAGTAAATTAAAGCAACTAAATAACACAGTCATTTTTTACTTTTTAGTTTTAGTCGGTTTTATATTTTGTTAAAATTTTTTATTTCTTACTTTTTAGTGATTTATCGCCACGTAACGTACTCGTACTATACTGTCATAGTATATTATACGGCACTTGTAGCCAAAAAGATACTTACACAAAAACCGAAATCGCTGCAAGTGTGCCTATCAAATTTGAAGAGTTCCCTCAATTTTCTCAGGATATCATCACCAGATCCAGACCTTGGAAGTGTGCCCTTTCTGATAAAAAAATAATATTCGGACAACTCTGTAAAAAGTTATGCGTGGTCATACATAAAAAAACAAAAAAAAATACGTGTCGATTTGAGAACCTCCTCCATTTTTTTTCATCGGTTAAAAATGAATTTCATTTCATTTTTACCAGTAAAACGTTTAAATGCTTAGCCATGAAAAGCTAACTGACAGACATACAGTCTTTCGTTTGGGTTTATAATATTAGGATTCTCAAAAGAAAAAGTTTTCTTTCTGCAATATAGAACTTGATAACTTCATATTAAATTTGATCGAAATCTCCTTGAACAAAGCGCTAACTATTGAGGGGATAGTTAAAAATTTCCATCATAAAGTCTTAATTCCACTTGTTGAGAGTTAGTTCGCTTAGTCGGTTCTTATTATCTCAATACTTCTTCAAGTAATATAGAAGTTGACGTTAATTGTCGTTTCATTTCTGCGAGGGTTGATAAATTATATTTTGTAAGCAAAAGATGAATCGATAATTGATGTATAAAAATAAATAAGTAAATTAGATGGCAAAATCTTTAAAAATAACTGTTTTAGGGTCTGTGCTGTGTAAGGCCCACTCAAACGCACAATTTAAAATTTAGAAATTACCTACATTAAGGTATACGGATCGTAAATATTACCGACTAAATTTTTTCATTATAAGTGTATAAAAAATGTACCTAGTTACCCAAATTTACAATTTATAGCAGGAACCCGGTTTTTCGAGTCGGCAGTAGAGTCAAACTTGACGTTTCAAAATTACTTACAAAACTTATAATTTTATTTGTGTATATTTTGCGATTTCTTAACGGGTGAGACGATTTATAGATAGATAGATTTCTAATGAGAATCACTTCATAATTTTTTTTTAAATTTATTAAAAAGGTTCATTAATATATCTTATACCACAGGAAACAATTCCCCACAAAAACTCGAGAGTGAACGTAAATTTTCGCTCAGTTTTCCGCCCGAGTAGTTTTAAAAGACCATTAAAACAATAGCAGCCGGTTTGTCTTCAGATCACGTACGTAAGTAATTTTAAAGGAGATCGCCGTCCCGGGAATAGGTGCATTACGATAGATTTCGGGACCGCAGCAGATGCGATTGTTTGGGGGCCCGTTTGGAATAACACTATGCGTTGTTTCACGAATGGATTTGGAGGCTTTAGCCGATTGGAGCTCTTGAAAGCTTCAAATGTTTTTTTAAAGTGACCATTAGTGATGCAGATGGACGTTGAGGGCCCAAGGTGCTGGCGACCTCTTCGTTAAAAAGGATTTTTTTGGTCTGAGATATAATGGAAAGTGTCAGTAAGATTACAGTTTAATAACGGCGAAAGGAAAGTCACAAATATAAATTATTCATCAACGAATTTTCATCTCCTAAAAGTTGCAGAATACATAAATAAGTAAGTATCAAACTTTACTGCTTAAAGGAACCTTTTTTTAATATATCTGTATAAGTTCGGGCAGGCTATTTATTAACTGTCTTCCTTAAATTTCATGTTAAATGAAGAAAAGGCTTTCATATAATTAATAAATTAGTTCTTTGAACTTATTTTACTAATCCGTAGTATTAACCCCTGACACAAAAAGTAGTTATTTATAAGTTTGACGTCGATGTCTATCTGTTTGCTTGTGTGCCTGCCTGTGGCACCGTAGCACTCAAAAGAATAGACCGATTTTGATGCGTTTTTTTAAATTTGAAAGCCAGTTTTGTGGCGATGGTTCTTAGCTATGTTTGATGACAATGTTTATGTAATGAAAATATTTTTTCACCTCTCCTAGAACACAATATGGGTGTCAAATGGTACGGCTAGACGATACGAACAGTATGAAATCCAAGATGGCCGCCAGGAACAAATGGTGAATTATAATTTTGCTGGGGGTATTTTAAATTTTCAATTTGATCTTGTTATCTAGAATAACCATTTTAACTAAGATTTGACGCTTAAGTGACGATAGTGAAATAACGTTATAGTATTAATATTGCATCCTTTGGTCTTTTAAGAAGAAATAGAGATTTTGTATTTGTGTGTTGTATGTGTTTAAAATAGCGAAGTATTCTGTCTCTTCGTTTGTTTGTAACGCCATCAAGCTGTGGAAAACATTGTAATGAGCTTCTCAATTGCAACTTCTTCATCATCATCTTCATCATCATCATCATCATCATCATCATCAGCCATCGTGCATCCACTGTTGGACATAGGCCTCCTTCAAGCAGCGCCAACCCAGTCTATTACAGGCATTCTGCATCCAGTCGGTGCCAGCCATCCTCAGGATATCGTCGCTCCATCTAGTTCGGGGACGCCCTACATTCCGCTTGCCAAGACGCGGTCTCCACTCCAGGACCTTTCGACTCCAACGGCCATCAGACGTTCGACAGATATGACCAGCCCACTGCCACTTCAATGTACTATCCCTGAGAGCTATGTCGGTTACTTTTATTCTTTGTCGAATCACTTCGTTTCGGATTTGCAATTGCTTGTTATAATAGAAATCAATACGGCTATAATATTAGTCGTATATTAGGAATATGAGCCGATATTACACACGCCAATGTGGTTTACAATAAATCCCAGTGAAATCATTGTTTAGCACATGTTTTGTAGTAACATTAAAGCTATTAGTTTTCCATTTATAGGCGCAATAATTTGGTGTCCAAATTGGCTAAACCTAAATTTAGTGCTGGAAAGCGTACGGGATACTGCGGGTCATTAAACTTGTCCCCAAACCGGGACACATCGATTGGTTCCGCATAAAATATCACCCACCCAATAAGCCCAATATAACGTTTCGATATGTTTGTCTGCGAGAGTTAATACTTCAAATAAATTTTGTAGTAGTATTTTGAAATATAGCAACTTGCACGACGATCCCATGGAGATTCGCCATACTTCAAATATAAATTCCATATAAAGGTACAAATGCTTTACTATTAAAAAATGTTTTAAAAATTATGGAACCGATTTAGATATGCTTCAGTAAATTAAAGCAATAAAAAAGTTATTTTTTACTTTTGTGCATTTTAGTATTTTTTAAAAAATTTTATTTCTTACTTTAAGTCATTTATCCCAGTAAAAACTCGTACTTAGTGTCAGTAAGTTTACGGAAAATTTATTTACACGAAAACGAAATCGCGAAGTGTGTTGAAGAGTTCCTTCAATTAGATATCTTAACAGTCCAAACCTTGTCATGGGACCATCTTGGAAGTGTGCCTTTCTGTAAATAAAGCAACTCAATGAAAATTATGGTGGTATACATAAAAAAATATATTTAGTGTCGATTTGAGAACTTCCTCGGTTTTTATTTGGTTAAAAAATAATAGAGCTTACTTTTTAATACGTTATCCCAAATCGTAAGCTCGTCATCTACGTGACATCGTACCGGAACGCTAAATCGCTTGGCAGTATTTAGTTTTTAGGGTAGCAACTAGCCACGAAACAACCGACCTCGCGGCCAGTGTAGCCGGTGGAATTTGAAGACGGAGGTCCTTCAATTTCCGGCGGGGCAGATATCATCACCAGATCTGTCTTGGTGACGGTGGGAGACTTTGCCGTGGCCGTTCCACCCTACCGACAAAGACATATTCCGAGCAATTTAGCGTTCCGGTACGATGTCGTGTAGAAACCACAGGGGTTTATTTTCGTCGTTCCTAACAAGTTAACCTGCTTCTATCTTAGACTGCATCATCACTTAACATCGGTGTGATAGCAATCAAGGGCCAACTTGTAGTCGATAGGGAAGCAACAAACCACGAAAAAAACCTCCCAACAGCCAGACCTAGACCAATTTAGAATCTTTATCGGCCCTGCACCACTGCGCTACGAAGGCTGTTAAATTGAGATGTATCCGTGATTTTATTTAAAAGTTTGTTACACCGTTAAAAAGTTAACAAAATAAATATAGCTTAGGAGTGTATTATTCAGTATATAAATAAATAAAAATAAAAATAAAAAAGCCTTTTATTTCGTGCATATTTACAAAAACGAATAAAAATAAAATTTACTTATTAATTTTACAATCTAGTCTGCAACCCCTCTGTAGGTAAAGGCCTCCTCCAAAGACATCCAGTCCTCTCTAGATTGGGCTACCCGATACCAGTTGGGGCCGGCTATTTTTCTGAGGTCAGCTTCCCAACTAGTTACAGGCCTACCTCTCCTTCTTTTCCCCTGTGGACCTGCCCAAGTAGTCACCCTCTTCGTCCATCTCTGATCCCGTAGGCGCATCACATGACCGGCCCACTTCCATTTTAATGATTGAGCATGTACCAATCCGTCTCTTGCCTTAGTGAAATGTCTAATTTTTGTACGTCTTATTTTCTGTATCTTTCTAATATTCATCATGCTGCGCTCTATTCCTCTTTGGCATGTAATTATTTTATCCTTTGTTTTTCTATTGAATTTTTCAGTATAGTTACAAAAAAGTTCACGAAACTGAAATATAAGCCCGTTTTATATACTTGCATTATACAACCCTTATCGGTATATCAAATCTCTGATTTACAGCAGAATTTATTAAGGGTAGAATTTTACAGCGGCCCACGTTAAATTTTATAGCCAATCCCCTAGAATTTTTATTGAAGACAATAAGGGGGTGTCTAATAAAAAGCGAATGATGAGCTCAGAATAGAATAACGAATGTGCCCGGTGTATAAAACCTTATGAAGGCTTTATCATAAATTCCCCATCAAAATTTTGATTGTGACGCGTAAAATACGGGTAGTAACAAAGTAAAACTTGGGATATATTGTTTTGGAATATTTTTCTAAAAAGAAAACTGAAACAGAAAGAAAAATATTAAAAGTAAATTAAAAATCAGCTCGGTTTGACGTATAATTCCCGTTTTTCTTTTTTGTAACCAGTACTAATTTTCGAAGTTGGTAATGTTGCACCCCCGTGCCTTTAAGAGCAGTAAAACTGAGGGGCAATATCATCAACATAGGATAGTTATCGTTAATGAATTAAACATAATCACCATAAGCCCGCCAACCCGCACTGGACCAGTATGTTGGGTCTAAGCTCCAAATACACTCTCCTAAAAGCAGGCAGTACTGAGCCGACAATTGGCTGATGATATAAAATATACATTTTAATATCTCCAGTAAGAATTTTATCTATATCATTATTAGAGAACTAAATTATAGTATTACAGGCATTACCGCGGATCAGATTTGCGTACAATCCGAGAAATAACGCGATTACATCGGTGGAGTGTGCGAAATCTTTATAAATTGCGAGATACGTAATAAAAAGTCGCGTTAATGCTAAATAAACGCTCTTGTTCTCTACTATTGGTATGAAAGTCACTTAGTTTTCACTCGATAATAACTCGATAACTTTATAGGAAGAATTAATTAGGTCACACTAACTTTATGGTTAGTGTGTCCTAAATGTCGTTAATTTACATAACGTTATTTCATTATACGCGTAAGTGTGTCCTAAATAGTCAGACTGATAGCGAATATACTATATGAATTCATATCCATTTTCAAACTGATAAGGTACATACATCGTCAATTTACATAAAGTTATTTCATTATACGCGTTATAGTAGGCATCTTGCACCAGTATGGTTACGGTGAGTGAATCGAGAGATTAACATTAAAACTAAGTCAGACTGATAGCGAATCGAAGCGTCACGTCTTGATTTTTGCCTATATGAATTCATATCCATTTTCAAACTGATAAGGTACATACATCCTAAATGTCGTTAATTTACATAACGTTATTTCAATATACGCGTTATAGTAGGTATCCTGCATCAGTATGGTTACGGTGAGTGAATCGAGAGATTAACATTAAAACTAAGTCATTGATTTTTGCCTGTATGAATTTATATCCATTTTCAAACTGATAAGGTACAAAGTTATGTAAATTAAATATGGAAAATCTGAAATTATGCGACGCGGGAGACTGTGGTTTATATTTTTGTATAATACAACTTTCAAAATAGAGATGAATTTGCTATTGGTAAAATTGAGTTGAGTCGTAACTAGAGTTGCGTTCAATATTATTTTTTTACTAAATTTTTGAAACCTCATAACGCGACGTAGTGATCCACAAAATGAAAGCATACTCAGATATTGATTGGCCAATTGATTCATCAAGGTGTTTATGTCGGTTATAAATGGTAGTGGTAAAACTCACTAATTCGCTACGAGAGTCTTATGTAGATAAATCGCTTACACTTGTTTACGGGGACTTACAATCACAACAGATTTCATGTTTGCATTAAGACCTTCTGTTTACATTTACCGACTGAAATAAGAGTGAGATACATTCGCATTTTTATTACATAAATTGGTATTCACTATTGGAAATCCAATATAGTAAATAATAATACTAGAAACAAACAGTTATTACAATGTAAGTAATCATAATAACTATGTATAAATAATAAAAAGTAACTAAAATAAATATATAAAATATTACTGAAATTAAAAATATCATTTAATCTTAAATTATTTATTAATGAATCGTTTTTTATATTTAGAATATTTAGGATTTATTTCTTTTTTTCATTTTCAGTAAGATTTTCACAGGGCGTTGTATTGGTCTTATGGGACGGGAAGAGGTCGGTCCCAATCATTATTGTTAACACCACTATGTCGGTTCTTGAAATTAATACATCGTACAAACATCATGATGAACAACAGTTGTTCATCCCACCTTTAGTTCGACTGTCAGTCCAATACCACAACTTATTATTGGAGAATTACGATTTCTGTTACATCCTCTTTGCGACCGTTGTACATCAGTTCAATACTGACATATTTTTTCGGAATCGATATACTGATAATAAATCTTAACCTAAATCAAACATTATCACGTCATTCAAATATTAATAAAATAGAAAAAACACCATCTCTTTTTTCCTTTGAAAACATGTCTGTATGAGTAGTGAATTAAATATTTTCGGCATAAGCACAAACACGCATTGCAGCAGCAAAACCTTTCATCGCATAATACTTCTTTTTTTGATTGATTCTAAAAATTGTCCCTGAATTATCAAATATACAACAGTATAATAATACAAAAATAATACAATATCGTGTATATGTGGAATATCAATTTTAATAAAATTCGATTGTAACGTTAAAGAATCATGGCTATTTTACATTCTCCAATTTGAACAGAGTGTCGGGATGATGCCTATTTTTCAGCATAGTTACCAAACACCAGATTCTCGGTATCTCTCGAGTCGAGTGTAAACATTGCAAAGTGCGTGCTTTAGCTTTGAGCCGCCGTCGACGTCTCTCAAATCCTGAGAAATCGCGCCGGCTACAGACGGCTTTCAACACGTTTTAGGCTTTGGCGTAAGTTTAAAGATATTAATAAAAAAATGGGGTTAAAGGGATCGTAGAGTTTTGATTGTTCGTAAATTATTATTATCTACTTCTAAAACACGAGACTTCGGTCTGATTTTTCTTTTATCAGTGACTTAGAGTTTAGTTTTATTAGATTGTACCTACTAACTACCTACGAAAATTCACTCGTGTGATTTTTTTGTATTGAGTTGAATCCACTGGGCGTGTATACTATTTACCATCATTATTTCATATACAAAAGCAAAAGTGTTAACATATTGTGATGTTGAAAGATTTGTTTTAGGCTATTTGTATTTTGGTGAAAATCTCTTAAATACCCCATTCTGTCCATACCTTCAATCACAGTCCTCAATATTTAGAGAAATACCTCAATTTTCTTAACTTTAGATGTCTCAACAATGAGACGTCGAAAATGAAGAAGATAGAATTATTCGTTTACAAAATAATTCTGTTGTTTGGCGTAAAAAACGCTAAGCTTTTAAGTTGGACAGCGTGTTGTCTTCACCGTGATAATGCAGATTGATTCGGCTCAACTCTGAGGAGACAAATTCGATTTGAAACCGCGGAGGTTTGACGCGGTGAAAAATATAGCAGAGTCTGCTGACAGTACCTACTCCATAGATGGAAATCTTGTGTACCATTAACAACCTAATAAAGGATTCTTACCCGTTTTACAATTTGCGTTTGAGAAGTGTGGTTCTTGCTAGAAAAGTCATTCTTTTTCGAGTCCGGGATTGTTCGTCCATCAAGTAGATATATACGATTTGCCTTGGAGCTAATATGAAGAAAGTATCCTTATTTTTTAAATAATTACAAGTTAACCCTTGACTGCAATCGTACCTGATGTGATCTGAGATGGTAGCGGACTAACTTGGAGTAGGATGAACTTTCGGTATCTACACGACATCGTAGCGAAACGCTAAATCGCATGGCGGTACGTCTTTGCGGGTAGGATGGTAAGTATGGTAACTTACCAACCAGCTAAATTTGTCGCCACTTCAATTTTACATTTATTCTCGAAACCGTTCCGTAAAACTTAACAAAATCTATATTATGTGAGTTATATTTTGGACAAAACCGGATTTTTATTCTAATTCTGAAATATAAATATGTATTTGCACAAGGATCGTTTATTATTTGGACTATGACGTTCAGCCAATATTATAAATGTCCATACAAACTAACACGGCTAACATAAAATATAACTAATTTGAAAGGCAAATAAATAATATAATAAATAAAGGTATAATATAAATAATAAAGGCATTCCACTAAAATTATAGTCTCGGATAAGTGTATAAGCTGGTGTGAACAATATTGTAAAAGATGTTTGGTTCAAAACTAGCAGAGAGGCTTATAAAAAATATTCATATACAAAAATAAAATGTGTGCACTAGCTTAAATCGGATTACCTTTTCTATTTCCGATTTAAACCAAAGCCTATATGAATTTCTGGTTTTGTATGGAGGTTTGTGGTCCGATACATTTTTTATTTCGGATTTAACAAACGAATAAACTGGTTTCGTTACTTTAAATATTGGGTATCCAATAAGCGGCATGACCACAATATCACATATAAAGTGACACTGGAATTAATTGTGATATTTTAGTTTAGACATAATTATCAGCATAATTTAAAGCACTATTAAAGGGCCAGGCTTCCTCTCCCTTCCATTCTTCCTTATAGAAGTGCCGATATGATGGGTCTTAAACCTATCTCGTTACTCCAATGGAGCGTGGTAGGTTTAGGATAATTATGTTTGACATTGGAACGAACTCTATCAAATGTTAAAGACGATGACCGGGATTAAGGTGCGTTTAAAGTGGGGTGTAACCCTTTGCTACTTTTAAGAAGCAAGAAAAGCTCGTAATTTAAAGCTAAATGGGCTTACCACATGACTACTTGGCCAAGTGCACTAACGATCTGAGTTTAAAAGTTTTCGTTTTTTACGGACATTGCAAAGCACCAAAAGTTGCAACTTCCAAAGCAACCGGCAAATTCGCTGACATATTTAGCCGAACTAAATAGGTACGCTTACCGAAGCTGTTTTCCTAATGATATTGGTTTTCCCCCTCCATCTCAATTCTTAAACATAACGGCAAAATCTTTTTAGCGCCCGATAATCGTTATGGGCTAAGTATCTGCCACTTTGGCAAATTATTGGGAGATTTTGCTGAAAAAGTTCTGAAGCTCTTAAACTAAAACGCAGATAAGTAATTTTTAGGCGATTTCGAGTTTCAACAAGTTACTTTTCATGACGAATATAATTTTTATTTATTTTTCTGAATTGTAAGGTAGGTACATATTTAGTTCTGAAATAGTTATTGTAATTTAACATGAAATAAAATTGATTTTGAGACATGAATAAAGTAACAAGAAAACTATCATTTATGCTTTACTTCATGTGACATATTTCTGAAACTAGCCTATTCCGATTAATTTAAATTACAGCCTAATTGAACCTTAATAATTCTGTAATGATAATCTAATGATTACTTTTTCATTACGTTTGATTTGAAATTAGCTGACACATTTCCGTATTTTTTAAGAAAAAAAAAATTAAAAAAGAACTTAATAGTGTTTGGAATTTCGAGTTTTGCTCTTAGCTACGTTGTTGGAAGCTGCAGTAAAGTTGTCACCCTAGCTCAGAGGGTAAACGTAGTGTTTGATAGCATGATTTTCCCGAGGCGTAAGGAGAATGTTAAATTACAGGCGAAATGAAAGATAATAGGCATTCCCCTTAAAAACTTTTTTTGCAGGGAAAACTTTGTACCCCATAAGATTTTCGAATTACCCCAAGGGCGTTGGTAACTTTCGGGCTGGAGTTTTATTTTATTTATTCATAGGCCCCGAGATTTCGACTCGGTTCGCTCAGTTTAAAATGTTTATTCCTTTCCCAAATTACTTTTTACGACGGAGCTGATTTTGTTGAAATACGCAATTAAATTTGAATTTGCGTATTGTAGCGTATATGATATGGTTATATTTATATTAATCTTATAATTATCTTTACTATTGAGGGTCTAGATCTTAGTTTTAGAACTTTTAGCTTAGAGCCGTTATGGTCCAAACTATATAGTAGTCTACCGTTTTGTAGTGCCGTACTTATTGTGGGAGCATGGGCTTGTAATTTTTTCTGTTTTTCTGCGATGACAATGATCTGACTGTTACACTACCGGTCAACAATAATAACTAATTGTTTGTCAGTTAAAATACTTGTTTATTAACAGAGTTTATTTCATTATCATCCATTTAATTGCATATAATTTCATTCACGTGGTTAATAATTTTGTTATAGTCTCAATCATTTATTGATATAAAATATTAATTTATACGTGTATAATATTAACAGAAGTAACGTAGTTGTAACGATTTTTTTTATCGACTACAAGTTGATCCTTGATTGCTATCACACCTAATGTTAAGTGATAATGCTATCTAAGATGGAAGCGGGCTAACTTGTTAGGAGTAGGACGAAATCCACACACCTTTTCGGTTTGTACACGACATCGTACCGGAACGCTAAATCGCTTGGCGGTACGTCTTTGTCGGTAGGGTGGTAACTAGCCACGGCGAAAGCCTCCCACCAGCCAGCTCTAGACTAATTAAAAAAAATTTCAATCTGCCCCGCCGGGAATCGAACCCAGGACCTCCGTCTTATAAATCCACCGCGCATACTACTGTGCCACGGAGGTCGTCAAATAATTGTTGTAAGAACATTCGGAACGTTACGTAACGTACGTGATAGGAATACACGAGGGTTGACAATGACACCTATCCTTGTGCGTCTTTAAACTGCATATGGATCGTTCGAGTAAAACAGATAGATGTGCTAGTACATTACGTGTTATGCAAAGCTTTCGCCAACATCCCCTCTCTATAATGACAATAATGATGATCATGATGGACAGCCATCGAGAATAAAGAACATAAACAAAGTCGACTTAAACTTTTTCTTTAAGTCTTATAAAGTATAATAAAAGTTGATAAACAAGATAAATAAATAAATATTATTGAATAAATATTATAGATCAATTACACCCATACTTATAGCCCCAAAGTAAGCTTAGGTAGCTTGTGTTATGGGTACTATGATAACTGATGAATATTTTTATATATATTATACATAAATACTTATAATATGTGCATAAACACCCAGATACTGGAAAACATCCATGCTTATCACTCAAATATTTTCCAGATGTGGGAATCGAACCCACGGCCTAGGACGCAGAAGCAGGGTCACTACCCACTGCGCCACTCGGCCGTCAAAAAAGAAGATGGTATGCGTGATGTTAAATGAAAACACTCTCGCTAGGAACACATCATTACAGCCAGACAGCCAGTAAGTACTGGCTTGCACTTCTCAATCGAGACTTAGGTTAACGTCATATTCCTGTTTTACCAGCGTAATTTTACTGACAATGCTCCAGGAGCCAGGAATACTAAAGTATATATTGTTATAGTACTAGACTTTAAACAATCACGAGTATTTTCTATATTATTATAAAAATTTTTAAATAAAAATAGAACCGACTCAAAACGCACTAAAATGTAAAAAATAACTGTCATTTAGTTGCTTTAATTTACTTAAGCATATCTATGAAGTTGGTGCCAGCCAAGTTTAAGAAACATTTATTTTACGTAGTAAAGCAGTTTGTGGGTTCTAGGTAACATCTTTAAAGTAGAAACCTTGGCTGGCACCGACTCCTAGATATGCTTAAGTAAATGAAAGCAACTAAATGACACAGTTATTTTTTACTTTTTAGTGCGTTTTGAGTCGGTTCTATTTTTATTTAAAAATTTTTATTTCTTACTTTTTTAGTGATTTATCGCCGCGTAACGTACTCGTAATATACTGTCATAGTACGGCACTAGTAGCCAAAAAGCTAACGATACCGAGACAAAAACCGAAATCGCGGTAAGCGTGCCTCCAAAATTTGAAGAGTTTCTTCAATTTCCCCAGGATATCATTATCAGATCCTAACATGATGACAATGGGACCACCTTGGAAGTGTGCCCTTTCTAATAAAAAAAGAATTATCAAAATCGGACAACTCTGTAAAAAGTTATGCGTGGTCATACATAAAAAAAAAAAAAATATACGTGTCGAATTGAGAACCTCCTCCGTTTTTTTTCGTCGGTTAAAAATACAAAAGCCGAAACTCACGGTACTATTGTCGGAATATGCCCAACTAGTTTCGAACCAATACTGGGTCCTTGGTTAGGAGCTGGCTTGTTCATGGAACGCGGCGTATATATTGCTTGAAGTGAAACTTCTTTATCGGGGTTGGAAAAAAATTTAGTGTAACATTTTTTCGTTACGCGTCACATTTTTCCGTTACGCGCCATCTTTGACTTATGGAAGTGACGTGATAAATATATATATGTTATATTGAAGTGATCAGCAAAATCAAAGGGTTTATTTTAATTCTAATTCCAGAGAATTTTTAAAAAAAAGTAATTACGACATCAATGATAGTAATAATTCTATTACAATTAATGAAATTCAATAATATTCTTTGTAGTAATAAGCTAAAATGAAATAATTGTAGAATTTGTATTTATGTCTATGATAATAAAAGCCTTTTATTAAACTTTATCCAATTTAACTTTATTTAACCAATTTCTGTAAAGTTGCATATAGTAAATTATTTTTATGAAAATAACGTCATAAAAAAGTTTCACTTCTTACGAGTGTACGCTAGTACACGCACACATTTTTTATTTACTTAGGTACATGAGCTTAAATAAAAAATAAATTTAATATGTTATGGTACATAAATAGTAATAATGAATATTATTGTTTTATATCAATACATTTCGATAGCATAAAATGCCATATCCGTTATCCCCACAAAGAAGTAACAACATGATCCAAATTATGATTGCTTAGCTCCCGTGATTAGTGAGACTGAGTATCGGGACGATATAACGTTATTAGCAATACCTACGTAACTGCCATACACATGTTGCAGGGAAATATGAGCTTCAGCGATTGTACGAATCTCCTGATTTTGTATCTTTGTCTTTTAATGAATTTGAATTTAAAATCTATTTGCCTTTATTTTAAATATTAATATTTAGTTTCTCATTTCTTAAATGCTTAGCAAATATCTAGAACGCCCTTCTAAATTCAAGAGCAATTAAGTAATTACCTGGCAAGCAATTTTATTATACTAACAGGCTTAATTTACAGCCAAGGCTATATATAATAAAACGTAGGTTGTGGAAAAAACAATAAACCCTATTTATTTATTACAATTAAAGTTGTCGAAAATAATAATGTTTGAAGGACTTTTCTTACATTCTATTCACAAACATTTCCGCCACTGCTTTAATGTATTCACACATTGTACCTGTTTGTGTATAGACTTTAAATAAACGCAAGAGTCATATTATTTTCTATTATTTTTCAGTGTTACTACCTCGTCTCTCGCTTCATATCCAATATCCAAGCATAGTGTGTAAATGTGCTGAGATATCACATAAAAATAATTAACAAATATCCAATAACTTCTTAGTATTTTTTTAAACCTAGACATTTTGCGAAATCGGTGATATCATAACTTTCCTACAACCTGTATACATTATATTATTTCCGAACAGTTTTCTTTGCGCGTCACGTCCTAAATATTTTCACATAAATATAAACTCGTGATGCCTCTTTATGTAAACGGGTTAAGGTTGAATATCGCTTGATTCCATTCGTAGACGTAGTTCCGATATGTCGTGTATTTGGCGTTCGCGTCACGTCTCGGGTTCGACTCCCCGCGCGACGCGTGTACCGCCTTTATCCTCCGTTATTCTTCGCGTTTTGTTCTTATTGTGGTATTATGTGCCGTGACAGAGCCGGCGTTATTAAATGTCTGATCATTACGTGGTATCTCTATAAAATATACTTACCTAGGTTTATTTAGAAGTTTCTGTATAAGACACCTCGATTCGTTTGAAGTTTATAAATGTTATTTTTCTTTTTTAATCTTATCTCGTTAGTCCAGTGGTTAATATCAATAATCATTTCGGTTGTATTGTATTATATGTTCCTGGGTTCGAGTTCTGATTTGAGGGCTAGAGTCGCGCTGTGGATTTCTTCCTTACTTAATTATAAATACGAAACTTGAGTTCTTAACTCTGTCTGTGTGTGTGTATATTAACGCCGTGCCTCGAGGATCTAGCTTACTTAAAATACTTCCGACTGTTTCGTCGAGTGACTTCAATTATTTGATAGAAATTAAACACGGTTTTTTATAAATTAATTCAAATTCCAATTATTTCTAAATAGTAATAAGTATAGGAGTTCCAAAACAAATCATTATTAATATCTAATAACGATTGATAGAAGTCAAACATTAAGGCTTAAAGGTAATAGCTCATTACATACACCCGTGACACGACCCGCACCGCCTCGTCGCTAGGCGTCCAGCGTACCACCAGCGCTTGGCCCTAGGTCAACGAGTGGACCTCGCGTCATCAACGAGTGGGCCGCATGTCGTGAACGAGTTAACCTCGCGTGATCAGCGAATTTAAATGTAGTCTACCAGTTTGGGCTTCGGCGTGCTTTGAGTCGTTTTAGTGTGTTTTGAGTCGGTTCAATTTTTTTGCTAAAAAGCTTTATTTATGTTTGCTTTGAGTAGAGTAAAGTTAAGTGTGTAAAAACTAAAAATTAGTTATTTTCGTAAATTATGAACCTACCAATATAAAACTGTAACAGTTTGGATTTGAAGATTCTTATTTTAAAGATCAAGATTTTTATTTTAAACAAAAACAAAAAAGTTTATGTACCTACATACTTATATGAAATAAATTTTCAGTCTTAATTACGTATAAAACTTTTCTGCGTAAGTTTCGATAAAAAAGCGAAGGCAAATTGTGCTTAAAAAAATTATCTAAATTCTTACGTATTGAAACGGAATCTTTTATATGCGAGCGAATAAGCAAGCCAACAGCAAGCTATCATCGAGTGGTCCACCCGCGCATTGACGCCTCGCGGCCTGAGCGTTGATGCCTCGCGAGCGAGGCGATCGGGATCCAAGATGGTACCGAGTTGATGTAGTGAGCGCATGCCCATACAAATCCATACAAAGAATACGGCGGTGCGGGTCGGGTCCCGGGTGTATGTAATGAGCTATGACCTCAACTCATATTGGCACAGAGCTGAAGCGTTGTGACGCGTCATATTCTTGTCCATTCATTTCTATTTTTCGATCATAAGCGTACGGGATCTTTATTTTAAAGACATAATGAGCAAGCTACCCTTAATAGATAGATATAATTATGCTATCCCGGTCTTGTTGTAGTTTTAATTAAGAAGTACAATTATTCTGTTTATTGTGTTGTTATATCTCAAATGTTTTTTGCTTTGCGTGCACGGCAAAGTTTTGAATTAAAGCACGGGTCGTGACTCTTCTCTCTATTATCGTCATATTTGAACCAATTTACACAGAACATTTTACCTTAACAAATTAAAATCTTCCATAGGAATCACTGTATCTATAGGTAAAAACCGCATACGAAATCTGCTCAGTAGTCTTTAAGTTTACAGAAACGAACAGACGGACACTTGCTGCTTGTGAGTTCAGTTTATAATATGTAAGTGATTTTGGGAAAATAGAGAATATGATTATCAGGGTGCACGACAGTGCCCCCGTGAAGTCGAGTTATAATTTGTTTAAATAATCACTTAAATGAAATCATTGAATAAATTTGACCAAGTTACTTTGTTTGCGTTAAGACTAACTTAAAATTTAAATCAAAAATAAATGTTTCGTGCAATTTCGTTCAAGAGCTATGATGTTGGGGTGTTCAAGTAAAATGAAACGAATTAGAATCGGTTCAGGTAGAACATTTTATTTTAAACTAATACGAACGCATAGTAGAATTTACGATAATATATAATATTTTAATATAATATTAAATGGTTTATAACAGAACATTGACAATAAAGCGATAACTAAGTTGACCAACATTTCATAAAGCCATAGAGATTGCAATCGAGTATGTACAGACGGACTCGCCGTGGAGTTCCGTTTGGAGTTCAATTAATAAATATTAAAGCTATTTAGAACATGGCCATGAGACAACAGTCTTATCACTAGATAATTTTCATATAATAAATATAATATAACAACATTTCATCCATTCACTTAATAATAGTATCTTTTAATAAAATAGAAAATAATAAATTTAAAATTCAATAAAACTTTTAAATTACACATTTTTTTAATATTGAGTATTTAAATCTACTTTTATTCCTTCTGTATACTTTAGTTATTTATTGTCTTCAACTTATTAATCAGAGGATCAAAATTCAAAGATTACAAATATGTAAAGCATTTTCCGTTATTAAGTGACTGGAAGAAATGCGTCAAGAACATTTTTACAAAATTCAGTGGTAGCAAACATATTATGTAGACAGTATTGCAGTTCCTTCTAAATACAATATTATTTAGATTCGAAAGAATATCGAGGAAGACTTTGTATCTTACTCTTAATAAAAAAATCGTTATAAAAAGCTTTAATAGTCGCTATTATAAACATACAAAAACAAAATAGACGTAGAAGACTATATAAAAGTATAAAAATGAGCAGAAATAGTAACACTAACTGGGTCGATTGATATTCGTTGCATAACACGTCTTGTATTTCAATATTTACAAAAGTGTTAGATACATTTATAATACGATCCAATAAACTCACTAAGTACGTCTTTAAAAATATATTTCGGAGCAGAGCTAGAAGCTTCGTAAGGTTTAGAAAAATACAGTGGTAACCTCATTGGATCAGTGCCAAAGCTTTTGTTGTATATATACGAGTATATCTAGAGTACAAAAGCAGTCTCCAGATTAAATTCGGTAACGTAGCTTAACGATACGAGCTATTTAGAATTAAACACTAAGTATAAGTACGACTTTGTACCGTTACATATAGTTTTTAGTTTGTTTTACTGTTAAAAGTCACTAATTTCGGGATCTGTGTCTGCGTATTTGCATGTGAAAGGATTTCTTAACCACGAGCAAAATGATCTGTCACTATGTTGTTTATATTTGGCGGTGGTGTGCTTTTTAGCGTGCGCTCTCGCTACAGCCGCTCTACGTGTAGGATACGAGTCTAACGAAGATGCGTCCGAATCTCTAGGAACGGAATCATACCCGGATTCTGCTCTTCTAGACGTTGCCGCAGGGCTATGTTTGCCAGTTCTTGGTGTCGATTCGTGACCACTATCATATCCATCAGGTTTACAGCTGCCCACAACCCTTGCAACATTTTTATCACCTTTCTCACATTTTTCCGATCGTGGTTCCGTAGTAACTACAGGCGCTGTTACTTCCAAGTGTAAATTTGATTTGAGTTCCCGAAATGTACTAGACGGTGCACCACTACCAGGGATGCGATTTTCTTCCCTTAAATTTGGGTCTGAGGCACCATCTGGATGTCTTAAAGATGCTATTCGGGCGTCTGTTATATCGTTAGCCCGATATCGCTCAAAAGGGCCGTATGAGTCGTTATGCGCTACATCAAAATCGTGATATGCATTACATTCTCCTACTGCACTGCCTGGTCTAGACATAGACCTCTTGCAGCTATCACAAATTTTATCACTGGGTCGATATGCAGGTTCACTGTAAACGGATCCATCACCATGAAAATCTTCAGTATCTCTTACATTACACATGGATAATGATTGAAACTGAGGGGCATTTCTAGAGGCGGCTAAGTTGTTGCTATCTAATAATCTTCGTGAGCCATACAACTCTGTCAAGCCCATAAGATCTTCTAAGCGCGATCTTGACGATGGTAAACTTTCATGCGGGTGTATATCTGTCGCATGTTCTCCATAACCTTGTGTATAGAATCCGATCGTTTGTCTAAGATATGCTTCATTCCTAATTTGTCTTTCTACTTCGCTATATAAAGATATTGTGTCTGTAAAAGTCGACGCAGCCGTTAGATTTTCTTGACTTAATATTCTAAGCGGGTGATCTTCACCATCTTCGTGGTCTACTTCCCCAAAAAAATTATCTGAATACCCCATACAATACGCAATATCTTCTTCAGTAACTTGAAGACAACAATCTTGCATAGGAACTAGTTCTAACTGTTCTTCTACTTCTATTATTTCTAAAATTTCGTCTTCATCGTCAGCGGGTCCTTTACTCATTCCATGGAGATCAATATCTCGACTATGAGTAGAGACCAATTCATCATCCATTCTCATTCTTTCTTTATATTTCCTATCTAAACTTTCCATTGATACTTCTCTACTACTTAAACTACTTGGCTGTAACAAAGGAAGTGCAGGGGGTATTTCAGCTAATTCTTCACTATCATCATCTTCATCTGGTTCATTTCTAATCGACGATGTTGTGCTAGCTGATTTTGTTAGTGGGTTTGAAGCAGGAGGTCCTAAATTTTCTTCTTCAATTGCCATACCTTTTGAACCTGCTTTTAGACCGGTTCTAATAGTTGATTCTTCAACGTGTATTCGTTTTGTAGCTTCTTTCATTTCCATTCGATGTGTTGATTCAGGTTCATCAGGTAATCTCGGGCCGTCTTTAGGAATAATTTGGCTTTTATGACTTGGCGAATTGTGTCTAGATTTATGAATTTGAAAAGTTTGATTCTCTACCCATTTTTTAATCATATTTTTCTTATGACTGTCCATATATCCATATCCAAGACTTTCACCTCCATATGAATTCAGAACACCAACTTGCAAAGGTATTGAATTAGATGACTGGATAGGCATGGACTCAAACTGAAGAGGAATTTTGGGCTCTTGCATTGGACCATCAATCCAAGTTTCTCTCTTATTTCCTTGTGTTTCTTTAATTATGTGTCGGACTTCTACCAACTTCGATTTTGATATTCTAGGACCATCAATCCATTGTTCATCGCTGGTACTTTTTCCTTCTTCGCTGTGTTTTGTAACCTGTTTTTTCACAGGAGCTGCTTTTGACGTGGCGGAATGAACTGGGGAAGACTTTGGCGTATGGATTGGCTGTGTTACATTTTTCAACGGAGATGGCTTGGGTGAAGAATGTAATTTATGAATTGGACTTTTTTCTTCAACAACTTTTGTTAGTGAGGACTTTAGTTTTTGTTCAGCTAAAGAACCCCTCAAGGCTTTACTTAAAGCACATCTATTATCGCCGGAATTTATATTTGGTATATAAACAGGTGGATGTTCACCGTCTGTTGCATCGTCTAAAGGTCCAACATAAATTACCGTGTCAGCTGATAAATCACTACTCGAAGGGTCTGGTTCACTACTACTTGGTTTTGATGCATCTTCACCAGAACTTCCACCAGAACCAGCGTTGTTATTTGAACTATATTTAACTTTTCTTCTTCGTAACCTATGTATTCGAGATGCAAGTTGCAGGGTAGTAAGAGTATCTGAATAGTTTTGAAGATTTGGTGAAACGTGGACTATCATTGCAGTATGACACGTCAGGGATCCCAGGCATTCCTTTAAAACGTGTGTAAGGTTGTGGTCTCTATACGGTAAATGCCTTTGACCGTTGAATATTGCAAGAAGAATATTTCCCAAGCCGGATAGAGGTATTCCGCCGTTGGTTTTTCCTCGCTCAGAGTTTCCTAAGTCTATCAAGTGCAAACGGCTGCGGCCCCCGGCAACTGTAAATAAAGAAACGTATTGTTATTTTAAATTCAACTGTACAGAGCGAGAGTTCTAGACGTTTGCTCGTGGGAGAATAATCAAACATTCAATTTTATTGAACTTGTAGAATCAATATATAGCGTGCTTCAAATAACCAGATTGAAATTTTATAACATGCGGCACTACTCTAAGTTATTATACATAATCTATATATATTATATTTATCACTAAATATAAAAAAAATATTATCTGTGATTGCGTCTCAGAATTATTTTAAATATTTTTTAGAATTTATTATTTTCATATTTACGCTACATACGGGTTCCCCTGTTATAAAGAATTCCCTGTAAATAAAACTTAATTTGTCGTAAGTTACTTTATTATTATTCTTTTTAGATGTCTTACGCACAATTTAAATGGAACCTTGGTAATATTTTTAAATATTAGTTATTATGTCCCATTCTGTTCCGGAACCCGCTTAATAAACGCCCAAGGGATGTAAACTATGAAAACATTATGTGCTCGTGAAGTCTTTTGATATACTCACCAGCTCCCTTTCCTCCCACGCTGTACTGGTATACGTGTAAGGTGTAAAGGAGATGGCTATCCTTCCCCTCCTCTCTCGCACCTCTCGTTGCGAGCGCTGCGTCGAGATAGAAAGCGGCCTTTTCCGCACTGTGCACCCGCAGTTCTGATTGGTTTTGAAGATGCGTCCCGAATAATGGATCATCACGGAGGTATACTCCTGGTGACTGCTCGGTATCTATTTGGAGGAATATATTCAAATTACTTCAAAATGTAAGGTTGGCTTGACTATTCATCATTCATCATCATTATCAGTCTATTTTGATGGTCCACTAAAAGCCAGGCCTTCGTACTTTTAGAAGAGGGGAGCCTCGACCAATCACGTTACTCTAATGCAACAAAGCGAGCGGCTTTGACTGTCTGATATCAATGTTAATGTTAAAAGATGATCGACGGCTTAACGTGCTCTCCGAGGCACAGGGATGTGACACTACTAACTTTGAATCTCTTAGCTGAGAATTTTCGGAAGAAAAAGAAGCACAGTATTTTATTGGGTAGCTTCATCTATTGGACCTACAGTTTAAAAATGTAGAAGACATAACGTACCATTTTGATATGGCGCGAGCAGATCTCTAATTTGGTTAGTGTTGGTGCACAGCTCGACGGCAGATACCCTGACGCTGAATCTGGTGCCGCATTTGTGCTTCTGCTCCGATATGCCCCGGAACAGCCAGGAGATGGCGCAGGGGATAGCACCCAGAGAGGCAGCGGCGTCCGGTCGCCCCAGCATTGTGTACGACTTGCCTGGACAGATAGATTGGAACTGAAAATAATCTTTGTAAGCTGTACAATAGGCACAATACAATACAACAAATATACTTATGATTTTTTAAAAAAACAACTCTTTAGTTTTTTGCTGGCTCTTCTCAGAAAATTGTCTTCCGAAGCAGTGATAGAGTCAGTTGGCAGTTCAGAAATAAGTTATTGTAACCTAAAACTACTTGAAATTAACTAATTTCGAAATTGAATTTGATTTTCAAGATCAAAATATACAAATATGATAATGAATCTCTATTTCTAATAAAGCTGCGTATCTGCGTGCGATTGTTGGGAAAAGACAACTAAAGAATAAAATAACACAAGTGGGTGTGTTGGGTTGAATGTAGTATTGTTACTATACTAAAGCCAAACTCGATTGAGAATGCTTGTCAACAAACAAATTAAAAATGAAGGTAGAAATCACTAGTCACTTTACACCTAATTTTTTTAGGTAACTTGTTAATAAAGAATACATGACAATAAATTAGATTAGTAATCTTAAAAGTAATTAATATATTCAATGTCTTTTAAATAAGATTTTTTAAACAACAAAACATAATTTTAAATTTATCAGGCATAAAATGTGTTGCATTTTTTACCTTCATTTAAAATTTATTTGTTGACAAACATTCTCCATCGAGTTTGGCTTTAATATAGATTATTGTTCTCAGTGCCTAGCATTAATAAGTCCACCAAACACATGGAGAATTTAAAGAATGCAGGCAGCCAGGCGAGAAGCCACTAGCCAAAACTACAATTATTATAGTATGCAAAGCTCAGAACCGAATTATATAACCGCATAAGGATAAGAAGATGATAATATATTGCTATTATTTCGTTTCGCTCAAACTCAAAATTATTTATCAAATTTGAACATATTTTGTTTTGTTAGTTCTAACACACAAATATCTTTTCATACAAAGATGTAAAGTTTCATTTAAGAGCTCCTCACTACAACATCGATACTTCAGTACAGTAGTAACAACCCTAAATGTAAGACGTCGCCCGTGCGACTAGCTGTGACTGAATATTTAAACATATCCCTGACAGTTCCAATCGATTCGTCCAATTTGCATTCCCAGCCTTAATCCTGTGTCAACAGCTAAGTGATAAATTAATTTGACAGTGAAATTAACGGATGAGTTAAGGATTGATTTCTTCACGATAGTCACGTTCTCGTCAAGTAGCAAATCAGTCAGACTTACGTGACTTTAAAATTACTTAATATTTGTGAATCAAAACATCGTGACGGTCTTTTATAATTAGAATAAAATCGATCTGTGTGATTTCTTATGAAACAACTAACTTTAGCCATTAAGGAAAAGATTTATTTTATTAGAAATCCTGAAAAGAAAAAAGATAATATTTGGCTATACTGATTTGGCTAAATTTGAAATGGAGATAGATTATACCTGGCACATAGGTAACTATATACATTTCCATTAACGGGATCAAGGCTGGTAAAACCATTGAGCTCAGCTAGTAGTCCACAAAGAAACATTTCCTATTCTATCCCATCTAAAGGAAACTTAAGCGCATCTGCCGGAATCAAGTTTAAATATTCAGCTGCAGCCTCACAGCGCGGTGTTTATTAAACTATCGCCGCATAACTGGAACCCGTAGTAAGGGCTTTGCATCCGGGTTTCGGGAACACTACGCTGATAGTTTAATGTCGATCTTGAACTGTTTTGATGCTACTATAGTTTGGCAACGCATTTGAAGTATATCTGAAATTCAAATCTTTAAAACTAACTTTAGAAATTTAGAAATAAAAAGTGTGACTATCACTTTTTGCGATGTAGAAGCTCACTAAGAACATATATCTGGACACTTCCACAGGTAAGAAATCTAATCAAATCAAATCAAATCAAATCAAACTTTATTGCGAACTTGGGTACAAGTAGGTGTTATAAAATAAAAAATAAGCAATCAGCCAAATTCCGCCTTGTTAGCATGCAACAAACAAGTAAATTAAATAAAAGCTAATAATTCTAATTATACTTAAATATTATTAATTCATTAGTTGTAGTCTTTTTATATACATTGATAAAATAACTATTTAGTAAGATGTTCCTTCAAATTATCGTATCTACGCTGGTGAAACCCTTACACGCCGCTAGAAAACCGTAGCGAAACTTTTCTTTTTCTCTTTCATATAAAGGAATCTATAAAGGAATCAAGTTTAAATATTTAGCCGCAGTCTCACGGCGCGGTGTTTATTAAACTACCGCCGTATAACGGGAACCCGTAGTAAGGGGATCCGGGATTCGAGAACACTACGCTGAAACTCTAATGTCGATCTTGAACTGTTTGGATGCTGCTACAGTTTTGCGATGCGTTTTATATAAATTCTAATTAAATATTTGACTAATATAATCAATACTGGTCTTTCCTTTGAAATGACTATTCTCCCTTCGATTGGTTTTTGTCCTATCGATACACATACATCATTTAAAGCAAATTAAAAAATACTTTACAAACCTTAAGAATAGGCATTGGATTAGAGTTGTCATAAAAATGGTTACACATACATATTAAGAACCCTAAGTTGTTATGAAAATTGTAGCTATTCATTTGGTTAAGAGTCATTCATAAGTAATGCTAAAACAGTCATAAAGTAATACAGATATTGCACGTCTTTTGAGAAGGCTATTCTTTGTTTCATTCGTACATTCGACTTGGATATGAGAAAAAAAATCTGATAAAAACAACAAATATAGAACCTAAGCATTGAAAACTCAACAAATGTGATGACTTTACAATATTTTGTCCAATTCCAGCATTAGATATTCAGTAGAGGCTTCATTGGCGCACTATTTATTAGGCCACCGCGGAACCGCATAACCGCGTAACCGCACCGCCGCAGAACGGAACTCATAGTAGCGGATTTGCAGCTAAATAGACCCCTTGTGTACAGAACGTTCAATATTGTTTATTGTCGAAACACTGCTCCTTATTCTCTTTTAGGATATATATTTTAGATATAAATATTTACAATAAAAGATTATTTATTTATTATTTAGACTGTTAAAACCACCTGCTATTAAATAGGATCATAAAAAAGGTAGAGATATAAATACCATAATTCATATTTGCCGGAAATCAAATCCCGAATCAAGTGTCATATTTAGTAAAGTATTGTTCTTTATTAAAACATAACTGTTTTTTTATTATTTAGGTTATTCTGTAATCAAGTATCATATTTGGTATTGTTATTTATTAACACATAACTGATTTTTTTTATTTTTTAGGTTACTTATCAATTTCGTAATATTTTTGTTAATAATAATAACCTGGGAACATACTCGTACCTACTTAACAAAAACTGTAAAGAAAACCACGGCATGCGGATAAACATACAGAATTAAGAATGATTTAGGTAGGTACCTAAATTAATAACATAGGTTATAATCTTTGCAATAATAACATAGTTTTATCTTTATTACAAAAGGAGGAAATTAGAGTAGTTTTGTAGCTTAAATACTAGGCAGTGATTTAACAAGAGCAAAAGAAATCAAATCATTTCAAATAGATTTGTATCAAAATGAGAATTACTGTCTACTACTATTTACTTTAGCCTTTGCTTATATCACTCTCGTCCGTAACAAGAAGAAAATGGTAATAATAAAATCGAATCGAATTGAGAATCACTTCTATGAAGTCCACGTAGTCCAAGTATCTATGAAGCCAAGTTATTTTTGGTGATATTATATAGTCATTACCAAGTACAATGTAGAAATCATTGCACGAAAATTCGTATCAAATTGAGAATCACTTTCACGAAGTCGTATTCTCGAAGCCAAGTTTGTAATAATTCAGCCACCGCTTACCTCTCCGCAATAAGCGGTGTACTGTAGGGAGGCTTCGCGGGAACCGGCATCCGCTGCTGAGGCTTTCATTCAATTTGCATTAAAACCTTAATCCCCGACGCTGAGTAAGTCTTACACAATGTGGGCTTAACTCGCTAATAATATCTTCTTGTTTATTAACGGGATTCAGTAGGTACTTGGTTTAATGGGTATAGTTTATTTTTATACTTGTAATGACGTGTATAAATGATTATTTAGCTCTGAAATATCTGCGATTTCGTAATTAAAGAATTTTATTTGGTCAAAATAAATGCAGAAAAATAAAAAAGGAAGACCTAGGCGAATGTTTCTGGACCAAATTCAGGACATTTTAAAAAATGGCCAGGTCAAGAGTACCCTAAACCGATGATCTTGTATGAAAGGATTAATGAGAGTGGAAGAAGCTAAGGAAGTATGCAAGGACCGTGGCAAATGGAAGGATGTAGTCTCTGCCTACCCCTATGGGAACGAGGCGTGATGCTATGTAAGACAAGAAGACTGACCAAATAAAGGTCTCACATTCAGCATAATTTGGTTTTGCAAAACACTGCGTCTGCAGGTGATATGAATTCTTTATAGTCAAACGAAAGCACTAAATAATGAGTCAAGTACCTAGTCCTGCGTGTCCGAAGCAGAAGAGGCAACCGTCCGTGCCGTTGATGACCGCGTGGATGACATCCGTCAGCGCGCTCGAACAAATCTCCGTCTGAAACAAAACTGAGCTTACTTCGCAGTTCTACTATTAAATTTTGACGGCCTCCGTGGCGCAGTGGTATGTGCGGTGAATTTATAAGATGGAGGTCCTGGGTTCGATTCCCGGCGGGGCAGGTTGAGATTTTTCTTAATTTGTCTTGGTCTGGGCTGGTGGAAGGCTTTCGCCGTGGTTAGTTACCACCCTACCGACAAAGACGTACCGCCAAGCGATTTAGCGTTCCGGTACGATGACGTGTAGAAACCGGATAGGGGTGAGGATTTCATCCTACTCCTAACAAGTAAGCCCGCTTTCATCTTAGATTGCATCATCACTTAACATCAGGTGTGATAGCAGTCAAGGGCCAACTTGTAGTAGATAAAAAAAAAAAACATAATAGTAGATTATAAAAGTACTTTACTGATAGATAATGTTACTAATAATTCTTTTCTTTACATATTAGGCTGCCTGTACACTGGAGCGGAGTGTACAGGTATCAGAGTAGAGAAAGGCATTATGTGTAATATAGTGCTTTTTCCACACTCGTCCTCACAACGCTGCCAGATTTTTTTATAATTGTTCAAATTTTTTTTACCCATTGCCCACTGTAATCGTAGTAGTGATTTCATGGAATTTTAGTGGTGGTTTTGACCTCGCTCACCGTTCTGTCATTTTACTTCGCTCTAGTATACAAGTAGCATTAGGTGGGTTTCTTTTTTACTATCGTTAAAAAATAAAGTCAGAGGCTAACTAGGAAGAGATTCTACTCATATCACTGTTCTCTGTGCAGCACGGAATTGCTTGCCTGGGAGGTGGTACTTAGCCACTTTCACAAGTTTGGTCACATGATCAGGACCTGACCTAATATTTTAGAAGATGTAAAGTTCTAAATGGATTTCCTATTGTTCCAAGAAAAAGCATTTTATTTTAGTCTCAGCGAAATAGAGAATATTTACCTGCTTTGAAATACAGGCCTTAAATATTATTATGTTCTAGCAAAGTAATACATTTTAATTTCTAAAGATATACTTTTTGTACATTAACACTTAACATCAACTACTTTAAAAGCAGAATAACGCGTAAGTACTCCTGCATACACGGAGGGTAAATCATAAAATGTTTTGAATAATTGAAGTAAATCATCAAGTGTATACCGCGGCTTTCCCCGGCTTAGAGTGTTTCCAGTGTTTTCTTTGCAGCAGAGGGTTGCCAGATAATTAAAAGGACTTACGGTAAAGCTTAGAGATTACAAGGTAGGGTGACTGTTATTCTGTTCTGTTATTTAGTTGCGTGCTGTTATTTATATATAAAGTAAGTATTGAGTTAATGCGTTCCTTATTTGCGACCATATTATATTTGATTGATTATTATTGATTGATTAGTTGTAATTACAACAGAGGGTTTTTGATTGAAAAACGTCTACATCGTAAGGTATGCTTGCAATGCTTTTATAGATTTTAAAACAGAAACATTATACTTATATACTAAACATTATACATAATACTTACATTATATTTATGTAAGAAACTATTTTAGAACATCTGGTTATTTTGGTTACGTGATTTTAAGGCCTGTGTGTACCAAGATTTCGGTTATCATAACCAACGGTTAACATAAAATTTACTATTCACGACAACCCGTACGCCGGTTAAGGTCGTAAACCGGGCGGTTATATTAATCGAGCTTACGTCTTCTTTACGTTTACTTTATGTTAACCGTTGGTTATGATAACCGAAATCTTGGTGCACATAGGCCTTAATCTCCGAATTTGGAAAGTATATCCATACCGTCCATCAAAAGTTTGTATGCCGTTTATTAATTACATAATTATATGTACAGATCAAGAATAAAACTAAAATTGATTTTACATTGCGATTATTTACGACTGCAATTTCTTATAGGAATTCAGTTTGGGATAATGATAAAGTCAACTCAGAATAGCGATTAAATAAGATAAGTTTAAAAATCACATAAAGTCACGTACTAGTTCTATTTGAAATTGTAAAATTTAAAAATTTTAAATCGCTTCAATTGAAAAATCTAAAAATGGATTGGTAAGGGTCGAGTCAAGTTATTGGAAGATTTTAGAGCATTTTCTTTCTACTTTCCTTCACAGGTAAGTAAAAAGCTTCTACTAGGAGTGGGTATGATAACAGCGTGCCCCAATATCTTTCAGTTAATATGAGTCCGCCTATACCGACGACACACCGACATTATTAACGTTTAATCAAAAAATATTTAATTTAAATACACTTTTTACTATACACTTTTTACTAATATTTAATTTAAATGATTATTGGAGTAATCGTTGTCTAGGTTATTATTAGAGCGCAGAATATAAAATGATTTATTATACGAGTAGGTACTCAAAAACCATTTAATTTCCTCACCTAATCAAACCTTTTAATTTAAATGAGACCGGTATTGTTTACGAATGGTCACCCTACTTGGAGCCTATTTATAAAGGTAAGGATGGAATAATATTGAAATTGTTTTGAGTGAAAATTTTAATGAGCATCCCTTGTACCTGAAATGGGTTGGAATTAATACCCGGGGTAGTTTATCAAATTATCGTAACAATTAGGATTGTACTCGTATCCGACTGCCCTCGAAACCCTTTTGTTATTGAGTTTAGTTCCGATTGTTTCATCTTATTTGTACAATTAATACAGTATGATAACATCGTAAACTAGCAATTATGTATGTTTAATTTCGTGATCATAACTACTAAGCGGAGCTCTTATGTCCAGATATTATTGAATTAAAATATAACGTTTGAATTATATTGGTAACTAGAGGCGTGGGAATTTCGGTATAAAATGTAGCCTATGTGTTATTCTGATATGTAACCTATATTATTGTGAAGTTTCATCAAAATCCATTCAGTAGTTTTTGCGTGAAAAAGTAACAAACATCCATACATCCATACAAACTTTCCCCTTTATAATATTAGTAAGGATGACCGTGACTTGGTTGCTTACTAATATTACTAGCTGGATAGAAGCAGGCGTTACTAAGTGGAAGTTCATTATAAGTTATTCATAATTTATTTGTTTTGCTACTTTCCACGATAAATCGACACATTCAGGCGAGATATTCACCAAGATCCAACAGAAAAATCTCAACGTACATATCATTCACTATATATATTTACTATAACGAAATTTTTGTTATATAATATTGTAGTCAAAAACTCTCGAGAATGCTCCGGTTTCGGAGTAAAATGTACGTTGAGATTGTTCTCTCGAATATGTGTGACTGTCGGTTACATTCTAGTTGATTTAGTACTAAGAAAGACATAGAGTTATCCATCAACCTAGCTCAGTTACTAATAAAACCTAGGGATTCCTACAATCGCTACAATCGCTACGATAAGGCCGCCTTGTATATTCTACTTCTTCTGTCATTTCATTGTTTTTATTTTTACATGTATAAATTGTCTTAATCACATTGTTGCATTCTTTTTCGTACACGCCGCCAGGAGATAACAAACAGTTCTTCATAATGGACTTCTGACGTCAAACGGTCAGTTATGTTTCCTAAGACGTCAGAAGTCCAGATCATGTCTTCCTGGGGCTATTATTCCTCAGGGACATCTTATTCCGACAATGATTTTAAAAAGATGGCGGCGTTTGTTCGTGCTTTTTGAATTAGTTCGCAGAATCGCGTGACTATATAATCGCTTTATTGGTGTATAAATAAACTTTCTAAAAAAATAAATTCCTGATTATGTAAATAGATTAAATACATAGGTATATATACTTACACTTTATAAGTATCAATTGTTAGAAGTGAGCTCATCGTCAGTTTTACCGTTCTCAGTATTCATAAGCTCAAAATGCACTGGAGCAAAATTTCATTACAATCACAGACGGTTGGCGAACCAGCGGCGCGGGTAAGCCTCTGAGCTCTTACTGTGAGCTATATATAGAAGATTCGTTCGTCTATACTCATCCCACCTAGGCTATAAATATTTTGGCGTAGGTAGCCATTTAAACGGTACCTATATTCGAAATAAAAATAAACTTATGTTAAGAAGGTGGTGTTTACAAATACTATTTAAAAGTAATAAAGAAAGAAGTCTCAGCATGATATGTATTACCATTTCGGAATTTAATGAGAAGAATCGGCAATTATTTATGTACATTTACTGTCTGTAGTTTTTAACGACTTCAAAAAAAAAAGGAGTTTCTCAATTCGACCATATATATATATATTTTACGTGTGTTCGCGCATAACTTCGTCGTTTATGAACCGATTTTGATAGTCCGGTGGTGGTATCCTGAAGAAACCGAGGGGAACTTTCAAAAATTGTAGGGACAACAAGTACGTTTGTTAATTTTCCGATAAGTATTTAAAAGCACTACAATTTGATGTAAGTCTGGAGTCGATCTGATGATGGAGTCGATCTACATATAAGATAACTCCTTGACGATTTACTGCAGTTACCTTGTGTTTGGGCTCGATTAATTTGTCTTGATAAGAACTTTACATTTAGATGGGCTGTGACTGTCATTGAGGGCCTGGTGATGAAGACGAAGTACAGTTAAGGGAGCTCCGTAACGGCTTACAGTAACTACCTTGTGTTTGGGCTTGATTAATTTGTCTCAATGAGAAATTTACATTTAGATGGGCTGTGACTGTCATTGAGGGTCTGGCGATGAAGACGAAGTACAGTTAAGGGAGCTCCGTAACGGCTTACAGTAGCTACCTTGTGTTTGGGCTTGATTTATTTGTCTCGATGACAAATTTACATTTAAATGGACTGTGACTGTCATTGAGGGTCTGGTGATGAAGACGAAGTACAGTTAAGGGAGCTCTTTAACGGTTTACAGTAGCTACCTTGTGTTTGGGCTTGATTAATTTGTCTCAATGAGAACTTTACATTTAGATGGGCTGTGACTGTCATTGAGGGTCTGGCGATGAAGAAGAAGGACAGCTGAGGGAGCTCTTTAACGGTTTACAGTAGCTACCCTGTAATTGGGCTCGATTAATATGTCTCAATGAGAAGTTTGTAAGGTTATAGATTCCAGTTGGTTTAATGTTAACTCAGTCATGATCCAATGATGAGATCTACGAAAACTCGAGGAAACTCTTCAAACTTTATAGGTATATTTGCAGGGATGTTGGAATGTTATAACTAGCTAGTGAATATTGGTACTTATGGTTTAGTTCGAGTAGTTTCTTTAGTATGTTCGTTGTTGATAAATCACTAAAAAGTATGAAATAAAAATTTTTTAACAAAAAATAAAAACGCCTTCAAACAACTGTACTTTTTAGTGTGTTTTATAATAATAATAATAATAATAAATTCTTTATTTCGACCATCAATGGATCATATTATGTGATAGTAACGAATAACTTAAAAATCTAGTGTTAGTAACAAAATATCTTATAATCTAAGCTTGCCTAACCTACGACAGGACCGTTTTGAAATTTTATTATTACATTCCGTAATTTAGGTGGTTCTGGCACGATATACTGTGTAACGTAAGTACAGTGTGTATTTAAAAACAATTTAAATACTATCAAATAATACTAATTTATTTTAATCCTTTTTATTTACAAACACGAGTACGTAATCATAAATTTATAATCTAAGTAGCTCTCGATACCTATACTTTATCTCTTGCTCGATGTGCTCATCGGTGTCATCCGCGTATATCACGTCCCTATGGGATTATCAAAAAAGTGTTCTTAGTGCACGTTTATATCGAGAAATGGTACTAAATTTGAAGTCAATCCAATGTATACTTTTAGATCTCGTAACGAGTCAGTAGTATATATCTTAAATGTGCAATAAAGAATTTATCTATCTATCTATCTAGTATTGTCGACGGTCGAGTGGCGAAGTGGGTAGTGATCCTTCTTCTGCGTCCTAGGCTGTGGGTTCAATTCCCACATTTGGAAAAATGTTTGTGTGATGAGCATGGATGTTTTCCAGTGTCTGGGTGTTTATCTATATATTATAAGTATTCATGTATAGTATATATACAAATATTCATCAGTTATTATAGCGCCCACAACACAAGTTACTTACGAGTACGCTTACTTTGGGGCTATATAGCGATGTGTGTAATTGTCCTATAATATTTATTTATTTATTGTGCTTTTTTTTATTGAGAAAGAATACAATAAGGAACTTAAGCTAACTTATCCTAATAACTATACAAATCATGCCCACGTGGAATGGTGGCAAGAATACTGGCTGCATTTCCGCGTTGGATAGCCAGGCTAATCCTTTGCGCAAAAATGAGCCAGCCCTTCGGTCACCAGTTGAGGCAATTAGGCGCGGTGAAATGTTACGGAAGAATTTTTTGGCACTGCGACTCCATGGCCCAAGGGTCTCCACGGCAAAAGGTACAAATATGTAACTCTCTGTCAGAGAGGCATACTTGTGCCACTTACCGGTTTCAGCCTTTTCTTTTATTGTGCTTATAATAAAACCTAAGATATTAGAGAAAAATGAACGAAATTAGAACACTCCGGCTGTACGCGTCTACAAATTAAGCTTTGGTAAGTGCGTAATGCAGCGAATACGGATATAAAGGGATTACGCGATATTAACGACGATGCGCGCTGTTGTCGCACTGATTTACTGCCCGCGCGTAAAATATACACTGTGGCGGAACACGAGATGTATACGTTTGTTTGTTCCATTCGTCTCCTTAATACGCTGTTGCAAAATCCAAGGAATGGTTTATGTAGAAAAGGATACACATTTATCTACTCAAATTGTCTAAAACTTTTGCTTAGACTACGCTTGAGTTATTCTCGGATCTTTGCTCGGATATGGGCAAAATGTAAAATGGATTTTGTATATAACATTGGTACTACTTATCGAAATTAGATGAAATGGCACATATCAACTAGCATGGTTGAAATCAGGCAAAACAGAATGTCAAATACTTTAGCTGTTCAGACATATTTTATTTGTAACTACATGTTAAAGAGCTAATTGTGTCGTGCCCTTGTCAACGCCGGCGTGCCAGCTGTTTTAGAACCAAACGGCTTGGCGCGCGACGATGGCAAGAGACCAGACGGCATGTCATTGATGCCATGGAAGATGGGAAGGTCTTTGGTGTGGGACGCAACTTGCGTGGACACCCTTGCGCCTTCACATCTTCCTAGCACGATGGGCTGTGCGGGCGCTGCTGCTGCATCAGCGGAGACTCTCAAACGGCGCAAGTACAGTAACCTCGTCGGTGATTATGTCTTTGAGCCGTTTGGAGTTGAAACGCTGGGACCGTGGGGTCCGAGTATTCGCTTTTTTTATAGAGAAATCTCAAAGCGTTTAATCGACGCCTCCCGTGACCAGAAGGCTGGTCTCTTCTTAGAACAGAGGATCAGCATTGCCATTCAACGTGGCAATGCTGCCAGCCTTCTGGGCACTTTACCGCTCGACACCGATTCGGAGGTATATTATGACGCCTAAGTTTTTTACTGTTTTTTATTTTTATTGTTTAATATATTATATATAGTTTAGGATATTGTAGTGTTTAAGCTTTTACTTTTTTATTTATTTAATTGTAAATATTTAATTCAATGTACATGTTTAACTGTAAATAAAATATTTTTTTTAATTAACTAGTTAGTGACGAATTCATGAAAATAAATTGGATAAGTAAGTTTAAAACTAAAAAAAAAGAGCTAATTTATTAATAGACCACGCTGGTTAAATGCGAGGTGAAGGGTGATACATGATGTGAGACCCTGTATCGATCACAATAAGATGTCATTGTTAATTGCTGGGTTGGTCAGCTTAACGTGCTAGCGTGGGTGGGTAATACTTCCCACTTCCTGCCTCCGTGCTGAAATTATGGCAAGTTTTAAAATAGGTTGATAATGATTATATAAAAAGTATAATGTTATTTATAGATTTATAGATCTAATATATAAAAAAAAAATTAACAGAAAATAGAACCGACTCAAAACGCACTAAGAAGTAAAAAATAACTGTGTCATTTAGTTGCTTTAATTTACTTAAGCATATCTATGAAGTCGGTGCCAGCCAAGATTTAAGAAACATTCATTTTACGTAGTATAGCAGTTTGCGGGTTCTAGGTAACGTCCTTAAAGTAGAAACCTTGGAATTTTTTTTATTTCTTACTTTTTGTGATTTACCGCCATGTAACGTACTTGTACTATACTGTCATAGTATATTCTATGGCACTAGTAGCCAAAAAGCTACCGATACCGAGAGAAAAACCGAAATCGCTGTAAGCGTGCCTCCAAAATTTTAAGAGTTCCTTCAATTTCTCCAGGATATCATCATCAGATCCTAACATGATGACAATGAGACTACCTTGGAAGTATGCCCTTTCTAAAAAAAAAGAATTGTCAAAATCGGACAATTATGTAAAAAGTTAGGCGTGGTCATACATAAAAAAAAATATATATACGAGTCGAATTGAGAATCTCCTCCGGTTTTTTTCGTCGGTTAAAAATAGTATAAACTAATACTAACTTCCACGTGATCCACATTCATACAATTAATCATATTATTTAACCTAAGCTTTTCGTAGAGTTATGTAATTAAAGCTTTAGAGTGTTCTAATTATGCTCTATTTAATTCAAATACAACGGATTGTTGGTTTTGCGGCTGCCATGTTTACTTGTAGACTCTGTTGTACTCTATATTTATGAGTAACCAGCCTCGTACCAACTGTTTTGAGGTTTACTTGGGTGACGTAATGTTTACAGTGTTATGGCGGATGTAATTCACGGGCTCGGTTTGAAGCTTTGTATTAGGAATACAATTAAATATTTTGACACAGTTTGTGGCAAACGGAGATGTTAATTAATTAATGTTTTGGAGCTTTTGAAGTCGTAAGAGCTCAAATGTTGAAGAGCCCGACTTGGCACCACGATCTAGGCAATAGGTATGTATGTCAATACTGCAATTGCAATTACATATATATATATATTAACTAAAGAATTGTCACAGTTTGTTTCACGTATTTCTCTAGATTGATCATATAGTCTAGAAATAATTTCTCCATAAAATATACGAGTAAGCGCACCGTAAAGTTGCTTTGTCTGAGAAAATACCACACATAAGGGAGCAACAGAATATCATTAAAAACCCTATTACATGACCAGTTTTATACATTCTACAAGAATGTCTCAAAAAGATCAAACTTGTAGGTAAGGACCAACTTTCTCAGATATTCTAAACTTCCTATGTTCGCAAAAATGCGAATTTTACAGCATAGTCGGCGACACGGAGCGGCGCGCGGCCTTTCAACAATTTAAACATGAAATTCGGCGAGAAATTTTTGCACATGAATTTTGAAGTATAGAAAGGTCATGTGATCGGTCTCTGAACGATTTAAGTTACGAGATTGTGGATTTTTCCATTTTTTATGCTCCGACGAAAAAAATAGGTTTTAAAATCCGCAGTTTATTTATACAAGACTTACGACAAATTATTAAATACCTATATTTAAAAGTTTATATTGATAAAAGTACAATAAGATAGGTACTTAAACTAATAACTATACAAATCATGCCTACGTGGAATGGTGGCTAGAATACTGGCTGCATTTCTACGTTGGATAATCTTTTGCACAAAAAACGAGCCAGCCCTTTTATCACCAGTTGAGGTAATTAGACGTGGTGAAATATCACGGAAGAATTTTTTGGCACTGTGACACTAAGGACCAAAGGTTTACGTCAAAAGGAACAAATATGTAGCTCTCAGAGAGGCATACGTGTGCCCGGTTTCAGCCTTTGCAGCTGTGACTCCTGCGCTGCGACACTGGTTCACTGGGCTGTGAGACGGGCCCTAAAGTGGGACGCTACTTGCGTTGACACAGCTCCGTGTCACAGAAAAGGCTAAAACCGGTAAGTATTACATTTAAAAGTTAAATTATCTACGCTATCCTATTCTGTAAAAAAAATACCTATTATTTTACTGTTTTAATGTGTTTTTATTGAACATTTTAATCAAAAATGTTTCAGCTTAGTTAATTGAACTGACAAAGAAGCCCTCTACAAGATATTTTACTATATTTTACTGCAAAACCGATGAATCCTCATAATATATTGATTTTAACCGACTACGTCCAATGCGTTGGGAGATTTTAAATAGAATTAATACGGATTAGCACTTTAACTTGGACCATAACTTAAACTTGAAAGTTTCATGTAGCACACATTTCCTTCGTCGGGCAGGGATCGGGAGCAAGTTGCTGCAAACACCGTGTCCCCGGAATATCAGATGTCTGCACGTTTTAACGTTAATTTAGGTTTATGTGTTGCCGATCCCTGTCGCCCGATATTACCGGATTTGCCTTCGATATGCATGATTTATGTGAAGAGACAGTGTTAATGTAATAAGCCAATAGCATAGGGTAAATTTTTAGAAGTACTTAATAAGGATTTTCATTCATTAACAACAATTGCATACATTTTAATCTTTGGTAAGCGGGGAACAAACTGTTGAAATGTTTATCGATAAGATGGACAGTAAAAGCTTTCGTATTCAGGTTGATTTCAGATGACCATTTAAGAGACGAATATCTTAGCATTCCATGGATTCACCGTGCGGGTGCCGGGTCCATCGCGTGGCTGAGAGAAAAACTCCGAACAGAGCCCGAGACTTGTGACACGGGTGTAGGTTTAAGGGTACCCTTTGTGTACCTCCTCTGTTAAGTTATTCTCCCTGCCCAACCATTTCGGAAGGACCCTACGTTTCTAGTAAGGCCAAGGTGTTTTAGCAGGTTATAGAGAGACTCGGTTAGTTCATTAGTAAGGTCATAACATTTATTCACTTTGAATACATGATCTTTAGGGAGAAGTCTTCCGGGATTTTATAGTGCTTTTCATACGTGTCCATTAATATAGTCCAATCAGGAGCAGAGCCCAGAATTGAATAAGGCTTGCTGGTGGAATTTGTACTTTTTTTATACCATATTTAAATGGTATATGTAATTTGTAATAAATTTTGACTACCTATTTATAAAAGAAATAGCAAATCTATTTTTGCTGCAACTGCCTTAATGTCTTTACAGATAAAAGACGTGCGTCTTGCGCTTGTCCAGTGCGAGGAAATTACCTGCGAGTCATCCTGGGAGAATATAGCATCGAAGGCGAACATCTTGGGCGCGGCGACGCCCACTTTCCTGTCCTCGGGAGCGCTGGCGGCGGGCGCAGCCTCGCACAACGTCACCTGCTTTTTGCGTTTGTCGAGCGAGAAGGTCTGTGTTCCGCTCGTGAAAGGACCTTCACCTGATGCGCCCACTCGGAGCATCACTTTGACCTGGAACAATTTATACAACCGTTTTTTAATTATCTAATAGAAGAGCTCTTTGTGCTGGGGATCGTCTGGGGAAGTTATATCGCTATTCTTATTTCTGTGGCCACGTAGCACTTGTTTAAAGGGTATGATTGACGATGTAAACACATGCCCATGATACTTAGTGAGTGGCGTGTCGAGTATGCGGAATCCACGGTGCACGAAACAAACACTGGACCAGTTTTAATTTGTTCTGAGTGCAAGCGGGCGCGTTGACGTTTCTTTTGAAGCTCGTTACGCCGCAGATTCCGCATATGCACCGTCACTGAGGACTCACTCTTCAGGGTTTTATTTAATAAATAATTAGCTTATTACCCGGCGAAAAAAAAATGGAGGAGGTTCTCAATTCTTTTTTTTTTATGTATGACCACGCATAACTTTTTACAGAGTTGTCCGATTTTGATAATTTTTATTAGAAAGGGCATACTTCCAAGGTGGTCCCATTGTCATCATGTTAGGATCTGATAATGATATCCTGAGAAAATTGAAGGAACTCTTTTAATTTTATAGCCACACTTGCAGCGATTTCGGTTTTTGTGTAAGTATCGGTAGCTTGTTGGCTACAAGTGCCGAATAATATACTATGACAGTATAGTATGAGTACGTTACGTGAAGATAAATCACTAAAAAATAAAAAAAATTTAACAAAAAATAGAACCGACTCAAAACGCTCTAAAAAGTAAAAAATAACTGTGCCATTTAGTTAGGACGTTACCTAGAACCCACAAACTGTTTTACTACATAAAATAAATGTTCCTTAAACTTGCTGGTACCGAATTCATAGATATGTCACAGTTATTTTTTACTTTTTAGTTCGTTTTGAGTCGGTTCTATTATTTTTTATAAAGTATATCACAAAGTCAATATTAAGTCTACTAGCAGCTGCCAGTCCCTACACTGGAGCGCATCTGTCTGTCTGAGGCGCGCTATCTGACGTCAGTTAACCAGGCTTGTAGGATTAACTTGTCGGCCGATTCAGTTAACTGACTCGTCGTAGGGAATTATATTATTATCCCGTCTTTTTGATTTGCAGATTACTATATTATACGTAATTGGTGAACCGAATTCTTTAAGGAAATCATATTACAGGGATTCTCGATTATTTTGTAAGAAATCTAAGACTAACAATTAACAATAAACATTACAGTAAAATGTAGAATGTCCATTTAAATATTATGTTCACCTACATATTATGTGCAGATATTTTTTTAAATTTTAGAACAAATAGTTCGTGATTGACCTGCATATATAAATAATATAATTTTTTGCAATGTCTGTGATATTTATCTACTAGCAAGTGCCATACAGGTCGATAATCTTCTCAATTCATCCGAAACAATTGCGTTAATGACGTCATTAGCATAACAACGCCCTGCCAGCGATAGCGCCAATAACTAATCAGTCGTAATCCCGTATTGTGAAGTGGTGGCTGCGTTGACTTTGCGGCTTAAGCCTTATCAGCATATTGCAGCTGCAGCTGAGGATTCCGTGGCTTAGTTTGCTTTTGAGCTTTTCTAGCTTTTATGTTTTGCTTTTGGCTAAAGTCATGTGTGTTTTTATCATTCGTTCAATGATCTCGGTTGTATTTTGAGTTGGAATTGAGTACGGACTCATAATGTGTGTAAAACTTTTTGTTGGCATTTTTGTCTTAGTTGTCA
Source organism: Mycalesis mineus (assembly GCA_034621355.1). Lineage (NCBI taxonomy): Eukaryota > Metazoa > Arthropoda > Insecta > Lepidoptera > Nymphalidae > Mycalesis > Mycalesis mineus. The sequence goes on along the minus strand of CM067889.1, from coordinate 16,160,426 downwards.
AGCAATTAGGTAATGTCAAGGTTAAATTTTTGTAGTACAATCGGTTATATTCGTTACATTTTGAATATATTTAGAATTTTATATTTTCTAATATTTTTTGGTCATTTTTAGTCTGCCGGACTACCTTTGCAAGCTACTCAGCGTTTGGGCATGATGAAAAACCAGTCGGGGTTATAGGTTGAATTAGCTGCACATCGTATATTTTCTGTATCCTTGATAAAGTGAATGTAAAAGTTCAAAATGTTAAGTTTCTACTTGAACTTAAACATTGTGAACGTTTCTTTTTAAAGCTTAGAATCAACGAATTAATCATCTTAACTAATGAAAAAGAATCCGATGAAATGAAGCTTTAGAAAACTAATCTTCGCATCTATAGTATTGGCACTAACTCGGTACATACATGCTCTTATATAAATATCGTCACCACACCATTTTCATTTTCATAAAGCCGAGCCGTTTGAAGTGTATATAATACGATCCCACTTATAATTCACTGCGGAGCATTCGCAAATTAGCGTGACATGTCTGGAGTAATCCTCTAATGGCATTCAGCTGATCAAGCAAACTAAACACGTCTCACACAATGGCTTATCGCGGGCCGAATAACTACTATTAGCTGATTACGAAAAGAGTGAACTGTTTACCCTTGTTTGTGTGCGGCAATATGGCGGTAATCTACATATTTTGCTTGTATGTGTCCCTCACAGCTTTTGTAGTACGCTTATAAAGGGTTACCCTTTTTTTTGATGAGCTGTGCCTATTAGCTGATTACGAATGAGATTTTTTTTTCAAAAAATATTATTATCCAAGTCTTTTAACCCTTAATTACTCGTGTGGGATAAATCATTTTTCGCAAATTTTTAGAAGTATTGTTTAATATTCTATTACTAGCAGTCGTCCGCGACCGTCCGCGTGAAAACCACTTGCCCTTCTATTTTTCTATGATAGACATTCATACAACTTTTCTTACCTATTGCTCTTTCTATGTCTGATTCTGACAACACTGGATTCACTCTATGTTTCCGGCAAGACGTTTCGTTTGACACATGATGTTTGATGTGTTGATTGGCGAAGCGTATCTAAGATGGAGACTGTAGTTTGGATAGTAACTACGGTTTGTTTGTCAGTATAATTAGAATTTGACGAAATTCACCTTAATTCGAATTTTGCGGATATGTATTGTCGAGTCGAAATCAATACTTTTTATGTTTTGTTATTTATCTAAGGTTTCGATTGAGTCTACCGTACCCGTTGACGAAATTATTAATATAACGCATTCTTGCTTATTCCTGCCGCTAAGCAGCTTTGCCGTGTTCGGGTCTGAAAGGCATGGTTGCCATTTTAGTTACAGGCATATGAGGCTGAAATGTACGCCTCAAATAAATGGGTATATGACAACATATTATACGATGGGTGCATGATAGTTTGCTTGGTTGCTTTTTCACTCACTATCAGGCGGGTCATCTTGCGCGTCGGTTATTATTAAATATATTAATCCTGAAATATTATTATTGTCGTATCCAATCCAAGCTCAAGAGATTAAATAAAAAAGAAATAAAATCCTTAATACGCGAGTAACAAGGACGTCATAATATAATTGCATAAAAGCTACTAGGGACTTATTATGTCCATATAATATTCAACTCTCCTTTTCAAAACTCCAAGACATTCTTAGTGCGTATTTCATAGAAACTAGAGCCATTATACGAAGCACTTGCCGCGGGATGTGATTAGTTACATAATTCTACGAGCGTATCGCAAATCACAATGTAATTACATGGAATTAATTACGGCAGGTTGTCTCTGCGAGTTAGTTGAGGGGTTGAGTTATAAGCATTTCAGATTTCAAACATAGCGATAGTTGAAATGTTCCAAGACAGGTTCCTTGGACGGGTTAATGTTTAATATTATATTTTAAATGTGCAATTTTAATACCTATTATACATGTGACCTTAACAGTTTAAAAGAACTTTGAGTTTATATTTAAACATGCAACTCTTATGCTATATAGGGTAGATAACGTTTTTGACGTGTCTATAAATATATAATATAGTGTTTAATATATGATTAAAGTTAAGTCATTATGTTTTTTTTTTTTCAATTTCAATCCAAGATGGAAGCGGGCTAACTTGTTAGTTGTTCCTTAAACTTGCTGGCACCGACTCCTAGATATGCTTAAGTAAATTAAAGCAACTAAATAACACAGTTATTTTTTACTTTTTAGTGCGTTTTGAGTCGGTTCTATTTTTTGTTAAAAATTTTTATTTCTTACTTTTTAGTGATTTATCACCACGCAACATACTCGTACTATACTTTCTTCTTCTTCTTCTTTCTTCCCGGGCTTTTTCCGCACTTGGCCACTATACTATCATAGTATATTATATGGCACTAGTAGCCAAAAAGCTACCGATACCGAGACAAAAACCGAAATAACTGTAAGTGCCCCTAAAATTTGAAGAGTTCCTTCAATTTCCCCAGTATATCATCATCAGATCCTAACATGATGACAATGGGACCACCTTGGAAGTATGCCCTTTCTAATTATCAAAATCGGACAACTGTGTAAAAAGTTATGCGTGGTCATACATAAAAAAAAAATTATATATGTGTCGAATTGAGAACCTCCTCCGTTTTTTTTCGTCGGTTAATAAAATACAGCCTAACATGATTGTACAGCCACTTCCTCCTTTCTATATTTGTTTTGTATCAAAGTAACGACACATCAATTACATAAGCGCGAGAATTTATTCCTTTGAAATTAGCGGAAATCTGACATAACATGAAACGAAAATCACGTTACCCTAAAGGCTCTAACACACTGTTCGCTTCGATGAATTGACGATGCCTTCGCGGAAACGATGTTTGAAGCGAATATTGCTTCAAGCACGGGAGAGACCCAGTTGGAGTCTACGCACTGAGCGATATGGATGATAACCTTTGGAAAGCTTCTCAAGAAAGAACAAAAAAGCAGCGCTAGCTGGCGCTCTACGTTACGTACGTACGGTACGTTTGGTTTTTGGATTTTAAACGGGGTCAGGCGAAATTACACAAACTGAACTTTGCGAGTAGTGCATTGGGACCTTTATATTCCGGCGAGTTAGAAAGAAGGAGGCAAAATGAACGCAAACAAATCTTGTCAACACGCGAAATGGCTGCGACAGGCGGCTCTTGTTTTTTTTTCCTTCTCACGTAAATAATAAAGAAACAAATAATACGTCTCGCTTTCGTGATTCGTGACACGGATCAAAATTATATTATTGAGTTTTGTACGGCTCTTGAGAGTTATAGTACCTACGCATTATCATATTACATTTTATTTAAAATTAACAGTATAATTTTTTTCATTTCAATATGATTTCGTGGTGGTTATAATATAAAAAAAGTTTAGGAATTTTTTATTAATTAGTTCTTGTTTTTATTTTATTATGTTATTTAAATTGGTTTTCTATATTTAAAAAAAAATGATTAAATGATGTTGATAGTAAATTAGTTTTCTAGGCATCTACCAAATAACTTGTTCATTTTTTTTAGTTTTCGTTTTAATTATTATCTCAAACCAATATGATTTCTCATTTCCTATTCATTCAATTGATGGATATTATTAAAAGCATAATATTTAGGTACTCTTCTTAAATTATATGTCAGTAACCACAAAAACTTTTCACGACTTCCCCTATTTTTTGAGTACAACGGAAGTAAACTTGCGACGAATAAATATAATGCCACCGCTCATGCATAAAATTAAAGACGAATGACAAGAAAAAATTTATCAAGGAAAAAAGGAGCGCTATAAGTATATTGCTTTGAATGAAGTTTTCTGCGTTTTCCAAAAGGAAAAGAGCGAAGTCTCCATGTCATTATTAACTAAATATTTATAAATAACATGAGAGAAAGTTTAAAAGAAGAACATGTAAGAAATTTAAATAAGCGGTAAAAAATAAGAAAATTAAATAAAATATTAAATAAGTACAACACCTCACAAAGTTTTAATCGATATTAAATTAAATCTGTTAAATACTGATAACATTGACGACCTCCGTGGCGCAGTGGTATGCGCTGTGGATTTATAAGACGGAGGTCCTGGGTTTTATTCCCGGCGGGGCAGATTGTGATTTTTCTTAATTTGTCTTGGTCTGGCTGGTGGCTTTCATCGTGGCTAGTTACCACCCTACCGACAAAGACGTATCGCCAAGCGATTTAGCGTTCCGGTACAATGTCGTGTAGAAACCGAAAGGGGTGTGGATTTTCGTCCCACTTCTAACAAGTTAGCCCGCCTCCATCTTAGATTGCATCATCACTTAACATCAGGTGTGATAGCAGTCAAGGGTCAACTTGTAATCGATAAAAAAAAAACAACTAAAAAAGCATAACATGGAAAGTCTCCTTACCTAAATATGCTGATAAATCCATCAGCGAATGTTATTACTGTAGAAATATTATTTACATTTGCCATTTTGGCTGTATAATATACGACCTTTGCTCATAAAACGATTTATTAAAAAAAAACCATTCCCGCGGTTTCCTCCCCACGCGGTATATTCCCGCGCTGTAAAGTTTAAGCAAGATGTTCGACGGCGACGATGCGCGCATCCATGCATAAAATTAAAGGCGGGTAATGAAACCTTCCATGTGCTAAGCTGAGATATTTGAGTAATAAACGGGTAGCTATCTGCTATGGGGACCGGCGTATACGGTTGAGTGATTGTAAAAATACAAAAAGTTTTTTAAAATACGACGATTACCTTCTCTTATAGTCTTCAGTATTACTTGGTAATTTTTTATATTTACTTAATAATTTTTTGACAGATAATAAAATTTTCATGTGCGAAAAGCCTAAAACCTACAGCTGTGAAACTCATTACGAAACCATGTACTTTTTTAATATTTAACGGAAATCTTGTTGAACTTGTAGAACCGTTAATTTAATTTATTATTTCAAAGTCCATTCAGTTAATGTCATTCTTTTTTGTGAAAATTTTTAAATTTTAGTACCAAAATTTGATCAATCGAAATAGCCATTAATTATATTTGTGATTTGTGCAATATAAATTATCGACATTTATGTGCTATTTTTTAAATAGAAAAGACAGTAATTTAGATGAAATTGTAGAATAAAATTGAAAAAAAAATACATTATAGAAAAACGATGGGAACTTGTAAATATTTTACGAGCTACCCAATCAATCAGGCCATCTCTTATTATTCAGATATTCTTTATGGGCGATTGTGGTAAACAAATTTGAAATTCGCCGTCGGCGTGACGCGTTATCGACAGCTTGCACATCTGACTTGTTTATGCTGTTTACTTTACTGTTTAGCCTCTTCACGCACTACTATATAATACTTTTTTTGCAAAGGTGTCCGTAATAGAATCTTGCAAATAAAATTTGAACCAATTCCCGGTTTACAATTGAGCTTTGTATGTCTAATAATGCAATATTATGTTGATATGGAGTCATGTTATGTGAACATATTATGTTGGAAGCTGGAGCTGGATGAGGGCCATAGAAACTACATAATAAAATTACACGACCCCATCTAGTTTGGGTCTTATCACTCTTGCTTTTAGGGTGTTCACGGAGTCACTGATAGTATAAAAATGCAGTGTATAATATCTACAAAAATCCTTCAACGTACGTTTTGTCTAACAGGAAAAGTGACTATCCTCAGGAGAAGCTCACGTTACAATGTGCAATTTAAAAGACATTGTACAGTCAACGTCTCTCGAGGACACTGTGGTTTCGAAGTATAACGGACATTAAGAATTTTTTGACTTTATCTTAAGTAAGTTTTCACCTTAAATTAACAAAAGTGTAGCACATTAAGTAAAGTTCTGTCTTTTTTGAATTGTGCACATTTACACCCTGTCTATATGTAGGCTAAAAGTTGTATCACCTCTAAGTCTTTTTGGGAAATAAAACGGTTAACTAATTATTCGACATGCTTCAAAGTTAATTCTCAAAATTACATTTTGACCCAAATGTAATTTTGAGAATTAACAAAGTTATATCAAAACTGAAATATTTTTGGCTTGGTCAAACAAAAGCATGAAAATAGAACGAAAAAATCTTGCTTATGTCTAAATAAAAGGTTTATGTTATACCTATGGAAAACATCATAAAGATTCCTCTGCACCAAGTTCAGTTCAATATATGTCCCGCCCGCGACACGCTACGCCAGCTCTTTGGCGGAACCTTTACATCTTTAATATTTTCCCTGTAGTGGTGAAAACCCCTATAGGTACGTCATAAACCAACGGATCAAGTGTAGCGTGGAGCACACGTTTACGTTGGCCCGCTTGATAAAACACACCGAGTGCTGTGAAAATGTTATAGCGTAACATACGCATAACATATTCAAAACTCGGGGGTGAATATTTTACACCGTTACATTGGCCCATAAAAGTTACTTGTTTCTTGCCTTTATTAATAATCAAATGTTGATTCAACCCTTATTGTTTTGATAGACGTTTCAGTCAATGGTGTTGTAGCGAAATGCTTCGAGAAACATCAACAGAGTTGGCCCATTGTCGGATACAGAAGGTGCGTATTAAAAGAGCTATCAGGAGAAAGAGACTCTTGAAAATATACTTAGTATAAATCAAAAATATCGCTCTTGCTGTTGCCAATAAAAGAAAGTGCGTTATTTCGCCACTTGGTCAACCTGTTCGTTTCTTTACAAAAGATAAACCTCAACCGTCTGTAAATTGACCGGCAACCATAAACTTGAGGATTACGACTATGTTAAAGAGAAAATTATTATTATAAAAACAAAAATGCCAGCAGCATCATAAAGTATTTAGAATTTGATATAGATATAGATCATCCATATTTTTCTCTTTTTAGTTCATTACTTCTAAGCAGTCGGGTTTTTTGTTTTTATCGTTATAATTTTATTTGAGACTTTTTAGTTTTAGTCATAGTATCATAAAGCCACAAACTAAAACTAAAGAGTCTCAATGAGACGGTACACTTTTTGTAATTTTTTACAAAATTACATTTAACATGATATGATATATATTTAAAATGACCTTTTTACGACCTTTCATTTGATAACCATATTGCTATTTTTCACCATTTCAGGCCGCCATTTCGAAAATTTATATAGCCTATATCACTACCACAATTTTGACAAATTCAACGACACCTCACATGTCAAAATCTGTTTAGCCGTTTAGACTGTAGCGCGTACCGAAGAAATGGGCATATATACATACATATATACGCTCGCTCCAATACATAACCCTCCATCTGACGCAGTCGGATAAAAATAATTGCTTTTGTGATCGTTGTGCTTTATTTTTAAATCGCGTAATATTGAACGTAGTATTAATCTAAAATAAACTGAATCTTGTGTTGGTTGCAGCATGATTACAAAATAATATTCTGATGTCTTCAAAATCGTTTTATTCTTTCATAATCTTTTAAATACCGCCGCATCGGAAAAGCAGTCCGTGACGAGAAAAGATGCGGCCAGAAAAACTCGACACATGCTCTTTTTCAGTGAATTACAAAACCACTTAATTACAATAATTAATATTACACTAATATATACGTACTTTGTAACAACCAAAAGAACAGTGCCATACACTATTCGACTCTTCGACTATTCTAACATGTCAATTATCTTTTATTTCATGGCCTGGAATCAAGTTCTTTCGAATCATTTGTCAGTCGAAAGAAGATTACCTTACATTACTATAGACGATATCGTATAGTATTGTCTATGGTAACATATTCCAATATTTTAAAATGCTAACACTTGCAACCAACTTGCAGTGAAGTAAATAGTAGCAATGAAATATTCATGCAGACAATATCAGCACACACGGCGGGATGGAATTAAAGGACGTATGGCGTTAGAGTGTAATAAATTCACCCCCGACTTTTGAATGTTCTATTATTACACATTTTCACAATGAAGCGAAGTGGTTTAAAATGTAGTCTATTTTTGGCTAGCACCACACAAGAGCAGTGTTTTAAGTTTAATGTGTGCATTTTGTGTGTGTATGGCATCGTAGCTGTCGAACGGATGGAATGTTTTGGCAAGAACAACAATTGTGGTACTATCACGACAAGCGGCGATCTTTTGCCTTCCTTCTCTTAAAGTCTTCCATATTTTTTTTTATCGACTACAAGTTGGCCCTGATTGCTATCACACCTGATGTTAAGTGATGATGTAGTCCAAGATGGAAGCGGGCTAACTTGTTAGGAGTGGGGCGAAAATCCACTCCCCTTTCGGTTTCTACACGACATCGTACCGGAACGCTTAATCGCTTGGCGGTACGTCTTTGTCGGTAGGGTGGTAACTAGCCACGGCGAAAGCCTCCCGCCAGCCAGACCAAGACAAATTAAGAAAAATCTCAATCTGCCCACCGGGAATCGAACCCAGGACCTCCGTCTTATAAATTCACAGCGCATACCACTGCGCTACGAAGGTCGTAAAAAATCAATGATTTTTAAAATTTTACAGTCCAGTAAGGAAATCTAGGCAAAATATTTGAATTAAATAAAATATTGACGATTACAATTAGGTTGACAGGCGTAGCAGTACTCCTACGAGTACGCTTTATAGCGTATTGGATCAGCATGGTGGGTCGACGCTTCATATCCCCTGTGTTAAAGGAGGGAGGCCTGGCCCTATAGTGGGCTGTTAAAAGGCTTGATAATAATCTTATATTTTTCAAAAATTAAAATATTTTTAATTTGATTTGATAGTCACTTAGATTTGAAAATTGACCAACAATTGATATATTTCTAAGAAAATTAATGAAAATATTGTTTGTTGTTGGGTTGGTAGCAGTAATTGCAATTTATCTCGGACCTCTAGTATTATGAAATCTGTGTTAGTGCGGCTACAAAGGAAGTGTGCCATAATTGCAGGAGGCTTCACATTCCACTCGCCTGCACAAACGAAGGTGTTGGGAACCGCTGCCTTTGTCTTGGCGACCTAAAATGCTGGAAAAATGAATTTATTTCCAGGAGAATGATTTATTTACAAACGACCATTTGAAGTGGTTTTTAAGTATTACATCTAAATATTTATATCTACTATCTGTACCTGCAGAGAACTACTGTTCTCTAGTTTCTCCTGATAGTGTTAAAAGTAATAGAAGTAGTAGAAGAATAATAGTCTCTATCGTACCCCATCTGAATTTGAAATATTTTGATTTGTTGTCTATATGTCGATTTTAAAAAAAGAATAATTAAAATAATTAGAATTTTATATTAACTAACTCAAAATAAGATTACTGGTATTTCTATCTTTTGTGACTTGAGTATGTTCGTATGTGTGTATGTCTGAGTGTCGAAATATTGCGAATTATTTCAAAATCTCCAACAGTACCTTACTTGTTGCAAAAGAATACTGAAGAAACCACTTCGGAACAGCTTTGTTAAAACTAAGTATATCAATTTAGAACATGTAGTGGAAATATTTATGTAAAGAACAAGAACAAGACTTAGAAAAAACACATAGCTGAATTTCGTTAATTGCAAGTTAAATTAAGAGCAAGAAGTGGATTACGATATTTTTGTCTTGCTCCACCACTAACATATGTTTCTAGTTAATTCAGCCACAGAGCAAATATCACTTAGCGAAGTCAAACACGCAGGTATAGATCAAAAGGCCCAATTAACGTTTGGTGTACATTAAATCAAAGCAGTGATCCCACCAGCGCCACGCCCTCAATGAATAATGTAAATCGTCTGCAGCGGTTAACATCCTAATATTGTAAGCGACACTTTAACGTACAACCCTCCGTCTTGGAGTAAAAGAAATGTTGAACTGGATGCGACACAAGCGTAGTATTATAAAGAAACTGAAGGTGAGAAATCGTGATACGTCCTCCTTGGAAGGCAAGCGCAGAGCGTTCTTCAAGACCAAAAAGCGAATTTATTATTAATTTTAGATTATATTTTGTAGATAGCATTTAAATTAGTTCAGTTCATATTGAACCAGAAAAGTTCAAAATCTTTAGGATATAATTTTTCCATAGCATTACGCAAAAGCAACTGATTGTCATGATTCGTTTTGGGAGCGTAGACCCACTAGACTACCCTTGTTGTTGATAGTGGGCTCTTATACAGCTCGAATTAAATTGAATAAGGAATTAAGTGACAATTTACCATCAAAAGAACCTATCAATCATATAAACAAAAATAGTAATTGTATATGGAAGAAGAGTTCTTATTGTTATGCAAACAATCATAAATATCTAAAACTTTGAATAAAATTTAATGTTTAAAAACAAAGTAGAACTTCAAGGAATGAACACAATACCCAATACAATTCAGTGAAAATTAAAAACTACAAAATAAATTAATAGAGTGCAAAATGCAACAACAGTCATCGTAAATTAAAGGACGCAACATTAGTCTCTTCTAGCGTACAGCGAATGTATCTCTTGATTCGAATTCTTACAATGAAGATGGTATCTCCGGCAACATAAATTTGAAGAGGGCGCGCCGCGGGGCGCAGCTCTCAGGTGAAAATTATCAAAGGGGGCGCCACTGTGCCAGATTTAAACCAACATCGGTTACGGAGTTACGACTCTTGTCTGCTCCTGTATATAAATGGTTGGTTATCTCTGCTAGACTATAAAATATTATGAGCTTAGCAACGCTCTGTGCCATTTCTAGTTTTCATTATAGCAGGGTATTTGAGTCTTGTTTAGTTTATTGTGTCTTTGCTTATATTGTTAATATAAGCGTTGAATATCATCGTGTCTCGATACTAGGTGGAATAATCAGGTGAAAGGCCCGTTTAATCTTAAACAATAAACCTTCGCTTATAACGAAACTATCATGCAAAGCATATACTGCCTAAAAACACGTTTTACAATTTGTTGTCAACTCAAGTCATAGATTTTAAGCCTTAAAACTTCTATTAAAAAATATAATGTTGACAGCTTTGTACTTCGGCACCTGAATAATTAGGGCCGTGATAGTGTTTACTTCCCTAGTTACATCTCCGTAACAAAACTATTATTTCTAAAAATCTTGGTTATAATCATTTACTGGTCATACCGTGCAATTAATAATTATTTCCTTTCTAGAAACGTTTAATAAAATTATGTTGGCGACACCTTAAGATGCTCCAAAGGTTAAAGCAGCACTTGAGACAAGACTAGTAAAAAGGAACTATGATTCAATGCCTCAATAAACTTAATTTTATTAGTAAAGAAATAAAAACAATTTTGTACATTAACAAGATCCGGAAATAAAATAGTTCACAGTCGTAAGACAGGCCGCAATATAAACTTTAACACTAAAAAACTAATTCCAATTTCCCTTTACTGTCTTAATTCCACAGAAGTACTAATAAACTGTAAGTTTGTGCAATACATCCGATACTCGATACGAGAAAATCGACAGACCAACTTTCAGACTAACTATTATTATGCAATGACTGAAATGAACTGAATGAATGTGATATAACTATTGATTAAGTTTTATTAGTTTTCGGTTTATCGCTTATTTTTCTATACATATAATTGATGAAAAATATATTTATTTTGTTGAAAATTGGAAAATCATCGCCTATAACACCTGGAATAAATTCTATAATTATTTGTCTTAACAATTATACTTATTTATTAGCATCTCCTAATCTGTTAGGTCTCATTTGTGCCCATGATTTAACTGGCAAGTTAAAATAAAATGCAACGCTATTTGGTAACAGAAATAACTGTGATGTTAGTATTTTCCCGTATAAATTATACATTATATGAACACTTTTGTCTGATGATTATGAAAAGATAAAATTCTTAGATATCATAAATTTAATATATACATTTAAGGACTTTTCAGTTTAAATTTATATTCCATTTTCAAATTAGACTTTGTTACCTTCATCCAAAGTACCTGTTCTATAAATGAGTATTTTCTCTGGTTCGTGTCGGATGTAGTGCACCACCGCGCTAACTCAATCATTGTAGGTGCAATAAAAACTTCAAGCCCACCGGTACGGCAGGCGGAGACTTAATTCACTAATAAAATAAAACACCGGCCGAGGAATTCCCTAAAAGGGTTAAACTCAATTACCATTTGCTTAAGTAATTGCATTAAATTAAATCCGGCTAAAATTACACGATATTGCAGCGAACGCTTAGAATTTCAGTCTATTCAAATACTATTTGCTAACCCATAATTTTGGAAAACAAGAATTGAAAAATGCCGCAGAAAAATCTCTTATATACCGTTTACTAGGTTGTAACTTTTAATAAAATAAAATAAAAATTATTTGAGAAAGAAAGAAAACCAGTATGTCAAAAGTAGGTAAATTAAATAAAAAGGCGAACATGGAAGATGGAAACAAGATGTAAAACAATAAATAATATATTTCTTTGCTATTTGCTAACTAACCGAGTGATTCAAGTGACATCGCTACACATTTATTTTATAGTAGGTACTCTTGTATATAATGTATCTTAAACTTGCACTATACCATAGCCATAATAGAGAGATTAAAAAAGTTAATAGAGTTACATTTTGGTTTAAACATCTTAAGCCATTTTCAACAATGGATAGTAATAGCAATAAATTTGGAGGGGAGGTAGAATCGCCACAAACGATCTCATAAAGTCGAGAAAAATAAAAAGGCACGCCGACTAAATTATCCCGAAGTGCCATCATGACTTTACAACTCTGTTTACGGCCGATAAGGTAAAAAAATTTAATATTATCACCGTTTGTATGAGGTCTGTATAAACGCTTCGAGTTTATGCTTGAGATATGACAATGAGAGCCTCGTTGGTCCGTTAGTAGATTATTTTCGGTTGATAAGGGTGTAGTAACATTATTATGGTACTTCTTATTTACATCGGAAATTAACTTTTAAAAGGATTTCATTAATAATTAGCTGCCACATGTTCATGAAGTTTATAAGAGACGAATATCTTGGAAAATCGATGGATTTACCGCGCGGGTGCCAGGTCCATCGCGTGGCTGAGAGAAAAACTCTTAACAGAGCCCGGGACATTTTTTGTTGAAACTGAACTTATCTTAAGTTATCCTAAATTATAAAAGGGAAGGAAATACAATGAACTGTAGTATTTGCACTACTTGTAAAACTTTAAGTTTGAAATTTTAAAAGGTAAGGACGTAATTTTTTGATTTAAATGTATTTGCACTAAATACGCAATACGACACGCGCATGTTATTTAAAAAAAATAATATCAAATAAAAGATGAAACAAATCTATTTATATACGGCTGAACATGGTGAGAGGTAATTACCATTTTAAGTTAAAAAGTAATCTTTTTCATTCAGATGAGAAGAATCAATCAAATAAATAATTACTGTTACGAGTTCATGATACCTATGGCTTCAAGTATATCCAATGATCTTAAAACGTGACCAATAGAAGCCTTTTTTGATATCGATTCCGGATTTTTAGTAAGATTAATAGATTTCAGATGTTGAGCTCCAAAAATATACAAACACGGACGGACCCTTAGAAGTAAAATCTGATTTTAAATAAAATTGGTTGATCGTTAAAATTGCAAGTGCGAGCGGCGGACGAAGTTGTAAATTTAAATCACTAAGTCTCGCAACTTGCGACTTGTGGCAACTTGCAAGCTGCAAGTTTGAGGGACTCCCAGCAAATTGGATTACTCGTATACGGGCTAGTTTGACACTGGCAATACGATTTGCATTTATAGAAGTAATATTGACGTTTCGAAATCGACCGTAATGTTGCTGATAGATGTACTTCCTGCAAGTTGTGAGTGTTAGCAACGTTGAGGAAATTATTGCAACTTGCAGTTTAGACGTTTCCAATTCAATTTATAATTTCAATTGCGAATTAGTTTATTCCTAGTAAAGTTACAAGCATTTTGAAAAGGTATGTAACAAATTATAATAAAATACATTTAAAATTATGTGTTTAGTTTTATTGTCCATATTAAACTAATACTTGATCGACAAATTAGTAAGTAAGAAGATAGATTAGATTATGAAGTGTAAAGTTTATGTCTTGCTATGAACTTCATGCAAAATCACTAAACAGCAATAAACGCTAAAAACAAGTCGTTTAATACTGTGACATGTGACTTTCAATCTGAGGAACATGCACCTGAGGCTTAATTATGTACCATAAGTGATAAACCTAATGTAAGGCCTGTGTGCACCAAGATTTTGGTTATCAAACCAAGGTCACATGGACGTAAACCGGGCTGAGGCTTACATCTTAAACGTGTCGGGTTGTCATAAGTATATTTTACGATAAACCTGCACACAATGTAAGCATTTAACCTTCACATCAGATTTCAGCAATGTTTGGCGGCAAGAAGAAATGTGGCGATTAGCGCTAAGAAGGATACAAGATCCCTGCCTGGCAAGATGCAAGTCAATCATTTTTATTATTTGATCGAGTATGATTCCTAAAGAAGTATTTAATGCACTGATGACCTGTAACACAGACAGATACTAAAGCAATTTAACTAAAGTTACAAATAAAGTTTAACTTTATTTGTAAGTCATGCTAAAAAGAAAACTTTAGTAGACGAGTGCAAAAATTTTCCTTTGTATACATATTTATTTTTGGGATTCGCATTCCTAAATTTCGTCTATTATAAATAATAAATGCCGTCGCATCATTAAACTTTTTTTTCACGGTCATTAGATCACGAAAAATAAAATTACGATAATTTCCCGCTATTAAAAGGTGGCCAGGCAAAATATTTAATCACGGGGGGCGAAGACTCATTAAGGATGATGGCCCTTAACGCAGTTCGCGAGCTTGAGACAGACAACTCATTAGCACACCTTATTGATGTAACGCTCTATACGTAAAACGGGAACATCTTGACTGACTTTCGAGTTTCATCAAGTCGAAAAGTCTTAACACGTTTTGTGTACATCATTACTGAAATCCGTAACAAGTTTATTGAACTTCTGTATAAGTGTACAGGTAAATACTTATCTCGTTGATCAAGTGGGAAATTTGATTGGATAATGAAAATTAAATCTAAGGTTCGAGTCCTTGTTTGGTCTGTAAAAATAAGGTTATTGATAGCATCGCAGGGATCGCTGAATTGTTTATTCTGTGGGTAAAATTAAGCAATATGTTTGATCATTAGATTCACTGAGTAGCATAAAATCTTGCGCATAATGGTAGTATCGAAGATTTGGTCACGTAAAATTTGATCTCACGAATTGCATCGACAGGCACGAACATCAATATCATAGAGAATCACAAATCATAGACTAAAGAACATTCAACTAGTATTGTGGTATACAGCTATAGTCTAACGAGTTCGCATTCGAAATTACGTCACGTTTCCAGTGACATTATTGTTCGGCTGAATTGCTTTTAGTTTTTTTTTCAGATCGCATCAGCGATTTCCACTAGTTATATCTAGTACTCACTCCAGCGCCCCCTAACGATTGTTACAAGTTTTAAGAGCGATTACGTGCCTAAACGCGAACGGGGCCCACTTCTTCTGCCACAAATTAAACAAGTTCTGAAATTCTACGCGAGTCTACGCCACGGTTTGGCAAACTCAATAATTAGTTGAGTTTCGCCTTTGATACTGTTTTATTTTGTGTTTTGGATATGTTTAGCGTTTGGATTTGGGTTGATTGGACGGTTGTGATTGTCATTGGTGACGTGACTGGTATTTGTTTGATTCCAAGAAATTTTCGTTTTTTTTCGTTGCGTGATTTGAAATGTAATTATAAACTTATGTTTAATTAAAGTTTAGATATTTTTGACGCGATTAATCGTAATAAACTATATATCGATAGTTCATTTATAATCTGGGTTAACTTCAACACCCGTGTATTAATTGAAATAATTTAAAAGTGTTATGAGGATGTATTCAACGATTAGTGTAGTACAAGCATGTTGTTTATGGTTAATTTTGATAAACCTTTTAGTACAATAAATACTACATAAATACTTATAAGTCTCTACCACGTTCTACTTACTGGAGCGACGGTCAGGATTACCTTCTTAAGCATATTTTATCTAACTGTTTTTATTATTCAATAGTAAATGTAAAATATGTAAAATAAATATAAACAAATTTTACCTTTACTGGATGGATGGTCCAGTAATATTTCTTTCCATATTAAATGAGGTAAGTTATTTCTTTTTGGAGGATTAGTATAAAAAAAAGAAATAAAAAGATTTCAAATACAAACATTACTTTTATTATCTTAATTTATTGTTAATAAAACTAGGATACAAAAAATATAATAAGAGGGAAACATTTTTCAATAAAAACCCATTGAGATAAAGCGCCGCAAGTAAACTGGCAAACTTATAACAACAATATTTTTGTTAGTTGCACAAATAACCCGGGAGCCACTTCGTTATAATTTTCCAAGTTGCTGGAACTTGGTCGTACATTGTGCGTACTGGAGTTACGGGGTAGTACGTGCTTGAACTGACAATACAGTTGGGGCAAATTAGGGTAACGAATTTAAACTTCGCGGTGCAAAAATTCGGCGTAAACTTTTTTGGGTAACAAACTTGCCAGTACACGGGATATAGCTATATCAAGTTGGGTTAATAGCTAACAAGCAGGTTTTTATCCATTCATTTACACCAAAAAAATATTTATGTTGTAGTTAATAACTTTGGTGATTTTGTACTGAATAATAATAATAATTGAATTTTATTTCAGTCTTCTTTTTTTCAGCAAAAGTAAGAATTATCGTTAAATTGTTGTTTTCAATGTTGATTATGGATATGTTCAACATGGTGAGCTTATTTTTAATGGGGTCACTTCGTGGGATTTGAAATCTAGACCCATCACGCCACTCATACTGCGGTTTGGCGGACAACGTCTTAAGTCTGCGATGGGATATATACATTCTCATTTCCTGCTATTTATCCAGTTATTTCTTTCGGAAGAAATAAAAATAGAAATTGAACTTTAACCGAAGGCATGCAGAATAATGACTGTACCAAAGACTCATATAAAATGTTATTACTTCTAAAATATTAATGACAATAACAAAAGACGTAAAATCGTCGCACACAAGGTTAACATTAAGGTGGGAACACTTGCCAGATATGTCTCGTATCAGTAAGTTTGGTCGTTAACAAGTTTGGTCGTATATTGCGCAGTTCGTCGCCGAGTAACATGTGACGGTGCATGTGCTACAGTTAGTATCAGCAATAAAGGGGGTATACTTGATACTACACATGTATAGGTACCTAATTAAGTAAATTAAGCTTATGGCTTAATGTAATTGAGAATGTCATATTAAATTAATTTCTTCGTTCCTTTTACTTACTACATAGATCTGGGATGTTCTTTTAGTTTCCTTTAGTATATATTTAAAACTATAGTTAGTAGGTACAATAAAATAACTATTCCTTGTTCACCAATAAGCTATATCGAATAATAAATAGTCGCTGCGACATGTCGTCTGTGGTTGTTCGCTGCGGTCGGGTACGAACTAGCAACTTTATACATTTAAGAGTTTGTTATTTATTCACATTCTAAGAATACGATACTTCTAAACGTATTTTCTTTAGTTTGGATTATTTAAGTTAGATGCAATGCAGTTAAAATTTAAAAATAAAACAATTTTCTACTATGAAAACTCAAAAGCTGTGAGCATTCACATTTCTATACACCCCTATGGTTGACATTAAAAAGTATCCGGTCCACAACCTTCCACCGTTTAGTAACGCCGAATTAAATTGGGACACTGTTACATTACATGTGAAGTGGTCATAAATAAAATGTGACAAATTACAACACCGCACGGTAGTAAATATCGTGACCAAGTACACTTTAAGTTTCAATGGTCACTCAACGGGGGAGAGAATGCTTGGTGTCATTAGGAGTTTGTTTACATCTGTCCAGTAGATACTTGCCCTTGATAGTGCACCGAATATATTAGCGACTAGAGCCATAGGTGCCAGTGATGGCAAGTGAGGAATCATCTCAAGGCGAGTCATTTTTATTCGTTATATCTAAACCTAATAAAACTTTCAGAATTTTCATATACTAATAACGTTTTGTACCGAACCTATGATAGACGTACTCAATGTCTAATTCATTTAATTATATAAGTATGTTGAAAGTTCATCTTGAAATGTCAATACTTTCAGTGAAATTCTGTTAATTAAAGTCATAAATGAAGTTAGAGTTTTAAACACCGCTCGTCTAAGATGAATCTCAGACACTCAATCCGAACAAACGAATAACTCAAAAGAATTATTAAATAGCAGGACACTAGAAGTAATAATAATTATTCATTTCTAACCTATTTCTAAAATGGAGTGGAGACAACCCTATTCTGATTGAGATTGTTGAATACCTACTAAAGTCAGTAGTCACTTGATTATGCATTGCATTTGACAAGTGTGAATATTCCCTAAGTCCAAGTATTGACCACGGGGGCGTTCAGCAGTCAAGAATTAGTGCTGTACAAATGACACAACTTGTGACATGACTCTTCGGGGACAAATTTGTGACTAACTAGTAATGAGTGACATTAGAATGGGTTTACTTAGAATTATGGGGTAATTATCCACCATATATTATGTTAACTGTACCATAAAGAGCAAAGTTTAGTTATTTACAAGATAGGAGTTTTCATACTAGCCGCTTGTTGGATGGTTGAATGCTTTTAGAGAATTTATGATGATGTAACACAATTATAAAAAGTAGTATATATATTTATTTATTTATTTTACCTTAAAGATCACAATTATGTTTTAACACCAAGGTGGCTGGCTATTTTTGTAACTCTATTATTTTAGACTTTAAATGCTTTAAAATTTTGTGTACTCTTCAATCGAAATAATGGGAACTTTATCATAATTAACTCGCTTCTTAACTCAATATCAGGCAAAAAGAATTTTGATTATGAACAATCAATCTAATAAGTACTTTAAGGAAACCTAAATTTTGCCTCCCAGAAATAATAACGGCCGCGCCGGAATTTTTTTAAAAATTTAAAACCCAGAACTGTGGCTGGCGGGCATTCGTTGGTTTCAAAAGATAAGTTTTAAAGTATAAATACAAAAACTATTGTAGTCCGTTGACCCATTTACGAGTTCCCCATTTACCTATAACCGTCTTTTTATTCTGGAAATAAAAGTTTTCCAACGAACAAAACGTACGCGAGCTCGGCAAGACAAAAGTTATCGACGTTTGAAGTGACAATAAAAACGGTAGGAAAATATTGTCTTTTGTTTTGCGAAGCG
This sequence comes from Mycalesis mineus, assembly GCA_034621355.1. Taxonomy (NCBI): domain Eukaryota; kingdom Metazoa; phylum Arthropoda; class Insecta; order Lepidoptera; family Nymphalidae; genus Mycalesis; species Mycalesis mineus. Next base: position 16,141,250 of record CM067889.1, on the reverse strand, counting down.
CCATAGTTTTTGAACATCGCTTAGCATTCGTTATACCTTTCCTTCCACGTGCTCTGAAATTGCTTTATTGTTAGAGGGAAACAATACGGCAATCGAAATTGTTGGAGACTTTTTTGCAAATACAAAATACTGGCTTGGTATTTCGAATGTACGACTTCAAAAAATTTTTTAACAAAAAATAGAACCGACTCAAAACGCACTAAAAAGTAAAAAATAAGTTAAGTAAATTAAAGCAACTAAATGACACAGTTATTTATCTGATGAAGTCTGAAAAAAACTGTCAAAATCGGACAACTCTGTAAAAAGTTATGCGTGGTCATACATAAAAAAAATATGCGTGTCGAATTGAGAACCTCCTCCGTTTTTTTTCGTCGGTTAAAAAAAGGTTTATTCTAAAGTTGAAGGTTGGTCTACTTAATACTAATTAAAATTTTAATATTTCTATTCTTTATACTCTTAACTTTCCTTAAAAATTTAAGAAAATCATGGCCTAATGCATCAGTAAGCGGTTTTGGTAGATCCTGAATTTCCAGTGAATGAAGTCCAAAATCTCCTTTCCTTTAAAAAAATACCTGGTTAATAGATGGACTTTAAAATGTGATGAGATGATGATGATTAAATTTGGTCAAACCGAAATTCTTCACATTTGTCGGTTAAAAAAAGAGCAATGCGTTTAAACTCGACGTTATTCACTTGTTGTCCATACGTCTTGAACGCGAAGTCTCTGTAAGGCATTCCGCCGTCAATAAGCAGGAAGGGCAGGCAATTACGAGCCGCAATCGATACTCCGCAGACAAGAAATGTTTTATGCAGAACTCCTCTCCGCGGCCTGTGACACTGTGAACTACGTATATACTACAACCATTCTCTTCGGAATTCTTAAGAATTTGTATGTAGCGGGCTAATTTGATAAGAGAATGAAATCAACACCCCCACGTTGTGTTTTTAATGCACGCACGAAAAAACATGACTCATGCGGCGTTACCTTTTAGCCGTTCATGTAAGGCTTGAAGTGCAACGAGACCTAGCGGAAAGTGAAGTTGGCAGCGGTCTATGAAATATAATTATTAAATATATTAATTTTAAATTAAAAATTAATATATTTATTATAAATTTAAAATATAAATTTATAAAATCAAAATCAATTATTTTATTAATTTAAATAATATTTATAAAAATATACTTAAATTAAAAATTTTAATAACCAATTAAATAACCATTCCATCGATTTTTTAAGACTGGTCACGTTCAACGTTAAATTACCATTTTGGAGGTATGTAATTGCTAGGAGGTTGTATTTCGGAGGTTAAGGCCACGGCTAAAGCCTTCTACCAGCCAGATCTTAACCAATTAATAAATACAGCTCGTTAGTGAAGTACCTACTTTAGCTATGCTTAATTTGTTATCATGCAGAATCACTGTATTTCAGCGTAAATTGTAGTAACACAATCTTAGGTACATGTGGGGATCAAACCGATGACCTCTCTGTGTTCCGCCCCCTTTACCGTGTGGCTATTGAGCCTTCATTACTCTAGAACAACAATTATTTATCTCGAAGATGCAAACAGTAAACAATGCGCAGCAACAGTAAACAACGCTATTATTTACATTAACACAGCGGCCGACACGAGAACTCCGTAACTATGCTTTATTTAAATTTATTGTGCGCTTTAATACTCTCGTATTCTGCCTCCAGGGGCCGTTGCATTGTAGAATGCACAAGTGTGATTTTACCTAATGTTTTTTTAAATAAGAGGTCACCGTTAGATATCATCTGACGTTGACCTTAAATGACGATTGTTTGAGATGCTAGCCACGGCCGAATACTACTGTAATATCAGAAAATATAAAATCTTTAGTCATTACAAGCAGATGAAATTGACGTTTAAAAAATGCATTTAAACTATTAAGTAACTTAATTTAATTTTACCTGTAGGAATAATTTACTTAATAATATTCATTTATAGAAAACAATATGAGGATACGAGTCATAATTTATAATTTTGAAAATCTCTAAATAAACTTTGATATTAGAAGTAAATAGTTTTGTTGACATAGAGTAAAAATAAAATTTATTTTTCTAACATTTAAAGATTGTGACAGCGCAGTAGTACAAGAGTACAAACTACATAGTGTACAAAGGTGAGGACGAGATCACGCAATACAATTGGGGATTGGACGTCACTAGGTAAGTTAGTCCAATCTTTTACATTTTATCATAATATGCCTCTCTCTTTCTCTCTTTTTACAGATATAGGTAAACAATCCGACTATAATAATTATATTTTACATAAACACAGATACACGAAAAAAAACCCTGTTTTAGCGAAGTCGTTTCGCAAATCACCTCCTACATTGAAACTTTAAAACTACCTCTTTGTAACGCGCGAAAACTTTATACAATCTAGTTTGTTGGGTTGAAACAAAACATTGTACATAATTACTCACTGGCCATCCAAGTTGTTTGTTATCGTTGTGTAGTAGTTTACTCTTGTTGATGTGGAGTATTCAAATTTCAGCCAACTCACCTGTTCGGTGCATGCTCAGTTGATTTTACGTGCAAGTTGATTTCGATTATCGCATTTGAAATGAACATTTAAGCGGTAGCCCCTCGTTTGTTTTTTTACGAATTACCTAGCAGTTTAACTATCTGATTTTAAATGGTAACTATCTTTATCAGAATATCTTCTATAGGCATAAGATACATACGAAGACATAGAGCCTGCAGACAAAGATACCTACATAATATTGCCCACTAGCGCGCTACAGAAAATATCGTTCTTTTCCGTTGCATTGCATTCTCTAAGAAAATATCCGTTTTCATCAAAATATATATACCTGAATCGGTATATATGTTTATCTTCATTGGGCAACGATGATTTTCGTCTATACGACATACTTATCTCTTCGTTTTATCATTTTCATTCGTTTTGTCATTTAAGGCTTACTTCTAGACCACTACCTAATGTTATGTATATGTCACCGGAAAATAACAAGATCCGCAAGTTTATAAATTTCCTAGGAAAATAATAAACTTTCGTAGGATTCTAAACGAGAAATAAATTGTATTATCTTACGCCCATCCCAAATGTCACCGCCAATATACCTACCCTTCAAATTGCAAGATTGTAGCAGAAATAAGCAACCTTTTGTCTAAAAGCTATAAAGCGAACTCTATCAGCAGTGTCAAGTTGAAGAGCGATAAAAACCTAACCTTAAACACTACAAAAACAAGTCATATAAATTAAAATAAAACAAACACAAACACAACTTCAGCCGCAATTCACTGAACGTGTTTTACAAGTGCATTAGCATCGCTCGCAACAGTTTTGTACAATGTTTGTATAATATTCATGTATTAAATAAACATGGTGGTATGGAGTTTTTATACATAGAAACGCACATTCGAATAGAAACGTAATTAAATAACAATTTTAAAATGTGTTATGTCTTCAAAGCTTATTCGTAATATATAGTAATCTTTTTTGAAATACAGTTTGAATTTGGTTGTAATCAAATATAATAAATCTTTATTTATCAAAAACTAAAATTAATTGTAAATTTGTAGCCCTGAGATTGGACGATAAAAAAAGCATTTGACAGGTTAGTGACAATATACGGACAAAGATGATAATGATGATGAAAAAGGCATTCCATTGGCGATTTGTATCTGAAACTAAAGTAAAAGTAAGAAAAGTAGAAACAAGCTCACAAAGGCACTTGTACTGTCTACTTACTAGAACAAAGCCAAACCTTCGTCCTAAAGTTAATCAACATACATTGCCATATCCTTAAGGTTGAGTACGAGTACACAGTACCTCGCATACATTAACTGCATTTCTATACGTGATAACTCTATGACGCTACCAATATAAATAGTAAAGCTAAAAGGTATCTCTCGCAACCCTTTTTGTGCTATTATGTCAAGATCTCTCCTGTAACGAGAGTTCTTTACATGTGTAGAATGAGGTTCTTTAAAGGTCACGATACGATTCTGAACACATAGGTATAGATGGTACTGAGTCCGCTCTGAACATAAAGCATGCCTGCGCAGTCAATAAATTGATTGTCTAGTACAAAATAGTTCCCAGCGCCACCTCGACAACAGTACTGTTTAACTCTTTAACTAATGTTATCGGATAAACGTCCGCAACTTCAGCAGGCTGAAAAGTCTGCCCACCTCCAAAGAACTACTTTCATACATAAGTCCTTCTCCAATATCTAACTTCAAGAAGTTTCCAAAAATAGTTTTTGTACGACACAAGGGGAAAATATTGTCTGTTGTAGTCTCGGTTGGGTGTTGAAATGTCAGGCAGTCTGTGAAAACTGTAGAGCTCTTATAAAAATGTTTTATTTTGCAAATATACTTGTACAATTACATTTATATTAAAAAAGCAAACAAAAGTATGTGTACCTCTGTTACTCCTTCTTGCCACAACCAACACCAATACTCAATTTGGTTAAAATTAGAATATAATATTTTAATAAGAATAGAATGGAAATAGGTTACACCTTGGATTAAAAGCTAGGCTTTTTAATCCGATATTTCTAAATTATAATTATATAGCCTAGAACGTGTTCACGTTTAATGAAATCAATTAAGGCTTTTAATTCTATTGCCACAAGTTTCCAAGGAATCGTTTTCATTTGTACTTTAAGGAATTGATAAGGAATCCTGTGCCCCATTGGGCTTCCTGTTTATTCCGTGGCGCGAGGGCGTGGTCGTATCACGTGACCGCGGCGCGTTACTTCAATTAGCAATAAAGTATTCGTTATAAGCCATTACAATAATCGTATATTGTGTGATGTACAATATTTTAAAACGCGAATCCGTCGTACTTTAGCCGGCTAAAGGTTAGTGCACGTCGGCACGCTTTGTGATGGTAAAACCACAACTTCTAACTTGCGTATGAAGATGCGTCTTGCAACTAGATTCTTGCTTAAATATATGCATAAACCAAATTTAAAAGTACATGCCTGGGTTCGATTTTTTTAATTACTTAGTCCAGGCTTGGCTGGTAGGTGGCTTCGGACATGGCAAGTTACCCTGCCAGCTTCCCGTAAAAAGGTTGTGGATTTCATCCTACTCTTGAGCCAGCCTGCTTCTGTCTTTGATTGCATCATCTTTACCATCATATGGGATTGCAGTCAATGGCTAACTTTCTTCGGGTTTTTAAAAATTCATTACATTAAAAAAAATCAAATAAAATATTGCAAAATAAATAAATTCTGTTAAATCCTTGCGTGTCCCCGAAAATATAAACACGGTTATTGATCATCCAGACTGCATCCAAATGTGTTCTGTGTCCAACAAGATTTTCATATTACTTATATGAAAATCTTATTGCAGAAAGTGAAATAAAACTCCATCCTAAAATGTGTTAAAAGTTTTCAATTTTATTTACTAGAAATCGTTGACTCAGTGAACATCGTGTCTCTTTTAGAATTACCGAGGAGGGTATCTATGTCTTAAAAAATGTTAAAAGATTATTGAAAGAAAACTGCAATTATCATAAGAGAGTTTTTATATCTAGATGTTTATTAATTTATTGCGCTAAGAGATAGCGGATTTAGATACAATTATGCAAAAAATAGATTACAAACTAGATTCATATTTTAAATTTTAACAGACACGTCAAAATAACATCCTTATTTATTGAGATGGGGGTTAAAAATGAATTCCGAGCGGGTCAAATGGAGATCATCTGCTCGTAACATAATAAAGAAAACTGAGACATTAAGTAAATATGTAAATTGAAATCATAAAATTAACAAAATAATTATATTTATTTCTCAGTAAGTAAGTATGTACCAAGCTTAAAGCCATTTGCGGGAAATAGTAGGCGACTTTTATTTTGCCTGGGGAAACGATTCGAGATTAAAATAGTTTTTTTTTATTCTTTCTTGGCTTATGGAAATGCACTGTCGTAAGAAAGGGAAGAAATATGATATGACGTAAGGAATAAAATACACTGAAGACATTACGACCAAGGTTAAGTAAATAAAATTATTATTGTTGTGTGTTCGTGCATTTACAATAATTATTTATCATATTACATTGTCGTTTTATACACACACTAGCGGACGCCCGCGACTTCGTCCGCGTGAAAACCTCTTAGGTACCCTTTTAATTTTAAAGACAGACTTTCATATAAAGTGTGCTCTTACCTCTCTCAATTTAATTTTTTGATAGTTTCCCGTGAGACAATATCCTCCGTCCCGTCCCGTGTAAAGAATGTACATTTTTGTTAAACATTGTGCGATATTACAGTACATTAACATTAACAATATATATTTATGGCAAGCTGATGTGTATAGTTTGTATTAAATAGTCTATTTCACTTTTGAGTAAATAATGTAAATAATTTACAATACGACATGCAGATCTCGAGATTAGCCCGTTTAAACAAACAAACTTACACCAAAGATCAACCCTATTCGGTACGTATAACATAACACGGAGGAGGTCAATATATTGGACGATATATATGTAATATCTCCGAAACCATATAACTAATTAACATACTGTAAAAGGCAAATCTTATCTCTATAATATCCTTGTGATTATTAAATAATTTATTTTAATAAAGATTTAAGTTTAGTTGTATAAATAATGACGTAAACGTAAGCATATGAATTAAATGATTTTTTTAAACACAAAAAGTTATATATCTGCCAAAATATAAAAGATAGATATGCTATCGCGGACTTTTTTGTTGAACTTTTTAAGGTGGACAATACTGTAGTACATTATTTTGGTCTATATCGTAGGGTACAGCCAGCGTTTGCAATATAAGCGCAAAAAAACGTGCTTATTTACGACATCGCATTAGAAACCTCTAAATTTATCAGTGTTTCTCTACTATATTATGCATGTATTATATATATAAACCTTCCTTAGGAATCATTCTATCTATTAAAAAAACCGCATCAAAATCCGTTGCGTAGTTTTAAAGATCTAAGCATACATAGGGACAGACAGACGGCGGATAGAGACTTTGTTTTATACTATGTAGTGATATACATCGACTAAGGTGTAGAGTTCGTGAAGTTAGGCCTCATAGTGTTGGAAACTTGGCTCTACATGAAATCCTATAACTTGACCAAACAAGTCTTATGACCTCGTCTTGGCATCATTTTAAATATGAATTTGGTGGGAAAGCTATTTTTTCATTCTATGTAAAATTTTGTGATCATTAGTTGAGCAGTTTTGATTTAAAAGAAAGCAGCAAACTTCCTTTCCCTTTTATATCTAACTAGAGGACGCTCGCGGTTTCACCCACGTAGTTCCTTTTCCCGTGGGAATTTCGGCATAAAATGTGACCTATGTATTAATTTGTCAACTAACTCCATACCAAATTTTATTAAAATTGCTTTAGCCGTTTAGTCATGAAGAAGTAAATATTATACACACAAACTTTCACCTACGGGTGTAGCTATAGGACTATTGTCATTTGAGGTCCAAGGTCCATAATGATAAATTAGGTAGTTTTTGCTTTACTCTCTGCACTAACATGGAATTCGTAATGCAAATCTTATAATTATGATGCGTGAACATAACATTATATTGCGTAATTTAAAACAGAGAGACAGACAGAGAGATTAGAGTTCAGACGACGTGAAACGAGTTTCTTCTCTGTTAATTATATTCATCATCATCATCATCATTATCAGCCAGTGGACGTCCACTGCTGGACATAAACCTTTTTTAGGGACTTCCAAACACAACGATCCTGAGCCACATGTGCCCAGCGGCTCCCTGCGACACGTTTGATGTCATCAGTCCACCTGGTGGGGGGTCGACCAACACTGCGCTTTCCGGTGCGAGGTCGCCATTCTAGCACCTTCGGCCCCCAACGTCCATCAGCTGTTCGAACCACGTGCCCCGCCCATTGCCACTTTAGTTCTGCGACTCGCTGAGCTATGTCGGTTATTTTGGTTCTCCTAATTTCTGATTCGATTACGCAGAGATACTCCGAGCATTGCTCTTTCCATCGCCCGCTGAGTGACTCTGAGCCTTATTATGAAGCCCGCAGTTAGCGACCAAGTCTCGGTAATTAAATTATATGTTAATTATTATGTATATGTTCGTATGATGTTTAAATTATACGTACTATGAATCTGATGCGAATAAGGCTTAGAATAGAATGAATTGCCAAAAATAAATGAATAAGATATTCAGTAAAGATAATACTTTCATAAAACAAACGGATAACCCTCGACATAAAGGGCAAGTAATTAGCGACCCCTTGTCATAAAATCTCTATCTACCCCCAAAGTACATAAACGATACAAAACGACCGATATTATTGCGATAATTGGTTTCATATTCGCATCGGATGGCCCCATTGTCCGTAAATGTACGTTTGATAAGCTTATTACCGCCGCAAACGGCTCAAATTAATTAGTATCGGGTCTTATGTACCCGCAGCGACACCGGCTTATTTTGGGTGTAAGCTTCGGGAGAAAGCGATATACGACTGGTTTTTAATGATTTTTTCGAGTAAACATAAAAATTGTTCTGATAAGGAAAATTCTAATCATACGGCCTAGTTGTGGGACTCGGATAAAGAGGTATTATTGGTTCCAGTCGGTCGGGCTATGAATATTGAGCTTTCTTTTTTCAGGAATTTTTCAATAACGAGTTACAGTTTGGACATTGGTGACGTTATACCTCCGCGCCTCGGAAGGCATGTTAAGACGTCTGTCGGTTATCATTTGTTCGCGCCATGCCAATCGAGAATGTGTAGCGGAGCGCCGATGGTGTGGTCGCGCCAACAAGCTATCTACGATGTCTATGGTGGCGTTATTGAGCGGTGTAACAATGTTGTGTCTGTGTTGTCAAAAATCTGTTAATCTATTCCCTTCTTGTTCATGATGGTATCATGTCGCTTTGTAAAATTGTAATCCATAATTAATTAAATTAAAAAAAAATTAAAAAATTAAAAGTCCTAAGTCAACTTTCAAGTTTATTAATCATCATTCCCAACAAAAAACACCACTGGGCACATGGCCGCACCATCATTAAAATTATATATTGGTCAAATATTATTACCTACCCTAAACTCGCAATCCTACAGAAATTAACAAATTGGATCTTTAATCCTTACTCCGAACTCCGATGACAAATGATGATAATGATGGACTTTAAATGACGGAAGTCCTGGGTTCGATTCGCGGCGGGGCAGATTGAAATTTTTCTTAATTTGTCTTGGTGTAGCTGGTGGGAGGCTTTTCCCCGTGGCTAGTTACTAACCTAGTTACAAAGACGTACCGTCAAGCGATTTAGCGTTCCGGTACAATGTCGTGTAGAAACCGAAAGGGGTGTGGATTTCATCCTACTCTTAACAAATTAGCCCGCTTCCATCTTAGATTGCATCATCACTTAACATTAGATGTGATGCCGTCAAGGGTCAACTTGTAGTCAATAAAAAAAAATCAATCGTGTGTATAGATTTTATATATAGCAATATATGTAGTTCATAGTATCATTGAACATCATGGTGTATAGCAGCAAGCCTGGCCCATCATGTGTAATAAAAAACCCTATAAATCTCTATTTCTCGTTAGCACTATGGTATTAGGTACGTTCAACAACAACCACTCGGTGACAATTTTACGTGCAGTAAGTAATTTAAAGTGTAAAAACGAAAGGATTTACGAGCGTGGCTGTCGGTGTGTTGTTTTTACAAATGGCCGCCGATTAATTAAGCGATAATGTTTCGTATTGTTCCAAAGTCAGCTTGATTTATGTTCACTATGAAAGTCAATTATTTGATACTAACAAAATCATATTAATCTGATGATAATTTTTTTTACTGTGTACTGGCGGTATTCCGCGGTTTGACCCGCGTAGATTTTGTGCCTGTAAAAAATGTTGGAATAAATTCCGGTCCCTTTAACCTTTGTTCTATTGAGACTTCAAATATTTATTTTAGAGCTACACTTCGAAGACGTGCTCGAAATATGCCACAAAATGCTGGTACCCTTAACCTGAGGATAAGGCGTTAAACCTCATATTCATTTACAGATATATTGTGTATAAATCAAATATAAAAATATAATTTTATATTGCTCATACAGATATACGCCAATACCTTTCCGGACCTTAAAACAAATGCCTGACCACCTAAAACTTAGATGTTAATTCTCAAGCGCCTGCAATACAGACAATCATACTTTTGACACTAAAATACAGAAATGCTACTTAGCTGTAGACATAAGTATGGTACTTCCGCGGACAAACTCAGCTACTAACTCTCTGATTTGTACTATTATGTAATCTGTACTACTAATGATAATCTTGTGGAAATCCTTTGAACATAGTAAATAGGAAGTAGTAGTAGTAACAGGAATTGCTGAAAATCAATATGAAATCGTACATGGGCGCTTGCAGTTAACTTGGCTGACTTATTAGCTGGAGTACAGCTATAAATAGTCACCAAGTATTTGCATTTGGTAACTTAGAGCGCCACGTTGAACTCGAAACTAAAGCTTAGTGATGTGAGTAATTATAGTGTTAATTGAGGAATATGGTTTAGTGTATGAAGATGTTGTGGACTTATTTTTAGCTATGATTTTACACTAAACATCATTTATGTGTGATGCTCATTGCAGTTTTATTTATTTTATTAGTTTATTGAATTTATTACTATAACATTATTTTTTTATTTTTTAACACAAAATAGAAGTCCTTCCGAACTGTGGATACAAAACGCACATAGTTAACTGAAAGTTAAAAAATAACTGCATTTAATTGGTTATTAAAATTTTTAATTTAAGTATATTTTTATAAATATTAATTTACATTTAGATTGCTTAATAATTTATTTAAGCATATCTATGAAGTCGGTGCCTTCATTGTCTTGAATTCTGTTGATAAAAAATTTACTTTAATTGAATATGAATCTAGTGTAAGCCTTGCTAGTGATGGGTTTACAATGAAAACAATTTGTTATCACTTATTTAGTTAAATGAATAATATTATTTTCTTATATATGATTTTTATGTTTAGGAATTGGTTGATCTTACAAAGGAAAATATGTAACGTTTTCAAATGATTTGACCTGTTAGTGTTTAGTGTCTTTTAAGGTAGGTGTGAAACGGTATTTAAATAAGTGTTTGCTTTTTAATTTATCGACTCGTAGGTAAGTATACACTTAGGTGACTTCTTAGATAATTCAAAAGGAAATGAGGAGTCAGTTCAAAAACGTTTGTTGTTCCCACCGTATCATAAATAGGTGCTAATTAGGTGATCCAGATAATAAACTAAAAGAAGTTTATATTATTATGTCATACAAGTATCAGTGCTACTATGCACAGTACAAACACAGAATGTACTCATGTGTATGCTGTATCAAAACTAAGAAAACATACAACATCAAAAGAAATATTTGAAAAAAAAATATCGAGTCATCCAGTTACTGCAATGCAAAAAATTGTAAGTGTTACTTTTCGGACAAATAAAATACGACCAAGTGAAAACACATTCACAATTGAATATTGATGAACTCCGGAACGGATGCCATCAGAAGTGGGGGCTCAATCAAGCGATAATTACAATAAAAAACAAACTGAGTGGAATCGGAAAGCCGATCGGCCGAACTTTGGGCCCTAAAATTAACGTTTTTAGACGAAACCCAAATTAAAAAATTAACGTTATTTTGCAAAATGTGCTATTCTCTACGAAAAAAGCTAAGACGTCTTGCGATAATGTTACCCAAATTCATATTATATACCAAATTACTTACGAGTGTTTTAATTTGCCTTCCAAACCAGTGGTAGAGTCATTAAGCACTGACAGAATTGACTTTTAAAAAATGCTTGTATAATAGCATGCTTTAAATAAATAAAATGAAATTGCAATTTAACAAAACATAGCAACGTTAGAACAACGTTGTTAGCCGCTAACCTAAATATATTATTTGAAAAACCGATAGGGCTACTAAATTGTAGTAATGAAGCCATAACGAATAAAACTGATTTAAGCAGTCAGATTGAATCAATCAACCAGAATTGATTGATGACCGAACGAACTGATGAAATTGCTGCTTTGCCCTGGAATGCAGTTTAATTTCATCAGTAGATAGATGCCAGCGATACTTTTTGTTGGCTTGGGTGGGAAACATCGTTCATCTTAAGACAAATATCCTCATTCTGTTTCTTTAATAAAATCCAAAATAAAACTCTTCGTTCATAAAAGCAAATAACTTAATAAAAATATTTACTATATTTGAAACGAAAATCCGCCAAAAATCCGCAAGTTCTATAGCTCCATGGCACATGAAAGGAAGCTGGCGATAATTCGAGTGAAAACAAGCGCGTAATTGATTAACGGCGGCTTTTGACCTTGCCGCTCTTCATTAAATTTTACTCCTTTGCGTTTTACCTCTCTCGTTCTGTGCTCAATAAGTTCTAAGGTATTTTTGCGTTTATATATCGCGAATGTATTGGAATTACCATTTATTTATGGATGTATAGTGTTTATATAATTTAGGCAGCTGAAATATGTTTTGTAGGTTTAAAGATGTAGATAGTCTACTTTTCTGATTGAGTTTTTTCTGTAGGTTCCTTGATGGGAATGCATCAGGATAACTACGGGTTTTGAGCGACTAAGTACTTCCTCTTAGAGTAGAATCCGTGGACTAGAAGTTCACATTAGGTTTTAGGGCCAAGTAGGCTCTTTAACTTGAGCTATCACACCTGATGTTAAGTGATGATGCAACCTAAGATGAAGTGGGGTAACTTGTTAGGAGTAGGACGAAATCCACACCCCATTGGTTTGAGGGACTTGGCCCTCAAGTATGAATTAAATTCATATCCTCTTGTAACTTGATTGAACTCAATCAATGGATAGTTATGTAAATATTTTCTATTAAATGGGTTTTTTTGGCCCAAAGTTAATGAACTATTTATTTTGCTATTATCTACAAAAAATCCAACGAATCCATCACCTACTACGATCCGACAAAAATACTTCTCTTCTTTCATTTCGACATAGAAGCAGCCTAGATGTAGAGAGACTTCATCTATCTCTTCCTATTGATAAAAAATTGAGTAAAACCACGGTTCGCAGTCTATACTCAATATTTTCCAATGACACCGTAACGTATATCCACTTTTTCGTCCGTACGTGTAAACGATATAGCTCAGTAACAAATGCGTTCCCATTAAACTGACGCGCGCAGGACGTGAACCCGTATGAACTGAGTTGTGTCACTTTGTCACTGCTGAAAACGTTTTGTTGCTTTTTCCTGTTTGAGCCAGCAACAAAAATGTGGATGTGAAAAAAGAAAGTTCTATACATAAATGTTTAGGGTGCTGATAGAGATTCATTATTATAAGCCTATTCACGACGGGTATAATCATTCCTCAACATAACCTAGGATTCGAACCCAGGACTTCTTGATCGAAACCACATAGGCTAACCATTAGACCAACGAAGCAGCCACTCACTGATAAGACATTAGGTTCCCTAAATCGTACTAAGGTGAAAGTCGTAACGCCGGCAATAGGTAGGACAGTAAAGTACCTTGGCCTACATTACAATAGAATAAAATATCTTTATTTGCGTAATACACGTAGTTACAAGGTCATAAAAATAATATTAAGTTACAGTGTATTGCCGTTTACTTGGCATGAAAAATTAAAAAATCTTTATAATAATATTTACAAAATTAATAATAATATTAATTAAAAATGTCAGAACAATCGCTTATGTGAATTAGGTACATTACATATCAATTCAATTTTTTTTACAATTCTACGTCATATTATTATATTTTGTCCCTTAGATAATCATCGATCGAATAGTATCGTTTTACATTAGAAGGCCGTACATTAGAATAGAATAGAATATATAATAATATATACAAGGTCATAAAAATAATATTAAATTACAGTGTATTGTCGTTTACAAGGCATGCAAAAAATTAAAAAATTGTAAATATTATTATAATAATATTTATAAAATTAAAAATAATATTAATTAAAAATGTCAAAATAATCACTTACGTCAATTAGGCACATTACATATCAATTAAATTTTTTCAATTAATTCAATTTTTACAATTCTACGTCATATTATTATATTTTGTCCCTTAGATAATAATGGATCAAATAGTATCGTTTTACATTAGAAGAAAAGGCATAGTTTTTTTGTTTTTCATACTTTATATTAAATTTTTCTTGTTTTTTATTTTATTAAAATTCCCTTGTTAGTAAACAACACAAAAAATCTATCCGTACCAGTCATGTCGTTTTCGACCTAGTAAGACTAACATACATTAATATTATTAAGAGCATTTCTTAAATAAGACATATGATATATATCAGGATTAAAGTGACCTATCTCAGAATCTGAGCCAGTTTATTGTGTACACTGATTACATTAGCGCAGCGGAGTGGCTAAATGCTGAAACAGCGTTTAACCTGCCAGAATGGACTATGAAACTAAACAATACCTAATTAACATTTAAAATATCCTTTGTTTGTGTGTAGCGTAGAATTAATTAACCGGCCATCTCGCCTGGGTTTTGTTTTCTAAACTAATTCATACAAACCTGAACGTATAATAACATGCTGTAATGGGAGAGGTGGGAAAAGAGAGATTTTTAATTAAAACCTGAAATTAACTGAAAATGCTAAACGGTTTTGATTATAACTATGAATTTAAAATAAATGTTGAAATTTTCGGAGGCGGGGGAATGCGCTGTCATATTAGAACTCAGTTTATATCTTCGGTTTGAGTTAACTTTGAGGAATTAATTTATACAAAAAAAATATGCAAAAAGTATTTATTATACGTACCAAATTTAAATATTAAATTATAAATTTAATGATTTTGCTGCAATCTGATGATGACATCTATTAAGACGAATGAGGTTCAGTGACAAAATAATAAATTAACTTCCAAACATTAGAAAAATAGGTCACGTTTCTCACATCAGAATAGCATTGAGGAGTCGTAAACTATTACAAAGCGTACTTCAAAGGGCAGTGACAAAGGGCGGTTTAAACTCGGTCCGAACGAACAGGCAAAGTTAATGACTGCCATTAGTTTGTGTTGAGTGAATGACTTGTGCGCTTACACGGAGAAGTTTTAATTAGATGTGAAAACATCGGGAGAAGAAAGCTTGATGAATGGAAACTTTGGCGAAACAAATTTTTCGAGACTTCAAAAAAATACGCGACGGACTTTGTGAATAAACATGAAGTATTTTCTTAATTTACTTGTACACGATGTTTTGTGAATGTTTATTTTAGGTGTTTTTGGTGCACATTCGTTGTCGTGAATATAGAAAAAGACAAGAGTAGAGATGACTTATGCTTTTTTTACTTTTCCGTGGGGTATAAAAATAATTAATTTTGGCCGTTTGTAAATAAATTGATTAGCAATATTTTTGCTATAGTGTTGTAAACACAGTGAGCATTTAATAATATGCGGTTTTGTTTATAATTTGGATAAAATAGAGTTCAGACGTATACTTTAATGAAAAATAAAACAGAATTTTAAGCGAAAGATGGCATCCTATAAAAACTTTTTGAATGAAAGTAAAACAAAATTTGCAAAACTTTAAGATATCACTTTTTCTTCAGCTGTAAGTAAGATTCACCTCACCTTGATATCAGGGTGATGCAGCCATCCGCAGAAAATAAATAAAATGCTCATAATACTGGGTTAATAGAGCTACTTTCGGATATAAAACATACGTTACAAATAATAAATAAAAGTTCATTGTTAAATATTTCGAGCGCGAAGCCACGTTGGCAGTCCGCCAAGTGCGGGTAATTTGATAAAAACGCCAACAACGGGTTAGTGGCAAACTTTAGACAGGGTTTATTAGCTCTGTTACGTTCATATTCACTGCTCCCGCTCGCTTTAGAGCTAAACTTGCTGTAAACGTACAAATAAATAACGATTCCTTACTACCTACAATTGCAGTTGTTAAGTTTTGTGCTGCACTAGTTAGCTTTTTATTTCATTCGTAGAGTTTTGCTATAACGTGTATAATAAGGCTTAGGTGGTAGGTATTATTAATTCCATCCAGAGAACTAAGGAAAAGAGAGATACTCGTCAATTCAGCTATGACTGAAGCTTTTCCACATTTCGAGAAATGAAAGGAAGAAAAGAAAGAAAGAAAAATATCTTTATTTATAAATTATGCCACACATCACAATTTTACCGGTATACCCCTGCGATGTTTAGCATAACCTAGAAAATGGACTCAGCTCAGCATTTGCTACATAATCCAAAAGACCATGTAGCGCTGATTTTCAGCTGGATCCATGCTCAAGTACCGCCACAAATGCAGCAAAACTAAGAAACAACTACACAACATCAGAATAAAAATTAGCATACATAAGTTAAAGTTCTGCTATGAAAAGCTAACAGAATAAGTCTATCTAATCTAAAACTGAATGACTATAATAACTGACTTTAAATTATTTCTGCTTATACTACAACAATATTGTCTTATGCATTAAATACATACATAAATAAATTTTTATATTTGATATTTGAATTTTAAGATGAGGGTTCTATTGAGCGTTTGGTAGTCCAGTTTTAGATGGAAGGAAAAACGTCCAGAGGGATATGTCCTACTTGACGGATGGAGCTATGACATCAGATGGCCATTCACATGGTTCGACCAATATTATCTAATAATACAAAAAAAAAATGTTCTAAATAAATAAACTTTTGATGTTAATCTTAAGCCCTTAATCCTACCAACCTGAGTTTGAGCAGCGTGGTTGGTTAAGCTCTATACCCCTTTTCTTTAAATAGGCTGATAATGATGATGTTTTAGTTGTTGTTGACGAGATGAAGGTGTGAGACAGCAGTGATGAGTAAAAACCAATAACATGCCACATTATATATCGTTACCAAGTTATCATGATATTGTTTTTCGTGGAAGTGAGGAATGTGTAGTGACCGGACAACACGCCGAATATTTCCATTTATTGGATACGACCCAGAGTGAGAGCCCTCGAAAATATATGAATTTATTAATAAAACCATTCTACGAGTGATGATATAGCTTATAAAGTAGTTATGTATTATATAATATTATGTCACTAAAGAGAAAGTATTGCTTTTAGGATATAGCGCATTTACATAAAATATAGCGCATTTACATAAAACCTGAAATTAACTGAAAATGTTAAACGGTTTTGATTATTACTATGAATTTATAATAAATTTTGAAATTTTCGGAGGTGGGGGAATGCGCTGTCATATTAGAACTCAGTTTGTATCTTCGGTTTGAGTTAACTTTGAGGAATTTGTAGTTATGTATTATATAATATTATGTCACTAAAGAGAAAGTATTGCTTTTAGGATATAGCGCATTTACATAAAATGTCACTGTAAACAAAACAGCCCATATAATTAGTTTTATGGACTGTATAACACAGGTGAAGTCTCACCTGCTATGCATGTAATTATCACGAGCAACCTTCAGCCTGTATCTCACCTTTCTAGGTCTGACGGCAGGAATAAGTATGACGGTAAAGTCCCACCTATCTACTTTTTATAGGTTAATTTTATATGGTACCTACATTATATAATTACAAATATAATAATTGATAAAACTCAAGTAGAAAATGCATCATACAATTAATATGTAAAGCCAATTTGATTGGTTTTACATATTTAGATGATTAATTTATATTTCACATGAATTTTTGGGACACTGTATTTTTTAATATTTCATATTCACATTTCAGCATTATGTAAATCAAAATACGTACAACCACGTGCAGATTTTCAGTACCGACTCGTTCAACCTATCAATTCACTTTGCCTTTTTGTTGCGAAATATTGCAAAGAACATCGAAAACAAGGCAAATTGATACGTTCTGCCGAGCGCGTGCACATCAAAGAAGTAAGAAAGATGTAGGCCGTAATACGTATCAATAACGTGCACCCTCCACTGTATAAATCATCTACTACCTACTCGTGGCTATGTGAGAAGAAATAGCGATCACAGAAAATTAAACAGCCTAATAAAACTTTTTACTTACATAATCTACTTAATAATACATAATACATCTAATATATAAATAGCTCTAGCCAAATGAGATAATTAATCCAACGCGGAAATGCAGCCAGTATTCTTGCCACCATTCCACGTGGGCATGATTTGTATGGTTATTAGGATAAGTTAGCTTAAGTTCCTTATTGTATTCTTTCTCAATAAAAAAGTTACTATATTTTACTTTAAAAATAAATTATTATTTTTTTGAGACAATTTTGGGCATATAATTCTATACAAAACCGATTTTTCGATAAAATCATGGTCACGACTCGATTAACTGTCGAGAATTGAAGGTTTAACGACCAGACTTACTGGTCCTAGATATTTATCGTCACTTTATAAATGTTCTGGCACTTATATAGTCCAAAGTATAAGCCTTGCTATACACCGGGCCAATATATAGCGCCAGTGTGTTGAACACCTTGCCTTTGGGTGTATTCGTATAATTAGATGGTTTATTCTTCTTTTCATCTTATTTAATTCGAATTTGAATATAATTTTTTCTAGTTGAAATGTAATTTTTATGGTGTTAATGAAGCTTCATAAACCGATATCTTATTTTTAATACTTAGATGGCGAACAAACCATAATGTGCCTGATGTCATACAGCATCAGTATCATATAATATCTGTAAAATTAGATGGTTTCTAGTTATAAACACAAAAAAAACCAACCGGTGGCGGCGACATCTTTGATTACCGTTGTAGCAAAGATTACAATAGTTATTAAGTAAGAAAATAATATTCGACAAGATCCAAATATTTCCGCTCTATCTTATGTCTTGGGCCGATGTAAATAAAAACGGGTCGAATCAATAAGAAGTTTAATCCCGTGGGCAGCGTCCAGTATCTCATTGGTCGGTACAAATTGACAGCAAAAGGCGCATTGGATTTTACTTTAACTGTTGTTTTGTTTTGTTGTATACTTTAAACGTTTACGAAGGGAATCCTTTCTTTGCATTACATTATATTATTAACCAACTTCAAAAATTAAGGAGGTTATCAATTGGACGCGTATTGTTATCATTTTTTTTAATGTTTGTTACCTCATAACTACAAACATACAGTTAAAGTGTAGTCGTATGTGGGTCTGCGCCGCCTTCAAACCGATTGGTAGAAAGTACATAAGTAGATGCTATGTTACTTTCGCTTCATAGTTTCGTTTTCAGTTCGAGTTTATAAAAAACAAACTGTTCATCATTCATATAGCTGATTTTGAAATTTTTTTTATTTAAAAATGAAAAATAAGAATTTTCTCAATTCGACACACACACACACACACATACATATATATATATATATATATATATATATATAAATCCTCTTTTATACAACTGTTCATCATTCATATAGCTGATTTTGAACTTTATGAATCCCCCCCCCCCAAACTGGTTTACTACTTTAAAAATTTTTAACTTGCTGGCACCAACTTCATAGAAAGGTTTGGATCTATTGAAACATGTTAACAAAATTTTTGTACTAATTACGCACCTTTAAACTGGTGTATCTATTGGAAAATGTACCACTGATGATTAAAAGCAAACCCATGGTTGGTTCACCAAATCCTGTTATCTTAAGTCAGCATGTGCTGGGTTTTTTGCGGCCTCGTTCCACGGCCTTATCGTGGCCATAGATTATTTCCTGAATTGCAAATTTTGCTCCGTTTGCGGTTTTAGCTAAATTTTTTGTGCCACTTTTTGGCCATTTGAGTGGGTCTATTTTGTTCCATAAATTCACTGAAGTATTTTTTGGCAATTTATAATAATATTTTAAGCACCTTATTTTAGAAAATGTTAAGGAATTTATGAAAAGAATTTAAAGATACCAAAAGTGGTTAACTAGTGTTTACTGCCTGTTTGCGACTTTTTATAACAATATAGCGATAATAAAGACTATATATATATTTCAAAAATTGTAAGTTTCTTCGAGGCACGGAGTTGTAAGACCTCAACACATAAGCTAGCCATTGTACCAAAGAGTCTGTCAGTCGTATCAGTAGATTGAAAAATATTTGTTATAAAAATATATCAGCATATCGCTACCAGGGACCCACTACAGGGCCTGGCCTTTTGATGTCAGTGACTGGGAGCGATGACTTCACGTGCTCTTTAAGGCAAAAATGTTAAAAGCCAGGAATTTGGTAATGTTATGCACATTACCAAATTCCTGACTTTAAACATTTTTTAGAAGAAAATAAAGCTTAGAATTTAAACTAAAAAAAAGAGGCAATTGAAAATTTTACAGTTTAAAACGGTGAGATTTTTTAACAGCCAGAATTTACAGCACAGATATAAAAATTATAAATGGTGCATAACTTTACACAGCATAGTAACAAGAATTACATGTCTGTACACGACCGAAAAATAAAACTTACAAGGTGCTGAGTGCATTACTTAATGCTCGGTTTTCGTGTGCCTCTTTTGGAACGTGAATTATTCATTAACATATTTATGTATATAAATGCATCTGATATTGAAAAACAAATCATTGAACTTAATCATTCATATTGGGCAAGCGCTTTTACCGAGACAATACGTTTTGTAATAAAAATTGTAGCTTTAAATAATAAATTATAAAGTGTACGATGTGTATAACATTACCAAATTCCTGACTTTAAACATTTTTTAGAAGAAAATAGAGCTTAGAATTTTTCTAACCCAATCCAGGATTCGAACTCAGGATCTCGTGAACCGAAGACTAGACTAATCAGGCAGTCCGAAATATATTTTATATTCGTATTTATTATTATGTCGTATTTACATAAGCAATGTGATTTATCTTGTTCAACGCTACACTCATTGTCCAATTTGGGTCGAATCGGGTCCAATTAATGGCCGAAATTGTCTCATTCCGAATTCAACTCACAAGCGGACGTTGAGCTGGTGATTAAATTCAGTTCTAACTCAGTTATCGCTTTTTTACCCTTATTTTAGTAATAGTTACGTTCACGTTGTTCATCGGTAATTGGCCTGGAAATTCAGCTGTGAGGGAAAGTATATAAATTGGAATTCGTCTCACGACAAGAAGTATTTTTGGCTTTAAAGTACTCGTCATTGTCATTTTAAGCTAGGTTAGTTTTTTGGTTTTGGTATTAAAAAGTACTCGTCATTGTCGGTTTAAGCTAAAAAAGGCCATATATGTCCAACAGTGGACGTCTACAGACTGTTAATGATATTAAATATAAGTAAAATACCACTCACTGACTCAAAGCAAGATCTCTAAACCTATACACTCGATTGGTATTATCATTTAGCGATGTAGATGCTCATTAACAAAGAATTCCTTGTTACTTTGTCTACGGTGAAACTGTTCGGAATAAGCTAGTATATATTGGAATTACTTATGACGCGGCACCGTATATGTACTGTTATGAGAATACAACAACCTTATTAAGGGAAACATACAGTTTAACAGATGTAATTCCCTGTGTCGGTTATGCCAAAGTATAGGCAGTAAACATCATGTACCTGCACGGGTAACCACACCCATTAGACCGAAACTACTTTTCCCCAGAAGAGTTCTGACCCAAAGATCTCTAACACCACGAAGCTGTTGTCGTACGATTTTATAATTTTCAAATGTTCGTGATTATTGGGTAAAGGAGCAAAAGTGCAAAGTTCATCTATTTTGATCCGCTTGCTCGTTAGCGCGGAAAACGGATTTACCGCATCACCGCGCTCCTTGATCATATTCCTGCTAAACCATCTTTCTTGCATGTAGCAACAGGTTATTTTTAATTGGACCAGATAATAAATTACCAGAATTTTCCGAGCCTATTTAAGAATCTACTGCAGGGTCACGGTAACTAGCCACGGCGAAAGCCTCCCACGAGCTAGACCAAGAAAAATTAAGAAAAATCTCAATTTGCTCCGCCTGGCATCGAACCCAGAACCTCCGTCTTATAAATCCACCGCGCATACCACTGCGCCAGGTCGTCAAAATTGGTTTGATGATTTTAGGATAACAGTTTTTTTTTAATTTTAACATATGTTAATTTTAAAATACTAACATATGTTAATACTCATAATATTTACTGACAGCTCTACGAGACATGGTCTCGCACAACCAACTTTTTAACTCCTGCGCATACTGCGTTGTCAAAATTGGTTTGATGATTTTAAGATGACAGTTTTTTTTTAATTTTACGACCAATGCTAACATTCCATAGACAAATATCTTAGCATTCCATTCACCTAGCGCCAGCCGGATCCACCATAAACCGAAAACCTGTGTAGGTATTAATAGTTTAAAGAAAAGAAATGACATAAAAAAATCATTGTAATTTTCACAGTTTTAAACGCAATTCTTCTGACCACCATTCCAGGTGGGCATAATTTGTATATAGTTATTAGAATAAGTTAGCTCAAGTTCTTTATTAAATGCAATTTAAAAATTCATCTCGAATCAACCAAGTAAAGCATTTTTTTGTTAAAGTCCGAGCTAATAAAACAGTAGCATCACCGCTCCATCGTTAAAGACCCTCATTAGCGTCGGATCATCAGTTGTCTCATTAAACGCAACCAATTAGAGAGCGCCAGCCACCTTTGGAACTATAGCCCAGCGAGAATGACAAGCTACCATTAACTATAGGGGGGCTATAGATTAACACTTCAGGTATATTACTAAAACTAGTATTAATGCTAAACTAAGAATCCTATTTAAATAAGTATCTATATAATATGACAGGACCTTTTAAATTATTTAAGACTTCTAATATCAATGATCTAGAACACTAACTTTTTAACAGCATACGTTTTATACATTTTGACGGGATTTGTTTCGTACTCGTATGTTTTATTCTTGTTATAAAGACTCTTTATTTTTTTCTTTAATATAGTGCAAGTTCTGAACTAAACAAGTAAGTAACTTTGTTGCAAAAAACTTGTAGTCTGTCTTTACGAAGTCCTGCCTTAAGAACCCTAAGCCTGCCTGCCTTTCAGCGTGGTAGGTCTAGTTTATGATAGGAAAATATGAAATTAGTTTAACATATAGAATAGGCTTTATAGAAAAGTCTTGTTGAATTCTTCAGACTACAAGTTAGCTACAGATAATCGTAAGTTGCACCCAATCGGCTTATCCGTCGACGAGCGCGTGACTCGGCCCCGTTCCGTCCGCACATTAGCGCGAATTATTGTTCGAATTTATTTTAAGAGTCGCTTGATACTTAAGCATTCCGGATGTTCACTAATTGTTGTTGTTAAGGTGCTTTATATTACTTTATTTATTTGTATACGTAGATAACATTATTTATTTGCAGAATATACGAGTAGGTAATAACGATTTAAGTCCCGAAGAACAATAACTGTTGTTGTTCCGATAGTTTTTTCAGTCTTATCGTAAAATCCTTCGATCAACGCCTTAAAATTTTGATATTGGATCAACTGTGTGATATGGAAGGCAGATGGCAGAAGAAGTGGCTAGGGCTAAACTTTTCTATTTTTCTTAAACTAAGAACTTCGTTACAAATTTGACTAGTCATCTTGTTTCATCTTATTCTGTCATCTTGTTGTCATTTGATAGGTTATTTTGTTTGTAACTCACCTTGCCGACACCTGTGGGTTCCTTGACCCCTAGGCGACGCAGCAGAGCGGGCGGCGGCGGCGGCGGCGCGCGATGTAGGGCGGCGCTGAATCCTGAGGAGCTG
This sequence comes from Mycalesis mineus, assembly GCA_034621355.1. Taxonomy (NCBI): domain Eukaryota; kingdom Metazoa; phylum Arthropoda; class Insecta; order Lepidoptera; family Nymphalidae; genus Mycalesis; species Mycalesis mineus. Next base: position 16,117,569 of record CM067889.1, on the reverse strand, counting down.
GACTCCTCCTCGCGCCTCCTGCGCTCCCGGTGTGGGGAGCCGCTGCTGCATTTTGGTGTTCTGCAACAATATATTTCGGATTTAAAATTTTTGAAAGTCTTTGTAACTTAAGCTTAAAGAGTAGAGCAGCACTTCGTTGCAAAAGATGTACCCAAAATGTTTTATATATATTTAAATTTTGAAGCTGCAATCACTCCACGATTAAAGAGGCTAAGTTTCAATGGGCAGCTTTTAATAATTTTCAAGGATGTATTCCCCATCTTAAAAACTTATTGTGACAAAATTATTTATATATACTCGTTTTAACAACAATCCAATCACATTTAAAACAATAATACTACACGTTGCCACATTTCTATTTCCTATATATAATAAATTTTCTAATATTGTGGACTATTTCAAGCTAGAACAAATGACGCAAAACATCTAATAGACTGTGAAACATTAACAAAGCAGCCATAACAATGAGCAGACAACCAAAGCGACAACACGGCTACAGGAAGCGGACTCAATTAAACTGCAAAGTTCATTGAAAACGGAAACCCGGGGAGTGTCCTGTCAACCCCCCAAGAATCCGAAGTCGGAATAAATGGACACTACGTGAGGTCCCGCGGACCTTTTTTGCATTTTTCAAAAATTCGCTCCACGTCAATACCGCGGCATAAAGGGCCCGGGAGCTGATGGATGGTTTTTACGTGACTCCTGGTGACGATACGTATTTTATTTTAATGCTACCCGCCGTTCCGTTCGAGGCTTAAAATTGAAAATTCTCTCAGTATATTGGAATAGTGACACTCGCGTTTCGCTATATCCGTTTGAATTTTAAGCAGAGCGACTTATCGAGCTAGGCGATATGCATTTCAAAATTGGAGAGGCGACTGTTTTCATTAATTACCCAGTTTGTACTTTCTGTTCGTGAATTATGATTTGGCTAAAGTCGCTTGAACATTTTATTATATTATTTGTTTTAATCATACACTTCATATTTTATTATTTAAAGCTACCATTTTTATTAGAAAACGTATTGTCTCGGTAAAAGCGCTTGCCCAATATGAATGATTAAATTGAATGATTTGTTTTTCAATATCAGATGCAATTATAACTTTACATAAATATTATGTTAGATTAATAATCCGCGTTCCAAAAGAGGCACACTAAAACCGAGCAATAAGTAATGCACTCAGCACCTTATACGTTTCATTTCTCGGTCGTGTACAGACATGTAATTCTTGTTACTATGCTGTGTAAAGTTATGCACCATTTATAATTTTTATGTCCGCTGTACATTCTAGCTGTTAAAAAATCTCGCCGTTTAAATCAGTAAAGGAGAATGCCAGACTATGTATAGGACTTTAACCCACTAATAAAAACATATTGTACAGCAATGTTTTATACATCATTTTATTGCATTTTTTTTACGATTTAATATGAATTACATTTAAAATCTCTAGAACTTGGGGTATTTCACACGATCTCCATTTCCGTATTGTTGTAGCGACGACTATGGATGTAGCTTTTAGGGCCCACTTCGGATGAAAATTCAATAAAATTTTTATGTCTGTGCTTTAAATTCTGGGTGTTAAAAGGAAATAGTTTAATTAATTTTTTTAACGAAATTTTATTGCGAAGTCCAACAGTAAAATGTTTAAAACAGTAAAATTTTCATTGCCTATATTTTTGTTATTATTATCGCTTACTATCTTAATTTTGATTGTCTGCGTAATTACAGCCATTCATATGTCATCCTTATTTATTTCTAACCTATATTTTTATTTAAAATGTTTGCTATGAAAAAATATCGAAGAAGAATAAAACTATCGCATACAAACGACCTTCGAACTGTGCCGAGATATCGATACAGAGTAAATCAATGGGCTCAAGGCCCTTATCGGGCACACACGAGACACGAAGGGCTTTCTGCCACCAGTCGAGAGTTATCTAAACATTCCCCTATAAGAATGTTAATAGTCCCAAACACAATAAACTGAGGGTGGCACGCGATCGCGGCACGCTACGACACGGTGTTTGTCCAATGCCGCCTCCACCTGTTCACCTGTGTCCAAATAGAGTATGAGGTAAATAAAACATGGTTAGACCTCTCGCCTTATGACAGGGGATATGGAACTTTTACACACCACGCTGCTCCTAATGATAATGAACGATAACTATTAGATGTTGATGATAGAGACTGGGACGACGGCTTAGCGTGCACGAAGCTCGGTGGCTTAATACCACTAACTTCCCGAAATTTCTTATAAATTAACTTCCTAAAAATTTAGCGCAACCTAGAATTCAATCCATGGACCTCTTGATCCAAAACTAAATATGCTACCTACTGGACAGTCAAGGCAGCTAAAATACGCCTAAATAACTCCAGGATCAAGAGCCGAGCAATTCTGAGTTTCTGTCCAATACTATCCACCTATTCATTTGTGTCCGACTAGGGTATGAGGTAAAATAGCTTGTAATAGCTACAGAGTTAAAAGGTACTTCGTAATGCTCAAGAAGCAATAGCCTCCGAAGTTGTCCAATGTCATCTCTACCTGTTCACTTGTGTTACGAGTAAATTAAGGTACCTATACGTAGAATACATAATAGTACATAGTAGCTATGAGCTAAAGCATAAGGACACTGCATAGATACTCAATACTACTCAAGAAGCAATAAATAGGCTATTGGTTGCCCACTGCCGCCTGCACCAGTTCACTTTAGGTTACGTCGTAGCAAGATGGACGTATAGAGAAATATGCACGTAAGCGTCACGTTTCTTCTGCACGTAAACACGTTTGTAATTTACATAATATGCTATGTTTGTCACCACGACACAAATTAATATTTTGAAATATGACTATAAAAGTTATTTATTGCCGTCATAAGCTAATTCATCAAAATTAATTATGACAAAACAAAAAGAAATTCCCGAATGTCCATACACCTCTGTGGCGTGCCATTTTCCATTAATACTGTTAACAGAAATATTTCACTACTTACATAGGCTTTTGCCCGTTGGAAAATAAATTACGAAGTTAACTTTCAAGTGATCTGATTAGCTGTAATGCGATCATTACTATGATTTGCTGTAGTTACGCACAAAAGGGGAAAAAACTAATTTTATTTCAGGAAAATTTTACTGTTACTTCCTACTATAGTTATCTTAATGTACATAATGGGTATTTAAGGCTTTGACTTCAGTTTGCTTTGGGTAATTGAAAACATTTTTTTGTTTTTCATTCACGAAAATTTCTTTAGTTAACATGCAAGCTGAGATACTCGTAGTAGTATTTTTAATCGGTAGTATTTTTGGATTTTTGATTGGAACAAAATAAATTAAAAAAAAATCAGTCCTTATTTCTCTCGTGATAATAATTAAAAAATATATTTACTAAGAGATAAAAAGAGGCTTTGATTTTGCAAAACAGCCGAGTGGATGTCTAAGTTACGAAAAGGTCACCGACTAAGTCAAGTCATGTTGTAATTGACACACGATTGATAGATCCTTCGAGAAATCTTGCGTAGAGGTCCTCCGAACTTGGGCATTCGTCAATTAAGCTGACAGGGTCATATTGAGACGGATCGTGATCTCTTAGTAAATTGGAATGTGTTTCAAGTAATTCTGTGTAATTTATTGATTTTATGGTGGATTTATTAGTGGCTGTATATGGGTTGAATACCTTTGATTAATCTGTGCAAATCGAAAGTATACCTAATTATCTACTAGGTTATATAATACACTAGCAAACGAACGAGAAGAATAGTGAATTACAAACCTTTCAAGAATATAAAAAAATGTACATGCCTTTTTAACCGACGAAAAAACGGAGGAGGATTTTGATAATTCTTTTTATATAGTCGGCATATTAGGATCAGATGATGATATCTTGGGAAAATCGAAGGAACTCTTCAAATTTTGTAGGCACACTTGAAGCGATTTCGGTTTTTGCGTTAGTGTCGGTAGCTTTTTGGCTACAAGTGCCGTATAATGTACATAATACGAGTAGGTTACGTGTCGATAAATCACTAAAAAGTAAGTAATAAAAAATTTTTGGCAAAAAAAATGGAACCGACTGACTGAACCCACAAACTGTTTTACTACGTTAAATAAACGTCCCTTAAATTAGGCTGGCAGTCTGGCACCGATTTCATAGATATACAGTATGCTTAAGTTAAGTAAAACAACTAAATGACGCAGTTATTTTTTACTTTTTAGTGCGTTTTGAGTCAGTTCAATTTTTCTGCCTAAAAACTTTCTTCAAAGAAAGAATGAATGTGGGGAGAACAAGCACCACATTGGTACGCGTAGTCTAACATATAAACGTTATACATATGTGACGAGCTTGCAGTGGAAGGTCAAATTCAAATGGGAATGCCAAAAATATTCATGGCAGTTGATTTCGCAGACGCTAAACATATTGTAGTTGGAATATAGTGGGATATTTATCCGTAAGTTACGACAGCGATTCATTCTAAACGGTTCCACGACCTCGGCAGCTATTTTGTCATATTTCGGTTATATTTCGCTTGTATTTCATCGCAATCTTTTATGCCGTAACATCGAAATACACTACTCAGCGAATGAAATGTATGAGAAGTGGAGATAGAAATCTTGCAATTTCAAAGGATGTTTATGCCCCTATGATGTCGTTGATTTCACGGCCCGGTGGTCCCGGTGAAAACAATCCCGGGTATCCGGGAAGGCCGACTCTTGACATTTGATAGAATGCTCCCCGGACCATGAATAAGTCGGCGGGCATTTTTTGATATCCTTATTATTTTTTGGAGGTACAAACATGATATACGAATTTTATCAATTGATAAAATCAATGTTTATAAGGCTTTTTTAACCGAGATATTTTTTGTTCGCTTTATTTATTTTTCCTTTGTGTGTAATTAGTTGACAGAAGAAGCAAATGTTCCACTAGATGATAATCATCAAAAAAAAAAATCATCGTGTAACATAGGTACTATTGTAGATTCAAAATCATCTCTTTTTTTGAACACGTCCTGCTTTTAATTGTCTCGGCGGTTAATTTTAAAGGTAAGATCTTCGGATGATTATCAATTCCTTAACATTTGTACTATTAAAAATTATTGCTCATGAAAGCCATGCAGCACCCCGACTCCAACTACTAGCCTTGCGACAAAGGTCTATAAATACAAAAAATAGTATCCAAACAAGGTTAGGGTGTTAATTAGATGTTATCATAAGGTTTTACATTACATTAATTGTAAAGAAAAGCTCCTCAACAAAACATTTACATTCACACACGAACTGATCGCATGATTCTTAACACGTCAATTGTATCCACAAATTAATGATTAAAAGGCTTATCCCCGCTATTTTAAATTTTAGAGTTCCACACCCAAATTGTAAAAAAAGGATCCTTTTACAAAGATTAACTCATGTACCATGATAGCTAGCCAGTTTCACAGATGATATATTTCTGTAGATTTTATAATAAAAACACCAATAAACAATAAAATAAATTTTTATTGAGACTCTAATACAACAAACTTATTTTTTTTTGACTTTTTTGCTATTGATAACGGCAATAAGTAGACAATCAGTTGTGCCTCACAGTTTCACCCGCATATATTTTACACGTGGAAAAATCTGGAAATCCATTCTTAGTGAGCACTTACATCGCAAAATAATAACTAATACTCATGATAAACGTCTAGTTCAATCGAGTGTATAGCTTTAGAGATATTTGAATGAATCAGTGGTATTTTGCTGATATTATATAATGTTGTAATCCTAGTTGGTACGGAACCCTTCGTTCCCGAGTCCAACTCGCACTTACCTGGTTTTTTTTTCAAACCCACCTCGCGGCGAACCGACGTAATGGCGCTAAATAGCTGTATAAACGTTTTATTTACTTCCGTGATTCGAATTGTGCGGTTTTATTTTTCAGGGGCGGCCGGAGCTTATGATTTACGGCGCCAAATTCTTTGTCACATTTCTGCTTTATGGCTAATTTAAAATGCATAATGGCATTTTTGCGATCCGTTACAACGTTCACACATTCTTTTTGGACATTGTAAGTATTAATAGAAAAACTAATGAATAACCAATTTAAAAGATGATGTTTTGAATTAGATCGGTACTTGTTTATAGTGTGTGTGTTAGCTTTGGGTATAATATGCAGCTTCGAACACTGACACCCTGGACTCGCGTACTGGGTCCACATTTCCTTTAAAAAAATAGCCCGGATTTGATGGTGTTATCCGGAGAACACGTTTAATCCGTCGGTACTGATCATTACCGTGTTCTTTTTCTTTATCGATTACAAGAAGGTCCTTGACTGCTATCACACCTGATGTTAAGTGATGATGCAATCTAAGATAGAAGCGGGCTAACTTGTTTGGAGTAGGATGAAAATCCACACCCCTTTCGGTTTCTACACGACAACGTACCGGAACGCTAAGTCGCTTGGCGGTACGTCTTTGTCGGTAGCTTGGTAACTAGCCACAGCGAAAGCCTCCCACCAGCCAGACCAAGACAAATTAAGAAAAATCTCAATCTGCTCCGCCGGGAGTCGAACCCAGGACCTCCGTCCTATGAATCCACCGCGCATACCACTGCGCCACGGAGGTCGTCAAAATTCGTCCGTCGTTCTTCGGGGCACGGGGCGTAGAACCACTTAATGTCCAAGAAAATCCCAACAGGGAATATTTACTATAAAAGTCACAGATGACTCACGTGATCAGAGTGTCTAACCACTAAATCAAATACGTATCTAAAACGAATAATAAAACAGTAGGCAGACATTAAAGATGCAAGTATAAACGCTCATATAATAAATAAAATCTTCTTACAAACTGAATCTATTCCTACCATAAAGATGCATATTATTACCATTTATATGGCGTTTAAGATAATATCCTGATCTTGGGTGCCCCATGAATAATATTAAATGTCCGGGGAACTTATGCACGCTATCAAAACTTTTGAATTTGAACAATTCTTACACCTTTATTTCAGACTAGACGATTTTTTCCATACCAACTTCACGTGGCAACCAGCCAGGGCACTGCCATATAATATTGCGACCTCGTAACTGAATTCACTACAAAATTGGACTCTATTGTTTATAACATAAAATAGTATAAATCGCTTTGTGAAGGACTTTGGTAAGTTTGTAAATCCAGCATTGTTTGGTAAAATGATGGCAATAAATATAAAGGAAAGCCTTTAACAAAACTGTCCAATCGCGTTTAAGCTTTTCAATACATGGTATATGACGGTTTGAGCTCGTTTTAGTTTTTTTATGTCTAGTTTCATGTTCATATTAGTTTGACGTATAGTGTAATGTCTTTTATAAAAAAGTGAACGGCAGTTTTAATTAAATACCATTTTAACTATTAACTACTAGTTACCAGCTAATAGTTTTATTCTCAATTTCTTATTACAAGTAAGTAGGTAAAAGCTTCGAGTCTTGGATTATAATGTGTTTCTTTTTCTGAGAAACTCTGAGTAAACATTTTTAGCCTAGATTTGGGAAGTTGGTAGAGTTATATTAAGCTGTGGATTTCGAACATTTTCATTAATATCTGGTTCCATAAGAAGTAAAGCCAGACCCTGTAGAGAACCTTTAACTGACTGACGGAATTCTAAATTCAAGTCTCGGTTACAGCGATCTTTTTGCAGCCTGTTTTCCAGTACCATAGAGTTCCTGTAAACTTATAAACGATATACCTACTCTACTGCTAATGGAAACTTAGCATAGGCCCAACCGCGAGAACAAAGCGCGAAGGTTGGATGAAATAAAAAAATAATAATATTCACTTCATTTACAGGTACCAGCCGACAGCAGCATTATACAAATGAGGGTGAAAAAAGAAGCCAGCCACACTCCATCGGATAGACTGTACAATGAATATTTTATGTGAAAAATTGCACCGCACTCCACTAATGCTCGCCGCGATATCTTCCGCAGTAAGGTCAGCGGCTTCATGCCCGACAATATGTTACTGAAACCTTAACCTAATAATAACTAGTGTATGGCCTGATCGCAAAAATAAAAAACCTCGCACTGCTGCGGATAAAAAGAAACTGATTTTATCTAATAACATACTTTGCACAGAATGGTAAAAAAGTGCTTGTGATGCTTCAGTCCCACATACCTTTTCGAAAACATGCCGAACAGTCTGCCTTGAGTTTAGAAAGGATGCAAGTGATCTTCATATAATGGAATGCATTTCCTAGCTAAATAAGAAGTGATACATGGTGCAAGATACCTAGTTAACATCATCATCAGCCTGTTGTTGTGACTTGTTTCTCTCCTAATAAAAAAGGCATGGAGAACGTTTTGAAAGAAATAAAAGCTTAGTATTTCGATGATCAATTTTAAATGACAAAGAGGTTGAGAGGCAATTGGATCAGCTTTCAACTTCACACAAATAGTAGAATAAATAATTTTATGTAACAATACAGTTAATATTGTAAAAATTATTAATTTTAAAAGAGCGACTGTTGAGTTTCTTGCCGGCTCTTCTCAACAGGACCTGCCTTCCGAGCCGGTGGTAGAGTCGCTACAAATAGTGTAATTTGACGTTTCAAAAGTGCTTATAATTGGCCTACTTGAAATAAATGATTTTGAATTTGAATTTGAATTCAACCCAGGACCTCATATCCGAAGCCACAAAGACTAAACATAAACTAACCACTTGACCAATGTCGTAAACGAGTATCTAATAGAAACTCAAAAATTTTACAAAGAGATTTTTTCTGATATGTGGCTAGAATTTACAAATGCCATTTCGAGGGCTTTTTCCCTATACTTATACCTTGGGTATCCTAAAACACAAACACTCTCCCCAAATCACTTCTAATGCTCTAAATTCTGAAATAGCACACACTTAAAACAATGTTTACCAGAACTTACAGAATGAATGTATGCGACAAGTCCCCAGTGTCAGTTGCGCGCGAACCGCGCTAGCGAACGCAAGTTGCCTTCTGATCCGTGCGCCGCGTAATTATTTTTTCTATATACCCGCAATAACCTACCTGCATTTTGTGATCTTGTGATACGTGTGATTTTGGTTTTAGAATGGATGACTGCGAGATTATTAGTGATGATAAACTTGAATGTGAACAGTCCGAGCATGCTAAAATAGGCAATAAGAGGTGTAGAGAGTCTGGAGACAGTAGTGAAGACGGGTTTATAACTGTTACTAGAAGAAAGCCGAAAAGACATGTTCGAGGTAGTGCTCAAGACAATGAAGCAGTTGAAAATGGAATGGAAAAACAAAATTATTTTGAAGTAAGTTTATTTGGAATACAAATGCTACCGAAACAGATGGCTTTTGCTAGATTTTTGAATGACGAAAATATTAAAAATGTGACAAAAATAAAATATAAAAGCCCATATAAAATAATTATACAATTTGACGAAAAATGTTATGCCGAAAAGCTAATAAGTTGTAAAAAATTAGAATCCATGAACATTAGGGCTCAGTTTACCAATCAAACACAACTGTCGTACGGAATTGTTAAAGGAGTTGATCTGGAAACTAGCGAGCAAGAATTATTAGCGAGTCTAACGTGCGAATACACTATACTGTCTGCTAAGCGACTGAGACGTCTCAACAATGAGGGTAAATGGGTTGACAGTGAATCAGTACGGTTGTGTTTTAACAATCCTATTGCACCCTTATATGTACGAGCATACGGATGCGGATTTGAAGTAGAACGTTATGAGTTTCCTGTGACGCAATGCTCCGGATGCTGGAAATTTGGACACGTTCGGAAATTTTGTAATATGAATAAAAGTATATGTCCAAAATGTGCTCAAAATCATGAAAATTGTGAAGTTAAAGAATTTAAATGTGTTAATTGCAAAGGCCCTCATATGGCTCTTGATAAGAGTTGTCCTTTTTTTATTAAGGAGAAAGAAATCAGATTTATAATGAGCCAGAGAAATGTAACTTATAGGGTTGGCTTAGAGATTTTTTTAAAGAACCAAGAAAAAAATGAAAACTTAAATGAAGAAAATGATACCATAAATATAGAGATAGATACAAGCAATAAGGAACAGGTTCCGAGGAATATGGATAGAACTTACAGCAGTGTGCTCAAAACAAAGGCTGAAATTCATAAAAATGAAAACAAAACTTTAGATGATAAAGTAATTAATAAGAATAAAAACAAGGATAGAAAGAAAAGCAAGGTTAAAAAAACGAATGTTAATACAAATAAGTATAGTACGAACCAAAACTTGGAAATGGATTGTGATGAAAGCGAGGACGATGATCAAGATACACCAGAGAATACTGCAGAAGATGAAGAAGAAAAAAGAAAAAGAAGGTTTGATTTGTGGAAGCTGCTGAAACAAATTAAAGAAATTATTTTGTGTGAAAAAAATGTTAGTGATAAAGTTATTTCAGTGATAAGAGTTATTTTTGAAGAATGTAAGTTGTTTTTTGCTGATTTTTTGAATGAAGGAAAGTTATTTGACATTTTTACAAAAATTATATATAATGGATAAAGTTTTTAATTTGAACATATTTCAATGGAATGCACAAAGTTTAAAACCTAAGTTGTTAATGTTAGATAATCTGTTACACCAAGAAAAAATACATATAGCAGTTATATCAGAAACATGGTTGGATGCAGATATTACTTTGCATATTAGTGGATATAATATATATCGGAAAGATCGGTCTGACTCATATGGAGGAGTTGCTATTTTTGTTCATAAATCTATTAGATCTCACATTAGTCAAATGAACTGTAACAATCCAGGTATAGAAATTATTAGTATTAAAATATTGAATTGTAACGTTATAGAACAGATTGTATCTATATATTGCCCTTCTTCAGTTATTACACGAGTAACAGATTGGGATAGTATATTTGCATCAACAAAAAAATCTCTTATCTTGGGGGACTTTAATGGGCATCATACCAACTGGTCATACAAAACAGATCATAGAGGGCAACAAATTTTTGACACAGCTTTAGACAATGGTTTTATTTCGCTTAACAACGGCGATGCTACTAGAATAAAACTAGTTAACGGTATGCTACAAAGTTCATCTCCTGACATTAGCTTTGCTTCTTCAGATATAGCAGTTAACTTTAAATGGCAGGTTTGTAATGAAAATTTAGGAAGTGATCATCTTTTAATAAAAATGTCATGTACTTACAAAGACACTGTAAACTACAGTAAAAAATTGAATTTTAAGAAGGCTGATTGGGAATCTTACCAAATAGATTTATGTGATGCATTTACACAAAGTATTGACTGTATACCTAACAATGTTCAAAAATATTACGATCTTTTTTTAAACACAATAACTGATTCGGCAAATAAAAATATTCCTACCATTAAATATTGTACAAATCCTGATAATAAATTTAAACCAAAAGATTATTGGAACCCTAGTTTAGCTAAAGCAGTTGGAGAACGTAGGTTATTATTAAAAGCCTTTAGAAAAAATCCAATTCCAGATAATCTTAAAAAATTAGAAGAAAAAATTAAAGAGTCAAATAGTTTATTTCAGAAAGCTAGGGCTACAAACTGGAACAAATTTTGTACAGACATTAACGATTCCACCTCTACGACAGATATGTGGGACAGGATGCGGTGGTTTAAAGGTTATCGAAAATCAAAGTTTTGCACGTCTATTGACAGTGAAAAGCAACTGTTATATTCTTTAACACCAGATTCAGTTGTTAGTTGCACACCAACATTTCATTCCGAGAATGTATTATTGCAAAGGCCATTTGTAATACAGGAAATGCAATGTTGTTTGAAAAAAAAGGATACTGCTCCAGGTTGCGATGGGGTAACTTATTCTATGATATTTAATTTGCCTAAAGTTGGAAAGGAATACCTTTTAAAAATTTACAATCTCATACTTAGTTCGGGTATTATACCGGCTCAGTGGAGAAAAGTGTTAATTGTGCCCATTCCTAAAGTAGACAGTAGTGGAAGTGGTAGAGATACAAAACTTAGACCCATATCTCTTATTTCATGTCTTTGTAAGATATTTCACAATATGCTAGTTAAAAGAATTGAGTGGTTTATTGAAAGCCACAATATCTTGTCTCCACATACAGTAGGTTTTAGAAGAGCACAATCCAGTTTAGATTGTCTCTCAAGACTTGTAAGTTGTATCCAGTTAGGTTTTTCTAAGAAAATTTCAACAGTGGCCTGTTTTTTAGACATTGAAAATGCTTATAACAATATATTAATTGATAAAGTAGTAAAAGTATTAGACGAGTTAGGAGTAGGAAAACTTATTTGTAAATATTTGTGGTCGTTCCTAAGTGATAGACAGTTGATGATAAAACATGACAATGATAGACAGGTATCTGAAGTTAGGCACGCGAATAGAGGACTCGCTCAAGGCGACCCCATATCGCCTTTACTTTTTAATATAACTACTCGTATCATTTGTCATCAAATTCAAAATGTGAATATATCGCAATATGCCGATGACTTTGTATTTTATCTGAGTAATAAAGACCTAAGTCTATGTGAGTCAAATTTACAAATAGCCTTAAATTCTATGGTCACAAAATTAGATGAAATAGGATTACAGTTATCAACAAATAAAACAAAGTTGTGTATTTTCAATAAAGGAAATAAAAGAAATCAGATTAAACTCACTATAAATAAAAGCACTGTTAATATGGATGAAAATGTCAAATACTTAGGTTTATGGTTAGATAGATCGTTAAGATGGAATAGGCATATAAATGAATCAGTTAGGAAAATATCAAAATTTTTAAATTTATTTAAAGTATTAGCTGGCTCCGGATGGGGTATAGCACCAAAACACTTACGTAATCTTTATATATCACTTATTAGAAGCAGACTAGATTATGGGTGCTTTTTATATGATTCTAGCGCTAAGACCCATTTGTTAAAACTTGACAGACTTCAGAATCAGGCACTTAGAATCATTGGCGGTTTTATTAAAAGCACGCCTATACATGTAATGGAGAGTGAATTATGTATCCAACCATTGTTTATAAGACGTTTATATCTAGGTTTTAAATATTCTGTGAAAAGCATGAGTTGGTCAAATAAAGTGACTGTAAAGATATTAAATGATATGGCTTCACCTTCATACGACCGATATTGGCAATCAAAAAAGAAACCTTTGTTGTTAACTACTTATAATGAATGTAAACAGTTTGACATACATGCCTCAGATCCCCTACAAATGTTCACTTTAGATGTTTGGGTGTCCTATATTGACGTAAGTAAGATTATAAGAGCTAATTTAGAATGTTTAACAGAGGCTAAAAGAGACCAACAACCGATGTGTTTAAAATTATTAGTAATAAAAGAACTTTATCAGAAATATGAAGGATGGTCACGTATATATACTGATGCATCTAAAGATAGTACAGGATTAGGAGCAGCCTTTATTCATTTTGATCAAAGACAATCTGCTATGTTTAAAACAGACCAACAAATTTCTATTATGACCATGGAGCTTGTTGCAATCTTGGAAGCTCTAAAATATATTAGGACTTTAAGCAGACGTAATTTTGTTATCCTTTCAGATAGCAAAAGCGCCTTGCAACATTTAGCTCGGTGCGCCTCTGGATATAGCAGAGGTATGCCAGTAGCTTATGAAATTTTAAAACAAATGTATGACTTAAGTCATACTTTGAAATTGCAATGGGTTCCATCTCATATAGGAGTAAGAGGAAACGAGGAGGCTGATAGACTCGCTAAAGCAGCAATAACGGAAGGTGCAGAGTTTCATATCTTACCTTTCTATACAGAAATATTGAATAAATTTAAAACTATATGCTATGATAAATTTAGAGAATATTTTGATATTAAAAGTAGGGAAAAAGGTATTTGGTATAAAACTATACAATGCCAGCCTCCTCGATTCCCTTGGTTTGATTGTATTAGGCTAAGTCGAAAATACATAATATTAGCTCATAGGCTACGTTCTGGACATTATCCATCTAAAAAATTCGCATTTTTAATGAAAAAGGTAAATTCTGCCAATTGTGAAGTCTGTGGTACTTTGGATGATGTCCAGCACATACTGGTGGAATGTAGCAAATATACGGTACAAAGAGAAGATTTTATGCAGAAATATCAAATTAACAAGTTTGATGTTGGAGCTTTTACTAGCCTTCTTGGTCAACCGACATTAAAAAGTTTCAGATCTGTTATTGAGATATTTTTGCACGAGTGATTTTTTAATTTTAATTAAGTTTCTTTTCATTTGTGAGTGTTTATGTTTCATGTATATTTTTATGTTTTTGCTGCTTTAATTGTATAGTTTAAGTTACAAGCTCCGACGTAACTTTTGTTTTTTGTTTATATTTAATCATTGTGATTGTAAATTAGGATACGATGGGGCTGACATATTCATGTTGAATAAAAGTCCCTTAAAATTTTTTAGATAATAAAAAAAAAAAAAAAAGTCCCCAGTGTGCTTTGATCCCTTACATTTAAGCACCACGTACTTATTTTTATCCCTTTTAAGGTTCTTATCTGAAAAGGGATAAAGATACCGCCGAAAAGGATAATGAAATTGTCCATTTTCGGAGTCAAAGAATTATATTTCTGGGAGCATAAACAAGTGTGCTTCAATCATGGTCGCTCCTAAATAGTACGCTTAATATTTGACGAAAAAAATTTAACGCAACTTTTGTTAATTTTATTGTACAAATAAAAAATAAAGCAAAATAGGTCGAAAAAATTTGGATAATTCAGTGATCTAGGATAACAGTTTTTTCTTTGTCGGGACGAAATCATAAAATTACTATCAGTTTAAAAACAAATTCGCAATTTAGATTTTATTTGCAATAAGGAAAAATATTATTTGCAGAAAACGTGAAGCAGACATTAGTTTACAATGCTATACAGCAATGATAATTATCGCAAAATTATTATAACTACTTATGTGTAGAAGTACTTTTCTAAGAATTTGTTATAAAACAAACTAAATTTCATGTAATGTACTTTTGTACTTTAGAGGCTCTTTATATCTACTTACTTGCTAGGTATTAGAAACAATTTACAGCAAGCAAACCTGCACGGAATATTAATAAAGCAGCCGGTAGCTTTGTGTATAAAACTCTTCATTAGACATCATAGCATTGTTTTGTAGCAGTTTTTTTTCCTTTTACGAGTAAATCAGAGCTTTTTTTAGTTCTTTGCTTACTGTCCAAGATAACGGCGAATGCGGTTTCCACGTGCATTAGTCGGAAAAATAACATACAACCAATAAATAGACTTGGTACTTCAAAGTACATCAGAGTACATAAAATAATTACAGTGATAGTAGACATTAACTAAATGTCACTGAATATACAGTCGATAATAAATATGAATATTATGAATATTTTTTTATGAATACATACATGAATTAATATATATTTCAAATTAACGTCTTGTTTATTATAAATATTGAAATAATGAGCCAAATGTAATCGCATTGCTTTGGTTTTTACCATCACGTAGTAGATATTTCTTGTAAAAAGTAATAGCCCGCGCAGACGGAAAAGCGTTCTGAGCATTCTATTTTACGTTCCACGTTCTCTGTTGTGTACGTAGCTCATAGCACCGCGCAGATGTTAACTCGATCAACTGCGTGTTGTGCGGCGTTAATAAGTATGCGAACACAGAATTCAGAGCATCTGCACGTGTCTGTGTCTGTGACAGGTATTCACACGTATGGCTTCGTGATTGAAAGGGAACAAATCTAGAAAACTGGCTGCCGTTTTAGACTCGAGGAGGTAAGAAGATATCGGCTATGCTTTTCAATCGCTACAGTCTATCCCCTAGCCCGCTAATATGTTTGGAGCGTTTCACCCTAAACTGCAGATGCGTGTATAATGTGCGCTTTGTATCGCTGATGGAAAAGTTTCGGAGAAGGGTTCCGATTTTTGTTCCACGGGATATTCTATCAGTCCAAAACAAAAGAACAATTCATCTGATATAATGCACCAGATTGCCGGGATATTAAAACTCGGGGAAACTTAGATAGACGTAGATGGCATTATTTTGACGTGACTTAGATATAGTGGGCATTATGTTGACGTGAAGGGGAGTTTGGCTGTACGGATACTATCCTACTGTATAGATAGTATAATCTTTTAATTTTATGCCTTTTAACACCTGGTGTCACAAATTTGTTAAAATATTACCCTTTTTTAATCATTAACATTATTCACTATTGTCATCCAAGTGGGGGATTCGTACATAGATCTGTGTGCCTATATGGAATAGTAGAAAAGTCATAAGTGTGAGATCTCAAGGATTTTATGGCTGGATCGTGAACTTTGTCCTGGACTTGTATGAATAATTTTAATTTTCCGCGTATTCTAGAATAAGGATCCATCGAAATTCTCTAAATAATATACTGCTTAGATAATAGCTTTAAGCAATTTTGACCATGGTTTTTTTGTTCTGTGGACTCTAAAAATTACAATTTATTTATTTATTTTATTTTATTTTTTCAGACCACAAAGTCCATTTAGGGTTAGTAACAATGAAAAACTTATAAACTATGTTAGTACTTAAGAACTAAAAGAGATTTAGTCCTCTGCGTGAGTTTCCACACCAGAGGACTATTCATGCAATCTCCCACCATCCTCAAGATACTGTTGCTACTGCCACGGATCTTAGCTAGCAGCGACGCGGATTTTTTTCTCCAAACAGAGTCAAAGGAATCTGTTCGCGCCGCCACAAACATAGAAGATGCACTACAAAAACGTGGCAGCCGCAACAGCACCCTAAAGGCGTTATTATATTGGACTCGCAGAGCATTATGAGCCCTTTGCGAAAACTGGACCCACAGGCTCGCTGAATATAATGATGTACAGTACGCTTTGAATAACGTGACCTTCACAGCGTCTGTACACCGGGCAAACCTGCGCGCCAACATATTCGCTCGGACTGACAATGCCCTGCGTTCCCTCTCCATATCTGCATCATCCCCAAGGTTTTCAGTCACCAAATGCCCCAAATACTTGAAACTGTATACCCTATTAATATTGAGTCCATTGAGTGTTATAGGTGGAACATAAGATGGACATTTGGTACCTGCCTTGAAAATCATGTATTCAGACTTTGTTACATTATATTGCAAACCATGAGCAGCAGTGTAAGATTCGCACACGGAAATTAACTTTCGTAACGCACTGACTGAAGGAGCCAATAGCACCATATCGTCGGCATAACTGAGATTATTAACGCAGACACCGTCTACGTAGCAGCCGACCTGCATGCCGCTGAGTCGTTCAATCAGCCCGTTCACATACAGGCTGAAAAGCAGGGAAGAGCTCAATCCACCCTGCCTCACTCCGTAATCCAGCCTGTAAGTGTCCGAAAGCTCATTCGCCCATCTCACCCGGTTCTCCTGATTAAGGTACCAATATTTAAAAAGCGAGGTGAACTCTGGTGGTAGTCCTGTTTGTCTAACCTTTCGCCATAAAATATCATACGGGACTAGATCGAAAGCCCGCGAGAGGTCTAGAAAACAAGCGTAAACAGGGGTGTTTCTGTCCGTATAGTACTTCACAGTGTGTTTCAAGCTTAAGATGGCAGTTTCAGTTGACAATTCAGATCGAAATCCGAACTGCCCGTCGTGCAGCTTAACATGCCTATCAAGATGTGAGTTAAGCACACTGTCAAGCACTTTCGCTATGATGGTAGCTAGCGAAATCGGTCTATAATTACATTTATCAGACACATCCCCCGCTTTTCTTTTGACAACAGGCACCACCAGTGTCCTAATCAGGTCAGGGGGCAGATACGAGTGATTCAAACACAAATTAAAGAGCAGTGCTAAAACCCGAGGCAGATGGTAACCAGCATACCTTAAGTGCTCGATGCTGAGCCCATCGTGACCAGGTGACTTGCCCCTCTTCAATTTACTGATAGCTGCTTTAATATCTTTGGCCAAAATTATTGAAGATATTCTAGTACCGTTAGGCTCAGCATCAAAATCCCGACGTGGCGGTCCCAAGGGCGATCTTACTGCAAATTGGTTTGCAAATATATCCGCAATGTCCTTAGGATTCACAACATTATCGACGCTGACTGGAATGCTAGGCTTAGGAGTAAGTTTATTTGTGCATTTCCAAAAGCTCTTAAAGTCAGCGTTCAAGTGGTGTGTCGCCATTAGATCCATCTTTATTTGATCCTGGTGGTTTTGGCACCACTTGAGCTTACCTTTAAAGATTCTTCGTGAGTCAGCCATTTCATTATAAACTGGACCACTCTTGGGCCTGCCAAACCATACCCAAGTTTCGAACTTTTGCCTAGCAGTCAAGTGAGCGTCTCTCACATGCCTATTCCAACCCGCTATTGGTTTCTTACGGTAGCTTCTTTTTACCGCATAGGTTTCAATAGCAGCTTGTGTTAATCCATTAACTATATCCATATATAAACAATCTATGATATATTTATGATGTAAATTATTACAACTAAAATCCGAACACTTCTGTAACTCACTAGGAAAGTCTATCTTTTTTAAATTCAAGTTACTCAAATCGCTATAAGCATTTATTTGCTCTAAAGTTCTATCTCCCCATTTCACTTTGCAAGTTTCCGCAGCTATCACCGGTATTTTTTGCCTAATTACATTGAAATCGCACTGTATCACCAACGGAAAGTGATCTGACCAATAAACGCCATATTTTACATATATATTTGAAATACACTGGTTTGCAGATTCGGTTACGAAACAGTGGTCCAACCATCGGCTACACCCGTGCGCCTCACTCACAAAAGTATAGGTGTCAATACCTAACCTATTTGTATCCGCACATAGCCAGTCCTGTTCAGCAGAGAAGTCTAAAATATCTTTATAAAAACGCTCACCCGGATGTGCATTAAAGTCTCCAAGGATAAATACCGATTCAATGGCCACCTCTTCCACAATAGCACTTATAGCACCCAAACAGTCCGTGAGCTCTGACACATTATCACTACAGTCCGTTGGCATATACACACTAAAAATCAGTATCGGCCGATCCCGTGTCATGATACGAATTGCAGCAATCCGTGGATTATCGCACTGAATAACAGAAACACACTGAAACACAGATTTACGCCACAGCAGAGCTACACCACCGAACGGCCGACCTTTGAGAATTTCAGCACCAGTATCTACCGCCGACGTTCCTGTACTGCCGAACTCTTCATGTATGCCAGCTAGATACGGCAGGTCGCATGGTAGTAGCCACGTCTCTTGGAGGGCAATAATGTCCGCAAAGCTACATAGTTCCTGCACCCCTTCCAGGGAACGCTTAATGCTCTTACAGTTATATGTCACCACGGTTGCGTTATACATTGTTGATTGGTATATTTCTATTGTGTTTACTATTACTCTCCGGATTCTTATATGGCATAAAGCGACGACATGTTACACCGTCGGGCCATATTTCTGCATCTAGAAAAACATTTAATTTATGTCGGGTGACCATTACTTCATACGCATTAAAGTTTTTCTTAGACTTCATGTTAATTTTCTGAAGCATCACCTTTTCATTTGTTTTTAAGAAAATGTACTCCTCTATGTCCTTTTCTACAGTTTCCTTATGAACGTTAGAAACAAAAAGAGGAATTTTTATCTCAGCTGGTCTAAACTTATCATTCGGCTGGATTATAGCTTTTCCTCTAATGGGATCCGTTCTATTGCGATGCTTTTTTCTCTGTACTACCACCCATTCTTGGCTAGGTTCTTGAGACTTCCATTCATTGTCGGACCCAATTACATTCGCAAAACACTTGCTCACATCCGAACATATTGTTTGCGCAGGCGCATTGGCAACCGCCGCTACGGTGTGAGCGGCGGATTCCGTCAGCTGTGTATTGAGTCGTTTCTCATTTAATTGCATATTACTAGAAGGAACACGCGTCAACGGGCCTTTATCGCTATCACAGCGCGCAAAAGAGACGTTGAACCCCTGCTGAGCGCATGTCTCCCGCGGGAGTGAGGGAGACCGCACAATGCCTGTGGGCTGCTGCACACAGGCATCGTTTTTTTGCACAGGTGAACTATTGTTTGTAACGGACGAGTTTGTTGAAAGATTTAACATGCCAAAAGATCCACAATATGCACCGCGCCTTTTATTTACGTTTTTACCATAATTATCATCTTCCTTTTGCTGTGATAACTCAGTTTTCAATTGTTGTAACTCCTCCGTCGTTGCATACCTCTCCTTTATTTGTGTAACTTCTGATTGTAACAGTATTACATCTTTTAAGAGTCTTGTCACGTCAATATGGTCAAAAGTTACAGGTGGCAACTTGTGGAGTTCTCGAGCAACAAAAATAGGCGTCTCATCTGGCTCCGTATTCTTAAACGCACAAATGATATCGTCTATACTTTTCATATCTTTTTCTTTACGCCGCGCGACATTTTTGACCGTAGTTGTTATTGTTGAAAACAACAGCTCCTTCGCGACACTTATTTCCAGTGCAGTAAAACCACTCACACATAATTTAACTATACTTTCTTCGTCCATTGTATCTATTTTGTTTTGAATAAAACAAAGCACTTCGTTAATAACTACATTGCATTGTGAGCACTTTAATATCTTCGCGGAGCACGCCATTTTACCTCTGTACGCGTCAAAGGCTCGCGCGAGACTGTCGCGCGACAATGTCGGACACATTTTTGTTAAGTTTTGTAACAATTATTGTCTTAAAATTTATTAGGCCTAATCTCAATATCATTATTATATCAGCTGATAGATCATCAATTCAATCAATGAAATGGACGTCAATCGGCCATTTGACGTCTATCGACCTCTTGTTGGCATTTTAACCCTCAACGGGCCTACGCCAGCTATAACCAGCAAGCGGCTCCCTGTGATAAGTTTTATGTTGTTAATTCAACACGTTGTAACACTCTTATTTATAACATACGTCACGTGAGAAATATAGATGTGTAAAATAAATTTTATTTTCAATATATAAAAGTGTATCGCATATTATAAGAAGAGGGCGTCAGAAACACCACGTGCCCCGTAAAGCTGTCCTATATAAAGTGCGTGAGTTCATGCCAAGTAGCACCGAAACTAAGCCGTAAAACACGTGAAAATTCTTCTTTATGGCGTTACAAGACCCTGGAGTATGGTGCAGATTACTATTCCCATTTTATAAATGTCAACGCTTCAAAGTCAAGAGGGTAAAGATTTTACTTAGGGTTGTCACTTCCTACATATAGTCTATATGGTGCTATACAAATCTGTCAAAGCTATTCTGTGAATCAATTATTGTGTAAATAAATATTTAATTAATAGCTATAAAAATAAAATTAGTACGTAGTAGTTATGTTCACTCAAGGGAACTTGTACGTAAACTCGTACTTTCTATACAGTCAAACTGTCTATTGAACAGTCTACTCGTACATTCAGTCTTTAAATGATTTATCTTCTAAAGAGAAGTTGATTGTACTGAAGTGGTTTAGAAAAATGAAAATTAGGAAAATCCTAATAAGACGCACAAAGTGTATGTGTGTAATTATACGTACGTGTTCAATATAATATCTTTTTTTTTAATGCCTACAAGTTGGCCCTTGATTGCTATCACACCTGATGTTAAGTGATGATGCAATCTAAGATGGAAACGGGCTAACTTGTTAGGAGTAGGATGAAAATCGAGATCCCTATCGGTTTCTACATGACATCGTACCGGAACGCTAAATCGCTTGGCGGTACGTCTTTGTCGGTAGGGTGGTAACTAGCTACGGCGAAAGCCTCCACCAGTCAGACCAAGACAAATTTAGAAAAATCTCAATCTGCCCCGCCGGGAATCGAACCCAGGACCGCCGCCTTATAAATCCACCGCGCATAACACAGCGCCACGGAGGTCGTCGGAAAAAAAATGTTCCTTATCTTTTGATAAGGAAAAATTCATTATACCATTTATACATTTATGGTATATATTCAATTAAATAAAGATAACGCTTAAACCAAATAGGAGCACTAGTTTTTAGAATATATAGGATTATGATATTTAGGAGAATATATTTTTAGGAATAAGTTCACGTAACAGTTTACAGGATTTTTTTTCTAAAAGTCGGTTAAAAATCAACATATCATCAACCCTAATAGTTAAGAATAAATAACAGTCTCGAATGGGGAGCTCGATCTCGGTTTATGAGATCGACAAACGCGAAAAATATTCAAATCGTAGGCGGCGGCGCTGGAGACAATCTCGAATTAGCTAACGTAGATAGCTTACTTTTTTTACGCAAGCGGCATAATCCAAGGCTTTTAATGTATTGGGTAACGTTTTACAGGTATCATACTCAATAATTCCTCTTATAAATAATTTAGCGAATGTTTCCAGTGTAGGATTTATCATCATCATTCTCATCCTTAGGATGACTAGGTAGACCAAATTCAAAACCTTCATCTCAAATAAACAGCAGGTAAAACTTGTTTTCATAGATTTTTCAAGTGTTTAAAGATAATTCAGTCGTCGTTTTGTTCGTGATAAAAGCCAAAAACAAAACGCTGTTATTATGTTATTTATTATTTAAACACATACCATCAAATAGGTTCGGTGATCTAGATAATGGTTATTTAATGGATATTCAAGTGTGGGTCAAATAAACGTTTACCCTTTGCCCTATGAGGTGAAAGCTCTGCTACATGCTAACATTACGTTAATTTGTATATTTGTAAGAAGGCATCCTGTAGTAACAGTGCGTGTTGCCAATGATGACCTACGGATCCGAATCTTGGTCGCTGACTGCGGGCTTCATAAGAAGGCTCAGAGTCACTCAGCGGGAGATGGAAAAGGCAATGCTCGGAGTATCTCTGCGTGATCGAATCAGAAATGAGGAGATCCGCAGAAGAACCAAAGTAACCTACATAGCTCAGCGAGCTCAGCGAGTCGCAGAACTGAAGTGGCAATGGGCGGGGCACGTAGTTCGAACAGCTGATGGACGTTTGGGGCCCAAGCTTGTAGATTGGCGACCCCGCACCGGAAAGCGCAGCGTTGGTCGACCCCCAACCAGGTGGACTGACGACATCAAACGTGTCGCAGGGAGCCGCTGGCAACAGGCGGCTCGGGATCGTTGTGTTTGGAAGTCCCTAAAAAAGGCCTATGTCCAGCAGTGGACGTCTACAGGCTGGTAATGATGATGATGATGATGATGATGATCATCCTGTAACATGCTTGATGTCATTAGTCCTAGTGCCGAGTTGACCAACGCTGCGATTTCCGGTGCGAGGTCGCCATTCTAGCACCTCGAGACCTCATTGTCCATCAGCATTTTAAACTATGTGCCTCGCTAATTACCACTTCAAGTAAGCGACTTGTTGATATGATGATAAATATTATGTTACAGAATTATTTGTAGTTCGTAATCTTCGTAGGATCGTCTTTTTTATATTTATTTATTTATTTATTAAGGAACACCAACAACTGATACACTAATTACATGTTAATATACATTTATACAATGGTAACTTCCGCAAATGCTCAGCTTATTACAGGAGTCCACAACGTTCACAATATAATGTAAAATAAAATAAAATAAAATACAGCTGTCTATATACACCAAGTCTACAATATTAATCTAGGCAAAATACAATTATAAAATAAAAGAAAAGTAAAAACTAAAAGCTAAAACCTAAGAAACACTAAATAACAAAACAAAGTAAGAGTAAACAATATTAATTACAACAAATATGCAAATGTCAAAAATAGGAATTTATTCATTAATTTTACATGTCAAGGATTATTACTAGGTGGTATATTAAAGTAATGATAACGTTTTCTCAGATCTCCGGAATAGAATACGAGTTTATAGTCACAAATGTTAGAAGCTCAATTATTACTTTTAAGATATCATTCGTTTTTAATATGACCTGAGCATTTCTAAATTTGTAAGAGGTAATACTCGGGTAAGAAACTTTTCCTCTTCTTTGAATGGTTTGGCTCTAGAACTCGCACAATCTTGTGTGTGCTTTAAAAGAAATTCATGGTTAACTTATAAATAGATTTAAAATATTACTGTTAGTAATCATGTTGCTGTTCTTGTTTTTACAAATATGTCACGACATGAAATCCATCACATCGTTCCAACAATCATTAGTATAAAATTCTCTTGTATTATTCATAAAATATACGCTCGGGTTTGTCAAACGAAATAAGCTACCAAAAAGGTGTCCAAATAAAATATTAAAAGGACAAATCACAAAATTATTTCCCGCGATACAAGCTCAACAAAGGCGCCTCACATCCGAAACTCACCCCTGACGGATGCGATATGGAGACATCGCGAAAATATACGGCGTTCACATTGATATACGTAATTAAAATCAAAGATACACAAGTACCATTGCCTAAATATTGTTAGACTTTTACATAGCACGCTTACGATCTACAATAGGTACATAACCTTAAGGTCTACAATTAGGAGACGAGCACGAGCGGAGCCGCTTTGTTCGTCGTTGTTTAAGGCGTCAGCTGTGGACGTATAACTAGCCTCAAACAAGCACTGTCATAAAACACCTGTGTGTTCGTCAAAAACCGAGAATTTGCGGAGCACTGTCATACACAAGTCGAACGCAACACATTTGCTCCTTCGGTGCTCTTAGGTCTGTCCACACCACACTAATTTGTGTTCAGTTTATGTTTGGCTCGTGTTAGGCACCACATACCTTTAATTCACCCTAGCTTCCGCCCGCTGTAAAGTATCAACCATACAGTCCAAACTAATCATTTATAGTCTTGTTCCTGTTAGCTTTATCCATAGGTTATAAAGGTTAAATGGATATTTGGCTTAGTTTATTATAGACAGCTGTTTAGTAATAGTAGCAAGCATAATAGAAAATAATAATTTCTGCATCTGGCGACATCTGGAGACTCAGGAATTGTAAAACACCTTGTTAATATGCGTATTTAATTATTTTATATATTCTTAGATTTGTATTAAAAGGACTTCGTAATAATTTTACAGATAATAATCACCTTTTTGGAACTGAATACTTATTAACAATTGAAATATTTTATATTAATGAGTCCTGACTTGTATACAATGTCATTTACTTCTTTATTTCAAACGTAACTACTAAATACCAAACATTTAACGTATCTCATATTTGGTATATCAATGAGCGTTACAGGAAACGAATACAAATACAAAATAAAAATAAATGTACGAGAGAAATTTCTGGAAGGAAATGAGAAAAACCATACGCTCAACACCAACCCACAGGGGATAGGGTTGGTGCGCGGCCCGCTGCTAACATAATGCCGATAGAATTAAAGAAATGGTACACGCTTGGTGGAATTTATAAGCAATTACGTTAGTGAGAATTTATGGAATTCTGGTTTGAGCATAAATCAAATAAGGGTCGTGTCTATAATACAGCTATTTGAAGCATTTTTTCTTTTGAAAACATTTCGATTCATAAAATTACGATAGTATTCCATACGATATTATTATAAAAAGATATCTTGTCTATAAATAGCAGAGCTTCTTGTGATAGAGTTCTTACGAAGTTGTACTATCCCAATGATGATTTTCTGCGGCCAAACGACATTACTAAACTCCAGTCTGAAGGGCACGGTTTTCGATGTTATTATAGGTATGTGGCTTAACAACTCAGCCATAAGTTGACGTAGCCAGGACAGCATTCACTAGTACGTATTCTTTGCATCTGCGAAATATTACTTTGTTATAGGCGATACATTTCTACTTGACCTTAAGTAGCACTCACTCACAAATAGGCCAGTATCAATCACTTAAAAAAAACACGTCAACCTAAAGAATAGATGTTAAGCATCATAAACCTATAATTACACCAAAAGCCTTATTTTTGAGACCGGAAAAAAGTTATTCTTAGCAGTAGGTACATATAGGCAAGTAGTATTCTAGAGCTCCATCACAAAAAATCTACTAATACTAATAGAAATGACTATTTTTTCCAGTCCCAAAAAGCTGTTTACTCTACAGAATCAGAATCAGATGTCCCACCAGTGGATAGAAGTAGGTACGAGCTCAAGATCGTAATCTCGGTGACAGTGTGACAAAGAGCAAAGACTCAAAGCTGGCTTTGTCTTCACTAGTGTAAACTGTAATTTTCTACTATCAAAATATAAGCGTAAAATGAACTTTATTACCTCAACATAAAGTTTAAATTGAGTGCTGTTCATTACTATTTCACAATCTTTTCACTAAGAACGCTGTTTGTAGCAAAGTTGATGGAATTATGCTTTAAAACAAGATAGATTAAGCTTATTTTACTTTGATTTTTACTTTCGATACCAACGAATCAACGTTTAACATACAAACTGACATAGAAACACGCATAGCTACGAGATCGTTTTTGAAGTCGGTTTAAAATAAACTTAACGTTAATAATTAAAAATGGTTTAATAGGTAACTTTCTTCAAAAAATGTTGGAAGGGGAGGACCTAGGCGAATGTTCCTGGACCAAATTCAGGACATTTTAAAAAATGGCCAGGTCAAGAGTACCCTAAACCGACGATCTTGAATGAAAAGATTAATGAGAGTGGAAGTATGCAAGGACCGTGGCAAATGGAAGGATGTAGTCTCTGCCTACCCTATGGGAACGAGGCGTGATGCTATGTATTTGTATGTATTCTTCAAAAATCTCTCGGATTTTAAAAATCAGTACTTCAGTGGAACACAATTGATCCTAATTATTAGACTTGTTTCCGAGATCCCAATATATTTATTATCACTACACAATATTATAAAAACAAAGTGTATATGCCTGTCTACCTGTTCGAGATAAACTCAAACATTAATGAACGGATTTTCATGCGGTTTTCATCGCCATAGTCTTTTGTAAAACCACAAAATCAGACTGTATGGATAGTTGTATGTACGGCAGTAGCTGCCGTGCATGTCGCTACATATAAATATGAGCGTGCGCGTCTGTTTGTAACCGCAACTGAGTCAGTACGGCGGCGGTCGCCCTTTGTCAGATTGTGGCTCTGGATCTGCGAGGATTAACTGGGCTCTAGTTCATGGGCTATATTAAGTGTCTCTAATAGTGATAGCGATTTATCCGTTTATGATTTAGCTATCATTATGACTAGTTGATTGTGTAGACAGTGATAGACATGGCTTTGTGTGTGACAAGTGATTTTTATAAATATTATAGGATTTAAATGCACAATTATATTGTGTATGGTAATTAAATCACAGCAACGTTTCAGGGGTTTATTGCAAGTGCAGAAGCTCTGGTAGAATGTCTAGAACCAAGTGGATGATGGGGCAATTCTCTAAATCATTTTTCTACAATAATGGGACATCGGCTTAAAGACATAATATATGGTAAATGACATGCTAAACGTATTCTCAACTCTCAAGTGATACCTGCATAATGTAATTTTTTAATAATTTTCTTGATAGCGTAGTTACCTTAGATCTTCTCTTATTAAGGTAATTCCCCGCTGGCGAATTAATAGTTCATACTATTATATTTTTAAACTCTACTATATTTTTATACTTCATATTCCATATTATCGTCAATCTTTAACGTAATGTGACTGTTTCACTTGAGTACACGTAATATACGCTCAGTCAAAATTAATATCTGCAGAAGTATTTAAGTAAACAAAGGGTTGGTTTGAGACCAGTATAATATAAAATTCATTTGTATAGCTGTCTTGTTAACCGCATCAAAATTTCAACTGACCACAAAATTAAATTCTTTGTTCTGTTACATAACCGTAGCAGATTTTTTTATTCTGGGAAATGATTACTGTAATAGCTATGTGAAAATTTAATTGACAACTTCAAGCTTGATTATTTTTTGACATAAGAAATCAGGTATTGACTGAGACAGATTCAATTTAGAAAATACAAATCTCTGAATTGATCTAACCTGGGAATTGAACTTAGGACTTTTCGTTTATAACTGAAGGGCGACAAATAATTCATAAAGTGATGATGATGATGCCTCAAAGCCGATTTCGGCTACAGCGACGCTTCTGACTCCTCAAGTCTGGGTATTAGAATCTAGACTTTGATGGTTAGTCCTCTGGTGAGCTTTCCAGTGACTAATGTACCCTATTTTAGCTGTAAAGGTGCGACCACATAGGGCACAAGTTAGCACACCGTTACATTCATAAAGTATCAAACGGATGAGATAAAGTCTCCAAAACTAACCAAGTGTGAACTAAGCTTAAAGTTCGCGCCTACTCTTATAGAGTATGGTTTTTATTTCTTTTTGAATTTACATAATGATATTTTTGTCGCGCCACTGCGCTGAGATTTACTGCGCAAATCTCAGGGGTGAGGCACCGGGGTACGGAATTTGAACGTATAAATCAAACATAGTAACTGTACTATGAAACGCTATGAAAGTATTGTTTGGTGCTTTGCTTATGTACTTACAAATCGACGTGTTCGAATTCATTACTTAAATTCAAATTTAAATTAAAAAGTATTTTGAAATATACCTAATTTTAGGATATTTTAATAACTCAAAAACGGCTCGGAAGTATAAGTAGGTTTTTGCGCTTACTCAATAAAGCAGCATTGCAATGTTCCGATCTGAAGGTTTGCTGGGTATATTATAGCATGACGATTCTATAACTAAACTTAAAGTCTGAGTGTCAACTTCGTCTCTATATCTTTAAATCTATTTATAGTGCCTTGTTAGACAGAGAGAGACGGAATGTTCGCGACTCCGTTCGTGATAAATTCTGTTTTGTAAAAGTTCAAATGTGCTTTCCCAGGCTCTGAACTGTCTCTGTGACAAATTTTTCAATATTAATTTAAATCTGTTTAGTAGTTTAAACGTAATTGAATAACAAACAGAGTAACTTTTGCATTTATAATATTAGTATAAATTTTTATTTTCATTTCAATTCAGCTGAGTAACGACGGACAGCATAAAAAAAAGCATAAAAAAAACAAAAAAAAAATTAAGTCCATGATGTTATTTCAAAACACATCGCTAACCTCCCAAAAACACTGGCCTTACATTAAAACTTTCAGTTCCAAAAATCCCATGTACCACGGGGGACGTAAAGTTTCATCTTTGTGCCGCCACACAGCTTTTAATCAGCAGCGCATAAAAACAGTTTTCACAGATGGCTTCAACGATATTGCCTGTACATGCATCGTGTACTAGGATGTGTTACTGGTAAACTGTGATGGTCAGGCACTTTACTTAATATCTAGTTAAAATTAAAGTTAATGAGCTTTATTATTTTCAAATGAACAAGTATTTGAATGTTAGACTAAAGCAGGCGTTACATTGCGACAGTTCATATTTTATTTAGTTTAGTATTTTCAGGAATAAATCGGCGAATTCGGAGTATCTTTAGTAATTTTTGACTCTATAACATTTTTGATCTTCCATAATATAATTTGGAAAGTAGCAAAATAATTTAGCTAACCGTATATCTCGTAAACGAGTCAGGATAGCTTAAATATAAAAATATTTAAGATAACAGCGGAGGAGGTTCTTAACCGACGAAAAAACGCCTGCATAACTTTTTATAGAGATTGTCCGATTTTGATCATTCTTTTTTTATTAGAAAGGGCATACTTCCAAGGTGGTCCCATTGTCAACATGTTAGGATCGGTTGATGATATCCTGGGGAATTTATTATTGAAGGAACTCTTCAAATTTTGGAGGCACGCTTACAGCGATTTCGGTTTTTGTCTCGGTATCGGTAGCTTTTTGGCTACTTGTGCCGTATAATATAGTATGACAGTATAGTATGAGTACGTTACGTGGCGATAAATCTCTAAAAAGTAAGAAATAAAAATTTTTAACAAAAAATAGAACCGACTTAAAACGCACTAAAAAGTAAAAAATAACTGTGTCATTTAGTTGCTTTAATTTACTTAAGCATATCTAGGAGTCGGTGCCAGCCAAGATTTCTACTTTAAGGACGTTATCTAGAACCCACAAACTGCTTTACTACGTAAAATAAATGTTCTTTAAACTTGGCTGGCACCGACTTCATAGATATGCTTAAGTAAATTAAAGCAACTAAATGACACAGTTATTTTTTACTTTTTAGTGCGTTTTGAGTCGGTTTTATTTTTTGTTAAATTTTTTTTTGTTCTGTGGTTACATCTTTAAGATACTCGCATTAAATACTCGTACAGAAAAGCATACGGAAAAGCGTTCAGTGTCCGTCGTTATTTTTTCTGTTGTGATAAGTTTTAGACTTATGTCATAATAATTAGAAATGTATTTTCTATTTTTGAAGTTTTGTTAAAATAATTTTAACTAAATTTATATTTTCACATGTGTAAATAGAACAACAAAGTTTTTAAATTTAGTGATAAATTAAGTAGTACAAAATGTACTAGTACTGAGATATGCGAAAATACGCAGGGGTTAGAGGCTTGGTAGACGGTTTGAGCAAATTAAATAAGTAAACAATATTTCCAAAAAATAATTTTTAATTCGCATTTCACACACTCCCTGCAACATATGCATCAGGTGCATGCGAATATGCGAATCTCACTTTTGATCCGTGCAATTTGTCGCGTGAACGAATTCCCGTGTACAAAATTCATTCATATTCAATTTCACTACGAAAATATTGTGCCCATCGCGCGCAATGATTGTTTATTGTTCATACAAATGTCCTTCCCGTTATATAGCCGTTATATGACCAATATAGCGCCGCGGTATTATAATGGCTCTTAATATAATTATAATAATGGTGTCGTAAATAGATATTACTGAATACATTTAAAGCTCCGATTGTGTTGTATGTAATTGGATATGGTATTAATGGTGAATGTTGAGACTTATTATAATTTTGTTTATCGTAATTTTCAGCGGCCGAATTAAAGGTGTTAATAACTGTATTACGGTCACACTGGGAATAAAGTAATTTATGGCTGGATAATATTATTGAAGCTTTCTTTTAACTTAATCTGTCGATGTTTTAGGGGATTTTTAAAGCTAACGGAACCTTCTCTGCAGTGCTTTGAAAACATGGCAAAAAAGCTCTGTATTACTTTTCATTT
Organism: Mycalesis mineus; assembly: GCA_034621355.1. Taxonomy (NCBI): domain Eukaryota; kingdom Metazoa; phylum Arthropoda; class Insecta; order Lepidoptera; family Nymphalidae; genus Mycalesis; species Mycalesis mineus. Next base: position 16,086,630 of record CM067889.1, on the reverse strand, counting down.
TTATGAAACATGGGCGTCAATTGTTGTCACCGAAGTACTCAATAGTTGCTCTTTTAAAATAATATAGTTACAATAACAATACAAATTATTATTGTTAATCAAGTCGAGATTACTATACGAACGATGAATTACTTAATGGCAAACATGCTTGCTGGCCATTGGATCAGAATTCACCTATTCAAAATACACAGGAAGTAAAGAAATTGCAATCATTACATAGTATAAAATAAAATCGCTTTCTTCTGTCTGTCCCTATGTACGCTTAAATCTTTAAAACTACTCAACCGATTTTCATGCGGTTTTTTTTTATCAGACAGTGTGGTTTATGTGTATAATACGTACATAATATGGCAGAAAATAAGGCATTTTTTGCGCTTACATTGCAAATAAAGTATTGCACATCTTAAAGAGGTCAACAAAAATGTTCGTGATGGTATATGTCTATCTCTTAGGGATAACCCACAATAACCATTTTTTATCTTTTGAAGTGATTTTAAGCAATACGTATTAATCCTTATTTAAATAAGTATCTTAAATACTTTGTGCATTCAATATAGATCACTTTTGCTAATTACAGCATGATAATTTAAGTAAATATTTTCCAAGGTATATAATATTCAAAACGCAGAAACAGCGAGCGTTTGGAAACTGCGCAGGGCTTGCGTTTTTTAGTACAATTTAGTACCAGTATTGCACCCGTGCGAAGCCGTTAAAATTAAAGGCGGGTCGTTAGTTAAAAATAATCATTGTAAACAAAGTAGAGAAAATATCAACTGTTGGGCTTCTAGCCAGCTGATCTCAGCCGATTTATCTGGTCGAATCTGTGGTAGAGTCACTACAAACATACATATATTTGACTTTTCAGAAGGGTTTGTAAGCTAAGTCTACTTATAATACTTTGGCTAGTGGCTGCCGCTGAGGCTTGTTACCAGCCTATTAAAAAAGATGTAGTGCCAAGCGATTTAGCGTGCCGGTACGATGTTGTGTATAAACCAAAATGGGTTTGGTTTCATTCTACTCCTAACACGTTAGTTTGCTTCTATCTTACCTTCATCTTTTTTTTATTTTAATCATCACTTGTTATCCGGTCTAATTGTAGTCAACTTGTAATAAATGAAAAATATTTTTAAAAATTTTTTATAACATAATGATATTGATTCTTCTTCTTATTTGAAGAAAGCGGAGTCTTCAAGCAACGTCAATTAAAACTGGATTTAAATGCAAGTTACCAATAGGACGGCAAGTCTCAGCCGATGATAATGATAGTTTACGCAGTGCGGCATCGAGCCGTGCGTTCGTTGGGCAGCGTCGCGAGGGAGTCATAAACATACAACTTTAATGGGACTGCAAATACTGTACATAGTCTATATAAGTGTTATACCAATTGCCTTTAAAGTAATATATAAAATATCTTTTTGACTTAAATGGAAGGCCAGTCTATAATATCAGATTATGTTACACAGAACATGCAAGATAAACGTACAATGCGCTGTATTCATCACCCAAAAGTACGTACTAATTTCAGCAGCAAGCTGTACGGAACACAGCTTTGTTGCTAGATGGCGAATCGCATTATCATCTCAGAATAAGCTTCCACGAAGAACCTGATTAATATTGTTATAGACACTTGTTAAAATCTAGACGTATTAATCATATACATTTACTAAAACCAGTAATAAAGTATTTAGCTATTCTGTGCTCCAAATAAACTTTTAGTAGGGAAGTTTGTGGTAGTATACATACTCTTGTGCCTCTGTAAACTAAGTCCCGTCTTTATTTTTAACAATTGATAGTGATTGATACAAGAATAAACTGTAATCCTAAAAACAATCATTGGAGCAGTATGGTGGAACCATGTTCTATGTCCACATTTCCATTAGGAGAGAGGATTATACGTGTAGTGGCCCGGTAAAATAGGCTGATGATGAAAAACTTAAATCTCACTTGCAACTTGATCGTCACTCTAATCGAGTTGTCTGTCATTTTAGCTATTTTTCAGTGGACCGTTCGTTTGATGAACCTTTCAGAAAGCGTGGGTAGTGTGCTCACGTGTATGTAAAACTAGAACGTTTCTCGCTCGCTTGCGACACTTTGATAAATGCCCCGCGCTGCAAACTGTCGCAATGCGTACGGTGGCAGCCACTGCATGCAATGCTTTGTGATCACTCGATCGGGACTTGCAAATCGAGTTTGTCTGCTTTTGTCAACACTGGTTCTCGCACTATATCAAAAATTTTTTGTAATGCCTTTTTCTACTCATATTTCATAACATACTCAATACGAAATCTTAAATTATATATTCGTCGCTTCATTCTTCAGATATTTACCAAGTAGTCCCTTTATCTTACAGGCAACCTCGCACGAGTTCAGAGATGTATATATTTTTTTTTTTTTTTTTTTACAACCTGCTTTACCTCACTTGCAACTGTTTCATTCCTTTGTCGTTGCGTGGCAACGAGCGCACACACCTATTAAAAAATGGCGAAACGTAGTGCACAACAGAAGTTGGAAAAATATAAACGTAAGATTAGAAGATTAGAAAAGAATAAGGAGAAAGATTGGCATCGGATACGACGACGTATAGATTCATCTGAAGATGAACACGTTGCGGGTTAGTTTACTTTATTATTACCCACTAAAAATCGCGATTGACTGCGAGTCAATTGTGATAACATAATTAGCTGCGAGCTAATTATGAGTCATGTCTCATGACAACTAAGTAGAAAATATGTGTAATCTGAAATAGATATGCACAGAAACTACAAATTACAAAAAAAAAAAAAACCAAACGTGTGCTATACCCATTTTTTCGACCGCTCAAATATCGTAATATGTTTTTGTAGATACGAGCGACGTCGAACCACAAGAGGGTCCATCTACTCTTCTTTACGAAGAAGGCACTAAAAATCGCGATTGACTGCGAGTCAATTGTGATAACATAATTAGCTGCGAGCTAATTATGAGTCATGTCTCATGACAACTAAGTAGAAAATATGTGTAATCTGAAATAGATATGCACAGAAACTACAAATTACAAAAAAAAAAAAAAAGGCAAACGTGTGCTATACCCATTTTTTCGACCGCTCAAATATCGTAATATGTTTTTGTAGATACGAGCGACGTCGAACCACAAGAGGGTCCATCTACTCTTCTTTACGAAGAAGGCCCGCCAGTGGCAGCTCCTGCCCTGCAGGAAATATCAGACATCATATCGGATGCGGCGGTCCCGTCAGCGGAGTCAACCTCGGTGACTTTAGACCCGGAGCTACTATCTGCGTCGGGCTACTATCTTCTACATCGAGTACGCCAGATTTCGGAGAAGAGGTCCACGAGAGCTTAGCTAGTCTGTGGACCCCCCTACTGAAGAAAGGGTTGGCTAAAGATGATAAAGATAAGCTTATGAAAGAACATCTTATACCCACCAATTGCAAATTATTGCAAGCTCCGAAGTTAAATGTGGAAATTTCTGCCGCCGTATCAGATATAGTTAGAGGACGAGACAAAAAATTGTTTAATTTTCAACAACAATTAGGAAACGGTACCGCAGCAATAAATAAAGCAATGGACAATTTGCTCAAATCAAATAATAAAGTTCTTGCTTTAAGACATTTAAGCGACGGTTGTCGCTTGTTATCTGATTTGCATCACTCTTTGACCAAAGATAGAATAAAATTAATAACCCCAAGTCTGGAAAAGAACTTCCTACATGTCATTCAAGACTCAGAACGGGATGATACTCTATACGGTAACTCATTATCTGAAAAAATAAAAGCCAGTAAGGCCATTGAAAAACAAGGATCTCAGATAAGAAAAACTATAATAAATCAGAACAACAAGCCGCCGGTCACACACTCTGTCAACCAGGGAAACTGGCCAGGACCTCCTCGCTACCCGTCCAACAGGGGGGGGCGGGGAGGTCAAAGGAGACCACCAGTGACGTCACGTCGGTCATTTCCATCGCAGTCTCAAGCGACAGCGAAGAGATCCTACGCATCGAAAACTCGTGCGCCACAACAAAAATAACTCAGGTACATGCAGGCAGAATAGGGTTTTTCTTTAATTGTTGGCGTCAGATAACGAGGAACACTATCGTGTTATCATGGATAAAACACGGTTTTAAAATTTCCATTTGTTCTCGAGTCAATCAGCCTAATGCACCACTGTCTAACTTCACTCTCGATGAGGCTATAGATATGCATATGGCAATTAATAAATTATTGGAACTAGGGGCTATATCACGTTGCACCGCAACTCATGACCAGTATATATCGAAAATATTTTTAGCACCTAAAGCTAAGGTAGGCAAGCGGTTTATTTTAAATTTAAAATCACTAAATAAATTAATTACAAAAACACATTTTAAAATGGAGGATTATAGGACGGCCGCAAAATTAGTTCCCGAAGGCGGGTTTTTAGCTACAATTGATCTAAAAGAAGCCTATTTACTAGTTCCTATATGCGCATCCGATCGAAAATACTTACGGTTTAATTTTCAAGCTCCTTATTCTGACAGTTTATGTACATTCCAGTTCAATTCTATGCCGTACGGCTTATCCGTAGCACCAAGAGTGTTCACAAAAATTATGAAAGAGGTTATGGCCTGTTTTCGGAAACAGGGACACAAATCTGTAATATATCTAGATGACATATTATGTGTAGGTAATGATTACGAGGAATGTATAACCAATGTACGCGAAACCCTAAAACTTTTAGAATGTTTAGGTTTCGTAGTTAATTGTGAGAAAAGTTCATTAAAACCATCTCAAAAATGTAAACTCTTAGGATTTATATATAACACACATAATATGTCTTTATCATTACCTATGGAGAAACGCAACAACATTCACCAGTTAGTCAAACGTTTTTTAAGTTTTACAAAATGTACAATTCGCGAGTTTGCGCAATTAATAGGGATCTTGGTAGCAGCTTGTCCAGCAGTTCGATACGGCTGGCTTTATACAAAATTGTTAGAACGGCAGAAATACCTAGCATTACAACAACATAATAGTAATTTCGAACATGAGATTATCATTTCTCAAATGGTCCTAGAAGACCTTAACTGGTGGCGTAATCATATTTTTACATCTTTGTGTCCTATAAGAAATCAAAGTTATAGAAAAGAAATATATTCAGATGCCTCTAGAATAGGTTGGGGTGCTGTCTGTAACGGTGCAAAAGTCCATGGTAATTGGAAAGCCGTAGAGATGAAGCACCATATAAATTACTTAGAACTTTTAGCCGTATTTTTATATTTAAAAAGTTTCGCCAGTAATGACGACAACTGTACAATATTGCTGAAAGTAGACAACACCACAGCAATTAGTTATATAAACCGCCTAGGGGGAGTCCAATTCCCGCATCTAAACGATCTGGCCAGGTGTATTTGGCAGTGGTGCGAGCAGCGTAATATTTGGTTGTTCGCTTCTTTCGTAAATACTAAAGACAATTATGCTGACGCAGGATCTAGGAAGATCAACCCTGATACGGAGTGGGAGTTATCAGATCACGCTTATAATATTATTAAAAGACACTTTGGCTGCCCTGAAATTGACCTCTTTGCTTCTCGCTGCAATACCAAATGCGACTCGTTTGTTTCCTGGAAACCAGAACCAGATGCTTACGCTGTAAATGCTTTTACGGGAACACCACCCCCTGCACACCAAAATTAATCTGGGTGTCGCGAAGCTTTGCGGACGGCATTCAAACGCCGGGGAACCCCGCCCGACTCGTTAAACCTCATGATGGCTTCGCTAGCAGACAACACTATCAAACAGTATAACGTGACATTGAAGCTTTGGTGGCAGTTTTGTTCATCACACAATATTGACGTTTTTGGTGGTTCAAAAACATCGGTTATTTCTTTTCTAACCGAGAAATTCAATAAGGGTGTTCATTTGGTTCCCTCAACAGCCATCGTTCCGCTCTGTCTTTGATTATGGATTTTAACGTAGGTTCCGATGATTGTATAAAACGATTACTGAAAGGAGCTTATAAACTGAAGCCTCATAAGCCAAAGTATACTTATACTTGGGACCCACAATTAGTGCTTAATTATGTGTCAAATTGGTACCCAAACTTGGAGTTAAGTATCGATAGAATTACCAAAAAATTAGTAATTTTATTAGCACTTTGCACAGCCCATAGGGTACAAACATTATCTCTTATTAAATTAAATAATATATCAATTACTTCAAATGGGGCTAAGATAGCGATAACAGACATTGTTAAGACGTCCGCTCCGGGACGAGATCAGCCAGTTTTATTCCTACCCTTCTTTCGCGATAATGAAAACATATGTCCCGCTTCAGTCCTCAAGGATTATATTTTTGTAACAAAAAATATTAGGACCACGAATATAGGAAACCTCCTAATAACTTATAAGAAACCACATAAAGCCGCCACAGCTCAATCTATTAGTCGATGATTTAAGCAGATGCTGGCAGAAAGCGGCGTGGACGTGTCCACGTTCAGTGCACACAGCACGCGACACGCAGTCACATCGGCCGCTCGCGCAGCCGGACTTAGTGTGGACACAATAAGAAAGACAGCGGGCTGGACCTCCACGTCCTTAGCCTTTGCCCGATTTTATGACAGGCCAATTTCGAATGATGACGATTTTGCAAACGCAGTTGTTTCCTGTAGTTGATTAACTAATTACAAAATAGTTAGCAGTTATTGTTAATTCTTATAATAATTCGAGTGTTTAATTGTGATTTTGTTTACGTTTCGTTTTCATAAATAAAAAGATATGTATATTACCAGAACAAAACTTGTCTCTCTGAAAATCTACTTGGTAAATATCTGAAGAATGAAGCGACGAATATATAATAAATGATCAAACGAACTTCCTGAAGTGAAGTTCGATCATTATTATATGAGTCGCTTCATTCGAAGATATAAGAACCCTCCTCACCCATTATAAAACCACATTTCATAAAGTTCTGTGCTTTTAACCCTAAAAGTTTTGTTCATAACGTATCTCTAAAAGAATGTAACAGTTGCAAGTGAGGTAAAGCAGGTTGTAAAAAAAAAAAAAAAAATATATACATCTCTGAACTCGTGCGAGGTTGCCTGTAAGATAAAGGGACTACTTGGTAAATATCTTCGAATGAAGCGACTCATATAATAATGATCGAACTTCACTTCAGGAAGTTCGTTTGATCATTTATTATAATACAAAACTATCCATTCCAATACATAATTTTTTAATTATCATTACAAAGTGAGTAAACAGTGCTATAATAAAACTGTACATAAGCAACTGGAACAAAATCAATCGTGTTACAGTAGTGGTCCATATTACTTGACAGTGGCATGTATAACTATAAACACCTACACCTACGTAAACAGCCACACCTACGTAAACTTGTTGGTAACTGAAAAACCGTCGCTTATAAAGACACCAATACGCTGGGATTGAAAGGAGCACTCTCTATAAAGTAATATAATAAATGAAAAACAGCGACTATACTAAAGCCTAACTCGATTGAGAATGCCTGTCAACAAACAAATTTAAAATGAAGGTAGAAAATGCAACACATTTCATGCCTAATAAATTTAAAATTATGTTTTGGTTTTTTATAAAATCTTATTTAAAAGATGTTGAATATATTAATTAGTTTTAAGCTTACTTATCTAATTTATTGTCATGAATTCGTCATTAACAAGTTAATTTAAAAAATTAGGTGTAAACTGACTAGTGATTTCTACCTTCAATTTTAATTTGTTTGTTGACAAGCATTCTCAATCGAGTTTGGCTTTAGTATCTGTAGTTTATGTAATTGCAAATATATTTTTGGTCTGTGGAGCAATTAAAAGTGTTATTTATGAATTGTCTCTTTGACCTAATGGTTATCATGTAGCTTCCAGTCTAAATTCCGTGTGGGGCTTTGAAATATTTAAGTGTACAATTTTTTCCAATTTCTTAGTAATAATTCGGGGAGTAGGTAACCTGGTAGAGAGAGATATACTCCCATTCCAGCGGAAAGCATTTCTAACTGTCGTTCTCGGCAATCATCATTAACATTTTTAACTGATCGTTAGAAGAATCAAAGCCTACAAATAGCGCAGCGTGGATGCCTGATCGTGTAATGAGACGTACACAAATGATAATGATGATGATGAGAGAATTGGTAGAATATAACCGCTATGTTTTAGATTAAGACTGACCATACTGTTTCAATATGGGTGTGTGGGCTTTTGTCGCCACCGGTTCGCTAACTACTTTAGCGGGCAGTATTTACTCTTATCCGACACGTTTGCATTCCTATTACAATGGTACGTTGGTTCTAGTTCAGTCGCCCGTTGCACTATTTGTCGAATACTTCACTTGCTTCGCATCTATGTTCAAAAGTATGTCTTTAGCACCCACCTTAAAAATGGTTGTCATAAGTTTAGCGAGTCTATGTGGTACGTCTGTTTGTCTGTTACCTTAATTAATGAGTTACATAAAATGTTGCTATAATATGAAGATTCGATAATTTAATTCAAAAATATTAGCGTTATCCTATTATGATGGAGGGAATTTCGTACACAAAAGTGTTAATTTGTATCCGTTAACAGTGTTACATATATATTAGAAGTGGATATCACTTCCGATATACATAGATAATATAGACTTTTTGTACTTCCAAAAACCACGGTTTTAGTCAAGCCTTGATTGGTTGACTAAAACGGTCTATAATATGGTTTATGAATGTGTAGGATTTTGTAGTTGAACTTGTTTGAGGGTGGACGGTTTTCCACTTCTACTACTGCTGTAAAAAGCTGTTGTACATCCCTCACTATATCGCCCTTTGGTTGAGAATAAAGGCAACCTAATTCGAAATTCCTGGTTTTTATTTATGGTCCTAGGTTGGCCTTAAACAGCATGCTCTACAATTCTGTGGTGAGTAAGAGCTCGAATTATGACTAGAATAGGGCCAAATGTTACTTAGACCACTTTTATTTTTTTGCCCAATTTGCATTTAGACCGAAGAGACCGAATCAGTAGGAATCAGTAGGTACTGTGTCAAAAACGCTCGCGGGTAGATATCGCCATATCCTGAATTTTGCCAGTTTTTTGGAAATATTTATCTTGATTTTTGTAAAAAACGGACGAAACTAAAATAATGTATCACTACTGAAAGAAGGCAAGCGCACGCCTGACAGTTTTACGTGCTTTACGAGACACCACAAATTTACTCAACTTCTGAAAACTTCTATAGAGGGAAACTTCATTGTTCTGCCTTTCTGCCAAAACTGGGTATTGTTTTCCGAGTGTTATTCCGAGGTATGAAATTTGAATGTACTCCTATGTTTTATCATTGTTTCGCACGTGACTGTTCAATATGACGGATATTTTCTCAAACATTGTTAAAAATTTTAAAAAGTATTTGTGGAACAAAAATGAATGGGAGAAAATAAACAATTAACTTAAGAACAGCCTCCAGACAGTCTCGATTAGCGGCGATTATCCTAAGAGTTAATCAAGATTAACTTAAACCTATTATACTGTAATCCTTAACGAATGGCGGTAAGAATCTTGTTGAGTCCGAATTTCTTTTTGTTTCAAGTTATGCCTATTTCTTTCAGCTGATTTTAGTCTTGTACTGAAATTTTGATTTGGATTTCTTGATTAATTCTTGGTTTTTGAAACAAGTAAAGAAATAATAAAAAAAATTACGATAGTTACACTAAAACAGTAACATTTTTAAGTTAGTGTAACTCCAAAACTAAACGAACTGGATTACTGTTGCAAATTAGTTTTTGTACCGCTAGATTGTGTAGTTTTTCCTTAACAGTTAAAATCCAAAATTATTTATTAGAAGTAGGCTTGGTTTACTAGCACTTTTGAAACGTCAGACTTAGAACTATTTGTAGTGACTCTACCAGCAACTCAAGGCAGTCTCGAGGTTTTTTATAGACGATCCACTTTAGCCTATAAAATATTTCAGTATATAAAAATTTTTAACAAAAAATAGAACCGACTCCAAACGCACTAAAAAGTAAAAAATAACTGTGTAATTTAGTTGCTTTAATTTACTGAAGCATATCTATGAAGTCGGTGCCAGCCAAGTTTAAGGAACATTTATTTTACGTAGTAAAGCAGTTTGTGGGTTCTAGGTAACGTCCTTGAAAGTAGAAACCTTGGCTGGCACCGACTCCTAGATATGCTTAAGTAAATTAAAGCAACTAAATTACACAGTTATTTTTTACTTTTTAGTGCGTTTGGAGTCGGTTCTATTTTTTGTTAAAAATTTTTATTTCTTACTTTTTAGTGATTTATCGCCACGTAGCGTACTCGTACTATACTGTCATAGTATATTATATAGCACTAGTAGCCAAAAAGCTACCGATACCAAGTCAAAAACCGAAATCGCTGTAAGCGTGCCTCCAAAATTTGAAGAGTTCCTTCAATTTCCCCAGGATATCATCAGCAGATCCTAACCAGCGGACAATGGGACTACCTTGGATGTATGCCCTTTCTAATAAAAAAAGAATTATCAAAATCGGACAACACAGTAAAAAGTTATGCGTGGTCATACATAAAAAAAAAAAAATATACGTGTCGAATTGAGAACCTCCTCCGTTTTTTTTCGTCGGTTAAAAATAATTTACCCCAATTAAAAGCAAATACTATATTATCATGGTGGACTTTTTTAAAGGGATTATATTACATTGGTTAATTAATTATCTGTTATAAATGAATATAAAATAAAATATTGTTTTGAATTTTTATTAAAATTGGCAACTCGAATCTGTATAACTTTATCATTTTAACTAACTTCTCTGTTAAGTTAAGTAGTATAAGAAAAATAACCTTCTACGGTGAACCAATAAATTCGGTTAGCAACTACAGTCACAGGTGCAGCTCTACCGTACTCGTATATTTATAAAATAGTAGTCAGACTACCTAAAAGTGCTTTCAACGGCTTAGATGGAAGCATTCAAGTTTAATCAGATGTGATCCAAACAACGCGGCCGCAATGAGTGCGGGTACATTTGCATCGACATTAGAGTTTCACTATTTGCACTGCGCGAGATGCAGTGAGAATGTTGCTATTTACTTCCGCTCCTGGTGCGCTGTATGTCGATGAAATGCACTCACTATTTATGAACCTTCGATTCGTTAATATAAGTTGTCATTAATGAATAACATTGTTGGCATGTCAGGTAAGTGGTAAGTGTCATTAGTTTAGTTTAAAATTATTTGATTTATTATTGATTTTGATTTTTTGCTTTGATTATTGAATTTGCTCTATAATTTTACACTAGAAAATTTTCAGTTTCTAGTAATTAGCAAATAGAATGCCGGTACGTTTGTATCGACATTTACGTTTCACTATTTGCACTACGTGAGATGCAGTGAGAAGGTTGCTATTTACCTCCATCCACTCCTAGTGCTGTTTGTCGATAAAATACCTTCTATTCGCTGATCACATAAGTTTTTAGCAAAGAACAAATTTGAACATAATATATCTCGTAGTACGTGACAATTATAATTATATAATAAGTTAGTTTAAAGTTATATAATTATTTAATTACAGTTGTTGAACGTGGGTTCGTAATCCAGAGTAAGTCGCTGGTACTCTCATGCCACGTAGAGCACGTTGAGTCATCGCTCCCGATCATTAGTACCTAACATCTAACAGCGATGATATTTAACAAAGTACAACATCCTTAACTCCGTCATCCCGTATCATGGAGTTTGACCCATCTATCTCGGGTGGTGGGTCAAAGCTCCATACTCTGTAAATAGAGATAGTAGGCCACAAGAAATTTCGCAGTTTACAATAATGATGATTATTTGAAAATTTGTGTCACTTACCCATCTGTTAAATAGTATTTTTTAAACTTTGCAGTCCTATGTCTAAAAGCAGCGCAGCTAAGTATCCCAGAAAACTAAGTGCCTCATTACGCTCTTAGGGAAAATAGGGCAAAAAATATAAACATTTCAGCGTCTTGAATTTTCCAGTGGCATTTAATAAGCTATTTCGCTGCGAGACGTTTCGAGACTATTGGTGACAAATGGAACTCTAAAATGTAATAATAGTTTAAAAAAACTAAAAACACGCTTTTTATAGAAACCCAAACTAAAAAATAGAAAATAAATTTTAATAAATTTAAATTAAGAATAGTGTTAAAAATTTCATTAACTATAAATTAATAATAGTGTAAATAAAAAAAAATTATTTTATTTTAAAAAAAGCGTGGGGTGCATGGTGTCAATATAGTTATAAATATTTTATTGACAGATATGAGTAGAGTGATTATCATTTTGATAATATCTTAAAAAGCACCCCACGCTTTTTTTAAATAAAATAATTTTTTTTTATTTACACTATTATTAATTTATAGTTAATGAAATTTTTAACACTATTCTTAATTTAAATTTATTAAAATTTATTTTCTATTTTTTAGTTTGGGTTTCTATAAAAAGCGTGTTTTTAGTTTTTTTAAACTATTATTTATTTTTTACTTTTTAGTTTGGTTTATTTATAAAAGCGTGATTTTTTGGAACTTACGCATCAGCCTATTTTGGCCTAGACACGTGGGATTATTGAATCCCTCCTTATTTTGACTATTTACACTCTCATTACCTCTATAGCGGCTGTGGCCGACTTACAATCTGTACCCGCATTTGCCTGTGCCCTACCCTTAGCACAGTGAGCAAGGAAACCACAGAAACCTGGCCAGAGTACAGTCGGCACGGGAGCGAGCCTTGGAAGTCGCAGAAAAACTGCGACTGCCAGGGCTCGAACCCACGCCTGAGCGACTGTTGTACGGGCAGTTTAGCACTTAAACCGCTCGGCCACACAGTCGCTAGTAATTTATTTATTAGTGAGAATAAAATAATTATTTATAAATATTATAAATACGGGGAATCAGAGTTCAATTTCGGAGAGGGAGCCTGAGAAACGGCTACCAGAACCAAGGAAGGCCGCAGGCGCGCAGATTACCCACGGAGAGTTACATACTGACATACTGACAAACTGACATACAAGTGAAGCTAATAATGCAACCAATGCCTATAACATTTGGAACAGTTCTTAAAATTTTCCCAGGATATCATCATCAGATCCTAACATGATGACAATGGGACCACCTTGGAAATTTTCTTATAAATAAAGTTTGAAGAGTTTCCTCGAGTTTTCGTAGATTTCATCATCAGATCATGACTTAGTTAACATTAAACCAACTGGAATCTTTCAAACTTCTCATTGAGACATATTAATCGAGCCCAATCACAAGGTAGCTACTGTAAACCGTTAAAGAGCTCCCTCAGCTGTCCTTCTTCTTCATCGCCAGACCCTCAATGACAGTCACAGCCCATCTAGATGTAAAGTTCTCATTGAGACAAATTAATCGAGCCCAAACACAAGGTAGTTACTGTAAACCGTTAAAGAGCTCCCTCAGCTGTCCTTCGTCTTCATCGCCAGACCCTTGATGACAGTCACAGCCCATCTAAATGTAAAGTTCTCATTGAGACAAATTAATTGAGCCCAAACACAAGGTAGCTACTGTAAACCGTTAAAGAGCTCCCTTAACTGTCCTTCGTTTTCATCTGCAGACCTTCAATGACAGTCACAGTCCATCTAAATGTTAATTTCTCATCGAGACAAATTAATCAAGCCCAAACACACGGTAGCTACTGTAAGCCGTTACGGAGCACCCTTAACTGTACTTCGTCTTCATCACCAGACCCTCAATGACAGTCACAGTCCATCTAAATGTAAATTTCTCATCGAGACAAATTAATCAAGCCCAAACACAAGGTAGCTACTGTAAGCTGTTACGGAGCTCCCTTAACTGTACTTTGTCTTCATCACCAGACCCTCAATGACAGTCACAGCCCATTTAAATGTAAAGTTCTTATCAAAACAAACTATTCGAGCCCAAACACAAGGTAAATACAGTAAATCGTCAAGGAATTCTCTTATATGTAGATCGGCTCCATCATCAGATCGACTCCAGACCTTCATCGAATTGTAGTGCTTTTAAATACTTATCGGAAAAACTAACAAACGTACTTGTTGTCCCTACAATTTTTGAAAGTTCCCCTCGGTTTCTCCAGGATCCCATCATCAGATCCTGGTTTCCTTGTCATGGTACCACCACCGGACTATCTACTTTCCAACAAAAAAAGAATTATCAAAATCGGTTCATAAACGACGAAGTTATGCGCGAACACACATACAAGTTACATACTGACATACTGACATACTGACAAACTGACAAACTGACAAACTGACAAACTGACATACAAGTGAAGCTAATATAAAGCGTGTAAAAATAAAGGCATACGTGTTATAAGATAGACTGTTAGGTTGATTAAATATATAGATTTTCACGGCACGTATACTATAATATGTTTTCAAAGCATTAATAAAATAAAAAATTCGCACATTTGGGCTTAATTTAGACTTACATAATATATTAAATGGACAATTAATAACATTACTTAACTTATAATAAATATCTTTATATTTATTTATTTAGTTTAATGTGTCCGTAGACTAACTCGAAAATTCCACTTTGAAATACAGGATCTGCTTGCAATAGAAATAAATATTATAGTTATTATGCTATTTATTTTATCGACTACAAGTTGGCCCTTGATTGCCATCACACCTGATGTAAAGTGATGATGCAATCTAAGGTGGAAGCGGGCTAACTTGTTAGGAGTACGATGAAATCCACACTCCTATCGGTTTCTAAACGACATCGTACCGGAACGCTAAGTCGCTTGGTGGTACGTCTTTGTCGGTAGGGCGGTAACTAGCCACGGCGAAAGCCTCCCACCAGCCAGACCAAGACAAATTAAGAAAAATCCCAATCTGCCCCACCGGGAATCGAACCCAGGACCTCCGTCTTATGAATCCACCACGCATACCACTGCGCCACGGAGGTCGTCAAAAAGAATAGATTAATATTGATCTCGGCTTTGTATAGGTAGGCCATTCGGTTTGTATAGTAGATAGAGTACCAGATTTCGCTAACATTTAATCGGTCGACTTTTTATGAGTAAAACCGTATTCTACGAATTCCTTATACCCATTTTATTTTACTGAAAATAAGAGCTTTATGTACAGGAACAATACAAAAAGGCAAAAAAGAAATAAACTTTATATGAATGAAAAAAAAATGTAATTTTGCGCTCCCAGTTTTTCTTATTGTTATATTTTAGGCCACAGCGCAAGAAATCACCAGCCATAAGGGGAATTACTCTCAAGACGCCATGTTTTACTTATTCTACTTTTTGTATTTACTCCATCCACTCTGCGGGCAACTAGATCCCTTAATGTGTTCTTGAGTACAGGCCCATTTAGGCGCAGTGGACTGCAATTAGAATAATACTTCGTTATTGGGCATTTCTTATAGACGACTTAACAATCGGCTACGTAGGTTTTATATTTTTTATCCTGCCTAGATGCTTTCTTTGTGATAGTTTTAAGATCAAGTAATGTATATTGACCCTAATTCGAGTGTTACGAAAGTGGAAATCGTGCATGTCGTAAACTCGGTTTTATGCCATAAAGTATTTACATATTTCTATTTTACTAAAAAGTATTTATATTAATTTTAATTTGAAAATAATGATTTTTAGCCTGATTTGAAAAATGAAAACCTGGAATGGGGGCGCCACAGATACGTTTGAGCAATCTTTGCATAGAATGCTACTAGAAGAAACATTTTTCCCGAAGCTTTCTAATTTTGTAGTCAGAGTAATCGTCAAGTCATAATATTTTTTTTATCGAGGTATTATGCGATGAGAGCAGATAACTTTTTTAACCGACGAAAAAAAAACGGAGGAGGTTCTCAATTCGACACGTATTTTTTTTATATGTATGACCACGCATAACTTTTTACAGAGTTGTCCGATTTTGATAATTGTTTTTTTATTAGAAAGGGCATACTTCCAAGGTAGTCCCATTGTCATCATGTTAGGATCTGATGATGATATCCTGGGTAAATTGAAGGAACTCTTCAAATTTTGGAGCGATTACAGCAATTTCGGTTTTTGTCTCGGTATCGGTAGCTTTTTGGCTACTAGTGCCGTATAATATACTATGACAATATAGTACGAGTACGATACATGGCGATAAATCACTAAAAAATAAGAAATACAATTTTTTAAATAAAAATAGAACCGACTCAAAACGCACTAAAAAGTAAAAAATAACTGTGTCATTTAGTTGCTTTAATTTACTTAAGCACATTTAGGAGTCGGTGCCAGCCAAGGTTTCTACTTTAAGGACGTTACCTAGAACCCACAAACTCCTTTACTACGTAAAATAAAGGTTCCTTAAACTTGGCTGGCACCGACTTCATAGATATGCTGAAGTAAATTAAAGCAACTAAATGACACAGTTAATTTATACTTTTTAGTGCGTTTTGAGTCGGTTCTATTTTTATTTAAATTTTTTTATGACTACTGATGAGTTACTTCACTTACAACTCGTTATAAAAATTGCTGGTTCAAAATAATAATGTAACATTCCCACTAAGTAAGTAGGTTAGCCTACTTAACAGTTAGTGGGAGCTAAATATTCATTAACCATGAAACGGCTTTCTAGATTAATCAGTTAGGATTGAAACAACACTGCTACGAAGTTCCATTTGCATTCGCATTACAGTGCCGCTGTTTGCGCGAGATGCACTGGATGCAGTTATTTACTTATCTTGATTAGAACATTGGGAGGTTGAAGAGCATTACCATACCATTACCAACCGTGACATTTCATCGACAACCTACTGCGTAAGCGCTTACTATGTTATGAATAAAAAAATCGAGATATTAGGGTGACATGGCATGTTTTCGATCACCAACGTTCCCGCCGCACCCAGAAGCGTCTCTTAAGCTGAAAGATAAAACTTTTATCTGTCCGCAACATTAGGAAGACGCCGCATGAGTTACAGAAGGGGACATTAAAGTCGTTTTTCGTTTTGCTACATTACCTTCACCCACTGCGACGCCATAAATACCCCGTGGGCCAGGAGTCAATCTATCGTGATAATTCCCATTTGAATTCACGTAAATATCATATTATTTTGGTAATTTAGGGGATAATTTTAGTGTCCCTTGTTTTGGAGTTTGTCTGTTTTACATCTAACAGCGGAAGTAATAATTTATTATTTTACAACACTCCAAAGAATTATAAAGTCGGTTATGGTTGAAATAAGAATAGCAAGCTTTGGGTAAAAATAGCATATAGGCATATCTTTTTATGATATTATTAGTTTTTAATTAACAAATGAGTCCTTACTTGTATTAATGTTAAGTGACGAAGCTGTGTATAATACTTGTAATATGGTAGTGGATTTGGAAAACGTACTTTACTTTATAACTTTCTGAAACGAAAAAGACTTTTTTCTGAAATTCTTTTTAATTTTCAGATTATCCGCGACTGGAATCCATTAGATTTATGTTAGCAAAATTATTTAAAACCATCACTATAATATGATGGTCTGAAAATCCCAATACATTTTCGTTCCGAACGGTCAAAATACCTAGAAGGTTTTTGATACTTTGAAACTTGTTGAAAGTGTTATTTATTAAAATAATAACTAAATTAAATAGGACCAACGAGACTTTTTCTTAGTGTCTACACACTTAACTCTACATTTCAAAGCTTACGTACTCGTCACTGTGTTTCCAAGAACGCTAAACGTTCAAGACAATCCCTACTTACCCGGGCTTTTAAATCTAATTTCTTCGGTATCCCGCAAGTGGCCTACTTTCGTAATCCGAACCCCACTTAATGTCGTGTCCCGAGATAATTAATATAACAGAACACTATTTTATTTCATTACGGCAGTATTACGGCAATATTTCGTCTAAGTTGAAAGTTTTGCCGCAAGTTCCACCAACATCGGTATAATTGTGTACATAAATATTTATGCTGCCATCTTGATGTGTAATGGTTTAGGTTTATTAGTTGTTATCGAGTTTTTATTACGTATGCTTTAGTAGTTTTAACGTGCCGTAGAACTTTGAAGTGGTCGTAATGTGGCTGAAGAGATACTTAGAGACTTTTAGGTCAAGAAACAAAACTTTCTTCTTTTTAACTCCAGACTTTAACAACAAAGGGTGTCAAACAATATATGTTTGATGTGTCTACCTAAGTGTCTGTTTGTAGCGTAGTATCTTTTAAATAAATGATGATCTGATTATAATGAGGTATTTGGTTGTTTGATAGCTTACGTGATTGAGAATGTTCTTAGCGAATACGGTGAAGTTTTAAAAAGCCAACCTAAACGAATTGGCGGGTGCATCCCAGTAGTACCCCATACCGTAGTTCTATATAACTGTTGGTATATTTTCCGTGCTGTCAAATTATATCCCAATAGTTCTATATAGTACTGTAGTATAGTTTTTGCTCTTGACTTTACTTATACCATATAAGTTATAAACTTTATATAATTTTGATTTATATTTTATTTTGTTGTTAACAAAAAAATGTCCCTTGCGATAAAAGTTACGTTGTTAAATCCAAGTAGTAGTTGTGTCTAAAAAAATATTCTCTTATTTTAGAAGTTACAGGTTGACACATATTTTACCACTTTGGAAGTATCTTTCGCGCAAACTATTCAGTTTAGAAAAAAATTATATTAAAAACCTCAATACTATTTTAAAGACGTTTTGTGCAATTTAAGCAAAGCTGTATTCGATATAGTATGTTTATAGATACTCTCAAATTTAAGTGGACATTTATTATAGCAATCAAAAGAGATTCCATATCGACGGGTGCAAAGTAAAAAAAGTTAACTGCAATTTTGAGATTTTTTGATTATTACAGTAGCTAACTAAAAATATCATGTTCTACAACTTCGTAAAAAATAAATCCTAAATATCGCCATATTTCTTGAACTTTTGTCACGTTAAAGAAGACAACTACTCCTGTTTTATAATTTGCACGACGTAGATGCGTTTATCTACCGTTGGGCGTTTTTACGCAGGACGTGCGGCGGGCGCGCAGTCTGTCATATTGTGTCATCAGGCAGATGACATGTGTTTCGCCGGCCGGCAGGAATATTTACTTGTTTTGGTTTGTTACGTGTGAAAGTTTGTGTGATAGTATTACCATAATAATAAACAATTTGATTATATAACAATAGACATGCAAAGACGTAAATTGTTAGTGAATTTGGCAAAAACAAAACGGCAATGTGGTATTATAAACCGAAAAAACTATTGAAACTTAAGGATAACAACCGTGGCACTCGTTCTGGTACGTATTTTTTATTGAAATAGTGTAATCTTATTGTTTTTTTAATGTTGAGTATTGTTTGATTGTTGCCTTAATGCTCATTCATTATCATCATATTATTTTTTTACTAAACGACGTATAAATGATCATCTGCCATATAGCTTTTTCTACTTTGTGATCTTACATGTAGATGTCTCAATTTTCGTAAGTAAAATAATATTTGTTTTTGGTTATTGGGTTTCTCTGCCTTTGTTACTTCTTATTTTAGGTAAATTAATTAATTAATATTAATTGATTAAATATTAATTGAATAAATTTTAATTTCCTACTAATATTTTACAATTGTTTCATGTTCAACAAGCCAGAAATCACAATTTAAAGAAGAAAGCCTACAAAACATAAGCAATGGATTTTTCGAAAAGAGCTTGATGTGTTCGCAATGAAGACAAATGAGTATCAGTTAATTTCGCAAGTTAAGTCTCCATTTTCTGAATCACACTCTAGGCCAGTCTTACCTGTTCACTCTCAATCTAATTCACAAATTTTGAATTTTAAAAATGATGATATTGATCTTATAGATACTAAAAGAAAATTATCTGATACACCAACCCCCTCAGAATATAATTCATTTACTTGAAGCCCGCCACGTCCATTAGCTATTAGAGTTAAATCAAAATATCTGTTCATTAAACTCAGACAGGCTATCGAGTATGTTACTTTCAAACTGTCAATCTCCAATAAACAACATCACTCATACTTCGTCGGCAGTGGAGGCTTGTGTGAAATGTTCTACGCCTTTCTCATTAAACGGCAGTTCAATATTGATAGATCAAAGAAAAAGCGTGGATCTGTGACAAAACAAATAAACAATTCATGGTGCATTAACCTTACAAAATCATCATAGAAGAAAACGCAAACTCAGGACGTAACTCGAACACAATGGATGTGGATCAGAATGGATCAAAATCCACCAGAAGTACAGGAGCAGGTGCATACTGCCAGGAACTGAACATAAAGATAATGCAAGCACTCGGTAAGCACAACTCGAGTCTTCCAGGCCGAATGCGTTGGAAACACAACAGCAGCCATATGGCTATAGCTAGCAGAATGGTAACAAATTTCATATTATCATACATACAGACAGCCAAGCAGTATTAAAAGCTCTAGCAAAATCCCCAACTACTTCAGGGCTACTGTTCAACTGTCACTGCGCCCTTGTAGCACTTGCGACAGGTAACACAGTGACTTTACAATAGTTGAGAAGTCACAATGAAATAACGGGAAGTGATATGGCAGACAAGTTATCAAAATGGGCTGCAATGCTGATAGTAGTAGTCCCACAACTAATAGTGCCCATACTGTTTAGTGAATACAATTCATGGCTACACAAACAAACTACAAATGCCCATGCAGAGCTATGGGTCATCTTAACAGAGTGCAACCAGATAAAGGAGATACTTACCAAACTTAAACTCAATTGTAACAAATAAACTCATGCGCTTGAATCGTATGAAGTTGAGAACAGTAGTAGGACCACTGCATGCTAAACAAATACCTTTCAATTTTAGGTATGACAGACAGTTCTCTATGTAAAGCCCGCATGGAGGAAAACGAGACACCGATACATGTTATGCTTAGATGCAGTGGTGTATCACAGCAACAGGCAGCCTACATTGGTTCCTCAGCGACACTACACAAGTCAATCGATAACCTGGGCGACCTGCTAAGCTTCTGGAGCTAGCTCGGCTGGTTGGAATAAACCATAGGGGACCTACACCGGAGGAATCATGCACAACAGCCAACATCATGGCCAAGTCCGGAAAAGCCCAGGAAGGAGAAGAAGATACCTTAGAGGATTTATTTTTGTTAAAATACAGAATTATTGTCATGATTGTGATTATAACTAGATCATCGAAATTACTGTATTATTGATTATTGTGACTGATGTTTAGTTTGAACTTTAGTTTGTTGATTTCATATTAATTGTTTTTTATAAAAAGTTTTTTTAATTTTATTGTAAGATTTTCAACGAAAGTACGTAATTACCTGAAAAAAAAATCAATAGGATTTTCATTCCGAAAAAAGTTTTTATAAGATTACTTTATTGCTAAAATAAATAAATAATTTCTTAGCAAATATTCCAGTTAACTTCCTTATAAATCGTATTCCTTTCTCAAACATTGTAACGTAGAAAATTATATCTGCAAAATTATGTTCTCAACTTGGTGTATTTAGAATTTAACAGAGCCTTAAAATAATTTTAGCAATATGGAAAGTTTTACTTGTTGTATTTACTGAAATATATGGAACATACTTTATTAAATCTGGATTTTTGCAAATTCCATGTACAAACGACCAAGTGGTAGTTAACATAGTTGTCACATTTTTAAGTACAATGTAGAAACAGACAACTGCAATATCTCTTAAATTAAACTTAATTAAAAGAAATCAAAGGTGCATGTAGATGTCTTATGAAACAATAAAGCAGTGACGAAAATTTCAAAAAACTTGGTTTTAAATTAACAAAATGGGAGCACTTTTTCCTATTCTTCGCTCTCCTGAAAAGTGCCTCTTTTGTATATAGCTCTTTTTACTTTGCACCCGTCGATATTATACTTAAGACTTAAGACTGCCTCGTTGGTCTAGTGGTTAGCCTATGTGGCTTCGATCACGAGGTCCTGGGTTCGATTCCTGGGTCGGGTCACGGAATAATTCTGAGCTTTTTCATTCTTCTATGAAATGTTCAGTACATTCCAAGCCCGGAGTCTGGAAGTTGGAGGTGTTACACCCCCGTGCCTCGGAGAGCACGTTAAGCCGTCGGTCCCGGTCACTATCAACAACATCTGATAGTGATCGTTAATAAATGATACATTATCACCCTAAGCCCGCCAACCCGCATTGGAGCAGCGTGGTGGGTGTACGCTCCATATCCCCTCTCCTATAAGGAGGGAGGCCTGGCCCTGTAGTGGGCCGTTAATAGGCTGATAATGATTATACTTATAAAAACTATAGATATTTTATATGTAACGTACAAACAAGATGTTGATATCGACATTTCTTTAATTTACATTAAGCAGTAATATGGTGTATCAACCGTCTATAGAACTAAAATTAGGGGGTACTACTGGGATGTACCCGAATTGGCGTTCTTATTTGTGTTATGGTGAAAATAATTTATATAACTAAAATCATTAGTCTACATTTACTTATTGTTATCAAACAGCCAGAAGGGAATAAAATTTAAAACACCAAAAGACAAACTTAATCGAAACAATTAATTTACAAAGACATCAAAAATGATCAAAACGAAACATTCTTACTTAAACAGTAATCACTTAATTAAATATTACGCGATCAGATTCTTACGATAGTTAAACAGCATGACAGCACATGACTAGGACACTAAGGCCTGTGTGCACCAAGATTTCGGTTATCATAACCAACGGTTAACATAACTTTACTATAAATTTACTGTTCACGAAAACCCGTACGCCGGTTAAGAACGTAAGCTCGGTTAAGTTAACCGCCTGGTTTACGTCCTTAACCGGCGTACGGGTTGTCGTGAACAGTAAATTTTACGTTTGGCTTATGTTAACCGTTTGTTATGATAGCCAAAATCTTGGTGCACACAGACCTAAGGTGAAATAATGACAATTTTCCATATTGGCACCTCTTATAGCCTACACCGCGCCATTTTTGTTCGACGACTACAGTCTTTAGTTTATGCTTGCCACGGGGTACCACAACACAGCAAATATGGCCAATCTATTGTCTATGGTCTTTTCACACAGAGCATACAATGCTGCCAACAATATTTAAATTATTAATTGATTAACAATTAATAATTTAAATATGTTAATTTTAAATAAAAAAAACTGACAAACATCGAAAAATTATGATTGCAAAACATATACAACATAAACAGTTGTGTGTCCGTGTGTCCTAACACGCTAATTCCATCCGAACGGTAAGCGGCGGTGCGTTTGTTACAGTAATTAACGTTGACAGAACATGCCATAACTTCGCCCTTTTCCAGAAAATGAAATTTTGTTGCACCGCCATAGTTTACGTTGCGGTAACCACAGCACACTGTCTATCACTACTGGTATAATACTGTTACTGGCTTATTATACTGGTTTATAATGCATTTTTTTAAGTACAAGTAGGTAGTGTACAAACGTTGTTAGACTATTTGTGGTGACTACCACCGGATCAGAAGGTAATGCCTAATTGCTTCGTGGGTCCAACGGTCTGCTTATATGGGTTTAGGTCACGAGTTCCTGGTTCCAAACTCTGAGTCCGGACGTTGGTGGTATTAAATCTTTGAGACCACTCCAATCTTTTGGCTCTATTCTTTTTTTTATTATATATTGACTTGTGATTAGTGTAGTAAATATTATCACCCTGAGCTCGACAACTCGTCTTGAAGCAGCTTTGTGATTCTATATCTGCTATTCTAGAAGGTAACTTATCACTGGGCATCGATATAGAAGTTTAATGCAGTAACTATTTATTAGCATGAACAGATTAAATAAATAAAGACATAGGTCTGCCTATCACTTACTATGTAATATATTGAATCAAATATCGCCTTACGGCATATTCCACATTAATATTTCTATAAAAGGTACAAAAAATAAATTAATATTCATCCCGGCGTCTCAATGGGCCGTCAAGAAGAAAAATAATTAAAAATTCCATCAGCAAAGCGTTTCGGCCAAAACGGTCTTATTGTCGCTTTTAAGGCTTAATAACGGAGACACGGCGGGGGCATTAAAACCTTTCTGTTTCTAGTAACAAAAGTATATCCTAAGATAAAATGAGCAATAAGTTTATTGTGCGGCCGTGGAACAAGAGATTATGTAATCATTTTTGAAAAATCTTTCCCAATTTTTCAATTCGCTTAATTTTTCTGATGTTTGAAATAATCATCTATTTCATCATAATCATCATTATCCGCCTATCAACAGCCCACTACAGCGCCTCCCTCTGTATAGGAGGTTGATGGGCTTCTTCTTCTAGTGCCATCTCCTATCGGAGGTTAGCAATCATTATGGCTATCTTAACTTTATTAGCTGCTGCTCGAAACAGTGATCTAGAGCTCATACTAAACCACTGACGTAAGTTCTTGAGTCAGGATGTGCGCCTACGACCGGGTCCTCGTTTTCCAATAATCTTGCCTTGGATAATAAGCTGGAGCATATCATATTTGGAGTTTCGCATTTGATTCGCGTTTGATGGGCTTAGGGTGATAATATTAAGCGATTCTTCAATTACCAGCAAGACTACGAACATGGGCAAAGCAATCACATATGATGATGTGGAATTTCGTCATCATTGTTTCTACCTACGTTTATTAAAAGCAAAACAAATTAGTATCTTCTAAAGAAACCCGCACCAATCTCAATCTTATCACTACTACGTACTACCAACTGTAAGCATTTTAAAATATTACAATTGTTACCATAGACAATACTGTACGATATTGTGTATGGTAACGTAAGCTTGTGTCTGTCGAACGTGAGATGATTTCAGAGGACTAGATTCCAGGCCGTAAAATAAAATGTAAAATGGATATGTTAGAATAGTCGAATAGTGTATGGCACTGTTCTTTTGGTTGTTACAAAGTATGCATATTTTAGTGTAATATTAATTATTGTAATTCAGTGGTTTTGTAATTCATTTAAAAGAGCATGTGTCGAGTTTTTCTGGCCACGTCTTTTCTCGTCACGAACTGCTTTTCCGATGCGGCGGTAGATAAAAGATTATGAAAGAATAAAACGATTTTGAAGACATCAGAATATTATTTAAAATCCCGCTGCAACTAACACGATATACCATCAAAAGTATGATTATAGTCAAGCACAAGCATATTTTGTTATACTGGGTTAATTTAAATTATCGCGGTATTTAGAAGTAAGTACTTGCAGCACTCACTGTCAACAGTAGACATCTATCGGTTTATAATTATAAAGATGAAGCAAAAACCCAAAAAATTAAACAAAAGGAAGTAGAAGATGTAATTTTATGACATATTAGTATATTTTTTAAGGGAGTAGAACTACAAAGCTATTTATAAAAGATTTACAGATGTTGTAGCTTGGACATACGAAAACGCATTTTCAGTGGCCGCATCCGAACAGTAATATAAAAATGCTCGAATTATTTTTAAAGGGAAGGCGGTACCCCCTACGCACCTGGCATAACTTTCTTTCATTCTATGAATACAAAGCGATCCGGTTAGCGGGGGATCGCCGAAACAAAACGTCTTGGTTTATTACAGCGAGAGGGGGGAGGTTTTAATTACGACTTCTGTATCTCCTGTCTATAATCACTACAATGTAGGTGAAGTGCTTTAAGACATTTTAACTATAAGATGAACATTCAACTTGCTTTGCATTTTTTATCAATTTTCTTCCGCACCTAGTACGCACATAAGTATAAAAATAAATAACCAGTAACACCGGAGGAAGAATTCTTAGTAATTAATTTTAGTAATAGAATTCTTAGTAATTTTTTTCTTTGAAGTGAGCACGTGAGCATGGGCGGGATACGTGGTTCGAACAGCTGATGGACGTTCGGGGCCCAAAGTGCTAGCGCCCACCGGAAAGCGCAGTGTTAGCCGACCCCTCAATAGTTGGACTGATGACATCAAACGTGTCGCAGGGAGCCGCTGGCCACAAGCGGCTCAGAATCTTTGTGTTTGAAAGTTCCTAAAAAAGGCCTATGTCCAGCAGTGGACTCCACCGAATGATGAATCTTTGAAGTTCCATAATATGCTGCAACGCTAATTTTCATTTTAAGGGACATGAGAATTTCCGGAGAATTCTAAATTCTATTTTGCAAGCATATAAAACTCATCAATTATCCCTCAGAATAACAATATTCTTGCATTTTTATAAGTCTACGTGTATATGCATAGATATGAATTATGAAAATAGTCTACATTCCTATAAGACTATGTAGTTGCTTATGCGCTGCTCTAGACCATAATGTACAACTGTGCCAAATTTTATCCAAATCTATTCATCGGTGCTGATTAACTAACAAACAGGTATCTAACCAAAAGTGCCTAATAGCGTAAAAATGTTTTAAACTAAAGTAAAAAAGTAGTAATTCTCTGAAGGGTAAACCGTTAAAACATTTAATCTTCATTCATCTCAAAGTAATCTGAAAACACAAGAGGTCAGGAATTCTCCACAAAAGTGCAAAAAAAAAAGATTTTTCCTATAGGACGACCATCAATCAAGGGCCTCTGAGGACAGATCGCGATATAGATTCCGGGAGAGTTTTTAACAAAATTAAAATCCCCTGATTCGCTGTAACAAGGCGGGGCAAGTGGCTCAAATCATCGGAACTCTCTGCCGCTGATTACATTATGTAAATTATTCGAATTCCCCTCCCGTGTCATCTATATCTTTGCACGGATGTAGAGCATTGAGTGCTGATGGAAATGTCTTGAGCGTAATGTACATTTGGTAAGAAAATAAGTTTTCGCAAAGACATTTAGCTATACTGCTACTGAAAATCAGCTGCATTATGCTGTATGTAAAACATTTACTTTAATTTTTCTTTATGTTTTTTTTATGACTATGTAAATTAGTAATATGCTATGAACAACGTGCAATTACTTATATTGCAATTTTCAGCCGCAATCTAACTAACCATGCCTACCTACATTTTCGACCAAAAAGTCACTCAATTGTGTGACACATGCTTAAATTTAGTATTAACTTAAAATTCTTTTATTAGTCGATATAAAACAACTGAATATCAAAAAGTTAGAGCCCCGTCTTTTAGACAATAGTTCCATCAGTCGTACCCACTTCAACGTCTTTACTACTAGTTGGAACAAAAAGGGAGAATTGGTAATATTTAAAAATTATTGCAAATATATTTTTTTTTAAAGAATGGCCCTTCTGTTTTCTATACATTTCCGTCATCTGGTTTTCCTTAAACAGATACTTGGCCGCGCGGCGTATCGTCGCCCCGCGCGGGGACATTTCGAGATTAGCGTAAAGAAGTATGTTTCTATTTAAAAGCTCCTCGTAGCCTGAACGCAGCTGCGTCTGTCAGGCGAATAATTTCAAATGTATCCGGGAAAGGTTTCGCCTCTTATCGGTCTTTTTATAGCGTTTTTCCATCGTTGCTCAGATAAAGTTAAATGACGCATTTACGTCGTTCCCATTCTGATTTGCAACCGGCAGAATGTTGATCACGTTTCGTATTATTCGCATCGATTGGTATACGGAATGGTGAATATATATATTTTTTAAATTAACGTTTCCGTGTAACCGGAAATCTTGTAGTACAATCATCATCAACCTTGTAACTGCCTCGTTGGTTGCTTATCTAGCATCGATCGCGGGGTGCTGAGTTCAATTTTTGAGTCGGGTATGATAATTCTGAGTATTTCTTCTGAACAAAAATTGGCAGTAATTCCTAAGCCCGGAATCGGGGAGTTGGTGTTGTTGCATCCCCGTGGCTCGGAGAGCACGTTAAGCTGTCGGTTCCAGTAACTATTATCGACATCTGATAGTGACCGTT
This sequence comes from Mycalesis mineus, assembly GCA_034621355.1. Classification (NCBI taxonomy): domain Eukaryota; kingdom Metazoa; phylum Arthropoda; class Insecta; order Lepidoptera; family Nymphalidae; genus Mycalesis; species Mycalesis mineus. The sequence goes on along the minus strand of CM067889.1, from coordinate 16,058,890 downwards.
AATCAAGAGATTGTCACCCTAAGCCCACCAACCCGCATTGGTGCAGCATCATAGGGATCCATATGCCCTCTCCTAAAAAGAAGAAGGCCACGGTCACGATACTTGATTGTACCAACAACAGGGCGCCTACCTACCTACTTGGGACCTTATGCTATAATTTAACATATTATACTACTTTCTACTGGAACTTGAACTATAATTCAATGAGGATTAACATTTGTAGGGGTTTCTAGGCCTGTAGGGGTCCTAGGTTTCCCTACTTGCAGGGCTCGCTGCTTGTTTGTTGAAAATAAAAGATCACTTGTATTGCGGTGTATCAGTGAATGTTTATTTCAGACCTTAACCTATATTTATACTAATATTTACAACCAATCACAATTACGATAAATCTTAACCACTAATTACGTCTACTTTATTACCAATAATATTAAACTTAAAACTAAACATCGAATTCGTTTCCGTGCCCTGCTGCTGCCGGTCGCGATGACTTCCGAGCCGTGTCTCCGAAAGCTTACATTTCGATATATATACTGCGCGCACGCCGCTCGCCCCTCATTTGCCCGCCGTTCGCCGAGGAATATAGACGCGTCACGTCCGTCGTACGCGCGACCCATACCGGCTGCCACATTCCACGCGCGGTGCGAGATGGGACACCGTCAACGCTGGATGTTCGTCTTCCTGACTTCTGTATCTGGTGCTTGGAGAATCTTCAGCTGACGTCTGTGAATCGCCAAGGGAGTCGTCTGTGCGTGTGCCAGTGTTGTGTACTATCCGTGCCAAAATTATATATATATATAGTGTAAACGCTTTTGTGACCACATCATGCCATTATTATATAGTAGTGCTCTGTAACCATGTAACCATCAAGTGCCATGACTATATAATAGTAACTTGCTAGGTATCCATCAAATCTGTCACGTAGGCATAAATGTGCGTGTAGGCAGGTAGGTCAAAAATAAATTTTCTTCTTGTGTTTTCTTTATCTCTGATCCCGTCCTGTATTCCTTTGTCCCATATCGTCACGACGGGCAGGCGAGACGGCGCGTGACGTCACGGGACGTGTGTGGAGCTATTTAGTCGTAAGTATTTAGGTAGGTAGGTAGGTATTGGTAAGTATACACCTACATTACCCCCCTTCAAGCGAAGCGTACGACCTTTTTAACCACACGTCCGCTTCTCGTGACGTATCCTGTAGGTATAGCTGTAGACGTAGGTACAGGAACGAATCCAGGATCTTCATTTTTGTTCTTTGTTACTGTAGGTTGCACGTTTTCTTTAGAGACATGACCTGTGCTTGTATTGCTATCTCTTTCTTCGTCTTCATTCAGTAGGTATGCAGGCTTGAGTCGATCCGTAGATACTATCGTTGTTCGCAGCGGTAGCTGAATTTTGAAATATTTCTCGTGACGCTTTAGTACTTCGTAGGGTCCGTCGTACGGGGGTGTCAGCGGTGCTCGTACTGTATCGTTTCGTACGAACACATGCGTACATGTTGCTAGGTCCTTGTGTACGAATGTAGACCTTGTTGCTGGGGAGCGCTCTGTAGGTGATAGCGATGCCATTGTCTCAGTTAGCCTTCGCACGTAGTCTGCATCCTCTATTTTCGACTGTGTAGGTACGAAAAAGTCGGAAGGTATGCGAAGCGTTGTACCGTAGGTCATTAGCGCAGGACTCAGGTTGTCATCTCTCAAGGCGGTTCGTAGGCCGAGTAAAACGGTAGGTATTTCGTCTGACCATGACGTAGTTGCCCCGCGAGCTATGAGCGATGCTTTCAGTGTGCGATGCAATCTTTCTATTTTTCCGTTCGCTTGCGGGTGGTAGGCTGTAGTACGTATTCTCGTGATTCCCCATCTCTTCATTAGGATGTTGAATAGCGCCGATTCGAAATTCGATCCGCGATCGCTGCTGAGTCTCAATGGTACTCCGAATCTCACTATCCAGTTATCATACAGTGCTTTAGCGACGGTTTCTGCTGTGGTTTCTTGTACTGGTACTACTTCGGGCCATTTGGTGCATCGGTCGATGATAGTGACGCAGTATTTGTATCCGTTCGACAGTCTTAGAGGTCCGATGACGTCGATGTGAATGTGTTCAAAGCGCTGAGATGCCGGGAATTCTGCTAGTGGTGTGACTACGTGTCGATGAATTTTGCTACGTTGACAGTCGATGCATGTTTTTGCCCATGTTGCTACTTGTTGATTCATGCCGGGCCAGAAGAATTTTGATGCCATCTGTTTTCGTGTTGCTCTTACACCAGGGTGACATAGCCCGTGTTGTGCTTTGAAGGCGACGTAACGGTATGTCTTGGGTAGGTACGGACGAATAGACGATGTTGAAACTTCGCAGGTGATTGGCTTCTTGATACCTGGTAGTGTTATTTCCGCGAATTTCAAGTTGGTTTGTTTCTTTAAATTTTGTAACTCGATGTCATCAGCTTGGTCTAAGGCGAGCTTCTCGTAGTCGAGTGTTTCTGTTATTTTCACCTCTTCTATTCTTGATAGCGCGTCTGCTACTGGATTTTCTTCGCCCTTTATGTATTTTATGCTTGTGCAGAATTGGCTGATGAAATGCAGTTGGCGTTCTCGACGTGGTGTGTCGCTGCTGCTCGCAGGTCTGTGTAGTGCGTAGGACAGAGGTTTATGGTCGGTATACACAGCTACTTCGCTGCCTTCTATGAGTCTTCTGAAGTGTTTTACAGCTGTGTAAATCGCTAGTAGTTCGCGATCATACACACTGTAGCGTCGTTGTGTATCACTCATGCTCTTCGAATAAAATGCTAGTGGTTTCCAAGCGTTTTCGATCTCTTGCTGGACAACTGCGCCTATGCTGTGTTCGGAAGCATCTGTCATTATAGCTAGTTCTCCACCAGGAACAGGATAGCTCAGCGTAGTTGCCTCTGTGATGCTTTGACGGCATCTTTCAAAGGCTTCATCAGCTACTGGTGTCCAATCAATGGGTGTTTTATCGTTCTTTTTCTTGTTGTGAAGAAACTTGTTGAGCTCGTGCTGGTGGTCTGCTTGATGCGGTAGGCAGTCGCGATAGAAGTTGAGCATACCAAGGAATCGACGCAGCTCGACGACGGTCTTCGGCTTCGGGTATGTTGATATCGCGTCGACTCGTTCCTTGGGTGGTTTAATTCCGCTTGCTGAGACTTCGTACCCCAAGAAGTTGATAGTTTCTTTACCAAACTCGCACTTCTCTATGTTCAGTGTTACGCCGTACTGGTTTAGGCGTTTTAGGATTTGATATAGAAGTGCCTTGTGTTTATTTTCGTCTTCGGAGAAGAGAAGTATGTCGTCTACGAAGCAGAAGCAGTTGTCTATCCCTCTCAGCACCTGATGCATGAAGCGTTGAAAGGTTTGACTAGAGTTCCGAAGTCCAAAGCACATGACGTTGAATTCGAACAAACCAAACGGTGTAATTACTGCTGATTTCTGTGCATCTTCTTCACTGGCCATAGGTATCCAGTAGTACGCCATCTTGAGATCGAGCTTGGTGAAAATTTTCTTTCCATTCAGTGCGTACGTGAAGTCTTGTATGCGGGGTATTGGATATCTATCCGGTGTAGTGACAGCGTTCAGTCGTCTGTAGTCACCGCATACTCGTAGACTGCCGTCTTTCTTCTTCACTACATGAAGAGGGCTTGCCCAGGGACTCTTTGATGGTTTGCAGATCCCTTGTTCCACCATGCGATCAAATTCAGCTTTGGCGGCTGCGTATTTGTCGGGTGGTAGCGGTCGGGCACGGGCGTAGAGCGGTGGGCCTGTTGTCTCGATGTGGTGGACGACTTTATGTTTGACTGGTTGCTTCAGTGACATCGGGCGTAGGACATCAGGATATTGTTTCAATATTTCGTAGTACTGTTGCTCGGAGCTGATGATGCGTACTGATTCGATGTTATCGGATGTTATTGCAACGGCGTCGATGCTGAGCTTGGTAGTGTCGTCAATTAGCTTCTTCCTGTGTAGGTCCACCAAGAGCTTGTAATGCCGAAGGAAATCTGCCCCCAGGATTGAGTTCTTCACGTCTGCTATCACGAATGTCCATGTGAAGTTACGCCGCAGTCCAAGGTTGAGCCTGATAGTTTTTTCTCCGTAAGTGCGTATAGGTGTGTTGTTAGCAGCAAATAATTTGTAGGCGCTTTCTGTTGTCTTCTTGTTGAATCTCGATGCAGCCCACACAGAAATGTCCGCTCCTGTGTCCACGAGGAACCGTTCGTTACTGGTGCGATCGTAGACACTTAGGCGATTGCTGGTACAAGGGACACCGACGTTCGCCACCGTCGGCGCCGAAGTTAGTTTTCCGACGTCTTCTTGTTGTTCATTGCGCACGGTGACTCGCAGCGTCTTGCTTTATTGCCGAATTTGAAATGGTATCGACATTCCCAATCCGGATCACCAGGCTTCTTTCTTGGTCTTGTCGTCGATGGCGTTGACCGTGAGTGCGAGCGAGAGCGTTGAAGAGAGGGACGGCGATAGGCGTCTCGGTGCGGTGCGCGGCCTCGTTCGCGCAACTCTGCAATCTCTAGTGAGAGCTTCTCTAGCAACAAGCATAGCTCTGCGTATTTGAGTTCTTCAATTTGTGCGTTTGATGTGGATGGAGATAATACTGCGACGGTGTTTTCCATGTTTTCTTCAGACTTCGTCGGTTGCTATTTGTAGGTCTTGAGCGATCTTCGTGTTCTTTTTTGAAAGTCTTGGGCTTCTTTGTGTTCTCTTCAGTCCGGGGGCTCCTTTGTGTTCTTTTCTTTTAGTCCGGGGTCACCATTTGTAGGGGTTTCTAGGCCTGTAGGGGTCCTAGGTTTCCCTACTTGCAGGGCTCGCTGCTTGTTTGTTGAAAATAAAAGATCACTTGTATTGCGGTGTATCAGTGAATGTTTATTTCAGACCTTAACCTATATTTATACTAATATTTACAACCAATCACAATTACGATAAATCTTAACCACTAATTACGTCTACTTTATTACCAATAATATTAAACTTAAAACTAAACATCGAATTCGTTTCCGTGCCCTGCTGCTGCCGGTCGCGATGACTTCCGAGCCGTGTCTCCGAAAGCTTACATTTCGATATATATACTGCGCGCACGCCGCTCGCCCCTCATTTGCCCGCCGTTCGCCGAGGAATATAGACGCGTCACGTCCGTCGTACGCGCGACCCATACCGGCTGCCACATTCCACGCGCGGTGCGAGATGGGACACCGTCAACGCTGGATGTTCGTCTTCCTGACTTCTGTATCTGGTGCTTGGAGAATCTTCAGCTGACGTCTGTGAATCGCCAAGGGAGTCGTCTGTGCGTGTGCCAGTGTTGTGTACTATCCGTGCCAAAATTATATATATATATAGTGTAAACGCTTTTGTGACCACATCATGCCATTATTATATAGTAGTGCTCTGTAACCATGTAACCATCAAGTGCCATGACTATATAATAGTAACTTGCTAGGTATCCATCAAATCTGTCACGTAGGCATAAATGTGCGTGTAGGCAGGTAGGTCAAAAATAAATTTTCTTCTTGTGTTTTCTTTATCTCTGATCCCGTCCTGTATTCCTTTGTCCCATATCGTCACGACGGGCAGGCGAGACGGCGCGTGACGTCACGGGACGTGTGTGGAGCTATTTAGTCGTAAGTATTTAGGTAGGTAGGTAGGTATTGGTAAGTATACACCTACACATTGTAACTGTTGAGCTATTGCGGTTATAAATATTTTAACTTTGCGTATTTATGCGTGGAAATAATTTTTGTGTTCCGTATAATGTGATTTTAAAAGTTTACTGGCTATGACAATTTATTCTGTTTAGAGGACTTACACAGATACGGAATTGGTATTCATGATGTGAATCCAATAATGTATTTATCGAGCATACGTGACTTGGTTTCAAAGTGAATTAATTAAGCAGTTTTGCAGAAGATAATTAGCAGTACTATTAAAATATGTTCATAACGGACAGAGCTGAAATAAATAACTATACGTTCCTGTAGTTTGTACAAATTTTGTACCTAAGTGAAGTTTTGGAACGAAGTTGAATAACGGCGTGGAAACACTAGTACTAAAAAAGTTTTAAAGAACTACTGCAAAATCACTGTAAAAGTATGAAACAAGAAAATATTCTCGTTTGAAAATGTTCAGTACAAACTATTCATATTTTAATGTAATACATATTTATAGTGAGTAGGTACTATACAATCGTTGTAACAGATTATGAGCTTCAGATATTTTTTTGATAAAAATACAATCTTTTTACCCGACTGCGTCAGAAGGAAGGTTATGTTTTTCGAGCGTATGTATGTACGTATGTCCATTTCTTCGGCACGCGCTACAGCCTAAACGACTGAACGGATTTTGACAGGTGAGATGTCGTTAAATTCGTTAAAATTGTGGTAGTGACATAGGCTATATAAATTTTCAAAATGGTGGCAGGAAATGGGGGAAAAAGGGGGGATGTGTGTATTTCTTTCTTTTATCTTAGCAATATGGGTATCAAATGAAAGATCGTAAAAAGACCATTTCAAAAATATAAATATCATATCATGTTTATATTGCCGTTTTAACAAAAAATGGCAAAAAGTGTACCGTATCACTTCTATACCATAAACTAAAACAAAAAGTGTCAAATAAAATTACTAATATAAAAACAAAAAACCCGACTGCATAGAAGTTATGAACTGAAAAGAGAAAAACAAGGATCACTATATCTATATAAAATTTTAAATACTTTATGGTGCTGCAGGCGGGGACAAACGTAGTTTTGGTAACTCTTTCTTTCCCCGCAGAAAATAAAGTATTTTTGTCCCCGCTTGCATCACCATAGAGTATGTAAAATTTTATATAGATATAGTGATCCTTGTTTTTTCTCTTTTCAGTTCATAACTTCTATGCAGTCGGGTTTTTTGTTTTTATAATAATAATTTATTATGATTATACACGCATTGAGTGGTTATTTTAATCACACTTACATCCGTTTCAATTTATTATAATTAATAATTAAATATTCAAAAGTAGCGTTCACATAGAGCACATAGAGCTAGAGTCATTTGACTTACCATAAAAGATCATTTATGGTAAGTCAAATGACAGTCTGTAATACTACTCGGTACTCCACACCAATATTGTTAGTTGATCCCAGTAAAATTAGCTTAGAAGAACTGATATACGCATAGTAAAATAATTTAAAAATTTGTGAAAGTAACAAAGAGCCAAAAAGTTCGACTATTAAAAGTAAAATATAATGTAATCACTACATAGTATAAAACAAAGTCTCTATCCGCCGTCTGTCTGTCCCTATGTATGCTTAGATCTTTAAAACTACGCAACGGATTTTGATGAAGTTTTTTTTAATAGATAGAGTGATTTTTAAGGAAGGTTTATATGTATTATACATGCATAATATAGTAGAGAAACACTGATAAATTTAGAGGTTTCTAATGTGATGTCGTAAACAAGCACGTTTTTTGCGCTTATATTGCAAATGCTAGCTGTAACCCTACGAGGTAGACTAAAATAATGTACTACAGTATTATCCACCTTAAAAAGTTCAACAAAAAAGTCCGCGATGGTATATGTCTATCTCTTAGGGATAATCCAGCATAACCATTTTTTATCCTTTACTAAAAAATGGTTATTTACGAAGTGATTTTAAGCAATACAGCATTAATCCTTATCCAATTAAGTACTTTAAATAAATTGTGCATTTATTATAGATCAATATGCTTTTTACAGCATGTTTAAGTGAATATTTCCGAAGATATTACAAATTTAAAATGCAGTGACGAGCGTTCGGCGGTCGCGCAGAGCGTGCGTGCAGCGTGCAGCGTGTTGGTACAAACCAGCATTACATCCGTGCGAAGCTGGGGCGGGCCGCTAGTTAAAAATAAAATAAGTCGAATCGTCGCTTTACACTTAGAGCCATTTACGTATTAATTACGGTAATTATGGCTTTGAATATTTTACCAATACATACAAATAGGTCAAGGTACATATTACATATTAAGGTACATCAGGTCACATATTAAACAAATGTAGAGCAGAAGGTTCAATTATTAAAATAAAATGGTAATTCGAATGACAAAGTGAATCGTGAATTAGCATTCACGACTGACTTTGTCATTTTATACTCGGAGCCAATAACGTCTTGATCGCGGCGGGTTCGTTAACATTCAACGCGGGCCACCCTAACGACGCGCGATTATGAAATATAGTTTTAATGGATAATACGCGGAGCTTCTGTTTAATTACTACGGATTGCATTGAGAACTGACCGTAATACACTTACACTTTACAAAGAGAAGCTGAAAAGGTGATAATAGTACTACTGCATTAGAGCTCGTTGTGACACAGTTGGTAATAGGTAATACTACCATCATGCTTTATTTGTCGCCAAAATGCAGAGCTGTTCTTTGGTCCGAAGGGATTGCAATCTGTATAAAATTTTTTATCAAAAAATAGAACTGATTCAAAATGCACTAAAAAGTAAAAAATAACTGTGTCAGCATGTTATCTATGAAGTCGGTGCCAGCAAGTTTAAGGAACATTTATTTTACGTAGTAAAGCAGTTTGTGGGTTCTAGGTAATGTTCTTAAAGTAGAAACCTTGGCTGGCACCGACTCCTAGATATGCTTAAGTAAATTAAAGCAACTAAATGACACACTTATTTTTTTACTTTTTAGTGCGTTTTGAGTCGGTTCTATTTTTTGTTAAAAATTTTTATTTCTTACTTTTTGGTGATTTATCGCCACGTAACGTATACTATACTGCTGAAGTATATTATACGGCACTTGTAGATAAAAAGCTACCGATACTTACACAAAAACCGAAATCGCTGCAAATGTGCCTATAAAATTTGAAGAGTTCCTTCAATTTTTCCAGGATATCATCATCAAATCCTAACATGATGACAATGGGACTATCTTGGAAGTGTGCCCTTTCTAATAAAAAAAGAATTATTGGTCAATGATCATACATAAAAAAAATAAATACGTGTCGAATTGAGAACCTCCTCCAATTTTTTTCGTCGGTTAAAAATTACAGACACATGAAAGTTGTAACTAGGTATACCTCAAGTCAATGGCAGTGCATTTCTTGTGTGCTTCTAAGAGTGAAGTTTTTTCACTTAACATCTAGGTGGATCATCTGTTTGTTCTATCAGCTATCAAAACTACTTTTAAAATGTCTAGCTATTTTCTGTGGTAGGTATCATAATTATTGAAAAGTTATATTTAATTTATTGGCTTGCCATTGACTTATACTATAAACTTTACCAGGAATGCTTTACAAAAAGATTCATTGATCATCTATTGTCGATCGATAACATTACTCTATCTAGCTAGGTTTCATTATAAGAAAATATTGTTTTATTTGTGTTATCAGGCAAAGAAAAATAGTACCTGCTGTTTTGTAATTTGTATGTAGTCATTTTTAACTTCGACTTACATACGAACTTCATTTTTGAGTAAAATAGTAAAGCCTAGATAGCCGTGGATAGATTGCTAGCTGTGAAATGTATTCGTTTAGGTATACAAAACCAGTTCCTTGCAACTCCCAATTCTGCCAGTTACTGACGTATCAATCCGGGCTACACAGTATAAATCATAACGTATCGTAGCGGAGCTGACGGGCAAAAGGAAGATGAAAATATTGCATCTGTCAAGAATGGCCGACGCAACTGGGCATATCCGTCACGCTGCAGATTGGATAGACTGCAAGTTGCCGGTTATTGACTGGAAAAATGAAATACACAAACCTTTTTTTTATTTCAAACGCTTTTTTTAACCGATGAAAAAAACGGAGGAGGTTCTCAATTCAACCTCCTCCGTTTTTTATATATTTTCATGTATGACCACGCATAACTTTACAGTGTTGTCCGATTTTCATAGTTCTTTTTTTATTAGAAAGGGCTATTTCTTTTTTATTAGAAAGGGCTTTGGAAGTATTTCCAAGGTGGTTTCATTGTCATCATGTTAGTGATCTGATGATGATATCCTAGGGAAATTGAAGGAACTCTTCAAATTTTGGAGGCACGCTTACAGCGATTTCGGTTTTTGTCTCGGTATCGGTAGCTTTTTGGCTACTAGTGCCGTATGATATACTATGACAGTATAGTACGAGTACGTTACGTGGCGGTAAATCACTAAAAAGTAAGAAATAAAAGTTGTAACAAAAAATAGAACCGACTCAAAACGCAGTAAAAAATAACTGTGTTATTTAGTTGCTTTAATTTACTTAAGCATTTCTAGGAGTCGATGCCAGTAGCCATAGTTATATTGCACGATGAATTTTTGTGAAGTATTTTAACAGCAACAAAAAATACAGAACTAATGACATAAATCAAGTATGGTAATTCGTAAACCGGTGGCAATAGAGAATGTCAAAGAAGGTGACAGACATGATGAGAAACGTAACTATTTTTCAGTAGAATGGTTTAAAGTTAGAAACGTCAATGAGTAAAGTTTCACACAACGCTGTTCGAAACAAATCCAATACTGGCAATTGAAAAACTGAAAACACATCCAAAGCACATTCCCTTACATCTCCAGATGCTGCGTCGAAAATCAATAGAGCCGCTTAACAAACAAACCGCTTCTATCCTTTTAGATAAATCGAAATCACGTACACGTACAGTCTGAACGTAAGGCCAAGACAAATATTATGCACCCCCGAATGTTTTCCGACTTAAGCATCGAGCGATACGAACAGCGAGTGGACGTTTCTTTGCATATTCCATGCACGATATGCAATTCGTAGTCATTTTGCATTACAAATTGCTATTAAATATATCTACTGATTTTATTACTTTGTCTTAAAAAGATAGTGTATTGAATTGAGAATAAGTATGTCAAAAAACTTAAATCTATTTCATATCAGTACTACTTATTTCATGAAAGTGTATGAAAAAATGCAGCAGTGGTTCAGTTGTAATGCAGAGATTTCGTATCACGAAGTCGAGCTGTAAAAGGTTATAAGAAAGGTTTTCTAGCTTGAAGATTTTCTAGCTTGAAAATGTATTACTAGTAACTTCACAACTGCGGGCTGCTGCTAAAAATTTCTAGAGTGATAACTAGAAATAATTAGAAATTTTTAGCAGCAGCCCGCAGTTGTGAAGTTACTAGTAATACACTTTCAAACTCAGTACTAATTGAAATTGGTAGGAAGTAATTCCATTGACATTAATTTTTTACATTAAGTTATTGATTAAATGAGAGAGGCGATTGTCTAGTGTTAGATTATTTACACTCATTCTAGTCATACCTGCAACAAACATAAACAATAATCATACTTTAATATTGGCCGTCTGGTCTTAAATTTTGGAAGAGGCGATCGCACCAACTCGTTGCGCATATCTTCTCATTTCTAAATGGCGATGGTTCGTTGCTTTTGGACGTAAGCAATAACCGAGGCCAGGTGTGCCAGTCCGGGGCAATACATCGGAACAAATAGACGAACGTGATCCGGGTACGGGACACTGACCCAAATACGATGAGACTCGATCGGACCTCTTAGGGGACTATCTACATTTTTCCGTCAGATTTATTTGTATTAGCGGCATCATCGGTATCTTAGGTTGAGTTTATGGCGAGATGTTTTTAAATAAAAGCTTGTGTTTGACAGAATGCGGTTTTTTTAAAATTATCTATGTCCCCACTCGTAATAAGGCTTTAGGGAAAATGACCGCGGGTTATTCTAGGCTCCAACCAAGTAGGTATGTAATAAAATATTATGCAAAATATTTTATACAGTTTGTAGGCTTAACTGTGCACTTTACAATAATTTATAAAGTGCATATTTAATATTTTCGTCAGGTTTCGTTTAATAACGTTTTTTTCTCTATTTCTCATATAGTACCTACCGAGGACTGAACTATATATACCTAATAAAGCTCTGCAAAAATCTTGCAGAAGGTAGGAGTTTCTGATTCAAACAACTTTAAAACAAAAGACAAGTTTTAAATCGAGAGCGCTCATACCTATTATATTCGTACAAAGGACTGTCTTTGTTTTAATATGTTTTAAGAAATATACCTGACAGTCGTTGTTATAAACGATCCAATCCGTTCAACCTTGAACAAATGTGGAAAGCCCCCTAAAGGCTGACCAAGGACATTAGTGTAACGGAGCGTGAAGAGATCTATCGAATCCTTGGACACATTGTGAAAGCTCAGCTTCGGAGATATTCCAAAGGCTTACGAGTTGAAAATTATTTAAGCTGTTATTGAAATTGTAAACGATGACATAGAAAGTTTTTATTCAAACTGACAACCGTCTTTTTTATAAATCGGTTAAAACCTTTATCTAAATGTAACGCATACTTTTCCACAACCAAATTGATTTAAACAAAGCGAGATAATCACAGACAAACACGTCAAACTATGAATCTCCTTTTTTAAACGTTGGTTAGTTATTATTTTAAGTAGTATTTATAACTAAGTTAATTTTAATGTATAACTTCGTCCTTAAATATATATGGTAAATTGTAATTCACTAGAACCATGCCTGATGGAAAGGTTTAAGTTATGTTTATTCCCTCTTGCTTTGAAGGTAGGTTAATTTTATTCATCATCATCATCATTATCAGCCGGTGGAGTCCACTGCTGGCTATAGGCCTTTTTTTGGGGCTTCTAAACACAACAATCCTGAGCTGCCTGTCCCCAGCGGCTCCCTGCGACACGTTTGATGTCATCAGTCCACCTGGCGGGTGGTCGACCAACACGGCGCTTTCTGGTGCGGGAATTTCATCAGAACATAAGTGAGTGATTCAAGAGGTAGATTATATTATGTACAGTTTAATAAATAAAATAATAGAAAAATAACAAATCCCTAGTATCTTGTAAATAACTAATACTTGCAATAAGTTATTTCTGCTATATGAAATAAAAATGTCAACCCTTTCAGTAGCTGCAGTTTCATTATTTCGTGCTATTTTTGGTCAGTTAAGACTGACTCAGTTAGTCAGGTTAGGATATAAATGTCCACTGTTTTTCTTTTGATATCATCGAGGTTCATCGCTCGGCAGACAATAGCCCGTCTTTATCTTCAAGTTAAACACTGGACACAAAGAGATTGCACGATTTTGTAGACGGTACAATGTTGTCATGTGTCGTTTAGCAGTAAATAGTATAATATGACGGATTTATTGTATCTAACTGCAAGATTCTATAATTTTGGTCTAATAAGGAATGACATCACTTATTTATTTTTTATTTGTACATCACATTAGATAACATAAAAACATACAGAAACAATATTATGGAGGAAGTAGTGGTACAAAGGCGGCCTTATCGCTTAACAGCGATTTCTTCCAGGCAACCTTGGGCACAATAAATTACGCAAATAACACAATAAACATTAAAATAAATATCATAAGATAAACTAATACATACATAATATGACACGAAGGAAATACAAACCAATCATAAGACTAACAAAAACTTATTTTTGCGCACTTGCACTAAATTTTATATATATCGCACCTCTATATCTAAACAGGTATTAACTCAAAAAAGCTAATTTTACAGGAGAGGCAAAAAACTGATTGCCGAGAGAAACCGAGATTAAGAATCTTGGGTTTTAATAAACGGCTGGGTCTTAATAATGCAATTTGATAAATGCTTCCTTATAGCTTATCAATTTGTGTATATATTTTTGTATTATTTTGAGTTGAACCCATTTTGGTGATTTTCGTTTTAAGTTGGGCCTCTTTTGTATTCACCTTGCCAGTAATACTGGTTCAACACAAAATGATTCATTTATTAACTCAGCACTTACTATCAAAATGGCGACAACTCGAAATAATGCTTCATCAAATTTCAACAATATGGGTGTAACCCAAGATAACTTCAATTTGTTTAAGCCCGGTACGTGCATTCCACTTGTAAATTTGGTCCCAACTGGCGTTGTCGCTGTTTTGGATGCAAGGGGGGTGGGGTCGCTCGTTCAACAATATAGATATACAAAGACATCTAGCGGCGAATATTGGTAATAGTTTTGAATCTGATTTATTGGTCGATAGGTATTGAAATGACAAATTCAAAGGTGTTCTTAACTCAAAAATCAGGAATTTTGAGTTAGTTCCCTTTAGATCTAGGGGTGCGATATGGGAGACTAGCTTTTGCTCGCGACTTCGTCCGCGTGGAATTAGTTATTACGGCAGCCTAATTTTTCTAAGCTTTGAATGTCATATTTATTAATATCTAATCAACTGCCTAAGAAATAGGTCTTAAGCTTTCAAAATGACGATACTTTCATACAACATTTCATCTCCCCTTTAACCCCTTACAACCCTTTCTTCGCAATTAAAAGTAGCCTATGTCCTTTTTCAGGCTCTAAACTAACTGTGTACCAAATTTCATTTAAATCGGTTCAGTAGTTGTAGAGTGAAAGCAAGACAGACAGACAGACAGACAGAGTTACTTTCGCATTTATAATATTAGTTAGGATTATAATGGTCTCCCTTAAGTTTATGCGAATTTTCAGCTTTGAATAAGAGTCAGCTTGAGCAAGTAAGGATGAATAACTATTTTAATCGAACTATAAGTAGGATCGCATATCATTTTAGCATCGTATTTTTTCTACATAATCAGCATTTTTTTGGCTTATTATGAATCATAAGCCTTTCTTGAAGGATGGAGGATAACCCGGGACACATAGCTTTGACTTCATAATCCGCATAGTATAAGATCAACGAGACAATAATTCATCATCATCATCATTATCAGCCAATAGCCGTCCACTGTTGAACATAGGCCTTTTTTAGGGACTTCCAAACACAACGATCCTGAGCCGCATGTGCCCAGCGGCTCCCTGCGACCCGTTTGATGTCATCAGTCCACCTGGTGGGGGGTCGACCAACACTGCGCTTTCCGGTGCGGGGTCGCCATTCTAGCATTTTCAGCCCCCAACGTCCATCAGCTGTTCGAACCACGTGCCCCGCCCATTGCCACTTCAGTTCTGCGACTAGCTGAGCTATGTCGGTTATTTTGGTTCTTCTGCGGATCTCCTCATTTCTGATTCGATCACGCAGAGATACTCCGAGCATTGCTCTTTCCATCGCCCGCTGAGTGACTCTGAGCCTTCTTATAAAGCCCGCAGTTAGCGACGACAGACAATAATTATTATTAACCAATTTTACAAGCACGAGTAAAAGAATGTCGATTGTAAGGGTTAAGGTAATAAGTGGAGTTACTAGAAAATGTAATAATTAATTACTACTAAAGAAAACCTCTTTGAGATTGGTCTCTTGAAAAATTCTACATTTGTACTTTGATTTTAGTTTGAGAAGTTGTAATATAAAACGATTAGAACGCTCTAGTCTGTCTTGCCAGCGTTCGATAATACACCGTTTAGCTGCCAGGCTATTTGCCCATCTACTGTATGATCGGATTTTCGATCGTGTTTAATTTGATTTGCTCCATCGGAAAAGTTGTTTAAGCGAAATATTATTTTTTATTTTTAATAAACCATTAATACAAAGGCAAAAGTTTGTGTGTGTGTGATGCTATTGTAAGTTTGTGTATTTATTTGATGCTCCTTTACACTGAAACTATTGAATTGAGGATTAACCCTGGATCATTAGAGACTATTTTCTATTCTGTGATTTCGCGGGTCGATGTATGCTTGTTACTCCTTCAAGCTTCGACAATTAACCCGATTCGGTTGAAACTTGGAATGGTGATAGAACTCTAAAATAAAACACAAGGTGCTTTTTAACCACATCTCCACGGTAACCGCGGGACGCTTTTTAATTTATACTAAAAATAAAATACATTTCACTAATATCTTCTTATATCCCTTTGAACTCTTTGAGGTTTTTACCTCTCCGCTATTAGATTTGGCCGTTTTTCCATAATAATCGGATTTTCGATCAGAATTATTGCTCAATTCCGTTTGTACACAGAAATTGCGATTTAAGCCGAAACCCCACTGCTGCTCGTGGTCGAGCTACACACGCAAGTGCAAAGAAAGATACTCGAATAAAAATTTAGGTAGATACTTTCATAGTATTCCACGGGCACTACTGCGTAGTGCATTTGAAATAATGGCATTAGTGGCATCGTTTCGCACACGTGTGGTGTGTTCCGAAGTGCTTGTGCCACGCTAGCGCGAAGCGGTGGGCTCCATTGCGACTTACGCTGTCCACGTCTATGGACGAATCTATAGGGAGGTAGAGCGCAGAGCGGAGGAGACGATTTGAACTCGGCTGATTCCATGTATGCTGATATGTACCTACGTGGCCCACACGTTTTACGTGTGTGTGCATTGGTTGCTGTGAAAATGTTGACACACGCAGCCATACCAATGGACCCACATGGGCGACGCATAGCGTGCGCAGCGGTGGGGCTCCGGCCTTATTTGACGACATTAAGGAGGATACATATTTCGTATCCTCCGTGCTTTCATCGCATGTAAATGTGTTCTTTGATTAGGATCTGCGGTATTTCGCGATGCGGTATTGAAACGTCCTTGATTCAAACAGCTATAAAGACGAATTATGTTGCGGTAGGCATGGTTTTATTGCTGAGGGTAGTATGACTACATAGGACACGGAAAGTGCGTATACTATAAAGCACGCCGACCTTGAGACGGTTGTATTATATTTTTGTACTAATGAACATCCGCGACTCCGTCCAGCCACAAACTAACCTAGAAAGGCAAGCACGTTTCAATCTAGATCTAGACCATATCATCGCATTCTACTAGGCATGATTAAAGTCTAGCACACGCTAACTTAGTATAAAACACGTACTTTGGTTTGTCGGGAAACAGGTGAACACTATGAAGACGTAGTCAGACTGGTCTCGAAAACGTCACACGGGTGGTACATTTTATACCTGCTACCTGACGGATTAATAGCTCCCTGCGGGCTCCAGGTTAAAGAATCGGGACGGACTTAACACTAAAAAAACATACCTACTTATTAAGTGGAATTCTACTACATTTACAGTATATTTTAAACTAACTGACTATATAAGTATTATGATTAACCGTTAACCGGCCATGGGGGTATTTTTGGCAGTAGCCATTCGTGATAAATGTTCATATAAACTGAATGGAACTCAACCTGCGGGCGCAGTTTGCGGCCGGTCGGCGGGACCGATTATTTTGATGTGAATTTTGCGGTTGCGACTGTAAACAGACAGGAAACGAGCGAAAAACGGTTGAAACTTTTCTATCGCATTGTTTTTTTTTAATTTATTACTTATACCCTTTTCTCAGTTATTTTGTTTATAAGTGGAATTCAGGTTATATTTCGAGTCGGCTCAACTTAAGTTTTTAAATAGTTGTAAAGATTTTTGTGCTAATTTCTCTGTTTTGCTAGGTCTCTTTTAGCCTAAAGGATTTGGTTGTCGGTGGCGTTATAAACATATGAGACATTTTGCAGGTTGACAGGCACACGGCATAGTTGTAGCGAAGCGTTCCTTGTATGCCGTATTAAGTTTTGCCCTCAGTGTACTCGTACCATAATACTTGTTCTGTAAAATATTTTTGTTCCGTTACCTGTTTAAACTTAAACTTTAAACTGCAGCGCTGATTTCAAATGAGAGGGAGCCGTAATAAAATAATAAAGCAAGGTTTCAAAAAGATTTCACTTTTTATACCTAGTAACAGGTGACGGAACAAAAATATTTTATAGAAGGGTGCATCCCACTAGTACCCCCTAATATTAGTTCTATAGAACTGTTGACACACCATATCAGAGTTTAGTGTTTTATATAGAACTAATGGGATAAAATTAAAGAAATGTCGATATCAACATCTTGTTTGTACGTTACATATAAATTACCTAGTTTTTATAAGTATAATATGAAATCTCTTTTGATTGCAATAATAAATGTCCACTTAAATTTGACAGTATCTACATAAACTGAAATGCATTATGGTGAAGTATTCATATACATTTTGAAGCTGTATCGAATACAGCTTCAAAATGTATTTATAAAGCAACATCAGCAAATTTATTTCTTTAATTGCTGAAGATAACTTTGGGAATGACGAAAGATTAAAATAAGCTTTCAAAAAAGCTTTTGGCGACGTGCTAAATATAATCAAAATTATATTCATTTCATATTACTGTTTTAACGAAAAGATTGCTGAAAGATTATTAATTATTCTTAATAATTAATATATCATAAGCTAAAACTAAAAAGACTCAAATAAACTGAATAGTTCGTGAAAGATACTTGGTTTTAAAAACTTACCTGTTGTCGCAAGGGACATTTTTTTGTTAAAAACAAAATGAAATATCAATTAAAATAATATAAAGTTTATAACTTATATGCAAAGTCAAGAGCAAAAACTATGCTACAGTTCTATATAGAACTATTGGGATATAATTTGACAGCCCGGAAAGTATTTTGCCCACGTCTGCAGCACCATAAAGTATTTAGAATTTTATACAGAACAAGTATGTACACTGCTCGTGCACCTACCATCGGAAACCAGCGCTGCAGTTTGCTGTAGCACCTTTATGCTGAATGGAAGATCTTCATTTGGACATTCTGTTTTTCTTTTTTTATTTATTTTGTATTTTATCATGTCCTTTTTTTCTGACCAAATGAAAATAATTTTCTCCCTTCTTTTCTTTTACACCAAAGCATTATTTATATTATAACTTATATTTTTAGTTTAAATAAAATTATTATTTCTCAGTTTGGTATTTTAGATTAATCCACCGTTATTATTCGCGTATTCTGTTCTCGGTTCAGCAAAATTAAGCAAATGAACGTATCGTGGGCAGTAATTGTGAGAAACGTATGCAGCAGCAAATAGGGCACCACTCAGTTTCATCAGTCAGAAGGTAAACGTACAAAAAACATTCCCAGCCAAGGATTTAGTTTTAGCTAGATACTATACAACTTTTTGTGTGTCCGAAAAATGTGCCTACTTGGTTTGCTTTGTTGGTGTTATTAAATAGATTTTTATATGACATTCCTTACGTGCGGAGTTAAAATTAATTTTATTTTAGGTATCACTAAACAACCGGTGGAATGATAACATTAGCAATAAATTAACACTTAAAAATCGTATTTCTAGTATTTATTAAATGTGTACACTTCAGGTCAAATACAAATTTTGCAGGCAAATAAGAATAAATGCTATCTCATATAATAAGCAATATTAATGGCGATCTGATGTAATGATAAAATCATAATTTGTAGAGTTATTTAAAAAATATATGTTTTAACTATACATTAACATAAAAGAAAAAAAGACGTGTGGTACTCGGAGACTGCCGCGGTAAAGCTATTAAAGGTATAGCATTTTTTATCAACTTATATTTACCTACCGACGTCATCGGGACCGTGGCCTAGCGGTGCCAGAGAGAATCCGCAATTTTTTTATTTTTTTAAGCGTGATATTGCAAAAAGTCATTAATTTAAAAAAAAATGACTTTTCAATTATCACGCTTGTAAAAAAAAAAAATTTTGACGTTCCCCGATGACATCGTTGCCGAAATTGTGGTTTTGATATTATGTTTTTGATACTACAGGGGGTGTTAGGTTTTTTCGTTACGGAATTTCTGTATTCGGTCTCCACGCTCAAGGCCCGCGATAAAAGCTATACAATAGCTTAAAAAAACAACCGGCGTCTAGCTAAATAAAAGTCTTCGCTTTGTAATGCGGAAAAACATTGGAGGGGCAACCACACACGGAGAACCGAACGAGTTGCGGTCGGGTCTTGAAAAACTCGATTTTCCACCCAAAATTTTCCAGCGACCAGCTTAATTTGAACTCATTTAGTACTACGGAGTTGTTTAATTAATAAACTATGTAGATACCGTGTTTGTTGCTAATGCTGGTTCAGACATGCGATTATTCGCGAGCGAGTTCAATCCTTTCTTTAATTGTACAGTGATCTATTGATACATTCGCCTACTCTGGCTTTGTAAGTTTGTACGAGATGTTGTAAATAGGATCTTGTTTCTTTAATTATTAAGCTATTACATAGCTTCTATCGCGGGCCTTGAGCGTGGAGACCGAATTCAGAAATTCCGTAACGAAAAGACCTAATTCTCCCTGGATATATAAAACATAATATAAAAAGCACAATTTCGGCGCCGACGTCATTGTGAGCGTGGCTTAGCGGTAAGGCGCTCCAAGTGCTCGGATTGCCAGAGGGACGCGGGTTCGAATCCCATCGGTTCCGCAATTTTTTTTTTAAGCGTGATATTTCAAAAAGTCATTTTTTTTACAAGCGTGATATTTCAAGAAGTCATTAAAAGTTTTGGTATTTATCGATAGATGGAAAAATTAAACGGTTACTTTTTAGTTTTTCCATTCCGCGTCTCTCTGACAATCCGGGCACTTAGAGCGCCTTACCGCTCGGCCACGGTCCCGATGACGTCGGTAGGTAAACATAAGTTAATAAAAACTGCTATGCAATAGCTTTACCGCGGCAGTCTCCGAGTGCCACACGTCTTTTTTTTCTTACTTGCGCTTGTATAACTTATACTGAAACACGGTCTTTTAAGAACTCTTAAAGTACCCAAGTCGTGAGACCCTAAGAAAAAATGCATTATGCTTGTTTTTATTGTATCGTGCCTTAATTTAAACGATTATTCACTTGTTGGTCTAATGGTTCGCCTATGTAGCTTCGGATCACCAAATCCTTGGTTTTAGTTTTGAATTAGATTATAAAATTCCGAACTTTTATTTCTTGCGGAAATTTTTTAGTAAAATATCGCAGTCGAGATTTGAAAAGTTGGTGAAGCTACAAGTTACAACTCGTCGGACAATCAGCGAACATGTTAAGTCGTCCCGGTCGTTATTATTACACCTGGTTGTTATCATAGCACGAATACTAATATTATTGGCCGACAATCTTGGAGAAACAACATTGGAGCAGTATGGTGAGTAAAAGCGCCATGTTCCTACAAAGAGTGATAATAATGAATGTTCGCATTCGTTCGTCCTGTGTGAATCAACCTTTTCATAAAACGTAACAATTCTGCATTAATTTTGGCTCGCCATTGTTTTGTATGCAGATTTTTGGCAGGCGTTAATCAATTATTTGGTTTGCAGCTGTTTACGTGGCAGCAATTGCACATTTTGATGGAGTTGTCGTTTTAATTATGGCGAAACGGTCCGATGGGTAGTAATGGAATCACGATCACCAGTTTCAGTGTTACGACGCGTTGCGATATAATCTACAGATTGATACGTTGAAATGAGAGTGAGGTAATAAAGAGTTTAAAACAGAAGTAGATCTCTTTAAAGTATAGAGTTAGGTATACCAATTTAACACAGAATCTTGTTTATTATTAATTAACTGACTTTCTATACGTCTATAATTTATATTTTATAGTATTTCGCAGTGGCACATTGTATGGATGAGATTTAATGAAGTATAAATTAAGCATACATTTTATAAATGTTTGTTGTAAGGACAGAAAAAATTTATAAATATTTTATTTATTTATATATTCCTTATTTTTACTAAAACAGAGACATAATAAGTATTAAGTAGAACTGGTATAAAAGGCGGCCTTATCGCTAGACAACAGTGATAAGGCCTTTTAGCGGAATACAAAATTTAACAAAAACAAACTTCATGTATTTATGATTGTTTTTTACTGTGTATTTTAAGTTGCTACGTATGGTTTTTTTTTAATTTACAAGATTAAAAAAATTGCAAATTCCAAAATATGTAACCACCAATTAAGTTAAATGTTAAATATTTCTATTTGGCTTGACTTTCTGTGTATGATTTTTACGCCAAAATAGCTAAAAACACTGAGACACAAAGAAGCAGAGGTTACAAAGTAGTGATCGCTTTTGATGTAGGCTCCACAAAAACTTTTAAAAAAGCGGAACACACTTTAGTCTCCACGTCATGTAATCTACTAAAGAACTTTTAAGGAATTAAAACTTTACGTTTCAGACTGTATACGTATGTAAATTACTAAGCTGTAAAAACTGTTAAGGAAGTGGAACTAAATACTGTTTACACTTCAGGCTCCACATGCAAAATCCAAGGCTGTAAAACGACATATTTCGCACATCGCCCGCTCGGCCGGAAGGCGGGGATGTCGCCGGGCCGCGGGCGGTGCGGGCCGAGAGGGGGGTAGTGCATGCAAATAATACATTTTCTTCAGCTGAAAACAGCCAATTGGCTCCACCGTTGAATATGTAAGTTATTGCTCTATGCATACGAGGAGTGGATTGTTTTGCGTTGTGCTTGGCTAGCAGACAGTTTTTACGAGTATCTGATGAGCTGCTAAGTAACTTAAAACATCGGATTACCAGCTGAGTTATTTTTGAGGGTACTGAATTGTTTTTTTAGTTATGCTTCAGTGACAGTTGTTTTTATGTAATGTGTCTGTATATGAGCTTACAAGTACCTTTATTCATTCTTTATTTATTTAATGACATTTATTTAGACATGAGATTTTATTAGCTGATTTATTTTTGACTAATTGTGATATAAAGTCAAATATAATACCTATGTTAAAAGTAAGGTTATGGTAACGTGTTATATTATAACGAGCGTTTTGCCGTATCTGGATGACGCTTAAATTCGTCGGATTTTCGTGGTAAATACAAAAATAAATCGAGTTTTTCAAATTCATAATGAATTTCCACAAATCAACGACTGCTACTATTCATTAGATACTCACTAAATTAAGAAATAAGCTTTATCAATAATCTGTACACGAGCACTAATAATGCCACGTGGAGTGGGTATTCCTCCACTCACCGTGTAACCAATACCTAGTGCTATACAGTCAAGTGCCGCATCCCCTACTATCCGCCGCTAATACGAGTACCTTACTGGAGTGATAATCGCACTACTATCCTCATATTATAAACAGTGAAAGTCTGTTTGTTTGTGTTATTATTTTAGGTTATAATTTATTGATTAATCAGCCAAGGTAAGTACCATACAAAACTCCAACAGAACAAAGTAATACTGCTAGTAAATACTAGCTCTCTAAAATCTATGGCGCTAAATTTACCAATGCAAGGGAATGACAATTATCATTATCAGTTCAGCGGTATACAAGGCGAATCTTTTTTATTATAGATGAGAAAGGAAACACGGAGATATTACATATACCAACTATGTTGCTACTGAGAAATTTTGGAAAGACGAAAAAGCTTAATATATCATGGACAAACCCAGGAATCCAACCAATGACCTTATAAACCTCTTTATAAACTACCCACTGGACCCACGACGCAGTTAATCAATTATAGTTGTAATAAATTAGTGTACAATATTAAGCCAGACACTCTAGTGCCGTAATATGCCCGTAGATAGACACTCTCCGTTCAAATACTTCCAATATTTCATCCGAGGCGATAATCGCGCCATATTTCATAATAGTGGAATTCCCGCTAAAATGTGACTCGCATAATGTCCGTGATCAGTTTTAAAATATAAATTTATCGCCCACTCTCGAATAAAGGTGGTATAATGTGAGGATTTATCGCCGCGTGACATTGAACACAAAATAAGTTGAACAAGAAGACACTACTTTGACTTGGACACTTTTTCTTTTAACCTGACTTTCGGATAGGTGAGGTGTACTTTAATTTATAATTTTAGCAACATCATCAGAAAAGGTCAAAAGGCACGAGCAGCAAAAGAACATTAATCAAAATATCAACACATTTTTATTACAAAACTTCCTTAAATCAAATCAAAATGAAACAATCTTACATTAAACACTATTTAGTTACAGTTACAGTAATTAGGCCGCAAAACTGCATTTGCTAGAACTGGTATTGATAATGTCCGCATTTTAATAAAACCGTCGCTTGAGTAGGCCAAAAACGTCGCAGAGTAGCATTCTTTTTTATGATTTTCGTCTCTAGACTCTAGCCTTTTGTTCAATGTTGCTAATAATATAATTATATTGTAGATTTATAGGTGTTTTCAATATTTTTACGCAGTAAACATTTCTTACTTTAAATTATTTTATTATTTTTAATTGTAAGACTTGTTTCAATAAAGCAAAATAGGCAGGAGCAAGGTAGTTAGTTGGTGTGTGTATAAATATACGGACATGTCAGTGGCATTATAATAGCTACCAATCGAATGGATCCATTATATATTGGAATAGTAAGGTGATAGAAGGTACTATGCGATGCATAAGAACTATGATTAGAGAAAAGAGATCAGATAAAGTTATTAGAACCTATTAGTATGTTTTTAATTCAATAAGATTAATCAATCGACTAATTCTTATACGGCGTGTTTTAAAATGTAAATTCTAAAAAGGAGATATATTATATATCTTTTTTTAATAATCTACAGCATAAATATACTTGCAGAATTTTATGACTTTAAGATAAGTAAAGTATGAGATAAGTAAAGTATAACTTTATTATTACTTTCAATAACCAATTTTATTAGCATTTTCACAAAATATTTAATTTTATACCTCAAGCCTACTCCTTCCTTTTTATAAACTACTTCATCCGCGTGAAAACCTATTAAGTACCCTTTTGATTTTAAAGACAGGCTTTTATATAAAGTATGCTCTTTCCCGCTCAATTTAGTTTTTTTATAGTTTCCCATGAAGCAATAACCTCCATCCCGTACCGTGTACTAAAAATCTACATTTTTGATAAACATTGTACGATATTACAGTACATTGACATTAACAATATATATTTATGGCAAGCTGATGTGTATAGCTTGTATTAAATAGTCTATTTCACTTTTAGTTTAAACAAACGAACAAATCTTTCGTATATTATATACATATGGTCTGCCATGCCAAATAAATTGAAGAAGATCGAATTCTCAAGGAATAGTCAAAATGTTGACTGTACTATAACATACGATATAGCGGCTGTGTTATGTTGTTAGAAATTTTTAAATATCTCCGAAACTATATAACTAATTAACATACTGTAAAAGGCAAATCTTATTTCTATAATATCCTTGTGATTATTAAATAATTTATTTTGATAAGGATTTAAGTTTAGTTGTATAAATGATGACGTAAACGTAAGCATATGAATTAAATGATTTTTCAATATACAAAAAGTTATATATCTGCCAAAATATAAAAGATAGATATATGCTGTCGGGGACTTTTTTTTAGAACTTTTTAAGATGCATAAAGTTTTCATACAAGGTTTCCATTATATCCAATAGCTAAGGCAGCGCACGCGATTTACGCCGATTTAATAAATTTTACGGTCCGACTCGTGCGACAAAAACTGTGATGACTCGGATAATATATACAATACAAATATAAAATATAGCCTATGATACCCACCGATAACGTAGAATTCTACTGGTGTAAAAATTTTATAAATCGGATCAGTAGTTCCGAAGATTATAAAACTTTATTTACTAACTTACAAACTTTTCTTCTTTTTAATATTAGTATAGATGACTGAATAACATCTGAAACTATGTAAAAATAGAATATTTTTTATACCGGCTATATGTGTGATTTCACTGAAGAACAATAACTCATATGGCTGTAATTCGTTTAGCGTCCATGATCAGTTTTAAAATATAAATTTATCGCCCACTCTCGTATAAAGGTGTTATATAGGAATTTATGACTACGGGACTTAGTTGCGGAAATTGATAGAAGCACTAACATTTTTCAACGACAGAATTTATGGATAGGTATCTACTAGTTACATCTAAATAAAATTGAAAGTAACGTAAACATTTAGATTTTTTAACCAGAGGTCTTAAAAGTGAATGCCAGCCATATAGATATTTTATTTTATTCACTACAAGTTAGTGACTGTAATCACATTTGGTTGTAAGTAATCATGCAATCTACGATGGAAGCGGGCGGGGTAGTTACTAGTCACGGTTTTAACTTCCCATGATGGTCCATTTAAGAAAATCTCAATTGGCCCAGCCGGGAATCGAACTCAGACATCCGGGTCAGAAGTCTACCGCAATAGACACATCTAGATCTAGAATCTCCTGTGAAGTCGCCCGTTTATCATTAGATCTTGAACCCATGTCTGAGCAAATTACACAGCAACCGCACTGTTTTAAGGAAGCATATAGAAATAAGTGAACTGAAGACCTCGTATTTTTCAAGTCAGATTATGATGCATCTTGAACGCTGTTACAAATACTATCGCAGAAGAAACGATAGTGTGAAGGATTCTTAATTGAGAACGCAATGATGAAAGCATCCCTTAACAGTTAACACAATATTGCCCCGTGATTTAACAGACAAATATGCCGAATCGCCGAACTTCAAAAAGCGCACCGAAACGAAATTATAACACAGTTGTTTATTTACAGAAAAAGTGTAAAGCCGTTATACAAACTGCACCAATAAACACTTTCAGGGAACGAGATACAGGCTCTTTTGTGCTGTATTAAAAAATAAACATTTAAAGTACAACGGGGCCGAAATCAGATGTGCGCTTGCTGCAGTCATTGTATTGATTTTACATCCGCCTGTAGTAGACAAAAATGGACGGCCCCTACCACGTCTTCCCGGTTGTACGAATCGAATATTAAATGAGATGAAAGTGTATGTAACATAAAAATACAACTCGAAATAAACAATGAAAATTATTAATAGGTAAAAAATAATATTGAAGCATAAATATTTAATTAAAAAAGTAATGGTAAATGCCACATCACTCTCACGTCTGAGAAGAATCTAGTGACACATTTTCTATTGAAATGCGTTTCAGCGGTTTAGATGGTAGAGCGTTTTAAAGACTCGAAACCTTATTGCAACAGTCGTGTAAGCCTTAGTGCTAAAAATTAAACCTTCTAATTTTTAAAGGAGCTATTAAATACTTAATCGACAACAAAACCTTACTAAAATTATTCAGTACGGCGCTCACATTAAAATTATGAATTCTTATAAAGATATAATATATTTATTTATATTTTTCACTATTTTGTAGTTTTCTATAGTTAGTAAGGGCTCCAAATTGACCAAACATTGAATGGTCGATGGCGGTAGTATTTTTTTGGCCGACGATTTGCGAACGGTTTTACGCGCATTTACTTGCAACATGATGTGTTCGCCCATAAACCGGACACGACATACGAATTGTTTGTATTTGCCGTGTCACTATGTTTTATTTCAGTTTTTTCAATCAATTTCGAGTTGTAGTCGATTAATCGTAGGCGTGACTTTAAAAATTGCGATTTTCATGGTTCAATACCGTTTTAATATAATAAAAAGACGTGTGGCACTCGGAGACTGCCGCGGTAAGGCTATTGCATACAAGTTAAGCAACATCGGGCGCGGTCAGTGCTTGGATGGGTGACCGCCTGGGAACACCGCGTGATGTTGGCTTTTTAAAATTTTTATTTTTATTTTATTTTTTTAGTTAGTTTTATTTATTTTAATTTAAAAAATTTAAAAAAATTTAAAAAGCCAACATTACGCGGTTTTCCCAGGCGGTCACCCATTTAAGTACTGACCGCGCCCGTTGCTTAACTTCGGTGATCGGACCAGAACCGGTGTATTCAACGTGGTATGGACGTTGGGGAACAAAGATGCGAATAAGACAATCTGACTAAAACCGCTGTGCCGGTCGGAGTGGGGGGGTGTTAGTTTTTTTCGTTACGGAATTTCTGGATTCGGTCTCCACGCTCAAGGCCCGCGATAGAAGCTATGCAATAGCTTCATAAATATAACGAAATCTTGTTTGTTCGTCTTGAAATGTACTTGGTTGTTCGTCTGTCTGTATATTTGTCTATTTATTTGTCTACCGGACCTTCTAACTGTCTATCTGCGAGTGTCTCTACATTTATCTGAGTGTCTATGTTAGACACATAGACACTTAGATAAATGTAGAGCACTCGCAGATATCTTTATCTGTATTTAGTATTTTGCAATTATCTATGTATCCTGTTTTAAAATCTGTGAATCTTTGTCTAGGTTTATGTGTTTCTTTATCTCTCGTTGTAACTGTTAGCATTTTTATCGGTCAAGAATCTTTTTCTCAGGAACGCGTTCAGTAAACTCCAGTAATGTTAACTAAATCACTGTTTTAAATTACGGAACCCTCGCAAGCATGCGTGAGTCCAACTCCCACTTGGTTGTTGTTTTATAAATCGGTAACAACATAAAAAATATTTTTATCGCTTTCCGTCAATAACTAATTATCGTCGTCAATCAAGCGTCGGGAACGGTTAAAATAAAATAGTTTCACGTACTCGTATTTATCTCACAGATAAGTTGTAGCGCCTGGCGAGTGTCCAACGGGACAGATACAATCATTTTGACGAACGATAACTTCATTGAACTATATGTTTATTTACTTTTCTTTTTTACTGTCGTGATCAAAATTAGTTCTAAGTTTATTTTATAGCGTTGCCTCTTGACTTTGCTTACGTTTTGTATTTCGCGAATAAGTAAAATGTAACTGTACCAATTAAACAAATTATTTTATTTAACAAATGATTTTAATTCCACGATTCCGTTTTATTTTTGCGCTGTACAAATTATGCTCGGAATGCGTAATTTGGTCAAGAGATTTACCAATTGACCGTAAAAAGAATGAAAAACACAATGGTGGTGTTTATAATGAAAAATAATGAAACTTTTTTTTATTACAATATTTAACGTCCTTGTTATTAAAAATAGCACCATTACAAACACGGCAATTTGAAATATCTACTAAGTAAGTTGCTAAAATATCGATATAACGCAATGTAAAACACAAACTCAGACACGGTTGTAGTTAAGAGAAAACGTTATTAAAGCGTAATGTAAGAGCTTATAAAACAAGTTAGTTAAGTCTATTTATTTTCACTTACCTCGGTACTTCCTTCGCCGGGCTGGACTGGGTCTCTTGGTGACTGTATGAGGCCATATCTTTAGATTACGACGACAGTGGCGCACTCATTGTACTTTGGGTTAGTTAGCACTGATTTTACTTATTACTTAATAGCTATTTTTAATAGGAACATTGTTATTCACACACTAATAAATAATGTATTAATACATGCTCTACGAGGTAAGTGGATTGATCTTTTGTAATACCACAGATATATATTGTGGTAAATGAATACCTACTTAAATAACGTTTTAATGATTATAATAGGTTCTACTGTACCGTGGAAATGGGCACATATTATTTTTATCAAGAGCAATCAGAGGTGGTTGGTTCATTATCAGCCTATTAACGGCGCACTATAGGAGAGGGGATAATAGGTGGTTGGTTAATTTTATAGAATTTAGAAGATTGTGGACTTTGGTTAATGTAGATACGTATCGTAGCAAAGTACGAGTAATATAAAAAATGTAACAGTTAGTAATTATGGAGATATATTTCTTATGAAAATGTAATAGAAAGAGTTTCATCTTTACATCTCACATAATTCAAATGACAAATAATCGAAACAAGCACCCAGTCACCTACTTCTAACAAGTTCACGATCCAATAAACTAAAATTATTGTATTTTCTCGTTGGTCTAGTGGTTAGCCTATCTGGCTTCGATCTCGAGGTCCTAGGTTCGAATCCTGGGTCGGGTCACGGAATAATTCTGAGTTTTTCATTCTTCTATGAAATTCTCAGTAGGTACATTCCAAGCTCGGAGTCGGGAAGTTGGTGGTGTTACACCCCTGTGCCTCGGAGAGCACGTTAAGCCGTCGGTCCCGGTCACTATCATCAACATCTGACAGTGACCGTTAATAAATGAAACATTATCACCCTAAGCCCGCCAACCCGCATTGGAGCAGCGTGGTGGGTGTATGCTCCATATCCCCTCTCCTATAAGGAGGGAGGCCTGGCTCTGTAATGAGCCGTTAATAGGCTGATAATGATGATGATGATGATGATGATGATGATTGTATGTGTAATGTCAACTTCTACAGCATTCAGATTTTTTTTATTTAGATTCATTTAATC
This sequence comes from Mycalesis mineus, assembly GCA_034621355.1. Lineage (NCBI taxonomy): Eukaryota > Metazoa > Arthropoda > Insecta > Lepidoptera > Nymphalidae > Mycalesis > Mycalesis mineus. The sequence goes on along the minus strand of CM067889.1, from coordinate 16,029,078 downwards.
AACTGTACCTCTTACACAATTAAAACGAGAGAAATAATCGAATACTAATCAAGTACCCAGTCAAGGTACTAACCTATTACCCGTAAGTCCTCAGTTTCACGACCCAATAAAATGTTACTGTTGAATCATTAAGTTAACGATACGCCGGGATTTATTTGACAAGTTATAGTGAATACAGCCTTCGGAATGGGTAATTAAATTTATTAGTCCTGCATGTGCGCAAAATAGGAGAGACTGTTACGAATTACCTAGCACTTGGACATGTGCTTAATTAAAGCAGTAGCATAATAACTTAACTGTCGTTGCTAATTCAGCTAAGATTGTCATGAAACTCGTATTATTAATAAATAACAAAGTGGATACATGAGGCAATGTCTCTAGGTAAGCTCGTCTCATCTTCGGCTATGTTGCATTTAGTACATAAATAACACAAAAATCTTGATATTTACATTTTTTTTTATTTTGCAGTATTATCTACATTGAGATTGCGCTGTATCGCTTCAACACTATCGTGTTAAATGTGTCAAATTATTATATTAGGGAGTTCCAATAGCCACCTTCAAGCTCTAGTATCAGCGATATACATATTATGTTATCTATCAATTATTCTCAATTCAAGCTCAATCGGAAACCGGAAGTGAAATTTAGAAGTAACTTACAAAATTTCATTAGTATCAAGTATGTCTGTTTGTAGTGACTATACTACTGGCTTGGAATGCAGAGCTTACTGATAAGATAAACAAAATAATTCAATTATAGATATAAATATAAAATTATACTTGGAAGCTTTTTTAAGAGAAACCCAAAATATTACCATCCCACACGACTTAAAAGATAAAGAAGCTGTTAATTTTCATTAAAACCTCACAAGCCCGTGAAATAAAAACCGATAGGTATTTAAATTAAATTTCGCATATAAAAATTTTCATTAAACCCATCGGGGAAGCCATTATTGGATGATGTTACGCCATTTCGGGATTACACTCATAGCGTAGTCTCAAAGGGAGTCAAATGAACGCTGTTTTGCGAAGACGTTAAAAATTTATGACCTCACTTCGCTTTCCGCTTTTATTGTCGTCACGGGCGACTCGGCAATAATTAAAGTGGGAGCATGTCTTGCTTAGTACTGAATAAATTAACAAGTTTTAAACAATTTGTTGCCAGTTTCGAAATACCGGCTGCTTCTGTCGCAGCCTGCTGGCTGGTGTGATTAATGTTTCTCTTTGGTGGAAAAGAAACGATTTACAGGTTTTAGAATGAAGATGATATCTAAAATATGAAGGTTTGAATGAACTTTGTGGCCAGAATTGAAAACTCTATCGCACTTCGTGTCTAAACATGTCAAGCTTAAGAATTCATATACACCTAACTAATAGGCCCTAGTGTATAGTGTATATAAATACTACAGATGTTAGCTACGTTAGTCCTAAGTGTAGCTTAGAAAATGTAGAGTTTTTGTCTTTTGAAAAAAAAATCGTTTAAATGTTAATGTTTTATAAATATTAATGTCAAAAAGAAAAAAACTCTGTAGGCATATTACAAATCATTTTGACCAAATGGTCGCGGGACGACAAATATCAACGTTGCCGCTTATCATTATGAATGACAGGCAGCTTTGTCAAAGTTTAATTAATTTATTTTGGACGAAGAGGGACCTATCGGAATTAATCAGGCTTCTCTCATTGTAATTATGTTATGGAATAATCAAAGTTATTTATGAAGATTTACTAATAATTTGACAATTCAATGGTCAGACTCAAAATCTGAAGGCCTTAGGTTTAAGGCCGACCGAGTATTGTAAGCTAACGTAACGTATTGTAAGTTGGTGGGGAAAGGGGATATTAGTAATATCTAAAAGTGGCGGTAGGTATTCACAATAAAATTTAGTTTTTCATTTGCAAAATAAATAAAGCTTAAATTTCCACACAACTTGTGAAAGTTCAAATATTTTAACTTAATATTAAAAATTTTGTACAAAAATGTAATAATAATAGATTAATGTGGACTTTTTCTTTCTTTCTTTCTTCTTTTTTTTAAATTCTAATCTAGTATATCCGCCCTGTACTATGTGACTTTTAAGTATACAAGTCACATAGTACAGTGCAGCTTACAGGTTTCTATCAAAAATAGAATATTAAACTTTCCATAGAACATAGAATATACTATACGAGTAGGAGAGTAAAAGTCTCGTAAATCACTTTACACTAAGTTGGGGTTGAAAGGGGAGCAAGTTATGTTTCAAAAGCGCGCCTAATTTTACTCCTTCATAAAAAATGCTTACACGACTTTGTGCGTATTTAATGAACACAAAGATTTGTATAATTAAAATAATTACAAACAGGAGTTGAATTACAAAGGGAAAAGAGTTTTCAAGAATGCCTTTTCGCTAACTTTTTCTGGCGTTCTCCTAAAATACTTCCGTTTGTAATCTTAAAACAAAACACACGCCGACTTTTCCGTTTTCCTCCCCAATTATTATTATTTCCTTTTGTTTTCCATTTTATGAATCCAATTATTACGACTTGGCTATGAAATGTTTAATAAGGGCTACATGATGCGCTCTTTATCAAAATGTTACAATGAGATAAAGTACGTTCTAATCTTATGATTATATTTTACTATTTGAAGCAAGACAACTTAAAGGAGACTGACCATTTTGGGCCCAACACGTTACAACAATAAAATGTATCTTCAAAAATTCTTTATTTTTTTATAAATCAAAATCACCAAAAATAATTAGAATTCACAATTGCAAACTATAAAAAAATATTTTTTTAAATATGCATATTGTTTCTTGATATCGTGCATTTTACAACGTACTCAGTGTTTCCCAACTATAAATATAGTCTGTGGTAAGACAGCCACAATATTATCAATGTTGCCAACTTAGAGGATTTTCCACTAAAACTGGTTGTATATATCCCCTTTTAACTGTTTAAGTGGCTGGCGGTTATTGTTTTTTTTATGTTTATATTATAACAGTTAGTTATGATTGTATAACTAACAAGAAAATAATGTCTTTTTGTTATCAAAACTACAGTTTCCATAGGTTGTGATGACTACATAACATCAAGTAGCCTATTATTTTTATTATATACCAGATATAGGTATATTATTAGATTTATTAAGTTTGTCTATCATCTAAGTTTCATAAAAACATGTAGTAGATTTTAGGTTTTTGTTTCGCAAATAATGGCATAATTGAACTTGGCAACACCGGTAATAGTTCCATTTCCATTACTTAGTCAATATCATGTCATCAATTCAATTGAAAGCCATAAAGAAGAATTCAATTGAATTGTATCAATTCAATTCGACAAATAAATTATCATTAAATCTCTATTCTGAGATTATAATATAATGAAAACGTATTGAAATTCAATTAGTCGTCAGATTCTGACTATAAAAATAGGTTGATAATTGCAAAGTCGTACATATATGTCAAATAACCCACATAACCTAACTCATGTATTTGTGCTCATATATTGATTATGCAATTGTCAATTAAACTGAAATTTAACATGTTTAAAACTGACTCATTATTTACCGAATGACACTTATTTGAACATTGTAACGGTTTATCAAATGTTGTGCCCAGCAATGTATGAAAAATGGTCAGTGTCCTTTAGACAGAAGTTTCTTTTTATTACATAGACTTTTAGATGATTTAATTATTATGAAAATTTAACCACAGAAAATGCATGTCCCACAAAAAAAATATATATTTAATAGTGCAACTTATTTCGTATGCACGACATTTTATTAACTTTTAAAAGAGTTTTTGATAGTGAAAATAACATATTTTAATCAACATTTTGAACTGTGTCAACATCTCTATTGACCTCGCTTTATTTGCTTTCATAGGCTTAAATTCAAACATTTTGATTAAAATCTGGTTATTTACCCTTTTCAAACATACATAGGTATAATATACTCGTTGTGCCCGTGGTTTTACTTACGCAGATGCCATTCCCGTTGGAATATTAACGCTATTTTAAGCCCGTTGGAATTTAAGCACTATATTTATATTTTGTATGTATTTATTAGAGTTATATATTATATATCATATTTATACATGTATGTATTTGAATTTTTATATGTATAAATAATTATTATCTATTAGTGTAACTTTTCGATTGCACATTAATTTATCTTGTTTTTATTGCAATTTCCCGTCTCTCAAGTGTAAATCTCCGTTTATCTAGGTTAGCTGGAAGAGATCACTTCTAGTGATAAGGTCGCCTTTTGCGTTTAATTTTGTATTGTACCATTGTTTCTTTTATTATTTGCAATAAAGATGTTTAAATAAATAAAACTAAATAAAAGTTCTAAGTAACAGCACTTCCAAGATTCGACCTACACATACATAAGCGTGTAAAGTAAGAGTTTAAAAAGCTTTTTTCAAATAACGTATAGTGTATGCACGTTGGAAAGTCTAAGCAACGTGGTTTTATGATTATTACACTTTATAAAACAACAGTCTCGCCCCCGTTTTATGGATTATAAATTCCATTGGCGTATGGCGTATGCGATCCATCGTTTACTGCCCGGATACGTAGCGGGTAGAAAGTGTTTCTAATCAAAACATCGTAAAATACCCCACAGTAGCATTATAACTAACACTATTTTTATAAAAACGAAGTTTTTTATCCGATTTGACTGCCTTCGATGCGTAGGGGTGTTATAAGAGGTCTTTTTTTTTTCAATGACTACAAGTTGGCCCTTGACTGCTATCACACCTGATGTTAAGTGATGATGCAATCTAAGATGAAAGCGGGCTAACTTGTTAGAAGTAGGATGAAAATCCACACTCCTATCGGTTTCTACACGACATCGTACCGGAACGCTAAATCGCTTGGCGGTACGTCTTTGTCGGTAGGGTGGTAACTAGCCACGGTGAAAGCCTCCCACCTGCCAGACCAAGACAAATTAAGAAAAATCTCAATCTGCCTCGCCGGGAATCGAACCCAGGACCTCTGCCGTATAAATCCACCACGCATACCACTGCACCACAGAGGTCGTCAAAAGGTCCTGGGTTCGATTCCTGGAAAATCTCAATAGGCCCAACTGTTGACATTTTCTTAACATGTTCAGATCTGATTGGTGGGTGGCATTGATCATGGCTAGTTACCACTCTGCCGCAAATACTTAGATTTACCGTTCTGGTACGATGTCGTGTACAAACAGAAAGGGGAGTGGATTTTATCCTACTCCTTCCTACTTAAATTGCATCATCACTTATAATCAGGTGAGATTGCAGTCAAGGACTAACTTGTAGTAAATAAAAAAAATAGCTCAAATGAAGACCTATCAATCTATATGAGTTGTGCACAGCAAGTCCAGCCTTCTTATCCATTTAGAGAGGACAAATGGAGTTTAGATCTGCAGTCTAAGTAATTTTTATAAATTCGTAAAGGTACTTTTAAAGCTTCTTTATAACAAAAAAATATTGATATAAATAATCCTGTGTCCTACAATAATGAATTATTTATGGTCGACCACCATAATTGCAGTGGAGGCTTTTCAATTTAATAGTAATAAATTGCGTCCGCCATTTCTCGTAGAAGCTGAACTTAGAGAATTTTTCTAGACATTTTGCGACGCTGCCTCGATGTTACTTTAAATCATAACGATACGACACTAAGGAGCTTACTTTAAATTAAAAGTATGGCAAAAAGCTTGGACGTTGACGCTGAGACTTGGAAATGCAGTCACATCTCTGAGGTATTATTTATTATGGGTTTCTTTGTCTAATGGCTAGCTTATATGTAAGTTATAAAGGCTTCGGTTTAAGTACTAGTTCGGTGGAATATATATAGTCATCAATATCTATATTGGTGTGACTGGTAGTAGATCGTAGTTAGAAATCTATACTTAATATTATAAATGCGAAAGTAATCGTCGCACGCCGCTACGTATTCGGCTCAAATAGACATAGGTAAAAAATGTATGGAAGTCTGCCCCAGAGATGCCCGGAGATGATATATATGTCATTAAATAGTACAGATCTTCTATTTAAATAGTAATAAAGTTACTTGTAGCTAAGCAGTCGCTGATAAAAGTTATGAAGGTTGATAAAAATTGAATTTTCCTACTACGACGACGGTCACGTGATTCAGAACACAAAAAATCTATTGAAATTCTTATATTTTTGATATATATTCAAGTGATTGCTATGAAACATGGGTAGTTGTTTGAAATTCATGGTGTATTTAAATAAAATAGTTAAACGTTACGTTACGTATACGTTTGGACAGCCTGGGGCAAATTCTGCCAATGTCCTTTGTATTGGAGATAAATTGTTCCTTGGATTGAAACATAGGTAACTTTTGTCCCGATATTTCCATCAGGAATTTCCACAGGATCGTGAACTACGCGGTTGAAGCCGCGGGCGCAGCTTGGTGTGTTTATATATCGACTCTAAACCGGCAGTATGTCCTATCCTATATGACATTACATACAGAGGTATAGCTTTTAATAGTTAACCCTCTATAACTCAAGAGCATGGATTTTTTATATTTTTCTGTTTACGGGTAATTGAAACAAAATAAAAATATACGTTTTTCATAGTTTTTCGTTTATTGATTTATTTTCCAAAAAAAATAAAAATATAGGGAGCGTTGCCTGGGGGCAACACTGAGATATAAGCTTGAAAAGTACATAATATAAGAGGAGTTATGAGAGGTGGAAGTTCCTGAAGCAGTTCTTGGTTTTTGTATAGCATAGCGCAACCCCGCATTTTTCGCATGTATTGTGAGTAAATCCAGTATTTCGGGAACTTACACCTAATTTTTTTATCAGACCATAGGGGCCAGTGCCCAATCTGGTCTTGCCGTACTGCCATAGGAGGTGCATGCTGTGCAGGTCCTTTATGTTTTTTTGCTTGTATCTCGTTCTCCAGCGAACGGCGACTAGACATACTAGGCTTTGTACCCAATTTACAAAGAGTCACTGCAACATCTAGACGAAAATCTGCTGAAGATAAACGACATGAGAGGCCTTTGTCTTTACAGACTCTTTTATATAGTAACCATGAGTTTGCCATTGTGAGATCCAAGTAATGATAGAATAGACGTATTTGCCATCGTTTGCTACGCAACTGTATCTTGTATATACCCATGATGCTATCGATGAGGTCAACACCACCCATGTGGCGATTATACTCTCCTACCACATTCGGTCGTTTTATGCCCACGTACCTGGAGTTCTGTTTGTCCCATCTGCGAACTTCACTTTCAGGCTGTATTCCGGCAAAAGTAGAAGCCAGAGTGACAATTTTATTGTCTTTCCATGCAACATTAGATATATCGGTGCCATTTACGTCAGCTACATATTCCTCTGAATAACCTCTGGGTTCTTTCAATATCACCTTTTCTGGTAGCAACTTACAGTCTGGGATTCTATTTCTTCTAATCGTACCAAGACTGTGAATGCCTTCTTTGGCCAAATATTCCAACAGACGAAGAGAGGTAAAATAATTGTCAAAATACAACTGGTAATTTTGATGCCTTGGAATCATGCGTGCTAACCTCACGACGACGTTGGATGCTGCACCCAAATCTGGCTCGTCAGGAAGTGTAAAGTTTTCCTTGCCAGTTTCAATTTCTGTTTTATAAGCGTAACCAGAAACGCCACTCAAAACGTAGATTTTGTAACCCCATTTATGGGGCTTTTGAGGATTGTATCGCTTCAACACGTTCCGTGCCTTAGTGGAACACATTTGCTCGTCAACGCAGAGGTGTTCTTCCAAAGGGACCTTCTTGTAAGCTGCGTTGATAGACTCAACCACAGGTCTAATTTTGAAAATTCTATCATGCTTAGGATCGTTCCTAGGGAGATTTTTACTATTGTCGTTGAAGTGTAAAGTTTGACGCATTTTTTCAAATTTATTCAATGACATAGTATCCTGTATTATTGGGGTACCAAGTATTGGAGTCCAGTGGTTCGTAACTCTAGGTAATCGAATAAGAGACATTAGATATACCATACCAATAAATTGCCTGATATCCATTTCTGTCACACGAAAAGTGCTATTAGGATCATTTTGAACTTGATAAAGATTGGTCTCCTCTGAAATCATTGTGATAAGTTCTTGTGGAAAGAGGTAAAAGAAAAACTGGATAGGGGTTTCTAACTCTAGAAGTTCAGCCCCCAAGTTCTTGTTACCCTTGAACCTAAGCTGCTCCGTATTTAACTGTAGGCTCTTCTTCTTCCAGCGTAATTTCAGTTTGGTAGATTTTGATTTAGTTTGTTTTGATTGATTGCTTTGATCTGATGAAGGTTGAGGAACGGCAACGTTTGATGTAGTTTCAGTCCTTGGAGGTGATGGAACTGAGCTCTCGTGGCTATTTTCTAAGGTTTCTATAATAGAATCCACGTCAATATCTAAGGTGGAAGTATTGTCTTGTAAGGTTTCTAATTCAGGTGAAAAATCTGGGTCTGCTAGGCTGTCATCATCAAAATCCAAGCCGTCTTCACTGTCATCACTATACTGCAGCACCGAGATAATATCTTCCTCTGAAAGGACTCGAAGAGGACGCTTACGAGCTGCCCTGGAACATAAAATAGCACTCATCAATACACGCACAAACTAATACAAAATTATACTCTTATACGTCAATGTAGCTTACGGGCAACAAACACAAATTTTCAAAAAAGAGCAAATTAATGATAATAATTGTCACTGATAACGTCAAATATCAAATATTTAATTACTTACCTGTCCATGTTATTGAAAATTAGTCCTCAAATCACGAAAAAACTATTTTTAAACACTTTTTAATTCGGAGCACGCGCGAACTTGTTCAAACTATCAACGACTTTGTGAAAAAACTTAAATTTGTGACAGGTCACGCCATCTATGTAATATTTTTAGTACCTGTTCGTTAGTTATGTTTGTAGACTACAGTAAACAGTGTAATATAATGTCAAAGAACGAATCATATGAATTATGTGGTAGGTCGAATGGTATGTTGCTTACAATCTACATCATGATATAGAGGGTTAATTGAAAACATCGTTTAAAAACGACGCAGCACTGCCTCATGTCTCAAGAAGTTCAGAAACCTGTTCCGAGTCGACGGAAACTTACTAGTTAAAGTTCGGAACCCTCTCATTAGTAGAAGGGGCTGTACCCTCTGGTGGAACATTACAAATCTTTTACTTGACTTCCTACGCTTCAGAGATGACTGCTACTTAGCACAAAATAACTTACTTTGAGAGGCTTTTATTTTCTTGACTTGATTGTTTATTTTAAGACTATTATGATTTATGATATCAAGTGAAGATTAGGTAAATGTTGGACTCAGAATCGTAAATTAGGGGAATAAACATATTCTTTAACGGTATGTTATTTGCATACTACACTGCTACTTGAGATAAATCATACGGATGCTGTAGTTTATTGAAAATTTAAAATAAATTTAAAGGTGTTTTATTGAGTACTTTTTTATTTGACCTTGTGTATAAAGCAAACTATTGAAATGAATTATTAATTAATTCTAAGAGAATAAGTAGTGTTGCAAGCGGAAACGATATATTTTTGAATTTAAATTATGATAAATAAACAAAAATTCCCTTAAATTAGCTAAAACATATTATTATATAACTGGTCTCGTACAAGGGCATATTTTGCATTTAAAAACACATAAAGTTTATTCGAGCTCAGGCGGCTCTTCCACTCTTAAGGCCTAAGAGCCTGCGTAGACGATGAATTGTCTACGCGAATAACTACGTTTGCTACATAACTACATTGGACATTTTGGAGTTCGTATTTCGATGAAATCTTTGCACAATTGGTTGTATCCGAAACAGTATTTAGCAGATATTGAGGATCTTAATGACAAGGATACTTGGAGGTACTTATGCGACTGCATCTTTACACAGGAAATAAAAGAAATAATAATTTACAATTATTTATAAAATTTATATTTAGAAACTCGTAAAGTATCAAGATCATTCATTAACTGTTGAGTTTCATACAATCTTTTTACACTAATGCCGCCTTCCGATGGTAGAGTCACTATTAATTTGTTATGTAATAAACGATATTGAGTTTAGATTTTAAAAGATTTAATTATAACATAAACTTAAGTTTCCAAGCGTCTAATTATTGTAAGTTATGGAAATCGTATAACTAAAAAAATCGTATTATACCTCATATTAGACATGTTTAGGACAGCCCAATCGTACTATCAAAGAATAAGAAATACAATATTTAGGTATACTTACCTAAATTATAATAACATCATACTTTCTTGAACAAACAACCAAGACCTATTGCAGATTACTTGGAGCTATTGCAGAAACCTTTCTAGAAAATAAACAGTTTTTGCAACTACGGAATGCAAGTCCATAATGAATTTTGGGTGATATCTTTCTAAGTCTACCTACCTATTGCAAACGGTTAAATTTAAAAAAAATCCTAGCGCTATAACCTAGGTAACATAGATATGACATCAACGCTAAAGCTACGGTTAATATACTAGGCAGTATATAGTTGTAAGATAGAAATAATAATAAAACTAAGAAGACCTTAACTTAAGCTCAAACCCGCCTATGTAGTGAAAGCCTGACTTGGAATGATCGTCACGTTTCAGCGAGTAAGACCTGAATTTGTTGGTTTAAGCTTTTTTGGCCTCGTGAACTTTTTAGACGGAAACTACTTGTAAAAGTAAATTACTCGTATTTTCTACGGACGGACGGAGTTGTATTTTCAGGTACGTAGATTGATTACTGAGTTTATTGCGGTCATTTGATGATAACTAAAAATACAAACATTTTAATGAAATATAATTTGACCGACATTTTAATACACGTGGACTAGAGATCAATTCAAAATAACTATGTATTTATCACTAGAGTACATTTAGTCCTGTGTGCACCAAGATTTCGGTTATCATAACCAACGGTTAACATAAGCTAAACGTAAAATTTACTGTTGACGACAACCTATTAAGGACGTAAACCGAGCGGTCATCTAAACCGAGCTTACGTCCTTAACCGGCGTACGGGTTGTCGTGAACAGTAAATTTATAGTTAGCTTATGTTAACCGTTGGTTATGATAACCGAAATCTTGGTGCACACAGGCCTAAGTATCATAAGACTGTAGAAATCTATACACTTATTGAGAAATTTAATACATCTTATTGAAAATAATATAAACGAGTTTATGTTTTTAAACAAAAAAGATAATAGTTTTAAATAAATATGTTTATATTCTAGCAAATTCTCTGACAAAAATTCCGTCTCCGTTGATGTATGAAACTAAAAGTTTAGATTCAGCCTATTATACCTGTACATTTATGAATACTATAACATTACAATGTAAATAAGCTCTTTTTTACTATAGATAAGTGTATACTATGTAGGTATGTAAATGGTAGATTATAGATTTAACCATCCATGTTTCATAGAGTCACACTGGCAACGTTATCCCATTTTTAATAATACTCACCAAACATTAACATCTACTTATATTTCATAAATATTCACGTTATACAGAGCCACACATTTTAATTATATCTAATTCAAAAAATTTAACATAAAATAATCTTTTATACCAAAAAAAAGACTTTCACCACCCCACAAATTTAATTAAAACCGTACCTATCATAAACCACGAACCTCATAGAAGCATGCATTCAAAAGCACTCAAAATAAAATATCAACCCTGCACTGCACGTAACACGTAACCGGGAAGTCAGAGCGCGGAACACGTGCGCCACCCACGGCGTCCGATGCGATACTGACTGACCTGAACTTCAGGATCGAGTATATCTAGTGCATCTCCCATAACCATCCATAGTACCTCTTTAGTGCGATGAACGCCTGGTAGGCCCGAACTGAATCTACTCCGTGGAAAATCTACTGCCGCTTTTCCGGCCACTTCGCGGATTGTTTTGTAGTAGTGGAAAACTTGATTTAGTTCGTCATTTGACAAGGACTGTAATGGTTGGTAATGTTGGATATTTTTAGTTCACATATTGTGATTTCTTTCTTATGTTTTCTGTAGTACCTAATGAAAAATGGCTGGATCGATTTCGCTAGTTAATTTTTTTGTGAAGAAAAGGATCTCATAAAAGTAAAAATTTAGAAAGTTACGCGGTAAATTAGAAAACTTGTTATTATTACTCAATCACGGTTGAATGGGTGAATAGGTGTGAAATAAAATATATAGAATAGAGATAGATTATAGTCTGGTACAGTTTATAGACGTGTTATATCCCTAGATTCATACAGGAAAGGGATCTGTGCGTGCGAGACCGCGAGGGACAGCTAGTCGCTAACTAGTATTACATACATTTTTAATACAATAAATACGTTTTTCAACTAATATAATATAAAAAACGATTTTCCTATTTTACCTTAATATCAAATTTAACAAAAATTTTAATTTCACTTTGAACTGACACATAGAAGTTGAAACAATTTCATTAATCGAGTCATCTGAAACCGCAGTTTCAGCAGAGTTTTATGACCCATCTCGGAAATCTTTTCCGTTAAAAACATTCGACTAATTGTATATTTCAAGGGAAGGCTTCAGTAGGACTCAATGATATACCAAATCTAGAGATTTACAGTTGAAAATGTAAAGTTTTAAAAGTTTCAGTAATTATTATATTTAAGAGACTTTTAGCGTATGTCAGTGTTTTAGGTACATTTATGCATGTTTAAGTGCTAGTTCATATCTACTCTTATATAATAAATTCGTAAGATAATTACAATTTTTGATACCAAATTACACTTGTTTTGGTCGGAAATAGCTTTTTCATATTTTCACTGTTAATTTTCAAAGTATTACACTATTATTGGTATTACACAAATAAATCAAATGTTACATAACAACATGTTTTTTACACATCAACAAAATAAATTTATTTCAAGTAGTTTTAATGTTTAGAGACGCCAGAATTAGCTTAGCTGTTTCTCTGATAACTGTTATTTTCATTTAAAAGCTGATGCAATATACTTCAACATAGAAATCTTAATAACAAAGCAATCATGCATAATTAACAAAATTCCTATACACTTCAACTACAATTGTTATTAAATAATTACTACGCAAACACTTGTAACTCTCCATTACGATCGAGTAGGTACCTTCGGTGTAGTATATCATCGGTCCGGACAAAGATTTCAGTAGGATGGAGTAATTAGTGCTGGAGGGAGGTGGTCGGGGAACTCTGACAAACAATTTTCTCTATTAATTAGAGGGACCTTTGGAGGCCCACTCATTTGACGCTGCCTCATTTGCAAGCCTTTATCGACTCTTCTTTTAGATCGGAAAGTTCTTTGATGGTATCGAATACGATACATGTAAATGCTTAGAAGTAAGTATATCTAATTGTCGGTTAAAATATAAAAAAATTCTTTTATGATTCGTATTTTCAAAATTCGTGATCATGGAAAAAATTTGGTTATAGGTATATATTATTTTATAAAAGTATATGTCTCATAAAAAAAGTCATTAAATTGGTTAGCTTAGGTAAAAGCTGCAAGTTTGTTAGTAACTTTTATTATTTAGTTTACAAGTATTTACCACTCATCTTAGCGAAAAAACATAGTCATTCCCATTCTACAGGGTCCATTAACCGTAAAAAGTAAAAAAAGTACTAAAAAATTAAATTGCGATTATAAAAGCGAATTCCTCAACGATGTACAAAAGGAATAAAAATGAATATCCTCTAAACTGACACCTGCTAACTCACTCCCCTAAAGAACCATGGCGTAGAGTGAGTGAGCATTAAAGTGAGTTAAATTTGTTTTCATTAGAATATTTACCTGCCCATTGGACCGTTTAATATGATCCCCCAGTACCGAGGGACGTGACCTCTGTAATGCACTGCCACGTCATTCCAAACACTTGTAACAGATTTTTATATCAACAAAAATATATTTACCGTCTATAAATTGTAATACAACTCTTAAAATATGATAGATAAGGTTTAAATTAGAATGTTTTATGATTTTTCAAGGGTATACCAGCGCAGTAAAGTTTTGAGAGGGGTGAGTACAGAACGCAAGATGTGACTGCCCCTGTAATAAGATACTATACTCGTGGGAACGATTTAGGGGTATTGACTATCGATGACCAATATAATGAAAAGGCTTTCTCAAAACAATTCGAAAGTATTTAGAGATAAAGCTTACATCTAAATTTTTCAAAAATAATAAATAAAACATTTTTTTAAAATAATAAAAAAAATCCGGTTCTCAAGTTACGTAAATGTACGGCCCAAGAATTTTAGGGCCGGCAAACGCATTAACAGTACGTACCTCTAGCGTTGCAAATGCACATGGGTCGCAGAAATCACTTTGCATCAAGTGACCCGCAAACACGATTGATCGTTTTTATAGCAATAAAAATAGAGCAACCAGTAGCTGAACCACCACGGTGAGTAACCTCTATAGGACAATAAACGCTATCTTAAGGATTAATGCTATCTTTATCCGACCAACAAACAACCAAATGAAAAATGTTCAAAGGCTCAATTGGATCGGCTTTCAACTTCACACAGGAAGTAAAATAAATGACTTTATGTAACAACACACTTAATATTGTAAAATTGATAATATTATAAAAAGAGCAACTGTTGAGTTTCTTGCCGGCTCTTCTCAACAGGGCCTGCCTTCCGAGCCGGTGGTAGAGTCACTACAAATAGTCCAATTTGTCGTTTCAAAAGTGCTTGTAATAAGCCTACTTGAAATAAACGATTTTGAATTTGAATTTGAATGAAAGCTTGTAAAGACGATGTTCAGAGCTTTAACTTAGAATCAATGACTAAAACAACACAACAATAACTGAACGATTACAGCTGTCTTAACGTTCCCTTTGGCAGTAAGCTCGTAAAACACGCGAGATCTTTTTTATTGAAGTGACACAGTCAACCACCTTCTTGTCTAGAATTGAATAAAAATATCTTTGTAAGGCCGATCAAAGAGCAACATGTTAAAAAGGTGCGCTATTTGTATCGGAATACCCAGTGAAAGGCTTTCAGCCGCGCGATGCATATTTCCCCGGGGTGGACTGTTTCCATGCACCAGTTGATAAATGAAATTATGACCCAGATAAATATTACAACACTGTCACTCTATTCGTTATTAAAAGCTCTTATTTAACTTGCCTTATTTATTTGTATGTGTGGTTACAATCTTGCAAAGCAAAAGAACCATTCCCTCCAAAGTTATTAATTTGAAATTTTGCAAGCTTGATCATCTATTGGAATGTACATAATAGTCTACGACATATTCTCAGACCAAACAAATATACCTACACCTTTTTATTATCGACTACAAGTTAGTTCTTGACTGCTATCACACCTGATATTAAGTGATGATGCAATCTAAGATGGAAGCGGGCTAATTTGTTAGGAATAGGATGAAATCTACACCCCTTTCGGTTTCTACATGACATCGTACCGGAACGCTAAATCGCTTGGCGGTACGTCTTTGTCGGTAGGGTGGTAACTAGCCACGGCGAAAGCCTCCCACCAGCCAGACCAAGACAAATTAAGAAAAATCTCAATCTGCCCCGCCGGGAATCGAACCCAGGACCTCCGTCTTATAAATCCACCGCGCATACCACTGCGCCACGGAGGTCGTCTAAAACCAAAAAAAATATAAAAATCCATCAAGTTGTTTTGAAAGACTTCGATGACAAACACGAGATTTTTATATATTATCAAAAAATTATGAAGCTGAAAAATTTGGTTCAACGTACTAAGATCAGCATCTACTCGCATTGGATCGAATTGTATGACATTTTCAGTGCCGTATAACCCATTAATTTAGAAGGGCCTATCTAATACTTAAGCAAGGAAAGTTTAGTGTAATTCAGTTACAACATATATATAATTAACAATATAATTCAGTTACATCGCTTTTTGTAGGCAGCTTAGTTAGGTAACTCAATATTTGATGAGATTTATCAACAGATTCTATAATAAGAAATATTTCCATTACGTAGCCCACGCGCTGTCCACGCTTGTACGCCGGGATCAGTTTAACCTTCCTATACCCGCGTATTGGTCTGTCAGACCGACATTTTCAGTTTGCGTCTTTTTCTTCTTAACGGAAAATGTTAGCACATTGGGCTCACTGCTAGCTGTGTGAATCGTCGCCGGCGTCTATTTTGTGTGGTGCAAGCACTTGCACGGGTAACACATGTGCCAGTACACGACACTGGTTGGTCCAGGAGACCGATGCGGGTATAGCCGTTACAATTTTAGGTAAGCGCTGTGTTTAATTAGTCCTATAATTTTAATGATTTCTTATATTATTATTGGATTATTATTTTATAATATACTTTTAAACTACTTTTAGGTTAAATTTTCATCTCAAAATGGACGAAAAGCGAATAAGATTGATTTTAGAGGAGAATGATTCAGATTCTAACTACGATGACGAAAACGATAGTGATTTCGAGGATCATGTGGCAATAGAGGCTTAAATAGTGATACTGAATAAGAGGGAGATTCTGACAGCGAAGTAGAGGATCGAAGAACTTTTAGTGACTACTATCTCGGCAAAGATAATCAAACAAAATGGAATAAAACTGCTCCGTCAATGACAGTAAGAAGACGTGCTAGAAACATTGTTTTTTATAGTCTAATGAATGTGGCAGGAATAAATTCGTACGTCATAGATGTCCACAATAATCCCATCAAAAAATCATTCGCAGATCATTTTTGGAAGCTCTATCATATGATCTCATAAGTCCACATCTGAGGCGACGTAGTACAACACACATTTACCAAGACTCATAAGACAAAGACTTGCTGAAATTTGTAAATTAGATGATCCAGAGTCCACAACTACAACAAATAATAATAAAACGGGTCGTTGCTATTATTGCAGCTCCAAAAAAAATCGCAAGTCACGATATAACTGCACTACTTGCAAGAAATATTTTTGTATGGATCATGCAATTATGGTGTGCTCTGACAGCGATGGTGGACCATCAGAGGAAATTTAATCTATAGCCTATGATTGTTTATTTAGTTATTTTCAAGATTTAAGAGATTTTTTGGTTTGATTACAGAAGAGATATTTTTTGTTGAAATTTATGTAGTTTATAAGAATAAGTACAGTATTTCAAAGGCTGTAATAAAAGGACTGTTAGTCAGTAATAAACATTAATATTGCCAGAAATTTCGTTTATATTGATTGAGCAAAAGTCCCTTTTAATCTTGAATTACATTTTAGTGTGGTCATAATGATAGTTATTTAATTAGTAAACGTTAGAACTATCGGTCCGAGAGACCGACGCGGGTATATGTGTTATTGTATTTGACGCGGGTATAGGAAGGTTAATTGACTCCGCCGCCCCGGATCGCCAGATTACGGTGAAAAACGTCCCGGATTTAGCCGGACCGGGTAATAGGGACCTTTTAAAACAAATTGAGTGTTTGTAATATTTTCCGCTTGTTATTATTTCTATTAGCAAAGGAAAAGGTAATTTTTTTTTATGTATTGTTGCTTCATACAATTTAAGAATTTTTGTTTGTTTATACTTTATAGCTAATAATCGGTTTGGTAATAAATCATTTTAAAGCTTTTCTATTCAATCTGCATACCCAATGCGGATTTCAGAGTGTAGAAATATTTTAGAATCATCAATCAATTTATTTGGCATCAGGGTTCGAATGTATGGTCACATCTGTAACATTTGGAAATGTAAATGGATGACTATTTATAATTACAAAATGAATGCAAAAACTTGTGTAAATTTTTGTGTTTTTGATCATAAAGTGATCACACAGTGATCCTAAAAGACATTGAAGACCAATATTGGAGGAGAAATTTTCCATTTCGTGTAAATAGTAACCTTGTTTAACGTTGTTAAAAACCTTGTGCACGCCACTGAAGTTACATAAATTCTTTAGAAATTGAAAAGAAGCAAGCAAGCTTACCAGTTTGAAGTGCAGTGTATTGCAAAGACAAAGTCAGCCATTTATTGATTTACCTGTAAGAAAAGTATATAACATTTATTAGAAAATAATTCTAAAACATTATATCACTACTTCATATTAAAATTTTGGATTCAGAAACTGCATCATATGCAGTCTAATCATAAACAATATACAATAACGAGTGACAAATATACAATAACGAATGTTTCATTGCCATTTATAAACATTTATTTGATTCCTCAACTATCCTGCAACAAAAATCACTTTAGCATCACGCGCGAAGCGCCGAGGAAATCTCGAAATAGGAAAAGAAAATAATAAAAATGGCGGCAGAGGGAAAATGACAACGCAAATGCCTCGTGTCAAAAGTCTGTAGGAGGGTAGCAAGTGAAGCGGACGTAATTTCAAATTGCCTCCTTGTACGACGTGCGGCCATATTTTTGGCACTCACTTTTATATCAATTGCCCATAACGAAAACTACGTTAAAACTTTTTATTCTGTGGTTCTGCAACACTGTTTAGTGCTCCTTTACATTTGTGGGGTGAGGTCTTGAAACGCTATTTTCTTTTATTAGACGAGTATATTTTTGTCTCGACTAAATAGCGTGTTGCGAATGTTATTATGATTTTGTACTGATGCAGAGTTTCAGGTTGCCAGCTGTCCAATCCTAAGGTCTAGAACAACGTGGGGTGACAGAACTCTAGCGTCTCCAGTTAAACTCGCGCTTAGGCTTAGCTTAATCAAAGAGCTTATTAATTAAGTGGGAAATTGTTGACAATTTTTTTTTATCGACTACAAGTTGGCCCTTGATTGCTATCACACCTAATGTTAAGTGATGATGCAGCCTAAGATGGAAGCGGGCTAACTTGTTTGAAGTGGGACGAAAATCCACACCCCTTTCGGTTTCTACACGACATCGTACCGGAACGCTAAATCGCTTGGCGATACGTCTTTGTCGGTAGGGTGGTAACTAGCCACGGCGAAAGCCTCCCACCAGCCAGACCAAGAGAATTTAAGAAAAATCTCAATCTGCCCCACTAGGAATCGAACCCAGGACCTCCGTCTTATAAATCCACCGCGCATACTACTGCGCCACGGAGGTCGTCAATTAAGCCGTCGTAATGAAATAATAATGATATTCAGAGCTTGATACATATTTCTATGCTCTATACATCGAAACATTGAGTAATGAATGCTTTATAATACGCGGCGTGGAAGGCTGAGTATCATTTACGCTTGAATGCTAGCTGAAGGCGTAAAATACGCTGCGTACGCCGTTTACACCTCAAGTGCAAATAGCCTTCCGGACTAATTTCAGATTGCAAACTCTAAGATGCCTTGCGCTTGATACGAAGCAAGCTGTTTGCTTTTGTCGTGACGTTAGTTCTGGGACAATGGATTGAGAAATACTGTGAGAATTGGCATTTGTTTTAACTATAATTATGTTATGCCTCGAGACTAAAAAGCCCGGCTCCCTATTATGGATGGATATGGATTTTTATAATAGGAAATTGGGTTAATAGTCTTAGCTGTAAAGAATTCGAAGCCAGGGGGACGTATCCACTGCTTAATACACTTGGAGTAAAGTTATTAATGTTTTTATTAAAACGAATATTTAAATAGAAGAAATACGATTTCGCATTTTTTTTCTTAAATCACATTGTTTCGTACAATATTTTGTACGTAGTATTCTACTTAATGACATTCTCCTATAACAGTATTCCCTCCTCACCCCTGGCCCGTGTAGTGGGCTGTTCATAGTCTGATCATAAAACATGTATAGGTGTTAACAAACGGCCAGAAGGGAATAAAACCTAAAATACCAAACGACAAACTTAATAACAATTTATTTACAATGACATCAAATATGATCAAAATGAAGCATTCCTACAGTAATTACTTAATTAAACATTACGCGCACAGATTCTTACAATAGTTAAGCAGCATGACTGAACAAGACTCGGACAGTAACTTGAATAACCACAATTTACCATAGGGGCATATTTTATAGCCTACCGCCCGCCATTTTTGTTCAACGATTACCGTCCCTAGTCTATAATCTATAGTTTAAACGCGGTACCACAATACAGCAAATAAGGCCACTATATTATCTATAGTCTTTTCAAACAGAGTATACAATGCTGCCAACATAGGTTATTTCTAAAATTAAAGAACAAGCACTGTAACTATACGAATACAACAATAAAATATAAACATGTATCTAGTTACTTATAAATAAAATGGTGCCTCAAAACATTACCAGATGGCGTTGTAAGATCATTAAAAGCACCACGCACGACAAATGAAGAAACTTGGTCACTCACGAGCTCATTAATCAATTAATGAAATACACATTAAACTACTTGCTGATACATTACACGTCCTCAATCGCCTTTTAGCATACATTAAGGCCATAAAAGTCACGGTAATTAACGCGCCACGGCAAAAAACTTTCGACAATCATGAATCATTGGTGCAAATTTATGTCCGGCGTTGGCTGGCCCCCGTTTTTGCCCCCGGGCCGCCGATAATCCGGGGGCAGTTACAAATGCCCCCAGATTTGCGACACGACGGGATGACGCGATAAGTGTTGCAAACATTCATAAATATAGTTACCGGCTGCCGATCGAAGCGGCTGCCTTTTGTCGTGCTCGTTTTAGTTGTTTCGTTTGACGAGCTGCGAGTCAGTTGTTTATGGTGTTGCCATAGATTAATGATTAATCTTGCTGAGCGAAACCAACATCTAATCGGTGGGTTTGTTTTTTAAGTAGGAGGTTTTGGGGTAGGTTCGGTAATGGCTACCTGTCTAATGCGCTACTATCTTAAACCATCACTCAGCAAGTGAGATGCAGTGGTTCCTTGACCTTTTTATAGGAGAAGAAATGAAGCTCAGCTGTAGTAGCTTCGTGCTAGCGCAGGTTGTTTTTCACCACTTCAAAGCGGGTTCGCGGGTTTTGGATGATGACTTGACACTGAATGGCTTAATGTCCTCTCCGCGATACCATCAGTGGTGTACTATCACTATCTTCCCAACTTCGAACTGAGAATTTTTAGCAAAAAAAAGTAAAAAAAGCGCTATATATTTCATTGCTCAACATAGGACTCGAACTCAAGACTTCGTTATTAGACATTTCATGCTAACTATTAAATCAACGAGCCTGATTAAATTAAAAACAATCCGAAGTTAGAATCGAACACAGGACCTTTGAGTAATTTAATAAGGCATACACTACTGTGCCAGCGTGTGTGAATAGTCTAACAAAACAACTAATGAAAAAATATATTGAAAGACACAATATCAATATCCTTTTACACTACAAAATGAAAAAAATACGAAATAAGAAAATTGCCTTACAAACTAAACGAATAAAAATTGCATAGAGAAGAAAATATAATTCCACAAACAAAGATTAACGTTCAATATCTCAAGTAGACGGTTTTCTCCACCTATTAACGGCACAATAATCGGTTCTCAGATACGGGGAAGGATAGACGGAGCGAAAGCAAACAAACGCTTTTATAAGAGAACTAGCGGACGCCCGCAACTTCGTCCGCGTGAAACTTGGTGTACACTTGAACTCCCTTCTGACCCCTTAAGGAGGTGAGCATTAGAAAAAACGTTTCTTAGCGCTCATCGTTATAGCTATACGAAAACTTTTTTAGCGCGACGCACGCGAGGCATATCTAAGATGGCGACAGCGGTTTGTTTGGGTAGCAACTACGATTCGTTTATCAGTGGAATTAGAATTTATCGAAATTCTCCATAATCCGAATTTTACGGATATATGTTGTCGACTCAAAATTAATATTTTTTTATGTTTTGTTATTCATCTAAGGTTTCGATCGAGTCTACCGTACCCCGTACAGTGGGATGCGCGGTGGATTTATAAACGGAGGTCCTGGGTTCGATTCCCGGCGGGACAGATTGAGATTTTTCTTAATTTGTCTTGGTCTGGCTGGTGGGAGGCTTTCGCCGTGGCTAGTTACCACTCTACCGACAAAGACGTACCGCCAAGCGATTCAGGGTTCCGGTACGATGTCGTGTAGAAACCGAAAGGGGTGTGGATTTTCGTCCTACTCCTAACAAGTTAACCCGCTTCCATCTTAGACTGCATCATCACTTAACATCAGGTGTGATAGTAGTCAAGGGCCAACTTGTAGTCGATAAAAAAATAGAAAACCTTACTTACAGGGATAGATTAGACCTCAACTCAATTTTACATACTTAACTTGTTTCATCAATTTTAGTATCTATTAAAGCGCGAAGTGAAACTAGATCATGTACCTGGTATCTTATTGTATTTTGTGTTTTTTTTCAATTCTGTTGGCATGTGATCGCAAACGATGTATCAGAAATGTTGGTAACTTTTTGCATCAGTATGCACAAAGCTCTTTTATCGAAGAGTATTTTGTAAAGGGTAGAGAATACACTAAATGAATTATTTATTGCATTGGAGTTTTTTCAGTTAGTCTGTGAAGGCATAGTACAAAAAGCAATCCTGTTAATCGAACCCGCGGCCGTTTGTTACCGTGCTACGAGCGGCAAATGGACAAATCAGATTATTTCACCCACTATGAGTCTGTAGATAACATTTTGACAGACCCCACTGCAAGTTGATAAGCGATAGCGATTACGTACCTACGAGTTGCAGCAGATATTCAGCAATCATTTTAGTAGAGATTTTTTGTCGTCTGTCTTTAAGCGCTTCTAATAATTAGAATAAAGTTTTTTTTTTATTCATTAAAAGTTAGCCTTTGCCACTTCAGTTCTGTGACTCGCTGAGCTATGTCGGTTACTTTGGTTCTTCTGCGGATCTCCTCATTTCTGATTCGATCACGCAGAGATACTCCGAGCATTGCTCTTTCCATCGCCCGCTGAGTGACTCTGAGCCTTCCTATGAAGCCCGCAGTCAGCGACCAAGATTCGGATCCGTAGGTCATCACTGGCAACACGCACTGTTCGAAGACTATATGGAAATTGATTGTATTGACTTATATAGATAGTATAATATTCTATGTAACAGGCACGGATTGGAATTAACCGTTTCCGCTCTTAACTAGCACCACAAGCAATCCAATGCTATAAATTAAGAGATCCCCGCTAAGTCCCCATCAGTTAGCGCGCCCCGCGGCGTCGCTCGTACCTACCCTGTACCCAGCTCGGTCCACTTGAGTGGAAATTATCTTAGCTAGATTATCCTCATCCGAACATTTTTCTTTTGTCCCCAATGACTAACTTCCTTCCCCGAAAACCTTTTTACCTTTACACCTCATTTCATTAAGACATTAGTGCAATTTATGAGAAGGGGCTTATATAAGACAACTGCTGTGTTGATTCAGTAGTTTACATGTTCACATATGGATCGGCTGGTCCTGAGTTTATTGAAGACTACCAGCTGTGCCCCACCGTTTCACCCGTGTGGATCCCGTTCCCGTAAATATTAGGAAATTAAAGATCGTCTATTCGTACATCGCAAAATGAAAAACAATGCTAATATTCAAGTGTATCCAGTGTATCATCATCATCATTATCAGCCTATTAGCGGCCCACTACAGGGCCAGGCCCCCTCCTTATAGGAGAAGGGATATGGAGCATACACCCACCACGCTGCTCTTAGGGTGATAATGTTTCATTTATTAACGATCACTATCAGATGTTGATGACAGTGACTGGGACCGACGGATTAACGTGCTCTCCGAGGCACGGGGGTGTATTACCATCAACTTCCCGACTCCGGGCTTGGAATTTACTGAAAATTCCATAGAAGAATGAAAAGCTCAGAATTATTCCGTGACCCGACCCAGGAATCGAACCCAGGACCTCGTGATTGAAGCCGGATAGGCTAACCACTAGACAATCGAGGCAGTCCAGTGTATAGTTTAATAGATTTTGTGATGAGTCAGTGGTATTTCGCTTAAAATATATAAGTAGATCATAATGTCGTTCATTCAAAGACCTCTAATTTCTTTTGGTGTTACACCAGCATGCCTCTGAGAGTATGTTAAGTCTTTGATTCTGATCATTATATTGATATCATTCGGTAGTAAATTTCACAAAATATATAACCCTGTACCCATTAAGCGGGTCTAAGCTTCAAATCGGTTCAAATATTTATAACTGTATTGAAAAAAAATAAAAGTCTCGTGAGTTGGAATTTTGGAAACCTATTTGAATATGACAATGGCGTGGTGCTCATTGTCTGAAGGCTCTCTGGCGATTGCCAGTACTGGATATTGGGCACAAGTTATGAAAGAATGACTATGAGGAACTACTACTCCAAAAAGGGTTCTACTAAAAAAAAGGATGATCGTCACGCCGTAGTATCGTAATATGGTATATTTTTTATCCACTACAAGTTAGCTCTTGACTGTTATCACACCTGATGTTAAGTGATGATGCAATCTAAGATGGAAGCGGTAGGATGAAAATGACTCTCCTTTTGGTTTCTACACGTTCATGGCACCGGAACGCTAAATCGCTTGGCGGTACGTCTTTTTTCGGTAGAGTGGTAACTAGCCACGGAGAAAGCCCACCAGCCAGACCAAGACAAATTATGAAATTCTCAAGCTGCCTGTCGGGAATCGAACACAGGACCTCCATCTTATAAATACACCGCGGATAGCACTGCGCCACAGAGAACTACATAATTCGTTTTCTCTTATACATTCTAAGTTCTATAAACAACTGTCGTGGTCCAAATTACGGATTTATTACAGCTATTTGCATCCAAAATAAAGTATATCAAGCTTTTTTTTCGTTGTGATTTGTTTAGTTTATCTGTGACTCTCAATCTAAATTAGATGTGTGCTTAAAGTTCTCTGTGCCAGCTAATGTTGGCCCTTTGTTTGTAAGTTTTACTTGTTTTATTGAAATAGTTATTTAGATTAGCTTGATTTAGATTTGCATGTTTAAATTTTGTACAAAGGTATTTTATATTACTTACAATACTTTTTAATAAGGTTCGTATTATGTCTGAGTGGACTATTTCATTGGTAGGTAAATATTATGATTTTGATGATTAGGTCCAGGATTTGAGTTCCAGGTCAAGTCACTAACAATAAAATTATTGAACTTAAGCAATAAAGCAAAAAATACTCAATTATTCGAGCTATGTAGATAGGCGACTATGAAATTGGGTTTCAATGCCTCGAAGGGTTTCTATTGCCTCCATAGTTTTAAGTGGTTGCCTGTAGTTGCCTACCATACTTAATAATGTTAGAAGTATGAACTCATAGTAAAATATCTCCGTATCCTCATATCAATATAACTAAATTTTATATAGAAATACAAAAGCACAACCATTGTGAAACTTTCCTAGTAGGTACCTTACAAAGTCAATTAAAAAAGCATTCATACTGCATGTGATCTGGCACCAAAACAATGAGCTTCAATTACCAACTTAATGAAGCAGCTTTTTTGTAATAAACACTGAAATTTGAACTCTACTCCATTCGTTATAAGATATAGGCATGATTTTTAACTGTTTACTTATTGGTAAGGCATCAAGTACGGGCTATTAAGTTGTTTAATCAGATGGATTTATTATTTTAATGCGTCGACGCCGGCGCATCCGGATCCGGCGCGCAATGGACAGTGAAACTTTATACTCGTATTGTCATCGAGTGCATCCATTAAAAAGTTATATTGAGTTTTGACACAGCCTGTCAAGTCCAGTGGTAAAAATTATTTACTTGTGGCAACGTAGTCGATTAATTTATGTTATTAGACTTTGTTGAAATGAGTATACATACTACATGTCTTTAAATAAATTTAACTGTGCGAGTCTCGATGTCGTCTTGTCTCCCTTATCACTAGTGTTTTTTAACCGACGAAAAAAAGCGGAGGAGGTTCTCAATTTTTTTTTTTATATGTATGACCACGCATAACTTTTTACAGAGTTGTCCGATTTTGATAATTCTTTTTTTTTTAGAAAGGGCACACTTCCAAGGTGGTCCCATTGTCATCATGTTAGGATCAGATGATGATATCCTGGGGAAATTGAAGGAACTCTTCAAATTTTGGAGTCACGCTTACAGCGATTTCGGTTTTTGTCTCGGTATCGGTAGCTTTTTGGCTACTAGTGCCGTATAATATACCATGACAGTATAGTATGAGTACGTTACGTGGCAAGAAATCACTAAAAAGTAAGAAATAAAAATTTTTAACAAAAAATAGAATAGCCAAGGTTTCTACTTTAAGGTTAACCCTAACGTTACCTAGAACCCACAAACTTTACTACGTAAAAAAAATGTTCCATAAACTTGGCTGGCATCGACTTCATAGATATGCTTAAGTAAATTAAAGCAACTAAATGACACAGTTATTTTTTACTTTTCAGTGCGTTTTGAGTCGGTTCTATTTTTTGTTATATATAGCGAAGTCAGGAGCTCGGGCGTATCAATTGAGTAAACTAGTTTTTCCTCGGTAAAACGTGTTCTAGGTATATTATGCACTATTAAAAACGTAAACTATGTGACTCCTGACTCATACCCGGGTTCACCCTTGACTCCAGGTGATGACGAACCCTTATTATAAAAGTCAAAATTGACGACATTTGAGCGAGCTGTGAGGCGCAACCGTCACGGGCGATGTGCTTCAACGCCCCTCGACTTAACCTTACTGTAAAAAGAAGCTATATTTACACTGTCATATTTATGATAATGTTTTGACATTTATGTCTAACAGCACTTTTAATAGTTTATTTTAAGACCTGTTTACAAGTTTTTATTAAACTATACGTATGTGTGGGTAATCTTAGAAGCTATATTAGAAGAACGTCCTGATGTTTTGACGAGATTCATGGCCTAGGTTAGTGTTAATGTTGAAAGTCTGGCTAGTGTGAAGCTTCGGCCATGGTTAGTTACCATCTTGTCAGGTGCTTTAGCGTTCCAGTACGATATCGTGTAGAAACAGAAAGGGGTTACTAGTTATCCCGCATCCATCTTAGATTACATCATTACCTAAAATGAGGTTAGATTGCAGTAAACCTGTATGTGTTACTGATTAAAAAATGTTCTTCGTTTGAAAATTCTGTTGGGTGACAATGCAATTATTTGCGAGTAAGATGATTGGTTTCACAAGTTGGCCACATTAACTCTTATACCTACTTAGCAAAATAAACAAATGTAGTTGAGGCTCATTCCTACACTAATGGATAAAAAATCCCTTAAGTGTAGAGCAAGCGAAATAATATACAAAATATACATAGATACCTACATATCTTACGCGAAAAATACCACCTTTGGTGACTAGAATAAAATGAACAATTCAGGAAATTCCTGAATGTAAATTACATTCCTTCGTTACATTCCTACTAATTCCTATTGTAAAGATAATATCATTACATATCGTTCAAAACGTGACTCAAACAATAAACAACATTTGATCACAATAAACACACATTATAAAGCAGACAATTTTTACAAGACAAGTATTTCCAGTTCTAATGCAGTGTTTTTAATATTCAGCGGACTATCTGCGGAACGTGACAGTCCCGTCCCGAGTAATAACATTTCCCTCCCCGAGTTCGCAACTTTGTGTCTACAGTATTGAGCTTTACTTGGAACTTAGAGCGGATCTAAATCTCCACCGCAAAAAACAAAAGTTTCAAGGAGGCGTAAACTACTCTACTAAAATAAACGAAATATTCAGTAGTAAAAAGCAGGCGATACTAAGAACAAGCTTATGAATAGTGATTTATTTGAGTTGAAACTTATAGAGTCATCTCTAAGGAATCTAAGTGAATGTGAAAAAGATTTTTGTCGGATCTGGATGGCACTGTTACTTGGATTAACTAATTTATTTAGCGGAGTATGTAGAAATAATCTATGTATTGTAATGAATATATTTTTATATGGAGATTCATAATAATACATGTTGCTATTTTGCACGAATATAGATGACACATTCGTCTATATTGTGAACACAGAATCTCAGAAGGTAAAATAATGGTTTTATGAAAGTTAATTACCTTTTATGGATAAGCACCTATACAAAATCATCTAACGTGTCAGTAGGAAAGATCAATATTTAAAAAATATTGGTAACACCAATATTGAATTTTGAGTGCAATAAATATGCACCTAGCACTCATTATTTGTGCATGCTAAGATGCACAGCATGTAGTATAGCTCTGTTACTAGGTATTCGTATTCGAACAAAAACGATTTTTTTTTGTTTGTCCTATCTATCATTAATAAACGTTTAAATATCCTCGTGTCTTCGATCTACTCTGCAAGTTTCGTAGCCTGTCGATTTCTAATAAAGACTTTTAAGTATTTCAGCTCTTGGGAAATTGATGAATTTCAAAAATTTCATTCGCGCTCGCGGTCACATGACGAGCAGTAGTGTCCGGCACGCAGTAAGCGATATAATGTATTTAGATGTATGGCCCAAGTGTAAGTGATGGCGGGTCAAATAATAGTTGACGAATTTTTATGTTTCGTGCAAAATAAAATTGACGTATTAGATGAGCTCAGCGTTATTCAAATCTGTGCGACAAATTTTACCGATGTTGAAGTGGAAAATGGGAAGAGTACGCTTTACAATGCATGCAGCGACGGGCTAAGGAATATTCAGAGAAAAGGCGATGACAAGAAGAAAAAAGCAATTAAGGATGTAATCAAACTATTGAAGGAAGTTGACCCGAATAGTTTGCCGACGTTCGTTGCCCGGGATCTCAGTCGTCTTCCTCCAGTGTCTTTCGACCATGTTGACGTCACCCGACTTTTAAGTGATATGTCTAGTATGAAAGCCGAACTTATGGCGCTAAAAATGCATTTCTCGACGGAACTGTCTGAGATCCGCACCGCCTGTCAAACGTATAAAGTGAGTAATACTAATACTCCTCGGGTTACGGCAACACCGAATAAACCAAAACCACCGTCACCATCTAAAACGCTGCCGCTTGTACCACCGCCCGCACGGAACGAGTGCATTGTTGAATCACTACGCACACCGACGTACCGTGACATCGTGTCCAAAACCGATCGCGTGCGCCAAGCGAGAAGTGTCCGTATGCAGAGAGTGACTTCGGGTCAGGTTGGCGTAGCGCCCGTCGGAGCAGTGGCGAGTGAACAGCTGACTTTTGTTGAATTACCGTCGGAAGAAAACGCACCTTTTACAGTTGTGACTAATAAGAGACGCAAATTAAAAAATATGCGTGGTACGTCCGATACGAATTGTAAAATACAAGTGGCCGACTCTCACTGCGCCATTTACGTTTCGCGAGCGAAGAAATTTGTAACCGTGGACGACATGCTGGAGCATATCGCCGACAAGGGCGAGGAGTGCGTGAGCGTTGAGCTGCTCAAGCAAAACCGGGAGACTTCTTTTAACTCGTTTAAAATTACTGTGTTGGCCAGTAAACTTGAGACCTTTTTGGACGGAACGTTTTGGCCTAAGAATTTAGTATTTAGACGATACCGAGAACGTTACAATACCAGCATACCATATAGCACGGATAAAACAAATAAACAAAATAATGGATAATAATAAGCTATCAATAAAAGATCAAGTTAAAATGGTTTCTTTTAACTGTCGCTCGGTTAAGCGTTCAATGCAACATGTTCGCTCTTTGTGTCAAATGGCTGACATTGTAGCTCTTCAGGAAACGTGGCTCCTGCCCCACGAACTTGATTTAATTCACCAAATCGATACTGATTTTAGTTGCCATGCAAAGTCTTCGGTTGACACTTCGGTTGGTGTACTGCGGGGAAGGCCGTACGGAGGCTTGGCTCTGCTGTGGCGAAAATCTGTCTTTCCTAATGTTTCTATTGTGGAGTGCCCTACCGACAGATTAGCGGCCATTAGGTTGGAATTAGGCGACTGCAGTCAGTTACTCGTAGTAAACGTTTATATGCCAACGGACCAGGAGGAAAATTTAATTGAGTATACTGCGAATCTGGCCAGCATACTGGCTATAATAGAGGACAATGATACGGAGGCGGCTTTTGCTTTAGGTGACTTTAATGCACACTGCAAGTCGAGGTTTGGTGACGAACTTATGCTGTTCTGTGCGGAACACTCCCTAGAGTGCGTGGATTATGACGTACTGGGCAGGAGTTCTTCTACGTATACGTATGTGAGTGACGTGTGTGGAGTGACGCGGTGGCTCGACCATTGTATCGCTACGAACGCCGCGAGGCAAATGGTCGTAGATGTAAGCGTAAAATATGACGTGGGGTGGTCGGATCACTGTCCACTTATAATAACATGCAATCTGGACTTAGTTGTAAGTAAAATTATAAGCAAAAATAGTGGTAGTTTAGTAAATAAGGTAAAGTGGGGTAATCGAAATTCCCACCAGATTACTGTCTTTAACAAATATTGCTGTGATAATTTGAAAAATGTTTATTATTCTAGTCAATGTTCCAAATGTGATGATTTTACTTGCAAGGACCACTTGTTTTTACTAGATAGTTATTATGACCAGATTATAGATATTTTAAGAAAAGCTGCTATTCTCAGTTTCGATTCGCACTGTCATGAGAATAGGAAACGTAAACAGGTTGCGGGTTGGAACTACCACGTTAGTCAAAGTTATAAGATTGCCAGACTTTATTTTTCTTGCTGGCTATTGGGAGGCAAACCATCATATGGTCCTCTATATAATAATATGGTAAATAGCCGTAGGCAATTTAAAAATAAACTGAAATGGTGCCAAAACAATCAGGACCAAATTAAAATGAATATTATAGCCATGCATAGAGCCAACAAAGAATTTCCGAAATTTTGGCAAGCCACGAAACGACTTCAGAGTAAACCTTGCTTACCGCATAGCGTTGAAAATGTAGTTGAGTGTAACGAAATAGCTAATCTATTCGCCAATCACTTTAAGGTGAAACCATTAGATGCTAACGGTGTTGAGCATGTGCGCGACACTAGCTCGCCGGGCCAGGATGACGAGATCTTGCAGTTTTCACCGGAAGATGTTTTTACGACGATACGAAAAATGACGCGAGGAAAGTCACCAGGTCATGATGGGCTAAGTGTCGAGCATATGCTTCATGCAGGGGAGTGCTTGAGTAGTTCATTGAGTAAGCTGTTTAATTTATGTATTAGGTTTAGCTACTTACCCAAGAATCTTATGAAGACCGTGGTGGTTCCAATCCCCAAGAATAGAACGGGTGATTTATCAAAATTGAATAACTATAGGCCTATATCTTTGGGAACTATAACCGGTAAAATATTTGAAAGACTGTTACACCCGTCTCTTATGAAAAATGTTGCTATAAATGATGCGCAGTTTGGTTTTCGTGCCGGTGTCTCAACAGATTCAGCTATTTTCAGCTTGAAGAATACCGTTAGGTACTACACTAGCAGGAAAACTAGCGTTTACGCTTGTTTTCTGGACCTGAGTCGAGCTTTTGATCTGGTGAATTACGATTTGCTATGGTCAAAGCTACGTAAGCATAATGTACAGGAAAACGTCATTGAATTGTTGAGATATTGGTATGGGAACCAAAGCAATAGTGTAAAGTGGGGTGACACATTTTCCAGTGATTATAGGTTGGAATGTGGTGTTCGCCAGGGTGGATTGACATCGCCGGATCTTTTCAATATCTACGTTAATGACTTGATTGAGGAGCTAAGAGGCACCAAGATAGGTTGTCATGTTGGCGGGATTTGTGTTAACAATCTGAGTTACGCCGATGATATGGTGCTTCTCAGTCCCTCTATTAGGGGTTTACGGAAACTGCTCGGTATATGTGAAAAATATGTTACTGGTCATGGCCTTAAATATAATGTTTCCAAAACCGAAGCAATGGTGTTTAGGTATGGAAAGGGTCCGGACAATGTCCCTCCACTATATATTGATGATGTAGCAGTGCGAAGAGTGTCGACATTCAGGTACCTCGGGCATTTGCTTACGGAGACCGGTAGTGACGACAGCGACATTGAGCGTGAGAGGCGGGCGCTTGCTGTACGGAGCAACATGATCGCTAGAAGATTTTTCCGCTGCAGCGAGCAAGTCAAAAAGACGCTATTTACTTCGTACTGTCAAAATCTATATACTTGTCAGCTGTGGTTTAACTACACGAGACGCAGTTATAGCGCCATTAGGGTGCAGTATAACGATGCGTACCGCATCCTAATGAAGCTACCACGATTTTGCAGTGCGTCGAACATGTTCGCCAACGCTAGAATTCCGGATTTCTTTGCGGTGATACGTGCAAGAATCGCCTCTTTTTGGGAGCGCTTACGTAAGAGTTCCAACGAAATCCTCAGAGCAATGCATGCGCACCTGGATGTCGATATCTTCCGGCACTGGTTAAAGCAGCATCGCAGTGCGAATCGGAAGTAAATGTAATTTAAGTTTTGCTTTTAAATGTTTTTAATTACCTAGTTTTAAATTTTAAAATTTTAATAGAATTAATGATTTTATATTACAATGAATTTATTATTATTATTATTATCTTATCTTATTAATTATTATTGCTATTTTAATTGTATCTTTTGTAATAGTTTTTAAATTCCAATTTTTTGTATATGGGTTATTACAATGCCTGAAATAAAAAAAAAAAAAAAAAAAAAAAAAAAAAAAAAAAATCCTTTGAATGGTAAGAGAAGTTCTAACGAGTTTTATATAATCTAGATAACTTATTGACTTCAATGAAGTACGTGATTTAGGTAGAATCTTTGTAAAACTGATGACATTTCAATTTACTTGAAATGAATGGAGTAAAAGCTGATTGAGATCACACTTTTAGTCCGATATTCGTTAGCTTCATAATTCTCTTAAATTAAGGGCCTACTACATTAACCTTTTTTTTGGGGAAGCAAATTGGGCTTAGACCCACTACCATACTCTTCTGATCTTATCAAAGCCAGTAAGAAATAATACGCTATGGTAGAACTTCGATCGTGTCTGTGCGCATCATTGTGTTATTGATTCACCGCCACTATTAAATTTGTCCGACCGACGACTAGACACGGAACATATTACATCCAGTACTTTCTGTAACCCGCTTGAAGTTACAACAAACACTTTTCGATGCGGAGCCATTTCAGCACCTTAGGACCTATAAGTCCACTGCTCTTTGATTCGATCTTCGTGCCCAGTTCATTACCATTTCAGCTTCACCACTCGTTACGCTATGACTGTAACGTTAGTGCTTCTGTGAATCTCTTCATTTACAGATAGAGATATTCCGAGCATATCGCGCTCCGTCACTCGTTAAGTGACTCTAAAGCCTGTTATACCTACCCTACCTACGTATTAAACAATACAAAGTTTTCATACACCTCTTCAAAGACCATCGGCCGGTGTAGTATCGCTTTTATCGCAAAGCGCTTTCATCTTCAGAGGAAGCGAATGTAAACAAGCGGAGAATGTTTCCCGTTCAAGAATGAGGTGTTAGGGAAATAGGGCACACTTCAGTAACAACGAGCTTATAGGTTAAGGTTCCAGCCATTTTATCAAACAGTACGTTGTATGCTTTCAGTAATAATTTCATTTTGACGTCATTAGGGTTTTATGGGTCCTATACATTCTATATTACTTGTTTGAAAGAGATTTTTGTTGTTGTTGTGTAAAAAAATCGTCGATCGAACTCAAAAACAGAGCTTTTCGTTCTTTGTCATTGTCTACTTTTTAACCGACGAAAAAAAACGGAGGAGGTTCTCAATTCGACACGTATATTTTTTTTTTTAAAATTTAAAATACACTCATTAATTCACGCAGCTCCATCGCGTTTGTTTGTGTGACGTGTCACACTATAACCTAGTGTGTGTAGACAATCTTTACTGAAATAATTAATGACTGAAATCGCCTGGCAAATAATAAAAAAATCGGAGGGCGTTCCCAAAATTATAGTGCAAATATTTGAATAACTCAGTTTGATATATGCCATTTGATTAGTAATGTATTCACAGATAGATTACTAAGCATGCGTTACTTTATGCGGAAAACGCGATAGCTTTTTGCGTGAATATTTGCTAGACGATTTCAGTCGTTACTTTCAGTATGTTCATGTCCAGGCTTACATTACAATTTCTTCTGTCTAAATTCCTTAGCCCATGTTACTGTTGTGGTATTACGCATAGGGTAAAAAGTAAACATTACATCAGTCGAGAGCACGAGAATTAAAGCTCAAATTGGGTTACGCTGATAGAAACATTTTGCCAGCAGTTTGAGAATTCTGAAAACCTTAACAATTAAAAAAAATAGACATTTGTCAGTACTGTGACAGTTTCAGTTGTATTTAGTTTGTATTGGATACGCGCGATTTACAGCGGGTGTTACCTGCGGTATTTAATTTTTTTCTGGGATATATCCACATTCGTCTCTAAAATACAATTATATTTTGGTCTTAATTTTAGCAGTTCATATTCTTTCATTTCTAAATAACTAAGACTGCCTATTCCTTCCATTTCCATTCGTGTATCCTTTAAGATACTCTAATTATGATAATAATTAATAATATAGAGCCTTTTGATATTGACGCTCTCTATTTCTACGTTGGTGAAATTGTAGCCTTTTTCTATAGCTAAAAGCAGATGACAGAGTGAATAACAGAGTGCGCCGTTGAAATCAGTAATCGCCATCTAACATTGACCGTTATAAAAATTATGACCTAATGTCCGCCAAGTTTGGAGCAGCGTGTGGTCTAAGTTCCAAATCCACGCCCCTCTGAAAGCCTATCCACACTCTGAGCCATTAAAATATTCTATAGGTAATGTGTAAACACCGTCGAATTAATGTTTGTCTCTTATAGTTTTATGACATTGTCATATAATAAAAGAAGTTTCAGATATTAAAACTTCACTTTATCTCATAATGTGTGTAGAGCACCATTTATTAAATCATAAATCTCACCTCTGCCACCTAATGTTAGGTGGGTAAGTAAAGTCGCGAAATGCAAACACGGAGCGCTATCAAAGAATTTATGACGTTTTAAAGTATCCTGCCGGTGATAAAGAATCCTTGAGATGCGACGGTTTCAATGTGGGACAAGATTTTTGAACATTATTAAAAATTTATCTAACTTTATAATCTCTTTCGCGTCCTACATTCCTGGTACTTGAAAAATGTGAAACTTAATGTTCGTGACCCATTTTGGAAAATGTTGGGGTTTATTTTTCAAATATAGATTAAAAAGCTGACGAGTATTATTGTGTTTTAACTACCTAATTGGCAATTAAAGGTGCAATTTTAACCTAGTTGGCACTTTTATTATTAAACTAGCATGTACTCGCGTTCTATAAACGGGATAAAGTAGCTATGTTTTAATCCAGGATATAATCTATCTTCAAAGTCATATGCTAACTCGAACCCGACGACCTCCGTGGCGCAGTGGTATGCGCGGTGGATTTATAAGACGGAGGTCCTGGGTTCGATTCCCGGCGGGGCATATTAATATTTTTCTTAATTTGTCTTAGTCTGGCTGGTGGGAGGCTTTCGCCGTGGCTAGTTACCACCCTACCGACAAAGACGTACCGCCAAGCGATTTAGCGTTCCAGTACGATGTCGTGTAGAAACCGAAAGGGGTGTGGATTTTCGTCCCACTCCTAACAAGTTAGCCCGCTTCCATCTTAGACTGCATCATTACTTAACATCAGGTGTGATAGCAGTCAAGGGCCAGCTTGTAGTTGATAAAAAAAACCCAATTTAACGCACACCAAAATAAACGTGGTAGGAGTCTTATCAAAGAAAATCATTGAGAGAATTATTCTAGATTCATTCAAGATAATAAATAAACATTGAAAGTTTAATCTTAAGGAGCAATCAATGTGTTTAAAGCTATTTCACGTTCCATTTTAACTTTTTGTTAAGGTTAACCTAGAGTTTTCTAGCGATGTCACAGTGTCGTGGAAATAAAATAAATAACACCAACAGGCTATAAACATTACTAGTGTTGGAGCCAGGGCTGCCACTTGTGCGGGCTTAAGGTTATGTGCTGTCAACTACTAGGAATAGGAGTATCCCAGGACAGAATAGTTAATTTATAGCAGTATATATAGTACCTGAACTAATATATGTTGTTTGTACCTAGTTATTATGCTACATTTGCATATCCTTCAAGCGTATTATCTACCTTATGAAAAGTAGATTGGGTGGGAAGAGTCGTCACATATAGGGCACAAGTTGATATAGAGCTAAATGACGTATGTTGAATTATAGAGTTAAGGAAGTGTATATAACGGCGCCTGCGTCATCGTACACAACTAGAAAGAAATCTGTGAACTGCACGTGTACCAGCTACGCCCTCTTGCGGCGACGCATCGTTCGATACCCCCACTCACCCCACTACTTGAGTTATTCTAACTTGTATAAAGGAGCGGGTCTACAACTGGTGGGCAGTCTAGGCTCTGGCGTGGCACGGTGCAGACGTTGTGATTTGCTTATCGCTTAACCTAGACAACTCAGATAATTAATTTGTGCAAACGAATTAATTATTACTCTCAGCTTGAGTCGCGGTGTCTTGGGGGTTGCATTAATTACGCATCATTGTAATACCATAATTTGCCAGTAGTAATTCACTGTTAATTAAGTTGCTGTTAATTATTCTTTCAGTTATCTATTTGTGGTTTAGTTATAATTACTTGGAATACAAAGGCCTAATTTATTCACAATGTCCTACCCTCTTTCGACAAATTTGTCTGGGCAAGGAGAATGACTTGAACAGGGGAGGTGAGTGTTGACGGCCGTCACTAAGAGATCTCTTTTAAACCTACACCCCTGTCACAAGTCTCGGGCTCTGTTCGGAGTTTTTCTCTCAGCCACGCGATGGGCCCGGCACTCGCACGGTAAATCCTTTGAATGCTAAGATATTCGTGTCTCTCAATTTGAATATGATTCCAGTCTTTGTATGTTTCAGGAGCCAATGTATGTTTCACGTTGTCCTGATACCCCTCTGCAACTGAGCATAACATGTAACGGTGTCTCGTCGTGTTCCAGACTACAAGACTACAAATAAGTGTTATACATAAAATATTCTTGCGCAAAAAGAAAGTTTATTAAAATTACGTCATGAGTCATGACCTGAATAAATAAATACTGGTTACAATAAATGACAACCCTAGTAACAATCGCCTTTCAACATTAATTCAGTGGACACCGTTAACACTTTAATAGTACTTTAGCGTGAACAAAACACCTAATTCAATGTTGTTTATGTATAAAAGAGTTTAAAGGTTTTTGTTTTCAGTTAAAAGGTTTGAGCAATTATTTAATATTTCTCATTAGATTATTAGAAAATTTATGTGTTGACTTTTCATATTAGCTGGGAAAAATGTTTATTTTCTTGCTTTTTAAAAACTGCTTTGATGGAATTTTGTACGTGTTATTTTGTAATAAAATAAAGTGTTTTTGGGGATAAATTCGCAGCTACGGTTAATTCAGTCGTTTATAGGAAGAGAAATGTCGCTTGCTTTTTTTTAAACCTTGTTCAATTGTTCTATAATAATTATGTATATTATGTATAAAGGCCTTTATATAATATAATACCTTTATATTTTATCATAGCTACTATTTATATTTTTATTAATATACTATCCTTACAAAATTCTTTCGTCCTGAAAAACTGTTACAATAAGAGTTATCTAGAAAAATCCCTATTAACACTAAGACCGCCTTTGTTCATATTATTTCTTATATTTATTTGAGTTTTAATATTATGCCGTCTTGTGCATACAATAAGCATTTTATTTATCTATCTATAATATTAATACATCATAATCATCATCATTATCAGCCTATAATATCGCCCTATTATCGCATTAGCATTATCAGCTTATAATATCGCCCTATTATCGCATTAGCATTATCGCCTATAATATAGCATTAACGCCCCACTACAAGGTTAGGAAAAATCCCTATTAACACTAAGACCGCCTTTGTTCATATTATTTCTTATATTTATTTGCGTTTTGATATTATGCCCTCTTGTGCGTACAATAAGCATTTTATTTAGCTAACTATAATACTAATACATCGTAATCATCATCATTATCAGCCTATAATATCGCCCTATTATCGCATTAGCATTATCAGCCTATAATATCGCCCTATTATCGCATTAGCATTATCGCTTATAATATAGCATTAACGCCCCACTACAAGGCTAGGCCTTATTATAGGAGAGGGGATATTGAGCGTAGACCCACCACGCTGCTCCAATGCTGCAAATACTAAATACATACCTACTATTAAAGTAAAGGTTACACAAAACAGATCGAAATTCTTTTCTAAAGTGTCTAAAACAGTGATTCTCAACCTTTTTTTTGTTGCGGCACACATTTAATGATTTCAAAATTTGGCGGCACACAAAGAAAAAGATAAAAATTATTTACTTACTACAACACACTGCATAAATAGTTTATGACAAAAATTTAAATACACCAAGACCCCGCTTTGCGTCGCTACCGTGTTCCTGACGTGAATGTGAATGTGACGCAAAGTGAATCACAAATTTTGAAAGCAAATAATTTATTTTTTTTTGGATTTAAATATATATTCATGTTAAAAATATTTTTCTTTTTAAATGATATAATTTAATAATATTAACATTATTATATATTTGCAAAATTTGGTGGCACACTTTTGAAATTTGGCGTCACACAAAAGGGCCGCGGCACAATGGTTGAGAACCACTGGTCTAAAACGTTTTCTCCCTCCGTCTAACGTTAAGCAGCCAATGTGCAGTATTTTCTCGATGCCACAATGGTTTGGTTCGTGTATCCGAAACTATTACATCGAGTTACACTGTTGGTTGTTTATGCTTTCCTGGAGTGGAGCCAGTTGGAACAATGACAATTACAACGTATCTCTATCAGAATCTATTCTTCGGGCCATTACTTTGATATAACCCTTCTAAGAGACGTTTTACTCTTGCTTAGTTACTGAGTTAAGATGTTAATAAATTGTACTTATTATTTTTAATCTGTAAGATAAAGTATGGTCAAGCGCGTATTCAATAAAAACAGGTGTTAAGTAACAATCAATCTTTTTTTATCGACTACACTTTGGCCCTTGACTGCTATGTTAAGTGATGCACACCTGATGTTAAGTGATGATGCAATCTAAGATGGAAGCGGGCTAACTTGTTTGGAGTAGGATGAAATCCATACCCATTTCTGTTTCCACACGACATGGTACCGGAACACTAAATCGCTTGACGGTACGTCTTTGTCGGTAGAGTGATAACTAGCCACGGCGATAGCCTCCCACCACCCAGACCAAGACAAATTAAGAAAAATCTCAACCTGCCCCGTCGGGAATCGAACCCAGGACCGGAAATTGAATCCACCGCGCTTGCCACTGCGCCACGGAAGTCATCATAAATCTTTTATTTATAATTTTAATTCCCCTTTAAAATCTTCAAATATGAAGCACAGCGCCTCTCTAATGCTCTAATCTATGGACAGCATCGTTATCGTCATAATAGCAGGGTTCAGAACTTCTATCTTTTATAAGAGAAGGAAACCTCAATCAGTAACCCATTACTAAGCTTCTCCGGAGCGGGTAGTTGGGTTTCGTGTAATTACGCACTAAAAGATATTACTATTGATATGAATGTGTGAAAGAGACGGCAATACATGGTAGAAATAGAGAAAGAAAGGAACAGAAACAATGGTATCTATCTCATTTGTTATTAGGCATAAAGATTAGGTAACTATGTTTAATGACCGTTTTATTTTCAGGTAAAACTGTTTTCAAATTGTTACATTATCAGTAATATCTTTTTGGTTGGTATGGAATGGTCAACGAGCTGTTTGAGACACTTTGACTTTCAACCATCCACTTCGGAATTTTATTGGAAGGAAGTAAACCCCAGTTTCTTATAATTAAATACAATATAAATTATAATATTAGTTCAGGACCGCACAATCTTATCACTTTACCAAAGAGGCCTAACAAGTTAAATCATCTGAATTGCAAAATCACTGTAATCATGAGACCTAACAATAAGAACAAGGACACATATTATGAAAGATGGCACTCTAGACATATGTCGAGCGTGTCATCATCCTGGGGTGTCCCTCAGGCATATAGTTTCCGGGTGTCCTTGTCTTGCTAACGGCGAATACTTGCACAGACATAATCAAGTAGCCAGGATAATCCACAAACAACTTGTTCTTCAGTACGGCCTTGGCGATTTTGAGATGCCTTACTATAGGTACGACCCAGCGCCAGTTCTTGAAAATAACAGTGCATTGCTCTACTGGGATCGAACGATTATCACTGACAGGTATATTGTAGCCAATAGACCTGATATAGTGATAGTCGATCCATCAGTACGCCCTGAAATAATTGTTGATGTTACTGTTCCTCATGACGATAACGTTGTGAAAGCCGAAAAGGAAAAAGGATCAAAATACTTGGACCTTGCTCACGAGATTACCGCCATGTGGAATGTTGTGTCAACTATTATTGTTCCAATAGTCATTTCAGTCAATGGTCTTTTTGCGAAAAGCTTCGACCAACATCTTAAGAAGCTATCGTTTAATTGTTGGATCAAGGGTCGGATACAGAAGGCAGTAGTCCTTGAAACGGCGCGTATTGTGAGGAGGTTCCTCACTCTGGAGCCCTGACCACCGGTTGCTTAGGCCCGCAAAGGCCTCGCAAATAAAGGAGAAGATTTTTTTTATACATTTTTAATAGTGTTTTTAAATATATTTTTGTATTATATACCTATAACATTGTTAAAATTAAAAAAAATATGAAAATAAAGATAAATAAGAGAATAAAAAAGAACAAGCAAAATATCATTATGAAAATCAAGATAGCAAACAATATTAAAAGTGAGCTTGCAAGGGCGGCCTTATTGCTACAAGCAATCTTGCAGATTAAACTCCAAATAATAGACTCCATTTACAAGAGTTGAATAGAGTCAACCCCAAATCCATTTATAGGAATTTGAAGATTATCATTAACAAATAATATCAATAATTCACCCGGCACGTGCATTGATAAACACGCCACTCAACACGCAGTCCCAACAATCTATGAACACATCAAGGCCCCAGCAATTGTTTGTCAACGCGTCAAAGATGGCGTTTTAATTGAGAATAATGACACGGGCGATATCAACAGGCGATTGCGGATCGGCGGCCGCCCGCATTCGAGAGCGATCAATTTCGATGCCCCAATTACCTTTCCTCGATTTCTTAGTCACACACTGGTTGAAAGACGAACCAACTTTATTGTTAGAGGATGGTGATAACAAAATTAGTAACTGGTTGACTGTTACATTCTACAACCTCTGTAAATTATTGACATAGAAACTGGCTAAAATTTACGGTTATTGTTTCACCGTCGGAATATATCCGACTAGTTTCAAACACCTACATCAGGTCCTTAATCATGACTTAAGGCACTTAACCAACCAACGTTGTTATAGAAAGATAATAATTTTGCTCTCACTAGAACAAGATTATTATTTGGAATTCGATTTCAAAAATAATAAAGAATATTAATTAAATCATCCACCTTCACTTATCTCTCTTATCCTTAACTTGATTAGATGATGTAGTTTTAAGTTTATATATATTAATAAACTAACTTCGTTAAAGTAGGCTCAAGTACAAAGTCTACGAGCAAGCCTTATTCAATTCTGGGTTCTGCACCTGATTGGACTATATTAATGGACACGTATGAAAAGCACTATAAAATCCCGGAAGACTTAACTATTTCGACATCTAGACCGGACATATTTCTTTTTTCCAAACAAATCAAACGTATAGTACTTGTTGAGCTCACAATGCTCACAAACATCCCTAAAGAAATGACCCTGAATACATAGTGTATTCAAAGTGAATAAATATTATGACCTTACTAATGAACTAACCAAAAATGGCTATGTAGTTAGTTTATACGCGGTAGAAGTGGGTGTGAGAGGTATACCAGCGAAGTCTCTCTATAACTTGCTAAAAGACCTTGGCCTTACTAGAAGTGCAGTAAGCCCCATATTGGAACGAGTATCCAAAGTTGCACTAGTAGGGTCCTTCCGAATTTAGTTGGACAGGCACTAAGAGATCTCTTTTAAACCTACACCCGTCTCACAAGTCTCGGGCTCTGTTCGGGGGTTTTCTCTCAGCCACGCGATGGACCCGGCACCCGCACGGTGAATGCATGGAATGCTAAGATATTCGTCTCTAGGTGATGTAAAAGAAATAGTGCAAAATGCATAAGTATCGAAATAATATAATACCGACAAAGACGTATCGCCAAGCGATTTAGCGTTCCGGTACGATATCGTGTAGAAACCGAAAGGGGTGTGGATTTTCGTCCCACTCCTAACAAGTTAGCCCGCTTCCATCTTAGACTGCATCATCACTTAACATCAGGTGTGATAGCAGTCAAGGGCCAACTTGTAGTTGATAAACAAAAAAAAAACAAATACAATGTATTGGTTATTCGTTATGTTTGTGTGTATGTCAATTTCTCATTATGGGGATCGACAGACAATAATTAGGGGGTTGACGGAGCTACGGCTTCGCTGATACGAGATAAGAATGTCAATTTACGTACGCCAGCACGTTTTCCATTTATATCAAGGCACGCGGCAGTGTGTGAAGCAAGTTCATACCGAGAAAAATAAAATAGCGACGTAGATCATTCATCTCAAATCATTTAGAGCAACTTTTCTAATAAGCACTGAAAATCTATTGAACATTAACACTATTTATAGTTTGAATTAAAAGCTTTACCTTGATAGGTTCTATAATTATAATTAAAAGCTTTTATTAAACTTGCATTGTAAGTATGTTTGTTCGGGTGGAATCTTTAAACTCGATTTTGATACCTTTAAGCGATTGAGCTGAAATTTTATTATTTCTTTGAAATA
This sequence comes from Mycalesis mineus, assembly GCA_034621355.1. Lineage (NCBI taxonomy): Eukaryota > Metazoa > Arthropoda > Insecta > Lepidoptera > Nymphalidae > Mycalesis > Mycalesis mineus. The sequence continues at coordinate 15,986,372 of CM067889.1, read as the reverse complement.
TAATATCACCCACATTTTTAATGTTGAACTTGGCCATCATCTTCACATTTATGTTTTTCTGAGCATTTCCATACATCAAGGAGATAGAAAGTGTGTTCGATATGGGGACATAAAGTTCGCTACGTGACACTGCTTGATTAAAACGATTGACTTTGATTTATCGAAGTTATCAGGTTTACGATAAGTCAGTAGGTATACAATAGTGAAACATTAATTTTAGCCTATCAAGCTAATCTTTACATCTAATTGCAGGTAATATTAGACATTAATTGTCACCCGCATAGCGACCGTTCATGTGGGAATTTCGGGATAAAATGTGGCCTTTGTGTTATTCTGATATATAAGCTGAATAGTTAATTGATAAAATGTGGCCTTTGTGTTATTCTGATATATAAGCTGAATAATTAATTGATAAAATATGGCCTTTGTGTTATTCTGATATATAAGCTGAATAATTAATTGATAAAATGTGGCCTTTGTGTTATTCTGATATATAAGCTGAATAATTAATTGATAAAATATGGCCTTTGTGTTATTCTGATATATAAGCTGAATAATTAATTGATAAAATGTGGCCTTTGTGTTATTCTGATATATAAGCTGTATAATTAATTGATAAAATGTGGCCTTTGTGTTATTCTGATATATAAACTGAATAATTAATTGATAAAATGTGGCCTTTGTGTTATTCTGATATATTAGCTGAATAATTAAGTAAGTAAGCAGCCAAATAGCTTTCAAAAATTAGAAGATATTCCGCGGCGCTATAACTTACAACAAGCGCGCAAATTTAACTTACAACTACAACTATATAATAAAATCCCACAAAGAATAAAAAAATTGAAAACGATGAAGCATTTATTAGGACTGCCAGACTACTTGCTAAATAAAGCATATTACTCAGTTGACGAATTCCTAAATGATACCATGGCGCCGTCTCCCTTCTAAGCCATTTGCTGTGCCCCTGACGGGGTTCCAATTTGACATACTATTTATAATACTAATTTGATATGTGTATAAATTGGAATACATATTAATAATTGGAATAATTATTCATTTATATATGAATAATTATTACGAAATCTCATCAAAATCCGTTCAGTACTTTTTGCGAGAAAGAGTAACAAACATCTATCCATATGTACAAACTTTCGCATTTATAATATTAGTATGGATTTAAAAAAAAAAAACATTTTATGTTTTTTATTTTCAGTAGACAAAATGTTTCATGTTAAGTTTAAAAATATATAAATATACAAAGAGTTGAGTTTGCGTAAGAAACGGCAAAGTTAGTAATATTTCCCTTTAAATTGTTTCCAATCGAGAACAGAAATAGTTTGACAGCAAAGTGGATAAAGGAAAGTGAATAGAAAATTCTCGTGTAGCAATCAAATTAGGGGCCAGACGCCCGGGGGAGGCCCGTGTCAATCAAATAACACTTTCTTTTATATTATGTGATGTATTGGAAGGCTTATTGGGTTGTAGAAGTTAAACGCAAGACGTCTAACTTTCAGATGTACACATCTCTTTCTCTTGGTGTATTAAAACCTTCGTATAAAGGTATGTACGAAGTTTGTCTTGAATAGTGTATATCTTGTATGCAAGCTAGACTTTTGTCCGAAAAAGAGTAATTTCACACAATACATACATCTAAGGCTGCCGGCAAGTACATAGCTATAATATTGATATACCTATTGTTAAAATAGTAAGTGAATACACCAATAGATAATAAATTAAGATAAGAGAATAGTTCAATAGACTGTCTGTCGGGCCCTTACTACGTACTAACACAATATTAATAACAATAAAAATTTTTAACAAAAAATAGAACCGACTCCAAACGCACTAAAAAGTAAAAAATAACTGTGTAATTTAGTTGCTTTAATTTACTTAAGCATATCTAGGAGTCGGTGCCAGCCAAGGTTTCTACTTTCAAGGACGTTACCTAGAACCCACAAACTGCTTTACTACGTAAAATAAATGTTCCTTAAACTTGGCTGGCACCGACTTCATAGATATGCTTCAGTAAATTAAAGCAACTAAATTACACAGTTATTTTTTACTTTTTAGTGCGTTTGGAGTCGGTTCTATTTTTTGTTAAAAATTTTTATTTCTTACTTTTTAGTGATTTATCGCCACGTAGCGTATTCGTACTATACTGTCATAGTATATTATATAGTACTAGTAGCCAAAAAGCTACCGATACCGAGTCAAAAACCGAAATCGCTGTAAGCGTGCCTCCAAAATTTGAAGAGTTCCTTCAATTTCCCCAGGATATCATCAGCAGATTCTAACAAGCGGACAATGGGACCACCTTGGATGTATGCCCTTTCTAATAAAAAAAGAATTATCAAAATCGGACAACACTGTAAAAAGTTATGCGTGGTCATACAAAAAAAAAAAAAAATATACGTGTCGAATTGAGAACCTCCTCCGTTTTTTTTCGTCGGTTAAAAAATAGAACCCACTCAAAACGCACTGAAAGTAAAAAATAACTATGTCATTTAGTTGCTTTAATTTACTAAAGCATATCTATGAAGCCGGTGCCAGCCAAGTTTAAGGAACATTTATTTTACGTAGTAAAGCAGTTTGTGGGTAGAAGGTAACGTCCATAAAGTAGAAACCTTGGCTGGCACCGACTCCTAGATATGCTTAGGTAAATTAAAGCAACTAAATGACACAGTTATTTTTTACTTTTTAGTGCGTTTTGGTCGGTTCTATTTTATGTTAAAAAATTTTATTTCTTACTTTTTGGTGATTTATCGCCACGTAACGTACTTGTACTAAACTCTTATAGTATATTATACGGCACTAGTAGCCAAAAAGCTACCGATACCGTGACAAAAACCGAAATCGCTGTAAGCGTGCCTCCAAAATTTGAAGAGTTCCTTCAATTTCCCCATGATATCATCATCAGATCCTAACATGAGGGCAATGGGAGTACATTGGAAGTGTGCCCTTTCTAATAAAAAAACGAATTATCAAAATCGGACAACCCTGTAAAAAGTTATGCGTGGTCATACATAAAAAAAAACAATATACTTGTCGAATTGAGAACCTTCTCCGTTTTTTTTTTCGTCGGTTAAAAATATGAATTATATTTTAATTTGAATATATCAAATATGTACAGAATTTTATACCCGTTTATATCACAGTTCCCTCTCCTTAGTTTACATTTTAAAGGATTTATATGGAAAGGCTTTTTGATGATATTGTGTCTTAAATTTTCTTCGAATATCAACATTTCAAACAGGAAGTTTATCCAGTCCAGTAGTAGTAGGAATATAATATTAAATTCGTAATGTATTTTTTAAAATTCCATTTCTCCTCACCAATAGATAATAAAACAGTAGGTACATTAATGTCGGATAGCGAATGCTTCCATTCCGCAGAAGCCTCCCCCGGGATCACCATTAGGAAATTAGGTATGAAATTATTGTACAATCTTCGGGGATATCGGTCAATATCCCTACCGTTCATTTCATTATGATAGCTGTTATATTTTTGTATAAGCTTCAATTTATCGAATGGGTATTATTTTTGGGTAGGTAAATTACGGTATTACTTTAACAGTTTCTTGATCGGAAGTTATTTATTATCTCTATGTACCTATTTACTGTCGTAATTGTATCGTTTGAAAACATAAAACGAGACGAAAGGATAGTTTTAAAATATAATAATATTAACTTTGAATTATTAATAACTATTGCTATTCACAAAATATTAATAGCCATGTTTCTTTATACAATTACATATTCTATAGCTAGGTACAAGAAATAAAAATAAATCAAATCTATACAGGATAGCTAACTGATGAACATTTATCTTAAAATGGCCATCAGTTAGTTACTTAGTTTCGTAGCATGGTGAATATATAATTTATTATCAAAAACTAATGAAAAAAGGACGCTGTTTAAATATCTATAGAACACTTTATTTGAAAAACGTCACTACCTCTATAAAGTATAGACCTATTTTCTATTTCTATTCAATCACACCAGTTGGTAAGTACCATCAGGTGTATTCAAGATCAAAGTTGTTGTTGTAGTAAATAAAAAAAAAAAACAATTGTAATCTAGTCGTTAGGTATAGTCGTTAGGTATATTGTACAATGAAATTACCTAAATTGTTCTCTCGACCCGTGCGAACCGTTAATCAGGCAGGCGAGACTGCTCTCGCACTTTAAATATTTTATGACGTGCATTATAAATAAGTCATCGTGAAAAATGCTAAGTCTAGACTTGGACGGAAAATATTCCCGTATTTATACAATATTACGACGACACCCGTGGAATACTTTCACTATAAAGAATATGTTTGGATATTTTCTGAATTTAGGTTAAAACATCAATAAGGAGGAATATATTAGGTAATTTTTTTGCATTGAAATTTAGAATTAAACATTATTTACAAAATACACAGCCCCTAAGTACTAGTATAGTAAATAATAAATTAATTTTCAAAATCGGTCAAGGATTGACAGGGTTCTGTATAAATGTGTAACATAAAAAAAATAACGCGTCAAAATGAGAATCTCCTTTAGTTTATTTTAATAATAAACAATCAAATCATTTTTGTATTTAATAGGTCTATATATCTGACTTATATACCTATGTATCGAGGACTTTTTTGGTTACCCCTATACGTCATGTGAATTACTAAGTACGACTATAGCCAAGAATCTCAACCAAGAATTACAACTCTAAGTAGAAACACTTGTTTTGTAAGACAGCAGACCTGCAGTATAGGAGTTTATCGAATCTTTTTTCATCACGTTTTTTCTCATACTATCCAAGTTCTAAGTATAAGTAAAACATTAACAATTCAAACACTTTCGTGGGCAATAAATTAAGTCGCGCTGTACACAGTCCGTGGGTAATCTCAAAATGGCGGCGTATGTAATACTTCAACGTTTAACAGCTCAAGCGAAAGGTGCCAGCGGGTAAAATAATGTTCAAAATCAAATTATTTTATTTCAAATAGGCTAAGTTTACTAGCACTTTTGAAACGTGTTAATCTATTTTTTTGTAATGGTGATAATTTCAAGTTGGAAACTTAAAATGAAAGCTATGAGAATCCCAAACTCGACTTGAACCGAAAAGAGGACAAAAAAAGCTCAGACAGGTTTTATTTTTTTATCAACCCTTTTAAACATTTTTTTAGATATACTTAATCACATAGAGCAACGCAGCGCATCCCCAAGCTTTTTTAATGTTAATATTATCCTTTATATTATATTAAGACTTTTCCGTGGCGGACTATGTTCGTGTGGAATTCTTTTCTTCTTTTTAAAAATTGTCATTTTAAGATTAAAAATCTTAATATGAAATTAAAGTTTTTTATAGAATATCAAATTATTTCCAAATTAGTTTACAAGAACTTTTAAAACGTTAGTTGTTTCTGAAGATAAAAGGTAGCCTCGTCGAAGATCTAATCTATATGTAATAGTTGTGAGCTTCATAATATCTAAATTGGTTCATTTTCCCTTTCTCTGGCATTATATTTAGCTTATATTCATTCTTAGAACCTTGTAATTATTTAAGTAGTGACCAATGAATTTACTCAGATACATATATTTATTTTAGACTATATTCGGAATCTGAAAAACGTTTTCTTGGAAACAATGAACGTTAGGCCAAGTTTTGTAAGTTAGCAAGGGCTTGATTGACTGAGCAATTTAAGCTCCTATCTGCGCGTCTTTCACATAAAACTGTTTAGATCCAAAAACTGATATGATTGTCAAAAGATAATGTAAAAAAATCTTATAATAGTATATTTTTTATTTTGATTCTAGTATTTTTATCTTGATAAATACCGCCACCCGCTACCGTTCCCGCCTTGGTCCACACGCCATTACTGAATGTTTCCCTCTACTTCCTGTACGTTGCTTCCTGGAGACGTGGCAGGCTGTTGTGTGACGTGATGCTTTCTTTGGACAACGCGCTCTACCATCGTTGGCGATTGACCGTTACTCATTAATGATACAAATCATATACCTTAGCCATCATATCATGCGCTATATATTCAACGTCGTATAGGAGCATTGCTTGATTGGCATACTAAGATTTTTTTAGTTGTATGTATTTTATGTACTAGTCAAATTGTATTACGTAAACGGGTGGGCTGATCAACATACTTTTTTTTAAATCGAATATAAGTAAGACATACAATCTATTCTAGATAAGGCAATCTTAATTACAGCACTTTGAATTACGATGATAGTAATTTTTGTTACAAGAGTTTTTTCATTCTAGACAAAAAATTACTTTGAATAATCGAGCTACGGGATTTTAGAAATTATATAGTTACATATAAATTTAGAGAAGCGAGACGGACAGTTTGCGTTGCATTTCTTATGTTAGGATCATGATTGAATTTGCGTAAATCGTATCATAATCGATAAATTATATCGTTTTTATTTTTTTAAGTTGGCAACATAACTCTTCGTACAGAATAGTCAACTGTCATTTTGTGATTGGTTAACGCAAAAAGGCGGCAACCAATCAGAGTTCACTTTCCCTTCCACGTCAAAAAGAGATGTTTTAAGGTTTTTGGCTACGTGGCGCGCTCAGTGTGTTTTCTAATTTTGAAGGAATCGGTACGTTCAAGTAGATACTGTTTGTGTAATTTCTGTAATGTAATAAAGTGAATTTATACAAGTTTGAGTATTCCTTGCTACCAACGCTCCCTGCTGCTGAAGTTTATATTTCAGAAGTGCGAAGACAGCGTTACCTATCAACGCGTAAGTACACGCCCAGTTATACTATATTCATTAGCTATTATCATCATCAAATGTGTAACCTTCATAATAGTTTCACTTGTTGTTTGACTAATATTTAGCCACGTGTTTTCCCAAGTTACATTATGGTTTATTTATGGTGAAATACAGTTACATATTGATATTACGTGGGTATATAAAAAAAAAAGAAAAGATTGAGTGAGCGTTGGATTTGATACTGTAATTACTAATACCAATGAATAAGTATAATCACTCGCTATGATACGTTAAACTTTAATTTCAAATAAGTCGTCGGCTTAAAACAAATTCAATTATTATTCTTTTTTTTATTGTTATTATAATTTGTTTATTTTTATTGTGGTTGACAAATGCCTGGTTGGTCTAGCGGTTACATGTTTGTTCGTGGATCGTAAGGTACCGGGTTCGATTAGGTCAGGTCAATAAATTAATTAGGTATTTGGGTCGTCTTTATTAACAAACCTATCAGCTCGGGGTCTGAATATTGGCAGTGTTTTATGAAGATCACATCAAGCAGTCTCTGTTGTTATCACTAATTTTTAAATATAATCGTCAAAGCCTGCCAACCCTTCCTTCTATGAGAGAGGAGAACTGTGCGATGATGTCTATATTTTCAACGCCCCTTAGATATACCTACAGTTTTCTCAAACTTTAACTTTGTTTTATTTTTCTTTTTTTTTTGGCACGGACCGACCACGGATTGATGACTTGAGACGCTCGACCACGGGGGACATCGAAACCGTACCCGAGGGAGGAAACGCAGCCGCAGCCGGCTACGTACTCGCTGCCCTGATCCCGGATCAAGTATTGGAGTCGAGCTGTGAGCAGGTGAAGAGTCTGGAGTGGAAGTTACTGCAAGAGCCGGGGCAACTTCTACGGGTTGAGGTCTGCAACCGGTGTCGCAGCCGCTACAACGCGCCGCGTACGACTTCGGCTGCTCTGCGGTGCCATGCGCGCGGCGAGTGACAGACATCACAGCGGCAACGCGTCCCCAGATCTGTCCCGGCGGGCAGAGGCTGCCGTCGGAGCGTCGCGGGATATAATAAAAGGTCACGTAGTCCATTTGTTTCTTAGAAATGTTTTAAAATGTCTTGAGGATAGTTTGACATCTCAACCTACCCATGACACAGGATCTTTCAAAACGTCTTGTTCATTCTTACTTCCAAATTTCAACCCATCCACGAGAAATCAACGGATTGATATCTGGTTCAAGAAAGTCAATGAATGTGCTAGTGTATAGGTACGGTTGCGATGATAAAACTGTCACTCACTTTGCCATGCAGAAACTCCATGCTCTCGCTAAGATGTATTACGAAGGCCTGACTTCAGTTTGCTTACTCGGCCGGATTGGCAAGAGAAGTTAATGTTTTTCCATACGAACAAAATTATCGTCAGGTTTTGGAGATGTAGAACTTTAGTTTTATTAAAAATTAGCGTTACTTAATCATTGCGTTATAGTTGATAAACCAGCAGTGGATTGTTATTCGTGGTTATCAGTGGTAGGACCTTGACATTTCATGCTCAGGCATTACGTTCCTCTAACCCTGATCAGCTATTGCCCTTCTTGATAAGTAGTATACATTCTTCAACTTTCCGATCGAAACCAGGTTAGAAACAAAACCAATATCTCTTATATCCATACCCACTATAGTTGGAATTCGAGTAAGAGATCTGGCTCTCTTCCGGGCTGCTACAACTAATTTAATTTCTTGTTTTGTCCTAAGCCGCTAATTAAATGCGTACTATGTAACAGAGTAGGTCACACAGAGAATTCGTGCTTCTCTAAAAGGGATAATAGACCTGCGGAAAATGTCAATGTACCTTAAAATATTTTCTTCTTGCAATCAGTCGAGAACATAATTATCTTCCGAATTCAAAATTTATGAAGGACGTAGAAATAAATGGCATGATACGGGAAAGTTAGGCTGACTAAATCATTTGACCAACATTATAACCTAAACTTCTTGAATGTTATTGCAACAAATCTAATGTTGTTAATTTAACGTTATAAATTATTAAAAACATAACATTTATTATGATCATGTCATAAAATACTATTCAAATAAATTAAATGACAGTTGTGACATCACTTTCACACGTCAATCTACTCAAATCTGATCTCCTCACATTAGTGAGGAGGTAATAAGCCAATTATGAATTAAAGTTACACATAAAATAAAATATGTAATTATATTGATATATTTATTAATTTGCATTCTACTTCTTAAACTATAATATTATGTTCTCGGCGAGAATATAGTAGACCCTAACAGAAGTTAGACGACCCTGTTTTTAAAGGGATTTCGTTAGGAGAATTATCACGTTACTACGTAAGGTTATGCTAGATAATTTGTTAGAAAAGCCCATCTCTATTGGTCAGTCGTACACAGAATAGCCTCGTATCATTTTGTAGAAAGATGAGCCTACCTATGTGTTGCGACATCGGCCAAGAAATGTCACTTTCTGATTCATGTTTATTAGTCTTCGACTAGGATTAGAACTGCAGGAGTGGTGGAACTGAATGTTGCAGCATCAGTCAGGGCAAGCCGAGCAAACAGTATTTTGTTCGTCTATGTCTCTATCGCTGAATTAAATGAAATTGGGCATATCAATATAACAGTAATCCCTTGTTCCGGTTCTTGTTGAATTACTGATTGCTCACTGCAACCTTGTACAGGGCCAAACCAGTAGACGTTGTAAGTAGGATCAATTTTGAGCCACCTGAGATACCTGCCGTGATTGAAAATGATACGTGTCAGTAATCAGGTACCGGAGGGCATTAAACGGAGGTTGTTTGAGTTGCTCAAACGTCACATTGTTAAGAGTCTTCACTTAAAGATCTAGGCTACACGAATTCAGCCACGATGAATATAAATCTCAACAGCCAACGTCCTGTTGTTAATTGACCTGACAGGTTATCACACCACGGGCGTTAAAAAGTACGTGTGATAGTAAAAGGAAGTTATTGATGATGATGCGGGAATAATTAGTCTTCTTTTGAATACGCTAGTTCAATTATACTTGCGTAAAAAAAGGATGAATCTCTTAGAATGTCCGTCGATTATCAGATGTTAATTCAGTTATGTCCTATATCCTATGTCCATTATTGAGGATGAAATAGCTCGTCTTACCGGTTAAGCTTGTTTTATTCTACTCGAATTGACGTCCGGATACTATCGGGTCCCTATTTCGGAACATGTATTAGTGGTGTCAGGTGAACAGTATGAGTTAAATCGGGCGTCATTTGGATTGGCAAAGCGCACCAGTCGTTCTGCAGCGCAGGACGAACTCGACCTTAGTCTGTTAGTTCGGTAACCGCGTGTCTCTATGTTCTAATATTCGACCGGGACTCCACAGAATGCTTAGAACGCCCTGAATAAGTGTTGCGGGTACATGAAAAGCCAATCTCACTTTAAATCTTTCAAATTGTGAATCTTTAAGAGATAAAATTGATCATCCTCATCGTCACTTCCCACGACCTGAGAACGTACACAATATCCGGTAATTCTTTCGATTAGCCAGGTGTATTCGCAAATTTAAAATTGGGTATTTGACTCTATATATTTTATTACTTTATTATAAACTAATCCCATAAACATCTGCAAAGTTACAGCCATTTAAATGTTTGGAGTAGGGGTCTTCTGTCCTTTTCTCGCAAAACGAATATTTGTACCTACTAAGCCAATATGGCGATACACAGTATGGCTCTCTGTCTAATCAGACATATTCAATTGCTGAAACTTTTTATTTAGGTATTTTAACAATTTAATTAGTTTTATTATATTATATTTGTTATAGAATCAAGTTACAAAAATAATAAAATTAAATTCTAATATTTTGATTAGTCTCAAATAGATGATGTGTGGACATGGAATGATGATTAAGAGGAAGCTTTTGTAAACTTGAAAGCAAGGTAGTTATAAGCCCATTCTAGCAATATAAAAATTGAGGAGGGGATGCTTAGACGGTTTGGGCATGTAGAGAAAATGGATGAAGGAAGTATGCAAGGACCGTGGCAAGTGGAGGGATGTGGTCTTTGCCTTACATCTACGGGTATAAGGCGTGATGTTTTGTGTGTATGTAGCAAAGTAGATTAGACATTGGGGGAATATTATTAAAGCGCCCCAAAGATACTTTTGCTCAGTGGCATGTTATATCAGACAAACGTCCCCTAAAGTAAAGAATTTCTTCTTGAGGTGTAATCTCTTGCGGTTATTTTGTTTTTATGGAAACCCAGGGTCAACTTGTTAGGAAGCGCATTTAAGATCATCACAGATTGTGGTGCTCTTTGCTCCACATAGAATATCAAATTATTTCCAAATTAGTTTACAAGAACTTTTAAAACGTTAGTTGTTTCTGAAGATAAAAGGTAGCCTCGTCGAAGATCTAATCTATATGTAATAGTTGTGAGCTTCATAATATCTAAATTGGTTCATTTTCCCTTTCTCTGGCATTATATTTAGCTTATATTCATTCTTAGAACCTTGTAATTATTTAAGTAGTGACCAATGAATTTACTCAGATACATATATTTATTTTAGACTATATTCGGAATCTGAAAAACGTTTTCTTGGAAACAATGAACGTTAGGCCAAGTTTTGTAAGTTAGCAAGGGCTTGATTGACTGAGCAATTTAAGCTCCTATCTGCGCGTCTTTCACATAAAACTGTTTAGATCCAAAAACTGATATGATTGTCAAAAGATAATGTAAAAAAATCTTATAATAGTATATTTTTTATTTTGATTCTAGTATTTTTATCTTGATAAATACCGCCACCCGCTACCGTTCCCGCCTTGGTCCACACGCCATTACTGAATGTTTCCCTCTACTTCCTGTACGTTGCTTCCTGGAGACGTGGCAGGCTGTTGTGTGACGTGATGCTTTCTTTGGACAACGCGCTCTACCATCGTTGGCGATTGACCGTTACTCATTAATGATACAAATCATTTATACCTTAGCCATCATATACCTTAGCCATCATATCATGCGCTATATATTCAACGTCGTATAGGAGCATTGCTTGATTGGCATACAAAGATTTTTTTACTCGTATGTATTTTATGTGCTAGTCAAATTGTATTACGTAAACGGGTGGGCTGATCGACATACTTTTTTTTAAATTAAATATAAGTAAGACATACAATCTATTCTAGATAAGGCAATCTTAATTACAGCATTTTGAATTACGATGATAGTAGTTTTTGTTACAAGAGTTTTTTTCATTCTAGACAAAAAATTACTTTGAATAATCGAGCTACGGGATTTTAGAAATTACATAGTTACATATTATCAATTTAAGAAGCGAGACGGGCAGTTTGCGGTGCATTTCTTATGTTAGGATCATGATTGAATTTGCGTAAATCGTATCATAATCGATAAATTATATCGTTTTTATTTTTTTAAGTTGGCAACATAACTCTTCGTACAGAATAGTCAACTGTCATTTTGTGATTGGTTAACGCAAAAAGGCGGCAACCAATCAGAGTTCACTTTCCCTTCCACGTCAAAAAGAGATGTTTTAAGGTTTTTGGCTACGTGGCGCGCTCAGTGTGTTTTCTAATTTTGAAGGAATCGGTACGTTCAAGTAGATACTGTTTGTGTAATTTCTGTAATGTAATAAAGTGAATTTATACAAGTTTGAGTATTCCTTGCTACCAACGCTCCCTGCTGCTGAAGTTTATATTTCAGAAGTGCGAAGACAGCGTTACCTATCAACGCGTAAGTACACGCCCAGTTATACTATATTCATTAGCTATTATCATCATCAAATGTGTAACCTTCATAATAGTTTCACTTGTTGTTTGACTAATATTTAGCCACGTGTTTTCCCAAGTTACATTATGGTTTATTTATGGTGAAATACAGTTACATATTGATATTACGTGGGTATATAAAAAAAAAAAGAAAAGATTGAGTGAGCGTTGGATTTGATACTGTAATTACTAATACCAATGAATAAGTATAATCACTCGCTATGATACGTTAAACTTTAATTTCAAATAAGTCGTCGGCTTAAAACAAATTCAATTATTATTCTTTTTTTTATTGTTATTATAATTTGTTTATTTTTATTGTGGTTGACAAATGCCTGGTTGGTCTAGCGGTTACATGTTTGTTCGTGGATCGTAAGGTACCGGGTTCGATTAGGTCAGGTCAATAAATTAATTAGGTATTTGGGTCGTCTTTATTAACAAACCTATCAGCTCGGGGTCTGAATATTGGCAGTGTTTTATGAAGATCACATCAAGCAGTCTCTGTTGTTATCACTAATTTTTAAATATAATCGTCAAAGCCTGCCAACCCTTCCTTCTATGAGAGAGGAGAACTGTGCGATGATGTCTATATTTTCAACGCCCCTTAGATATACCTACAGTTTTCTCAAACTTTAACTTTGTTTTATTTTTCTTTTTTTTTTTGGCACGGACCGACCACGGATTGATGACTTGAGACGCTCGACCACGGGGGACATCGAAACCGTACCCGAGGGAGGAAACGCAGCCGCAGCCGGCTACGTACTCGCTGCCCTGATCCCGGATCAAGTATTGGAGTCGAGCTGTGAGCAGGTGAAGAGTCTGGAGTGGAAGTTACTGCAAGAGCCGGGGCAACTTCTACGGGTTGAGGTCTGCAACCGGTGTCGCAGCCGCTACAACGCGCCGCGTACGACTTCGGCTGCTCTGCGGTGCCATGCGCGCGGCGAGTGACAGACATCACAGCGGCAACGCGTCCCCAGATCTGTCCCGGCGGGCAGAGGCTGCCGTCGGAGCGTCGCGGGATATAATAAAAGGTCACGTAGTCCATTTGTTTCTTAGAAATGTTTTAAAATGTCTTGAGGATAGTTTGACATCTCAACCTACCCATGACACAGGATCTTTCAAAACGTCTTGTTCATTCTTACTTCCAAATTTCAACCCATCCACGAGAAATCAACGGATTGATATCTGGTTCAAGAAAGTCAATGAATGTGCTAGTGTATAGGTACGGTTGCGATGATAAAACTGTCACTCACTTTGCCATGCAGAAACTCCATGCTCTCGCTAAGATGTATTACGAAGGCCTGACTTCAGTTTGCTTACTCGGCCGGATTGGCAAGAGAAGTTAATGTTTTTCCATACGAACAAAATTATCGTCAGGTTTTGGAGATGTAGAACTTTAGTTTTATTAAAAATTAGCGTTACTTAATCATTGCGTTATAGTTGATAAACCAGCAGTGGATTGTTATTCGTGGTTATCAGTGGTAGGACCTTGACATTTCATGCTCAGGCATTACGTTCCTCTAACCCTGATCAGCTATTGCCCTTCTTGATAAGTAGTATACATTCTTCAACTTTCCGATCGAAACCAGGTTAGAAACAAAACCAATATCTCTTATATCCATACCCACTATAGTTGGAATTCGAGTAAGAGATCTGGCTCTCTTCCGGGCTGCTACAACTAATTTAATTTCTTGTTTTGTCCTAAGCCGCTAATTAAATGCGTACTATGTAACAGAGTAGGTCACACAGAGAATTCGTGCTTCTCTAAAAGGGATAATAGACCTGCGGAAAATGTCAATGTACCTTAAAATATTTTCTTCTTGCAATCAGTCGAGAACATAATTATCTTCCGAATTCAAAATTTATGAAGGACGTAGAAATAAATGGCATGATACGGGAAAGTTAGGCTGACTAAATCATTTGACCAACATTATAACCTAAACTTCTTGAATGTTATTGCAACAAATCTAATGTTGTTAATTTAACGTTATAAATTATTAAAAACATAACATTTATTATGATCATGTCATAAAATACTATTCAAATAAATTAAATGACAGTTGTGACATCACTTTCACACGTCAATCTACTCAAATCTGATCTCCTCACATTAGTGAGGAGGTAATAAGCCAATTATGAATTAAAGTTACACATAAAATAAAATATGTAATTATATTGATATATTTATTAATTTGCATTCTACTTCTTAAACTATAATATTATGTTCTCGGCGAGAATATAGTAGACCCTAACAGAAGTTAGACGACCCTGTTTTTAAAGGGATTTCGTTAGGAGAATTATCACGTTACTACGTAAGGTTATGCTAGATAATTTGTTAGAAAAGCCCATCTCTATTGGTCAGTCGTACACAGAATAGCCTCGTATCATTTTGTAGAAAGATGAGCCTACCTATGTGTTGCGACATCGGCCAAGAAATGTCACTTTCTGATTCATGTTTATTAGTCTTCGACTAGGATTAGAACTGCAGGAGTGGTGGAACTGAATGTTGCAGCATCAGTCAGGGCAAGCCGAGCAAACAGTATTTTGTTCGTCTATGTCTCTATCGCTGAATTAAATGAAATTGGGCATATCAATATAACAGTAATCCCTTGTTCCGGTTCTTGTTGAATTACTGATTGCTCACTGCAACCTTGTACAGGGCCAAACCAGTAGACGTTGTAAGTAGGATCAATTTTGAGCCACCTGAGATACCTGCCGTGATTGAAAATGATACGTGTCAGTAATCAGGTACCGGAGGGCATTAAACGGAGGTTGTTTGAGTTGCTCAAACGTCACATTGTTAAGAGTCTTCACTTAAAGATCTAGGCTACACGAATTCAGCCACGATGAATATAAATCTCAACAGCCAACGTCCTGTTGTTAATTGACCTGACAGGTTATCACACCACGGGCGTTAAAAAGTACGTGTGATAGTAAAAGGAAGTTATTGATGATGATGCGGGAATAATTAGTCTTCTTTTGAATACGCTAGTTCAATTATACTTGCGTAAAAAAAGGATGAATCTCTTAGAATGTCCGTCGATTATCAGATGTTAATTCAGTTATGTCCTATATCCTATGTCCATTATTGAGGATGAAATAGCTCGTCTTACCGGTTAAGCTTGTTTTATTCTACTCGAATTGACGTCCGGATACTATCGGGTCCCTATTTCGGAACATGTATTAGTGGTGTCAGGTGAACAGTATGAGTTAAATCGGGCGTCATTTGGATTGGCAAAGCGCACCAGTCGTTCTGCAGCGCAGGACGAACTCGACCTTAGTCTGTTAGTTCGGTAACCGCGTGTCTCTATGTTCTAATATTCGACCGGGACTCCACAGAATGCTTAGAACGCCCTGAATAAGTGTTGCGGGTACATGAAAAGCCAATCTCACTTTAAATCTTTCAAATTGTGAATCTTTAAGAGATAAAATTGATCATCCTCATCGTCACTTCCCACGACCTGAGAACGTACACAATATCCGGTAATTCTTTCGATTAGCCAGGTGTATTCGCAAATTTAAAATTGGGTATTTGACTCTATATATTTTATTACTTTATTATAAACTAATCCCATAAACATCTGCAAAGTTACAGCCATTTAAATGTTTGGAGTAGGGGTCTTCTGTCCTTTTCTCGCAAAACGAATATTTGTACCTACTAAGCCAATATGGCGATACACAGTATGGCTCTCTGTCTAATCAGACATATTCAATTGCTGAAACTTTTTATTTAGGTATTTTAACAATTTAATTAGTTTTATTATATTATATTTGTTATAGAATCAAGTTACAAAAATAATAAAATTAAATTCTAATATTTTGATTAGTCTCAAATAGATGATGTGTGGACATGGAATGATGATTAAGAGGAAGCTTTTGTAAACTTGAAAGCAAGGTAGTTATAAGCCCATTCTAGCAATATAAAAATTGAGGAGGGGATGCTTAGACGGTTTGGGCATGTAGAGAAAATGGATGAAGGAAGTATGCAAGGACCGTGGCAAGTGGAGGGATGTGGTCTTTGCCTTACATCTACGGGTATAAGGCGTGATGTTTTGTGTGTATGTAGCAAAGTAGATTAGACATTGGGGGAATATTATTAAAGCGCCCCAAAGATACTTTTGCTCAGTGGCATGTTATATCAGACAAACGTCCCCTAAAGTAAAGAATTTCTTCTTGAGGTGTAATCTCTTGCGGTTATTTTGTTTTTATGGAAACCCAGGGTCAACTTGTTAGGAAGCGCATTTAAGATCATCACAGATTGTGGTGCTCTTTGCTCCACATTTTCAAAAAAAAACGAGATTTAATCTTGAGGATAATACCCTGGTGGCTCTTGCTGCTAGAATTTCAATATTGGGTATAATATTGGGTAGGCGCGAAGATATATGACGTAGATGCATTGTCCCGTAAACACGTTGTAGACCCAGAGGGGTCTTTCGAAAACTTGTCCGCCGTTGGTTCGACTAGCCGTGAGGTGATACAAAGTTTTGTGGAATAAAAAAAATATTCTAATTGATTAACTTGACATGTAAACGCTTCGAGTGTATGTTGAAGGTGAACCAATTAAGATAACCAAAATGTTCCAATAATGACGGACAGAGCAAAAAAAAATAAATAAATAACTCCTCTCGTCGGTTTCCTCATTGATGAGGGTCGTGACCTCCTCCATCTTTAATGTTGGAAATGTAGCGCCACTTTGCTCTATCCTCCGCTATTCGGAGAGCATCGTAGACCGTGGAGTCGAGTGTGGCGCGGATCTGATCAGACCAACGCATGAGGCTGCGGCCACGCGGCCTTTTTCCTTCCACTTTGCCAGTAACTATTAGTTTTTGGAGATTATCTCCGTGTTTCCTGGCAATGTGTCCGAAGTACTTCAGGATTCGCTTCAGGCAGATGGTCGACAGTCTTGTTTTAATTTTAAGCTTAGACAATATAGATGCGTTGGTCCGAAATGCTGTCCACGGGATCCGAAGCATTTTTCTCCAGCACCACATCTCGAAGGCGTCAATTCGTTTACGGTCAGCAGATCTTAAGGTCCAGGTTTCAGCTCCATATAAGAATATGGCGAAGACCAGAGATCTTACCAGTCTCATCTTTGTCGTTAGAGAAATTCTCCTGTCCTTCCATGTTTTATGGAGCTGAGACATGGCATTCTTGGCCATACCAATTCTTCTGCGGACATCAGGCTCACATGAGCCATTGTTAGTTATTGTGGATCCGAGGTAAACGAACTCTGTTACTGTTTGTAATTTGAGGGCGCCAGTGAAGTTTAAGCTACTTGTTCTATCTATGACCATTATTTTCGTCTTCTGCTTGTTAATAGATAGACCCAAGTTGCTGCTGATTCGTTCCATTCTCTCCAATAGTGTGGACATTTCAGTTTCATCTGCAGCCAGGAGTGTTGTATCATCGGCATAACGGAGATTACTTAGTTTTAATCCACCGATGCGTACGCCACCCTCCCACTGATCGCAGGTTAGTCTCATGATATATTCACCGTATGCATTAAATAAAATTGGAGAGAGAATGCAGCCCTGGCGCACTCCTTTGCCAAATTTGAAAGGGTGAGACATCATCTCCTCGACTCTGACTATTCCCTGGCTGTTGCAGTAAAGAGCTTGGATTAATGCTATTAGATGGTTTGGCACGCCAAGTTCACTCAAAACCTTCCACAAAGAATTCCAGTTGACACAATCAAAGGCCTTACTATAATCAACAAAGCACATAACGACTGGAGTGTTGAACAAATAAATAAATAAATAAATAAATAAATAAATAAATAAATAAATAAAGTTAGATATCGGGTAGGACATGCATTAGCAAATCAAAACTACCCACAACATGGTGCCATACATTTTGCTGCTTTAGAGTTGAACGGTACAGACACCAGCAATAATTCCGGTAATGAGGATTGATTTAAACCACATGTTCTTTAAGATTTAATGCTATTTTCCGATGTATGTTCAAGTTGTATTTTGTGTATTTTTGTGTAGACTTAGAGACATTAAACTACAGGAAGCCATTTTCGTTGTTACAGATTAGACACGAGAATCGATCGGATGGTGTCATGATGCAGCTGGAATCAGGCACGAGAAGAATCGATCGGATCGTGACCTGATTTAGCTAAAACCCTAGTACCCGGCACGAGAATCGATGGTTCGTGTCGTGGTACCTACGTAGATGTTGATGTTGATGTTGCTCAATGGGCTGCCACAAGTAAATCGATCGTCTTGTAGGCATGTCTGTTGGGTTTTCCCTCGATAAATCGATCGTTCGAGGGAAATATTGATGAGTTATCCGATTAATCGATCGTTCGGATACAAAGTAAATGGTTAAGAGATAAGAAAACATTAATCGATCGTTGTTTTCTTATATAACCAGTGTTATGAAGTAATATTAATCTGCTGAATGATGGAATAATGTATTACAAGATTACTTATGCAAAAATAATGTTGTATTTTTGGATGATGATAATAGTGTTGCAATTTATGTATATATATTTTTTTGACATTTTATGGCGTTATTCAGTTGTTAAATAGATCTCATTTTGTCACAGTTAAACAATTAAAGTATCGCTTTCATTTCATTGTAATTTGAAGTAGCTTAACAGTATAATGAGAATAAAAGTTATTGTAAAGTGCGAACATCTAGCCAAATTCCGATTGTTAGGATGCCTCCTGGCGACGTGTGCGAGGACTCACACATTGTCAGGACGGTCGATTGTTAGGATCATGATTGAATTTGCGTAAATCGTATCATAATCGATAAATTATATCGTTTTTATTTTTTTAAGTTGGCAACATAACTCTTCGTACAGAATAGTCAACTGTCATTTTGTGATTGGTTAACGCAAAAAGGCGGCAACCAATCAGAGTTCACTTTCCCTTCCACGTCAAAAAGAGATGTTTTAAGGTTTTTGGCTACGTGGCGCGCTCAGTGTGTTTTCTAATTTTGAAGGAATCGGTACGTTCAAGTAGATACTGTTTGTGTAATTTCTGTAATGTAATAAAGTGAATTTATACAAGTTTGAGTATTCCTTGCTACCAACGCTCCCTGCTGCTGAAGTTTATACTTATATTTTCGTAATCAGCAAGTAGATAAACTTAAACCCTACGGTGCGGTAGCTCCAAGTTTATTTTATATACCGAATATCATTACTCGGTTTTTCTTTACAAAATTTTAAGCATTTTAAACTGTTATTTTAATCAAAAGCTATAAAAAATGTGCCCGCGTGATTTTGCGTTGAAGAATAGGCAATTGCACCCCTTGGTCCTTCAAGGCACCAAGTTTGAACGTAAATCATCACCCTTCCGCGGGAAGGGCCGCATCCATTTGCGAAATGGCCGGCCTCCTATTAAATGTCGATTTTTCACATTCAGAAACGCTGAGTCCCTTAGTCAAGGGAACAGTTGATTTTTAAGGGCGTAGGGAGTTTGATTTTGACGTCGACGTTCTTTTATAAATAGTGTAGAATCTTTCGAACTTTTATATCTACAGAAATTTCGCCAAGATATGCTCCGTTATATCGATGTCTCTTTGACGCGTACTAGTTTAGTTCCTCATATTCACTGCAGAGGTCTGGAATGATGTAACAGACTTTGCTTCTTTTTAATTCAAAAGTAAATAGGCACCTAATAGGCAAACTCCTTCCACCACATACCTACTAGACTATTGCATACCAATAAGTGCGAATGTTAGCTTAAATTGCCATTAAAGTTTAACCTTTCATAAGCTAGTATTTTAACTAAAACACGTTATCAGGTTTACTATAGAGTGATAATTATGAGATAAACATATCTCTATCCTAAGTTCATATCCTAAGTTAAAGCAAGTAATCAACCCAAAGAATATAAAAGAGAAACTGAAGAAATATTTCCTACAAGAATGAAATTTTAATTGGAACATCCTGTTTATGTTTTATTTAAACTGGTCTAATGCTATTGGTAACTAATGCGTTTGGTATTATTTTGTAACTACCCTCATATATTTTTTTCTTATTAATTACACATCTACGCATATACTCGAACTCACCTACCTAAAAGTATAATTAGGAATTCCGAGCGCTGAACGATGAGTGCCGGTGTACGAACAAACTCAGATGAGTTTTTGTTGCACCGTTTTAACAATTTTCTAATGTTGTATTATGTAAATTTTTTCTTAAATA
Source organism: Mycalesis mineus (assembly GCA_034621355.1). Taxonomy (NCBI): domain Eukaryota; kingdom Metazoa; phylum Arthropoda; class Insecta; order Lepidoptera; family Nymphalidae; genus Mycalesis; species Mycalesis mineus. The sequence goes on along the minus strand of CM067889.1, from coordinate 15,965,700 downwards.
AATAGGAGTATTTGTGTAATGAGTTATTGTAAAAAATCTAAATATAGTTTGTCTTTACAAATTCCCGAAAACAATTAGTAGAAAAGAATACACAAACATAAACTCTGTACTTGTTTAAAAATATACTCAATCCTACCACTAACAAAACAAGAAAAATACCCGATCATTACATAGAATATAACAATGATACTTATGTTCAGAACAATATTTGTCCCATTTAAGCATAAACAATTTCGTAAACACTCTTCTCTCTACAAATAATATACATTAAACAACATTACATACGTGAGTAATCACATCTGCAAGGTTTGACATTACCAAATGACCCAGAGTGTTCCATCAACTGCAACGCATCCTCCATTAAAACCATTAATATCTTCATTATTATACACTGTAACTCTTTAAAGCGTACCTTCTAACTAATCACCGGCAATCTGTCATAATGATTTTAATAACACATTTGACAGTAACACACAGCGGTATATAAGGCCCTAAGCACTTTATCCCTTCGTACCTGTCCCTGTGATACACGCAACTTGACACTCTTAATTATTAACGAGGATTGATGCTATCCCGTGAGTACGACCTCAAAAAAGATATAACTCTTATTTGTATAACATCAAGGGTTATATTTGAATGCATTTTTCAATAGTAGGGGACATGGAACCACACATGTCTCATTGTTGTTGCGAACTTTTGGCAACGGATAATCTCGGTGTTAATATGCATTATTTAGGTGAAATGCGGGATTAGTAAGGTATAGGATATTCGCTGGGTTATCGGTGTAATCAAAAATTCACGCAACGTAATGAGAGTTAGGTAGTAGAACTACAATTTGATTGCTTGAAATGTATTTTAATTAATAAATATGCTGCTGTTTTAGCTATATAAAATTATGTAATTTTATGTCTCTTGATTGTATAGTAAAGTTAGAGCGACAGCCAGATCTTTACATTTTATTGAAGCTAGGTTTGCCAGTCTACGCTCCTATTAATCTAGTAGGTATCTACTCGTAAGTAAGGTTACCAAATATGAAGTTAAGACCAAGATCTGCTCTAGTTTTAAAATAAAAGGTAGGTATGTAAACAATAAAAACTATCCAATTATTATTACAAATTTTCACAAAATAACGCCTCAACCTACTCAATATTATTATAATCCTAATTTGATATCGGAGAAATGGAAGATCTGTGACAAAACCAACAAGCGGAAGAGGAAAATGTGAAAAATCAAGACGAAAATAAACGTAACTGTGCCAGCCGTGGTCGTAGAGGATCGCTCCCGATGATTGGAGTAAACACTGGCGCCCTCTATACGATGTTTTTTTGTAAAATACTTTGTAAAAGATGAATTCGAGGAATGATAAGAGAACACGTCACGACGCTGACGGATCTGTTTGGTTTAAAATAAATGTTATAGCGGAAGAAAAAAACAAAACACTTTTTTAAAGTTAAAATCAGACCTTTACTATGATAAAAGTATAGCTTCAATTGTAGCCTAAAACGTATGTACCCACGCACAAAATACAAAATGTTAGTAACTATTTATTTTTAGAATGACAAGGCTGGGCAGTGTTAAATTTTTAAAAACATAATAATTATATTAATTCAGACGCCATTGGAAATTTATTTAAATATTATTATTGTCATTATTTGTTAATATTTTTATTTTTATTTATATTTTCTTTATTTGCATTAAGTACATAAATATTTATAGTGTGTGTTCATAAATAAATATACTTCAGCCTTTCGTTGCTGGATTCTGAAGCCTTTATTTCATTCGATTCGTTTTCTTGTTTAAATCGGCTCAGTTTTTAAGAGTATTTATTTTTCAAATTCCACGTCACCTACCATTTTATTACACAGGCGGTGTACTATCACAGTATACATAATAGTATTCCTTGGAACCGATTCACTCGTATAAAGAAATCGTGACACTTTTTTAAGCTTGCACCACCAAACCCTGCGTCACCTGACGGCGAGCGAAGAATAATTTATTACGTTTCTTAAAAGCCATTACCGGGTGACATCGTCGATGGGGCGTCACTTCGCCCTTTGCAATTAGCATGAATTTTATAATGGGATGCATTGCCACTCTGCGTACTTTCTCTCACTGTTACTGTGGCACTTTCTTACCAGATCCGTTATTATTGAGTGTTAACGGCGTATCCATCAATCTTTGTATGAAAGTACGTACCTTATTAGAGATTTGGTTTCGACTCCTACTAAATATAGAACTAAATGACACAGTTTTTTTTACTTTTTAGTGAGTTTTGAGTCGGTTCTATTTTTTGTTAAAAATTTTTATTTCTCACTTTTTAGTGATTTATCGCCACGTAACGTACTCGTACTACTGTACTGTCATAGAATATTATACGGCACTTGTAGCCAAAAAGCTACCGATAATTACACAAAAACCGAAATCGCTGCAAGTGTGCCTATAAAATTTGAAGAGTTCCTTAAATTTTCCCAGGATACCATCATCAGATCCTAACATGACGACAATGGGACCACCTTGGAAGTGTGCCCTTTCTAATGAAAAAAGAATTATCAAACTCGGACAACACTGTAAAAAGTTATGCGTGGTCATGCATAAAAAAAATATGTACGTGTCGAATTGAAAACCTCCTCCGTTTTTTTCGTCGGTTAAAAAAGCAAATATCGTTTGCACAGAAGCTTATTACCTTTCTAAGACGCAGTCCAATAATCCTTAATCTATTTCAGGAGATTTTTCTCGAAATGTATAAGCAACATTGTACGCATAGCTTCATTCAACTTTATTATTAGCATCTTGTAGGTGGTCCATCCCCAAACAAGCGATGTTCAACATACGATGTCTATTATAAAGATTTACGAGAAGTGAAAGAAGAGAAATTTAAACAACTTGCTGTAAAAGAAATGTTTTAATCGTTTTAAAGATTCTATCATCCAAAATTGCGAGACCTTTGGTGTGAATCGTTTGGAAAACCTTGACGTGAAACGGCACCTTAGAAAGATCAGGCCAAAGCATTCTTATAAACATGAACAGAACTTTTTAAGACTAGGTTTACTAAAAGTGAAACTTTTTAAGACTAAGTTTAAAAAAAGCTTGTTTTTGGAATCTATTAACTGGATTCGATGAATATTTTTTAAATAAATACCTACTTTGAAACTTTTTGATCCTTTAAGAAAAATTAAGCGGTTTATATTTCTGTAAGTAATTTTTTTGTTAATCTCGCAATCAACAGCCCTTGTCAGAATTATAAGGTCTAAAGGTCATTACGAACAGCTTTATTAAAACCATCCATACCAAAGAAGACGTCAAAATCATAAACTTATAAAAGCATACGTGTAGGTGGTCTTTTTCAAACAAGCGTTCAACATACGATGTCTATTATGAAGATTTACGAGAAGTACCGCGATTCCTTAAACAGCTTGCGATAGAAAAAAAAACGTTTTAAACGCCGCCATTTTATTTACGATCGCTTCTGCGGAGTGCTTGCTAACCGTGTTTAGTGTGATGTGTGTGTGTGTGTTGCTCTTAAAACAGAGGCCATCTCCGAAAGTGACGCGTTCTATTACAAGATTGGAGTGGTGATAAATTTTGTAATACGAGTAATAACCAAAGTACTTACTACCGTTTTTAACCGACGAAAAAACATCGGACTAGGTTCTCAATTCGGCACGTATATATATATACGTATATATATATATATATATATATATATATATATATATATATATATATATATATATATATTTTATGTATAACCACGCATAACTTTTTACAGAGTAGTCCGATTTCAAGGCAGGCACACTTACAGCGATTTCGGTTTTTGTCTCGGCATCGGTAGCTTTTTGGCTACTAGTGCCGTATAATATACTATGACAGTATAGTATGAGTACGTTACGTGGCGATAAATCACTAAAAAGTAAGAAATAAAAATTTTTAACAAAAAATAGATATGCTTAAGTAAAATAAAGCAACTAAATGACACAGTTATTTTTTACTTTTTAGTGCGTTTCGAGCTATGCATGGTTGGTATTATGTAGTTTGGTCTTAAAATAGATAACAGAAAAATAATTTATTTTTCCAAATTTTGCGGCGATAATAGAAAGATTTGAATTTAGTCTTGTTTTATAAACATACCTACTTACGTAATCTACAGGACGTCTTTGCAATAGAAAAAATCATGTTACATAGCATAAGAATTTGTCAGGAACAGGAAGTCAGGCCTTTTAAACCCGTAATATAATCACTACAAATATTTACAGATTGGTTAGACGTTGGTTTCACTCCGACTCACAAGATTTATCATTAATGGAAGCTTTAAGTTTTCAAAAGTACTTACTCGTTAAAGTACAGACTAATTAAAACAATAGACAATGAATTTGAGTTTACGGAAAGATTTTCTCCGTAACAGAATATTTGAAAATACGTCGAAATAATCCTAAATCCTCCATAAATATAGATATCGTCAATCAGAGTGCTCAATAAATATAACATCAAATCCAATTGAATCCATGTACAGTAACCCGTACAGTAGTTATCAATTTCGAGGAAACACGTAATACGTGTCTTCTCAGTTTATCTCCCAATCAATCTGACACGATCCGTGATTTAGGTCAACAGATTTACGTACCCCTAGCGATATGTAAAACACTCCACTTGATTATTTCTATCGAGTGAAAACCGATCCAATTGCAGTTGAAATAGAGTTGAGAATGGTATGCGTTGATTATTTTTTCGCAGTCTCGTTTCCTTCGGTTGTTACCGCCTGGTAAATGTCGTGAAAACGTCATCAAACCTCAGTTGCTTTTATTGTCTGTAGCTTGGAGTGGTTTTAGCGCCATCATCATTTTCGGGAACGGCGAACACACTATATTTCACGAGCATGCCTTTATACTTCCGACTTGCAACTGTTCGTTCGACTTTGTTTATATTGTTGACCGTAGACTATTTGTCTACTACTTTATTTCAGTCTAAAACTTAAAATAAATATAAATATATGCGAGTATTATAAATCGTTTTACTCGTACATTCAATATTTAAAAAATGTTTCTATCATAGAATAACGTCTCAGAGAAAAATAAAATTTCAATATTTAGAAACCAAAATGACATGACACTCGCCAATTCTTCATTCTAATTAGTGATTTAAATGTAACCTAAACTTTTAACACATTCGTATGGGCTTAAGAATCGTCCAATAAGGTATATCTTTGAGCTCTCTTATATTTTGAGTCACTTAACACGTGTTAAGTGAGATGAAGAGTAAGGGCATGCAGAATTAGCAGCTTTACTTGTGTGACCTATGATAAAACTTTTGATAGTGCCAAATGCATTCCCTTTGTCATTATTTTACATAAATTATTCAGGTGGGATAAATTGTGTTTACAAGCCAAACAAAAGTATTGAACAAATAATGTAAAACTTACCTATTTCTAACTTTTTAAAACACGCTTACAGTATCTATTATACAGTTAGTTTACTTTTTGCAATTTAGAAGTTATCCTAGAGCAAGCATAAGGATCCATAAATAAATGTAATAAACTTACCGCTGCTTGCTTTCTGGGCACAGAATCTAGGACAGTACAGTTACAAGAAATACGTACACAAGAAATCCATAGACGTCGATTACTTGGTTTACATCGATGTATAGTTCCATTTTATTAAAAAATAAAGGTTAATAAAGAATCGGTATGTGAAACCGGGCGAGTATCATCTCTGTCCTTATCTCTCCTAAATAAAAATTCTGTCAGTTTTTCAAGAATGATTAATTTGCTTCCTAAAGTTTCGATGGCTCAACTATAGTTGTAACAATAAATTAGTTTGCATGCAGCTAATTCATTTTAATAGCTCATAATTTGCTGCATAATAAACTTAACGTTCCTAGTCCGGGATACAATGTGTCGGGAGAATATACTACTATAAAGTTTATGGAATATTGCGCAATATTTATTATGATTTAATTTTCTTGTTACTTTGAACGTAAACTGGACTAACAAATTTTACAAGGTAGCTGTTAATTGTTACAATGTTTAATTTTATTATTTTTGTAAGATTTTGGTACACATTGTAGTTATGCTTCAATAATAATAATTAATTGGCCACTAAACTCATAAGAAAACTCAGAGACACTCAGCGGGAGATGGAACGAGATACCTACGCTCGGAGTAACTCTCCATGAATAATTCAGAAATGGAGAGATCTTTCGAAAAACCGAAGTTAGTGACATAGCTCAAAGAATTACATAACTGAAATAGCAATGGACGGGTCACATAGTTCTTAGAGGCATAAGACGTTGAGGTCCGGAAGTGCTGGAATGGCGACCACATACCTGTAAGCGCAGTGTTGGTCGACTCCTACTCGTGCACTTAATAAAAAGAAATATCAAATAAATTCTAAAATTCAATTACCAATTCATTTGATAAATGAACAGCTCACAAAGGATATTCATTTGTATTTTTAATTAAACGCATAAAAAAATGAAATGAAAACAAAGACTTACCGTGTACTTTAACACCCTATTAATCGGAAATGAATTTCCCGTAAAAAATGAGAGTGATTCTATCATTGTCACTCTTTTGCCTCATTAGTAATAAAAGAAAAAAACAATTATACCCTCTCCGGCACCTATACACCTGTACAAATATAACCAAACTCTCCATAAACTTGCACAACGCCTTATTTTCTCCAAAAATAAAGTCTATATTTAAATGACTTTTAAAAACTCAGAAGAAAATATGTGTTACTTCATACATGCTTCCCTATAATAGTACTGCGGGCCATTTCTTTATGAGCATTGTGACTTTAATACGGTTTGAATGGCATTGTTCTTGCATCCAAAGGATTGCAGGTGTAAAGGCATTGTTAGGAAAATACATATTTAATTTCCCTCTGTGCAGAGCTCAATTATTTTGAAGCCTAATATTAACGTATGAGGTATACGCGATGCTACTTTAAGCTGTAATAAATAAATTGTGAACCAAAGTAAAGTACACGCGACACTGTATTAATCTAAGCACTAAGTTATGATAATTATTGTAATTAAGAATGTAACCGGTTTTGTAAATTATAGCAAAAATACTTAACACATACACTAATTTTAAATTCGACGACCTCCATGGCGTAGTGGAATGCGCGGTGAATTTATAAGACGGAGGTCCTGGGTTCGATTCCCGGCGGGGCAGATTAAGATTTTTCTTAATTTGTCTTGGTCTGGCTGGTGGAAGGCTTTCGCCGAGGCTAGTTACCGACAAAGATGTATCGCCAAGCGATTTAGCGTTCCGGTACGATGTCGTGTAGAAACCGAAAGGGGTGTGGATTTTCGTCCCACTCCTAACAAGTTAGCCCGCTTCCATCTTAGACTGCATCATCACTTCAATCAACATCAGGTGTTATAGCAGTCAAGAGCCAACTTGTAGTCGATAAAAAAATAAAAAAAATGATAAACTGAATAATTTTAATCACACGATGACGAATAAATTAAAACATAAAATCTGCTAGTCCTACTAAGTGAAGATGTGTTATAAGTAGAGCTTCTTTATTTCAGGTGCCGTAGGCCATCTGCTTGTCCTGTCAACCATTACTATATAAAATGAAAGAACATAAATACCCCAACGAAAAAGAGCCTAACATTGAAACTATTTCACCAGACGAAACAAAGTTTCAGCATCCAACGGTTCATAATTGTGCATAAAGTGCTCGGTACCGGACAAACACAGTCGCTGTCTGTCTGTCTACATCGTTAGGTAATCAAATTTGTTTGCCGCCTTAACAAGCCCGCACGGTCAGACGGCTGTGACTTGTTTGCTAATGGAGCGATAGCAGACCTTGCTCGTAGTTTCGATGACTTCATAGATACCAGCACATGCCTTCATTGTTAATACTGTCACTTTATCGAGTAACAAGTAATTTTAATTGATCACTTAATAATTGGTTACTTGAGAGTTTTTATTGACTTTTTATTTACATTTAGTCATACCTTGTTTGCTAATGGAGCGATAGAAGACCTTGCTCGTAGTTTCGATGACTTCATAGATACCAGCACATGCCTTCATTGTTAATACTGTTACTTCATCGAGTAACAAGTATTTTTAATTGATCATTTAATAAGTCGTTACTTGAGAGTTTTTATTGACTTTTTATTTACATTTAGCCATACCTTGTTTGCTAATGGAGCGATAGCAGACCTTGCTCGTAGTTTCGATGACTTCATAGATACCAGCACATGCCTTCATTGTTAATACTGTTACTTCATGAGAAACAAGTATTTTTAATTGATCATTTAATATATAGTTACTTGAGAATTGTTATTGACTTTTAGTTATGACTGTTTGTTACTGGAGCGATAGCAGAGCTTTCTCGTAGTTTTGATGACTTCATAGATACCAGTACATACCCTCATTGTTAATATTGTCACTTCATCGAGTAAAAAGTATTTTTAAATGATCATTTAATAAGTCGTTACTTGAGAGATTTTATTTACTTTTTTATTTACTTTTAGTTATGACTGTTTGTTAGTGGAGCGATAGCAGATCTTGCTCGTAGTTTTAAATGCTTCATAGATAGCAGTACATGCCTTCATTGTAAACATTTGTCAGGTAGCGAGTCTTTGAAATAGATCATTTTAAAAACTTGTTACTTGAAAGTTTTCATTGAATTTATTTATTTTCCTTTACCTATACCTTATTTCCTTCATAGGAACAGTAAAACATATATTTTTTATTTGTTTAAATTGTTTTTTATAAAATTTAAGCTGCCTGTAAATCTTTACCCTGATACCCTTCCTTACCTCTGACTTTCAGGTAGAATTCTAAAGCAACATTCTTTTTGCTGCTCGAACTCTATAACTTCATAGTTGCATACAGAAGAGTTTATGTAGTAGACTTAAAATAAAAAGTAATTTTGGCCACACTGCGTTCCAAATATAAATAACACATGTAATAAAATAAATAAATGGTAGTGAGCATAAAGCGAAAAGTATTCGGCATGTGTTAAACATGTCTGCCTACGTCGTTAGGTAATCGAGTTTATTTGGTGCGCTAACGAGACGGTGCTTCGACTCATTTCCTGATTTAACGATATTGTGTTTATTCAAGCAAGCGTTACTTGGCGGAAGTTTATTATAGACAAATGACAGAACTTATACCAAAAACTAATCTTTAGACTATAAAAAAGTCGCATGCCGTTGTCCTTTACTAGGTACACTTAGACAGTTTTTTAACAACGGATTTCAATGTGGTTATCGTTAGTACGTATAGAGTGATTCAATAAAGAGTTTCATAAATAGGTTTTGTTCAATATTTGTTCGTATATAGTATAGATTTTCGTAAAAATGAAATATTCGCAAGAGACATATTTGCAATTTTTATAGCTAAAAGAAACAAAATAGTACCGCCAAGCGATTTAGTGTTCCGGTACGAAGTCGTGTCGAAACCAAAAGGGGTGTGGATTTCATCCTATTCCTAACATGTTAACCCCGTTTCATCTTAGATCGCATCATCACTACCGTCAGGTGTGATTGAAGTCAAGGGCTCACTTGTAATTAAAAAAAATCTAAAACTTATCTCGTTTTCAGTTTGGTATGATGGTACATTTTTATTTAGCGCAAATACTGTATACTGTGACAGCATTTTAAATCTCTTTCTGTTCATCTAAAATCTATCGTTTGTTTTGGTTCTTTTAGTTTCAGCATTTCTATTCGACGACCTCCGTGGCGCAGTGGTATGCGTGGTGGATTCATAAGACGGAGGTCCTGGGTTCGATTCCCAGTGGGGCAGATTGGGATTTTTCTTAATTTGTCTTGGTCTGGCTGGTGGGAGGCTTTCGCCGTGGCTAGTTACCACCCTACCGACAAAGACGTATCGCCAAGCAATTTAGCGTTCCGGTACGATGTCGTGTAGAAACCAATAGGAGTGTGGAATTTCATCCTACTCCTAACAAGTTAGCCCGCTTCCATCTTAGATTCCATCATCACTTAACATTAGGTATGATAGCAGTCAAGGGCCAACTTGTAATCGATAAAAAAAAAAATATGGGAACGGCCTGTGGATAAACCAGTAGGGCACAGGTAGTATTCAATACATAAAGGTATGTAACTACTAGTTATTCTAATAGATATATACAGTGAATGTAGGTTCGACATTATGAAAGGGGAGCGAAATACCCCGTTCTACGGGGAATAGTGCAGCGAAAGGTCACTGATCACTATAGAAACGCGATGCATTGTAAAATTGCGCACTACTAAATGTTGAAATCCTTTACTCACTATTAAAGGTTTTATTTTTGTTAAAAATTATGTTCTTTTTTATAACCAGGCCTACATCCTTTCTACCCCAGATAAGGTATAAATCCTTTGTTGAGTGCTTTCACTAGAACAATCTAACAGGACATTTTAGAACGATGACACTAATATTATGAAAGCAAAAGTTTGTGTGTGTGTTCGTGTATTTTTCTTTATCCTTCACGCCGCAAGTATTAACAGATTTTACCCTGCATTATATTATACTGTGAATTATAACTAGATCGTCTATACTTAACTGTAAAAAAACCCTAGTATTCAAAGAGAGCCGTGGGTTGTAGAGGCTAATATAGAACGTTATCCTAAGTTTGAGCCCAGAGAAATGCCAGTTAAATTTAAAAATTACACAAAACGTAGCTACCCCCGTCACTAGCGGCGGGAAACACGAAAACTCGATAAATTTTAAAGTGCCCCCAACCCGCGCCGCGAGCTATTCGTCCCCGAAATACGGCCGTGGCTTCGTTAATATGCCTTTATTGTGAATTTTAAGCCCTTTCAATTTGAAACTGCAAATGATGCAGGATTTTGAAAGCCGCTCGATAACGTTTTGGCGTGAAAAAGTTTTATAAAGCAACGATTCCAAAGAGGTCAGCTCAAATTACGAGCTTTTCATACTCGCAGAATGGGGCGGGCCGCAGCCTGCACTGCAAAAGTTCTTCAAACTTAACTGTTAATTGCAACAATAGATTGTTTCAACTGGATGTAATATTGCGAAGCTGTTACTTTTTAACCGACGAAAAAAACGGAGGAGGTTCTCAATTCGACACGTATATTTTTTTTATGTATTATTACGCATAACTTTTTACAGAGTTGTCCGATTTTGATAATTCTTTTTTTATTAGAAAGGGTATACCTCCAAGTTGGTCCCATTGTCATCATCTTAGGATCTGATTATGATATCCTGGGAAAATTAAAGGAACTTCAAATTTTATAGGCACACTTGCAGCTATTTCGGTTTTTGTGCAAGTATCGGTAGCTTTTTGGCTACTTGTGCCATAATATACTATGACATTATAGTACGAGTACGTTACGTGGCAATAAATCACTAAAAAGTAAGAAATAAAATTTTTTAACAAAAATTAGAACCGATTCAAAACGCACTAAAAAGTATGTAATGAATGTTCCTTAAACTTGCTGGCACCGACTTCATAGATATGCTTAAGTAAATTAAAGCAACTAATTGACAAAGTTATTTTTTACTTTTTAGTGCGTTTTGGGTCGGTTTTATTTTTTGTTAAAAAATTTTATTAACCTACTTCTAAAAAGGAGATTCTGTATTCGACCCGTAGGTACCTACGAGTATCTCGATTACGATCAACGATGTCAATTATTTCGGTTAGCTCATTACCAGTTACGAGTGGTATCGTAATACTACAAATATTATTCTAGAGTCCCATTTTACTCTTGTTCTTAAAATGTCTTGATGTTTTAGGGCCAATATAACAACATAAGGTTAACCCTTACGTTGTTATATTAAAGGACTCTTAAAATGGTAATTAAATATTTTTTTAGGTCAATTTGAAGGTTAAAATAGTGAAGGGGCCTAATTATTTTTGTTAGTACCATTACCTATATACAGCGAGATACTGTAAATACCAGACCTTCGACATTTTATCAATATGAATCTAATTTACCCTATTACTTGGCTTGATTTGGCGGGTTTAAGGTTATAATGTTTTGGCTTTGTAACGATTATTTTTATTAGATGTTTATAACAGTAAAATAAACTGACAGTTAAATATATCATAATTTGACTCAACACTCGAATCAAGGACCTCTTTCAGCTAACTTTACCAAATTTCAAATTTTATTAAAATCACTCCAGCCGTAGTCGTGAAGAAGTAATACATTAACACACTCACAAAGTTTCACTTGCCTCCTTATAGGAGAGGGGATATAGAGCGTACACCCACCACGCTGCTCCAATGCGGGTTGGCGAGCTTAGGGTGATAATGTTTCATTTATTAACGATCACTATCAGATGTTGATAATAGTGACCGGGACCGACGGCTATTAGTAGTATGATAGTGTATAAATATTCGTTTACAAAGTATACAACGTTCTCATAATAATCTATTACTAGTCGTAAAATTTATGTTACCAAAGCCGCCGTACTAAATATACAGTAATGAAATTAGGGTGCAGCATTCATAACGTCGATCCGTCTGTTTCAAATTAAAACGCAATAACTCGCGAACAGGCCGACAAAGTTATTCTTTTAGTGCTATGATTTATCGCGCCGTTAATTTTACGTTAATTCGTAAAGCTATGGTTACAGGCTTACAGGGTACACTTTGTCTCTTACTTTGTGTTACCAATGAAAATGTAACACGGAATTGTTTTATTAATATCACTTTTTATTGTTTAGCTTGTTAAGAAAGGAAGAAGTTCATAGTGTCGGAACCAATGATTTAACGTGCTCTATAAGGCACGGGGGTGTAACACCACTAACTTCTCGACTTCAGGCTCGGAAGTTACTGGAAATTTCTTATAAATAAGAAAATCTTAGAATTATTGTACATGATTTGAGTCCAACACATTGTGGACGAAACCACATAGGCATCGTTACTACTAGAACAACAAATTGTAGGTTTAATAAAAAATCCAATGCAATTTAGAAGAGTATGGTTGGTCTTGCTTCAGATATCCCTCTGTGATAAGAGAACGAAAGCTTACAGCGAGCTTTCAAAATCAAGCCGATGATGAGGAATATTAGCCACGTTAAATATTGGAACAAGAATAAGTACACGGTGTTAATTTGCGGTATATAAGCAATAGTTAATCTTTTTATGACTTTGCTATTTTCCGCGAAAAACCTAAGAATTTAAGTAACAAAATCACACAGATCCGACAGAAAACTGTCTACATATCATTCCAAAAGAGGAACATCCTCAGGAGAAAGGGAGATGTTCACTGTACAATGTTGAATTGCAAAGATTCCAAGTACTTTAAAAGTTAATTAAGTAAACAGTAACAGTAACACTGTGTATGTACTTAACAAAATGTACATTTTTTACACAATCGCGGCCGTAACGAGAGTTAACACGACTCATTTGGTCTGGATATTGTTTTAGCACTAAAACCTGCGCTTAATCTTCCCCGCAATAACGCCTGACTTTTACAACAGGGCATCAACCCGCATTACTCTTTGCCACACTACAATATTTACTATTTTGCTCACAACAAATTGTATTTAAAAAATAATAATATGTTTTATCTACTCTGAGATCATAATAGCTTAAAAGTTGAGAGGATTCCATTAAGTTACACTCGGAATTCTGAAAATAATTTTTCGATTAATTTATATTTGCTAAAGGAATTGTAATAAAATTTTATTTTTTTTAAGTAATAATAATATTTGTTGTTGTACACCGAAACACCAGCGGGCGCCACGAGAGCGCGAGACAGCATACAGCGCCGCTCACGCGCACACACATCAAAGGCGGCGGCAAGATCAAAAAGTGTCGTGACAACTTTTCGTAAGAATTTTTTCCGTCTAGCCCCCTTTCACAACGCGCGATAAGGAACTTCGTTCCAAAAGCTCAATATAATCAAAATAATTCCATTTAATTTAATTTCAATCGTAATTCTTAATTAATAATTTTTAGTATTTAATTTATATTTGCTTTTTGTGTAATTTTTAGTACCTAGAAGTAAGTTTTTTGTGTAATTTAAGATAAGTTAATTGTTTTTTATGTAATTTTATTCACTAACTCTACTTTATATTTGTCATTTTTATTGTGTGATTGATATGAGCGCTTATGATTGATATAAATATCAGAAGTCGTAATCTACCTATTATTTAAGAACAATGTTAAATATTTATATTGTTAGCGTTCTTTTAAATAAATAAATAAAATAATTAAAGAACGCTAAAGTACCTACCGGGCCCACAATGTCTATTAACGGCAAAAGATAGAGGCAAATGGAAGGAACTGGGGGAGGCCTATACCCATTGAGGGATCCTTATATCAACAATATCATCATTGTACATATTACTAACAATTTAGGATAAGTACTTTACTAACATTAGGTTTAAGAAATATGAATACTTTTGTGAAGATTAAGGATAAATAAAGGCTTTATTATTATTATTATAAAGTACCTATTTACTAACTCTACTTTCTACTTGTCATTTTTATTGTGTGATTGATATAAATATCAGAAGTTGTAATCTACCTATTATTAAAGAACAATGTTAAATATTTATATTGTTAGCGTTCTTTTAAATAAATAAATAAATAAAATAATTAAAGAACGCTAAAGTACCTAAGTAAATACCCATTATGTTCTCTACGGAATAGTAATTTTAACGGTCTATATTTTAAAAATAAAATTTAATTTAAAATTTCGAATTAAGAGTTTTGGTGCTTACAAATGGAACTTAATTTATGTTCCTAATATACATACCTAAATTTTTTTACTTAACCTGAATTTATATTAGAAAAAATATAGTGAAAAACGGTGGATAACGTGTTGTTAAAACTCTCACACTGTCTCATTTAATAACTTGTGATTTGTAAATATTCGACAACCAAGATGTTTTAATATAATCACTCGTTAATATTGACTAGTTCAAGTAATTGATGATTTATTCAGCATTTTAGAAACCAGGGATACGATTAAAAACAGAAAACATAATAGTACACAAATATGATTCGTCAAGCTACGATTAGGTTGAGTTTAAATTAAAGTCTGCATAACTGATTTAATTAAAATATTTAAAGTATTTTAAAAATGATTGACGTAGATTTAATAATGTGATGCAGTGGTGGTGCGATAACTTTTAAGAGGTATATTCAATAATAATTTATGCAATTTATAACACCTGACTGGGTTCCAGGCGGCATCTTGTCGCGACGCCTGGTCTATGCCTCAAATTAATAGCAGATCAAATCACAGGCAAGCGCTATCTTAATAATATATTTAAACAGCTACGAACTATGATAAAACAACGACCTTTTTTAAAAAAAAACTTTCTCATATAAAAAATAATTACTATGCTTTAATCTGGCTAAAACTCAAAAGGAAGGATCAAAAGTAAGTAATAATTTATATATTAGTAAATTATTCCTAACTTTGGAAGCAAAACAATATGCAATAACATATAAAAATGCCCAATACAACAACAACAATCTTCTAAAACTAAAGGAAGATTATTTGTAATTTTCGTTTAGACGTTATGGCGTTATGTTGGCATTCTGTCGTAAAAGATAGCTAGCTAACCAACTAAATAGTACCTATAGCTAAACTAATGATCAAGCACCGTGTAAGAAACTGAAGGATAAAAATATTCGTGTATCGAAGAGCAGACGTACAGACAGAAAGCGTTATTACCGGCTATTTTTACGCTCAATTTTATGGCTTACTTTGTGAAATGTACAGTAGATCAATGCCCCTACCATTGTAACATGGTAACCTGATCTAAAAATTGCTATCCAAAATCCAAACTAAGTCTCTACTGTGTGTCTGTCCATCTCTCTGTCACCAGTCTAGAAACAAAAAAAGAATAATTATGTATTTCTATTGCTGGTATTACTAGCAGTATAAGATAAATATTTACGTGGAGCACCTAAATTTCTTTGCCAATTTTTGAAAAAGATTCCATACTAATGTATGGAATCTTCCAAGTGCGGTCCAACTTGCGCTTTATATTTTTACTTACTTTGGTAGAGATGATATTTAAAAGAAAGTAGTTTTTAAAAGACAGTTTAGGTCTATGGAAGTTATATCTAATAACATGTATGTAAGTGTTGTTTTCAACTAGAAAACACTAGGTTTGACTTTCTAGGTAAACGTAACGATTTTGAGCTAGACTTAGATCTTTCGTTATAAGTCAAACAAAATTATAAAAATAAAATACACGGACACGTCGAAACTGAGAAAAGTAACTTAATTTGCATGTGTGACTCAATTTCGCTCCTTTATTTCAATATGCCGATTAATTTAATATTAATTCCCGTATTTATTTCCGACTCTGTGCGAGTTATTATTCCACAGTAATATCGTTGACAGCAAGCAATAAAGTTATAAAAAGCATTTTTAAAAGCAAGCGTTCGTCTAGACGTAGAAACTATAACGCAAAAACAAAACCTATAAAATGTTTGACGGTTTTATGAGCGAAAGTTTCGCATTAGCTGTCCAGCGGTAGGAGACTCGCATATTTTTTTAACTGAACTTTATTTATGCACCATTTCCGTGGGGGGACTTTGACAAATGCCCGCAATTTTTGCTTCCGTCCGTCCGTACGTACAGTTTCTATAGTTATACACCTGGATGGAGGGTAGTTAACTTATTTGCCTTTATTTGTATCGAAGTTTAACTTGATTACATCTTATATTGTACTAGCGTACGCCAGTGCCTTCATCCTTTGTTTTGACTTGGCTTTATCATACATATATCTTTCTATTTCCGACCTCCGTGGCGCAATGTAATGCACGGTGGATTTATAAGACGGAGGTCCTGGGTTTGATTCCCGGCAGGGCAGATTTAGATTTTTCTTAATTTGTCTTGGTCTGGCCGGTGGGAGGCTTTCGCCGTGGCTAGTTACCCTACTGACAAAGGCGTACCGCCAATCTATTTAGCGTTTCGGTACGATGTCGTGTAGAAACCGAAAGGCGTGTGTGGATTTCATCCTACTCCTAACAAGTTAGCCCGCTTCCATCTTAGATTGCATCTTCACTTAACATCAGGTGTGATAGCAGTCAAGGGCCAACTTGTAATTGATAAAATAAAATAAATATATATATATAAAATCGACTAAAAATATACTTCATTATATTTGAAATTTAGCATAGTTATTAAGTTTACTTCTTATCTAGAACGGATTTCTCAATACACTTACTGAAATAGAATCTGCGTTGATGAAGACCACTGTTCAAGGCACAAGCTGAAGCAAAACACTTTTGCTTACTGATCTTAGGCAGGTTTTATTCAATAGGTGAACTGTCAAAGACCACTTGATTTCTTTTAGCAGGAATATAGCCTACATAAAAAAAAATTCTCTCTCTCTTCTTAATTCATTAAGAAGAGAGAGAGAAAAATCTTAATTCATTAAGAAGAGAGAAATTGAGAAAGAGAGAGAGAAAATTTTTTTATGTAGGCTATATTCCTGCTACTCGCACTAGTCTCTATAGATTGGTCAATGCGGTATTATGATGTCAGGACAGCTATCTTTTGAAGTATGTTTTCAATAATTTACCTTTTTCTTCCCTAACTCATAAATTATGCTTTTATTTAATAAAACCTGCCTAAGATCAGTAAGCAAAAGTGTTTTGCTTCTTACGTTCTTGTGCGTTAGAATTCCTTCGTTTGCACAGGATTTATACTCGGCACTTGCAACTTCCTCGTACAGCAAATAACTGTTACATTAAATTCAAACTACGTATAAAACCACACAGCTGTTTCGCTCAAGAGATTTGAAGAAGTTTCAGTCGACTCCTTTAACTGAAGCTTGAGTTGTCCAAAACTGTGACGCTGTTCATTGTCAAACAGTAGGTCTTGTAGTAAACATAGTCTTTGTGTACATGGAGAACTTTCGGAAACTTTGCCTTTTGGTTTTATACTTGGATATTATTTCTCTGTCCTGCCATACACATTCACAGCGACGGACTTATATTTATCTAGATATCATACGGTGTTGATCACGGCAAGTCCAAAATATTGGTGCACTTACTTTCTAGCCTTACTACACATATTTATCATGCTTTAGGCTGCGTCCTGTTTTATTACCCGACTGCGTCAGAAGGAGGTTTATGTTTTTCGAGCGCATGTATGTATGTATGCCCATTTCTTCGACACGTACTACAGCCTAAACGACTGAACGGATTTTGACATGTGAGGTGTCGTTGAATTCATCAAAATCGTAATAGTGACATAAATATTCAAAATAGCAGCTTAGCAATATGGGTATCAAATGAAAGGTCGTAAAAATACCATTTCAAAAAAAAAATATTATATCATGTTTATATTGCCGTTTTAACAAAATATGGCAAAAAGTGTACCGTGTCATTTCTACACCATAAACTAAAACAAAAAGTCTCAAATAAAATTATTATTATAAAAACAAAAAACCCGACTGCATAGAAGTTATGAACTGAAAAGAGAAAAACAAGGATCACTATATCTATATAAAATTCTAAATACTTTATAGTGCTGCAGGCGGGGACAAACTTAGTTCTGGTAGATCTTTCTTTCCCCAAAGAAAATAAAGTATTTTTTCCTCGCTTGCATCTCCATAAAGTATTTTAAATTTTATGTAGATATAGTGATCCTTGTTTTTCTCTTTCAGTTCATTACTTCTATGCAGTCGGGTTTTTTGTTTTTATAATAATAATTATATTTTATAATTACTTCTAGAAATCATTAAAGAACTCTCTTTATCATAGGTAACAGATATAAAAATATTTAGTTCTGTAGTTGTAATTGAATTCAACCTAAGTATAATTTAATCACTTTCACCAGTGAAAAGCAAACAGGCAAGCACACTGTACCTTATCTAAGTCATGGCAGCTTATTTACTATGAAAAGCGGCGTCTAGCTAAATATGAATCTGTGCCCACAGTACTGTAGACAAGACGGCCGTCATCTGTTCGCGGATGGCAAAGAAATTAACGCTCTCCCAATGAATCTTAAGTTTTAATTAAAACGCGAGTGTCACCGCTGCTCGCTGCTGTACTGCGCACTTTGACAACTTACGACTATTTATTTATTTAACCGAAACACTGAGGGCTCTCTCAGAATCAGACCGAGTATATATATTAGCAATATTATCAGCCTATTTTAACGGCCTACTACAATACTAAGTATCCCTTCTTTTTTAAAACATATATAGCTTAGTCCAGTTAGAAATTCCGACACGAAATAAACACTGAATATGTTTTTTTACCTGACCCTAAACTTGTACAGTTTCCAATTTCGAAGTGTCGATCTCTATACTAAAGCCAAACTCGATTGAGAATGCTTGTCAACAAACAAAATAAAAATGAAGGTAGAAATCACTAGTCATTTTACACCCTTTTTTTTTAAATTAACTAGTTAATGACGAATTGATGACAATAAATTAGATTAGTAAGCTTAAAACTAATTAATATATTCAATATCTTTTAAAATAAGATTTTATAAAATAACATAACATAATTTTAAATTTATTAGGCATAAAATGTGTTGCATTTTCTACCTTCATTTTAAATTTGTTTGTTGACAAGCATTCTCAATCGAGTTTGGCTTTAGTATAGTCATGATTCGTCTTAAATTGTACTAATTTAATGAAAATCAATATATGAAGACTGGAGTCAAATTTTAATTAAAGTGTAGGTAAATGTACACTTCTTTCTGTGTACCATAGAAGCCAGACAAGAGCCCTGGGACTGCGACGTTTAGGGACGCAACTATAGATATCATAATAAGCAACCAATAGAAATGGCACACTTAATTTCTTTATTACAGAGATCAGTATCACTAATCTAAATAGATCTATTGTGAAATACGCAAGCTCTATGTATTGGGAGACATAGATTTCCTTTTCAACAACGCACACCCAAAACTTTATACAACTTAAGACGCAATGTAGTTGAGACTCTCGGTTAGAAGAATCTAGTTTTTTTTTTAATTTTTTAGTAGTGTATATCATCTACGCGGCGACAAGTTTACATGTATGTACGCCATTTCTATTGTCTCGTCATTTAGATTTCTATACGGTTCAACAAATGAACCGGTCACATGATTGATTTATCGCACGCGCGACCGCGACGCGTCCGACACGACACGTGACGACTTTTAATTAATTTACTCACCCGTACTGCGGACAAGCGTTTGTGTCTTTTTTGCAGTATTCCGTAAGTGTTCACTTAGAAAATTAAAGCATTCGTATTTTATTTGTTAGACAAAACAAATGGATATTAAATCAATCTATATAATATTATAAAGAGGTAAAGTTTGTAAGTTTGTAAATAAAGATCTGTTGGGGCTAATCTTCGGAACTACTGATACGATTTAATAAATTCTTTCACCAGTAGAATGCTACGTTATCGGTGAGTTTCATAGGCTATATTTTATATGTGTATTGTATCTATGTATTAACCGAGTTATCACAGTTTTTGTCGCGCAAGTCGGATCGCAAAAATCTGTTAAATCGGCTTTATGCGCATGCGCTGCCTTAACTATTGGGAATAAGTGAAAGCAATGTACGGGACTTTATGTATCTTAAAAATTTCTACAAAAAAGTCCGCGACAGCATATATCTATCTTTTATATTTTAACAAATATAGAAGAGGTTTTCATGCGAACAAAGTCGCGGGCGACATTTGAAATTACCAATAAGCTTGTTTCATTAACATTTTCAATTGACTATTGTCAGGTCAAGTTCAAACTTTACTTTGAAATAAATTGTTGATAAATGCACACTTGAGTACCACAGGAGTCAGACAATAGTTCTGAAACTGCTTCTACTCCTATAAGGTTCAACAAATGAACCAGTCACTTGATTGATTTAACACACGCGCGACCGCGACGCGTCCGACACGACACGCGACGACTTTTAATTAATTTACTTACTTGTACTTATCTGTATTTTTATTTATATCGAATTCTGTACCTATAAAGTTTATGTAACAAATATGAAATATTTATTACATAAAACTAATGGATACTAAATCAATGTGCATACAAATATGCACGACATTTAAAAATGCCAATAAACTTGTTTTTAACTTTTTAATTTGACTGTAGTCAGGTTTTAAATAATTTTAATCTAGCAGACGCCCGTGACTTTGCATGCGTGGTAAATAGTGTGTTTCAGCCTAAATAAAATGTGTATGTGTGAAAGTGTTACAGGTCTACTGTGATCTTGCTGACAATATAGCAGCGCCCTCTAGCAACCGGATGTTATAGTTTAATTGTCATCAGTATTTTTATTATTTTTATCAGATTTGATTACATTAATATCTAGAAGTAATGTCACAACTGTCATTTAATTAATTTGCTTAGTATTTTCATTATTTAAATATTATAACGAGATCATAATAAATGTTATCTCTTTAATAATATTTAATATATATTAATAAGATTAAAGTTGCAAAAACATTCAAAAAAGTGTACATTATAGCGTTGGCTAAACGATTTAGTCAGTGATACCAATATTGTATTACGTCTACCTCCTGAAACTAAAAATATAAAATGGCCCGACTTTTTATGAAAGGCAATTGTGTGACATGCAAACTAACATTGAAGTGGAAACTCTTTTCAAAGTTATAAATAAAATGTGAAGTGTTCCGAATATACTAAACCCCACTTTTTGTAATACATATCTTCCAAACTAACAATAAATGTATAGTCCAGTGTAAAGTATTTTGTGTAAACTAAAACCTACTTTTGATTACACAAGTTATCAGCAAAAGAGAAATATATATCGTCGTATCAGTATTCTCCTTGACATCTATTTAGTGTTTCTTAGTTTATCGTGGGCGATCAGGGTTTTTTGCAAGCATAAAATAAAGTCTCACAAACAGGTTTATTGTAAATAGATAATATGTATTACGGTACACAATCAGAGCAGTGGATTCACGAAACTCATCTATACTCGTTGTTTACACCACTTTCACAAAGGTTCACCTCGACCAGCTCTCGTCACTGTATATTTTCAGACTGACCACCTAAAACTGCCCACTTCTCTGCTGTTAATCAAGTCAAGATGACGTCACGACCCCACTCCAGAGCTTTGCCGCCCTTCTCTGTCATTTTTCGCAATACTAAATCACATCCTATTGGAGGCGACAATCAATACACTAACTTTAAAAATGATTAGATGAGATATTACGCAACATTAACATTTTTAAATCTCATTAAATGATTAACAATTAGTTTTATTTTGATTACTTTCATAAACAACCATAGACAATGACATCTATCACAATATTACAACTAACTAAGTCGCTAGTCTAATTCCTCCGACATATATACAACAAAGGACTTTTTTGTAGTCCTAATAAAGAGAAACTATTCTTCCACACATTGTTTCGTTAAATCTCAAATACCTAGATATTGCTTGGTACCATAGAGTAATAAAAACCAAACTATAGTCCTGAAACTGCATCCACTCCTATGGCGCTCAACAAATGAACCGGTCACACAAGATTGATTTATCGCACGCGCGACCGCGACGCGTCCGTCACGACACGCGACTTTTAATTAATTTAGGTACTCGACGGTACTGCGGACAGGCGTTTGTGTACTTTTTGTAGCTATTCAATTTGTAGCGTCGGGTCAATGCGTTAAGTGCTACACTGCTTTTTACCTGACTACCCTTGAAACAAATGGGAGGGTTTATTGTTTTAGTCTGTAAAGTGAGAGGCTTAGCTGTGGTGGGCTGTTAATAAACTGTTAATGATGATGATAATTTTAGCAGTATTTTTGTATGCTTACTATAAGGAAGTACTTTTTGACCTGTCTCAATCTTAAGTCGTAAATTGGGTATTTGACTCTATTTATTTTATGACTTTATTATAAACTAGGATAAAAATAATAACATATGCTGTAAAAATAATTAAAATCCGATAAAGATCTGCAAAGTTACAGACTTTTGAATGTTTGGAGTAGGGGTCTTCTATCCTTTTCTCGCAAAACGAATATTTGTACGAACCCACTACGGCGATACTGTGGTGTCACGTCAAATAATAGTAGAGCTGTCTCCTTCTAATTAGAAATATTCAAATTCTTATAAATTTTTATTTATTTGATCAATTTAATTAGTTTTATCATATTTTATTTGTTATAGAATCAAGTTTCAAAACATAATTTTAAACTTTATTATTTTGATTAGTGTCAAATACCCAATTAAGAATCTGGCTAACCCTTTAGTTTTGACCAAATAAAACAAAAAAAAATTTAAATAAAAATAGAACCGACTCAAAACGCACTAAAAAGTAAAAAATAACTGTGTCATTTAGTTGCTTTAATTTACTTAAGCATATCTATGAAGTCGGTGCCAGCCAAGTTTAAGGAACCTTTAATTTACGTAGTAAAACAGTTTGTAGGTTCTAGGTAACGTCCTTAAAGTAGAAACCTTGGCTGGCACCGACTCCTAGAATAAGTTAAGTAATTTAAAGCACATGACACAGTTATTTTTTACTTTTTAGTGCGTTTTGAGTCGGTTCTATTTTTATTTAAAAATTTTTATTTCTTACTTTTTAGTGATTTATCGCCACGTATTGTACTCGTATTATACTGTCATAGTATATTATACGGCACTAGTAGCCAAAAAGCTACCGGTATCGAGACAAAAACCGAAATCGCTGTAAGCGTGCCACCAAAATTTGAAGAGTTCCTTCAATTTCCCTAGGATACCATCATCAGATCTTAACATGATGAAAATGGAACCACCTTGGAAGTATGCCCTTACTAATAAAAAAAGAATTATCAAAATCGGACATCTCTGTAAAAAGTTATGCGTGGTCATACATAAAAAAAATATATATATACGTGTCGAATTGAGAACCTCCTCCGTTTTTTTTCGTTGGTTAAAAACAGAACAAGATATGGCTACTTTCAGATCATCTGCTTCGCTAGTCCTATTACTATTATAAAGGCGAAAGTTTGTATGGATGTATGGATGTATGGATGTATGGATGTTTGTTACTCTTTCACGTAAAAACGACTGAATGGATTTGAATGAAACTTTACCACAATATAGCTTATACATCAGAATAACACATAGGCTACATTTTATACCGAAATTCCCACGGGAACGAGAACTACGCGGGTGAAACCGCGGGCGTCCTCTAGTAATACATAAAAAATAGTAAACTCTTATCAACAAAGCAACAAGATTTTTTGAATTTTGTAATTTTTAAAGATGTTCCATTAAATTCACTAACGCTTTGTAAGTGACTTAAGTAGTACGTTTTAACGCGTACCAATTTGTACTTACTTTCAAGTTATCTTTAGCGAGTGCATGCAAAATTCGTCACAGTACTTTGTAGGGGCCATGTTAATTACTTAAACTTAACGAGAAAGTGATAACTTTACACATTTTTGCTCAAATATTGTCACAGTGTTAATGTACCGGCTGCAAACAGATATCCTTAGTTTGTATAACAGTCTAGAACGTACTTGAAATGTTAGAACAATAACGAATCTACAATACCTGTTAACTGCCTCGAAAGATACCGTGGTTAGCATAGATGTGACCTCTGAGTGCCGAGTGTGAGTTTTCACCAAAACAAATCGAAAACTTCACTTTCGCGTTAAGGGCATATTTATATGGAACTGAAGCAGCGCCCCTGGCGGAAGTGAGAGAAAACTCAACACTGACACTCGCCCATTTGTGTTTTCTCTCACTTCCGCCAGGGGCGCTGCTCCAGTTCCATATAAATATGCCCTTAACGCGAAAGTGAAGTTTTCGATCTGTTTTGGTGAAAACTCACACTCGGCACTCAGATCACGAGGTCTTAGGGTCGAGTGTTGGGTGAGACTATCTAATATAGAGCTTTTCAGTTTTTCAAAAAAAATTTCAGTAAATATTTTTAGCCTGGAATTGGAATGTTGGTAGCGTTACACCGTCGTCCCTTGAAAAGCGCGCTAAGCTATGTGTAGAAGGCCTTAGGGAGGCAACATTCGGCAATAACGTCTTACATCTGTCCGACGATGTTACAACGTTAATAACAATAACTGCGAGTCGGATCGGCTAACTGTTATTGCACTCCTTATTTCCGAAAGCATTACCATAACAATTCCCATCCGACGGCTACATCCGTAACATTATATTAATAATATTAATAAATGTAACGATCATTTCATTTCTGACCGTAATCTATCTACATGTAGGTATATGTACCATAATAAAACAGGGCAACTACAATAGTACAAATACAAAAAAAATTTAACAAAAACTAGAACTGACTCAAAACGCACTGAAAAGTAAAAAATAACTGTCATTTAGTTGCTTTAATTTACTTAAGCATATCTATGAAGTCGGCGCCAGCAAGTTTAAGGAAGGAACATTTATTTAACGTAGTAAAGCAATTTGTGGGTTCTAGGTAATGTTCATAAAGTAGAAACCTTGGCTGGCACCGACTCCTAGATGCCCCTTTTATTAGAAACGGCAACTTTTAGGATTTATCACCACGTACGGTGCTAGCCTGTCATAGTATATTAAACGGCACTTGTAGCCAAAAAGCACCGAACTTAATCTAAAACAGGCAAAAATTTGAAGGTTTCTTTATCAAAATCGGATAACTCTGTAAAAAGTTATGCTTGGTCATACATAAAAAATATATATATATACGTGTCGAATTGAAAACCTCCTCCGTTTTTTTTCGTCGGTTAAAAAATTGAAACTGCAGATTAAGGTAAGTTTTAACAGACACGTTTGTTTGCTTATCCTGTGCGACTTATATATTAATCCTATTTTAGATATTGCCTAAAATAACAAAAATATCTAAGATATTTTTAATGCTTAACATAAAACAATACCATCATTATTAGCCTATTTAACGGCTTTTTACAGGGCCAGGCCTCTCTCTTTTTTGGAGGGGATGTAGAGCTTAGACCCACCAAGGTATTCCAATGCGAGTTGGTTGGACTTAGGTTGGTAAATTGATAATGTTTGATGATGGAAGCATTGATGACAGCTATTAGAAAATTATATTGACCGTAACCGAACACTTAACGTGTTTTTCAAAGGACGGGGATGTAATATCACTTTTTCCCAACACCAGGTAATGTTCATCATCATCATCATCATTACCAGCCTGTAGACGTCCACTATTGGACATAAGCCTTTTTTAGGGACTTCCAAACACAACGATCCCGAGCCGCCTGTTGCCAGCGGCTCCCTGCGACACGTTTGATGTCGTCAGTCCACCTGGTTGGGGGTCGACCAATGCTGCGCAGATTCTTGACACCCTTTGCCCCGCCGTTACCATGACCGCTGCCAGAGCCAGGAATAGCGGGGCTGCCGGGGACTAGGCGCTGTTTCTTTGGACCGTCTTCCATAAAAGAAACGCCCTATAGTGACCGCGCTGGGCAGGCGGGTTGGTCACCGCAAGACTAGACTATTTGTACCAGTGTCACTGCTGCCTGACACTGGCCTCATTTTATAGCCTAGCCTATTCAGAATGGTTATACCGCCATTCATAGGTCGGTCGCCAGAGCCTCGTCGGTCCATCTACAGGGTGCACCGCGAGCAGGTGAGGTTGACATTTGGAGAGGCTGACTGGTACTAGCCTCCCCCTTACAACCCCCAGGTAATGTTACGAGTGCATAATGACAATGACTTGAACTGAAGTTTAGAAAAAACTATTGGGGAAGTTGATTATGCTCTATTAATACTAGATTCTGCAAGACGCTAAAAGGACCCAAGTCCATTGACAAAAGAGGACGTTTTCACTCCTAGAGTTAAATGTTCTATTATACAATCTCTGGTACGATATCGATACGTTTTTCGAACAGTTTACGCTCCATCGCTCGCTGTTTATCTCTGAATCTTATGGGACTCATAGTTGGCAAGCAGTCTCGGAAATGTAGCTTGCTCTGTTGAAAGACTTTCGAGTCACTAAAGGAATCATAACAAGCGTCAATGTAAATCAAAATTAATTAATACTTTTAGCTCAACTTATCTAGACGATCCCATTGTGCTGTTTTCCTACCACACTGCTATAAAACCGGTTGGTTGCAAAAAGCTAAAAAACCACACCGGCGATAAGCACTAGGTTCGGGACAAAGCCTAAGTTAATGAAAGATATTGCGATACCAAAGCCTTCATGGATAATGGACCGAGCATGTTGTGGGTATATGAACGATAACGAAGATCGCTTTTAATTAGCTACAAGAGCTTTTTATATTTATAAAACTGTGCAGCCATTGTCGTGTTTTGTTAATTAAAAAAAAGAATTAGAGCGTTACTTCGCGATAGTTCATGACACCAATTTTCTATCTATTTTATTATTATGATTTATTTTATAACTCTTGAAGTAAAAATTATGTTACTATAAATTTAATGTATCGATCAAGATGGCTCTTAGCCGTGTTATTAATATTTTGAAGGTCCCTATAAGCCAATTCGAAGATATAATTTTCTATTGGAATGAGATAAAATTCATTTATATTTGATGAATTAAATTGACAAAACGTCAATCTACCTAATTAATTACCCACATTTTATTAGACCTTGGAATATAATTTACCTTTTGATCACAACAAGTGTTATAATTTAAGCTTTTATAATCAAATTTGATATCGAATCATTTTGGAGGCAATAAAATGGTCAATTATGACTGTTTTTGTCAACTGAACGTCCATCATAGAAAAAATAAATAGTACTTGGAGTATAATATGTCATAAACTTTACCACCCAAATAGATATGAAGAGAGCTTATAGGTTCTTAAAACGATAATAATAAGGTTCACATTTATTAAAATTGTGCGAATAAATAAAATGGTTTTGCAAATGGAAACCAATTTTAAATGCAGCTGGAAATTCAAATTTAATGAAAAAATAACTCTTCTTACAAAAGCAATAAAGGTCAGAATAGTTTCACATGATTTTGTGGGTACAAAGTACTAGGACGTCATGAGCGAAGACAAGACTTTAAGTGCAAGACCGTCCTTCGCCAGCTTTATGTCTGTAGGATGCGAAGCTCCTTATCGTTTCTGAGTAAAATGCTTTCCTAGTACTTCAAAGCCCAATGCTACCGCGAAAAAATCTACATTGTTTCGCAAAACACTAGAATGTTTTAAAGAATTCTGTCGGCGTTTCCTTCACACGTACTGGTTAATATAGACGCAGACAAAAGAGTCAATAACCTTAAGCTATCAAGCCAGACTATTGAATTGTATTCAGTTTTTGGTATTTCTTAACTCATAGTTTATACTTGTTTCTATATCCAAGTTATGATACTTCAATAATTAATTAATAACTAACATTAAAAAACTATATTCAAAACAAAAACAGTCCATTACAAAAGAACAATGTTGCAGCAAACTATTGCTATCCGTAAGACTATAGAAATGAGCCGGAAACAGTAATTTTCTTACCATTCAACGCACTTATAAGTGTTCACCACAGAAATGATGTACAACTCGGCCTACCTGAAAAACAGACGACGTTTAATTAGATTAAAACATGTCACAAAATTCTACGTGAAATTAGGTTACCGGACCGCCAGCCCTTTGTTTTGATCACGGAAAAGATTAAATTTTCCGTGTCGCCGAGTTACGGCTTTCATATGCAAATTCACTGTGTGACGTCAAAATATGGCGGGTGACAAAAGGGATTCCTATTTCATCTGTGAACGTACAAACGACGGGAAAAATATGGAGCCACGGACATATGTTTAGCTAGACGTCACAAATTTGAACACGAAAGTTTGGAATGCACATTCGCCGTTTGCGTTTCATGTTATTCGGCTTAGAACTTGTTTATGACAAGATTAAGAGTAGAATTAAAAATCATCTAAGCGTTCCTTACATTTTTTATTTATTAATTCAAGAGTATTTTAAAATATATTGTGTAATTTGTCCCTTTACGACTTAAAACTAATAAAAAAACTATGAAGGATACAATTTATAGAAATTTGTAATTTTTGTAATGCCGCGTTTCCAAAATAATTGGGTTACTATTGGTTATCGCTAAACAACTCCCGTGAGATTATAGTGTATTGATTATATGTATTATTTCTGATTGTGTAATTAATTCAATGCAATTTCAAGGGGAGGAGGCTGAATGGAGAAACGCATAAGCTCCGCTAAAGTCAAGCTCCAGAGCTAAAAGCTAAGGGAAACTCTATAAATGAATAAGCGGCATCTAGCTAAATATAAGTCTGTGTTTATAGCGGTTGCGGCAATATTTTTCAATTGCTTGTTAGTTGAGCAGAGGTGCAAATTGCGCTCTATGATAACGAGATTTTACAATTTAGACTGATGCGTACGGGAAGCTGTTTATATTACTTTTCACTATTGTGATGATCAATTTATTTACTTTTTTTTTTACCAAAAATTGGGACATCGACTTGTAAAATATTAGGTAACTATTAGATATCATACAATTATTGCTTCAACTATCAATTTAGAATTCAAATGATTTTGAGGTCCTAGTACGTTATGACTTTGGAGCGATCTTTATAATATTATTAGCTGACCCGGCAAGCGTTGTTTTGCATTAAAAATTAAAAAAAAAATAGAGAAAGTAGCCGATTCTCAGGCCTGCTGAATACGCATACAAAATTTGGTGAAAATCGGTAAATCCGTTTCGGAGAAGTACGGTATCTAACATTGTGACAGGGAAATTTTATATATTAGACTAGCTGACCCGGCAAACGTTGTTTTGCATTAAAAATTAAAAAAAAAATTAGATGAAAATTAGATAGTAGCCGATTCTCAGACCTGCTGAATACGAATACAAAATTTGGTAAAAATCGGCAAAGCCATTTCGGAGGAGTACGGTAACTAACATTGTGACAGGGAAATTTTATATAGTTTACCTTTTAACACAATTTTGAATATAATCTATCAATACATGTAATAAACATAAAAAAACAACGCAGCGCTTCTAGCACTACATGATTTGTGAAATAAAATACGCATTATTTTTACCTACGTACGAGTAGGTAAGCATTACTAAGTGTCTGAAATCAGTCAGTAAAACTTACGTAAACGAATAAGTAGAACACTGCAAACTCACTTAAAAGATGTAATACTTTAGTAAACTAGGTACTTAATCCCAAAAAGGAAATGGATTTAAAAAAAGCAATATCACCGACTAGGCACTGCAGAACTACTTTGAGGCAAAGTTTAGACTGAAAGCATAACTTTTAGTGCAAAAATCTTGGTAAGATTTCTTCTAAAAATGTTTGCAGTTCAAGCGGGAAGTTTGAGCACAAAAGCGGGGACGGGACACCTAACGTAACACATTTAGGATGTGTTAAAAACAATCGCAGTCTGATGGTTAATGTAGTGCTGTCCGCTGCGGTAAACACAGCTGGAACCACTACTACAGACCTGTGATATTATGACAAGTTTAAATTAATATTTTACAGATTAAATATAAGAAGATACATACTCAAAACAGTGAATATTTCAAATTTTCTTAGTAAAATAACATAGTTATTTTTAACCGACGAAAAAAAACGGAGGAGGTTCTCAATTCGACATGTATTGTTAGGATCTGATGATGATATCCTGGGGAAATTGAAGGAACTATTCAAATTTTGGAGGCACGCTTACAGCGATTTAGGTTTTTACCTCGGTATCGGTAGCTTTTTGGCTACTAGTGCCGTATAATATACTATGACAGTATAGTACGAGTACGTTACGTGGCGATAAATCACTAAAAAGTAAGAAATAAAAATTTTTAACAAAAAATAGAACCGACTGAAAACGCACTAAAAAGTAAAAAATAACTGTGTCATTTTGTTGCTTTAATTTACTTAAGCATATCTAGGAATTGGTGCCAGCCAAGGTTTCTACTTTAAGGACGTTACCTAGAACCCTCAAACTGCTTTACTACGGAAAATAAATGTTCTTGAAACTTGGCTGGCACCGGCTTCATAGATATGCTGAAGTAAATTAAAGCAACTAAATGACACAGTTATTTTGTACATTTTAGTGCGTTTTGAGTCGGTTCTATTTTTTGTTAAAAATTTTTATAACATAGCAATTTCTTTAATTAAGAACCTCTCTAAAATTAGCTTCCTAATCGGAATTCTTCTATGTTTAACCGACGAAAAAATGGAGAGGTTCTCAATTCGATGCGTATAATATATACGCATCGAATTGAGAACCTTTAATAATATTACTGCCTTGAGTTACGCCAGCACGATGACTTTATTTATTAACTACTAAAAAAATATGTAAAATATAACATTATTATGTAGGTATAGTATAGGTCCGTATTTGAAAGTCTTATTAAATATGGGGTTTTCTGCGGAAGCGACGACCGCGACGCCGTCCGACGCGAGGCTGCCAACAAACGCGATCAAAACAACGGCATTACCTACTTGCGTCCTATGCTATGCAGCAGTCTGCGGAGGGACGCATCGTAATGGGCATTTGGTCGCGTTGTGTAACATTGCGTCGCGTTTGTCGCGTATGCAGGACACCTTCTTTATTAAAAGTCAGTCTCCAATTTAAAAATTAAGATTATTATTTGTGTATATTATCTATTTTTCATCGACTTTATTACGCATTTAATGTAAGTATAGATTAATAACCAAATAAATATATTTCGTTAGACTTTACCTTGCTCTTGGAATATCTAATCGAGAACTCGCAGTAAGGTATTTTTGGACGTTTCTAGTAAAGTGCACTTCAGCAAGCGAGAATGAAATGAAAGTTTTGCTCGCGTTTCGTTTATTTCGTTTCGATGTTTCGCTGTCGATTTGATTTATTGTTTTTGGTGGCTTCCTTGTTTAAAATTCCCCCTTTGAACTCACAATCGGTGAGACTCGATTATTACAATAGTTGGGGACGGAGGAGGATGGATGTTTCTATTATATTTTACAAATAAACGATTTGCGCTGAAAGGTTCGTTTGTATAAACATGCTACATTCTGAAACTATTCAACAAACAAAATTATTACTAATTTCTTAAATAACTAATTAACTTATTAATTTTAGTGGCGCCAATTATTTTTATTTGGAACAGTGTTATTCTTGGGTCATAATATTTTATGCCTATGTTACTCCTAGTGAGTCTGGCCCGTACCGTAACTAGGGCAGTGTCAGCGGTGCCCAAGAACAGGGTCTGGAGGGGCGTAGAAATGACCAGACCATACAAACAATACCTTATTTAGAGTCATTTACAAGTCTGTAGGGCGCAGTTACGCACGCTGGCACAGGGCGTATATATAGCTGGTTACGTTTCTGAGTCTGGCTACAACATTTTTATGTTACAATCCGACTGGTAGTTTTAGAGATTAGCCAAAACAAACAGATAGATAGACAGACATTCATAATTAAAAAAGAAATAAATGTAAGTACCCTCTCTATATTAACATTGATATGCATTTAGAAAAGCTGTTAATGTTAAATTTTACAGATTTTAATTTAATATTAACTTGCTTTTGCCCGCGACACCATCCGCAGGAAATTAGTTATAGAGTTATAGAGGCATCCTAATTTTTCTAAACTTTGAATGTCATATTTATTAATATCTAATCAACTGCCTAAAAATACGTTTTAAGATTTAAAAATGAAGATACTTTCGTACAACATTAAATCTCCCCTTTTAACCCCTTACAACACTTTTTTTGCAATTCATAGGCTCAGTACTTTTAGCGTGAAAGCAAGACAGACAGACAAAGTTACTTACGCGTTTATAATACTATATTAGTAAGGATGTATTTGTGAGTTTCTTATAATTATATTACAATGCTATGTGGTTATATTACAGAGCTGTGTATTACATTAGTCGGCAGTGATTGACTCAATACCGTGACGCGAGCAATTGACAGCGTATGGGCTCTATTAGTGGAGGAACCGAGCAATTTCACGCTTATCTTGTTGCATTATAAGCCAGTCAAGTGAACTTTGACCTGCAGTCCTATACTAGCGACCCACTCCGGCATCGCACGAGTAGTTTAGCATAATATATGCGTCTTCAATCTCCATGTTAGAGTAAGCTTTTAAGTTCAGAGCTTGTCCAGGGAAGGACTACGAATGCATACCTTTTCTGCGACCCAGCATTGCTCTTTCTAGGTGTAATCACAGGAATATAAGGTTTGACATCAGATTGATGGACATACGGCAATTTTGACTTGTTTCTTGCCTGTCCTGCGAAGTATTTACTATGTTTATAGGCAAAAGTTTTGCCCCTGTCTTTTACTTAAAGTATATCTAGTTCTAGTATCTATATAGGTAAAGATATATTTTTAAATGATTACAAATACACGAAAGTTGCAACAGGAAAATTTCAAGCACTGGATACTTCTTGATCTCCGATGTAGAAAAGTGGGTTTAGGAAAACGTGTCTTTCAGAAGATCTTCAGAAGCTTGTAACTATGCTAAACGAATGAACTTTCTACGAACTATCGATAATGAATCGGTTTTTTTGTTATATATTGTTATAATAGATAAAAACCTAATAGGCTGATTTAAAGATATTCTCGTTTTTCTGATATAAAACCATTGTTCTGAAATTTATTGACCATTGTTCTATATAAATTTATGCCAGTCGGGGGCTTTTTAACCGACAAAAAAACGGAGGAGGTTCTCAATTCAACAGGTATATATATTTTTATGAATGACCACGCATAACTTTCACAGAGTTGTCCGATTTTGATAATTCTTTTTTATTACAAAGGGCACACTTCCAAGATGGTTCCATTGTCACCGACTTCATAGATATGCTTAAGTAAATTAAAGCAAGTAAATGACACAGTTGTTTTTTGCTTTTTAGTGCATTTTGAATCGGTTCTATTTTTTGCTAAAAAATTTTAAAATTTTTTAAGTAACCTTTATGTATAGTCTGCTCATTAGAAAATTTCATGAAAATACATTCAGTAGTTTGACACCATAGCGATCAGCGGAGATATTATGTTATGATATTTTTATGAAATCTTGATAAGGTAAAATAAATGTACTTCACTGTCCCACGGGCCCCATAATGATAAACTATAATATATAACGGATAGTACAGACCTACATAGCTACGGCGTGATTTACTATAGCCCATTGTACGCAAGACAGTACAATTAAATCGAGTGATATATTATGTACAGCGTATGGCATATTGGCAGCATTAATGTCCTAATACCTTGATTAAGAGAAATTAATATGGATCCGAATTGTTGGGGGTCAAAGTTCTAGCCTTTCTCAACATACAGGTAAGATTAGGTCATAATTGTTATAACATAAAATTATAACTGCCTCGTCAGCATCTTCGGTTTCGATTGCGAGGTTCTGGGTTCAAATCATGGATGTGGAATAATTCTGGATTTTTTTGTTCTAAGAATTTTTAGTAAATTCTATCCCCGGAGTCGGTTATGCTGGTAGATACACCCGTGCCCCACAGAACGTTAAGCCGTCAAAAACACTGATAGTGATCGTTACTGAATTAAACATTGTCACCGTAGGCCCGCCAGCCCGCATAGTGAAGTATGGTGGATCTATGTTCTGTACCCCCTCTCCTACAAGGAGGGAGTTCTGTCGCAGTAGTGTACCGTAAGTAATGGGCACATAATGATCATTCCTACAGGAACGGAACATAGATGAAGTGTTATACTCTGTGTGTAAATATAAATCGCGGATCCGGGGCGCGGCACCAATACATCAAAGCGCGAGAGCCGTCGACAAGCTGTCCCTCGCTCGTAATAACTCATGACTTTTGCATTACGCGAATATCGCACATTTATGCGAACGATTCATTATACGCGGCGGTAAATTAAACTCTTGTTGCTGAACAATTTATTGACTCTTTGCAATCATAACAAAAATACCTATCCAACGCCATTTCTCTATATCTATACGAAAATATTTATATAAAAACACTAAATATCTGCTTCTCAGCCTGCGGCGCTTTTGAGTGCTCAAGTTACCGGTGGTCAGGGTTCCAGAGTTTGGTAATTCCAAAGAACAGCTACGTGTCATCATTGTCATCATAATGATCATCATTATCAGGTTTAAGAGCTCCCCAAGCCGAACACTCTATGATACGAAACCACACAAAGTAACCACTAGAAAAATGAGGCAGTCAAAAATAATTACATACAATTAATTCCTAATAAGATGGAAAACACATTACTCTTAAGCGACGTTTCCGTATCGTATAAAACTAATCCAAACATCACAACGCGCCACATTAAATCAAGCGAAGATTGTTAATGGCAGTTCGCTTCCGAAAAATCTATAAAAAGCCCCCCGTATATCTTACACTTAAAAATGTGTTTGTGTTAATCCACAAGCGGTTGGACTGACACTATAACATAATGCTACTGGGATGCGTGAGGAACCAGTGTAACTTGACCCATTGACTTTCAGTAGAGTTAGGGTGCAAGTTCGTAGTCGACTGCAGACGACAATTTTTTTTAACAAAAAATAGAACCGACTTAAAACGCACTAAAAAGTAAAAAATAACTGTGTCATTTAGTTGTTTTAGTTTACTTAAGCATATCTATGAAGTCGGTGCCAGCAAGTTTAAGGAACATTTATTTAACGTAGTAAAGCAGTTTGTGGGTTCTAGGTAATGCCTTTAAAGTAGAAATCTTGGCTGGCACCGACTCCTAGATAATATGCTTAAGTAAATTAAAGCAAGTAAATAACACAGTTATTTTTTAATTTTTAGTGCGTTTTGTGTCGGTTCTATTTTTTGTTAAAAATTTTTATTTCTTATTTTTTAGTGTTTTATCACCACGTAACGTGCTCGTACTATATACTGTCATAGTATATTTTACGGCACTTGTAGCCAAAAAGCTACCGATACTTACACTAAAACCGAAATCGCTGCAAGTGTGCCTATAAAATTTGAAGAGTTCCTTCAATTTTCACAAGATATCATCATCAGATCCTAACATGATGACAATGGGACCACCTTGAAAGTATGTCCTTTCTAATTTATATTAGATTTACATAATTGTATACTGATTTTAGTGATTTGAAATAGTAATAAGATTTGTTTAGTGCTATTAATAAATAGTAAACAGTAAATCAACGTGTTGCATGTATGAATTGTAACGTAATCCATATGACTGGCTGACAGGAGGATTCGGCGAATGGAATTCAAACTTTAACGAAACCTACGATTGAACCTGGGGAGTATTGTTTTCATTTTCTTTTACACATTACATTATTATTTCGATTAATTGTAATTAACAAACTCTACTTTCTACATTACATTCTTACCTTCTCGTAAATCGCGAGATACGTCATTTCACACTACAAAGACAAAACTTTCCTCACCTTACTTGACTATAAGT
Organism: Mycalesis mineus; assembly: GCA_034621355.1. Classification (NCBI taxonomy): domain Eukaryota; kingdom Metazoa; phylum Arthropoda; class Insecta; order Lepidoptera; family Nymphalidae; genus Mycalesis; species Mycalesis mineus. The sequence goes on along the minus strand of CM067889.1, from coordinate 15,929,512 downwards.
GGAAGTAAGGTCGAAGGGAACCTAAACTGTCTCAGACAATATAAACATACACAAATATAACACCCTGGGGCAGTTATATGCAAATATATACATTTTCTTTTTATCACTGTTAAAAGTAGGAGTTTATGATATTATTATAACTTTAAAAAATACTAAATAACATAAGGAACTGCTTACACTAGGTCCAACACTTTGTTTCTAATCATATTTGTATGCCTGCTTGACATACCAAATCAGTATTTTTACTTTAGTTAATTTCTTTTATTAGAGCTCATAACTTCATCACATTTTTTTTTACATATTTTTTATTTTCACAACTCTTTCGTCTCTCCTTCCTTTCTATTTGTATGTTATCTATTTTCCTTCTCTAACATTTACTTTGGTGTGTTTCAGGAAGGCTTGAATAATGGCACGTCCAATGGTTACTAGACGGGCAGCCGCTATGGAACAGCAACTTAAACTAAATAATGCTCTCCTGGAAATCAAGTCACTGAAAGAGCTAAATACCAATCTGTTGAAGGAACAAGATGACAGTGAAGAGGAACTGAGATCGATTATTGACAAAAACTCACAGTTAAAAACTGAACTGGCCGAACTACACAATGCCCACATTTTAGTGTTGGAGGAGCGTGACCGGCTACAGGAAGCAGTCAGTAGCTTCAATCAATGTATAGAAACTTATGATGAAGCTCTGGCAAAGATAGCAATGTTGGAGGGTGAATTGAGCAGTGCTTACAAAAAATCAATGACCTTCAGTCAAAATTACATAAATTTGATGTAAAACATACAAATAACTTATATGAAGAGCTGCTTACTTCATCCTTGTCAGGTTCTACAGGTTCTACACCTGCTGCTTACATTGATCTGACTTGTGACAGCCCTCATGTTAAAAATACTATAAAGCCACAAGCTAGACAGCCCTACTTAAATAGTCATAACAAAATTAAAAAATACCTAAAAATTAAAAAGGATATAAAAAGTAATCACCAAAAATTAGTTCATTTCAAAAAGTTAAATAAAAAAAATGTGGCTATACAAAAGGAACAGTCAATATTATTGAATAAATTAAATTCATACTGTTCTATCCTTGAAAACTCCAAGAACAAATATGAAACAGAAATTAAAAGCCTTCAGCAGGAATTACACCACTTGGAAGATTCTCTACAATCAATGACTAGAAAATATGAGATGTCTCAAAGCCAGATCAATGAACAAATCCTAGCAGCGGATGAATTGTTAGCATTAGGTACGTACAATATGGCTCGTCTAGAATCTTGGTCTAATAAGTGCCAATGTTCTAAACTTGTAGGTAGCGAGGACTGTAGTGATGTATTAGATGAGTTAAAGTCAAACCAGTGTAGTAGCAGTATTGTTAATAATTTGGAAGTTCCCTCTAGGTCAAATTGTATAAATCTGTCAAGTAATGTTGCAAAAAAGTCTCTTATAATGTCTGATGGTATAGGACAAGGTTTTGGTTTAATAATGAGCCAATATCTCAACCATCCGGTGACTAACCAATGTTTTCCAGGAGCTAGTTTTAATTATTTAATAAATAGCCTCAAGGCGGAGAATATGACAGGCTTCACAAACACTATTTTGATGTTTGGAGATAGTTTTAATATAAAAAAGGGTCACATTATAAAATGCATAGAAAAACTTTTATTATTACACAATAAAAGTAAATGTAAATTTGTTCTGTGTGCATTTCCTTACTGTAGCACATTAACTAAGACAGAAAATACGCATATTTATAATCTGAATCTTTTATTATACAACCTGACATTCCGTCACAGCGACGCAATATTTTTCTTTGACATAAATAAATTTACATCCTTATGTTGGTTGACTAAAGATAAACTATATCTGTCCAAAAAATGTAAGCATAAGGTTGCATCATTGTTAGCATACAATTTAAACGATGCAGTTACAAGTTTTGTAACACAGTCTTTTGACAATTATACAATTTGTACTAATAGTACTGATATTTCTATTCTTGACCAGAGTACTTATGCTAGTACTGTCATAGATTGTAATATATCTTTAAACTAGTTGATAAGACAAAGGAGGAGCTCTGCAACTTGAACATTGTACACCAAAATATACAGAGCCTCACCGGCAAAGACTTAGAAATTGAACTGTTTGTTGAAAAATTTAATGTGCATATTCTATGTATTACAGAGCACTGGCTCACTAGCTCACAGTTAGCAGTCAATATTAATAATTTTTTATTGTCAAGTGTGTTCTTCAGAACGGCTGCAATTCATGGTGGATCTCTAATTTTTGTACGTAACAACCTAAAATGTAAAAATCGAAAAGATATAGTTGGTCTTTCTGTTGAACGCATTGTTGAACTATCTTGTGTGGAGTTGGAACAATTTGTTGTAGTGTGCGTGTACCGCCCACCTACTGGGGACTATGATTACTTTGAGGAGACAATGGAGGAGGTGATGAAGCGATTGAGTACTTCTACTAAAAAAATACTGATATGTGGTGATTTTAATGTTGATATTTTACAAGTAAACTCAATGTCTCTAAGGTTTCTTAACTTATTTAAATGTTTTAATTTAAGACACGCTTTTAATGAACCTACTAGAATTACAGCCACTTCAGCTTCTTGTTTAGATAATATATTTTACAATACTGATATAGTTGACAAGGTGATAATTAACAAATTAAGCTCTGATCATTGCGGTCAACTTATCACTATTCTAAACAACAAACCCATGTGCAACCAATGGTTAAAGTTCAGGCCAATAACTGAAGGTAAATTAGAGAGATTCAAAAGCGTAATTTGTAGCAAAATTCCAAGTCTATCTTTTGTTAATCGTGACCCTAATATTCTTTTTGGTGCACTTTTTGAGACAATAGACAGTGAGTTTTCTAAAATATTCAATTTAAAACGTGTTAATTTAAGCCAAAAATTAAAGTTCAGTGACTGGGCTACTGTAGGTATTTATAAAAGTAGAGATAAATTGTATGAGTTGTATGATGAAAAACAGTATAATCACAGTCAAAAATTTTCGGAATTTGTTAAAAATTATTCAAAAACATTCAAACGCGTATGTATTAATGCAAAATCCATACACATGAAAGAGTCACTAATTAGAGCTGACAATAAGATACAAACCTCGTGGAACATAATAAATAACGCAACTGGCAAAATTAAACCTCGCCATATGAATTATGAATTAATTGTTGATAATAAAAAAATAAACAATAAAAACGAGGTTGTTAATGCTTTTGAAGACTTCTTCCAAAATGTACCTATCTTATTAACAGATTCGCTAAATTCGTCTCCTACGTCAGCCCAGAGGTTACTAAGAGACAATGTGAAAGAGTGCAACATTCTATTTAAATTTAATTATGTAACTGCTTTTGATATTATAAAAACATTTAAACTACTTAAATCAAAGAGGACTGGCGATCTGTGGGGGATGTCAGTAAAAGTAATATCTAATATTATAATGGGTTTACTATTTACCCTGTGTATTAGACACTCATATCTTCCGGCTGAGCTCATGAGGACGGTTGTAGTGCCCATCATCAAAAACAAAACAGGTGATATTACCGATAAGGGCAACTATCGACCGATCTCATTGGCTACTGTTATAGCCAAGGTATTAGACGGTCTGCTGGAGCGTCAGCTTAGCAAATATCTCCGAATTCATGATGCACAATTTGGTTTTAGATCGGGTGTTTCGACGGAGTCCGCCATTTTGACGCTCAAGCATACCGTCCGATACTACACGGACAAGAGTACACCTATTTACGCTGCCTTTCTGGACCTCTCAAAAGCTTTTGACCTGGTTAGGTACGACATTTTATGGTCCAAAATGATTGACTCGGGAGTACCACAAGAAGTGATCAATATGTTCAAGTATTGGTATGAGCATCAGACTAACCAGGTCAAATGGGGAAGTGCACTGTCTGATGAGTTTAGATTAGGATCTGGGGTGCGACAGGGAGGACTATCATCTCCAGCACTCTTCAACCTCTATATTAATCAGTTAATTATAGACCTTGGCAACACCGGTGTCGGCTGCTCAATTGATGGGCAGTGTATTAATAGTATCAGTTATGCAGACGATATGGTGTTGTTGAGTCCATCAGTCAGGGCACTTCGGAAGCTGCTGGCAATCTGTGAAAACTATGCTCAGAAGCATGGCCTAATTTACAATGTTAAAAAGAGCGAACTTCTAGTGTTTCGGGCGGGCACATGGAAACTGGACCGTGTACCGCCAGTAACGCTGGGAGGAGTCGCACTTAAGAGGGTGTCGGAGTTTAAATATCTCGGACATATTGTTACCGAGGATTTAAACGACGACCTTGACATGGAAAGGGAAAGGAGAGCTATTGCTGTCAGATGCAATATGTTGGCTCGCAGATTTGCGCGGTGTACTGTAAATGTCAAAAAAACATTATTTAAGGCGTTCTGCCAGACGTTATACACGTGCAGTCTGTGGGTCAAATATACGCAGAAGACATACAATGCGCTCCGAGTACAGTACAACAATGCCTTCAGGGTGATGTTGGGGCTACCTCGGCACTGCAGTGCATCAGGCATGTTTGCTTATGCGAATACTGACAGCTTTACTACTGTCATACGCAAACGAACTGCGTCACTAATGAGCAGGGTGAGGAGGAGCACCAACGTCATTCTGAGGGTGATTGCTGAGAAGCCTGACTGCCCTGTGCTGAGGCACTGGGTAAACACTCATATGTGTATACCCGGTGCAACAGCGCGAGCAGGCAAATATTTAAATTAATTTAATATTTTCCTAAGAATGTAGTAAAACTAACATTAATTTTAAGTTTTGTTGATTCTATACTAATATTATGGGTCACGGCCTGAAATAAACGAATTTTATTTTTATTTTTTTTATTTATTTTATAAATATCATTGCTCCACACTTAGCTGTTATTTTTAATGAATGTGTGGACTCAGGTACTTTTCCAAACCTAATGAAACATGGAAAACTTATTCCACTTTTTAAATCAGGCGACCAAGCAGATCTCAATAATTACAGACCGGTTTCAATATTGCCAACACTAAGTAAGGTCTTTGAAAAAATAGTTTTAAATCAACTGCTTAGTCATTTCAACTTAAATAACTTACTTCATCCTGACCAATATGGTTTCACTAAAGGTCGCAATACTACTGATGCAGGTGCAAAACTATTAAAACACATCTTTGATGCCTGGGAAAGGTCTAAGAATGCTATTGGCGTATTCTGTGACTTGTCCAAGGCTTTCGATTGTGTTGACCATAAAACTCTTTTGCTTAAGTTAAGCCACTATGGCATTAAAAATGTTGCACTTAATCTCATTGCCTCTTATCTTAGTGATAGAACTCAAACGGTATGCATTAATGATATAAAGTCACGTGGCTCATCTCCTAAAATGGGCGTTCCACAGGGTTCAATTTTGGGTCCTTTTCTATTTTTAGTGTATATCAATGATTTACCATACCATGTTAGCGACATTTGTGAAATTGTACTGTTTGCTGATGACACATCTTTAATTTTTAAAACTGATAGAAATAAAAGTGACTTTGACGATGTAAACCGTGCTGTATCGCATGTGTCGCATTGGTTTACTGCTAATAATTTACTATTAAATGCAAAGAAAACTAAATGTGTTGAGTTTTCTTTACCGAATGTAAAAAAAATAAATAAGTCTTTAATGATAAATGGTGAAACGCTAAGAATGGAGAGTTCTACAGTCTTTCTAGGAGTGACCTTGGACTGTAAACTTCAGTGGAGCGCTCATATAGAGTCACTGACAGCTAAACTTAGCTCAGCAGCATTTGCAGTGAGAAAAATAAGACAGTTTACCGATGTAGAAACAGCTAGACTGGTTTATTTTGCTTACTTCCACAGTGTGATGTCTTATGGCATCTTGTTGTGGGGAAAGGCTGCTGATATAAATTCTGTCTTTATACTTCAGAAACGAGCAATTCGGTCGATTTATAAACTTAAACCACGCGAGTCCCTTCGAGTCAAATTTAAAGAAATAGGAATTCTTACAGTAGCCTGTCAATACATATTCAATAACCTAGTTTATGTTAAACAAAATATAAATATGTATAAACAAAAAAAGGATTTAAACGACCGTCTTCCTAGAAATGGACATAAGTTAGTCATATCAGCTTATCGCCTCCGAAAAGTACAAAAATCTTTCGTAGGATTGGGTGTACTCTTCTACAACAAGATGCCCAATTCAGTTTTAGATCTGCCATTGCATAAGTTTAAACAATGTATTAAAACTCACTTACTGAGTCAGGGTTATTATACTATCGATGAATTTTTAAATGACAAAGATGTTCAAATCCAATTGGATAGGCTTTCAACTTCACACAGGAAGTAAAATAAATAACTTTATGTAACAACACACTTAATATTGTAAAATTGATAATATTATAAAAAGAGCAACTGTTGAGTTTCTTGCCGGCTCTTCTCAACAGGGCCTGCCTTCCGAGCCGGTGGTAGAGTCACTACAAATAGTCCAATTTGACGTTTCAAAAGTGCTTGTAATAAGCCTACTTGAAATAAATGATTTTGAATTTTTTTTTTGAATAAAAAAGAATTTTCATAATCGGACAACTCTGTAAAAAGTTATGCGTGGTCATACATAAAAAAAATATATACGTGTCCAAATTAAGAAGCTCCTCCGTTTTTTTCCGTCGGTTAAAAAGCAGACGACGTGTCGAGGCCACAGTATCTACTACTTTCTGTGAATTTATATGATTTGAAATTCGCGGTGAACGAGATGTAGTTTCCTTAAATATAACTATTTATATAATTAGTAAGTTAAAGTGTCGCTGTGACACATCATATGCTGCCGTCGACTACGGTTGGCCACAAATATACACGGAACCCGCGCAGTGCAAGTTTAACACATCAGTATTTTGTTTTTAAGGGTGCGAGTTCGTGACCGACTGCATACCACAGCAGACTGCAACGTGCTTCTGATAGCAATTTCATAGAAAAACGAATAAATTAGAAGTTGCAACACATCGCTTGCTGGTTTCGTCTCAGTCGGCCACAAACTCGCCCCCTTAAAAATTAAATACTGATGTGTTAAACTTGTATAGCACGAGTGCTATATATTATGTAAGAAAGAAAGAAAACTTTAAATTACAACAAATTCGATTGCCTGTTCTGTTATTTTTTTTCTTTACTAGGATTTCTTTGCTAGGCATTTAGGACTGGACCGGTCTTGTCTGATGGTAAGTTTCGACCGCGGCTAGTTGCCATACCGGCATAAACGTACCACCACCACCAACCTAATTACTATAATAACCTACTTTAAAATTAGCATAGTACCTGCTACTGGATAACCACTTAACATCAGGTGAGATCGCAGTTTTTAAATATTAACTTGCCCTATGTGAAAAAATGAAAAATATAGTCCTGTGTAATGAATACGCGTGGAAACGTACATCTGGGCTCTTCCAATAATGGATATCAAAGTTACCATAAATAGTCGAAGATACACCAAAAAATTTGACGCATTACAAAAAAGTATGCACCTTGTTACAACGAAATAAAGTTTAAAATGGATTAACTGTTCGTTAACTGTAAGTAAAACTGAAGCGAGTTTCCAGCAGCTCTTAAATAGACGTTGAAAGAACTCGACAGACAGCTATCAAGATGTTCTAATAGGCGTAACGGACGCCAGAAATAATTTACAAATTGCCTCGTGGGCGAGACTTGATCGTGGATCTTTCGAGTAACCGTGGTAGTTAGTTAGTTCGTTTTGGAAAGTTTTCTGAAATTCAGTAGAATTCTATATAATTAATTTTGCTCTTCTATAGACTAATATATTATTCTATTTTATGAAGACGGTTTGACAATTTTAATTGTAAGGTCGTCTGATAGGTTCGATTATGTGTTTGTTATTATAAAATTTTATAACAAAAAATAGAACCGACTCTAAACGCACTAAAAAGTAAGAAATAATAACCTGCGTCATTTAGTTGCTTTAATTTACTTAAGCATATCTGTGAAGTCGGTGTCAGCCAAGTTTAAGGAACATTTATTTAATACAGTAAAGCAGTTTGTGGGTTCTAGATAACGTCCTTAAAGTAGAAACCTTGGCTGGCACCGACTCCAAGATATGCTTAAATAAATTAAAGCAACTAAATGACGCAGTTATTTCTTACTTTTTAGTGATTTATCGACACGTAACCTACTCGTACTATACTTTCATAGTATATTTATTATACGGCACCAGTAGCCAAAAAGCTACAAACCGAAATAAACAAGTGTGCCTATAAAATTTGAAGAGTTCCTTTAATTTTCACAGGAAATCAACATCAGGTTTTAACATGATTATTATGGGACCATATTGGAAGTGTGCCCTTTCTAATAAAAAAATAATTATCAAAATCGGGCAACTCTGTAAAAAGTTATGCGTGGTCATACATAGAAAAAATATATAATATATACGTGTCGAATTGAGAACCTCCTCCGTTTTTTTTCGTCGGTTAAAAAGTTAGCCTTTCACTGCAACCACACCTGGTAAGTGATTATGCAACCCAGGAATGAAGCGTTAGGGAAGAAACTGCCATTCCAGAATTGAATAATTAGTGGTATGGTAAGAAGCCGAACTGGGGAATATAATTATTACAAATTGTTAGCATTTTAAAATATTACAATTTGTTACCATAGACAATACTGTACGATATTGTCTATGGTAACGTAAGCTTGTGTCTGTCGACCGTGAGATGATTTCAAAGGACTAGATTCCAGGCCGTAAAATAAAATGTAAAATGGATATGTTAGAATAGTCGAGTAGTGTATTTTACTGTTCGTTTGGTGGTTACAAAGTACTCATATTTTAGTGTAATATTAATTATTGTAATTGAATTTTGTAATTCATTTAAAAAGAGCATGTGTCGAGTTTTTCTGGCCGCGTCGTTTCTCGTCACGAACTGTTTTTCCGATGCGGCGGTAGATAAAAGATTATGAAAGAATAAAACGATTTTGAAGACATCAGAATATTATTTAAAATCCCGCTGCAACTAACAAAATGGTCTAATTTTTCAAAAGTACTCGTAAAGTAAGCCTACTTTAAATAAACGAATTTTTATTTATTTTTTAAGTTAGATTATTACACCTCTGCGCCTCGGATAGGACATTCAGATGTCCCCAACGTGATATCATTAGAAAGTGATCGTTACAAAATCATAGCCTTCCTACCCGCATTGCTGTAGTATGGTGCGTTTGAGCACAACTTCCCCTTTGACCTCAAGACCACGCTTTGTAGCAGCTTTTCTTTTTTAGCGACTACAAGTTGGCCCTTGACTGCTATCATACCTGATGTTAAATGATGATGCAGTCTAACAAGGAAGCGGGCTAACTTGATAGGAGTGGGACGAAAATCCACACCCCTTTCGGTTTCTACACGACATCGTACCGGAACGCTAAATTGGTTGGCGATACGTCTTTGTTGGTAGGGTGGTAACTAGCCACGGCGAAAGCCTCCCACCAGCCAGACCAAGACAAATTAAGAAAAATCTCAATCTGCCCCGCCAGGAATCGAACCCAGGACCTCCGTCTTATAAATCCACCGCGCACACCACTGCGCCACGGATGTCGTCAAAACTATAAGTTGGCTGTTGTTTTATCAACTATAAGTTGGCCCTTGTCTGCTATCACACCTGATGTTAAGTGATGATACAATCTAAGAAGGAAGCAGGCTAAGTTGTTAGGAGTAGGATGAATTCCACAGCTGTTAAAACAGTCAGGCGATATCATGATCAAGACACTAATTTCGACAACAACGTATCAGTTCTGCCAATTTCGTGTAATTGTGTAACAAACACAAAGATTCAAATACACAAATAATTGACCCCATTCACCCTCACATTACACGTGTCAACTGTCAACCGGAACCTCAAACGGCGTCTCAAAATAAACTTAAACCTCTCACAAAACGTCCGCACGCCGCATCAAATAACGGTATTTAATATCCAAGTGGGTATGTCTGTCTGTCTGTCTGTCACAGTGACGCGGGATTGCTTTCTCCCATCTCCGCTAAAACAATAACGAGAATACTTCGCGCTGTATAAATTCATAATCCGGAAATATGGAGAGCGCTCTCTACATACTGTTTTTGGGGATCGAAAGAGAATTGTTGTGCAATAAATCAACTTAATGAAAAAAAATTGGTTGTCTGTAAAGTCGGTTTACTGACGATAGTTGAAAGTGACAATGTCTTAAGAAAATACTGATGGAATGGTAGCATTTAATTTAAAATTTGGTTATTTTTAATTTAAATTTTTAATTTAAGTGTATTTTTATAAATATTAATTTAAATTAATAAAATAATTGATTTTGATTTTATAAATTTATAATAAATATATTAATTTTTAATTTAAAATTAATATATTTATAAAAAATATATTAAGAAGTACTTATCTCCTTATTTATTACTAGTAGACGCTCGCAGTTTCACCCCCGTAGTCTCGTTCCCGCGGGGATTTCGAGATACAATGAGATCTATGTGTTAATTCAGGGTTTCAGCTAACTCTATACCAAATTTAATAAATTAAAAGTAATGAGAGGCAAAATATTTAATGCGGATGTATTAAAACAAGTAGGTCTAAGAGTCCCGGACCGATACGTGTTCCGGAGACGCAAGCCGCAGTTGCTGGCGATACCGAGCGGACGCACCAACTTGAACAAGGCTCCGTTGACGCGCGCCCTTCGCACTCTCAACTTAGTAGTTGAGAAGATTGATTTATTTTGCTGTACTTTGAGTGAACTCACAAAGGTTGCTCAATGGTGTATGTGTTACGATAGTAATTATTGTTAACTTTAAATGTTAGGTTTTTTGTAAGTATTTACCTATTATAAGTTTATAAATTACGTGAGGTGTTTTTTTTAATTTTCTGCCCCTCCCTCCCCCCCTGGTGAGATGTCGTGAGATTTTATTCAACTCCCTCCCCCATCCCCGAATCTCACGTGAGATTTTTCAAAATGTGAGTTTCTTACGTAAACGCGTTGGATTGTTATTGTAAAAAGAAAAAAACAAATTTGCATCGCCCTTTTATTTACGACCAGTTAAGACTAGTAACCAATATTGCTGAGAGTTTAATTATAAGTGTAATAAAAATTTAACAATAGAATACTTAAATCGTAAATACTGTAATTGAAAAAAGAATATCTACTCTAATTCAGTCCATGGAGAATCATGTACGATACGATTAAATAGACGAAAATAGTATAATTTTTTTTTGTTTCAATCAGAAAAAAAATGTGATATTTGCCGAGACCCCCCCTCTCTCAGTTAGATTAGATGAGATTTGACTGCCTCCCCCTTAAACACCTCACGAGTTTATAAATATACTACGATAGCGTATTGGGAATATCCTGTAAAGGTAGACGTAAGTTGACGTAAATAAATAAATAAAAAAAAAATTTAAATCGCTACAGCCGTTTAGACGTGAAGAAGTAACAAACATACACACTAACAAACTTTCGCTCCTGTAATATTAGTATGGCAAGTTAGCCCTTGCGACTGCAATCTCACCTTTAAGTGGTGATGCAATCCAAGTTGGAAGCGGGATAACTTGTTAGGAGAAGGACGAAACCCAAATCCCATTTAGTTTCGGTGACGAGACATCGTACCGAAACGCTGAATCTTTGTCGGTACGTCTTTGTCTGTAGGATGGTAACTAGCCACGACCGAAACCTCCCAGCGACTCTGACCAGCCAGACCTGGATAAATTTAGAAATTCTTAATCAGTCTAGCCGGGAATAGAACCCACGGCCTTGGACGTAAAAGCAGAGTTACTACCAACTGCGCCACGGCTGTCAAAATAAGCTGATAATAACGAACTTTGGAACCGTGTGTACATTTAACTTTTAATTTACGATTCAGTGTGAATATAATTTGCATTCGTTTACATAAATCAAACTGTTTTCTGAAACTCCCCGACTTTGAGCGCCTCGAGTCGGTTCCGTCGCGGACGTTCCGTTTCGTTTCGTTCCGTCCCATCCTACAGGCTGTCATGCTCGCTGAAACTATCTGAAAACGGTTGAAAATATGGTGTTATTTGCATTTATATAAATGAATTATATGGGGTGTGCTTTTGTTTTTACTAGATGTTTTATTAGATGTATTTCTGTTCTTGAGTAATGTTCTGTCGATATTTGGTTAGCTTTAAGTTAGCTTAAAATTATGAGGTTTGCCGTTTGGTAAATGAAATATTGAGGTTGTTATTTAACTGAAAAATTCTTAGTAAGTAACTCTTCTAACTAATCGCAAACGAAAATAGTAAGTCTATTTTGAAGAATAATTTCCAAAATTAATTTGAGGTACTAATATACCCCATATTATATAGATAATAATATTTATTTATAAAAAAGAATATTATTTTTGAATTAAACATTGACGTCTCTTTGTTGTACCGAGAGTCCCATCTCCCATCTTATAGCTGTAAACAACTTAATTCATTCTATTGAAATATTAAAAAAAAAACGTTTCGTTTCACTCGTTGCATTATTTTACAGCGACTGAATGATATCAGTTCAAGGTTTCTTTCATCTTGAATTTAACAGCGCCATCTATATAAAGATATCGGAAACATCATCCTGCTGTTCCTTTTTCTTCCAGCGGGAACCACTTAGTTTCCAAGTTTATCACTAGATGGCGTTACCCGTTTCTCGCGTAAGACAAACAAGCAGCAGTGTAAACTTTAACCGGGAAAACTTCTCTATTAGGTATTTACTTGATTAATTTACTTTGTAAGTAGGGTCGTGTTTTTATTTCGATATGCCAACTAACGCTATTAATAAAATAGTCATTTTTCACGTTTTATTACGGTTAAGCAAGGTGAGCATTATTTTTGATTTTACTATTAAAGTCATCTGCAAAGTTCATTCTAAAACCAGCATTCATTTGCCCTAGAGATGAGAAATTACGACAGTACAACAGTATCGTCAATAGTGACAGAATCGTCAGCATAGGTACCAATAAAATATATTTAATACTAGCAGTCGCCCGCGACTTCGACCGCGTGAAAACCTCTTAGGTACCCTTTTAATTTTAAAGACAGACTTTTTCCCCGCTACCCCTCTCAATTCAATTTTTTTATAGTTTCCCGTCAAGCAATATTCTCCGTCGTACTAAAGATCTATTTATCATATAAGCACTAATAATTTGATCAAAATATAAATAAACATGGTTTTAGATAACTTAGATATTTTTTTAATTATAATTTCATACTTTTATGCTAATGAAAGTTTTAAAAAATATAAGTGACAAAATTGTCACAGCGGCGGTTCGAGGAGGGTCATTAGTTTCGGCACTTCTAGTGTGAAATAGTCTATTTCACTTTTGAGTCTAGCTTTCATAATAAACAAAATAATTTACAATACGACACGCACATCTAGAGAATAGCCCGATTAAACAAACGAACAATCTTTTTCGTATATTATGTAAATATGGTCTGCCATGGCAAATAAATTGAAAGAAAAGAATCAACGAATATCATTACCAAAATGTTGACCCTTATTCAGTACGTATAACATAACACGGAGGAGGTCAACTTAAGTTGGACGATATAGCGGCAGAGTTATGTTTTTACAAATTTTGTAATATATCCAAAACTATATGTAAAAGGCAAATCTTATCTCTATAATATCTTTGTGATTATTAAATAATTTATTTTGATAAGGATTTTGGTTTAGAATTAAATGATTATAAATAGAAATGACGTAAATCTCCGTAACTATATAACTAATTTACATACTGTAAAAGGCAAATCTTATCTCTATAATATCCTTGTGATTATTAAATAATTTATTTTGATAAGGATTTAAGTTTAGTTTTATAAATAAAACGTAAGCATGTGAATTAAAGATTTTTTAAAACACAAAAAGTTCTATATCTGCCAAAATATAAAAGATAGATAGATATGCTATCGCGGAATTTTTTGTAGAACTTTTCAAGACGCATAAAGTTTTCATACATTGTTTTCAATTATATCCAATAGCTAAGGCAGCGTACGCGCATAAATCCGATTTAATAAATTTCACGGTCCGACTCGCGCGACAAAAACTGTGATAACTCCGGTAATATATACAATACAAATATAAAGTATAGCCTATAACACTCACTGATAACGTAGCATTCTACTGGTGAAAGAATTTTTAAAATTGGATCAGTAGTTCCGAAGATTAGCCCCGACAGATCTTTATTTACAAATTTACAAACTTTTCCTCTTTATAATATTAGTATAGAGTATAGATTTTTGCTGTTTAGATCCAAGTATTGTTTTGCGTATAAATATTACTATCTAACCTGGCCAGGCTTTTAATTTACTTTTACAATTTGATGAAAGAAAACTCCATATTTTTCCATTGTTTGACTCAAGATTCGAACGCAGAACTTCATGATCTGTTGCCATTCACCATTGGACCAGCAAGCGACATCTCCGAAATCTGATCATTAAATCATCAAACGTCATCACCGTAGGCTCTGCACCTGCATTGGAGCAGCGTGGTGTGATTAAACTCCATAAAAGGAGGGCGGCCTGGACGTATAATGAGCTATTAATAGGCTGATATGAATAGATATTTTCTAAACAAGTACATCTTAGGTCACATCAACACTTCAGGTGAAATGAAACTCAATCACGAGCTTACTTCATATAAAAAAAAAACACGAAAGTTTCCTTCATATCATATTCGAGCCAGTAAACCGACATCAGTGCCCAATCTGCCGTAACAAACTTATAAACTGTACAAGTTTTCACTTTACTACACTTTTAGTGTTTTGCGCGTGTTTTTATATGGTATTTTGTTTTACGAAATAGTTTTATGTCTCTTGAGGCGGTCGGGTATCCTAATTTTATTTTATCTTTGTTCCATATTTTTTCTTTTTAGAGATTTGTACCGTATAAGGAATTCTTACGAATTCACTTGGGGACCACGCTGTCTATCTCCTCCAGGCCTCCTACCTTTTAAAAGATTTGGAGCTTCTATTTAGTATGCTTCACTAGTTTGGATTGGCAAGCTTAGGGTAAAAATGTTTGACCGTGTAATAGGCATCTATTAGATGTTAATAATGAAAACTGGGACTGATGGCTTAACGTGCTCTCCGAGGCACGGAGTTGTAAGACTTCCTAACTTCAAGCTACTGCTGAGATTTCCAAGAACACATAAAAAACTATTTATATATGTTGTATGTATTTGTATTTTTATTTGTATAAATAACTATTATCTATTAGTGTACATTTTCGAGTGTACATTAATTTATCTTGTTTTTATTGCTATTCCCCGTCTCTCAAGTGTAAAAGTCCGTTTATCTAGGTTACCTGGAAGAGATCACTTCTAGTGATAAGGTCGCCTTCTGCGTTCAATTTTGTATTGTACCATTGTTTCTTTATTTTTTGCAATAAAGATGATTAAATAAAAAAATAAATAAAAAACTAAATAAGTATTTCACAGCGCAACAAAGGAATCGAATCAGTTATCCAAAGCCACACAGTCTTACCAATAGATAAAGAGGCATTATTAAACATTTCTATTTGAATTTTATGTAATGATTAAATTACTATTGTAAAAAAGAATATTTTGAAAGTGCAACCTTTGAGTTTCTTGCCGGCGGCTCTTCTGAGCAGAACCTGCATAGCCTGCCTTCCTAACATGACGTTTTTTAAGTGTTCTTAAACTAAGCCTACTTGAAATAAATAAATTTTGATATGATTTGAAACTTTGTAGTGCAGTGGTCAGTAGAAGTAGGCTGATGCTTCAAGGATTGAAGTGAATTTCAGTCAAGCCTGAACCGTGATAAATTAATAAAAACGTTAAAATGGTAAGGTTTTTTTTTAATTCAATTCATTAGATTCGCTCCAAGTATACTATCGTAGTTTGTACCTACACTCGCTAACGATTTTCTCTCCCCGCTTTTGAAATAAGTATCTCGATTTCGCAAAGAAAAATCCTAAATGAGCACAGATAACAGAAGAAAATAGGCTAAATCGGAACTCTTTGTTGCTTATATAAGGCCATTACAGAAAACTACTTCCGTCTCTTCATGGTGGATCTCTCTGTGATATTATTTTTAAGGGTGCCATTAGAAATAATGTAGACGATTTCTCATTTTGCTGTTTTCCGTTGGTTTTTTTTATCTTAATTGCTAGTTTTTTATTCAAGTACAAACATTTAATGTTAAAGGCTTTCTGGGATAAAGTTAACCATGTATTATATTAAAATTCAACTCAAGTCAAATGGTATATTTACCTTTTAAAAATCCTGTTATTATACCTCGCAAGGTAAAGGTATCGGTAAAAATACGTCCTACAATACGTTGTCTAACAGTCAATTATAGATAATATAAAACACACAAAAATAATATTATGAAGGAAGTAGAGGTAAAAAAGGCGGCCTTATCGCTTTGTAGCGATTTCTTTCAGGCAAGCTTGGGCTTGTCAATCTTAGGCACAGGTGTACCTATCTAGATGTAAGTTTGTATTATTAGTTAGGGAAAATAAGAAGAAGAAAAACTTCATTACACACAAATTTAATACAAACATAATACAACTAGTCATTAATGTGAAAATAATATTAATGTATAATATGTTTGCAAAACGGCCTGATTCCTGGAAGCAATCTCTTGCAGGCAACCATTGATGACAGAAGCTTGGGAGTGAAAGCGGGATGGTGCAAAGTTTGTAGATACGAATACATGCAATGCATAAGATTATAAATACAGTGTTAATATTTAAGCTTAATTACCTAAGCTCCGGTATCTATTTCAAATTCACGCGATATCGCATTCAGAATATTATTTATTAATTTGGGGTGAATTCATGATAACCAACATTTCACATGTCACTTGTGGTTCGTACCCACTAGCCAAATAGCACGAAGACGAAAATAGTATAAAATACGCTTAAATAGATTTTATAGTGTTACTGGTTTTTAGTTAAATTAAATAGTTAGGTATGTCATTTTAAATACTTTGTACTGATTACTATTCGCTCATACTACCTACCTACTCGTAAAAATCCAAGTTCGTAATTTAACTAGGAGCAGGCTTTTTACGGCTAGGAGAACTTTCTTATTTAAAAATAACTAATTTCACAATTCCATTGTATTTTAATGAAGACTGGTGTGATTCAACATTTTAAAGGAGTCCGTCCGTCCATGTCGGATAAACCGTGATCAATTATACAGCAACACAAACGTCTTTAAAAAGTTGGTCTAACATACATAGTATGGGAGAAATAGTAAGTCCAATTATCGGTCTTACAAAAAGGCATTATGCGGACGATGTTGCTGGCGTCCACTCGTACTGATTTAAAGGTACGCGCCCACTACACCGCCGTCATTTCTGTCCTGTCAATGTATTCGGCGTGCGTTTGGAACTCGATTAAAATTCACTGGGTGACGGATTCGTGACACACAGCGTCAAAGCGCCGCCGCCACGTGCCTTACAACTCACCAACTTTGAGGAGTATTGTGACGTGAATTTAAAGTGACCCACATCGGTGGTCCGTCGTGGTGATCTGGCTTTTTATGTATTTTATTTGGAATTAGTAAAGATTACTAACACATCCAAACTACTATTTACATTTTCAACACAAAAACAGTGGTAAGACCCTTTTAATTCTGTTAAAAATATCCTGGTTCATTTCCTTCTCACTTTTATTTAGTGTTTCTGTTCTCCAAGGTGATTATTTTAAAGGTTAAGAGGACTGCAACACTTGCACTGAAGGGCAAATTGCCGTTGTTTTGGGTGTTTTAAGGGGCCCTAATTTTTATATACTACATAGGCTAGGGTGCAATCACGTCTATTAAGCGAAGATAGGTACAGTTAGTGTGAAAAGCGCTGACTTGAAGATGATTAATGACATTTGAAGATTTGAACATAACCACGTTGTACTTGGTAGAGAAATCCCGGTATTTCATTTCTGATACGCAATGCAAAACAATTTATTTAAGATACGTGCGTATGGGTAAAACATCTATAAACACCTTTAGAATGGGAAGAAAGATCTCGTGATCACTACACACACAGATACATAATTAGGTATACCTCAAAGAAGTATTCACTTCTGACACTTGTATTTCTAATTGTATTTTTTTATTTTTAGACTTTGCCTCTATCGGTTTTTGCAGTTCCCAAGCTGTCACATCGTCTAAGCAGCAGCACACACAGACGCGCTAAGCCGAGGGGATATTTTAATGTGATTGGTGGGCAGCTTCCCCCGTCTCGTCGCGTCGTTGCATTATAAATGCATCCTTTATTGGGATCCACTGGCGTGTTAAACGGACAGCCATAGACCAATAGAACTAACGAAAGAAAAGTAAAAGAAAGATCACAATTTCTTTTAGTATACCTACTGCACAATATCCTGCGATGTGTGGCATAATCTAAAAAATTAACCAGAAATTTTGAAATGAAACAAAATTGAACCATTTTTTAGAATATACTACATTCTAGCTACATAGTCTTGTAGAACGCCATATAGCGCAGATTTTTAAAAGTAGAAAGGTAGAGCTTATATTGATAAATTTAATTCCGGAAAGTTTTATAGTTAATGTGACTTTTTGATTAAATAATAAGGAATAAAAGACTTTCGAAGAGACTTTTGAATGATTTATGTGTTTAAACAAACTAATATCAACTTTAACATAAAACACCATTTAAAATTTTAGAAAAATAATGTCTTAACTTCCACACTTGATGACGTCTGGAAGCTAATTGATAAAAATATTTTTAGCTAAAGCTTAGTATCGATACTATACAAACAATTGTGATGATTTTTAAATCATTCTTATTTTTCAATAAGATCAGCCGGTGGGAAAATGTAATGATCTCATAACGTACATGGACCAAATAACTTTTCTTCAAAGTATCATAGTATATATGTTAACAAGTACATAAAGTGTCACATAAATAAATTATTTTTATCTGACACCCTAATACAGTCAGACATTACAAAAATATTCAATACCACTCGTTGAGTTCGCACACCAACTAACCAATTCGTTCATCGGCTGGTACGTCAGTGTGTCTCAAACTTTGCGTTCGCTTCGTAACTAATTATTTCCATGCATTTTGGTATTCCCTTTGCACCGTCAAAGTGTATGAAATATTAAAAATAAGGTTTTAGGTTTATGAAATTTGAGCTTTTTGTTCAACGTCAAACAGAATCAAAACTTTTGTGAAATTATTAAGGATTATAAGAATCAACGAACTTTCTCATTCCAAAGGGATTTCATCGATTCTCATTTTTTTTGTATACTAATAATTGACAATTTAAAATTGTAGCCACCTGATAGTAAAACTATTACCTATAAAGTAAGCTGCTTACAAGGGCATACAAGAAACACGTCTTGCAATGTGCCCATCAAATGCAGCAAATGCAAATTTGCGACAAAAGTAAGCATAACGGCAGTACCTCCCCGCATATGTTCTGCCACGAGAAGCTCTACAATTACTAAAACTAGGTCTCTATTAGTAGCCCCAGACCCTAATACAGAGTAGATTTGGGGTGTACTGCGGCTAAGTCAGCTTCTAGGTATGTTTCGAAAGGGAAGATGTTTTTGCAAAATATGTCAAATCCCATCGATTTATACGATCTACGACATTAGTCACTAGGTATAGAATCGACATTAGTCACCAGGTATAGAATCGACATTAGTCACCAGGTATAGAATCGACATTACTTACCAGGTATAGAATCGACATTAGTCACCAGGTACAGAATCGACATTTGTCACCAGGTATAGAATCGACATTAGTCACCAGGTACAGAATCGACATTTGTCACCCGGTATGGAATCGACATTACTAACCCGGTATGGAATCGACATTACTTACCCGGTATAGAATCGGAATAAAAATCTGAAGAATAATCGCGATAAAAAGCTAGTTTATAATAAAGGGAAAAAATAGGGAACAAATTTCCGATAGGTGTGCAATATAGGTCGGGCAGGCAGTAGGGGTCGATCATTATTCAAATAAAACTAATAGCCTTTTTTGTAGCCGTGTGCCAATATTGGCCCAGCACTACAACCACTATATGAACGATTAAAGCTAATCTGCTTAGAGTATTTGTTTTTTTTTAGTATTGTAGGCGATTGCTTTTCATTCGCTAGATGTGATTCATCGTACCCACGTAGTTTCCATCTGTAAGGATTTCGGGATAACAAATTTTATAGCATCCATGGCGCAGTGGTGTGCCGAAGATTTATAAGGTGGAGGCCCTGAGTTCGATTCCCGGCTGGACCGATTAAGATTTTCTTAATTGGTCCAGGCTGGTGTGAGGCTTCGGCCATGTCTATTTACCACGTTAAGATACGATGTCATGTAGAAACCGAAAGGGGTGTGAATTTCATGCTACTCCTAACAAGTTAGACCGCTTCTACCTTAGCTTGTATCACCACTTACCGTCAGGTGTGGTTGCATTCAAGGGTTAACTTGTAATGAATAAAAAAGAGCAATTTATTAGGGTACTACCTTTCTCTGTATTAAGTTTTATATAGATATTTGGAATCGCCGGTTTTTCGTGTAAAATAATAACATAAATAATAACTAATTATTCACTAGTCATAATGAACTTCAGCAAAGTAACGCCTGCTTCAATTTACTTACTACGCTTCAGGTTGGAGAACAAGAGTTCGTGCATTATCTATCTAGACCGAGTTATTTAGGGTCCCCACAAACTTGTCCGGTTTTATATGGCTATAGAAGAACGATTCTCCAAATTCCACGTCAGCATTGATGGCGATTTACAATGGTGGCAAAACGGATGTAACAGAAATTAAATTTTCCAATTACATTTGAACTGACAGTCAAATTGAAAGTGTGATGATCGACGAGATGTTCATAAGATGCTGAATCGAGTTGCTAGTCCACCTAATATAAAATGGTCGCCTGCTTGTTTCGTCAAACCTACCTATAAACAAGGGGGAATTCTAATTATATTTATTGCGTAAATATTGTATAATAAATTTGCATAATATACAATTATTTTTATTATAGAATACCGTCGGTTATTTTATTGTTTGTTTTTCGCACGCCAAAATGCAGTTATTGCGAACTGCCACAATAAGTTCACTCGGCGCGTGTTAATTACCCGCATTTTAATATAACTAGCTGCGACACACGGATTTACTCGCTCTTGAGTAAAAAATGTCAAAGTCAAAATGTCTCTCATTTTTTTAAGCTATTGCATAGCTTCTATCGCGGGCCTTGAACGTGGAAACCAGAAATTCCATAACGAAAACCTAACCCTTTTTAGTTTTTTCAGATTGTCTATGTTCGCCAACGTCCATACCATGTTGAATAGTCAGTCAGTCAGTATTCGGATGGGTGACCGCCTGGGAACACCATGTGATGTTGGCTTTTTTTTATTTTTTTATTTTTTTTGTTTTTTTTTTTAAATTAAAATTTATAAATATATAATTATAATTGCATAAGTTGATAAAAAACTTATGCAATTATAATTGCTCGATGTTGCTTAACTTCTATGCAATAGCTTTACCGCGGCAGTCTTTGAGCTTTCAAATATTTATATCTATTTCCTATTGTATGATTTATGTTGATGTTTTACACGCCATTTATGCCTATGTTTAGGTATTTTTACACCTTCTATGTTAAATGACTTTTATGTTAAAGTTTCACTTAGGACTAGGCCTTAGGATTGGTTTATTGGATCTTCCTCTATCTTGGTAACATCGTGATTCCGTCAGTTTTCAAACCATAAATCGCATCCTTATCGGAGCTTAGAAGCGATGGAGCTTCTGACAGACACAAACACAGACATACAGGTCAAATTTATAACACCCCTCTTTTCACATCGATGTTAAAAAACAATACGGAGGTATGTAATTACGAGTATAAGTATTATCGACTCATCTTACCATAGCAATACAATCAGAAAGTATAAATCCATAAATTGAGCCATGCTGGAAATCGAACCCTGGCTCTACCAATTTTTTAAGCTAAGCAAACTGCGCCTGTGGTTGTCACACAAAGTTCCATGGTATACATTTCACTTGATTACGTCTGTTTAAAATATTTCACTGCCGCTAACACGCCATAACGACAACCGGCCTATTTACAGCATACCGCCACTAAAATCACTAAAAAAATAAAGGGCACTCTCGCATCGGACTTGTACAATGTGGGTTCTGTACATAGAGTTATTAAGGTTATGATATTATATAATAGTATGATGCAAAACTGTGATTTGTTATTTTATTTTCGTCTTAACCATCAACATCATCAACGTCATCATTAAGTTATTTTAATAGGTCTGTCACTTAAGTAACTAGCTTAAGTTGCTTATATCAATATAAATTTTTTGAACATTGTAGAGTCAACATCGTATTAAGAAATACATCTTTATTTATGTTTCAAAGAAAAACTTACGAAGAGCTTACGTAAAAATATTTGTCAAGTCGAGGCCTTGATTTGTAAATGGGTTTTCTCTTAGATACTTTATCGATTTAGTATTTTATTTAATTTATTTTATCGCAGAAATTAGCGAAATAAAGCAATTGTTCATTTCATGATGACGTTTTACAAAGTTTCGTGTACTAGTTAGGGTTATTAGATTAGAATGTAGGTTTCGTATTTTACAATGCCACACGGACCTCTAAAACAATACTAATTTTATTAATTTTAATCACGTAGCGTGCGGACACACATTACGTCTTTCTATGAAACACGGAGTTTGATAAAAGCCAAAGAAAGGTAACAGTAACGCCCTATTTAAAGTATCATTAAAATGTGTACAGCGATAAGGATGGTTAATGAGGGCCGGTATGATTAATGTGATATGCCTACCACTTGTTTATGTGTATTATGGTGAGAGCCTTTGCTATAAGAAGTGGTGTACACGTGATCGATACTTAAATCCTTTTCATTACTCTTGTTCAATCACGCGTTCCACAGCGGTGTTAAAATAGTATTTTTAACCGACGAAAAAAACGGAGGAGGTTCTCAATTCGACACGTATATATTTTTTTTTATATATGACCACGCATAACTTTTTACAGAGTTGTCTGATTTTGATAATTCTTTTTTTATTAGTAAGGACACACTTCCAAGGTGGTCCCATTGTCATCATGTTAGGATCTGATGATGATATCCTGGGAAAATTGAAGGAACTCTTCAAATTTTATAGGCACACTTGTAGTGATTTCGGTTTTAGTGTAAGTATCGGTAGCTTTTTGGTTACAAGTGCCGTATAATATACTATCAGAGTATAGTACGAGTACGTTACGTGGCGATAAATTGCTAAAAAGTAAGAAATAAAAATTTGTAACAAAAAATAGAACCGACTCAAAACGCACTAAAAAGTAAAAAATAACTGTGTCATTTAGTTGCCTTAATTTACATAAGCATATCTAGGAGTCGGTGCCAGCCAAGGTTTCTACTTTAAGAACATTACCTAGAATCCACAAACTGCTTTACTACGTTAAATAAATGTTCCTTAAACTTGCTGGCACCGACTTCATAGATATGCTTAAGTAAATTAAAGCAACTATATGACACAGTAATTTCTTACTTTTTAGTGCGTTTTGAGTCGGTTCTATTTTTTTTTTTAATTTATTTCTAACTTTTTATACGGTTATTTAAAGGTTATTTAAAGTTTCAAGGTTTATTATTTTTTTTTTATCATCATTGTCAGCCTATTTATGGCCCACTACAGAGCCCGACCTAGCTCTTTATAGAAGAGGGGATATGGAGCGTAGACTTACCACTATTTCAATGCAGGTTGGCGGGCTATTATGTATTATGTTTCATTTATCGATCTATTATTGACGATAGTGACCGGGAACGACCGCTTAACGTGCTCTTCAAGACAAGGGGGTGTAACACAACCAACTTCCCGACTCTAATCATAGAATTTACTGACGATTTCTGAGAAGAAATTTACTTAGGATTATTCCACCCGCCCCAAGATTTAAGCATAGGACCTCGTGATTCGAAAACAAACACCTAAGCTAACCACTCAAACAAAGAGGCAATACATTTTTGTATGTTACGTGTAAAAAGTTTGTATCTACAAGCCCACTTCCTTTATTTTCATATTATACGACTGTTTTGTTACTAATTTTTTAGTAAATTAATTAAATAATATGGTACCTACTCGCGCAAATATGAGTATTTCGCTTAAAATTTTGTACTAGATATAATATTAATAGTACTAAATGTTAGCAGTTAAATCTGACACGTTTATGGAGAGTGATATTTTATTAGCACTACTCTATACCTAATACCTATAAAATGTTTTTAATTAGCTTTAAATTTTGATCATATAATTTATCAAATATAGATAAAAGCAAGGATAGTTATTTTGTGTGTTTAAATACAATGTAAGTAAACATTTTGATAAAGTTAAAAGCTCCCTCCTACAGAAGAGTATCCTGTTACCTGTAATGGGTGATTTAAACAATTTTTAACAAAAAATAGAACCGACTCAAAACGCACTAAAAAGTAAAAAATAACTGTGTCATTTAGTTGCTTTAATTTACTTAAGCATATCTATGAAGTCGGTGCCAGCCAAGTTTAAGGAACATTTATTTTACGTAGTAAAACAGTTTGTGGGTTCTAGAACATCTGGTAACGTCCTTAAAGGAGAAACCTTAGCTGGCACCGACTCCTAGATATGCTTAAGTAAATTAAAGCAACTAAATGACACGGTTATTTTTTACTTTTTAGTGCGTTTTGAGTCGGTTCTATTTTTTGTTAAAAATTTTCATTTCTTACTTTTAAGTGATTTATCGCCACGTAACGTACTTGACCTATACTGTCATAGTATATTATACGGCACTTGTAGCCAAAAAACTACCGATACCGAGACAAAGACCGAAATCGCTGTAAGCGTGCCTCCAAAATTTGAGGAGTTCCTTCAATTTCCCCACGATATCATCATCAGATCCTAACATGGTGACAATAAGACCACCTTGAAAGTATGCCCTTTCTTATAAAAAAAGAATTATCAAAATCGGACAACTCTGTAAAAAGTTATGCGTGGTCATACATAAAAAAAAATTTTATGTGTCGAATTGAGAACCTCCTCCGTTTTTTTTCGTCGGTTAAAAAGATAAGATACTGATGAATATATTTTATTATCATGGGCGCGATACTAACTAAAAAATTAATGCCTCCAACAGCAAAAGCTTTTTTTTCGCGGGTAGGTGTTAAACACATAACACATGTTTTTTGGTGCTCTCGATTTTTAATTGCTTTTTATTATATATTGATAATTTAGCATTACATAAATGTTTTAAAAGTATTGTACGTACCAGCAGCAGTGTTTTCCTATATTTTTATCACTGTCTTAAAGTTTTTTTATCAACTTTTTCACTACTTCTTACGACCTAACCTAACAACATTGTGCACAATATGGATTCATTACAAAAATCAATAACCGAATTGGGAGAACACTTCAACATAAGAATGGCAGAATTCCAGCGTAGTCTCCAGGGCTCAATACCGGCAACAAGTCCAACCTCCAACATCACGGCCCAGTTTACTACATTCAGAACTTTCATCCTCTCAGCTCTTGAATCACTTCAAATGCAAGTAAAACTCCTATTTAGACAGCAAGAAGAAATGGAGATGAGAAGCAGGAGGAAAATTTTACTGCTCCATGGTGTTCCGGAGAATAAAGCCGAGAAAGTAGCCGGTGTTGTCTCAAAGGCACTCTGTGATCATCTTTCCATTCCTGATTTTTCTATAGATGATATTAGTCGCTGTCACCGGTTAGGTAGCTCCAGATCTAACAAGCCCAGAGCAATTCTGATTAAATTCTCCAATTCAAACATCAGAAACAAAATATGGTTCGGTAAAACTGGCTTCAAAGGCACTGGCATCACACTTTCCGAATTTCTAACGAAAGAACGGCACGATGTGTTCATGGCGGCGCGCCAGCGTCTTGGAGTTACTAAGTGCTGGACCAATGATGGGCGGATCGTAGCTGTAGTGCCCGATGGATCTCGCAAGAACATTTGCACTATGGACGAGCTGAATGCTTTTGTTCCCGAGGACGTCTCTGCTCCTGGCCAGTCGGCCCCAGCTGCTCAACCGAGGCCTGCAGGTGCTGGTAGTAACGTAGCCAAAGTGGTCCGACCAAGAAAATTGACCAAACGTTAGGCTTAGCTAGCGTTTTGGTTCCTTTACTTTATTCAGTGATAATTTTCTTGTTACTTATCATTGTTATTTGTGTATTAATTACTACTTTAGATTGTTAGTTGGCCGGGCTATGCTTTTGTTATTTCAGTTAGGTATGTGTATTCTTTGTGAAGTTAGTATACTATACAATTCTATAATTGTCTTTGTGTTCACTTTATTTTCTTTTTGCTTTTAATTTATAGACGGTCAACCTAAAATTCCTTTGTTTTGATTTGTAAGTTAGACGTCATTATGTCAGCTGTCACTTTAACTTATATTGAAAATAAGTTGTCATTCAATGTCATTTGTTGCGTTGACTGTTATTAATCTACGTTGACCATAGTGTCGGATCACAGTTAATGTATAACTTCACAACCTTTTACGTTCCAATTCACGCTGCGAATTACCGCCCTGGTCAAATTTTGTCCTTGTATATTGTAATTTATTCTTTATTTTTAAAATTTTGTTTGTAAGTTTTACACTTTATATTTATTCTTTTAAATTCATTCTTTAGCAATCCCTTACGATTGCCTTGCTGATGGTTAACGTACAGGTAGGGTAATTAATAAATTTTGTTTTAGTGCCTAAGCACTAAATAATTAGGACCTTAATTTTTTTTTTATTATTAATACTTTGTATATTTATTTATTATTATTATTATTATATATATTTAATAACCTTTAGATTTACATTTATTTATATTTAGCTATAGGTATTACTTATTCATATATATATTTATTTAATTATTATTTTCATTCGGCTGCTATAACATTTATAGCATATTTATAAAATATGGCGAATAATTTTAATATGAGCCTTAACAACACTTGTAGCTCCAGCGATGAATTTTATACAGCTTCGTCATCATCCTCTCCCAATGGAAGTTTCCATAGTACTTCGACACCTCTTAACACTCTTTTGGATACGACTTTTTCTCCATTACCCAAGAACTTTAATGTCGTCCATATAAATGCACAGAGCATTCCTTCTCACTTTTCGGATATGTTAGACACATTTGATAACAAAAACATCCATGCTATCCTTGTATCTGAAACGTTCCTTAAACCCAATCTTCCATCTACTTCTTATTCCTTACCAAACTTCCATCTAATTCGTAATGACCGTACCGGCAAAGGGGGTGGGGGTGTTGCCATTTACCTGCGCAGCCACATTCCTTTTACTATCTTGAATTCTTCTCCTTCTCAGTATTCAGAGTCAGCCGAGCATCTCTTTGTCGAAGTCTTATTTGGTCGCATTAAGCTTTTATTGGGTGTATTTTATAGTCCCTCACTCACCATTGATTATTTCGATAGCTTTGAAAATCTTTTAGAACAATACACTCCTTCTGTTGATCATACAATTATAATGGGAGATTTTAACACTTGCTTGTTAAAAAATGACTCAAGGGCAAAACGACTATTAAGTGTCATTAATAGCGTTAATCTTACTTGCTCCCAACACAGGCTACTCACTTTTTTCCCAACTGTATTCCTTCCAAATTAGATTTAATGCTAACATCGTCCCCTGATTTAGTTTCCACTCACGGCCAATTTGGTGCGGAAGGCTTTTCATATCATGATCTTATTTATTTATCATTCAACATTCGTCCACCTAAACTTAAACCCTCTGTTGTTATGAGACGCAGCTTCAAAAATTTCAATAACGATTTGTTTATGTCTGACCTTAGTAACATTGATTGGGACTGTATACTTAATGCTGATTCGGTTCATGACAAAATATCCCTTTTTAACTCTATTTTAATTCAGCTTTTTGACAGGCATGCTCCTCTTCGTCCCATCAAACTTAAACATCTTCCGGCTCCTTGGTTGACGCAGGATATTAGAGCACTAATGGCGAAGCGCAATTCAGCCAAATCTAAATATAAACGTAATCCCTCTGAAAATAATCTTTCAAAATATAAGCGCCTTCGTAATCGTTGCAATAAAATCTGCAGGGATGCCCAACGTAATCATATTCACTCCTCAGTGTTGAACAAAGGGTGCTCTGAGGTTTGGAGATTTTTGGGGACTCTCGGTATTGGGCGGCAGCGTTCTGATATCTTGTTTAACTTGGATATTGACGCCCTTAACTGTCACTTCACCAATCTAACGCCGATGGATCATCTAACAAAAGCTAGCACATTGACCTTTCTTAACTCTCTATCACCTCTTCATTCGGATCCCTTTGATTTTTGTCCTGTAACTCCTTCTGAAGTAAAAAAGCATTTGTTAGCAATAAAATCGGATGCTACTGGTTGCGATGGTATAAACAGGAAAATGGTTTTATTAGTGTCAGATACTGTGGTTCCAATTATCTCACATATTTTTAATGTTTCTTTATCTTCCGGTGAATTCCCTACAATCTGGCGTAAAGCCCACATCATTCCAATACCTAAGGCCAAAAATCCTTCTTCCTTCTCTCAGTTTCGCCCAATCTCAATTCTACCCTTCTTGTCCAAAGTCCTGGAGCGTATTGTGCACCATCAACTGAATCTTTACCTGACTAAATATTCCATCCTCAGCCCTTTCCAGTCAGGTTTTAGACGTGGTCATAGCACTACTAGTGCTCTTGTTGAGGTTTGTGATAACATCCGTGCCAATATGGACAACCAACTTCTTACTATTCTTACTCTCTTAGATTTTAGTAATGCCTTTAATACTGTCGACTTTGATATTCTCCTTGCTATACTAAAATCTCTTAATATTTCTCAAGTTCCCTTAAATTGGTTCCATAGCTACTTGAATGGGCGTCAGCAATGTGTACTTTACAATAATAATCTCTCCTCTTATTCGTCACTAATTGCTGGGGTCCCTCAAGGTGGCGTTTTCTCCCCACTCCTCTTTGCTGTTTTTATTAACACAGTATCTGCACACCTGTCTTCTTCCTTTCATCTCTATGCTGATGATCTACAACTTTTTGTCTCTGCTCCAGCTGTTTGTATTTCTGACGCCATTAAGAAGCTCAATAAAGACTTGGAAAGGATTTACACGTGGTGTAATTCATTTGGCTTGTGTGTTAATCCAAATAAGTCTCAAGTCATTGTGCTTGGCAGCCGTCCCCAAATAGCCAAACTAACTTTCAGCACACTGCCTGCTGTTCGTTTTAACACATCCGATTTGAGCTTCAGTACATGTGTCAAAAATCTTGGCCTCCTCATTGATGACACACTATCTTGGTCTTCACAAGTGGGTGAAGTAAGTCGCAAAGTTTTTGCCTCGGTTCGATCCTTAAATAGGTTAAAAAATTTTCTTCCAATTAAAACCAAAATCTCTTTAGCACAGTCTCTTCTATTACCATTATTGGATTATGCTGATTCTTGTTGCCCCGATCTAACCGAAGTACAACTCGACAAACTCGAGCGTCTTCAAAACTTGTGCATTCGTTTTATTTTTGATTTACGCAAGTTTGATCACGTTTCGGAGTACCGTGATCGTCTGAAGTGGTTGCCAATTAGATTGCGCCGTCAGCATCGCCTACTTTGCTTCTTATATTCTATCCTTTATAATCCTTTCTTTCCTTCTTATCTGAAAGACCGTTTCCGTTTCATTCGCGATGTCGATTCTCACAATCTCCGTTCTCGTAATGAGAATCGATTATTATTACCTTTCTCTAATTCGAAATTTTACAGTAACTCTTTCACTTCCAAATCTATTAAGCTGTGGAACAATCTGCCATCCGAGGTCCGCGCGAGTAATTCGCTGCCCATTTTTAAGTCTCGCTTGAATAGCTACTATTTGTCGTTAAATAGAAAATAATTATATGTATTTTTTTTATGTATATTGATATTGTTTATATACACTTATATATTATGTTTACATTTTTATGTAGTTTATTTATTTATTTATTTTTAAATATTATATTTATAATAAATTTAAGTATTTTTTTTTAAATAATAAATTTTCTCATTGCACCACCCCGCTTACGATACTCAAATGTCTTTTCAATAGGTTGCCTGTAAGAGATTGCTTCTAGCAATAAGGCCGCCTTTGCATGTTTATTTTAATTCTTTTTTCATGTTTCTGTTATATCTATTTTTATGTGCAATAAAGTATTTCTTCTTCTTCTTCTTCTTCAAAAGGGCTTACCAGCTCTTGTAGCAATGATGCCTTAATTATTTTTCAAAATTTCTTATTATGACCTTTTTTACGGTTACCTGAAAGGTTAATATTATTTTGTAAAGTTATCTGATCTGTCTACAGTCCATCTTTATTAAAATTATTTCATATAGTCTACGAATAAGGCGATGTAAAAAACAAAGCAATAGAGACGTTATAACATCTCCTTTACTATTAAAAAAGATTAAACAATTGCAGTCATCATTTAATCTTTGACCAATATTTCCTTTGTTAGATCATGGTTACCATTCGAGGCAGTAAAACATATATGAAAGCAAAACGTTCGAGAACTTTCAGAATTTTGTAAAATATAGTGGTAATACAACCGGAGATGCTACAACTTCGTACAATCCGTAGCTCTATGACCGTCAACCTGAGGCGAGGGTGTTAAGCCATATAAGCCATAGAGCAAGAAATTTAATGGACGTAGCGGCATTAGGAATCTTCTCGTACGAGCGATGTCACAAAAAGCTCCAAACAGTTTTAAGGATATTAAATACAACTATCAAATCTGCTACTTTGATAATGACCGTAACAGTACCGGTTTTTGCGCCGTTTTTCCTTAACGCCAGTGAAAGGCATCAGCGGTGTCTCTGGGGTAGGAATGTGTTTGAAATTTCCATTAACAAGCGCCCGCTCGTCACGCAAACGTGCCAAGTTATTCTTCACGCTTATTTATATGACCACCTTCGTTCTGGTCTATCTGTTTCTCACATTTATTTACGAGTATACGACCACTTTTTGACGGGCTCCGTGGTATGCGCGGTAGATATATAAGGTCTCCGATTCGATTTCTGGCAGAGTTAATTAAGATTTTCTTAATTGGTTTAACTTGACTGGTGGGAGGCTTCGACCGTGGCTATGTACCACCGCCGACAAAGACGTACCGCTAAGCGATATAGCGTTCCGGTACGATGTTGTGGAGAAAGCGAAAGAGGTGTAAATATCATGCTACTCCTAACAAGTTAGCCCGGTTACATCTTAGGTTGCATCATCACTTGCTACCATGTGTAATTGCAGACAAGAACAACTTGTGGTATATAAAAATATAATCATTGTTGAGTTCGATAGAATATTTTAATGTTACGGGCAAATTACCAAAGCTAGATCTTTTATGGCTTGGGTGAACAGAAAGCTAGAGCTATATGGATATGGCTTGGATGTGAACAGCGAGCGTGCAAGGAAATATTACTATGCTTATTTTAGTTGATAACCAGCAATTCTGTATTAATATCAGATGTATGGAAAAAATATCCAAAACGAAACTAGCTATGAGAATTTCGTAAGCATTTCAAAAATAAATTATGTAAATTAATGAAATACGTTTTTTACCTCAACGCGTTTCTGAGAAAAATACTTTTGAGAGACATACAGACAGACATATAGTCTGTCTGCCTGTCATTTTGAGGTACGGAACTCTGAAACTCGGACAATTTGCAATCAATTTTATTTACGAGTTTATTTTAACGACAAAGATTAGCAAAATCTAATAGCGTGCCGTTTATGTTACAAAACAAAACTAACATTTTCCTAAACACAATAATCCATTAAACAACCTAATGCCCACCAAACAAAAGCTCCCAATTAGTAATACAAACAAAGCTAAATTAGAAAATAATTAATTATTTAACTAAATCCCTTATCTCTGACGTCACAAAACTTGACCCCGGCACAAAAAGATAAACCAAAACAATCACGCAAAGGTACAAAGGCGTTGAAAACGAAAGACAAACTCCATTTTCCAGACGAATAATTAAATTTGTATAATAGAGCTTGCTTAAAATTCACCCTTTGCTGTGGACCCGACAATTTTAGATTAACCCCGAATGTATGATTTTGATATAAATTTTCAAATTTTAGCATTTTTGCCCCTGGAATTGGAATCAAATACCGCATTCTTTCAACGTAACAAAAATTTTATTCGTCTGGCAAGGAAATTGTTTCAACTCTATATTACTAATTGCCAGAATTTGGAGTTACTTTGGGGAAACACTACTTTTGTGAAAGGACCTGATAAGTCAGTAATCAATCTAATCGTGTGTCCTGCTGGAAGCTGTCAAGCTGCTGATCTGCGCTTATCGCTAACGCAAGACACGTTACAATATTTCCCTAAAATTAATTTATCTTTGACATCAAAATATTTCAAAATTTAGTTTAATTTAGTAGTCATTCAAACGAATCCGTTTAACTACCTCCGTGGCGCAGTGGTATGCGCGGTGGATTTATAGGACGGAGATCCTGGGTTCGATTCCCGGCGGGGCAGATTGAGATTTTTCTTAATTTGTCTTGGTCTGGCTGGTGGGAGACTTTCGACGTGGCTAGTTACCACCCTACCGACAAAGACGTATCGCCAAGCAATTTAGCGTTCCGGTACGATGTCGTGTAGAAACCGAAAGGGGTGTGGATTTTCGTCCCACTCCTAACAAGTTAGCCCGCTTCCATCTTAGACTGCAACATCACTTAACATCAGGTGTGATAGCAGTCAAGGGCCAACTTGTAGTTGATAAAAAAAAAAGAAAAAAATACGTTCTACAATGAACTGCTTATAATCTATCGACTAGAAGCAAAGATGCCTTAGTACCCCTTATTTTACCAACTAACTGTTGTTGGTAAAATAATGCTTGACGGCAGAAATAAGCATGGTGGCCAATATTTCCTGAGCTTAAAATATTATTTAAAATCACACAATTATAAGTCAAAATACCTCATTGTTCTAGTAGATACCCTTTGTGGGTTTAGATTTACACTTACTTCAATTCCTGGGCCATAAAGAGTATTTCTTACTTCGAAGAAATTTTGTGTATAATTCTAAGATTGAGTTACGTTAGTTAAGAGAGAATTACGTTAAACCGCCGGTTGCGGTCACTATCATTAACATCTCATAGTGATCGTTAATGAAAAAAACATTATCAGCCGCCAATCTGTAAACTCGCCAACTCGCATTGGAGCAGCGTGGTAGGACTATGCTGCATATCTCCCCTTGTATAAGAAAAAAGGCCTTGCCCTACAGTAGTTCGATACGAAAACTGATTATGATAAAAAAAATCATTGCTATTTATTTTATTACTTATAATATTAAATTGGCTGCCTCGTTGGTCTAGTGGTTAGTCTATGTGGCTTCGATCACGAGG
Source organism: Mycalesis mineus (assembly GCA_034621355.1). Lineage (NCBI taxonomy): Eukaryota > Metazoa > Arthropoda > Insecta > Lepidoptera > Nymphalidae > Mycalesis > Mycalesis mineus. The sequence continues at coordinate 15,896,112 of CM067889.1, read as the reverse complement.
TCCTGGGTTCGATTCTTGGGTCGGGTCACGAAATAATTATGAGCTTTTTCATTCTTCTATGAAATGTTCACTACTTTCCAAGCCCGGAGTGTGGAAGTTGGCGGTGTTACACCCCCGTGCCTCGGAGAGCACGTTAAGCTGCCGGTCCTGGTTACTATCATCAACATCTGATAGTGATCCTAACTAATATTATAAATGCGAAAGTAACTCTGTCTGTCTGTCTTGCTTTCACTCTACAACTACTGAACCGATTTAAATGAAATTTGGTACACAGTAAGTCTAGAGCCTGAAAAAGGACATAGGCTACTTTTAATTGCGAAAAGAGGGTCGTAAGGGGTTAAAGGGGGGATGAAATGTTGTATGAAAGTATAGTCATTTTGAAAGCCTAAGACCTATTTCTTAGGCAGTTGATTAGATATTAATAAATATGGCATTCAAAGCTTAAAAAAATTAGGCTGCCGTAATAACTAATTCCACGCGGACGAAGTCGCGGGCAAACGCTAGTCGTTAATAAATGAGACATTATAAACCTAAGCCCGCCAACCCGCATTGGAGCATCGTGGCGGTTTACGCTTCATATCCCCTCTCCTATAAGGAGGGAGGCCTGGCCCTGTAATGGGCCATTAATAGGCTGATAATGATGATGATGAATATTAAGTTTAAATACTTAGAATTGCAGACAAAAGTCTTACACAGGTTGCGGTCCTTTTGAACTCTTGCTTGTTAACATGTTCCTGATCCGTTAAGAGTCTTAGCACTGCAACGTGAGTCGTGTAAAGCCAATTAGAGGTACTCATATGTATGAATATGATATTATAATCGCGTGCCTAACTTAACTTTTGCAAAGCTGAATCAGACCGTATTTCAGGCTTCAATTTCTACTTTTCTAGTGAATATACAATTAACAAGTTTATTGGCAGATTCATACTTTTAGTATATACCCGTAAGAAGTTTATTAACATTTTAATCTGGTAACGTAATGTTTTTTAACTGACGAAAAAAAACGGAGGAGGTTTTCATTTCGACACGTATATATATTTTTTTTTATTTATTTTTTATATGTATGACCACGCATAACTTTTTACAGAGTTATCCGATTTTGATAATTCTTTTTTTATTAGAAAGGGCATACTTCCAAAGTGGTCCCATTGTCATCATTTTAGGATCGGATGATAATATCCTGGGGAAATTGAAGGAACTCTTCAAATTTTGGAGGCACGCTTACAGCGATTTCGGTCTCGATATTGGTAGCTTTTTGGCTACTAGTGCCGTATAATATACTATGACAGTATAGTACGAGTACGTTACGTGGCGATGAATCACTAAAAAGTAAGAAATAAAAATTTTTAACAAAAAATAGAACCGACTCAAAACGCTCTAAGAAGTAAAAAATAACTGTGTCAATTAGTTGCTTTAATTTACTTAAGCATATCAAGGAGTCGGTGCCAGCCATGGTTTCTACTTTAAGGACGTTACCTAGAACCCACAAACTGCTTTACTACGTAAAATAAATGTTCCTTAAACTTGGCTGGCAACGACTTCATAGATATGCTTAAGTAGATTAAAGCAACTAATTGACACAGTTATTTTTTACTTTTTAGTGCGTTTTGAGTCGGTTCTATTTTTTGTTAAAAATTTTTAGTGTATTAAATGTTAGTAATACTTAGTATTTACTAGATCGGAAAGTATTTACTTAATTTATATTTTGCTAGATCCATGCGTTATTACAAATACTTCAAAAACATTGATTTTTTGTAATATTCAGTGTATTAGTTCGTAGAAGCTGAAAGAAACTAAAACGAATTCCAACATAATATACATAGGATTTTTTTTTCTCTTTCATATTTTAATTAATTTATTATTAACAGCAGTAGTATATAAAAGCAGCCAGTGCGTGTATGCCACAACTAGATATTGAATTTGAATTTTCTCATTTTCATAATCTATAATTTCATCTCTTCACGATTTATGATTTACTTTGTAAATTTTTGTCACCCCTATCTGAAACGCTGGGGGTTGGCGAGACAAAGGCTACAATTATCCGCAGAAGCGAACAATCCGAGATGGTTTTCGATGCGGGCAGCGTTGTGGCGATGCTCTTTAATGCGTTTTAAACTGTTAATTACCCATTCAGATTATTTCGACCAAATAATTGACTTCAACCCTGATTCCTTATAAAGTAACTGTTTAAATACACTGCCTCTCGTTATCGTTTTAAGTACATTTAAAGACGCTATGAGATCTATTTATAACATTTATTAGGTTAAGTTAGCTCAACTTTCATATTTTTCAATAAAAAAATTAAATCTTTTACAGCATATTGCAAAGATATCATTGTCATCTCAATGACCTGCTGATTGACATCCGCTGCTATGACCTCCTTCCTGTAAGGACTCTCACAAACACATCGCATGAACCATATACATTCAATAGAATCCTATAACCTAATTGATGTCACTTGTATAGTTGAGAAGCCAGTGATGGCCTCATTCGTTATTTTATAACAGCTGATAGTTTGTATGCCCGTTCTAGTTATATGTATAAGTTAGAACGGTGGGCAAATATGAATTCAGCATCACGGTATCTTTTGTTTTTTTATCATCTACAAGTTGGCCCTTGACTGCTATCACACCTGATGTTAAGTGATGATGCAATCTAAGATGGAAGCGGGCTAAATTGTTAGGAGTAGGATGAAATCCACACCCCTTTCGTTTATACTCGACATCGTACCGGAACGCTAAATCGCTTGGCGGTACGTATTTATCGGTAGGGTGGTAACTAGCCACGGCGAAAGCCTCCCACCAGCCAGACCAAGACAAATTAAGAAAAATCTCAATCTGCCCCGCCGGGAATCGAACCCAGGACTTCCGTCTTATAAATCCACCGCGCACACCACTGCGCCACGGAGGTCGTCATTCTAAATAATACTTGATGGTCCGGCCATCGCATGCTCTCACTCTTCTTGAAGGGATCAAAAGAATACTGCGCATCCCAGTGCAGGTTCATTATTCCAGCATTTGACACTTCTTCATAGCTTACCTTTTACATTCATGTATTTTGAGGTATGAATGCTCTTCAACTTTATTTTACACCGATCAAAACTACTCGAAATTCACGAGACTATTTGAGGACAATTGATTTTAATACACTCGTATACACGTTTATATCTCGTCGTTTGAGTTTTATCTCTTAGGAATTCTCCAGGCGTAGCGTCGAGAGGTATACACACAAATATATCTTCCGGTATCCTTATAAATCCACTTCAGTAGGATGTTTTTGAAGTATCAGCGTGTTTTCGTGCGAAATTGGAGAGAAACAATTACCTAGCTGTAGCCTTTGAGTGTATTAAATAAATAATGTCGGTGCCTCGGGCGGATTCGGGTAGTATTTCGTGGCTCTTACCAAGGTAAAGAATTGGCGTACCTACGTGCGAGCTTCGCAGTCTCACGATCGGGTATAATTCTGTTATGGAAAAGGTTATGTTATGCAAATCTTAAATATTTTGTTTTAAAGTACAATAGTGAGAACTATTTAATATGGTAATACAATATGTTTATAATCGCACGTGTAATATACACCTACTCATAGACCTAAATATAATCTTGAGAGAATTTAATATTTCTACATGACAATAATGTGGTCACGCTGTGGAAATAAGTAATAATTATCCTCCAAACCAAAATAGTTAAAAATATGGGTAATTCAATCATTTCAAAATAACAAACTGCAGTTTTCTGGTTCATACTAAAGTAAAACAATGGGATAACATTGTCGAAACAAACAACAAAAGCTTACTAAAAAGTTTCTATTTCTCAATTATAGAGCAAAGTATTTTTAAGTATTTCTTTATATATTACATTTAAAACATAAAAATACATAATGTAACATAAAATACACATGTACGTATTTTATTTGATAAAAATCTATCTTTTAGAAATATTTAATGGCTTTTATCGCAAACCAGTGGTAATGGCCATCGTTTATTTAGGCCACGATCTAACTCGCATTTCTTTGTCCTCTTTACCTTCCGCAATGAAATATTCAGCACATACCCACGATCGGCTGATATTATAGCACGAGAGCTGCTGGATTTTCGAGCTACGAAAATAAAACAGGTCTAGGTTATACCTGAATTGGTATATTAACTAGTAACAAATTGATATATACAATGATATTGTATTGTATAGCGAAACAAATCCGATTAATTAAGTTAAAAATAAATCGGGATCACTGGAACGGCTGTAACCCCTTCTAGACAACATAAAAGAGAAAAAAAAATCTCATTTGTATATAATCAAGATAACTATATAGAGTTGATATTACTAAAATTATTTAATGTTTTAATATGCTTAGAAATTTTTCCACTAGCTCTTCACCTATCAAGGCCCATGCTATTGATAAACTGAAATACGACGGTATGCGGAGGGCCCTACATTCTTGCGATCCATAGTTACCGGCCTATCTATTTTTTAAATAAGGCCCTTCTTTATGTCGAGAGGCCCAAGCGTGAATTATGCCTCCAGAGGATAATATCTACTATAAAATTGAGAATACATTGTGAAGGAAGTACCTTAATAGAGATCGACTTACGTACTTATTACATCGTATTCAAATTTTTATAGATTTAATTAATTTTGAAAATCCCTGTCAATCAGTAATTAATTTAGCAAGTAAGACATTTATGTCAGAAGTTTAATTATTATTATACATAAAATCTATTATTTACGGATCGGCTTATACGCTATTATTTAGCTTATTGTTAAATAAAATTATTATTATAAAAACAAAAAACCCGACTGCTTGAAGTTATGAACTGAATAGAGAGAAAAAAGGATCACTATGGTGCTGCAAACAGGGGCAAAATACTTTAACCTGCGGGGAAAGAAAGATCTACCAAAACTACGTTTGCCCCCGCCTGCAGCACCATAAAGTATTTAGTATTTTATACAGATATAGTGATCCTTGTTTTTCTCTATTCAGTTCATAACTTCAAGCAGTCGGGTTTTTTGTTTTTATAATAATAATTTTATTTGAGACTTTTTAGTTTTAGTTTATGCTATAGAAATGAGTACGGTACACTTAGTACACTTTTTGCCATTTTTTGTTAAAAAAGTAATGTGAACATGATATGATATTTATATTTTTGAAATGGTCTACGACCTTTCAATTGGTACCCATATTGCTAAGATAAGGGAAAAAAATACAAACATCCCCCCTTTTTTCCCCCATTTCCAGCCGCCATTATGAAAATGTATATAGCCTATGTCACTACCACAATTTTGACAAATTTAACGACACCTCACATGTCAAAATCCGTTCAGCCGTTTAGGCTGCAGCGCGTGCCGAAGAAATGGACATACATACATACATACATACGCTCGAAATCATAACCCTCCTTCTGACGCGTCGGTAAAAAACACATTTAAATCGGTTTATTTGACTAGCATATACCATGTATATGGCATTCGTCTTAAGAGAATCTGGAGAGGAAATACTAAATATCGCAATTGAAGATTACTACAGTAGGTAGCTACAAGTTACTACAGTTTCCGCCGAGTCTCACGATTGGCTCATTGTCGGTGGCATTTCGACTTTAAAAGCCTGTAAAATTCGGCTCTCGAGACCCAAAAAGTCTCCTAAAATCGTGTCCTCATGTAACCTTTGGCGAAAAGGAAAAATCTTACGTCTCAAGGACGTGACTATTCAGCCATACGTATTTTCATATGGCGACAAATTAGAAATACATACATACGGGTCGAATTGATAACCTCCTTTTTATGAAGTCAGTTAAAAAATACATAGAATTTTAGCTTTTTTAAGATTTAATTTGGGTGAAAATGTAATTTATTTGTTTTTAGAGTAAAATCCTCAATGGGCAGAATTCTATTCGTTAGATTGTTGTCGTATATCCTCTTATATGAATATTTGTGGTATGTTTTAACTCATAATAACCTTTTTTAATAGCAATCGATATTAATATCATACTAAAGTTCTACCTACATATACTGATAAGTAAACCTACCTAGACCTGCAGTCGGCCATTTTTCTATGTGGTAGGTAAATAAAATGAAATTACATTTTATAATTATTACACCATATCATCAAAAAAACACATAGAGCAAGAGCCCACGACAGCCAGACCTTCGTTATTTTATAAAAGTTGAAATTTTCTCTGTACATGTCTCCTATAAAGGTAAGAACGACCAGCGACTATAGAGTTTGGGTTGTGGTTACCTGGGCAGGTAATAGGTAGTAAAGGTGTATAAAATAGTACATAAAATTTCGAGCTTCGAGAATTGATGTGATGTGATGAGTTATGTTAGTGATTGGCTCAAAACTCAATCAGGTATACAATAATTATTATGACAAATTATGATACAAAAATTTTTAACTATTCATAACTGTATAAACTTGCTTATTTTTACCTACCTGTTACCTGCCCAAGTAACCACAACCCAAACTCTATAGTCGCTGGTCGTTCTTACCTGTATAGGAGGTATGTACAGAGAAAATTTCAACTTTTATAAAATAAGGAAGGTCTGGCCGTCGCAGGCTCTTGGGCCAACATGATAGTCATAAAAAGCTCTATGATGGCGATGATTATATGAAGTACTTAGTATGCATGCATATGTGTGATATTCCGTACAGTTTGTTACTTGTTAAATAGATTCTAATAAGGTGCTCAACAACTAATGAACGCGAGAAGCGCATTACCCAAACTTACTTGGTCGTGGAGTACAAAGCAAAACTTTGAACTTGTGAGTTAATCGCGCCTTAGTGGCGTGTTTATAAAATTAACCTCGTGAAAGCGACGGTGGCGTTCCAGGCTTTGTCTATAATACTTGAGAAATAATTTACGAAGACAACAAAATTTTTAAGCATTTAGAAAGTGTATCTTTAATAGATTTGAGCCCTTTCATAACAACAGTAGACACAGTGTCGCAACGACTCAATTGATTTTCATACATTTATAAGGATACATCGTGTCATCGGCTTCGAAAGGTAGGGTATTAAAGGTTTAGTAGATTTGAAGCGAAGCGACGCGTCAAGGTTATCATCAAATCATTAATTTATAAAATTGTGTTATACAAATATGGAGCGCTTGACTTTTTTTTAATTCAACATTTTATTTTAGTAAAGGGAAAATAGTGATAAATTACTGTAGGCAGAAAGAAGTATAGACACGACGTGACGCTTCGCCTCTACGCCAGATAAACCTAGAGTGTTAAAAGTGAACTATTTTTAACCGACGAAAAAAAAGGAGGTTCTCAATTCGACACGTATATATTTTTTTTCATGTATGACCACGCATAACTTTTTACAGAGTTGTCCGATTTTGATAATTTTTTTTATTAGAAAGGGCACACTTCCAAGGTGGGCCCATTGTCATCATGTTAGGATCTGATTATGATATCCTGGGAAAATTTAAGGAACTCTTCAAATTGTATAGGCACACTTGCAGCGATTTCGGTTTTAGTGTTAGTATTGGTAGCTTTTTGGCTACAAGTGCGGTATTATATACTATGACAGTATAGTACGAGTACGTTACGTATCGATAAATCACTAAAAAGTAAGAAATAAAAATTTTTAACAAAAAATAGAACCGACTCAAAACGCACTAAAAAGTAAAAAATAACTGTGTCATTTAGTTGCTTTAATTAACTTAAGCATATCTAGGAGTCGGTGTCAGCCAAGGTTTCTACTTTAAGGACGTTACCTAGAACCCACAAACTGCTTTACTACGTAAAATAAATGTTTCATAAACTTGGCTGGCACCGACTCCTTGATATGCGTAAGTAAATTAAAGTAACTAAATGACACAGTTATTTTTTTACTTTTTAGTGCGTTTTGAGCCATAACAACATAACATAATCACATTGATCGTTTCAGGGAACCGTATTCTACCATATTATACTATTAGAGAATGTGAAGCGAATATTTGTATATTTGTTTCTCCTTCACGCCACAACTATAGACCCGATTTGCCTTACATTTAAAATACAGATAGAATATACTCTGGATTAAAACATAGCCTACCTTTATCCCGATATTACTACTATTTGTACGGAAACGAGAGCTATCCTGGTAAAAAAACTATTGAACAAGGCATAGTAAATGATAATTTTAAGTATTGTATGCATGTTTGGCCAGCTAGTATAAAAACACATTTAGTTCACCGTAAATCATAATACAACCTTTACCGTAAGACATAAATACCTAAACAGCCTGAATTCACGTGAAGCTCGAGTCTTAAGATTAAATTTTCGGAGCATGTACCTGAAACAGAGGGAGGCATTAGCTATTCGCAAGATAATATTTTATATTTCATACTCACAGCGACTTAGGAATTTATTTTCATATGCCAAAAAGCTTTAGTGCAGGCTTAGAGTCATGTGGTTTTAGTAACCTACATTTTATAAAATAAAGTTCCCCTCCGCGTCTGTCTTTTTGTCTGTCATTTCGCGATAAACTCAAATACTCACGCGCAGATTTTCAAGCGATTTTCACCAATAGATAGTATGATCCCTGAGGAAGGTTTTAATATATAACTTGTTAAGGTTTTGTGTTAATTGGCCCAAATATGACAATAGTAGTGGGAAGAGTCCCGCATCTGGGATCTTTAATTAAAAACTCTGCCTATCCCTTTGAGGTACAACAAAACAATGTAGGAAGAATTAATTGTTACTGTTTCTTAGGAACAAAGTGGCATATAATTATGTGTGTTGTGAGGATATCTTGCTATACGCATTCTTTCTTTAATAATAATGATTAAAAGAATTGTATATACGCGATAAACATTAATATCCAGCAGTTCACGTCCAATAAGCTAGAAGTTAAAATAGTGGGCCTGTGCTTATAATTACCTCTTATACAGAAAAATAGGTTTTAACCTCGCAGAAATCTGTTAAAACATGCTGACGTCATGTTTGTAACCGTAACCGTATAACCTGCAATAAGTACTGCCATTTTTAATCGACGAAAAAAAACCGAGGAGGAGGTTCTCAATTCGACACGTATATTTTTTTTATGTATGACCACGTATAACTTTTTACAGACTTTGATAATTTTTTTTTATTAGAAAGGGCACACTTCCAATATGGCCCCATAGTGATCATGTTAGGATCTGATGATGATATCCTGGGGACTCTTCAAATTTTATAGGCACACTTGCAGCGATTTCGGTTTTTGTGTAAGTATTGGTAGCTTTGGGCTACTAGTCTCGAGTATGAGTACTATGAGAGTATAGTACGAGTAGGTTACGTGTCAATAAATCACCAAAAAGTAAGAAATAAAATTTTTGACAATAAAGAGAACCGAGTCAAAACGCACTAAAAAGTAAAAAATAACTGCATCATTTAGTTGTTTTAATTTACTTAAGCATATCTATGAGTCAGTGCCAGCTAAGGTTTCTACTTTAAGGACGTTACCTAGAACCCACAAACTGCTTTAATACGTTAAATAAATGTTCCTTAAACTTGGTTGGCACCGACTTCATAGATATGCTTAAGTAAATTAAAGCAACTAAATGACGCAGTTATTTTTTACTTTTTAGTGCGTTTTGAGTCGGTTCTATTTTTTGTTTTGGGCGGAGGAGGACCTCCACCATGTCTTGTGGGAGTGCAACGAATATAATGCTTTATTAGGGACAAGAACGAGATGACAAAGAACTTGTAGGGGAGATTGGGCCCAAATGACCGAGAGGTTGAAAAGGCCATGGGTGGTGGTGGGTTGTCCCTGTTCTATTTTTTGTTAAAAAAATTTTATTAACACCAAAGCATGTAAGATTATTCATATAACTATATTTTTGTACCGGTACATATTTAATGTAGGGTAGGGAAGTACACAATATCTTACAGGTTCACCCCTGGGCCTAGGATCCATTCAATACGGACTACTCACTTCAGTGCTTCTGAAAAGCGAATCAGAACTGAGCTACCCCACTGCGTCGAGGATTTAATATGGGTTACAAGCTCTTACGTACCTAATACAATATTACTAGATATATTATATATATTATATGTATTTAATTAAATATGAAAATGGTTACAATTACCTTTATGTCTAAGTATTTAACTATGTTTTGAAAATTTAAACTTTTGCATTCTTCAATATCTCTTTCTCTAAGGTTGCTAAATTCATCTTATCATACCATTCGGATTATAGATTTTGAATTTTAAGTAATTTCCTAAATTCACAGAATACGTGCATCTGGGAGACAGCGGTCAAAGTGTATTGATGATGTTGCCAAACTTTGGTTTGAAGCCAACACTCGATTGTAATGTAATGTCCTAAACCGGAAACTGTTATATGAAGTAATTAGGATAATAATTGCGAGAAGGTGCTGCGCCCGCGCTTTTAACAGTCAGTATAATACAGGCTTGAATCGACAACCGTGTTGTATTTCTACTCCATAAATTAAATAAATAAATAACAGGAACTTATGACATTTTGCAGGCAAAGCATTCCAAAATGCGTCGTAAAATCCCTCAAAATTCTACAATAACAGTTCTCAGTTAAAACTACATCCCCAACCATACAGGCTGTACTCATTAAATAAAGTGTCTCATTTCGCCCGGCTCCTGAATTTTAATAAGAACACTAGTAGATGTTAATTTAATTATTAAATAATAGAGCGACGCTCTAGTACGCTCTAATTGACTCCGTGGATGATTCAGGAAAGACATTCTCCTACACGCTTTAGAAATTTAATAAAATGTAAAGTTTTTTTGCCCAACGCTTTTCATAATTTTTTTTTGCACAACTTTGTTAAAATTCTCGTAATGCGATCTTTTCTGTTGCGCGAGGGTGCTTGGGTGTATCTTGATGATGCTTTATTTAATTATAGTAACACTATTAATTAGAAATACGTGAAATACGAAAGTGGTTTGTGAAAACGTTAAAAAAATTCAAAATATTTCAATAAGTACAAATACGGGAATAGCATTTTAAGTATTATTTACGTGAGTTTAAGAGGTGGTTGTGTTATTGTCATAATACCTGCACCGAAAACAGGCTTTTCGCTTAATTAGAAGAGAAAGGAGAATATTGGTAATTCTTTAAAATCCAAACAGTTTTTACGTTTATGTTCTTTTCATGAAAAGGAAATGATGTATTTTCTATAGCTTTTAAGTTTACTAGAACGTGATTAGAAAAACCTAAATAGGTTTTATAATCGTTTATTTATATTTACACACACACGTACACACAAAGTTAACAGCTGCATCTACAACGTAGACATTTTTTTAAATTAGTTTAGGTGTAAGGTACTTTACACTTAACTTAAAACTTAGTAGATAGATACAATACCTTACGTGTAAGATATCTAGGTAATAAATATTTTTAAAAGTATTCCTATTTTGTATATGCATAAATAACATCAGGTCTTTAACCCTAGATTAGGTTTTATAGCAACTTTTAGCGCATTTCTACACTCCAGTAGGGATCATACTACGGGATATTATTTTATATTTCATGCGCGGAGGAAATTTGAGTAATGCTTTCATATTCTAGTGCAACAGTCTCGTGAATTCTATGGAGTTGGTGCTTCAAGTCCTACCCTGGATAATGTTGCTTATTTTATGTATAATAGGTACTATTATTATAAATACTTTATAACTTTGTGAGTTTGTGTGTTGGTAATATCTACGATATTACTGAATATTAATTATAAGCTATAGCATACATAATAACAAAAATTTCTTCGACTTCAAAATGCATTACAAACTAAAAAATAATTGTGTTATTTAGTAACTATACTCGTAATTTACTAAAACATACTTAATATATGTGGAGTCAGTGCCATTAAAAATTAAAACTTTTTTTAACATTTTTTCGGAATAATATGAACAATCATTTTTTTACTTACTTTCGTGCCATCCTTTATTAGAAACCCTTGATTATTAAATTATTTTACGTAAGGAATAGAACCTCGAATTTCAGAGTTCGATCTCATTATCTGTAAAACAAGTTGTACAATAAGACAGTCTTTTACGTTAATTGACAAGTCTCAAGACATCGGCACTGCGATCGTAAAGTGAAACAATTATAGAAGTTCATTTAAAGTATACTTTATCGTTCATTTAGCCCGGGGCAGAGGTTTACGGCTCAAAACGCGGGCTTTAATGCGTGCCCCGACATTAAATACGATGTTAAAAGAGAATGAATTGTCATTTGTCAAGACTTTTGTATTGTGCGACTTTTATTCGACAATCTTTGCGTGCATTAATAGTGTGCTAGTGTGCACCATTATTAACAGAGATCGATTATTTGGTCGATGTTATTAGCCTAGTTACAGCCTACCACATGGTACAGGCTTCTCTCCTTATAAACGAAGGGATATGGAGTTTCAACCCACTATACTGTACCAATGCATGTTGACGGGCTTATTCTTGAACACATTAACGATTACTATCAGATATTGATAATAATGACCATAGGGGTAGGAGTACACCTCCAATTCCAGTTTGAATATTTCCAAAAGATTATTCCACACTCTTAATATACAATCCTCGGTTTAATAATAACCATTGTCCAAAAATGTAGGTCTTTTCCTACATTTTTTCACTCTTTCATATAAATTCTTTTTTTGTTAATCTTCTTCGTCTTCGACACAAGCCTAACATTTCTTATTTTGTCACTATATCTTCTTTACACCACACTACTCTCTTATTAAACATTGTTAACTTGTCACTCAGTGTTATTCTGACATACTCCAACGCTTTCTTAATTACTTTTCAGATATGCATAATGACCAGTACGAGGTTTAAGACCCCAACTCCCGATGAAATTAGAATTTTACAAAAATTTATAAAGGATAAACTCCTAATTATTCCAAAATAAAATTTAAAAATGATAAAGAGTGTAACATTAAAAGGGAATAGTTTACAGTACTTTTTCACCTTTTTTTTTAACAGAAGTTGACTCCGATGTCCACCATGTAAAAATGATTATTGTAAAACATTTATATAATAATCGTATCTTGTTAGTAAATTTACATTTTGTGTTCTACACACTCGTGGGTTAAATCTTGGCATACGTCTTTGTCGGTAGGAGGAAAGCGAAACTCCTAACTAGTCCAAATCAAATTAGAAAACTCAAGCCTCGGGATCAAACCCAGGGGCTAACCACTAAAACCACTGCGCATACCACTGCGCTACGGAGGTCGTTAAAACATTTTTATTTTCAAACGTTTTCGTTCACATCGCCATTTTCCATAATGTATTATTTGACTAACGTAAGTTACCTTCAGATGTCCGAAAAGAAAAAAAAACAGACTGCGTTACGATGTCGCGTCAGATATCGTATCGCAGTCTTGTCGTGATATTTAAAGACATTCGAAGAGTACGGTACGGCTAATGGTTACGACTGACTAATAACGATATAAAACGGCTTTTATTCCACATCTAACACTAATTTTACTGGAAAACTTAATTACTTAATAATAACATAAAGGAAACTGCCTTGTTGTACCAGTGGTTAGTTTATGTAGTTCAGCTTTTGAGTCCTAGGAAATATTGAGGTTTTCTTTATTTAGCAGCCCTGGGTTGGGAAATTGAATAATTGAACAGGAAAGGAAATGGAAAGGCGCGGACTTTAACTAGCCACGACCTAGACGAAAAGGTAAGCCTAATTGGCACACGGAGAAGATGTGCCGTAACAAAAAAGAACAATGCAAGCGAAAATATCATTATCGCTATGTTTGTGCGCGGAAGTGAACTATAGTTTACGATTTCACCGCTGTTAGGCGACGGTTTGTCGTTTTCTTTACAAGAAATATCTCTTCAGACGCATCTTGGGCCAACTCACTCAATTGAGAAGTATAAAAAAAAGTAAAATAAATTCAAGTTGGGAATCAAATCCAGAACCTATATTTTAAACACCAAAACTAGGTAGTTGTGTCAGAGTGCTCGGTTTATATTATACATTTTCTTACAAAACACAACACGGACGTAGGTAAATTGTACCGTTTTAAAATTTAAACTTGAGAAGCTAATGGTTCGTAAGGTTAAAACGGGAGTGCAAACGTGCAAGCGACTTGAGCGAGTTGCATACCGCATTTGTTTCAACTAGAGTACGAGAGCGTTGTTGTAAAATTCATGAACTCGGAAAATGTAGGTGCTAAGAATGTTGTGACACCTGTATTCAAATGTTGCCAGTACTTGATAATCATTTTAAAGTATTCGAAATACAATTGCGAGATGTTTTGAAATACTTAACAAGATAAAGTTTGAAAATTTGAAAATCCATTTTGTATCAGAAATCCTTTGGATTGTGAAATAAAAACGTCGATAGTTTACCAGAATTGCATATTAAGTAGCTATAAGCCGTCTCGATTGTGTTAAGTTTTAAACCAAAAATAAATAAAAATAATCGATCCTATCTTATATACAGAGAAACACACAGATATACAAACATACACGGTAAAGTTTTAATAGGCATTGGCTGTTATGTTTCTTGCTACTGAATTTAAAAGGCTTTAGAAATAGTGTATAGGGCATCATTGTACTTGGCAAACACATCCAATTCTCGACCTCAACATGTTTTCTATTTATCATTGCCAGCCTATTTTATCATACAATTATCGTTATTTTTATAATATTTCAGCTGCACGCACGAAAAAAATATTTATCGTTTTAGGCGTTATTTAAGTGCAAGAGAGCGCGGAACGAGTGACAAAGAAGCACAATCGGTTTGTTCGGCATCTTCGACATGCGTCTATTAAATATAATTATTAAATATATTAATTTTAAATAAAAAATTTATATTTTTATAAATTAATAAATTTATAAAATCAAAATCAATTATTTTATTAATTTAAATTAATATTTATAAAAATATACCTAAATTAAAAATTTTAATACATTAAATGCTACCATTCACTTTACGCAACCAATTTTTTTTAATATTTCAAAATATTTTCGTTTTATATTTCTCAAAAACCCAAAGATAAATATGCATACATTTGTGTTTCAAAGCATAATCAGAAAATGTTGACTCTATGTCAGATTGCAAAGAAAAAAATAATCTAAATTTTCTTTTAGACACTCCCAAAATGCATCAAATATCGTATAAAGTAAAGTATCCACAAATTCAATTGTAATATTTTTTATTATTTTATATTGTCTACTAGAACGTGTAAATAACTTTTAAAATACAGTAAAATGTAATACACAGAACATTTGCTTGTAAAACGTACACCGTCGAGCAATGCAAGTGTTAGTATATTTATTAGGGCCCGACTACATTAAGTCGTATGAAACTGTTTCTCTTTATTCCCTCAATTCGAGTTTACTTTGTTATTTGCGAGAGAGTAACGTCGCGAGAATAAAATGAAATTGCATTCATGACAAGTACAGCTGTAAATAAAGATGATTTCTGAAATGTGGCATTCTTAAAAGTTAGTAAATGCCTACTACATGTCTTCTATATCCTTTTCCTTATAACAGCCGTCAGAAGAGCAGAGGATCGGACTGACTGGAAGAAGATTATGAACACCGTAACAAGGACACTGTAGTGTGGACACGACCTTCAGTAATAAAGAAAATGACGAAGAAGAAGAAGCAGAAGATTGATGTTATGTCTTTACGCAGAGACTCCGTAATAAGCTCTTATTCGGCACCCGGTTCGTCCTTAGGTCCGTCCGTCCAAAACCATATACTTTATAACCTTATTTATAATTATATAGCAATTAAATTTATTTGATAAAATATAAGACTGACTTAAGATATTGGATTTACTAACACGTTGGACTATTCAAGTCATACCATATTGATACAACGCTAAACTTTCTCCTCTTAAGCTGGCCGGTACTCGAGATCGTCCATTACCGATTACTTAAATACCGCTCATAACAATAAGTCAAATGGGTCTCAGTGCGATTGTAGAGATGACTGATCGGATGTGTCACGTGGGAACGTCACAGCTACGATCGCTATCGGGCCACAATGGACGATTACCAGCGATAGCGGAATGATCCTATCTAACGAACGTGTTCTAAGATACAAGAAACAGCGATTATTTATCCGGTTTTAAGCGGTTTAACACCGCTCAACAAGAAGCGAAGTATGTGTAAGTGCGATTGTAGACATGACTGCTAAAATAATATCAATTTAAGTCATGAGAAACAGTTGTAAATAAGAACATTCAACATTACAGCGACAAATTAAAATTTTGATCATTTACTTTTACAATTTAGTTCTAAAAACATTGTATTGAATTTTCCTTAACCCTAGAAAGATAACGTGCGCCCCAAAGGCGCCCGCGAAACAGATATATCGCTGTATCTTTTCATCCAACGCGTGTACACGCTTGTGCTTTCAAGCCAACTCAGCCGTCGGTCAATACTACCGAGGAACGACCGCTGCTGTTCGGTAAGTACCTTAGTTTCGTTTCTATGACAACGCGTTGCGCTCGGGAGGCGCATGTTTATCTTCTGTGTAACTTTTATGGTTTTCTGTGTGATTTAGTTTTTGTTAATTTTTCTTTATTTACACATAAATAAAATATGTGTACAATCAGGTTATTGTTATTAATTCGTTTTATTGTTTTTAGAAACACCTTTACTGTCCAAAACTTTGGTCAAAAGAGAAATAAATTCCTTTATGACCTAACATCTATGTTCTGTTTTGATGGACCTTTGACTCTACTATTATATAAGCCGGAGCCGTCGAAGATGGTGTATATGTTGTCCTCATGCAATTAAGGCGCTGTTATGTCAAAATCTTACAACTGGTAAACCTGAAATCATTACGTTCTTCAAGACAAAAACATAAGGCGGCGTTGACACCTTTGACTATATGACTGTGTTCATTGATGTCTTGTTCTAGAAAGACTAACAGATGGCCAACTAATACATAATTCACACATACAATGTTTTGTCAAAGCAAGAAAACCAACTAAACCTTAGAAAATATATGAAATAACTAAGAACTGAACTGTCTATACCAGGGATGGCATCGAAATTGGAAATCCTCACTTTGTCAAGGCTTTGAGAGAAAATTTTGTGAATATCCTGTCACAAAAAAACAAAGAAGCTTCTCAAGAAGCTGAAGAGGAACCTCCTGCTAAATTTCGCCGTTACTGTAGCCTATGTACAACCAAAAAGAAAAGAATATCTAAGATTACATGTACAAAATGCAAAAAAACTGTGTGTGGTGAACATAAAAAAGATGTTTGCACCTACTGTCTATAATTAATTTTTTTTTCATTATTGTTTGTAATTTGAGATTGAATATATAGTTAATTATTAGTTTGTAAGAAAAAAAACCACAAATGTTACTTATTTTTGTAAAAATTGTACTTTAGTATAAACACTTCTAATTTTTGTTACTTTTTCTTAAGCATTTATAAAACACTGTACAATTTTCTTAATACTAAAAATAATAATAAAAATTTGTGTTTTATTAACTTCTTATTAATCTAAGAACTCATTGAAATTATAATGAAAAGAATTCACTTTCAGTTTGTAAATAAATAGTCCATATTACTTTGCGGCGCCTCTGAGGCGTATGTTTATCTTTTCAGTACAAAAAAATAACGTTATCTCTTTAGGGTTAAAGGTTAGTAGCACAATTAAAAATTATTTCACGGTAAATAAAGGTACAGTTTTTATCTTTTACTAAAGTAGGCTGCTAGGAACAGGAACAATGGTAGTAAAAAACCCGAAAACTTTTCGGATTTTAAATAACCGCACAATAACTAAAAAAAACACTGTTCAATTATTGACGCAAAATGTTGGACACCAAATAGTTTTATCAGTTTTGTCTACCATCGGTTTATGGTAACATTCAAAACCTCATTAGTTACACACGGCTCAGGGTCAACCATGGGAACTTGCGATCTATGATCAACGGGAAATCTACATTGCAACTTGCATATACATTTTTATAGCAAATAACCGATTCGGAGATACTTGAAGCACTTGTGATATCATTTTTTTCAAGTGACCATTATTGAAAAAAAATTATATATATAATAAACACATCTTATGTTAATAGAACAAAATCATAAAATGTTTCACGTCCGTAAAGCACAAAGCTTATCAATTGAACCACACAAAATTGCACAAACGCTTGACTTACCGGTCTTTACCGACAATACTTTAGCTCAGAGCTAAAAATCCTTCATTGTTCTCCAAGTTCTGACAAATTACTCACTGGAATAATACGTGATGCTCCGAGATAGCGCATCGGGGCTGACCCTAGCCGATATTATAAATTACTCCTGAGAACATGTCTTATAAACTAACTGCAACAGTAATACGACCAAGACTGTTTTATTGTGAATTCTCAAGATACTTATATTTATAAGTTATTTTATCTGATCTGTAAGGATGTGTGGACAATATTCGCATTAACAGGATAAAATGGAATATAAGACTGTATTACTTGTGGTTTGGTATCAAAGATCTTAGGTGACATTGCAATTAAAATTTATATTATTGTCTATATATTCCGGGACGCCCATTGGGCTTTGGTTGTAGTTGTAAACGTTTGACAGGTGCGACAGAGACGTGCTGCGCCGATGATGTTCCTTACACATAATACTGTCAAATTACTTTAGTTCGGCTTAAGACGTTTTTTTTTATTGGGCTAACGCTTAGAGACATTTTATGATAGCTTGTTATTTAAACCATATATTTATATGAATAATCATCAATGGCCAGATCTTATCAGGTCGCATCACTTCGACCACCTTTATCGTATTTTTATTTTTTATTTTTGTTTTATTTAACCTTTTTTTTTGACTTATACCAATTTGCTTCTTCAAATAATTAAACAAACAACCAGTGTTTTTTACGAGTAATAGATCGATTCTTGATTCGACTGCTAAGTGCTATTATCAAGCAAAAGATTCAAAAAATAAAATAATAATATGTATAAATATTACGTAAGCACCTTTTTACCAATACGATTATTTAAATCGGAACCACACCAGCCTCGGCTTTATATAAACAGTGCAATAATTACACAACACTAATTGCGGACATTATTCACGCGGTTTTGACATTAAAGCAACGGTAATAAGGACTAATTTGACGTAATGTATGACTCAATTGACCCCCACCACAAATGGTGAGGCCGCTATTAACAATCCGGCAAGTTTTTGCGACGACAGCTGTTTTCGTGTTTCAGTCGAAAAGCAACACGAATGAGATATGTCATACGCAATGTTTATAGATATTCTATTTTAGGAAGACGGTTTGTCGTTAGATGTACATAATATACTAGAATGTAGGTGTAGTAGGTTTAAATTAAGGTGTAAGTGAAACTGGAGGAATTTCAGTTGAGAAAAAATATGTTTAAAAATTATCATCTGACTGTATGATTGCTAAGCATATTTGATCATACATTGACCTTTGTATCACTTCGTATATAAACGTAGTGTAGAGATTGATGAAGACGACTTCGAAATAGTCTGTCGAGATATAAAAACATCGTTACAGAATATCGCTGCTGATGTTTGAAGTGTACCAGAAAAGATCAGTATGCAAAAGTTTAAGATTAGTGTGATGAGTTGAGGTTGAGGATGTTATCGGCGAGACATTGTATCTTTGTTTAACATAACAAGACCTATGTATATCGTACTATAATGTTTCAAGCAAATAAATGATTCTGATTCTGATTCTGATTCTGATTCTGAGGTGTATAATATTGAGGAGGCTATTGTTCCGAACCAAAAACAAAGATATTCATACAATAGAAATACTACTAAAAGCATTAAGTAATAATGTTAGATTAATTGTTCTCGGGATTTTTATTTTATATTAATTAAAAATGTAACATTTACATACCTGTTCAGGGTGACATTGAAACAATTTTTGTAACTAATTAAGACCTATAATATATTTTTAAATGTGTCGAGTAAATAAATGATTTGATTTGAGTTTAGCAATAGATTCGAGATCAAGCTCTACACCTATGTCTATATCCTTTCTTGCGCGCGTTACTCTATGGTTTTAACGCAATAAATCCACAAATTGGCTTCGGGATCCCGTTTTTTGTAACGATATTTCACGACGCACGTTTCGTTTATGACAAAATTTGATTAATACGTCTGATCCTCGCTCGTAAACAAGTTAGGTGTTTTTGTCACTTCGTTTGTTTATTACCTATGAGGACGCGAATATGAGCCGGCGGTAGATTCACTACGAACTTAAGGATACATCGGTATATGGACAATTACTAAGTAAGTGTTGAAATCTACTTATATTAAATCTTGAATTTGTACATAATAGTATAAGTAAAATACCATGGAGTTTATTTAATAAATATTATAGGACAATTACACACATAGCTATATAGCCCCAAAGTAAGCGTGCTCGTAAGTAGCTTGTGTTATGGGTGCTATGATAAGTTTTTTTTTTTATTATTTACTATCATCATACAAATCAACTTATTAGTAAACATTATAATACGCTAAAAACCACTAGGGTTTGCAAGGCGTGCTATCCATCTTATATATTAAAATTAGCTTAAGCCTACAGGAACTGATGATAAATATTATACATAAATACTAATAATATATAGATAAACACCCAGACACTGGTAAACATCCATGCTCATCACACAAATATTTTGCAGACGTGGGAATCGAACCCACAGCCTAGAACGCAGAAGCAGGGTCACTACCCACTGCGCCACTTGGCCGTCAAATTGGCTTATTGAAGTATTAGGGATCTTGTGTTCTCGATCACAGACTCAATAGACTAGAAATTTAGCATAGGTACTTAGGTTTAGGTAATGTTAGTTAGGATATCTCAATACTTTCACTAGTATGGGATCTGCGCATATGGCATCTAGTGTTTTGTACTGTTGTTGATACGATGCTACAAATAAGTCTATGCAGTATGCAGCGAAAGTTTTAAATAGGTTATAGTCCTGGGTCGGTCGATAATGAATTTACTTTCTTTCTACGACTACTAATAATACTCTACTTATACATAAATCACCATTCCTTGTAAAAACCTCAACACAACAAGAGGTCAGGGGTTCGATCCCTGCCCATTGAACTACTTGATACCAAACTAACTCTAAACTCAGACTAATTGTAGAAACAGGAGGAGGTGAATTCATAACATTATGATTCAAAGACACACAGTTTAACCACTGAATCAACGAGGCCGATATAAATATAAAATCAATATTAGGTATATGTTACTTAAATATACAAAACTAGAACTAGGTACATAGGAACTAGCAGCGTTGATTAATTCCAAGCGCATCGTAGCTAATCAGCAAAAAGCGATAATTTACCGACCGCGCCGCTGCAGTGACTAGAGACCAACCACTAGGGTGCTAGGAATAAAATACTGACAGAATTCAGGCGGCTTATGCTGATTTCAAATTATTCAGTCTTTATTTATTTATTGACAACAGTACGCCTTCATTAACGTGGGATTCCTGAATCCCTACATCTTTAATGACCTATAAACCTAAAAGCTTTTTGCACCTAAAAATTATCTGTTGTTGACCAACGTTTTTTGTTCTAATGTTAAAATGTACAGCAAGAAATTAGGTTAAACATAAGCATATCTATACTAATATTATAAAACTGGAAAGTTTGTTTGTTTGTTTATTTGAACGCGCTAATCTCAGGAACTACTGATTCGAATTGAAAAATTCTTTTTGTGTTGAATAGACCATTTATCGAGGGAGGCATTAGGCTATGTAGCATCACGGTGCAACTATTAGGAGCGAACAAATAATGGAAAATGTGAAAAAAACAGGAAAAATTATTCATCCTTGAGGGCTTCCGTTGGGTGCGCTGCGAAAACGGTTCAAGGTACCAAAAATATATGTATGAAAGAATTATTCCTCTTGAAATGACCTAAAAAAATATCCACAACAGTATACGTCTATCTTTTAAGATTAACTGACTAGAACCGTTTTTATGGTAATCAAATTTGGTCGAATGTATTATAATATCGTACAATGTTTAACAAAATTGTAGATCTTTAGTACACGGGACGGGACGAAGGATATTGGTTGACGGGAAACTATAAAAAAAATATATTGAGAAGGGGAGCGGGAATGAGCACACTTTATATGAAAGTCTGTCTTTAAAATTAAAAGTCTTTCTAAGAGGTTTCCACGCGGATGAAGTCGCGGGCGACTGCTAGTAATAATAACATTGGCGGTACAATTAGATGGCCTATCTAACTTTAAAGAAAAAGATCTTTTTTTTTTTATCGACTACAAGTTGGCCCTTGACTGCTATCACACCTGATGTTAAGTGATGATGCATTCTATGTTGGAAGCGGGCTTACTTGTTAGGAGTGGGACGAAAATCCATACCCCTTTCGGTTTCTACACGACATCGTACCGGAACGCTAAATCGCTTGGCGATACGTCTTTGTCGGAGGGGTGGTAACTAGCCACGGCGAAAGCCTCCCACCAGCCAGACCAAGACAAATTAAGAAAAATCTCAATCTGCCCCGCCGGGAATTGAACCCAGGACCTCCGTCTTATAAATCCACCGCGCATACCACTGCGCCACGGAGGTCGTCAGATCGCATATAATAAAGCTACTCTTCAAGGAATATGAAAAGAACGTTACAATAAAGTGCTTTCCCGTGCTCTTCAAGCCTAGTTGTTAAGGTTGATGTGTTAAAATTACAGGCCAATAAGTACATGATACAAGGTTACTGGTTAGCAAAAAACGATATTAAACAATGAAGGATATTATAAATAACTAAATATGTACCTAGATTTGTATTAGGAATTAGATTATACAACTAAATAACAGAGAATAATAACTTGTTTAATTTACGGCAAATTCCAAAAGTAAAGAAAATATAATCATCATCATACCAGCCTTGATTAAAGACGCACAAGGCTTCCCTCCTTCCAGAAGAGGGTAAAGAAAAAATACTTTGATACTGTAGCAAAAAATCGGGTCTTGGTAACTAATATGTGTATGATGAAAATCAAGTTTTATATCTTACGTTCTGGGTCACAGCGAGACCCAAGTTAATTAAATTTTCCAAAGTTATGTACTCGGGGAAAATAAATCTAGCGGCTAGCTTCACCTGACTTTTTTTTAATAAAACTTTCCAAAGAAGCTCAAAAGTCGTCCGTACCCTAAAGATGTGTTCACACACAGCAGAGAAACACGTGAAATATAAATATTACTTTCAACTTCTATAACATAACATTTTGATTAAAAATTGCTAACCTACTTATTTTCGGTACTGTATATTGAAAAGAAATAGGCGTTTCTTTGAAAAGTTGATTATGAACAATAAATAATAATTGTTTCATTTATTATAAAAACAAAAAACCCGACTGCTTAGAAGTTATGAACTGAAAAGAGAAAAACAAGGATCACTATATCTGTATAAAACTCTAAATACTTTATGGTGCTGCAAACAGGGACAAAATACTTTAACCTGCGGGGAAAGAAAGATCTACCAAAACTACGTTTGTCCCCGTCTTTTAGGCTGTAGCGCGTGCCGAAGAAATGGACATACATACATACATACGCTCGAAAAACATAACCCTCCTTCTGACGCAGTCGGGTAAAAAGTGACTTACAAATTGAACTTTCAGATAGACGGAACAGGATTTAAATTGGGTTTTAGCCGAGTAAAGTGCCGCTTAAATTCCTCGGATATACGTGGACAATAACAAAAGACTTAAACCTATTTACTTTTTCTTCTTACTTATAGTGATTTTCTACAAATAAACACCAGCTTGTATGTATAACCTGCAATTTAACTACGTGTTTACGTGTGTGTGTAAATATATATTATTACTAGCTGTACCCGGTAAACTTTGTTTTGCCATGTATATTATTTTTAGAAAACATTTTTTAACATAGGGGTTGATCGTGTAGGGATGAAAATTTAGGGTTGTATTTTTTAATGCCACATTATAAAATTAAAATATAATGTTAGGGGTGGACAACCCTTATCACTTAGGGGTATGAAAAATAGATAGTAGCCGATACTTAGACCTGCTGAATACGCATACAAAATTTGCTATAAATCGGTAAAGCCGTTTCGGAGGAGTACGGTAACTAGCATTGTGACAGGGAAATTTTATATATTAGATACTAAATAAAAACGCTTCACAGGCTCAAAAGATCTTAATTTATAGAACCTGAATTTGAATTAAGCAGAGTGCAATGTTATAGCTAAAAAATTTATGCATGGGTGCCCAAAACAAACCTGCCACATGTTATTACTTTAGTTAGTGTAGAAAAACCTTTAGCTAAGGGTCCGCTCACACGCACGATAAAGTTGGAACGCAGTGAAAAACGCCGGATTTCCTTCAGCCGGGCCGCATAATAAAACTTGCGAACTATAAGGAAACTTGCCAATAAATCAGAAAAAGGTCGATTATGTTTCTTCGGGTCTTTCTAAACGTAAGATTTTTTACCCAACATAACTTTGTCATAACCAGACATTACATACACTTACTGCCCCGTTGGCCCAGTGGTTAGCTTATGTCACTTCGGTTCTGGGTATGTCTCGCGTAAGGTTATAAAATATTAAGTCTATCTTTCTTCCACGAAATTCTCAGTAGACATGGGAAGTTTTTGGTTTTATAGTCCCCTGTTTTGAAGAGCACGTTAAGCCGACAATCGCGAGCTTTTTCACCCTAACCGCTGGTAGATTCACTATAAATAGTCTAACATGACGTTTCAGAAATGATTTTCAATAAAACTTTTTTTAAATAATCGTACTATGATTTTGATTTTTGATTAAGCCCTGCAAACCCACACTAAAGCTTATGGTATAACATGACCTTCCGGAAGTGCTTGTATACTAAGATCACTTAAAATAAACGAACATAAGTTTTGAGTTTGAAATCTCGCAAAGATGGAAAAAGTCACAGTAAAGGATTGTCGTACGTTAAGTCGACGAAAGTTAAAGGTCTTTAGCATTAGAAGCAGTCCTTAAAAGAAGAATCCAAATTCTAAAGTAAAATTGGTTATGTAAATGATGCAAGTCTTTCGTAGCCGTGGTCAGCTACGGTTTTACTAAAATTAACCACTCCAACTAAAATATTACATAGTAACTTTGCTCTCTCGAACACAAGTTGGTACGAAAACTTCACCATTCGAATCGTGGAGTCAATTTTAAAACGAAAGCCAACGTTTGTGTGTCAGGAGGATTGAAGTCCCGAAGTACAACTCTGTCGTTGCCAATAAAACTTGCTTCTGTGATCCTGAACACGGTATGCATACATTACGCGATGTAGTTCTTAAAGCTTTTAACGAAATGATTAGAATGCAGCGGTGTATAACGCAATGTGATTTTGTTCAATATTCTTTATAATGTTTTTTAACTAATACAAGAAGTTTTGGGGTATTTTTAGTGTGATCCATGACATTGATGACGAAAATGGTGTAGTCAATTATAATTAATAGGTACTTTACTAATTATTTTTTTCGGTGCGGGTTAAATCGGGTAAAATTTTGTAACATTTTCTGATTCAATCAATTATAAAAGGCAACCGTTACTAACCAACTTACATATACGCATATGTCAAACCACTGAATGATGTAGGCGTCCTATAAGAAAGGATTTTCTTAATTCACACCCTAAAGCGGTAAAACAGATGTTTTAAGTATGTATTACCAAAGTACCTAGATTGTAAGATTGTCGATTCACTAAAAAATAAATTTTCAAAAAAATTTTTAATTTAAAATAGAACCAACTCAAAACGCACTAAAAAGTAAAAAATAACTGTGTCATTTAGTTGTTTTAAATTACTTAAGCATATCTAGAAGTCGGTGCCAGCCAAGGTTTCTACTTTAAGGACGTTACCTAGAACCCACAAAATGCTTTACTACGTAAAATAAAGGTTCCTTAAACTTGGCTGTCACCTACTTCATTTTGAGTCGGTTCTATTTTTATTTAAAAAAATTTTATTTCTTACTTTTTAGTGATTTATCGCCACGTATCGTACTCGTACTATACTGTCATAGTATATTATATGCCACTAGTAGCCAAAAAGCTACCGATACCGAGACAAAAACCGAAATCGCTGTAAGCGTGCCTCCAAAATTTGAAGAGTTCCTTCAATTTCCCCAGGATATCCTCATCAGATCCTAACATGATGACAATGAGACCACCTTGGAAGTATGTCCTTTCTAATAAAAAAAGAATTATCAAAATCGGACAACTCTGTAAAAAGTTATGCGTGGTCATACATAAAAAAAAAATATATACGTGTCGAATTGAGAACCTCCTCCGTTTTTTTTCGTCGGTTTAAAATTCGTTTAAGGGCCGATTTAGTAGTTTGTTTATTTAGGTACTAAATTTAACATTCATTTATTCACTCAAAGTAAGCTCCGAGCAAAAGTTAATATACATTGCATTCTTTACAATGATTGTAAGAGTTTTTGTTGTTATTAAAATAAACGCACACACACACATCGCAAGACCTCTTTGTCACAACCACTTAATTAATTTATATTATCTCTGGAATATCCTCAGGTATTTTACAATTACTCTACCATCTCTGATCCTCGACATTGCAGTATGGTAATTAGTTCTACTACGTAAGTAGGTATTTACGCAAGGGAATTCGTTCAGTGAGCAAAATTTGGTAAAAATAAAAAACGGTTAACGGAAAATGTGTAAAGAAAATGAAACACGAGTTGCACTAAAAAATATAGCGGCATAATGAAAATGCATTATGAAAATAATTTTATTATAAAAGTATGGGTGTTATAGCAAAGAGCACTACACTAATATTACTAGATCTCATTAAGATGATGGTGAAAAATTACTGTAGTTCCTGATATATTGCATTTCTATTATAGTTTATTTTCTATATATAGTTTATTTTGACGACCTCCGTGGCGCAGTTGTATGTGCGGTGGATTTATAAGACGGAGGTTCTGGGTTCGATTCTCGGCGGGGCAGATTAAGATTTTTCTTAATTTGTCTTGGTCTGGCTAGTGGGCGGCTTTCACCGTAGCTAGCTACCATCCTACCGACAAAGACATACCGTCAAGCGATTTAGCGTTCCGGTACGATGTCGTGTAGAAACCGAAAGGGGTGTGAATTTTCGTCCCACTCCTAACAAGTTAGCTCGCTTCCATCTTAGACTGCACCATCACTTAACATCAGGCGGGATAGCAGTCAAGGGCCAAGCCAAAGACAAGTCGAAAAAAAAATAATTCTAGTTTGCGTGATAGACATAAAAATGAGGAGATCCGTAAATGAATAGACATAGCTAAAATAATCTGTAAGTTGAAGTGGCATAAGACTGGACTCATAGTTTTATGTACCGATGTTTGTTAGATTCTCAAGGTATTGACGGCTATGTCAACGTAAAATTATAAATACTTTATAGTGGTGCAGACGGGGACAAACAATACTTTACTTACAGCAGGCAAAGAAAGGTCTACGAAAACTACACTTATATTGTTATAAGTTTTAACAAAAGATCTATACCGAGCTTTGCACGTCCATGATGGTGGAATACACTCCTGTTTATTCGAGTACAAAACGCTATAGGTATTTTACCAAACATATTTTAAACATTAAAGACTTGCCGGTATATTGAGTTTGAACTTTTATTAAAGCACAGAGATGTCGGCATATAGACATACTTAGTTACTTTACGGTACGTGTGGCTCCTTCAAAGGTACTCACCATAATGAAAGTGCGGTGGTAAATTAAAAATATTTGCAAATTGAAACCGCGCGCCACCGACATTGTTTTCGGTGTATGCGGGTAGAAAGGAATTTATTATACTTTGACGGTGTACCGGGTACGTGGACGTATAATTAATATGTTATTTATTTTAATTTGTATTTTGGAGTACGTCTGATGACCGTTGTTTTATATGTTTTACTTGTAACTGGTTTAAAAAGGAAGTTTTGAAAAATTTTTTACTTTAAGCTTTTAATTATTCAGTCTGGAGGTTCCTCTGAGTAATTGAAATATTTATGTACCTTAATACTAACTTTTGCGTATTACTTCTTATTTTCAGAATAATACAAACCAAATTCAAATTATATTGAAACCTTTCAGAAGAATATACAATCAAATATCGAAAATAATTAAATAAGATTTATTAGTATATAGTATTTTTGAAATTCTAATGAAAAAAAAAACAAAAGCTGACTAATCCTTTGCAGTCGACGAGTCGAATACAAGAGTTGACCGTATTCCTTTAAAGCCTTCCATTCAAGTTAGGTAACAACAAGAAATTTACAATTAAATGCATTGCGCGAAACTTCTGATAATTCCACTTTGGCTGAGAAACTTAAGTAATAGTGTCTTAGGAAAGAAAAACACCCAACTCAATATTGGACGTACTTACCACGGAGTTACATTTAACTAGATACAGCAAGCGTGCCTGAAATATTAGTGCTTAGCGCCCATACGTCTAGATCTCAAAGTTGACTTACTAAAACTACCTACGTAAAACCTCACGAACGAAACGGATTGAACATCACTGACTTATTATACGATTGACTAATTGAGAAGCTTTTGCGGAGCTTTAAGTGCCCCTTTATTGAAATGTTGGTGCATTATTTATAATTTTTGTCAGTAAATAAAATGTTCAGCGACGCTCTATTTACAACTTGACCAACCCACCTTGATGCTTCATGCTAGGTTTTAGCTAAATATTTTTGTCTCTTATAACAGAGAAGAGGCCTGAGTACCAGTGCAAATCACAATTCACATTTTATTTATTTATTTTTTTAACCGACGAAAAAAAACGGAGGAGGTTCTCAATTCGACACGTATATATTTTTTTTTATGTATGACCACGCATAACTTTTTACAGTGTTGTCTGATTTTGATAATTCTTTTTTTATTAGAAAGGGCACA
Organism: Mycalesis mineus; assembly: GCA_034621355.1. Lineage (NCBI taxonomy): Eukaryota > Metazoa > Arthropoda > Insecta > Lepidoptera > Nymphalidae > Mycalesis > Mycalesis mineus. The sequence continues at coordinate 15,867,311 of CM067889.1, read as the reverse complement.
CATCCAAGGTGGTCCCATTGTCCTCATGTTAGGATCTGCTGATGATATCCTGGGGAAATTGAAGGAACTCTTCAAATTTTGGAGGCACGCTTACAGCGATTTCGGTTTTTGACTTGGTATCGGTAGCTTTTTGGCTACTAGTGCCATATAATATACTATGACAGTATAGTACGAGTACGGTACGTGGCGATAAATCACTAAAAAGTAAGAAATAAAATTTTTTAACAAAAATGTCTTTCTATGATTGAAAAAATAGAACCGACTCAAAACGCACTAAAAAGTAAAAAATAACTGTGTCATTTAGTTGCTTTAATTTACTTAAGCATATCTAGGAGTCGGTGCCAGCCAAGGTTTCTTTTCTTTAAAAACTTTCAAGGACGTTACCTAGAACCCACAAACTGCTTTACTACGTAAAATAAATGTTCCTTAAACTTGGCTGGCACCGACTTCATAGATATATATATGCGTAAGTAAATTAAAGCAACTAAATGACACAGTTATTTTTTACTTTTTAGTGCGTTTTGAGTCGGTTCTATTTTTTGTTAAAAAATTTTTACCAATGAAAATTACACAACATCTTCAGTACACTTCCAATAACGCGAGAATTTTATAGTGCTATAATACTGTTTCATATTACGAGTATTCCAGTAGTGTTTTAGTTCTGCGATAAGCAATTTATTTGGCCTTTGCCGCCGGTTTTTCGTTTTGTGGCTAGCCTGGCCGGCTCATAATGGAATATTAAATTGATGGAAAAGTGATTCCCCGAGGTTAGTTCACTGAAATGTCGACTACATCGGTGATTATTTAACATCTGCCAGCTGCGGTGTAATTTTCAGTTCGTTTGTTTCGGTGTAATTTGTGACCTGGATTTCTAATTAGTGCAACATTTGGTATGCTTGCTTGATCCTGAATATTATAATTTATAAGTATATTTTATATGATATAGTTTTGACGGCCGAGTGGCGCAGTGGGTAGTGACCCTGCTTCTGCGTCCTAGGTTTGTGGGTTCGATTCCCACATCTGGAAAATGTTTGTGTGATGAGCATGGATGTTTTTCAGTGATAAACACCCAGTTTATCTATATATTATAAGTATTTATGTATAATATATATAAAAAAATATGAATCAGTTATCATAGCACCCATAACACAAGATACTTACAAGTACGCTTACTTTGGGGCTATATAGCGATGTGTGTAATTGTCCTGTAATATTTATATTTGTAATATTTATATGGTGAATACGACCTCTATTTCGCTGTTGTTCATATACGTATTGCTTGCGTTTATTCAGAGGTCCTGGATTCGATTCCCAGCACTAGTTAAAATATTATATTCCTAAGGCTCTTCAATACGGAACACACCAATGCTACTTGTAACCAGGCAGTAATAACATGGTGGTAGTACATCCCCAGAGCCTGTCAAAGACCTCCTTACTAAGAATGATTTATTTTCCCGTAAGGTGTTTTCACGTTAATTCCGTAAGCAGTTTTGTAATTATTTGTTACTTTTTTACTGACTTATTTTCATTCTTAATTACTTTTATTACTTTGTATTCTCGTAATGTAACACCTTTTCCACGTTTGATTTATAAATAATTAGATATCTAAATGTAAAAAAAAATCTGTCATAATCATACATAACTCTTCCATACCGATAAATAGTAAAGACGACATCATACAAACGACAACGAAATTAGGCCACGGTGAAATTCACTTTGAATTGCAAATAATCTTTGACTAATTACAACAGGCGCCGCGGGCGGGAAAGACAAAATGTATGGCGATGGAAATTCTAAAGAAGATTGCACATTGTAAATCGAACCGCAATATTGGCACGCGGCGCAAGTATCTAACCAGCGAATCGTAAATAAAGGTGCGATTTCGTAGGCGACCGTATTGGTTTATATTTCTATAAAATAAGATTTTACGTGGGCGACTCTTACTTCCCATGTAATTAATACATAAAATCAGTAGTATTTCACACAAATACATACTCGTGACGGCCTCGTTGGTCTAGTGGTTAGCCTATGTGGCTCCGATCACGAGGTCCTGGGTTCGATTCCTGGGTCGGGTCATGGAATAATTCTGAGCTTTTTCATTCTACTACGAAATGTTTAGTACATTCCAAGCCCGGAGTTTGGAAGTTGGTGGTGTTACAGCCCCGTGCCTCGGAGAGCACGTTAAGCCGTCGGTCCCGGTCACTATCATCAACATCTGATAGTGATCGTTAATAAATAAAACATTATCACCCTAACCGCATTGGAGCAGCATGGTGGGTCTACACTCCATATCCCCTCTCCTATAAGGAGGGAGACCTGGCTCTGTTGTGGGCCGATAACAGGCTGATAATGATGATGATGTTGACATACTCGTGGAACCTACTAGTGTTAAGGCGACATGTCACCTGTTGCTGCAGTATGTTGTTCGTTAGGAACTTGGCGCTACATTGTACCACCAATAGGTGTATCAATGACTTATTATCAACAGTTTTACTCCCCTTGTATATAAGTAATTGCTCTACTAGTAAATATTTTGATTATTCGTATCATCATCATCATTATCAGCAGCCTATTAACGGCCCACTATAAGACCAGGCCTCCCTCGTTACAGGAGAGGGGATTAATATATAGATTATTTGTATAATGTCTATTAAATAATGCTATTTAATCGACATGATGTCATTTCCATTTCGACATCATATTTTGTTTTTTATACCTCAATTGTTTGTCTACAAAATTGCTTTTACTTGCTATCTTTTCTAATAGCATTAAGTAGATATAATTGAAATTTCATTCATTATTTAGGTTAAAATAATTTAATAATCATTTAAAAGAAAAATTATGTCAGACAGGTAGTTGGTTTAAAAACCAACCGACACGATTCATGCATAAATGTGCGAACAGCGTTAGGTACGCAGTAGGTACAAGTTCCGCTAGATTGTACAATAGTATTTGTAGAGTTTCTTTTAATGAACTCTAAATATTTCAACGGTTCGAGAAACTGGGTCACTTAGAGGTAACCCGTTGGACTACCTTTTTGTTTAAACCAGATTTAATAATTCGGTGAGGCTACTACGCTAGGCTAATAAAATCATAACCATGTTTAATGTTGGTTAGTGAGTAATGTTGTTTTAGTTAGTTTCTTTGTTTGATTTTTACTCAAAGTGTATTAAAAACTTTTTACAGATAGCGAGAAAAGAAGGAATTCATATAACAGGTGTGATTGTGGTGGAGGTGACAATCTAGATAAGGGCTGTCTTGATAACAATCACGTCGTAAATTTAAAAAAAATACAGTGACGTAAAGAGCAGATGGAGACTATGTGAAAACCCGATTTGAAAGAGTAACAAATATCCATCCATACTTACAATTTAGCGTTTATAATAATACTATACTTGCATGGACGTTTCTACAAGGCCCTCACGGAGCCGGGTGTAGATCAAATAACATCTGTATCTTGGTTGCAATTCGGTGACCTCTTTGGTCCCCCTGGCCCCCGCAGCAGGCGGAATTTATAGTGTTTTTTTTTATAATTTTATAAGCATTGTTAAAAATTTTAAAAATAGTTGTAAATAAACAAATGAGTGTATAATACTAATACGATTAGTTACCAGGTACCAGGAAATCATAGGACAGATAGAGACAGATGACTGATTCGCTAAAGTCAATTTGATGTCTTGTTCACGCATTGTCACGTCATTCAAAGGACGGCATAGACATGAATGGAGCTAATTAATTAATTAGAACGGAACGCTTGATCCGTTCTGTTCCACCAGATTCCATTAGCGGTGATGCGTATTATACTAAGGGTCTTTCCTCACTAGCTCCAACCTGATACCGAGAATGCTTTAACAGAATTAGCTGTAGCAATGCATTATCAGTCATCTTATTTATTAATAAAGAAGATTCTTGGGATTCTTATTGTATAAGTAGTTCAATTTTATCGTTTAAAACAGGTACACCTTACTTGTAATTTGATAAAAATTCATTCTCCAATGTACATTGATTTCACTTGTACCTATTACAATTGATCCGGTAGAAATAGAAGATTTCTTGTAGCAATTGCCTTGCTAGCGCACAAACTTTCACATTTAAGACATATGCATTTGGAAATGTTATTTTTACCCGACTGCGTCAGAAGGAGGGTAATGTTTTACGAGCGTATGTATGTATGTATGTGGGTATCTTTGTATGTATGTCTGTCCATTTCTTTGGCACGCGCTACAGCCTAAACGGCTGGACGGATTTTGACACATGAGGTGTCGTTAAATTTGTCAGATTTGTGGTGACATAGGCTATAAAAATTTTCAAAATGGCGGCTGTAAGTGGGAAAAAAGAGGGGGTGTGTATATTTTTTTTTATCTTAACAATGTGGGTATCATATTATGAAAGGTCGCAAAAAGACCATTTCAAAAATATGTACATCATATCATGTTTATGTTACTGTTTTAACAAAAAAATGTCAAAAAGTGTACCGTCTCATTTCTATACCACACACTAAAACTAAAAAGTGTCAAAAAAAATATTATTTTAAAAACAAAAACCCGACCGCTTAGATGTAATGTACTGTAAAGAGAAAAACAAGTATCACTGTCTGGTTTTTGTTTTTAAAATAATATTTTTTGTTATTTGAATTAAAGCTTACATACTGCGTGAAGCCCGAATCTGAATGTCTCAAGAATACAAAATCAACAATTATATCCTTACAAAAGGAAATCGGATTTTATTTAATTTGAGTTTTATAAGTCTGTGGTAACGGATTGGATGCAATGTGAATACAGCCTTACAATAAAAATCGCCTTACAAGCGATTAACCTTAATTTATTTTGTGTACAATGTAATAGCAAGCATACTGACTCCTTAGTATAGTAGTTATCTTGTTCGCTTACCAAGTATGAGATATTATGTTCGATTCTCGGCTTAAGCATACAAAAATACTATTGAGAACTGTATTAAACGATAAGGCCCTTCCAATGCAGAGCAGGCTGGGTCTTCTGTATAGTAGACGGAATATAGAGTTAACCTCCACCACGCCACACGTTTCAATGAGATATATGAACTCTTGTATCATTCTATATAGTATACAATGCATTTCTGCTGTGCTGACATATCATTTTCTAATATATAAAATTCTCGTGTCACAGTTTTCGTTGCCATACTCCTCCGAAACGGCTTGACCGATTTTGATGAAATTTTGTATGCGTATTCAGCTCAGGTCTGAGAATCGGCTACTATCTAATTTTCATCTAAATTTTTTTTTAAATTTTTTAAGCAAAACAACGTTTGCTGAGTCAGCTAGTAAACGTATAACTTTTACAACTACGACAAAAGAAAAACCATCACCATAAAACAAAGGAGTACATCCATGAGGATTTGCCCATGATTAGAAGTATTAATACAAGTTTCAATTATTCACAAGGACTACCTTTAGTCGTCTCCCAGCTCCAGCATCAAACCAACTCCATCCCATCATAATAATGCATTGTCACGCATTATACATGTAAATGCAAAATTTCTGACCAATCCGCCAATTTGAATTAGATAGGTACTAGTTATTTTGACCCAAATAAATAACCAAACAGGGCAAGTTAAATGAAAGTTTGTAAAAATAATTAAGTCAAAGTAATCGTCTAGTAAACTGTGGCCGAAATCAATGAGATAGCATTTTCGATTAATTAATTCCACGGCTAAACACAATTTCGTTTGCCATTCAATTTAACTTTTTATTTACGTTATGGACATGCCGCGATTATAACGAAAGTTGAAATTTTCGTCTTAACTACTAACACTACAATTATTTACCTGTTACTAAATGTATGCCAATTTTTGATATTATGTTTATTCTTAAATATAAATGATCCCTAAAGTATGGGTAATACTTTTCAATAAAAACTAAAGAAGAATAAAATAGGAATATGTCATCTTCAAGATTGAAGAGTTTCATTCGTAATAAGAGCCTTCAACGGTACAGTAACATGTTCAGTTCACACTGTAGATGTCATTACAGGCTACGGCCTGGATATTACCTGGATATTAAAAACATAATATCAAAGCATAATTTCCGCACCGACGTCATCGGGATCGTGGCCTAGCGGTGAGGCGCTCTAGGTGCACGGATTTCCAGAGAGTCGCGGGTTCGAATCCCGTCGGTTCCGTAATTTTTGATATTATGTTTATTCTTAAATGTATAAAAGTATGGATTTTACGTGTTCATTGGCCTATTTTAAAAACCCACTACAGTGCCAATTGTCCCTCCTTTTAGAAAAGAGAATATTATGGTGTCTGCATTACTTACTATTTCCCTTATTGACTTATTTTGACAGGTTTCTATTGCAAACTATCAGAATATGTTCACTCAATACATACTTCAATTTGATATGTATTTGAGTATTCGGGCGTTAGGGGTATTACCTTAAGGTTTTAATAAGATGTTGCGACGATCACAATTTGATGTTAATGAAAATGAAATATAGACAGAATTTATTGGAAAAACTAACAACATTTGGTATCTCGTCGCCAAACAACTTTCTTACTAGATACAGAGATACTATGGAGCATTCACAATATCAATAGTGTATATTGCGTGTCAAGGAATGTCAGCTACGTAAGGCTCAAAACCCGGCGGCGTGCTACAAAGGTGAGAGAGGATCTAGGTCGAATATTTCTTGAGCACGCTCCGTAATATATCCTGTAGAATACCAGAGGAACGCGACCTTGCTGTTGCCAAAGCATTGCGGTATTATTACATTTTTTCATTTAATTTTCCCCATTAATATTATTAATAATCTTGTTAGTCCATTGATTAGACTGGCTTCGCATCACGAGGTCCTGAATTTGGGTCCAGTCTATGAAATGTTGAGCTCCTTTCCCTCTTAAACAAATCTCCATAATTCATCGATTCCGATCTTTGTTATTACCATCATCAGTGCTCATTTAAAAATGCATACATTATCATCGTACTTCAAATTTTTGTATAAAATGGATGTGTTTCCAGCATTATATTAACCGAGGATATTCCGACAAGGCGCGACGTGTAAGACCTCTTGAATCTCGCGAGAGCACATTTAAGTCTTCATAAGGCATCAATTTAATAAAACGCTTATAACCTCCCGGGCTCTACTTTATTAACCTTCCAAGTATGAATATAATTTGACAGTCGCTTTCATAAATTGCGGGATCTTTTAAAAATTACTGCTCAAGAGCGAGACCGGCGAATGTGATAAGGATTCCGTACGACGAAAAGACCTTATCGTATTTATTACTAATCCTCGGTTTAAGTATTATTTTTAATTCTGAGATATAACACAGGCTATATAATTTAGCTATATAATTTTAGTCAAGCGCAAGCCTATCGACCATAAAAAAAAACTTTATCAGCAACTTTTCAACTAAATCATACTTTATATTACTATAGCTGGGACACTTTCATTGTCAAATTAACATTTGTCCTAAAGATGAACCGGGTCAGAAAATAACAAATTATTGTTTTAAAAAACAATTTACTATTCAAAATAATAATATATCGGTCAATGATGGACCAAAGTGATGGCCATCAGCACTCTATGGTAAGTGGAAAAACGTCTTCCATAAACAAAGCAATTCTTTGCAAGGCTTGCAACCTGAGGTATAGTGATAAAGCCTTATCTGCCTGTAATCAAATAGCAATGCAACAGAAGTCAACATAACAGTACAATTTTCACGAGATGAGCTGTTTTGTAACTTATATAATAAATGTTGAAGTTATATTTCAGGCAAGGATCCCTAAAAATCACAGCCAAGCTCCTCTGTCCAGAGTGCGACGGCAGACATATTATTACGGGAAATTTATGGCATCAGGACGGCAAATTATCCCTGTGAAATCTTAAGAATTATGTAAAATGACCTCTCGGCGACACAAATTGGCGGTCGTGTTGTGATTATAAGCGATTTATTATGAGAAAACGATTTATTGAACACCGGTTGGGATGTCATTACGTTTTTTTGGGATGGTCCTTTGTAGTGACCGGAATTTATCCGCCCCATTCAATAAATCCACATGGTTATTACGAGTGGAGTAATCAATCGAATAAATATGTTACAAAATATTATCTGTTGGGAGGTCATATTTATGTATAGGTACATTTAAGTATCATAATTATAGAACCCATTGATGTCATAATATGCTTATATTTGCTGCGCTTCTACTGTTTTGCCCATGTACGTTATTTTATTAGGAAAAATTGGCATAATAGTTATTTTTAATTTGAAGAAAAGCTGTAGCAAATTTAGCCGACCCATTATTTATCATCTATACAGAATTTTATGATTGATAGTAGTTGAATTATTTTTCAAACCTCAAGGGAAAACAAGCGCATTTAATTAACCATCGTAGAATTTAATAGGTATATTATCGATCACATTCAATTCAAGGCAAGTAACAAGTAGCAATATAGTTTCAAGTAGGTATGTACTTATTAAATAAATTAATTACTCACTTATATTTAAGAATAAACATAATATCAAAAATTGCGGAACCAACGGGATTCAAACCCGCGTCTCTCTGGCAATTCGGGCACTTAGAGCGCCTTACCGCTAGGTCACGGTCCCGATGACGTCGATGCCAAAATTGTACTTTGATATTATGTTTTTGATATCCAGGTATACGGATAATTTCTTACTCTTCTTTGTTTTTAATTTTCAAATCTTAGTCTTAATACATTAAGGGTGATAACCAGGAATTGTGAGGCTGGTAGTTTCAAATTCTCATGCCTTAGACAGCACGTTAAGCCTTTGGTCCCGGTCACTGTCACCAATATTTAATAGTGATCTTTAATTAGAACAACGAGGTGGATCTACGCTCCATATCCCCTCTTTTAAAAGTAAGGAGACCTTACCCTGTATTGGGCCATTAGTAGTATAATATAAAAGGCTATAACATAGAATTCAAAAAAATTTTGGTTAGAGGCGAACGTTAAAGCTCAAATTGTATTATCTACTACAAGTTGAGGGTATTTCGAGAGTTTGCGAGTTTAATGAGGGGCGCCGGAGGATTTTTTGTACATTATTGTGCATACTTTGTATACCTCCCTATCCATTTCTTTCAGAAGTCGACGCGTTTGAAATTAAGAAAGTTTTTTTGAAAAGACTGATCTCTATCTGTATTTATATTTATATATACCTAAAACGTTTGTATGACTTAACCTGCTAAGCTTAACAACTTTATGTTTTTGTTTCTGGAAATAATTGTCTTCAAATTATATTGGAAATCTAAAATTGTGCAAATCGGAAATAAAGAGATCCGCAAAGAAATTTAAAAGAGTAAAAGTTACTGTCATCAGCCGCAAGATGGAGTATCTTAAGGGGCTTTATCGAAAAATTGCCAGGAATCTCAGTGCCTGGCGAGTAAAGTACATTATTTTTCTATACTTAGAACATTGAGGGTCGATTCCCTCAAAACCTACCAGCTTCCAAAGCTACATAGTTCAAACTCTCTTTTATGAAAGAATATATATCATTAAGGCTAGGAGCATGAGCTAACAAGTTTTTTGACAAAATGACAAAGCTCTGGCGATCACTGACTCTTAGTCCATTTTAAGCATCATAAATATGTCTAAGTTGTTGATGCATCGATCTTATTTAAAAGTTCGCCATATTCAGAAGAATAGTTTCAGCTTTCACTTGAGCTTAATCCCTCAAGATAAGAGCCATTTTGTAAAGTGCAGTCAAGTAAGTAGGCATGATTAATCGAGATATAATATCAAATTGCTACTGGCCTTTGATAAAAGATTTCCGTACCGGGCATTATTATAATCCTCTTTACCAAAATGGGAGGGTACAGTTGGCTTCAAAAATACAGGAACAAGTTTTGTTTTTCTTTTGTTTGTCTGATCACATTTTATTAAGCATAGCTGAGTTTGTCGTGGGCTCCAACACATTTAAATAATATATAAGATGACGTTTCAAGAGTGTCGAAATAAAAATAATTTGGTAAATATTTTTTTTAATTTGGTAAAATTTACCAGTTCCTGAGACAAAGTATAATAAATTATATTTAAAGCTTGCAATCAAAATTATAGAATTGTTATGATAGTACAATTATAAAGGTTTAAGTTATGTTTGAATGCTTGTTACTAGGCATTAGGTACTTCCCGACTAAACGGGGCAATTAAAAAAAATAGTATGGAGTTAATTGACACCCTGGATTAACATAGGCTACTTTATATTTCGAAATTATGTACTAGTAGAGGATGATCCCCTATTAGTACATAATTGGCTAAATTTAAAAAAACATCTATAATATTAATAAAGTAAGTAAAGTAAAAATAGTTAAAATACTATTAATTAAAAGAGATAAATATTGACGAAAGTTGTCATATCCAACTAGCAACTGTGAAGATCTACTAATACCAAAAAAATCTCATTAAATCAAAATAAATCACAGTCACAATTTATATCGCTTTCAAGAAGTCGCCGCATTTCACTTATATTATAATTGAGGCTCACTGTACATGATTAATAATGCAATACACTGACTCTATATGGGCAGAAAGTTTCGCGACAACTTCGAAAAGTCATTTTAAAGCTTGCTCATGTGTCTAATTAGAATGGGGTTGGGTTTAAATTTGAATAAAACTCATTTTACCGTTTGATTTAACCGGGCGAGCCGGTGGTGTGAGGAAAAATGGAATGAAAACAGAGTTGACGAAACTTAGTTCGAATTGTTATTATAGGTTTCCCGTTGCAAGTGGAAATATTTTCTTATCATTAGAATATATTTTGCTTTACTATTACGCATTTCTGTTTTTTTTTATCGACTACAAGTTAGCCCTTGACTGCTATTACACCTGATGTTAAGTGATGATACAATCTAAGATGGAAGCGGGCTAATTTGTTAGGAGTTGGATAAAATCCACACCCCTTTCGGTTTCTACACGACATCGTACCGGAACGCTAAATCGCTTGGCGGTACATCTTTGTCGGTAGTGTGGTAACTAGCCACGGCGAAAGCCTCCCACCAGCCAGACCAAGACAAATTAAGAAAAATATCAATCTGCCCCGCCGGGAATCGAACCCAGGACCTCCGTTTTATAAATCCACCGCGCATACCACTGCGCCACGGAGGTCGTCTGTGCGAAATATGAGTTAGTAAAGGTAGTTTTTATTTGTGACTAAGCCTTTGGACATTATTATATAGCAATATCTTTAAAAACCCTTTTAGTAAAAACTGAAAGGTACAATAGGAGTAAGCCACAGTAGTCCAACAGGGATCAAATCCTTCACGTATATTGATTACATAATCGATTCGATTCCCACATCTGGAAAATATTTGTGTGATGAGCATGGATGTTTTCCAGTGTCTGGGGTTTACCTATATATTATAAGTATTTATGTATAATGTATGTACACATATATAAAAATATTCATCAGTTATCATAGTACCCATAACACAAGCTACCTACGAGTAGGCTTACTTTGGGGCTATATAGCGATGTGTGTAATTGTCCTATAATATTTATATTTATATTTATTTATTTATAATCAAAATAAGCACGCAGATAGAATCAAAGCAAGTAGACAGTTTGCTTTTGAATAGACAATTTAAGTAAGTTCTAGAAAATAGAGAGAAGTCTATATTGTTACTAAATAATTTGTCAAACAAGAGATTGATGTCTTAACGTGCTTTTCGAGGCACGGGGCTGTAACACTATCAGAATTTACTGAAAATTTCTTAGAGGAAAGAATAGCTCAGCTCAATCTATGGTTCGAAGCCAGCACTCGTGATCGAAACCACATGGATTAACCACAAGACATACAAAACAGTCATAGAGGTTTTCTGACCAACACACACATCACCCTTATCTATTGGCATAACAGTCTAGCAAATACATTAAAATCTAAACATCAAATCAAGTTAATACTAAACCAATACCCAAATACATCAACATGAAAATCCGACGGATGAAATCTAAAAGCGGGCTCGTCAAATGCGTTAATTTATATTCATTTCATACCCCGCCTAGTTGAAAGCGTTTATCCATTACATATTCTAATATCAAATGTTTAATTTCATTTGCATATAAACACAAACAACCACGTGATTAGCGGAGGTACAATTACAGATTTGCGAGTGTTTTGTAACGGAATACAAACATTACAGATCGAATGGCGTAGCTACTCTAATTAATATTATGAAATTTAGTTAGCTTTAATGTTTTCATGGTTATTTTTTATCTATACTAAAGCTGAAGAGTTTGTTTGAACGCGCTAATCTCAGGAATTACTGGTTCTAATTGAAAATTTATTTTTGTGTCGGATAGACCATTTATTGAGAAAGACCCAGGACCTCGTGTCGAACCAGAAGACGTAGTCGTAGAGCGTGATTTAAACATTATTATTTTTTTATTTTTCCAAATTTCTAAAAGGTGGCGAAATTTTGCAAATATATAATAATGTTAATATTATTAAATTATATGATTTAAAAAGAAAAAATTTTTAACTTAATTTGAATATATACTTACATCCACAAAAATATATTATTGTATTATTTCGTTCGAAATGTGATTCACTTTGCGTCGTCTTTTTCAGGAACCTAGCGACGCAAAGCGGGGTCTTGGTGTATTTAAAATTTTTGTCATAAACTATTTAGCAGTGTGTTGTAGTAAGTACAAATTTTTATAATTTTCTTTCTGTGCCGCCAAATTTGAAATCATAAATCTCTGCCTCAAAAAAAAACGGCGAAAACCACTGTCGCCACGCGAAGTCGCATAATTTAAATTTTATTATTATTCTTTATTTGTATACCACACATATAAGAAAAATAAAGATACAAACACAAAATACATAAGAAATATGTAAAATACAAAAGGCGGCCTTATCGCTTAGCAGCGATCTCTGCCAGGCAACCTTAGGCTTAGGAAAACGATTAAAGAAAGGTCTGCAGGTGGTGTACTTGTAAAATATACTTACATACAAATAGTTACATACTAATACATAAATCAGACTACACAGATAATACCTATGATAAATACAATATGTCATAAAATAAACTAATATATATACCTACATTAACATAGAAGAACATAAACAGATAGTCATCTTTAATGTTTAAAATAATGACTTTTAACTGCTTTTTTGAAAATATAAAGCGATTCCGACTCACGTATGCCTACTGGGAGTGCATTCCATAGCTCTATAGCACGCACAGCAAATTATTTTTTATAAAACTTACTTTTATGTTACTGCATACATAGAGTCAGATCCGATATTATTGGGGAAAATGACAATATTTTTAGAGAAGTTGTTATTCATGGTATTTCCTTATATCTCGCAGTAGAAACCTATACGCCGGCTATTTTTATAATTATTATATTTCTTATTACGATCAGGGCCAAAAATAAGCCAACCGATCCATTATGGATTAACGTGGTTGCTTAAAGCTCTGCCTTTTGACGACCTTCGTGGCGCAATGGTATGCGTGGTGGATTCATAAGACGGAGGTCCTGGGTTCGATTTCCGGTGGGGCAGATTGGGATTTTCTTAATTTGTCTTGGTCTGGCTGGTGGGAGGCTTTCGCCGTGGCTAGTTACCACCCTACCGACAAAGATGTACCGCCAAGCGATTTAGCGTTCCGGTACGATGTCGTGTAGAAACTGATAGGAGTGTGGATTTAATCCTACTCCTAACAAGTTACAAGTTAGCGCACTTCCATCTTAGATTGCATCATCACTTAACATCAGGTGTGATAGCAGTCAAGGGCCAATTTGTAATCGATAAAAAAAACGTACTCATATCATAGCGGAAGCATTTGACCCTACTTGACTACTTTGCCTCTTTACGACAATCGATCCCTATAGATGGGATAGATTCGAAATCCTACGGCTGGACACCTAATTAATTTTTCAAAATTAATTGCTGGTGGGGTAAATAGAAGTAATTGATAGGTAGTCAATCTAATAGGCTAATCCTTTGCATACTCCTTCAATAGCTTTAGAATCGAGCTGCAGGATTTTAGACCGTTAGGTTTATGTCAACAATAATATTTAAAGCTTAAACGTAATTGTTAATTTGGAAGCACAGTCAGTCATACATCGTTGGATATGTTTAGTCATTGTATATTCTGTTATTATGAAATGTTTAATTGCATTTGCTGATCAACGTTGTGATCAGCGCACATTCATCAATGAATGGATTTGTGAACGCTTTGTATGTCAAACGAAATACTTGCATTGCATAACAAACATTTTAGTTGGTAGTTTAATATAATATTATTAGTGTTATCATATTTTAATACTGTAGATTTTTTTTACTTTGTGGGAATTATCATTATTTTACGCACAACCATTTACGTATAGTAATTATTTTTGTCTGTAAGCTTCACAGATCATGGACTTTTTCTGAATTTAAAATTTATTATATGGCCACATTTTAATTTATTAAATTATTATTATCTAATAAAAATCTGGCCACTAAAGTGCTTAAGGATTGAAGTGGTAGCCAGCTGCCTCTCTCACATACATTTCAGTTACGCCTGATCCATGAGGGATTAATTTTTAATTTGGAGATTTGTAAGGTGATAAAAGAAATCTAAATTTTAAAATTCATTACTTTTTAAAAAAGACTCTTAAAAGCTAATATTTAATATAGTTTATTATTAGTTAGAAATTCTATTAAATTCATTTCCTGCTTGTTTATGACAGTTAAAAGTTTAGTAGTAGCTACTGGTTGTACATAAAAAGCTACTAACTAGTTAAAAGAAAATTTTATTTGAAACAAATCCTGGTGACCGGCTTTCACTTACTTGAAAGCTCGGGAGTTATTAATTTTACAAACGCATCAAAAGATACAATAAGCTTATATAGAAGCACAAACATTTTTTTGCCTATAACATATTATTCTCTACGTTTTTCATTGTTATTGATCAGAATTTATTATATTTTGTTTAGATAACTAGTTCATTTGGTATCAACATTGCTTGTGTACAATCAACAAGTGAAACAAACAAGCCTCACCTGACACTCTGGTATCCAGCTCTCCGCTGCTCGTTCCTGCGTCTTTTGCACTCACTGTCCACTCTCTTATCACTATTTTCACGTATCGTATGGTATCGGGGTTGATAACTTTCGAGTTGCGTATACAATCGCGCGCGTGGCGCGTCCGTTCCGGCCCGCTGCGACATAGAATCCCCACGTCCGTTCTCAGTGGCGGATGGAGCCACACTGTTGGAAAATGGGGAGCCGTGTAGCCTTTCAGCCACCCCTGGTCGGCGCTTTTCCTCGAAAGCCATCCGCGGCGGCTTTGGTTGCATCAGACTAATCTTTTTCTTCTTCGCTGTTGATGTGACGTAGAAGAAGTAGCCGTTACGGTCCATTTTAGGGGCTGTTGCTTTGACCTGGGGACAAAACAACCATCATTCTTGATTTGCCAAAAACAATATAATTTTATAAATATCATCCTAATATAAATAATATCATAAGACGGGCGTATAGAGCTGGACATTGACTTTCTATAGAGTTTCCAAACCCCGGAGTATTATAAGGAACTGTAATATTGATAATTATTTATTACATTATTCATAAACTGAGTAAAATAAAAAGAAACATTAAAAAAAGAGAGTAAAAAGTTTTTAGTATATATTTTAAAAAAGCTTACAACCCAGACAGAAATGTTTAAAAGTTCAGTCAATGAAACATTATTCGTAAATGACAGAACTCGAAAGCAGGAACAACCGTGGCGTGCGGTAATCAAACTCGTAACCTTTGTAGTCGCGAGCACCTGCTCTTACTACGAGGCATAGTGGAGTCAAGTGAGAGCTATTATCCTTTCAACATGGGAATATAATGAATGAGATGGTACGAACTAAAAATATGCGTGTAGGCTATGACTTTTTATAAATAGACATATTATTATATATTTCATTAATGAATGTCAACACTATGTTAATCTGAAGAATATTAAAATTTGAAGGAAGATCATTTGTTTGCTATTATTATTTTTGCCGAACTCTGTGGCACAGTGTGAATTTACAAGATGGAGGGTTCGATTTCCGGGAGGGCCAATTGAGATTTTCTAAATTGGTAACTAACTCCCACCAGCTGGGAGTTACTTACCAAGCAATTTTGTGTTCCGGTACAATTTCGTGCAGAAACCGAAAGGGATGTGGATGTTTTATAATTTTTACTAGTTTTAATGCCTTCGGGTAATTACCTTGTTTGAAACTACAGACTGACTGATGCGTCTACTCTTATAAAATCATCTTAACCCATAATAGTTTTTTGAGCAATTCCTATGATACACTTATACTAGATAACATACAAATACAGCAAGCTTGCTTCATAGCAGTTGAATAAATAGAAATAATTTTGTTTTATGTAGACCTCTCACTTTGTAAACTATTATATTAAGATGATTATGTAATTTTTGACAAAATTATTTGCTGACGGGATATTTGTGTCAATTAGTTCAACTTCAAGCAATACTAAATATTGAACACTGTAAATTTTCATCAAAATTCTTTTTCAAATTCACAATTTCTCAGCAACTCCAAAGAACAAATTGTTAGATGCAATTTTCTAAGACACGGCCTCATTAAAACGTTTTTTTTTTTTTTATCGACTACAAGTTGGCCCTTGACTGCTATCACACCTGATATTAAGTGATGATGCCATCTAGGATGAAATGCACACCCCTATCGGTTTCTACACGACATCGCCCGGAACGCTAAATCGCTTGGCGGTACGTCTTTGTCGGTAGGGTGGTAACTAGCCGGCGAAAGCCTCCCAATTAAGAAAAATCTTAATCTGCCCCGCCGGGAATCGAACCCAGGACCTCCGTCTTATAAATCCACCGCGCATACCACTGCGCCACGGAGGTCGTCAACGTGCTAAAATCGCATGACTTTTCAATACTAATCTACAAATCATTCACTCGATTTAGGAATTAAGAAAATACGAGTATGAAATCTTAAATCGTGCCGAGCTTGGAATCAAACAGATGACCATCAGGTTATAAAGTTTTCATAACTGGACCAAACCGAGTGTAACTCATTCTTTTCCAGCATTTTATAATATTCAAAGGAATCCAAGATATATTCTTCAAAGACAGCTGCCATCCGTACACACTTATCTGGATTTTTCCATAAATTTTCCTTTATTTTCGCCAAACTGTTCCGCTTGCTTGCCGTCAAAACTGTTATCTACCTAAACGTTTCACTGATATTAAAATATAAACGTATTTTCAATATTCTTAACCAAATACAGTCTACAAAGACTACAAACTTGGAAATGCTAAATTTTTTTTTTAAATTCTGACTCTTTCTGCCTTAATTGTCCTGTGGTTAGTTTTGTAATTGTAGTTAGCTAGTCCAACGAGTAGTTTAACGAAAAATTTCTTCTTTAAATAACACATAAGGTTAAAGAAAGCTTTTTTAAAAAATAAGACAAAGAGGATATTGATTGAGATAATCACGCACCATCACCGCAGATAAAACTTTTTTAAATAGTGGTAACATTTACAGAGACTATAACAGTAACGTATGACTATAATAATAACATTAAGCAAATTGCCTACCTGATGATTAGTGGGATACCATATACTATAAAATTGACAATAAACAAAATCATCAACATTATCAGCCTTTTAAGGACCCAATACAGGACCAGGCCTCCCTCCTTGTTGGTGTAGGGATATATATAGAGCATAGATCCACCACGGCTTAACGTGATCTCCGAGTTGCACCACCAACCTCCCGACCTCCAGGCTTGGTATGTACCAAAACTTTCAGAGAAATAACTGAAAAGTCAGACCTAGGATTAAAGGCCAGGACCTAGTGATCGGACTATAGACTAACCACTACACCAACGAGGCTCTCTCTCTTATATACTTGTATTATTGAATAACATGTACACACGTAGACGAGAACATAAAGTAAATAAGTGTTTTTAATTTTATGAGCTACAGTAAAAATTGGGCTTATAAATGCTTAACTACTTGATAAAAGAAAATTTTTTAACCGACGAAAAAAAACGGAGGAGGTTCTCAATTCGACAAGTATATATATTTTTTTTTATGTATGACCACGCATAACTTTTTACAGAGTTGTCCAATTTTGATAATTCTTTTTTTATTAGAAAGGGCACACTTCCAAGGTGGTTCTATTGTCATCATGTTAGGATCTGATGATGATATCCTGGGGAAATTGAAGGAACTCTTCAAATTTTGGAGGCACGCTTACAGTGATTTCGGTCTCTGTCTCGGTATCGGTAGCTTTTTGGCTACTAGTGCCATATAATATACTATGACAGTATAGTACGAGTACGTTACGTGGCAATAAATCACTAAAAAGTAAGAAATAAAAATTTTTAACAAAAAATAGAACCGACTCAAAACGCACTAAAAAGAAAAAAATAACTGTGTCATTTAGTTACTTTAATTTACTTAAGCATATCTATGAAGTCGGTGCCAGCAAGTTTAAGAAACATTTATTTAACATAGTAAAGCAGTTTGTGGGTTCTAGGTAATGTCCTTAAAGTAGAAACCTTGGCTGGCACTGACTTCATAGATATGCTTTAGCAAATTAAAGCAACTAAATGACAGAGTTATTTTATACTTTTTAGTGAGTTTTGAGTCGGTTCTATTTTTTGTTAAAAATTTTTATAAGTTGTTTTCAAAAGTTGGAATACGTACAACTTTCAGTTGGTTGGTAGGTAGGTTCTTCTTTGTAACTTTAGTAATATTTATATTATCAATATGTTTGACCTCCGTGGCGTAGTGGTATGCGCGGTGGATTTATAAGGCGGAGGTCCTGGGTTCGATTCCCGGCGGGGCAGATTGAGATTTTTCTTAATTTGTCTTGGTCTGGCTGGTGGGAGGCTTTCGCCGTGGCTAGTTACCACCCTACCGACAAAGACGTACCGCCAAGCGATTTAGCGTTCCGGTACGATGTCGTGTAGAAACCGATAGGAGTGTGGATTTTCATCCTACTGCTATCAAGTTACCCCGCTTCCATCTTAGAATGCATCATCACTTAACATCCGGTGTGATAACAGTCAAGGGCCAACTTGTAGTCATTAAAAAAAAAAAATGTTTGTACTATTTGTACTATATCAGTTACAGACTCTATCAATGTTTCAACTGTTGGAGAATCAAGTTATCAATTCCGCTGGTAGATTGACAGTGGCATTCAGAGGAAAACCATTGTATCGGTGTACAATGCCTTTTGTAAGGCTGCGTTTTATTGACTTTTGCAAAGCGTTTGGGTACATTCAATGTTTTTAGAATTTCGGCACCGTTTTATTGGATTTGAATTTCCGATTGGTTTCGGTATACCACTGTTAAGGACCTTTTGCATAAGTCGCATTTCAGTTCGGTTTTTTTGGTTTGTAAAATATTTTTTATACTTGTATAAAAGGATTAATGAGAGTGAAAGAAGCTAAGAAAGTATGCATCGAGACTTAGCTAGTTTTTATAGAATATTTTTGTTGGGATATTATTTTCATTGTGCATAATCAATATTTTTCATTCCATTCAAAAAATTCAAAACTACGTTTAAGGTGCAAAGATCAGGAATTGTACATACGACTTTTATAAATTTAGTCTAACTTTAAGTAGTTACAGTTTTGACTACCTACAGTTTTGACGACCTCCGTGGCGCAGTGGTATGCGCGGTGGATTTATAAGACGGAGGTCTCGGGTTCGATTCCCGGCAGGGCAGTTTGAGATTTTCTTAATTTCTCTTGGTCTGGCTGGTGGGAGGCTTTCGCCGTGGCTAGTTACCACCCTACCGACAATGACGTATCACCAAGCGATTTAGCGTTCCGGTACGTTGTCTTGTAGAAACCGTAAGGGGTGTGGATTTTCATCCCACTCCTAACAAGTTAGCCCGCTTCAATCTTAGACTGCATCATCACTTAACATCAGGTGTGATAGCAGTCAAGGGCCAACTTGTAGTCCATAAAAAAAAAGTTTTCGTACCTTCTCTCTCTCATTCTTCAACTTAGCAAAAAATCGAATACTACTATGTACTATTTTATGTATGACGTCAGTTTAATCGTTTAAATCTTCAGTTATAGTGGCAACATAGTTACAAAATGATCCTTAGGGACTTCTGACAAAATTGTAACAATACTTGTCCATTAAAGTGTCAAAGTTTACAATTTTCCCAAATCCAAAAAACATAAACACTCGGTCATATTCACACACTTTTAGTTTGAGGAATATGTGTCGGAAAAATATAAACTAACAGGTATAAAACGGCTAAAAAAACAAACCTAGGGCATACTGATATCAAAGTAGGGATCAGTTAGACGAATGACTTGACTGAACGAGCTTTTTAGGCCATGACACTAACGTTCTGCTTGACATTTATTTGCTTAAGGTTATATTTGACGACCTTCGTGGCGCAGTGGTATGCGCGGTGGATTTATAAGACGGAGGTCCTGGATTCAATTCCCGGCGGGGCAGATTGAGATTTTTCTTAATTTGTCTTGGTCTGGCTGGTGAGAGGCTTTTGCCGTGGCTAGTTACCACCCCATCAACAAAGACATATCGCCAAGCGATTAAGCGTTCCGGTACGATGTCGTGTAGAAACAGAAATTGGTGTGGATTTCATCAAACAACGTCAACGAGATAGCCCGCTTAACAGCAGGTGTGATAGCAGTCAAGGGCCAACTTATAGTCGGTAAAAAAAATTTAAGCGTCAAATAAATGACGATGAAATTAGTGAAGTTGTTCACATGTTCTAGTGGGTAGTACTAATAATCAGCCTATTGTTTTTTAATAATTGAAGAGCATTAATGTCTTATAAACCCCCTACAAGGTAGACTGTGAACAAGTAAATCACTTATACAAATTACTTTTCGAAATTACGAATTTTCTCTTCGGCATTGCTGAAAACTAATTTAAAACTAGTCCAATAGGCTTGGATCAAACTCAAGATTGTGCATTAATTTAAAGCTCTACTCTGACGCTCGTGACGCCAACTAAACATCGTGGCCCAACGGCTAACATTCAGGAGAAATGCCGCCAGCTTCTGTGATACCATCAGTTCTGCGTTGACGAATGAATGAGTGAATAAATGAATGTATGACCGACATTAGCTGCCTACAGGACATGCGTCTGAAATAAAAAAACCCAAGATGGTTATATATATATATTAAGGTACTTATATAAAAATGCAGGTTAGTTATACGCCATTTTAAATTGTCACGATTACGAAGTTTAGTGTGATATTCGTTGCTTTTTCTTTATAAAATACCTTTAGTTGTAACAGGAGAAGTTTTTATTTTTTATTCTGTTTTATGATTTAAAAGGAAATTAGGAAAAATAAAACAATTATTTTAATACAAAACCAATCTTATATTATTTTTCTTTATAACAACGTTCAAGTCTATATCCAAAATTACTTCCTTCTAACTTATATTTATACGACAAATAATATTTTAGTATTAGAAAAGAAACGTAAGGAAAGAGCTGAAAACAGCTAGCTAGAATTGAATAATATATAGCTACACTATACTACAATAATTATATAGCTATACTAGCTGACCCGGCAAACGTTGTTTTGCATTAAAAATTAAAAAAAAAATTAGATGAAAATTAGATAGTAGCCGATTCTCAGACTTACAGAATACGCATACAAAATTTGGTAAAATCGGTAAAGCCGTTTCGGAGGAGTACGGTAACTAACATTGTGACAGGGAAATGTTAAAACAGTAATAAATCTCTAACTGATTATAAAGTTAGACTCTTAAAAGAGATCTACTTGGAAAAAAATCGGAATTTCGGTGTGAAGTAAATCCGATTATTCCATCAACGTCAGGATAGCAGACTAGTACAACAAAACCTCAACGCAGTGCAACACCACAAAAAAAAATTTGCCAAAATATCGCTCAATTTAAAAGGTGGTAAGCTTATATTTACCGATGAATTTCAGAACATCGGTCCCTGATCCTAAAAGGTTGATTAAATTAACAGTCGAATTAACAGGCATTAATTTCGTTTAGACTATAAAATAAAAATAATCCTGGTTACTAAACAATAAGCCATTTCTCTAATTTTGATAAATAAAGAATTAATATAAGAATAATGAATGTCTAGTTACTAACAATGGTCTTAATACACAATATTTGTTAATATTGTTTATTCAAATAATGCTATGCAACAGTTATACTAAATTCATTAAAATGTCATCCACATATAGTTTTTAATCAAACTTATAGTTTATAAAAATTTCAGCCTATTGCTAATGAAATAAAAAATAACATTTGATTACATTTAATATCAGTCATTTTAGTGCCTTCTAAATCAGCCTTCTCCATCGATGATCAAGGTTTCTGAAACCGGCGGCCAATATACCAAATATTATTCACCCCTAACTAACCGGCGCCCATCGATCATCGAGCACGTAATACAGTGGAACGCAGTTACCGCTTCTACCGCCTACATTATCAATAATACAAATACATCATACAAAATGGCATACATTGTCATTTTGTTTGCAAACAGTGAGAGCAAAACCAAAAAGTAAATCAGGTTCAAAAGAATAACAATTGATTAATGGATAGTAACGAAGCATTTATTGCTGCGAATTTAAATAATATTACTTTTGTATGACCATATAATATCTATGATTATAACTTAATGAAAATTTAATTTCTAAATATAAAGTTCTTTAGGGTCTTCCGAACCGGTAGTTATTATGTTCTGCAAGTGTTTTTAAATCAGATCCACTCATATAAACGAATAATAGAGTAATAAATCATGCTGCGCGATCACGAAGTGAAATCATTGTCAAAACTTTAAACAGCCATCAAATAGACTAATCTCAGTCATTTATTGCTGGTGTTTTGCTGGCCCTATTTTACCAGCTCGTAGTGACTTTCTGAATACTAAATCATTAATAGTTAATAACGACTCTACTGCTAATAAAGTAGCATTTAACAATTTAAATTTAAATTAGAATGCGATAGAATTGCTTAAAGTCGTGTCATGTCACGTACATTCGAGCATTGCAAGAAACAGTCATCAAGTACACTAATCTTGGTCATTCATTGGTGGCGCACTGCCGCGCTATCTCGGCAGCTCGCGGCGTCTTTCTGAATGCTAACAGCTCGCTCAACGGTACGCACGTCTACTGATCCCTACTTTTGATAGCGGGCTGCCCCGAGGTCGTTTTTCTTCCCCGTTTGCAAAACGTTACATACTTATTTTGCTTTTATAAACGGTCAAATAGAGGGTGCGACCTCGCCAGTAACATATTCAACATAATTATAGGATTTTGTAGGGATGAAGCTTAATTATCCATCCACGGTTAACAAACATTTCCGGTGTTGATAACGTATGGTAAGACAAAGAAGTCAGATCCCACAATCTGGCGTCTCATGACTTATCCTTTATATCTTAGGGTACCTGGATTCATCGTTATTTTACAGGATACAAGTGAACTTTGGTCTACTTTGACAGAGAAGACCTTAGAGCCTGCTACAACCATACTGCTCTGTTTGTTGTCTTAGGGTAATAATGTTTGCCTTTTTAACATCACTATTACCTAATAACAGTACCTAGTAACTTGAGTTAGTCACTCTGACGACCTCCGTGGCGCAGTGGTATGCGTGGTGGATTCATAAGACGGAGGTCCTGGGTTCGATTCCCGGTAGGGCAGATTAGAATTTTTCTTAATTTGTCTTGGTCTGGCTGGTGGGAGGCTTTCGCCGTGGCTAGTTACCACCCTACCGACATAAACGTACCGCCAAGCTATGTAGCGTTCCGGTACGATGTCGTGTAGAAACTGATATGAGTGTGGATTTCATCGTACTAGTAACAAGTTAGCCCGCTTCCATCTTAGATTGCATCATCACTTAACATCAGGTGTGATAGCAGTCAAGGGCCAACTTGTAGTCGATAAAAAAAAGAACAAGATGCAATAGGCACGAGTAAACTCACAGACTTTACTTCGCTCGAATATCTACAAAACAAATATATAACTAAGATATAGATATATAAATATTTAAGTTCCAAAACAAAGTTTAGATCAAAAGCACCTGCATGGCAATTTATCAGTTCCATGTAAGGTATCTTTGTTCAAAATTGTCGGCGCTTGTTCTGGCAACACCAAATATTGACACGCGAGACCCTACGGAAACGGTTGTTTATCCGTTTTACTGAAAATTAACTGTCATAGAACATCAAAACACAATTTAAGGGATCATTAATTGTGTCACAATTGCGTTGTTTAACTCAAAAATTTAAATACGTAAAAACGTTGGATAACTAGGTTTGTCTGTCTTTCGATTGCTGGGCTTAGATATAAACTTATGGAACATTTAAGAATTATTTTAAAATATATGTTACACAAAATTATTATAATACAAATTAATCACTTGAGCCTGACTATAACAAACAAAAATATTCAATACAATCCATACTTAAATCAGTTTCAGAAATTAGCCGGAACAAACAGATAAAAAAATTAAAAATATATTTTTATGTAAGTATACATTTAATTTTAAGCTTTAATTTGAAAATAAAAAAGGACACTTAAATTTTTAAATGCATTTTTGGCTTGGTTCTGAAGTTTTGTACATGCAGCTTCATTTAATCTGAGTACAGATGGTAAAAAATAAAAAAGTATTCTGTGGTAATGCAATGCACCTGTTAATTGATTACCCTCGCATCGCTCATAATGGTTCCCCTTTAGTTCCCTCGTTGGACGTCGTAATATTATGTTAATGATTTTTTCGCGTGATGTTCTTAGAAATCAGTGCAATTAGGTTTAATGTTTAACGAGTGTATTTAACCGACTGCATAAAAAGAGTTGTTAGTATTTTAGATAAATAATTGCGGGATCAAACAGATGGCCTGCATGTCGGTAAGTGGTCCATGGCTTATAAACAAAGTAATAAGGACATGTTCTACGGAGTAAAAGGCCTAAAGTAAAGTGGATTTAAAAAAAAAATGGTTGTCTGTAAAGTCGGTTTACTGACGATAGTTGAACGTGTTTAATTGGTTATTAAAAATTTTTAATTTAAGTATATTTTTATAAATATTCATTTAAATTAATAAAATAATTGATTTTGATTTTATAAATTTATAATAAATATATTTATTTATAAATATATTAATTTTTAATTTAAAATTAATATATTTAATAATTATATTTAATAGACGGATGTCGAACGCTGCCGAACGCAAAGGCCGATTGTGCTTCTTTGTCGCTCGTTCCGCGCTCTCGCTTGCACTTTAAGCCTTACATGGAACGCCTCAAAGCGAGGTAACGCCGCATGAGTCATGTTCTTTCGTGCGTGCAGCCGGCTCTATCGAATTATAAGACGTTGTCACGTCAAAAATTATAATCCATAATTTGTTTATTTCAAGCACTTTTAGAATGTCAATTTTGAGTGTTTGTAATGACTTTACCACCGGCTTCGAAGACAGATTCCTGCTAAGAAGAGGAGTGAGTAGAATTGATATCTACTAATATCCGTCATTATATTAATTTCACTTTTTCACAAAAAGAAGTTTCACTTCAAAAATACAGATTTTTGAAGTGAAACTTCTTTATCGGGGTTGGAAAAAAATTTAGTGTAACAGTTTTTCGTTACGCGTCACATTTTTCCGTTACGCGCCATCTTTGACTTATGGAAGTGACGTGATAAATATATATATATATATATATATATGTTATATTGAAGTGATCAGCAAAATCAAAGGGTTTATTTTAATTTTAATTTCAGTGAATTTCTAAAAAAAGTAAGTAATTACGACATCAATGATAGTAATAGTTCTATTCCAATTAATGAAATTCAATAATAATCTTTGTAGTAATAAGCTAAAATGAAATAATTGTAGAATTTGTATTTATGTCTATGATAATAAAAGCCTTTTATTAAACTTTATCTAATTTAACTTGATTTAACCAATTTCTGTAAAGTTGCATATAGTAAATTATTTTTTGAAAAATAACGTCATAAAAAGTTTCACTTCTTACGAGTGTACGCTAGTACACGCACACATTTTTTTATTAACTCCCGGCTAATCAAAACTGTTTAAAGTACTCCTTGTTACCTGTTATATCACATGTTCCTCATGAATAAATAATAGGCTACGTTCCGTATACTTTCAAAACGAAATACTCGTCAAAGATTTCACCGGGCCCTTAAACCCTTTGACAACCCTTCTAATGCGCAAATACTTAGAAAAAAGGGCTTTCGACTTTCATAGAAATTAATATAAGTGTATAATATTACGTTAAGATCGTTTTCATGACTTTAATAACATAGGGTAAGTAAGCGGTAAAATAACTTTAACAAGTTACAACAATGTAAGGCTTTGGGCACATGCAAGTCTTTTGTTCTCATATTGTCCTTATTTTCAAGCTAGCGCGAGATCACTATGAAACGATATCGTCGTCTTTTGTATTCTACTTTTTTTATCGATTACAAATTCGCCCTTGACTGCTATCATACCTGATGTTATGTGATGATGCAATTTAAGATTGAAGCGGGCTAACTTGTTAGGAGTAGGATGAAAATCCACACCCCTTTCGGTTTCTACACGACATCGTACCAGAACGCTAAGTCTCTTGGCGGTACGTCTTTGTCGGTAGGGTGATAACTAGCCACGGTGAAAGCCTCCCACCAGCCAGACCAAGACAAATTAAGAAAAATCTCAATCTGCCCCGCCAGGGATCGAACCCAGGACCTCCGTCTTATGAATTCACCGCGCATACCACTGCGCCACGGAGGTCGTCAACTTCCTCTAATATTATGTTTTTATTTTTAGTTTTGTGTAACTTTTATATTGTCTCCGGTAATTTCTACGAAATACACGCTGCATACTGACATGCATGGTGGGTCTACACTCCATATACCCCTCCTACAAAGAGGCACACGCTGTATGTGTCCAAGTCACATTTGCCAAACCTTATACACTCAAGTGAACTACTTTATTATTATGAACTTTCCACATAGAACATTGTGTATGTAGATTTTCTTATAAAACACTGTGTGCTTTGCTCTCCCTTTCATATATGTATAATATACGAATAAAAATAACATATACTACTATTCCAGAATCTTGTATTATGCCTAAGGGAGAGGCTAAAAAACTGTACCCGGATACTCACAAATATTTCAAGGTTTCTACTTTAAGGCCGTTACCTAGAACCCTCAAACTGCTTTACTACGTAAAATAAATGTTCCTTAAACTTGGCTGACACCGACTTCATACATATGCTTAAGTAAATTAAAGCAACTGATTGACACAGTTATTTTTAACTTTTTAGTGCGTTTTGAGTCGGTCCTATTTTCTGTTAAAATTTTTTTTTTAAATGGTCTATAATTATGTAAATAAAATTAAATATTATGTATGACAGTAAAGAAATAATTTTCAAGTAGTAAAATAAGTCTTTTATTTTATTTACCTCTGTGTTTACTTAGCCTTACCCACATGTATCTATCTATGGCAATGAGAAGTGCCCTTGAAGCCGACGTAATGAAAAGATTAGCTCTTCTAACCTCAAGGCGAAGGGCGTTGTACTTAAGTGGTACAATGTAAGGGCGGGACTAGATACGTTGAATAATGATTAGATGAGGGAATACCGAGACATAAATTATTAGGTGCTAAACTAATATAGACTACACTTTATTATCGTCTTGTCCCTTGCGTATTTTTTCACAAACATTGATATAGTAAATTAAGTTTATAAAGAAAAAATACTCATATTAGGTAAATCCTGAAGATTAAGGTATTTATAATATTAATTCAATTAGGTAATCCGGACAAAGTCGCGGGTAGACAAAGTTCACTAGTAACTTATCATCCTCCTATTCTAGCTTTTCTTCTTAAAGAATATTTGGAGCTTAGACCCGACACGCTACTTCAGTTCAAGTTAGCGGACTAAGTGCGAAAAATATTTGACTCTGTCACCATTTATTTATTACTATAGAGAATTTTGTCGAAAAAAGTCCGTTAACTACAAGAACAATAAGTTCTTAACTGTAATCACACTTGGTGGTAAGTGGTGAAGCAATTTAATATGGAAGCTTACTAAGCCTCCCACCGACCAGACCTAGAGCAATGAAAGAAATGACGATCTCCGTGGCGTAGTGGTATGCGCGGTGGATTTATAAGACGGAGGTTCTGGGTTCGATTCCCGGCGGGGCAGATTGAGATTTTTCTTAATTTATCTTGGTCTGGCTGGTGGGAGGCTTTCGCCGTGGCTAGTTACCACCCTACCGACGAAGACGTACCGCCAAGCGATATAGCGTTCCGGTACGATGTCGTGTAGAAACCGAAAGGGATGTGCATTTCATCGTACTCCTAACAAATTAGCCCGCTTCCATCTTAGATTGCATCATCACTTAACATCAGGTGTGATAGCAGTCAAGGGCTAACTTGTAGTCGATAAAAAAAAATGCAGCTAATCGACCCAGCTGAGAGTGAAACCCAGGATCTTCGTCTGCTTAATCCACGGAGGCAGTAAAACAAAGTAACTCGTGTTAACCGCTGGACCTACGAGTACCAGTAACTCATAGTAATAATATAATTATCATGATTACTAACTCATAGTAATAATTCTCTCTTGGGTGTACGAAGGTATCTAATTACCAAGTGACGGTAATGAGGTTACGGATCGCGTCGGAGTTGATTCTGTCGGCGCAGGCTGATTGCTCTAATGAATAATCTAATTAAAAGGCTTCTTAGATCAAGTGCCTAATAACTTAACTGAGGTTTATATTCTGAACTTAACTCTACCGTGAGAAGATCGTTTATATTAATTTTTATTACATTGACAGTCGATAACTTATTGAATTCGAGAGGTTAAACGACGACAAAATAAAAATGTCCTGTATATGGCTATATTTGTACCACTGAGGTTATTTTAAAACCTATACTGTTTTTTACTAACATTATTCAAAGTCGTAAGTTCGATTACTGCGATCTTTACACAGCATAGTATCCATAACACAAGCTACGGTATTTTGTAAGCCTATGTGGCATTTTCACATGTGCTTCAAGGATTGAAACGGCAGCCGAATGCTACTTTCACTTACATTTCAGTCAACCCTGATCGGTTAAGTATTAATATGTAATTTATATATGGTTCATTATTCTCAGTAATTACTATATTATTAATTGATGAAATAAGCTTTTTTTTATATTTTTTTTATATTATAGGACAATTACACACATCGCTATATAGCCCCAAGGTAAGCTTAGGTAGCTTGTGTTATGGGTACTATGATAACTGATGAATGTTTTTATATATATTATACATAAATTTTAAATTAATATATACATAAACATCCAGTCACTGGAAAACGTCCATGCTCATCACACAAATATTTTCCAGATGTGGGAATCGAACCCACAGTTTAGGACGCAGAAGCAGGGTCACTACCCACTGCGCCACTCGGCCGTCAAAAAAAGCTGATGGCCCCCTGAAATTAAGTCTAGAACCATTGCCGATAACAAAAAATCACCTCGCTGGTATGCCTTATACTATCCTATATCCGCAGATGGTATACCTATGTCCTACTTATCTATTACCTTATATTATTATTATTATAAAAAAAAACGAAAAGGAAAAAAAAATATATATATATATATTGTATTATAGCGTGATTATATGTATGTATATGTTTATGTATTTATATATGTCAGAGTAGAAAGATGTCGTACAATAAATAACGACAGAATCGAGAATACAATAAAATAAAAAGAAAAAAAAAATTATCTATTACCTTTTCCAAATCTGTAAGCTACAATATTTACTGCTTGGGAGCAGGAATACGATCGATCTTTGACAAGGAGCTACTCAATCGTATTATCTTGCTTACAACTGTACAAGGTATGTTTAGAGCAAAGATTGTATAATCCAGCATGATGCATCATACAGCGTCAAGGGAGACTGTCCCTCCGTTATTTGTCAGGGGTACACAAAGGAAACAAGTATTAATCTTCTATTGCTCACGCTGAACCGGCGAGTGGCGACCCCTGGAGTGTGCCTCCAGATTTTATTCAATGGAACCCTGTTGTTTCTTCCCTATTGCTTGGTGTTATACGGATGCTTTAGGCATAAAGCTGAAGCTGCACGCTTTACTGAAAGTTCGTTTACTCAAAAAAATTATTTTGTTCTAAGAAACATTTAGTTTCATCATTCATGGTCTTCTTCTATTTTAATAAACCTGTAGCATAAATAGGTAGTGCTTACTGGATAGATTAAATAATAGATCGTTTCGATGATTTTTAGCTAAGTGACATCATGGCGAATAAAAATTGTCATATAAAATAAACTATTTTTGGGAATTTCATATTTAAATTTGTACAATTTCATTTGGAGCTAGCTGTTAAAATTTGTTGCGAATAAAACGAATACGATCAATGTAAAAAAAGAATAGAAACTAGTAAAAATAAAAAAAAATTTACGTTTGAATATATTATTTATTTATTTAGCAATCATGTCTTATAATAATATTCTTAATTCTTAATAATTGTACTAGCATGCAAATTAACATATTGTGAGTGCTAACGTTATACATATAAACTTTAGTATCTAATAATGTGTAACTAAATTAAAGTATATTACATATAGTCAAAAACACAAAATAATTATATATTAATAAAAATAATATATGTTTTAATATTGAACGTAATCAAGTTAAAATTAAAAATGAAAAACATGTTTGTGTAGCGAAGATTTCACATTAAACACCTAAATTATGTAAAATGTCTTGATATCATTGATAGAGATTATATTATGTGCCTTCATTTGCCTATCAAATTAGTATTTAGTTTTGATTAAATAACAACACAGGACCATAAATAATGCTAATGTCGGACAAAAGTTAAAAATCTTATTTGCCGTTTTTCCGAGCCGTATGTCACCCGTCCCGTAAGAAATCATCCCTCACCGTACCCAGCTGCAATTTTTAAGTGATTTCTTTTATTACTAAGCACGAAAAAAACCAATATGAAAATCCACAGCCAGTGTTAAAGTGCATTTTTACGAGCGAATTTATGTAGTGATGAAAGGTTATATTATTGAATTAATGCTTCCTATAGACGATAGCGGCAAAGAATAACAACATCAACAGAGATTTAATTTTTACCTTATTTTTTTTTTGAAGAAAAAATTGTCTTGGAATAAAATATTGAAATTGAATATTTATATCGTGCTAGTTCGATAACTGATAACTCGAGAAAGGTTAGACCGATTTTCATGATCTTTGAGTTGTCCTTATCACAAATGGAAAAATAATTAATTCAACAAAAGAAAATTTAAACAAAAAAATAAAACCGATTTCAAAACTTACTAAAAACGTAAAAAATAATTATATTATTTCTTTAATTTACTTAACCATTTCTATGAAGTCGGTGCCATCCTAGTTTAGGTACCGTCTTTAAGGTAGAAAGCTCGGAAAAAAATATACGATCAAATTGAGAAACTTCTTTTTTTGAACTCTTTTAATAAAGCCAAAAGAAAAATCACAAAAGTGGGCCCTTGTCTGCTATTACATCTGATGTTAAATGATGATGCAATCCAAGATGGAAGCGGGCTAACAAGTTAGGAGTAGGATGAAATCCACACCCCTTTGGTTTCTACATGACATCGTACTGGAACACTAAATCGCTTGGCGGTAGATCTTTGTCGGTAGGGTAGTAACTAGCCACGGCCAAAAGCCTCCCATCAGCCAGGCCAAGACAAATTAAGAAAAATCTCAATCTATTGCGCCGGGAATCGAACCGAGGACCTCCGTCTTATAAATCCATTGCGCATTTCACTGCGCCACGGAGGCCGTCAAAAGTTCATTGTTTGTCATAAAAGACGTATCTAGACAAGTTTGTTATTTAGTCAAAGGGTTAACAGATTTCGATGAAACTTGGTAAAAAGACATATTATAGACAGAACTAGGAATCTAGGCGGAAGTAACCGCAGGGCATTAATAGTTGCATACAAGTTAACTTTAAATAAGCATCTCTACTCTAACTTATCTTAGACTTAAAAGGACAGATAAGTCTAAGTGTCATACACTAAATCTATTGGAATTTTATCAGTCGGTTTATAACCAATCTCATGAAAACTTGATGTTAATTTTATGGCTTCAGCGGTAATGTGTTTGTAAAGGCTATTTACACACTATGCTAAGTTGACCTCTGCTCTTCTGCTGTTAGAGTAGATATGCCGCTAGTATTAGACGTTGAAACTGATAGTACCTAATAAGCAGAAGGGAAAATCATTGTCGTCTGACATTAATGATTTTTGGTTGATGTTTCCTTGAAAGTAATTCTTGGCAGGCATTAACTCTCTGAGTGGTTGTGCATGAAGCATATGTATGTGTTTTTGTCTCTTTTAAGAAATTCTCCTTAAAGGTTCTCACTCTGGAGTCGGGAGTGCTACACCACTCGCACCTCAAAGATATGCACCACGCGAGGAAAAACTATGAATTGGTCATTATCACGATATTTGAATATTTTAAATGGCCCATTGCAGGGCCAGTTTCTCCCACCTTAAAAGAAAAGAGTTTATAAAATAAAAAATAAAATAAAATAAAATTCGTTTATTTCAGGCCGTGACCCATAATGTTAGTATAAAATCAACAAAACTTAAAATCTATGTAAGTGTTACTACATACTCAGAAAAATGTTAAATTAATTTAAATATCTGCCTGTTCGTGCTATAGCACTGGGTATACACATGTGAGTGTTTACCCAGTGCCTCAGCACAGGGCAGTCAGGTGTCTCAGCAATTCCCTCAGCATGACGTTGGTGCTCCTCCTCACCCTGCTCATTAGTTGCGCAGTTACGTGACAGTAGTAAAACTGTCAGTATTCGCGTAAGCAAACATGGCTGATGCACTGCAGTGCCGAGGTAGCCCCAACATCACCAGTTTAGAGTGATAAAGCGTGACTTTGTCGCGATCACTATCAGGAGTAAAAGGCCGAGACAGACTACATGCTCTTCAAAGCAAGGGGGTTTGGCATTACGAGCTGCTACTGAGAATTTGTTGAATGAAATAAAAGAAATTGTCTGTAAAGTCGGTTTACTGACGATAGTTGAACGTGACGTCTTAAGAAAATACTGATGGAATGGTAGCATTTAATTGGTTATTAAAATTTTTAATTAAAGTATATTTTTAAAAATATTAATTTAAATTAATAAAATAATTGATTTTGATTTTATAAATTTATATTTTAAATTTATAATAAATATATTAATTTATAAATATATATATTTTTAATTTATAATTAATATGTTTAATAATTATATTCAATAGATGGATGTCAAACGCTGCCGAACGCAAAGGCCGATTGTGCTTCTTTGTCGCTCGTTTCGCGCTCTCGCTTGCACTTCAAGCCTTACATGGAACGCCTCAAAGCGAGGTAACGACACAT
This sequence comes from Mycalesis mineus, assembly GCA_034621355.1. NCBI lineage: Eukaryota > Metazoa > Arthropoda > Insecta > Lepidoptera > Nymphalidae > Mycalesis > Mycalesis mineus. Next base: position 15,833,943 of record CM067889.1, on the reverse strand, counting down.
GACGTCATGTTTTTTCGTGCGTGCAGCCGGCTCTATCGAATTATAAGACGTTGTCACGTCAAAAGTTCAATATTTTATAGCCCGATGCAATACCCAAACCCAGGACCACATAATCTGTCGCATAAGAGATCCTCTGGACTAACCATCAACTAGCCGGTAAGAGAAGCATAGTGTGTTGTTACCCTAATGTTAGGCTGCTATCAGTATTTCTTCCGTTAGGATAAAACACACTCGTATCAATACCTGTTAGCTACTAAGTAACCGTTTATATTATGTTAATTTTATGTGTGCTCATAATTACTATTGCTGATATCTAATTTTTTAATTGGCTGTAAATTACTTTAACGGATTTATTACAATTTCTGCGTTGTTTTAAAATTTAAATTAAGGTGTGTTAAGTGATGCAATTCGTTTTCACTTTGAAGTCGGTTCAATTTTTATATATATATATTTTTTTAATGATTACAAGTTGGCTCTTGACTGCTATCACACCTGATCTTAAGTGATGATGCAATCTAAGATGGAAGCGAGCTAACTTGTTAGGAGTAGGATGATAATCCACACCCCTTTCGGTTTCTATACGACATCGTACCGTAACGCTAAATTGCTTGGCGGTACGTCTTTGTCGGTAGGGTGGTAACGGCGAAAAGCCTCCCACCAGCCAGACCAAGACAAATTAAGAAAAATCTCAATCTGCCCCGCCGGGAATCGAACCAGGGGCACCGTCTTATAAATCCACTGCGCATACCACTGCGCCACGGAGGTCGTCAATATCATTTTTTTCCCTTAGTTTTTTATAGTTCGTTTGTTAAGAATGCAGTGAGCTCCAGCCTTAACCCCACCCCCTAACAAATTACAAGGTCAAGCTAACTGACCAGTTGAACGCATATCTTTGACCACGATGCGCAATTTTATTAGTAAGGGGGCGGGGTTTGGCCGGCGAACAATGATGACTCACTGCATTCTTCACGTGAATGAACTATAGTGATTTATCGACAGTGAATCTGCCTGAAAATCTACCTATAATAAAGCCAAACTCGATTGAGAATGCTTATCAACAAACAAATTTAAAATGAAGGTAGAAAATGCAACACATTTTATGTCCAATAAATTTAAAATTATGTTTTGTTATTTTAAAAAATGTTATTTATAGGATATTGAGTATATTAATTAGTTTTAAGCTTACTAATGTAATTTATTGTCATGAATTCGTCATTAACTAGTTAATAAAAAAAAATAGGTGTAAAATGACTAGTGATTTCTACCTTCATTTTTAATTTGTTTGTTGACAAGTGTTAGCAATTATAAATCCTACTAATATTTTGATATATAATAATAAGAGACAGTGTATTGATGAAAGCCATTCATGTCATTCGCAGGAGATAGATGTTTCGTGTGAATGACATGAATGATGATTTCGTTCCTAAAAGAACGGGTAGTTCGATATAAAAAAGCATGCTCGCAGATATTCGGCCTTGTTTTTCGCTGACTGAAGAGTTGTAAGCATAAAGTAACTATACGGTTTATCTTAATAATAATGTTCTTGTACTAGTTAATAAGTGATATATAATAAATGATATATAGAAAGTCGTAATAAGTGCAGTTTATTTTGAAAAACCCACTGAACGTTAATAGTTCAGACGTGGGATCGCCGGGGAGATAAACAAAAGAAATATCATCCCGGTAAAAGGACTACGCCCAAGGAGAACATAAAATCATACGGTGAGGTAAAAAATATTATTTATTATAATTGTGTACGATAACTTTCTTTCTTATTTCTTTTTATAAATGTAGTTTCCTAAACAAAATTCATTAAGCAAACCTTGCAGATTACGAACTACATACATGTCGCGTAAGGTCACGTTCGAACGTGCATAAAATGCATTTACACAGATAAAACATCATACATTCTAAGCATAATGTTTTATAAATTATCATAATCATAATTTAAAATGTGGGTAGACACTTGGAATTGTGGAAACGTGATTCTATAACGACTTATTTGGTTTACCGAACAGAATAGAAGAATTGGTTTATTAGTAGTGAACAGTTATTAATTATTGTAATAAATACATCAGTGTCTCTAAATTTATTTTTTAGTAGTGATAATGATTATGCTTGAATCATGAATTATATTGACGGTAGTAAAAAAAAAAAAAAAAAAAAAACAAGTGTATGTAGAAAATATTTTATACCATTTAGTAGTTAGATATTTTAACAGCTTTCGCGGCGCAGCGTATTGTGTGGTGGAGTCACAGGGTTCGATTCCCGATTGGGCCGATTAAAATTTTTATTAATCCGTGTCTGGCGGGTCGCTAACTTTTGCCATGGCTTATTACCATCCTGTATATAAAGGTGTACCACCAAGCGATTTAGCATTTCAGTACAATGTTGTGACTTGACCGAAAGGGGCATTGGATTTTAATTACTTTAGGTGCCTTTGTAGGTAGTAAAAAAAAAAAAGGGTTATGATTTTACGAATTTTTATAATTTAATTTTATCTTTTGAAACTTTCCCTCACTAATTGTTCTTTATTTAGAATATATACGTGCCTATTATTTTCATTCCAGTAACAATGGAGAACAAGAGAAGGATTCGCAAACGCTGTATCAGTTCGGATTCTTCACGGTCACGCAGCAGTAGCCCGATACAGCATCATAGATCAACGACACGGGACACACGTAGACGCAGGAGGATTCGCAGCATCTCGCCTGATATACGAGTACGCTCACCGCGGCCGTCCACGAGTCGCCTTAGCAACAACGGAGGTAATTCAAATAATGAACTATTCTCTACGCTTCTTAACATTGTGCAAAGTTTTAAGAGTGAAAATTGTGAACGTTTCCCTGTGATGAATGTAGTTCCTGAATTTGATCCGTCTAAGCGAAATCAAACTATACATATGTGGATCTCAAAAGTAAATGAATGCGCAGCTATCTACAGTTGGACCGATAAGCAGATAGTGTATTATGCGTTACCGAAGTTAGTTGGATTAGCACAAAGATGGTATCAGGGATTGTCAAGTGTAAAATTTTCGTGGTCAGAATGGGAAAATAAATTATGTTTAGCATTTCCAAGTGAAGAAAATTTCGGGCAATTGTTAACGGAAATGCTTGCTTGCAGGGCTCGTTTTAATGATTCATTAGAAGAATATTTTTATGACAAGATGGTTTTGTTAAATCGATGTAGAATAACGGGAAAAGATGCAATTGATTGCATCCTCTTTGGTATTGAAGATAGATCCATTCGTACTAGTGCCGAAGCGGCTCAGTTTAGGGAACCTGATAAGTTATTAGTTTACCTAAGAAATGCAAAAACAAGCAGACGTCCTGAACAAATAAATACAAGCATGCAAGCAAGTACATCCGATTATAAACGGGTAAAAAGGACAGGTCATGGCTCAAGTACTATAAGATGTTATAATTGTAAAGTGGAGGGCCATGCGTTTTTCAAGTGTCCACTACCTATTAAGAGATGTGAAAGATGTAAAAAAATCGGGCACGAAACTAGTGAATGTATAGTTAAGATAGAAAATAGTCCTCGTGTCGGTATGAATACTAATAATAAATCCGTTTCACGTGTATCGTTGAATCAAAAGGGTGACAGGAAATATTTTAAAATGGCGGATGTTGAAGGTCGTAGTCTCTCGTGTTTCATTGATTTTGGAAGTCAGTGTACGATGATTAAAGAATCTATAGCTAGAAGTTTAGATAAAGCTTGGTCAACTGATGAATTGCCAGTCTTGAGAGGATTCGGCAATTCATTGGTAAATTGTTTAGGTAAAATTTCTCTGCCCATAAAAATAGACTCAGTTGATGCTATAACTGATGTTCTTATTGTGCCCGACAATTTTTTGAGTGAACCATTATTAATAGGTCAAACATTTACGGAGCAAGATCACATTATAATGTATAAAACTAAAAATGAATTAAAATTAATAGATAAAATAACACAACGTAAAAGTAGAATTTCATTATATAATTCGGAATTAATTACAATAGCAAGTATGCATCTTGTAGAAGTTAATGTTTATTCTGAACCAAAATACAGCGGCGAGATATATGTAGAAACAAGCATTAATTCACAAAAGAAGTATCTAGTATTAGAATGCGTTTCAAAATTAAAAAATGGGTTAGGAAAACTAGTTATAAAGAATTTTAGTGAAGCGTACATTCATTTGGATCGAAACTCTTTGTTAGCTAGAGTTTCGCCTTGTAACGAAATTAGGTCTTTATTTATAAATAGAATCGAAAATAATTATACATCGGAAGAATATATCACTGATAAGATGATAAGTACTAGTAGAGAATTTACAAGAATTGACGAACTAACAAATTTATTAAATAAATTTAGAGATTGTTTTGCATTTAACATTTCCGAACTAGGATGTGTAACAGGAACAGAAATGAATATTACCTTAAAGGATTCCACACCAGTAGTTTATCGCCCATATCGTTTATCCTACTCAGAGCGAGAAGTAGTTCGTGATATTGTTGATAATTTAAAAGATTCTGGAATAATAAGAGATTCAAATTCAGAGTATGCGTCCCCCGTATTGTTAGTCAAAAAGAAAACCGGGGATTATCGCTTATGTGTCGACTTTAGACAGTTAAATAAAAAAAGTGTTAAAGAACATTACCCCCTACCGCGAATCGACGACCAATTAGATAATTTATCTGGGAACAAATATTATACTACACTTGACCTCGCTTCCGGGTACTATCAGATCCCTATGTCAGAAACCTCAAAATATTTAACTGGTTTCGTCACACCGGACGGCCATTTTGAATTTAATAGAATGCCATTTGGGTTAGCCAATGCGCCATCTACTTTTCAAAGGGTAATCAATAATATTTTAGGTAATGCGAGATTTAAGGAAGCGTTCGCATATATGGACGATATTATAATTCCATCTAAAACAATGGAAGAGGGATTTCAAAGATTAACTAGTACCTTAGAGCTATTTCGCAAAGCTGGCTTGACGTTAAAATTATCAAAATGTAACTTCTTTAAAAAATCGATAGACTATTTAGGATTTGAAGTTTGCGAAAAGGGTTTAAGGCCAGGTAAAAATAAAATCGAAGCCGTAGAATGTTTTCCTATACCAACCGACCAACATAAATTAAGGCAGTTTCTTGGGCTCACTAGCTTCTTTAGACGATTTATTAGAGGGTTTTCGATGATTGCCCAACCATTAACAAGGTTATTGAAAAAGGACGTTAAATGGCAATGGGGTAGTAGTGAAGAAAGTGCATTCCAAACGTTAAAACAAAAATTAGTTCAACGACCGATACTAACTTTCTATAATCCGACATATGAAACACAATTACACACTGACGCGTCTAAGAATGGGATTGCAGGCATTTTACTCCAAAGGTCAAATAAAGAGTCTCCCTTTAGTGCCGTCGCTTATTATAGCAGGCAAACGTCCCCAGAAGAGAGTCGTTACACTTCATATGATTTAGAAACTTTAGCAGTAGTAGTTTCAATGCAACGCTTTAGGGTTTATTTATTAGGCATATCTTTCACCGTTGTTACAGACTGTAATTCGCTTCGTGCCACGTTCGAAAAAAAGGATATGTTATCTAGAGTTGCTAGGTGGTGGGGAGCTATGCAAGAGTATGATTTTAATATAGTTTACAGACCCGGTATTACAATGAGCCATGTAGACGCTCTTAGTCGTAATCCTATAATAAACAAGGAAGTCCTAGATATTCTAAATGTAGACACTAATTGGATAGCTACCGTCCAGAAAAATGACATAGAATTACAGCGTATTATAGATATTTTAAATGACCCTCAAACTAAAAATTTGGTAGAAATAAAAGATAATTTTGTAGTTAAACGTGATCTTTTATACAGAAAAACCAACGAAGGGGACCGCTGGGTGGTACCCAAAGGGGTTCGGTGGCAAATTCTTAAAGCAAATCATGACAATATAGGTCATTTCGGGTTTGATAAAACGTATGATAAAATTAGAAAGCAGTATTGGTTTGCTAAAATGAGACGCTTTGTAAAAAAATACATAGATTCTTGTTTAGAGTGTGCACATAATAAAGTTCCGTCTGGTAAAAAGGCTGGTGAATTACATCCTATTGCAAAAATTAATCACCCTTTTCATACTATTCACATAGATCACTTAGGCCCTTTTGTGCGCAGCAAAAAGAAAAATGCTTATTTACTTATTGTTATAGATGCATTCACAAAATTTATTATGCTATACCCAGTCAAAAGCACTAAGTCTGTTCACTCAATCAGAGCCATAAAAAACTATTTTCATATTTTTTCTGTTCCAAACCGGCTAATTTCAGATAGGGGAACTTCATTCACATCTAAACGTTTTAAAGATTTTCTAGAAAAGCTTGGAGTAAAACACATATTAAATGCTATAGCCACACCTCGCGCAAATGGTCAGGTCGAACGTTATAACAGAACAGTTTTAGCAGCTCTTGCAGCTAGTAATTATGGCAAGTCTGAAAGGTTGTGGGACGAATGCGTTTCTGAGATACAATGGGGTTTGAATAATACAATTAACAAAGGTATTGGGAAAACACCAGCTGAAGCACTTTTTGGAACAAATCCAGTAGGGACTTCCGACTCTTTAATAAATTTAAATATTATCAATAACAGTAGTAGCGACGAAGACATAGTTAGCGAAAATAGTAATGATAATTTCAATAACAAGCACACTGGCAATCTAGAAATAATACGACATGAAATATCAGATTACGTAGCCAAAAATCAATCAAAACAAAAGGAACGCTTTGACAAAAAAAGAACTAAAACTCATTTTAATGTTGGCGATTTAGTGAGAGTCGAAAGGGATGTACCGTCAACTGGTAGCAGTAGAAAACTAGTCCCCAAAATTCGTGGTCCTTATCGAGTAATAGAAGTACTTCCTAATGATAGGTATATAGTAGAAGACACCCCTTTGTCTCAAAAGAGTAGCAGAAAATTTAAAGGTACTTTTTCGGTAGATAAAATGTATAAATGGTTAGTTTTTGATAGAAATAATGAAGAATCTAGTGACTATTCCAATGTATCAGACTAGTAAATTGTTAATAGTTTTAAGATATGATAATGATATGGTTGTAAATGAAGAATTAATGGTAAAGAATTTCTGTATTGCTTTCTAATAATTATGGTTATTATTTCAATTGTATTAAGATTATTTTGAGATTACATTATAATTAATAATAAGGAATTTTTATATAGTTTTCTAAATAATTATGATTGTTATTTGAAAAGAATTGAAAAATAGTAACTAACAGATCTGTAATCTAATTTTGAGAATTGTAAGGTTTTAATTGAAATGTATAATGAGATTAAGTTGTAGTGAACATATTATCATGATTAAAGGGGTCACTTAATTAGTAATTTATAGTGAACGTACCATAGTAAAAGAGATTATTTAGAGTATGTGAACGTACCGTGGTTAAAGGGGTCACTTAATTAGGAAGTTATTGTGAACGTACCATGGTAAAAGAGATCACTTGATTAGTATGTGAACGTACCATGGTTAAAGGGGTCACTTAAATAGGAAGTTATTGTGAACGTACCATGGTTAAAGGGGTCACTTTAAAATGAATTAGTTTGTACCATAGTTAGTAGTACAGGATCCGTGGCCTATTTTTTCACTTGATTACTATCAAGCTAATTTTCCGTGAGTAGCTTCATTTTGATAAGACGCCCAACAATTTCCTGTGCGAAAATTTTTGATTGTGGTAGCTAACAGAGGTAGCAATGATAAAATATGTCGATTTGATGATTCTTCAATATTTATTACTAACTGAATTGTTTTTATTAAATCTTAAGATAATTATCTAAATTATTTGAAAAAATATTCGTCCTACAAAATCTATGGTTTCATCAAAGAGTCCTCCCCCTCCAACATGTATTGATAACGAGATCACCAACAATGATTACTAACCAGCTGATTTTTTTTTTATTACTTAGTTAATATATATATAATTTAACAGCCATATTGTCCTACAAATTTCGTGGTATGTTATCCCGGTCCTACGCTCAGAAATTGTTAATACCATAAGACCATTTTTCTCATTACTAACTGTAGGACAAAAATATTACATAATAGGTTAGTGTGTTCAGTGCCCAAATAAAACAATGTCCTACAAAAAAACAGGTATGTATCACTAGTCCGACAAGAATTGTAATTTTTTCGTTTTCCTATTTCTAACATAAGATACAGTGAAAAAATATTTTTTAAAATTTAAATAAGTTTATTTTTTAGGAAAATTAGGTACAAAAATTGGTGTATTGGTGTATTTATAGATAAAAAAAAATTAATCTTCATCATATTCATCTGATGAATCTTCATAATCTTCGCTATTAACATCGCTGTCATTCGCTTCATTTATTTCACTTTCCTCACTCGTGATATCTGACTCTGTAATAACATGAAAAAATTTAGTAAATTATATAATAATGAATAATCAATCAATAAATAACAATAGTATAAATAGGGTACCTTGTATTTCAGAATATAATTCTTCAAAAGATGGACTTTGGGGACCATCAAACCAATAATATTCATATTTTCCATCAATTATTGTCCATCCAAAATTTTCCGGCAATTTTTCCGTGGGGCACCGCATATGTGCGTTACACCATACATTGCAGATAAATGCAGTTCTTTTAATTTGTTGTAACAATTCTTCTTTTGTTGGTGGCAAACTGGAAGGATCATATCCTACGATTTTTTGTTTTAAAATTTCTTCATTTTCATTTTTTGATTTATATCCTTTTTCAAATAACTCGTACCGTCCTTTGTTGATATCATTTTTTGTTTTTAATGAATACACTCTGCATACATACTCTTCAATAATTTGAAATACCTCATTCGATGTTGTTAATGCTGTATTTTCAATCCGTAGGAGGTGAATAAAAGCCTCTTGAAATTTTTTATTTTTCTTTAAAATACTAAAAGGTCTCTTTTTTCCTTTACGAAAGAAAGCGGGATTATAATCATTTCCTGTAAAAATATGGCATATAGCGAGTGAACAAGATAATTGATCCCCAAGTTTTTCATACATTTCATTTATGTTTAAGTACATTTTTTTTTACTCGTGCTTAAATTAATTATTATTTGAATTTCATCTTTTAAATACTTAAAATTTACCAGCATTATTATTGGTATATCAGAATCCGTACAATGTCTCTGCACACGATAGTTAGTATTAAATTGACAAATGTGGTATACAATTTTGGTATCAGCTTCTTGTTGAGTGAAATCTACCAAAAAGTCAACATTTTTTTTTCGCACGCTTGAGAAATAAATTGATTTTTAATTTCATGACTTTCCAATATAATTTCAATTGGAGCACCGCAATAGCGTACCACGCTATTTTTACATCAAGGATCTGTACTACTACTTTTGACCGTAGGACCGGGACAACGTACCACGGAATTTGTAGGACAATATGACCGTTACATTATATAAATATTAACTAAGTAAAAAAAAAAATCAGCTGGTTAGTAATCATTTTTGGTGATCTCCTTATCGATACATGGTTGGAGGGGGGAGGACTTTTTTGATTCAAACCATAGATTTTGTAGGACAAATATTTTTTCAAATAATTTAGATAATTATCTTAAGATTTAATGAAAAACAATCCAGTTAGTAATTATTATTTGAGAATCCTCAAATCGACATATTTTATTATTGCTACCTCTGTTAGCTACCACTATCGAGAATTTTCGCACAGGAAATTGTTGGGCGTCTCATTAAAACGATGCTATTCACGAAGATTCAGCTTGATAGTAATTATTTTTACATCAATGATCTGTACTACTACTTTAAAGCGTAGGAACCGGGATAACATACCACGAAATTTGTAGGACAATATGGCTGTTAAATTATATATATATTAACTAAGTAATAAAAAAAAAATCAGCTGGTTAGTAATCATTTTTGGTGATCTCGTTATCAATACATGTTGGAGGGGGAGGACTCTTTGATGAAACCATAGATTTTGTAGGACAAATATTTTTTCAAATAATTTAGATAATTATCTTAAGATTTAATAAAAACAATTCAGTTAGTAATAAATATTGAAGAATCATCAAATCGACATATTTTATCATTGCTACCTCTGTTAGCTACCACAATCAAAAATTTTCGCACAGGAAATTGTTGGGCGTCTTATCAAAATGAAGCTACTCACGGAAAATTAGCTTGATAGTAATCAAGTGAAAAAATAGGCCACGGATCCTGTACTATAGAGGGGTCACTCAACTAATAATAAGTTGCTGTGTGAACGTGCTATGGTTGTAAAGAGGTTGTTCAACTGATAATTATAGTATATTAAGGAGCTTTATATTTATAAATAAGAAATAAGAAATTGAATGTGTGCTTAATATTGTTAGATATGTCACTAAAACTAAAGTGTTTAATTACCTAGTAGGTATTACATAATTATTATTTTTTTTTATTTTGTTAAACATCAATATTAATGTTACTTTTGTTACGATAACTGTTTTAATTACTTCAAAAATTAAATTTTTGTAAAGTTTTGGTAGTAGGTATTACTCCCGGGACGTGAGTATAAGTCAGGAAAGGCCGACTGTTAGCAATTATAAATCCTACTAATATTTTGATATATAATAATAAGAGACAGTGTATTGATGAAAGCCATTCATGTCATTCGCAGGAGATAGATGTTTCGTGTGAATGACATGAATGATGATTTCGTTCCTAAAAGAACGGGTAGTTCGATATAAAAAAGCATGCTCGCAGATATTCGGCCTTGTTTTTCGCTGACTGAAGAGTTGTAAGCATAAAGTAACTATACGGTTTATCTTAATAATAATGTTCTTGTACTAGTTAATAAGTGATATATAATAAATGATATATAGAAAGTCGTAATAAGTGCAGTTTATTTTGAAAAACCCACTGAACGTTAATACAAGCAATTCACAATCCAGTTTGGCTTTAGTATAAACTGTACCATTATAAGGCACTTGTACCCAAAAATTAAATTAGATACTTTTTGTAGGATGCCGTAATGATGTCGTGACTTATAAATAATTTACCCTTAGCAGTTACAAAGGTACGTGAAATAATGTTGTTGCAATGCTTCAGAGGGCGTCTCTGTCTGGGCTACCGGTACTTAAGCCGGATTTAAAAATATCAAGAAAGGTAAACCGCTGTTTCATTTCATACACCGTAGCCTCCGTTACTTTATTTACTAGCGGTCGCCCGCGATTATGTCCGTGGCCAGAATGTTTTTGATTTTTTGGGCAATTATTTTCTTTCTTTTTTTAACGTCTTCACTCTATATCGTATAAGCCCGTGTTTCACTAGCTTTACGCCACTGTGAAAAGGCTTTTAATTTTCTGGAAATTTATTAACAATGACCGCTGTCTCAGAGGTTCTGGGTTCAACTAACAATTGGCTCAATTTTGAATTTCATATTTCATCTTCAGTGGCGGGTTCAAAAATAAAATCTAATTAACTTGTGCAGAAATCCTTCTAAGATAAAAATGCTTAGAGAAGATACTTAGAGTTCCAAGCAATGTCCACTTAGCTTAAGATCAGGTACAATCTTCAAAATCTTATTAAAAATTAAACTTCAAAGTTTCATAGCCCATCCTACACAGAACTCGAACTCCGAACCTCCTGGTCCGAAATCACTGTACCTACCAAGGAGTCAATCACTGGACTTACAGATTTTTATTTTAAAATAAAAAAAAAATAATATATATAGAAGCACGTCTGCACACTAAAACGCGCGTCAAAAAAGGCGTGTGTGTGCGAAACTCTAAATCCGCCACCCTTTTGTACCCTCTTTTTGTTTAAACTGCGACAGTGTTTAATTAAGCCCAGTTTGTCTTGTTGATTGTGTTCGCCAATTATAACTTCGCGTGTGTCTGACGTTGATTTGTTGTGACGTCACAGCCCTTCAGATTCCACCGGATTCTTACCGTTTAAGATCTGGTACTTTTTAATAAAACCTTCTTAAAGTATTGATTGCTCAATAAATACTGATTATAAAAGTGCGAATTAATACGCGTGGAGTGTTAACGGTGGTTAAGAAGAAGTAAAATATTTTAATTTAATCAGTTAACTTACAGTATTATACAAAAACCAAAAATAATAATTAACAAAACCAAAACTGACCAAATAAAGGTTTCCCAGTCAGCATAATGCTACAACCCAATGTGGCAACCCGTCTAAAAACACTGCTAAAGATAAATCTTCAGGGGTCCACATTAAAAAGTTGTCACGAAGCTTAGTGTCTGGGGCTGGAAAATCTCGTAGTAAAAATTTAAAAAAAAATGCGCTTAATTCTGAACGATTGATGATTTTGGGTCTTTGAAAACTGCTAGCTTCTAAAGACAGCAACGCCCAAACCCAATAGTTCCCTAAGGTAGGAATAGGAACATGAGCTGGTAAACTTTCAGCCCAAATTTATACAAATTTACTGAATTCTGGCGATTACAAGATTCCATAACTTTTTACCCGACTGTCTCAGAAGGAAGATAATGTTTTTCGAGTGACAAACAATACTTTGATACCTCCGGGCAAAAAAGATCTATCAAAACTACTTTTTGCCCCACCTGCAACACCTTATAGTATTTGGATTTTTTTTTATAGCTATAATGATCATTGTTGTTCTCTTTTCAGTTTATTACTTCAAGCAGTCGGGTTTTAGAATTTTTCGATTATTACATTTATTGCTTCAATTAAAACTTCTGATAATTATCAGTTTTAATAAGTATCCACTCAAATTAAAAATATCTTGAAAAACTATTATGAACAGTAAACCTACAATAAAGCGAAACCGCGAGATAAAAAGCAAAAGTTTATAAAGCGGTATTAATCCGCAGAGAACCTAGAACAATCATAATAACTTAATATTTTTCTTACACAAAGTAATTAGCGGAGGGTCCGTATAGTTTGCTAAGAAAGGAACGAACTCGCTAACAACTCGGAATAAGTGATAAATGGTGGGTAATGGCGGAGGGGGGACTTTGTCTTATCATCGACTCCAAAATAAGGTCGGATAAAGGAACTTTGCAATTTTTCTCTGTGACTACATAGAAACAAAGGAAAGGTCTGCTTTTCTGACAGTTCGTGTATCTACATCAATTATGTGTCTTTGTAGGGTAGTGGGTGATTTGTTTGGCTACGTATTACAAGGTCGTAGGTTCAAGATCCGGGTGCATTGAAAATAGATCTTTAGCATTTTCTTTTTTTTAAGAAATTCTCAATAGCTGGGTGCAGAGAAGGAGTGTTACGCTACCGAGAGGAGATTTGTGGATTAATATTACTAGATAATTATTATTAATGTTCTTTTTTTGGCTTAAAATTGATACAATAAAGTTTAAATAAATGATTTAGAATTCTCGGTATTGTCTTCGTGTAGAAAGTATCAATAAATTGATACGCTTTTTCATCATAATCTGTTTATAGTTTTTGCTTGAAAGAGTACAAGAACAGTAGAGACAAATATCCAACTATGCTCACAAACTTGTTTACTTAGTACCTAGTAGTAGCAAAATATCCTAAGTAAATAAATGGCATGTTTGAGATCTTCAGTGTGATAGATTAATTAGCTAATGCCTATATCTCAAGTCCTAATTAATATAAATAGGTACGAGTATCAGACGAAATGTGATAATCAATTCATATTAGACTGAGACAAACTAACTGTTTAATTATGAAAGCACTAATTTCTTGATACAAGTTTTTAGAAATGTCCTATTATGAGGAATTTATTGCCTGCCGCTTTAACTTTTGAAAATTAACGTTGACTTTTCGTTTATATTAAATAGTATTTTGTAGATTTTTAGAATAATAGGTAGTAGGTATTTTAATTACCAGGAATATATTTTAAACATGCCTGAGAATAGAAAACCAGTGTTGATTCGTAGCATTTACGTGACTTCAGATCACGACATACTTGACTTGAGTCGGGGGTTTTGAGATTTTCTTCTCACAAGAAATTCTCAGCCTAGAGGTGCCATATCTTCTCTCTTCATAGAAAGAGACTTGACCCTATTGTAGACCATCAAAATATGATGATGATGACATTGTATGAGTTGCCTACTGTGTGCAGTCCGCATACAGTAGGCAACTTAATCTACCGTATTTTAAGTAAGTAACTATAAAGAATTTTATTAGCCTAACACAGGTTTCACAGCTTGACCTTATTATTTGCAGCTAACCACTGTACTTGAGGGTTACTTGGATAGGGGGTAAAAACTATATTAGTAATTGATTGACGAGCGAGGGATTAGTCTACGTGGCGGCCAGTAGGGGATAACTTTGGGGCGCTAATATGTTTGTTATTCTTCGTAGTATTTGGTGGGAAGAGGGGTTCTATGGCTCTATCCATTTATCAAATGTATGGCAGTATCATAACATACTCGTAGAATACATTTTGTATGATTTTTCGTCTCCGTATTGATACTTCATTATTATAATTACAGTGGTCGATAATACTGCTTATGTAATTTATTAATCAAAGAGTTCTGAATTGAGAATACATTTGTTAATATTCGTCTATGTTGACCTGTGTGGAATTAAATATAATATAGCAAATAATTTTATTATCTGAAGAAAAAATTTACGTACAATTTTCTTTTTTACCCATCTGCGTCAGGAGGAGGTTAATGGTTTTTGGTGTTGTTGAAAGGTTGCAATTCACTTAATCTCTTGCGACCGAAGTCGTCTGTAACTCCTAGTTGAATACTTATGTATTTTTTATTTTTATTTTTATTGCAATGAAAATGTGCAAACGAGCATGCTGAGCACCTGGTGCTAAGTGATTACCGCCGTCTATGTACGTTCGCAACTCAACTCTCAACTGTATACCAAAACCGACCAGTGTGGCTAGTGTAAGATTTTACCGCGTCGATATGATTAATTACCGCCGTCTATGTTCGTTTGCAACACCAGGAGCACTGCTAATGCGTAGCCGGCCTTTGAAAATGTGTTTATTCACCTCTATAAATATTTAAAAACTAAGGGAATACATATTGTACTACACTTTCAACTGTTTATCCCGGTCCCCAGCTCGGAGGGGATTAAGACGTCGGCACATAATTTTTCAATTTGCCCAGTTAAAGCGCGTTAAGGAGACGGATTAATAAATCTCTCGGTAACTCGTAGGGGCGATATCAAGTTAGCGTTCCTGCGCCCTCCGTTCCACGAACTAAATGATCTCACGATAGCTGGGGAAAATACTTAATGTTTTAAAGCTATGATTTTTTGGAAGACGGTTTAGCTTTGATAGTGGTAGGAACAGCACAATTGTGTTCAAGTATGTAAACAAATAGAACGTCAATACAGCAGGAATGCATAAAATAAATAAATAAAATCTTTATTTGCAAAAACAATTACAAGTACTTAAATTATTTAGAGTCATATACTTTTTCAATTTGTCCTGTTAGAGAAATCTATACTAATATTATAAAGCTGAAGAGTTTGTTTGTTTGAACGCGCTAATCTCAGGATGGTTCGAATTGAAAAATTATTTTTGTTTGAATAGACCATTTAGATTAAATAATTCATAGAAAGAAAAATAAAATTGTAGCTAATAAAACTAAGATAGCAAATAAACGAGAAGCTCTTATTACGAATATTATACCAATAATTATTATATATATCACAAATATATGCCACTAAATAAAAGGGAAAACCGAGCAAAAGCCGAACTGGTACACCATGGTGTCAGCATACAGTTTATCGGACAAAACCGCCGGGACACGGTAGGTTAGATGTTAATATCGCGGTCCACTCGAGTGCAGAGTCTACAGCTCCGAGCCCTGCAGTCAATTTATTCGAGGGTTTGTTTGACCCCTACCACGGAGTTTGGTGGCACCGACTTTATAGACATGCTTATGTAAAAAAGTAACTAAGTAAATGATGCAATCATTTTTTAAGTTTTAGTTCTATTCTTATGAAATAATTTTTGGAACGAAGTTCCTTATCGCGCGTTGTGAAAGGGGGCTAGACGGAAAAAATTCGTACGAAAAGTTGTCACGACACTTTTTGATAAAAGGATCTTGCCGCCGCCTTTGATGTGTGTGCGCGTGAGCGGCGGGGGGCGCCCGCGCTGTATGCTGTCTCGCGCTCTCGTGGCGCCCTCTGGTGTTTCGGTGTACAACAACAAATATTATTATTACTTAAAAAAAATAAAATTTTATTACAATTCCTTCACTAATTAATCGAAAGGAACTTCGTTCCATCCGGGTGTCCCTTGACACCTCTCAACTTTTTTTTTCTTACTTTTAGTAATTAATGGACAACGAACACAAGTAAACCTACTCGTACTAAATTATAAACATAACGCTTGCGGCACTAGTAGCCAAAAAAGCCACTAAAAAAATACATGCAAGTGTGCATGCACTGATTTCGGCATATTTTTGAAAAATTCCTTCGATTTTCCCAGGACCCCATTATCAGACCCTAACATGATGACTATGGGACCATTTAGAAAGTAACCTAAAAAAACTAACTAACAAAAAAATCAAAACTCTGTAAAATATGCGTGGTCATACATAAACAATAATAATATACGCGACGAATTGAGAACCTCCTCCGTTTTTCCTTCGGTTAAAAAGCTAGTTATATTTTGAGCAATATTTCCAGTTCTCATAGTAGGTGTAGTGAGAAATGATCCATCTTCCCCGTACGCTGAATCGCTGCCGCCGCGGCAACTAATACAATCTGTCGCCCCTCCCCCCTCGCGCTAAGCTATGATTTGATATCTTGCAATCTCATGCTTTGGACGCCTGGCTTCAGATTTTATTTTAAGACATTCTGTCCTTTCTCCGCATTTGAGTAAAAACAAGGGTGGACAAAGTTGCTATTGTGGTAAAAACTTTTCGTAGTCACATCATAAGATATACTACGTCATTGTAATGTTGTGTGTAACCAGAATATTTTATAAAAGATACAAGATTGCCAGGTCATGTTCCTACCACAGTTAGGTGTAAATACAGTAAACAATTACTACAGGGGGCAAAGATGATTCAAAATCTTTTTAACCTGTTATCTCCCAAAGCGACAGACGCTTTTGGAGTATGGACTGACTCAGCTTTTATAAAATGACGAAGGTTTATACATGACGCAATTAGGGCATCACAGACTCTTAGACCGTGACTGTGTTTCAATAAAAAGAAAGTACACCCGTTTAAAAAGTAAAGCTACGTCTACATAACGAGTCAAAAACACACTCTCTACGTCCCTACCCGTCAATACAGATTGGGAAACGTCCGTATGATTGAATGCGGAGAGATAAGTATTAAAATCAATGTACGTATCTCAGGTGGTACGGACACACGACGGCAGGGCGGCAGGGCTGGTGGATCAATGGAATATTAATTGCTTTTAAAGAGCACCGGATTATACCAATAATTGAACAGAATGGTAAATCGGGGTTTGGGATTGGCGTTTTGGACGGACTTTATCCACTGGCCGGCGGTTATGAAAATTTTATTGTCCTTCGTTAATACAAAAAATGTATTTATCTTTTCGGTGATATCATTTTTATATGTTTTAATGTATTGGATCAGAGACCTAAAGGTTATAAAGGATTTTCAAGTGATTTTATGAAAAGATAGAATAACTGTAATTATTATTAAAACTTGCAAAGAGATAAGCTTACCGACCAATAAGAGGCAATTTTTTTAGCAAAATAAATATAATATGATAAACAATAAAAATTGTTTGTAACGCTCACATTTTTCGTCTATCTAACCAATAACCACGATTCCTCACCCCATGAAGAAAAGCTATTTGACCACCATAAAGTTATTTTTGTATCCCCCAAGAAACATATTTCTTGATTGAGGTCTTTTTTGTAACTTTAAGAACATAATTATATTCAAAATGTTATGCTATTGAATAAGTAAGGTGGAAAAGAATAACAAACAAAAAGAAATGAAATTGGGATATTAGTCTTTGAATTCTCTCTTTCTAGGATATAATAAAAAAAAAAACCATATTGCATTAAAATCTAGTAATCCTGATATACCTAACTGGTATTGATTAGCTTTCACGTGTAAGTGCGTAGATGTTTTTGTTTACGTTCCGTGTTTCGTGCGGCGGCAGACAGTGACGGAGCGAGCCGCGCGGCGCGGCCGACAGGTGCGAGCGATTATTACGAGCGATGAAAACGCGCGGAACATGCGTGACGCGCACCAGTGTGGACATGCCCTAATATTATATTCCTGGACTTTGGTCTATTGACTAATAGTCTAAGTAATATTGTGAAATGATGATAAATAAAAAAAAATATTATGGTCACTTCTCGGAGCAAAATGACGCTCATACTTTTAATTTTAAGTTTGCGACTTTATTTTTACAAGTAATTAATTTTTTTATATAATTATAATAATATAAGAAAAATTGTGTAAAATGAGCATCATTGGTCACTTAACAAACGAAATTTTAACTATAACTTTAAAAATGTTGCATTGAACATTCGAATAGTCTACTTTAAACATAGTTTTACTTGCTTTTAAAGGTAAAAGTAAACATTTTTCATGAGAAACATTTTTAAATTAAGCTCCTTGTTGAAATTGACTGAACAAATCTAATGCTGAGCTTTACTAATTCTGTCGCGAAAGGTTTTATCAAAAGGAGCATCAAATATTTCATGAAAAAAAATATTCAAATAGTAATTTCTAGCAGTTTCTTACAAAAGGTATTTAATAAAAAAAATATACAAATAGATATTTTTAGCTTGCGTGCAAAATGAAGAGAACAATGAAATGAGTTGAATCAGAAGGCGTACCCATACTAATGTCAACGTATGAAAAGCGGAAAAACAAAATAAAAATGTTTTCATTACCTCGCTCGTTTCGTTTACACGGGTAGGCTTTTATTTCTGTCAATCCGTCCGTAAAACCGTTCAGGCACTCGATTTTACATTATGACAATGTGGTCGAACGGTTCATTTGAAACGGATTTTAGAAAATGACATTACCAGCTGTCAATGTTTTGATTGTGATTAAATTTAAAATAAATTTAAAAATTGTATAATAAATAATAATAATGTAAATTAAGTAAATTTACAAATATTTTTTTTATTTTTAATTGTTTTCATCAAAATCTGATTAGGTATTGAATTTAGTTACAAGCTACCATACCTGTCGCCCTGACCCCCGGTCTCCTAGCCGGGAAAAGAGTATATATGTATTTAAAAATTTTAAAATTTTTCAATTTTCTAAACGCATTTCTTAATGCAGGCTTATTCAATAAATAACCCTATTGTATAATAATTTACCAGATTATTGAAATAGAATTTCAATAATCCGGTAAATTAAACGTTAAGTAATACTAAAATCATACTGCGACCACGTGAAATAAGGAATGTAATCATTATTATATAATTTATTTTTTAAAAATTAGTACAAGAACAGTTTTCGAGTCACAAATGTGTTAGTTACATATTTGTATAATTCGTCATTTTCGTATAAATATTTTTATTATTAAATTTCAACTAAAATTTGTAACTTTACGCTTTGGCAAAACATTCAATTACTTATTCATGAATTTTTAACCGACGAAAAAAAACGGAGGAGGTTCGCATAACTTTTTACAGAGTTATCCGATTTTGATAATTCTTTTTTTATTAGAAAGGGTACACTTCCAAGATGGTTCCATTGTCATCATGTAAGGATCTGAAACTCTTCAAATTTATAGGCACACTTGCAGCGATTTCGGTTTTTGTGTAAGTATCTATCGCTAGCTTTTTGGCTACAAGTGCCGTATAATTGAAAATTGGATGAACTTACCTAAGTGAAATCCAATTGTAATTTTATGAGTGTTGATCTGAAATATAAATTGTTTTACAGAGTAGTTCCCTTTTCGCTATTCGATGGCATCGCGAATTTATTTAGAGCATAGATAAAAACAAAAAATAATAACTATGCGCTAATGGTACGACTATTACATCTTGTCTGTGGTAACCCTAAACGTCACTGATTTAGAGCAAATCCTGGATATCGACCAACTTTGGTGAATTGAGCTAGGTACCCATTATGCGCGGAGCGGGAGAGAGAGCAGGCGGCTGATGCTCACCCGCTCCGCAGAAGAAGAACGGGAGGTAGGAGACGCCGTTATGCGCATCTTCTGCCACCCCTGTAGTGAGTTGCACCACCATTGAGTGCACCGACGGGAGCGCCGGGTTGTCAAAGTGAATAACCGTCTGATCCTTTGACGTCCCAACTAGGGCGCAGGCGGCTCCGCTGGGTTTTAGTGGGTATTCTGGCTACCTTTAGCCAGCGAGTCCCACATACCCTGCCGGACTGCGCAGGCTTTTGCGCAGTCTCCGACCGGGATGCGTAACGCATTTCCCAGCGAAAAAAAAAAAAAAAAAAAAAAAAGGTACCCATTATGCACTGGGATAGCTTTCCGCGAAAGCAGGGTAGGGAGGGTATTTATATTTCAGATCAACACTCATAAAATTACAATTGGATTTCACTTAGGTAAGTTCATCCAATTTTCAATTTTATTTCATGTTGATCTGAAATATAAATTGTTTTACAGAGTAGTTGTTCAGAGTCAGATGCATAATGGGTTGTTTTAAGATATTATGTCAATATTATAATAATATAAATTCTTTGTAACTGAAAATTTTGTTTATTTATTTATAATCAATCATCCTTGAATGTATGGAAACTTGGTAATATTACAATTATAAATATGCATATGTTTAAAGAAAAAATTACAATTCTAATCTATTTTATAACATAATGTATAATAAACAATCATTGTGTAAGGTTAAAAACTGATTGAACAAAATCATCATTCACATTTTCTTGAATGGGTATGTTATAAAACTTAGCAAATGTTAGTGAGCTATCAGACCAGCCAGCTGTTTTCCTAATAATGTCCAAGGACACACCAGCCCTATTAGCAAATGAGGTGGCAGAGTGACGAGTACTATGAGAAGTGAATTTACTTGTATCAATACCGCTTTCAGAGAGGGTGCATTTGATCCATCTGCTTATTGTTTGTTTTGATGCACGACGGTAAGGTTTTTTGAAAGTGATAAAAAGGTATGGTTCCTCATTTCTAATGGCTGCTGTGTTCTGGATATAGGCCTGTAGTGTACTAGCAGGACACACTTTAGGCTCTTGAGTATAAAATGGGAGATACAAAGTAGTAGATTTTTTAGTGCTAACAGATGTTTTCACTAAATCACTTAAGGTTATAGTGATTTTAACATTAGACACTGATATACCGTCAAGCTTAATTAAAGATATAGTTTGTACCCTCTGGGCAGTTGCTAATGCAAGAAGTGTGGCTAGCTTTTTAGAGAGCATTTCTAAGGTTAAGGCAGAGTTTTGTGGAAGTTGGGCAATATGATGCAATACAATACTCGGGTTCCAAATTTCTGTATACCGTGGCATAGTTGGTTTCAATCTGAATACTCCCTTAAGGAACCTTTTTATTCTATCATCTGTACCCAGTTTTTCACCCATAAGAAGGGATAGTGCTGATCTATGGCAGTTAAGGGTGTTATAGCCTGCACCGCATTTATATTTTTCTGTTAAAACTTTAATAACAAATGGGACAGATGTTACAAGTGATCCCTGATTATGTATGTGGCAAAAATTCCACCAACTTTTATAAGTAGTATTGTATTGTTTCATAGTACCTGTTGATATAGAAGCTAGCATGATATTCAGTGAGCTTTCTGGCAAACCTCGCCGTCTGAATGCTTGCCGCAGAATATGCTCGCTGCCAGGGTAAGGTGGCTGCTCAATGGATGCACTGTCCTAAGTGGGGATATTAGAAGATCAGTATTGGGTTGAAATATAATTGGTTTAGTTATCATTAATTTCATGGCGAGAGGATACCAGGGTTGTGACTCCCAAACTGGATAGACCATGATGCCTTTTGATTTATCAACTTTTATCTTCTTTAGACATTTGGTGATTAAGGCAAAAGGTGGGAAAGCATAGAAAAAATATGGTTCCCAGTTAATTGTGAAGGCGTCTATATTAAATGCATATGGATCTCTTTTCCATGAGATATATATGTCACACTTTTTATTGATTCTAGAAGCAAAAAGATCAATGTTAGGTTCTCCAAAGTGGTGTTTTATTAAAGAATAAGCTTCATTGCTCAATTCCCATTCAGTGTCCATATTTGTGTTCGAGACTCCTCATCAGCATGGATGTTATCCTTGGACTTTAAGTAGGATGCATATATGTTAATATGTCTTTCTTCACACCAAGTCCAAATATCTCTAGAGATGTCATTTAAATGAGGGAATTGGACACTGCCCATTTTATTGATACATGCAATGGCAGTTGTGTTATCAATTCTAAGTAATATATCACAATTATTTTGTGTCTTAGCAAAACATTTTAACCCAAATGAAGCAGCTAGTAATTCTAACTGATTTTTATGCAGTTTTTGTTCTGAGTGTGACCACAACCCTCCATCACTCTCACCATTACAGTGTATGCCCCACCCAGTTAGAGATGCATCTGAAAATATCTCCATTTTAAATTGTCTATCAGAAATATTTTTATTTATTATTCCTATACTAGAAGACCACCAATTTAAATCAGCAAATATATTACAGTGTAATGTCATTATTGCATCATAATTGTCATGGTGTTGTAATAATGCTAAATATTTTTCTCGTTCCATTATTTTTGTATGTACCATGCCATATGGTATGGCTGGGCATGCGGCAACTAAAGTGCCAAGTAATTTATGAAATTCTCTGATTTTACAATATTTTAAATTTTTAAACTTTGCTATTAAGGCTTTAATAGTGTTTTGTTTCTCTTCTGGTAGCTCTAGGGTCATATTATGAGAATTAATTGTGAAACCAAGGAATTTACAGTACATACTTGGCACTAAGCTGCTTTTTTCATAGTTTATAATTAAACCTAAACATTGAAATAATTTCAGTGTTGCATTCCTATTTGCTATACATTCATCAAATGTGCCACCAATACATAAACAATCATCCAGATATATGGTTGATAAAAAACCTTGTTGTCTGAGGAGGCTGACAACCGGTTTCAATAATTTTGTAAAAACGCTAGGGGCTGTACAGAGGCCATAGGGTAGGGCTGTAAATTGATATAAGGTCTCTTCAAATTCAAAGCGTAAATATTTTTTGCTTTCTGTGGCCACTGGTACTAAAAAATATGATTCTTTCAAATCTATGGAGCACATGTAATAGTTCTGATCTACAATTTTGATGGCTGTCCTTATATCTTCCATCTTAAAATGTTCAACTTTAATAAATTTGTTAAGAGGTTTTAGA
Source organism: Mycalesis mineus (assembly GCA_034621355.1). NCBI lineage: Eukaryota > Metazoa > Arthropoda > Insecta > Lepidoptera > Nymphalidae > Mycalesis > Mycalesis mineus. The sequence goes on along the minus strand of CM067889.1, from coordinate 15,810,673 downwards.
TTAAGGATGAATCTAAACTTCCCATTAGGCTTTGGTCTTAGGAAAATTTTGGAAATAAATTGATCATTACTATGAGTACATGTTTCTACAGCCCCTAGTTGTAGTAAACTTTTTACCGCTTGGCGCATATTATTAAGCTGTGTACCAGGTAGATTATTCTTGGGCATAATGGTTTGCATAGGTTTTCCCTCAAAGGGGATATGGTAGCCTTTTACCCACTGTAGAAGAACGGGATCATTAGTGATGCATTCCCAACATGAGTGATAATGGGCAATGTTGCCTGCATGTACCTGGTTATTCAGCATTTGTATCTCCGTGGAGCAGCCCTCTCGGGGCGTGTCCGGGTGTAGCTGCGGCTGACTTGTCGAGGCGGCGGCTGTGTTGCACGGTTCCGTGGTCCACCTCGGGGTGCTGCCGCTACTGTCTGCTGGCCTGGTTGGGTCTGAGGTGGACCATACTGGTTTCCCGAAGTTCTGTGTTTCGTTGTATGCTTTTGTGGCGGTTTGTGTATGGGTTTTTTAATTTGACTTGAAGACTTCTTCAAATCTAAGCTATTTTTAATTTTGTTTGCTAGGTCAGTACCATATAAATTTTCGTCTCTCTTCACCTTTTCTACTATGGTATTAAAGTTTTTGTCCAGTAAGGGGGAAATGAGAATGCGCCGAGTTTTTGTATTTTGAAAATTGATATCGGTCAGTAATTTTGAAGAGTCAGCTAGCAGTGCGAGTAATTCTATGTTGTTGATTTCCTTTTTTCCCATTAATTTTGTCATGACCTGACCTATAATAGCAGAGGCCAATCCTAGTTGTTGTTGGGTCATCTCAATAGATTTGTCCCTTTGTTTGGAGCTCTCTGTCATAACAGCCTTTACTTCCTCATTGAGTATAGGTGCTGCTAGGAGATGGCAATTTTCTGGAAATTTATATTTTTTCATTATGTTCTCTCTTTCTTCTTTTGTAAGGCCATTGGTTAGGATGTGATTCCAGCGTTTTGTAATGTCGGATTGAATTTCCCCCTCAAATTTAGTGTTATCCTCGTATTCTGTGCCCAGCGCGTCGCGCAAGTCAGCCGTTATGCTTTCGGGTCCGACGACATCTTCATATACACATTCTGAAACTATTTGTCATGTTGTAATTGTTGTGAGGTTATATTGACAAAAATGGAACATCGCGTGTATTTTGATAGTAGGTATCTCGTACATATTGTTGGTATCTCGTACCGAATTGAAGCTATAGTATCTCGTACTACGTTCAATCTTCGTGCTCAAGAGTATCACGTACAGGCACGGTTGTTGTGTGGTAGGTATGAAATAAAATTATTGTTAAAGATGAAAATCTGTAAATTGGGTTAAGAACATAAATTTACCTTGTATTTCCGAATGATCTGAGATGCGCGAATCTGGCGACGGGTTTCGAAGAAGAGATCTGGATCTTGACGGGCTCCGACTAAGCTTCCTTTGAAGCCGGTCGAGGCGTCGTTTGTATTTTTCAATTTTCCATTCTAGACTTCTGCCACCCATATTTTGTATAGAGCGTGACGCAGTTTACGATTTTGAGCCACTTTTTACACTTATTAGCACCAATAAGGCAAAATTATTATAAATTACAAAGAATTGCACGATGCCGAACGAAAGCGCGAAAAAGAAGTGACGTTTAGGGTTACCACAGACAAGATGTAATAGTCGTACCATTAGCGCATAGTTATTATTTTTTGTTTTTATCTATGCTCTAAATAAATTCGCGATGCCATCGAATAGCGAAAAGGGAACTACTCTGTAAAACAATTTATATTTCAGATCAACATGAAATAAAATATACTATGACAGTATAGTACGAGTACGTTACGTGGCGACAAATCACTAAAAAGTAAGAAATAAAATTTTTTAACAAAAAATAGAACCGACTCAAAACGCACTAAAAATAAAACTGTGTCAATTAGTTGCTTTAATTTACTTAAGCATATTTAGTCGGTGCCAGCCAAGGTTTCTACTTTAAGGACGTTACCTAGAACCCATAAACTGCTTTACTACATTAAATAAATGTTCCTTAAACTTGCTGGCACCAACTTCATAGATATGCTTAAGCAAATTAAAGCAACTAAATGATTTTTTACTTTTTATTGCGTTTTGAGTCGTTTCTATTTTTTGTTAAAAAAATTTATAATCCCTAATCACGATATGTTACACACTTAAATGTTAGTCTTTTAACAACATTGTATGACCTATACTGAAATCACTTTTATCTTTGTTGGAATGACTCCCTTTGTTTATCAGCGATATGCAACAGTGGATGGGCAGATGTTGCACCCCTGCACTGAACAAGGTGCGCAATTCAGTACAGACTCCACATCTGCTCAACACGGAAACAATTTGCTCGTAACTGCCCCCAAAGGTGACGTTGCTAGTATTGACATTATTTTAAAACTTGCCTAATATTTTGTAGGAAGCTATTTTTGAAAATTTGGTGAATGTTTTGTATTAGTATCCACTATCTCGCCTGCCTCGTCGGTCTTGTGGTTAGCCTATGTGGCTTCGATCACGAGGTCCTGGGTTCGATTCCTGGGTCGGGTCATGGAATAATTCTGAGCTTTTTCATTCTTCTATGAAATGTTCAATACATTCCAAGCCCGAAGTTTGGAAGTTGGCGGTGTTACACCCCCGTGCCTCGGAGAGCACGTTAAGCCGTCGGTCCCGGTCACTATCATCAACATCTGATAGTGATCGTTAATAAATGAAACATTATCACCCTAAGCCCGCCAACCCGCATTGGAGCAGCGTGGTGGGTGTACGCTCCATATCCCCTCTCCTATAAGGAGGGAGGCCTGGCCCTGTAGTAGGCCGTTAATAGACTGATAATAATGATATTGAAAATAAAGTTACGTAGGTACTAAGTATGAAATAAGTATATCGTATTGTACTCGCACACATCAGGTTACTGTGTCTAGCTTTTCGCAGTTTACTATATTTCCATACATAGGTACCTACCCTATAATGTCTCAAAAAATTTTTAGGAGAGATAAGCTACTTACGTTTAGGGGGGCAGCTAGGGGCTCGGAAAGAAATGCAACGATACGTAATAATTATTTAATTAATAATAAAATACAATATAATTAAACTACATACTAAAGATCAACGATTGCTCTTCTACATACTAAAGATCACGATTGATCTTCTACATCCTAGCTAAGCCTAAGGTGACTACCGATCGGCGATCGATCAAGAAGTGATTCTCGTAGGCTCCTAACTTTAGAGGTAGCAGCGGTTCACGTGAGACTTGCATGTAGATCTTGCTGTGTAAGCGCCTCATGCGATTGGTTCAGTGTGCAGGTTTTTAGGCCATCGCTTACACGGCAGCGTCCTTGACTGGCTGCACGTAACAAGCTTGCGCTTGACTACGTCATACCCTGATGGAAAGCAGTGATTCTCAAAAGACTTAATTACTAGCAGGTTCACCTGCGTAGTTCGAGTGAGTATACAGATCAGCCTATTGAATCTGGCTATCATGTACATAAATATTTTTTACAATGCGGCTAGAAGTTTCAGAGAACTGCAGCTGTTTGTTTGTAAACAGACAAATAGACATAGAGGACGCGGACATGCTGTAAATAGTTAAATTTAAACAAAGTATGTCATTAACTATACAGGCCCGGATTTTTTATTACAGGTTTTGTCTTTTTTTACCAATTTAATTTAACTACCACCAAACAACCAACCAAATTATTTTAATAATAGTACAGGATAAAATATCTTTATTAATACTAATTAAGGAAAATAATATTGTGAGGACCGCTGGTTGTTTGGTTACTCAAAAATCCCGCAACTCTGCTTGCGGGATTTTTGAGCAGAAATTTTTATAGATTTTAATAGTCTTTTATATAGGTTCAAGATTCTAATCTTTTTTTAACAAATTATTATTATCTATTACAATTTAGAAATTCTTAAAGATAGAAAAATATCAACAATAAAGTAAACCTACTGAGGCACGAAAATTATATATAAAAAAAACAACACGCAGGCAGCATTTCCGCGCTGAATTGCGGTAGATATTAAGTAAGTAAGTACGTGTGTACAGTGACGACCTCCGTGGCGCAGTGACGACCTCCGTGGCGCTTTGACGACCTCCGTGGCGCAGTGACGACCTCCGTGGCGCTTTGACGACCTCCGTGGCACAGTGGTACGTGCGGTGGATTTATAAGACGGAGGTCTTGGGTTCGATTCCCGGCGGGGCAGATTGAGACTTTTCTTAATTTGTCTTGGTCTGGCTGGTGGGAGGCTTTCGCCGTGGCTAGTTACCGCCGTACCGACAAAGACGTACCGCCAACCGGTACGGTGTTGTGTAGAAACCGAAAGGTGTGTGGATTTCATCCTATTCCTAACAAGTTAGCCCGTTTCTATCTTTGCATCATCACGTAACATCAGGTGTGATAGCAGTTAAGGGCCAACTTGTAGTCGATAAGAAAAAAAGTAAGTAAGTAAGTATTTAATTATAACTTTATAATAATAATAATTATTCATAACTTTTCGATCATCAAAATGATAAACAAGATAACACTATCATTACACGCCAGTGTTTATTTCAGTAGGTTAAATAATATTGATAACGTGTACAATGAGGAATTATCTCAATTATTCACATTGAAGCCGGATGACGGACTGTAACTGTTTAACATCAGTCAGATCATGCGCAACTCAGGAACTTATCGACAGTGAGCGATGCGCCATTTTGTTTATGATATTATTAATAGTCCTGCCATATTATTAATTTAACTAAACACAAATCGGATGAAAATTTATTAGGTAGCTAAGGAAAGCTTAGGAAGGCTATGTGTCTTATAAGAAGACTTGCGAGTTACTCGGAAAGCGATCAAAAAACAAATGAAGAGATCCGCAGAAATTAATGAAATTAACAAATCAACGAAAACAACGAATCGCAAAGCTGAAGGAGCAGAGCACATAATATTCCAGAGAATCGTTGGATCTTGGGATCAAAAGGTTTAGGAATGTCGACCCTGCACAGTAAAGCACGGTGTTTTTTTTAAATTCAAATTGCTAATAGAAAAAAAAAATTTAAGTTTTGACACACTCTTTTTAAATAACTGCTCGTAAGCATTTTGCTAATAATAGATTTGTTTGGTTTCGACCATAGATATTTACGATACTAAATCCTTCTATATAACTACAATCTGGCAGCCGAGTGGCGCAGTGGGTAGTGACCCTGCTTCTGTGTCCTAGGCTGTGGGTTCGATTCCCACATCTGGAAAATGTTTGTGTGATGAGCATGAATGTTTTCCAGTGTCTGGGTGTTTATCTATATATTATAAGTATTTATGTATAATATATATAAAAATATTCATTAGTTATCATAGCATCCATAACACAAGCTACTTACGAGTACGTTTACATTGGGGCTATTTAGCGATGTGTGTAATTGTCCTGTACTTGTCCACAAGATATTATTATAAATATTTAAATATTTACAATATCGATAGCGATATGAAAAACTTTGTAGATCCCGTCGAAACACATCAGCAACCACCTATACTAAAATACTCCGCACATAACAAAATCATTTCAACAGATCAGGCTACGGCCACCAATCTTAGCCTACCGTACTGACAAATTGAAAAAAAAGTCGTAAAACGCAAAGAGTGACAAACATCATACGGAAGGTGGGATATAAAAAGCCGATAAAGATTCGATACAAAGCATTCCGCGGCGGCGGTGTGCCCTTTACGGCATAATGACGTACGCTGTATCGCTCGCCGCACTTATTAACACCGCCGACTTACTGCTACTGGATGTGACAAGAGCTCTTTAAAAATCTCTTTATGTTCAATCTATTCCAGGAAGTCCGTATGGCTTTGGATACTTGCTTTCTGTGTGGAATGTGAAGAAACGCCAATAAGTACAGCACGTTTCTTCAATTTAACACTCTAACGCATCAGTCAAGCACTTTTTTTGAAACTTTTATTAAATAGGAGGAGGAGGAATTAGGAATAACTTTATTATACTACCTATAGTGACGTCACTACAGGTAGTATAATAAAGAAATTCCTAATAACAAAACAATTTGAAGATAATCAGATCAACATCTGCACATAGAGAGGTTTTTAAAATAAAAGTGCATCTGTTAGTTAAGTTTCAAAGTAATAGTAGAGTAACTATATTGACTTTTTACTTTTCACTAGTAAACTAAACTTGAAATAAACCAATCTGGATTTGAACTTTTTGAAGTGAAACTACACAATGAGTTTAACATTTGTCGATGTTGATTTTTCATGATTTGTTATTGATAAATAGATAGTTTTTTGTGTATAACGTTTTAAAAATTGTGTTTTATACCATAAATAAAATATTTTTCTGTAGGTATATTATGAAAAATTTCGACATAACGCCATCCAGTCCCAATAAAAACCCTACAAGTACGTATCAAACACTAAAAATTTTTAATTCTCCTAACATTCCTGTATTTATATTTACTGTATAGTTTTTTTTGTATTTCAGCCAGTGCGCGCCTGATTAAAGTGCAAATGACATAGGGGTAAGTTTTTGTCCCTTATATAAAATACATAAAACGCACGGGATGTTTAAATAAATTGTTATGTTTTCTACCATACTCTCCTGATTGTTGTAGTTTTGAATCGCGTTCATCGGGGGTGTCAGTTTGTTGCGTATTTAATGACGTACGCTGTAACACTCTCCGCAATTATTATTGCGTAGGTATAAATGGATATAGGAACTCTAGATATGGCAATAATAAAATATTAATACGTTTATTTAAAGCTAACGAATACCAGCGACGACGTCAGCGTGGTAGAGTTTTGTAAAAGGTAGAGTTTTGTCAAACAATGTTGATACAATTTTGCTTAAAATTAAGCATATTTTTAATTTTAATAAAAGAAAACAATGGTTTTCTTTTGAGAGCTTTGAACTCTCATTCATTTTTTAAAAATTAAGTTTACTACTTCATTTTATAATTTTTAAAGAAAATCTAACTACATATTTGATATTCTCTGAAAAATACAATGTGTAAAGCAACACAAGGAGCACTTCACAATAAAAATAAAAAATGCTAGTATGTTTTCTTATAATTAAAATTTCGCGACAGTCTAATTTGTTATTTATTTCGTATTATATCAAAAAAAATTATATAAATTAAATTTTAAAATAATTAGAAATTAATGCAAAGCTCTTTTAATGACTATGTTTTATTTAATTCTTTCAACATTTCTACTTGTTAGAAAGAAAAGTCAAAAATAAAACTTTATTAAAGTATTGTTTTAAAATTTCTAGGCGATAGTAAAATCCACATAGTGATACCCCTTTTTTTAACAATATAAAAAACTCAAAATTATACATCGATGTCACATCTAGCGTCTTTAAACCGCTTACAGACAATCACCTAGACAAATTCACCCTCCCGCATTGTCGCTTTGATCTCTGTTTTGGTTTTCACCAACATGGCGGACGGGGTGGTTACATCGATGTCTCAATTATTCGAGCCCTCTTCAGTTTGAGGAATAATTCCTGCTTGCATGTAAGCAAATACTCGAGGACACTCCAACTTGATGCATCTCACTACATAGTTGTTGGTGAATAATTGTGTTATGATGATGAAAGTACTTCGGGAGTGATGGTTAGGCTCTGTTTGCTTTGTTTTTTTTATATTTTAATTTTAAAAATTGACTGAGATCTATTGTAATTTTAATATAGGCATCTTGTCCTTCAGTCGCAATTAAAATATCTTCCGTTACAATTTAAACAACTTGATTTCCGATTCTATATTTAGGAATCAAACGCTACTTTTTTACTTGTAAACCGAAACAATAAATTACCTAAGTACTTATAGATACAAAAATAATAACGTTTTATATACAAAATATATACCTAAATATGACCAATATCCTCCTACTTAACCAATAAGGTAGTAAAAATTGTTATAAATGAGGACGACAATAGCCCGGCGAGGGTCGACCCTTCATGGTTAAGAAGCTACTAAATTTAAACTCGGTTTGGCTATAACAATAATTTGGTGCAACAAATAATTTATTAATTACTTATCTTTATTATTAACTGCTGTGAACACAAAACAAACATAAAATGCACAAACAAAAGAAAATAGGAACGCATACATTAGATGCACAAAAAATGCACCAAAATGTTCATTCACTCGTAGTGTCTCTGGCGGCTTCCTAAGACAAAGTACAAAAAAACCGTCTTGACATGTAAGGCAAGCGAGATGACTTCAAACTCTTGCGTGTACTTGCAACAAAGACTTATCTGTAGATACGAGGTACTTGCGCGTACTGGTAACAAAGACCTATCTGTACCCTGAACGTGCAATCTTGGACACTGATTGCGGTTAGATGTGCAATCTTACCTTTCGTACATACTCATGTTTTTCTATGGATGTTGGTAAGTAAAGATAAACCATGAACCCGAATGATCCATTGGAATATGATTTATCTATACTAATATTATAAAGAGGAAGAGTTTGTGACTTTATGAGTTTGTGATCTTGTGACGTTGTATGGGGTAATCTCTGGATTTACTGAACCAATTTTCAAAATTATTTCACCAATGAGCTATGTCATTGTAAGCTACGTCATTGTAGAGTGTCATAGGCTATAAAAATTTCCAAAATTAACTAAGCATCTATACTTAAATTTTAATTATTATTTATATTTTTAGGTAAATAACATTTTTTATAAACTTTAAACAACGCCTCAACACGTTTAATTTAAGCGGCTTCTTTCAAACAATGAAAAAAGTAAAAATTTTCATTAAAACACAACTTAACCAAATTATATATCGCTAGCTTCGGAGTAGGTAATATTTTGCACTCTCTTCCCCACTTTCATTATTCCCTAAGAAGGAACTACACAATTTGTGAGAAATCAGACAATATAGAGGTACGACTAAACGTCTGTTTACAAACGCGGGTGTATACCAACAACACTTTTTTTATTTCAATTGTGATTGATTATTTAATTATTATTTGAAAGAAAACGCAATTTTTTTTATTAGCCTCACCAGGGACTCAAACTCAGGACCACATTATCGATAGACAAACCAGCTGAACTAGGAATCCGAAAGAAAGAAAAGCTCAAAGTTACGTACACCCAAACCTAGCACTTCATCAAACGAAATCACAAAGACCGCTCGCCTAACGAAGCAAAATTAGGATATAGATATAATCTGCAAAATAATGATCGACGCACACAATTGATACCAATCAAGGTAGTTGACGTGTATACACAACACACACATACACACACATGCACGCTCGTGACGTGTTGATCAATATGAATGCGCCCTTATTGATACTGCGCGCTACTTAATTGAGGCTCAGGTGCTACTTGCCAAGTGCCAATTATAAATAGGTATTTGTATGGAATAAATGTATTGGGTGCTATTTCTTTTTGTCAGATTGTTTACATGTGTATAGGGTATATTTATATCTAGTACCTACTACTCGTATTAATCAAAACTGTCTTATTTTTGATTGATAATTAGATGTGTTAGACTTGTTGAAATCGAATGCTAGTTCTTTAATACATCGAGTATAGTATTTATTTATGGAAACAATATTCGTGGAGAAGGAGATTAAATTGCACAATTCGTTTTCCTGAGCAAACAAGACACAAGAATAAATGGCAAAATTAGACACACGCAGGAGACAAAAGTAACAAAAAAATTACTTCTTACTTGTAGAAGTGAGTTAAAAATTCCACCAATAATTAAACCAGTAGCCCGGAAATTATGAGCTGAAATACAATTGTTTTTAAGTTTTCCTACTTACTCTTTTTGTTTATTTTCCTCTCCTCTGCCCAGACAAGGAGAATGTTAGACGTATATAAAAATATATTTAATAAAAAAAAAGAAAAAAATATAAAGGGAGGAATTTATCAGTCACATACTCAAACGACAAACGACCGGTCGACATTCGACATCAATTTGTCTGAGACTCGTTAAAATCACGTTTCCCCTTATTAATTTTTACTCCCCACGCTATGCAGGAAGCACGTTGTTATAGTCAAATTTACGATATTGATAGATGCTATATCGATTTTAGGGGACGTGCGGTGGATGTTGGAATGTGTCGCAAATTGTGGTAATTCCGCAATCCGCAAGGAATTGGAAATATAGTGAGAATTGAGGAAAAATATCTCACATATTTTTTACGTATAGCCTTGACTGCGATGTTTAGGTACGTATATCTATCATAATGCGCTTTCGTATATTGTAGTTATTTTCACAATGCGTTTAAATACAATGAAATACGAAACTTTTATTTTGCACAGATTTTACCGCCATACCTAACGTTAGTGAGCTAGGTATTTTTTTTGTAAATTCCCGTTTTTTTAGGCTGGTCACCTTCTTCTTAAATAGTCTTAAATAATCTTAATATTTTTTAGTAATACTTGACAACACAAATTCAGAAGATGTAGAGGATCCACTTAGTTCTGAGTTAAAAGCCATCACCTGTAAAGCAAAACGTAACTTAGAATGCTGCTGAATGAATGGTTAACGGTGCGTTAACATTATAAATACTTATTGATAATGCCTGTAAATTTAAAATCCTAACATTTTTACCTAATGTATTTACTTGAGACACGTTTTCAAGATAAGCGAAGTAATCAGAATTGCTCTTTTAATCATATTAAATTTTATTAACACTTCCGGAACCTCTCTCGTAGTGATGCTTTGATATTTAAAGTATGTAATTGGTCCATTGGTTTGAAGTGCGAAGAGTGAACAGAATGGGACACTTGCGTAATTCTTTGATCTTAGGGAAGAGTGTCGATTATGCTCTTAAAGATGAGAGTCTGAGAGACTTTCTGGCTTTCAGAATATATTCATATGCCTAATGTGTTTCGGATAACGATAAAAAAGGACGTTGAACAGCATATGCTAATTTCGCGAATAATTCCTGAATTCAAAGAAAAATTTATCAAATCAGTTCTGTAGTTGCGGCGTAAAGGATCATCAAACGGATTAACAACACAAAACAATGATGGCCTCCGTGACGCAGTAGCATGCACAGTGGATTTGTAAAAGGTCCTGGGTTCGATTCCCGGCAGGGCCAACGAATATTTTTAAATATGTCCTGATCTGCCTTGGGAGGAGGCTTCGGCCGTTGCTAGTTACCACCCTACTGGCAAAGACGTTTTGCCAAGCGATTAAGCGTTCTAGCATGATATCGTGTATAAACCGAATATTGTGTGGATGACATCCTACTCCTAACAAGTAAGTCTGCTGTTTTAGATTGCATTATCACTTACCATCAAGAGTAATTGCAGTCAAGAGCTAACTGGTAATGAATAAAAAATTGGTTGTCTATAAAGTCGGTTTACTGACGATAGTCGAACGTGACAATGTCTTAAGAAAATACTGATGGAATGGTAGCATTTAATTGGTTATTAAAATTTTTAATTTAAGTATATTTTTATAAATATTAATTTAAATTAATAAAATAATTGATTTTGATTTTATAAATATATATTTGAAATTTATAATAAATATATTAATTTATAAATATATTAATTTTTATTTTAAAATTAATATATTTAATAATTATATTTAATAGACGGATGTTGAACGCTGCCGAACGCAAAGGCCGATTGTGCTTCTTTGTCGCTCGTTCTGCGCTCTTGCTTGCACTTCAGCCTTACATCGAACGCCTCAAAGCGAGGTAACGACGCATGACGTCATGTTTTTTCGTGCGTGCAGCCGGCTCTATCGAATTATAAGAAAGTTGTCACGTCAAAAAACGCATACACAAAAATTTTGCTATTACCATATTAATGTCATTATGTAGTGATATATCAAAAAATGTCTTATTTAAACTTTTTCCACCACCACCCTGTCGTTGCCTTCTATTGTTTTATTACACAAAATATATCTCAGAAAATGTAAATTAACGAGTTTTCCACATACAAGATCACAAAAGAAGCAATTCACAGTAAATTAGTTCTCTCATCTCGAGCCAGCGCAATGAGGTGTCACGGGTACATTACTCAAACACTCTGGCCCCTTCACTTTCTACAACTGCAGAATGGGACGTAATAATAAATTTTGTAACTTAGTGTTAAGCCAAAATCATGTTTATTAATAATATGGGTAACTACAGTGACGGTGTTGCCTCACGTGCCTGTAATTTCACCAACAACCATACCCATCAAAACATAGAAGTTTTAAAGAAGTTAACTAATTGGCGTCAGAAAGAAAGCATGTATGTAGTCTTTTTTTTTTTATCGACTACAAGTTGGCTCTTAACTGCTTTCACACCTGATGTTAAGTGTTGATGCAGTCTAAGATGGAAACGGGCTAACTTGTTAGGAGTGGAACCAAAATCCACACCCCTTTCGGTTTCTACACGACATCGTACCGGAACGCTAAATCGCTTGGCGATACGTCTTTGTCGGTAGGGTGGTAACTACCCACGGCGAAAGCCTCCCACCAGCCAGACCAAGACAAATTAAGAAAAATCTCAATCTGTCCCGCCGGGAATCGAAACCAGGACCTCCGTCTTATAAATGCACCGGGCATACCACTGCACCACCGAGGTCGTCAAAAGTCCTTTGTTGAGTATGGGTGTGTAAGGTGGTACAAAATCACACAGGGGAGTAGAGTGATCTAAAGAAATGGGGAAGAATCAATGTATGAGATAGTGCAACCGAAGGACGACGGCATGCTTAGGTGCTGGAATAGTGACCCAGCACGCAGCGCAGTGTTGGTTAGGCCTCCACCGGAGCCATTGTGATATTTGAAGGTGATTATGCTCTAGTGCTTTCTAGTAGATACTAGTACAAGCATTATTCAAAAGCAAGAAGTTACTGCCCCCAAAATCCTCAAACTAAACCACCGAGTCATAGTCTCATCTCTAATTTAAATTGCAAAATCTAAACATTAGCGGGAGGAACACGCAATGGACCCCAGTTTAACGTAATTCACACTTTATTAGGTTGCGGTGATTCAGCAAATACCAATGTAGGGGGATGGAGGGGTGAAACAAAAACGACTGTCTGTCATTTTTGGACGTGTAGTGGTAGATAAAGTAGTGCTCTATTGTCATATAATGCGTCATGCTAGTCTCGCATATACCTTATGCAGTCATTGTCATCATCATCATTATCTTTAATTGTTCCCGTAGGAATATCGGGATACAAATTGTATTGAGACTCAAACACTACAACAGGGCTATCCTTAGGTATAGAAAAATATTTGGAGGGTAGCGTCCATAATAGAATGGTTGTGATGTTTTACTTTGTAAAATTTACTGACACGTTAACCGAACGTAGGCTTGATAGTAGGGATTAAAAACTTGTATTAATTATAAATTTTGTTCTAATCTACGTTTATTGAAAGGGCACATTGTGTTATACCAGACGCACGTTTTTGAGAAAACTATCAAAACTCCTTATCTATACTAATATTATAAAGAGGTAAAGTTTGTAAGTTTGTAAATAAAGTTCCGTCGGGGCTAATCTTCGGAACTACTGATCCGATTTTAAAAATTCTTTTACCAGTACAATGGTACGTTATCGGTGAGTGTCATAGGTTATATTTTATATTTGTATTGTATATATTACCCGAGTTATCACAGTTTTTGTAGCGCAAGTCGGTTCGCAAAAATCTGTTATATCTGGTTTTTACGCATACGCTGCCTTAACAATTGGATATAATTGAAAACATTGTATGAAAACTTTATGTATCTTAAAAAGTTCTACAAAAAAGTCTTCGATAGCATATATCTATCTTTTATATTTTGGTAGATATAAAACTTTTTGTGTTTTAAAAATCATTTAATTCATATGCTTACGTTTACGTCATTATTTATATAACTAAACTTAAATCCTTATCAAAATAAATTATTTAATAATCACGAGGATATTATAGAGATAATATTTGCCTTTTACAGTATGTTAATTAATTATATAGTTTCGGAGATATTACAAAATTTCTAAAAAACAACTCTGCCGCTATTGCGTTCAAATTACGTTGACCTCCTCGGTTTGGTACTGATATTCTTTGAGAATTTGATCTTTGATCTTTTCTTTCAATTTATTTGGCATGGGCGCATGGCAGACCATATTTATATAATATACGAAAAAGTTTGTTCGTTTGTTTAAACGGGCTAATCTCCAGATCTGCATGTCGGATTGTAAATTATTTTGTTTATTATGAAAGCTAGACTCAAAAGTGAAATAGACTATTTAATACAAGCTATACACATCAGCTTGCCATAAATATATATTGTTAATATTAATGTACTGTAATGTCGTACAATGTTTAACAAAAATGTAGATCTTTAGTACACGGGACGGGGCGGAGGATATTGCTTCACGAGAAACTATAAAAAATTAAATTGAGAGGGGTATCGGGGAAAGAGCATACTTTATATGAAAGTCTGTCTTTAAAATTAAAAGGGTACCTAAGAGGTTTTCACGCGGACGAAGTCGCGGGCGACTGATATAATGACGTAGGCGAGCGCTAAGAAGTTTTTTCTAATGCTCACCTCCATAAGGAGTCAAACGGGAGTTCAAGTCTACACCAAGTTTCACGCGGACGAAGTCGCGGGCGTCCGCTAGTTTTATACAAAGCACTCGAAACTGGGACTTCTCATAATTCGAAGTCGCATATTAAGCTAATTCAATAAACTGTCACTACAACGAGTTAAAATAGACTTTGTCAACTAAGTAACTAAGGAGAACCGTTTAAAACAATACTTTAATTGCAGTATAAGTACCAGTGCCTTCAGTAATCATGCCTGATAGTAAGTGTAGGTACATGTTGACTAGGTGATTGCGCGCTTGCCTAAAAGTTGCCTCTTGTTTTGAAGGTGGTAGAAAAAAGTAAAGCATTACTTAATAATACCTAGTGTAAATCTGGAACCAAGAGCTAAAAATATTAGGAATCCAATGGATATCGACTAGGTACGCAACATGCAGATCACAATAACCGTAATTTTTGGATGTATATCTGCTTTTCAATACAATATGTACGTAACGTTCTCCTTCCAAATATAATAACGTGATACAATGTTAGACTTCATCGTCACTTAACATCACGTAGAGCATAGTCAAGTGTTAAATTATCAATAAAAAAGACCCTTAAAATTTACCAAAATAATTACGGTAAGCCAACTCAATTGCCTAATAGAATAATTATATCACTCGATTACCCTATAATACGCGTTTGACTCACATTTTCTTTTAAAAAATACATCAAAAGTGGGCCCCTAATGCACCGAGCAATCTTTAAATCGAGGGGTGCATAATTTATCATGCACCCACTACCTTGGATCTAACGGTATTTTTATTACATCACACGTTTCCTAAAGAATGAATTTCAAATGGTGTCGGAAGTTTGTGTAGGGGAAATAAATTCGACACTCTTACTAAGTGCGCATTTGAAATCGAGTTTTTTGCGAGATTTCCAGATGTCGTCTCGAAAATATTTTGAGATACAGAAATCCTTTAAAAGCCAGTAACATCAGTGTTTTTGGTGCTGACGAATGACGAAGGAAGATGACAATCATTCAACATCAGATCAGATCAGACAGAACAGAACACGCTGAGGTGATAGTTTGCCAGTCATTTAAGGGACAATTAAAAACCCCTCGACATGTTATTCTTAAATTATTAACTTAATATTACTGTAATATTGTGAGTTGCCTAACTGTTTAATAAAATCGTAAATTAATTATCAATCTCAATATAAACATTTTATCAAAATTTGATGAAGAGTTCAAACCTAAATATGTTTTTAAAAAGACGCGATATAATATAATTTATACATTCAGAACATATGAAAATATTTGAGATACTAACTGAGATAGATTGTTAATTTTCAATAGACTAAAGGGAAAGGTATCTACATATACAAACTAGGGTCTACATTACAATAATAGTAATGTAACATATTATCATTTATCACAATTTACTTCTCTAAAGTAAATAACAAAAACAACTTTTTTGTTCAAGCAAATAGTAGGGGTGTTAAGGTGTCAGGGGGTGTAAAAATCTCTAAAAAGAAATATACCGGCAGTGTAAATCGACTCGCAGTATGATTTATGTTCAGAATGAATGATCATCATCATGACGTTTTCTTTTAAGCTCACTGCTGTAAAGGAAAAGCTTGTGCCAGATTGAATCAGTGGTAGTGGTATTAAGTGATACTTGACTTGAGTTTTGACTATTTGAGTAACTTAAAATAGTTTCTTTCTTTATCTTCTGTTTATAGTTGTTTCTTGAATAGAAGTAGGTTTTACTTTGCAATAATCCTTTTTCAATATTGAATAAAGTGTGAATACCCATTGTACTTTGCGAGTAGTAGTGTATAGAGTCAATGTTTCTTAAGTATGAGCAATGGAAATGAGCAGCTCCTGAATTTCTTTCTTGCCGGTTATTCTTAGGAATCCGCATTTCAAACCGGCGGGTAAATTGCACATTCCATGTGGTGCTTGTTAACAAAGCCAAGCGAAAAAAACTATTTATGAATTACTAGCAGTCGCCCGCGACTTCGTCCGCGCGAAAACCTCTTAGGTACCCTTCTTATTTTAAAAAGAGACAGACTTTCATATAAAGTCTGCTCATTCCCCGCTCCCCCTCTCAATATACTTTTTTTATAGTTTCCCGTCAACCAATATCCTTCGTCCCGTCCCGTGTATAAAGATTTACATTTTTGTTCCACATTGTACAATATTTTAGTACATATTATTACGTTGATACAACTCTTAACAAACGCATTAATTTCGACCAAATTTGATTACCATAAAAACGGTTCTAGTGAGTTAATCTTAAAAGATAGACCTATACTGTCGTGGACATTTTTTTAGATCATTTCAAGAGGAATAATTCTTTCATATTTATATTTTTGGTATCTTGAACCGTTTTCGCAGCGCACGCAACGGAAGCCCCCAAGGATGAATAATTTTTCACATTTTCCATTATTTCTTCGCTCCTAATAGTTGCAGCGTGATGTTATATAGCCTAAAGCCTTCCTCGATAAATGTTCTATTCACACAAAGAGAATTTTTCAATTCGAATTAGTAGTTCCTGAGATTAGCGCGTTCAAACAAACAAACTCTTCAGCTTTATAATATTAGTATAGATGATGCACCGGCTTCGACGTAAAGTCGGTTCATGTGTAGGTTTGTTGGCAGCGTTGCCACTTGGCTTTTGTCGAGAATAGAAAAACAATTCATTTATTCACTTTTTATAATTATGTTCACTCAACCGATAACGATTTTTATTTATATATTATATTTTCCATGCCTTTGTTTAGTAATATAAATAGTAGTAATATAAAAAATCATCATCATCAATATTATGACGACCTTCGTGGCGCAGTAGTATGCGCGATGGATTTATAAGACGGAGGTCCTGGGTTCGATTCCCGGCGGGGCATATTGAGATTTTTCTTAATTTGTTTTGGTCTGGCTGGTGGTAGGCTTTCGCCGTGGTTAGTTACCACCCTACCGACAAAGACGTACCGCCAAGCGATTTAGCGTTCCGGTACGATGTCGTGTAGAAACCGAAAGGGGTGTGGATTTAATCCTACTCCTAACAAGCAAGCCCGCTTCCACCTTAGATTGCATCATCACTTAACATCAGGTGTGATAGCAGTCAAGGGCCAACTTGTAGTCGATAAAAAAAAATCAAACATTTTTAATTCTTAACTGTAGTTCTAAACAATGATACTTCGATTTTCGAAACATTTTTATTTTAGAAGCAGTTAAATCCAACTTCATAAGTACTCTCCAATTTGGATTTAATTATTATTGTTTATTTAGCCAGTAAGCCCCTGTAGCGTTGTGAGTTAGAACTCGTGAGGCACCCGGGTGACGATTTCAGTTGCATTGCACCCACGCCTGCTGCCTGAGAACTTAAATAACACGCAATTTCACATAATCTGCTTTGCTCCTATTATGGTCAAATTTCGACCAACAGGCGAACAATAGTTCTTAGAGATACTTGTAAACACCTTTTCGTTAACGCCGAGTCACGATTAGACTCACCTTCCTAAGGAGTACGGATTAAACAATGAGCCGATTCATACGGGGCGTGATTCCATTGTGTACAATTAAGGGAATTGCCTCTAAGGGACTGGCGCCAGGCCATATCTGATACAGATATCTAACGTAGTATGACTAATGGTGTTTGAGGGTTCTGTTCAAAAATTAACTGCAAATCTTCTTCATAGTCGTATTTATCTGTTCAACAAGAAAAATTCAGAGATCAGCGAGCGATAGGCTTAAGAATCTATGTGTTACCAGCCTACCAAAGTTTACAACGTAGCTCAATCAGCTGCAAACATGGTAATTATTGCCGGGGTGGTAATTATATTGACAACACAATACACAGATATAACATTGATAACACCACATCGGAGAGTCTCGTTTAAATTAGGTGTTTGTGATTATAACAGATACTGTCCAACCTAAATTAAACAAACCACCAAGCTAAGGGCAACCTTTGACAGCCGAGTGGCGCAGTGGGCAATGACGATGTGTGATGGGTAGGCCGTGGGTTCGATTCCCACATCTGGAAAAAGTTTGTGTGACGAGTATGGATGTTTTCCAGTGTCTGGGTGTTTATCTATATATTATAAGTATTTATGTATAATATATATAAAATTATTCATCAGTTATCATAGTACCCATAACACAAGCTACCTAAGCTTACTTTGGGGCTATATAGTGATATGTGTGATTGTCCCATAATATTTATTTATTTATATATAAATAGTTAAAAAAGTTAAGTTATGAATACATAACCTATCTATTTAGCTATACTGCTATCAATAAGTTATTCTTATCTATTCTGACATTTTTAGATTGAATGATAAACAAACAAACACATTTATAATTTTAGTACAATTTCCAAACTAAAGTACAAGTATTCAAAAATAAATTACAAGTATTATTCACAGACCCTGAAACCGCTACAAACGTCTCAAATTAGGACGGTCCCTTATAAAGCAGGATACATGGTGACCCCGCAGTCCCTTCATAAGCATACACTATTTGTTTTCTGCGGATCCCTCGAGATAACTATGTTTGCTCTCCATCTAATTTGATCCCGCTGCTCAACTAAGCCTGACTTATAATAATACATCAATCTTCTTCATATAATATTTCATTAACACTATTTATCTTTATTATGGCTCGCGAGTTTGTCTGCGTCAAATTAATTAGGACTATTTGCAAATGGTATCAGGACGGATAATGTCAATCTGTGTAAACGCAAGGCTAATAACCATAAGATGAAAAGAAAATTTGAGAAATTCTCCAACAGTCAATTTAGCCAGAATTTCCATCATAAAAGCAAACCCAATATCTGTCATCATATATAGCGAAGAACCATCTTCATCGAACCTTTAAGCAAAAAAAAAGATGTGTGGCACTCGGAGACTGCCGCGGTAAAGCTATTGCATAGCAGTTTTTATCAAATTATGTTTACCTTCCGACGTCATCGGGACCGTGGCCGAGCGGTAAGGCGCTCTAAGTGCCCGGATTGCCAGAGAGACGCAGGTTCGAATCCCGTCGGTTCCGCAATTTTTTTATTACAAACGTGATATTTCAAAAAGTCATTAAAAGTTCTGGTATTTATCGATAGATGGAAAAACTAAAAAGTAATGTTTTTCCATCTATCGATAAATACCAGAACTTCTAATGACTTTTAGAAATATAACGCTTGAAAAAAAAATTGCGGAACCGACGGGATTCGAACCCGCATTTCTCTGGAAATTCGGGCACTTAGAGCGCCTTACCGCTAGGCCACGCTCCCAATGACGTTGGCGCCGAAATTATGCTTTTTATATTATGTTTTTGATATCTAGCGGGTGTTAGGTTTTTTCGTTACGGAATTTCTGAATTCGGTCTCCGCGCTCAAGGCCCGCGATAGAAGCTATGCAATAGGTTAAAAACTGCATCATAAATGGTCCATTTGCTTAAATGTTTCGATGGCACATGCAGTCATGCATATACACAAACGCGTGGAACTTATGTAAGGGGAAAATAAAAACAAGAATATAAATGCAGAAAACCCAACTTACAGCATTCAGAGCCTCCATTTCATACGGGCTTAATTTATACGAAGCTTCGGATCCAACCAATCGTAGAGTAGACCTGAAATAGAAACAAAACAATTATTAAATTCCCTGTTAATATATTACCTAGTATAATATATTATACTTATTACGTTCTAGAAAAATATAATTCACATGTCACTGTAGCTGTTATAACTAGAATTATAAAGTCAATTTTGTAAGTACAACATAATACAAAATCCACTAAGTTCAAGTCAGTTATGCAGATTGTGCAAAAGAGAAAATAGCAATTGTTTTTTTAAAAAAGCAACTGTGATTATTGAAGAGGTCAATGTTTTTGAACTTAAAAGCTTATTTATTCTAACTTGTATACAACTTTTGTTGCAGCTACTTATTTTTTTAATAAAAGTATATGATGCATTTAGTGAAAAACTGTAAATTTGAAAATACAAACGGGAACTTATTATTTAGTGTGTATATTTTTTTTTATCGACTACAAGTTAGCCCTTGACTGCTATCACACCTGATGTTAAGTAATGATGCAATCTAAGATGGAAGCGGGCTAATCTGTTAGGAGTAGGATGAAATCCACACCCCTTTCGGTTTCTACACGACATCGTACCGGAACGCTAATTCGCTTGGCGGTACGTCTTTGTCGGTAGGGTGGTAACTAGCCACGGCGAAAGCCTCCCATCAGCCAGACCAAGACAAATTAAGAAAAATCTCCATCTGTCCTGCCGGGAATCGAACCCAGGACCTCCGTCTTATAAATCCACCGCGCATACCACTGCGCCACGGAGGTCGTCAAATAATAAAAAATAATAATATATAATTATACATGTGTGTATAAAATATTATTATGTATGTGTAGATACAGATTATATATTTCACTTCTACCTTGTATAAAGTATTTTTCTTAAGTTCTGTAAATTATATAGGTATATATATCCAAATTAGCACCACAGTGTTAAAAGCTTTCCAATCATCAGCTAACAAATAAGTCTCATATAGTAACTCAGGCCGACTCTTAAATAAGACATAAACATCCGCATATTTGACACTAATAAATCACTGCATGCTGAAGCGCGAGTCATAAGCATTCATCTTCTAAAATATAATATAATCCGTTTAATAATTAACACTCTTATGCTAGTGGTTAAATTTATGAATATGGTTCTGGGAGAACAGTATGTGGCTGTACTGCGAGAGTATTGTTTAAATATTACATTAAAACATACTGAAATAGAAACAGACACTGGCATACGTAAGTTGGTAATATTGTAGCTGTCAAGGAGAGTAGATTGCTCTGACCTTTTGAAGAGGTTAAATAGCCTAGAAGTATTTTAGAGGTCTAGTCACATTCAAATATGAAATGCCCAGTTCGCCGCATGAGTAAGTGAGCTGGGTAGACCTTCATTCATTTATAATTCTACCATCACCGCCGCAGTGATGCTAGGATTATAAAAGGAGTACTCGTATTTCATTTTTGACGGCCTCCGTGGCGCAGTGGTATGCGTGGTGGATTTATAAGACGGAGGTCCCAGGTTCGATTCCCGGCGGGGCAGATTGAGATTTTTCTTAATTTGTCTTGGTCTGGCTGATGGAAGGTCGCCGTGGCTAGTTACCACCCTACCGACAAAGATGTATCGCCAAGTGATTTAGCGTTCCGGTACGATGTCGTGTAGAAACCGCAAGGGGTGTGGATTTCCATCGTACACCGAACTTAGTCCGCTTCCATCTTAGATTGCATTATCACTTAACATCAGGTGTGATAACAGTCAAGGGCCAACTCTATCAAAAAAAACATTCTGATCTTCCCATCATCATCTCTTTGGTTCTCGTATTCACATTGATGATGATGATGATTTCTATATTTTTATTCTTCTTATAGACCAGACGTAACTTTAAACAGAGAAACAAAGCATTAATGAGCATTATCAAGTGTTGGTAAGTAACCGGGATATTTTACGTGCTCCTCGTGACCTCGTGATCGAAACCACATAGACTGATATCTATCTAGGCAGGCAGGCAAAAAATAACGTAAACTTTTAGTAGAATTTAGTTATTAATCGCTAAAAGTGCGGCCACGCAGCGGGCAGGTAAGACAAATACGCTCATTTCCTGCGGAGAGCGGCCAAACGTCCAGGCCGACAAATTGCGCCGCTGAATACTTATTCTGGACTTCCTGTGTTTACAGAGCGGTTCGGATTAGTTCTGAAATTACATACCTCACTGCGAATAACTATGTATTTAGTTCATACATTGTTTTACGTTATTATAACGATTAATATTAGTGTAATGTAACGATGAGCGTTAAATAAGTAGACTAACAAATGAGTTCTTAATTGCGATTTAACTTGCGAAGATTTGCGTATATATCTCTTTTTAGTCAGCACTTATATCGCAAAATAAGTACTATGCCAAATTTTAGCTGGCCCCCAGCGGCCAATGAAAGGCAAAGTCCAGTGTGGGAGTATGCTGATATTATATCAAATTGCCTTTCTTTTGTAATCTATTGATGCCTCAAATAGGACGGACGCGGCGGCACCTCTGGGTTTTATTAACGTAGACTACGCAGTTCCGCCCGCGCAGCCTTCGACCGCGATGCATGCCCAGCAATGAAAAAAAACGTGTATAGTTTTAGAGATCTCGTAAAGAATCAATCGTTCAGTCGATATATTCTTTAAAAGACAGATTACATACAGAATGCAATAGGATAAAATTGGATAGTTTTCACAATTCTGCCAGAATAAGGTCGCACTGACCTCAGAAGGCGAACAGCGCAAAGTTTGCAGCTTTGTTTTATTTATGACGCTTATGCGCTAACGAATTCAAGTTCCATTCCTTTTCTTGCCGGGATCTGATCGCGGGCGACCGGGTTCGGAAACGGCGGATTTTTGTAGTTCTCAACTCGCTATTATGTTTTACTTTTATGGAACAACAGTTGCAGATGGTCGGTTTACTACAAAAAGAACTACTTGAATTTTTAGTTTACAAGTATTTTTTAAACCGTCAAGTTTGAGTGATTGTAGTGATTCCACCAACGGTTTGAAAGGCATAATAAGACCGACAGCTTCAGGTACTTTTCAAAGCACAGGGATGTGATACCACCAAAGCTCACTCTCGGGTTGAGCATTTTTACTATAACTTTTATAGAGAAATATCTTAATATTAACGACCTCCGTGGCGCAGTGGTATGCGCGGTGGATTTATAAGACGGGAGGTCCTGGGTTCAATTCCCGGCGGGGCAGATTGAGATTTTTCTTAATTTGTCTTGGTCTGGCTGGTGGGAGGCTTTCGCCGTGGCTAGTTTCCACCCTACCGACAAAGACGTACCGCCAAGCGATTTAGCGTTCCGGTACGATGTCGTGTAGAAACCGAAAGGGTGTGGATTTTATCCTACTCCTAGCAAATTAGCCCGCTTCCATCTTAGATTGCATCATCACTTAACATCAGGTGTAATAGCAGTCAAGGGCCAACTTGTAGTCGATAAAAAAATAAAAAAAAAATAAAAAAATTAGAACTTATTCATAATGATCTTAAATTGATTATTCATCGAAGAACTACTGCTTAAAGAGGTTTCAAAACGCGGTGTCTCCTTTGAACAATAACTTTATCCCCAATATTACGAATAAGTATAAATATTTTAACATCAGCGTTGTACGATATAGAATATAATTAAAAGGTAGTAAGACGGGCCCCCAAGAGGCGTGCGGTAACTTTGTTAGACGGGAAGGATAGTTGAATTTTGCAGGCTTTTGGTTTAGACTTTCCATAAGAAGTTACTAAGGAAACTCATTTCAAACCGGGTTTTATGCTGGGAGTGAGAATTATTAAATTAAAGTCAGTGTAAACTTTTTGCAGGTTTCAATTTAAACAACTCGATACCTCCACGACGGACGGACAACAAAACAACAACAAACGGACCATATAAGGGTTCTGTTTGTTTTTTTAAAGACAAAAATTTTTAAAACCCCTTAAAATTGAATTTGGAAAAATAACTACGTAATAATTATTGAATTAATAATTAATTACAATATAATTAAACTACATGACTAAAGATCAACGATTGAAAAGATCACGATTGATCTTTTACATCGTAGCTAAGCCTAAGGTGACTACCGATCGGCGATCGATCA
Source organism: Mycalesis mineus (assembly GCA_034621355.1). Lineage (NCBI taxonomy): Eukaryota > Metazoa > Arthropoda > Insecta > Lepidoptera > Nymphalidae > Mycalesis > Mycalesis mineus. The sequence goes on along the minus strand of CM067889.1, from coordinate 15,786,478 downwards.
AGAAGTGATTACGTAGGCTCCTAACTTTAGAGGTAGCTGCGGTTCACGTGAGGCTTGCATGTAGATCTTGCCGTGTCAGCGCCTCGTGCGACTGGTTCAGTGTGCAGGTTTTTAGGCCATCGCTTACACGGCAGCGTTCTTGACTTGGCTGCACGTAACACCCCTTAAAATTGAATTTGGAAATTAATAACTGTGACAACTTAACAATAAATACTTTCTGGCATATAATATAAACGATAAGATATCTATTTTTGTCTCGAAACTTGCTTTCTACGCAGCAGATACTTCTCTACTCTATTTTATTCCATTTTTGTAAAGCAATACATTGTTTATAATAAGTTGCGATTTTCATTTCGGACGGGGACTATTTCCAAATTTTGCAAAAGATACAGGTAACAAAATCATTCAGCTGGGTTAGTTGCAATTAGAGCATGAGTAAACATACAAACATTTATATTTATAATACATGACATTACTTAATTCCACATTAAGTATCGGTCAAACGTATAACCCCCATAGTTTTGTACCTGGGGCTGAAATAGTAGAGGTTTTCATGGTCTGGGACAAACTGCCGGAGGCTGTCTTCGTCCTTATTACCTTTCTCAAGTACCTAAACGTTCCAGACATAGGGGACGGAAGAAAGTCAAATCTTAGATAACTTCACATCACCTAACTAGTGTAACATGAAGTGAAAAATCTTATATTTTACATAGGGTCTATTATCTCAATAACAGTTCGTAGTTTGCTTGTGTAATAAAAATTTTTAACAAAAAATAAAACCGACTCAAAATGCACTAAAAAGTAAAAACATCACATCCTAACATGATGACAATGGAACCATCTTGGAAGTGTGCCCTTTCTAATAAAAAAAGAATTATCAAAATCGAAACAGACTAACGAACAACTCTGTAAAAAGTTATGCGTGGTCATAAATAAAAAAAAATAAAAAAAAATTATTATTATAAAAACAAAAAACCCGACTGCATAGAAGTTATGAACTGAAAAGAGAAAAACAAGGATCACTATATCTTTATAAAATTCTAAATACTTTATGGAGATGCAAGCGGGGACAAAATACTTTATTTTCTGCGAGTAAAAATGTTTATTTCTGCAGCACCATAAAGTTTAGTAATTTTATATCGCTACGTGACCTGTTTATTTCTTTTCTAAACTTTTATAGTAATAATTTTATTTGAGACTTTTTTGTTGTAGTTTATGGTATCGAAATGACACGGTACAATTTATGCCATTCTTAGCTAAAACGGCAATATAAACATGATATAATATTTATATTTTTGAAATGGTCTTTTTACGACTTTTCATTTGATTCCCATATTGCTAAGATAGAAGAAAGACATACACACATCCTTCCATTTACAGCCACCGTTTTGAAAATTTATATAGCCTATGTCACTACCACAATTTTGACAAATTCAACGACACCTCCCATGTCAAAATCCGTTCAGTCGTTTAGGCTGTAGCGCGTGCCGAAGAAATGGATATACATACATACATACATACATACATACTCTCGAAAAACATAACCCTCCTTCTGACGCAGTCGGGTAAAAATATATACGTGTCGAATTGACAACCACCTCCGTTTTTTTTCGTCGGTTAAAAAATTTGTATCAGCCATACTTTTGGTACTATATGTCTATGTTTTTCTTCGTTGTAGAGTACAAATAAATAATAAATAAATAAGTCCAGTGAATTTCAAATTGAGAATACATAGATATTCCATACACTACCCAATGCTTGAGTGGCTCTAAATTCCCATAATACACAATATGTATGCAATAAGAAAGTTAAATGTAACGCTCTTTCAATAATGTTCACGAGTTCGTGCTCTCAAATAGCGTACTCACACTAATTCCACATAATTTTACACGTCAAAACATTTATTACTCATCTCCTAAACGTGTAGTTAGTAACGGAACGACCCAGTAATAAAATTATTCACAGTAATTTCAGTAATTTAATATAACTAGTCTAAGGGCGGTGTGCATAGACTTTACTTTGAACGTCGGTTAAATGAACGGCCGATAAACAAGGAGCGTTTATTTACTCTTCATAACACGCATTCCAACTTCGGTTTATTAATCGAGCGTTTGAACGAACGGTGAATGAACTATTTGTGAAAAATATTACTTAATCAAATGTAAATGTTTATGTGTTTGTTTTTAATGAATTTAACGGCCTGGAATCGAGTCCTTTATGGCCGCATGTTAATTTGTCGAAGAAGATAGATATTCACATTATTATCTACGTTGTTAAGCTGTGGGTGGTAAATTTTGTGGTAAATCAAAAAGTAAAGTAATAGGTATAGTAAAATTTCAAGTTATATTGTTTATTGCACTGCTAGTTACTTTTTAAAATTAATACTACTTCAAAAAAGCGTAGTTCCAATTTTAGTAGAAAAATAAAATAAATTTCTTGATTAAATTAATACAAATATATACGAATATCATAGAAAATAAGGGGATAGACAGAACAACAAATGTTAGGAAATCACTATAAATCAAATATAGATTATATAACCTAGAAATATATCTGTCAAACTCTGTAACCGAGGGATAACCGGGGAATGCAAGCTCGGTTAAGATAAACGCCCGGTTTACGTTCTTTACCGGCGTGCGGGTTGTCGTGAACAGTAAATTTATAGTAACCGACGGTTAGCTTATGATAACCGTTGGTTATGATAACCGAAATCTTGGTGCACACAGGCCTAAGTGTTACCATGCAAGGGAGAATTTAACCGTTGACCTATGTTTTCAAGTTATATACTAGCACCTATATTGATATTTAACACTAGTCAGCAATGCTTTTGCCTATTCCCATTTCCAATATTCGACAGCACTTATATAAGCACGGTATTGTACCCAACTAGGAATATTAGTGTGTGGTCAAAATCATCAAAAATACCAATATTAATTATCATTTTGAGATTCTCTGTAATTCTGTCTATAAATGTGAGTATGACTATATAACTACGTACAAGCTAGTAAGCTAGATTCACAAACAAAGTCCATACAAAGAGTGCTTATAAGACAATTGGAGTGATCCGTGCTCAGAACGATCATGGGCATGCTTGTCACGCGGTACAAACAAACCGTACCGGCGGATATTACTACAGACTGCATGAGTTTTATTTCTACTGGAACAGTCCAGGAAAAATGCTATGTGAAAAAATAATATTAAATATTACCGCGCTTTTATACTCGTATAATAGTTCTGCCGTTGTATATGTTGCTTTAAGTAACAAGTATCACACACTTAAGTAATTTTTAAACCATTTAGTAATCATACAACTTATCAATGAATTTTTACATTTAAACTAAATGTGTTACACCACACTAAATAGAAACCCCAAAGATATGTCAATAATAAACGAAAAATATTTTTAATAAAAAATTAAATCGACTTAAAAACGCACTGAAAAGTAAAAAATAAATGCGTCATTTAGTTACTTTAATTTACTTAACCATATCTATAAACTCGGTGCCATCCAAGTTTAAGGAAAGTTTATTTAACAAAGTACCAAAGCACTTTGTGTGAACTTTCTACTTTAAAGACGATACCTAATCGTTTCATAGATATGGTTAAGTAAATTAAAGTAACTAAATTACGCATTTATTTTTTACTTTTTAGTGCGTTTTGAAGTCGGTTTAATTTCTTATTAAATTTTTTTTTCATACTTTTTAGTGGTTTATCGACAACGAACATACGTAAAACCTACACGTTCTAACACCGCTACGGCGGGCCTCACTATTATAATAATAATACACGTTCTAAACTACGAGTAAGAGTACCAATATTCGCCAGCCACTTATAAACTAACGACATCGCTGCAAATGTGCTTATGAACTTTGAAGAGTTCCTTCGATTTAACCTAGATCTCATCATCAGATCCTAACATGATGACCATTCTGGAAGTGTACCCTTTCTAATAAAAAAAGGATTTTCAAAATCGGACTATTCTGTGAAAAGTTAAGCGTAATCATGCGTAAAAAAATCCCTATCGCAAAAACTCCTGAATAGTATTCCCTAAGTTGAACAATACCTGGTACAACAAAAAAAGAATTACTTAAATTGACTTGTAGTTCCGGAGATATGCCTCCACAAACATAAATACATACATACATACATACACTTTTGAAATTTGACACATTTGTCCAGACGCTGATATAGACTAACATGTGCGAAATCTGGGCAGTTTTGGAAATATTACATACATACGGGTTGAAATCATAACCTCTTTTTTGTGGTCGGTTAAAAATACAAGTTGAAAGTCTTCTTATATCAAGTCAGTCAGACTTTATTCGCGTGCTTATTCGTAATTTATAGGCAATTCTTTATTCAACTATACAAATAAACCTTTTTTTAATCACTCGTATCTGTGGTTAAAAATCTCTATTATTGCATAGTTTAAAAGATTTAAAGATACAGATGAAAAAAATAAAAAATTTTAACAAAAAATTGAACCGACTCAAAACGCACTAAAAAGTAAAAAAAACTGTGTCGTTTAGTTGCTTTAATTTACTTAAGCATTTAACGTAATAAAGCAGTTTTTGGGTTCTAGGTAATGTCCTTAAAGTAAAAACCCTGGCTGGCACCGACTCCTAGATATGCTTAAGTAAATTAAAGCAACTAAATGACATAGGTTTTTTTTTACTTTTTAGTGCGTTTTGAGTCGGTTCAATTTTTTGTTAAAAATTTTTATTTCTTACTTTTTAGTGATCTAATGCCACGAAACGTACTCGCATTATACTGTCATAGTATATTATACGGCATTTGTAGCCAAAAAGCTTTTAAAAAAAATCCTTCAAGTGTGCCTACGAAATTTTAAGAGTTCCTTCAATTTTCCTAGGATATCAACATCAGATGACAATGGGACCACCTTGGAAGTGTGCTCTTTCTAATAAAAAACAATTATCAAAATCGGACAACTCTGTAAAAAGTTATGCGTGGTCATACATAAAAAAATATATACGTGTTGAATTAAGAAACTCCTCCGTTTTTTTTCGTCGGTTAAAAAGTAAAGAGACTTGGTTTTATACTATGATACGATATTATACGAATAAAATCATTTTGGTATATTTTTATCAATTTATTTTTATTTTTACAAAATATAAAATCATGGTTACCCTATATCACACGTGTTTAATGTTTACCTTTGAAGACCATGCACGCTGACTTTAATTCCTGATGCCCTTTGTCCATTCACTTGATTTACAGCCTTATTACAAAGTGCAACAGTCAACTTTTCTATGCACAAAATTTTGAAAGCTACACAATTTGTAACAGCACTAGGGCATGCCTTTTCATTGTTTTTTCTATGGGACACGCTCTGGATGTCGTGTGTTGCATTTCGTAAGAAACATGACAAAACTATGTGACCTGCGATCATGTTACGTGATGTAAATTAGGTATGATAGTGAATCAGTGTCTTGTTGATTTTTGGTTATATACCGATTGATAACTTTCGCTACATTTCACAACATTCACTAGCGCATTAATATATTCTAAGCATAATATGTTCATCAAGTATTTTTAATACAATAAGAAATAAATTGGTCTTCTAACTATATTGTAAATTATGCCCAAGGTGGGTGGCAGAATACCTAATATCTGCATTTACGCGTTGGGTAACCAGGCTGAATCTTTGTTCCGTATATATTGCAGCCCTTTTGTCATCAGAGTGAGAGAATTAGCCGCACTCACCCATTTGAGTTTTCTCTCACTTCCGCCAGGGGCGCTGCTTCAGTTCTATATAAAAGAAGATTCGATTTGTTTCGGTGAAAGAGCCATCCATACCCCGCCTGTTATAGTGCAACCTTTTGCAAGACATACAAGGAATATATCCTACAATGCGCCCTGAACCTGCTTTATAGGTACATATGGCCGACGGCCGACTGGCGCAGTGGGTGGTGACCTTGCCTCTGCTTCCTAGGCTGTGGGTTCGATTCCCACGTTTGGAAAAATGTTTGTGTGATGAGCATGGATATTTTCCAGTGTCTGGGTGTTTATTTATATATTATAAGTACTTATGTGTAATATATATAAAATATTCATCAGTTATCATAGTGCCCATAACACAAGCTACCTACGAGAACGCTTACTTTGATTTATATATTTAAAGAAGCACAGCTGTAATACTTCCCCAGACGAGCTCACTAACAAAGTACGCTACTATTTAGCAGTAACAAAGCGTAATTCGGTTGAGAGATAATTGTTAACAAAATACAACAGATAAGTTCTCAAGAGAGCATTACTTTGAGTGATGCTCGAAGTTACCACATCTTCATAGATTATAATTGACACAGCATCTGCGATTGGTGTATCGCTTAGTAACACGCGTAAGAGAAGAACAATTTTTGTCATAAAAATGAAAAATAAACAGAATAATGATAGGTGTTGAAATGGAAAATTCTCTCACTTCACACCACACGCTTATTAATTGTACTGTAAATTCGTGGCTATAAGCTTCGTGTACACCACAAGCACAAACAACCGTTGTTACGGCTCGGTCCCAACTGATCGCTCCGTCAGACACGCACACTACAGCAATGTGCGTATACACGTTCAAACACGATTAAAGCTCACGCGCCTTCGTGAATTGCAAAAGTATATAATTAACAGCAATGTAAGGCAACTTTATGTATTTTAAAAGTTGTACAAAAAAGTCTTTGACAGCATATATCTATCTTTTAATATTTTATTGAAATGAAATATAATTTATTTTAATTTGAGATATGTACAACACAAATCAAAAACAAACTAAATAGTGGACCCAATGGTCTTGTGCGCTAGCAAAGTGAACCGCATGTAAAGCTCTCCCGCGGAAAAAATAACGTTGGTTATACTAAGTGGTAAGGGATGCTGTGACGTAGATCTCACCCTCGCCAATAAAAATAACTCTCCCAACATCTGTCACAATATTTCCACACTAAACTCGGTCTGGTCTCTTGTCGGTCTGTTTGTGAATATTTACACACAAAATTAGCTGTCAACGAGATTTAGGGATAAATAGCTGCAGTTGTGATGGCTTACAACTGAAGTACCTCGGGATTGAATTTTAAGTTATTATTGGAAATTAAAATTAATAATTTTGACTAGTTCCTTGGTCCAGTAGTTAACCCATGCGGCTTCAGATCAGGAGATTTGGTGTCCGATTTTGGAACAAAATAAATACTTAAAGTTTTTCTTTCTTTAAGAATTTTTCAAAGTAAAAGTTCAAAGCTCAGCGTCGGGAAGTTGGTGGTGTTTCATCCCCGTGCTGGGTTTGTGTAACCTGTGTTGTGTAACTGGGTTTGTGGGTTTTTGTAATTCACATGTCGGCGAGTTTATCGTTAAAAATTTGTTTGTTTGTTACGCTTTCACCCTGACTACAATCTTATAAACCTCCACCCGTGCTACAAGTCTCAAGCTCCTTGTTTCATTTTTCTCTCTGGTAAACGATGGACCCAGTACCCGCACATGGACAATGCTAAGAAATTAGTCTACCATTGACCATAAAAATTGAAAAATACTCTTTTTAACAGTAGGAAAAAATATCTACAAATAGCACCAGAATCTACAACAAGTAATTTCACAAAAAAAATTTGACGACCTCCGTGGCGCAGCAGTATGCGCGGTGGATTTATAAGACGGAGATCCTGGATTCGATTCCCGGCGAGGAAGATTGAGATTTTTCTTGATTTGTCTTGGTCTGGCTGGTGGGAGGCTTTCGCCGTGTCAGTTACCACCCTACCGACAAAGACGTATCGCCAAGCAATTTAGCGTTCCGGTACGATGTCGTGTAGAAACCGAAAGGGGTGTGGATTTTCGTCCCACTCCTAACAAATTAGCTCGCTTCCATCTTAGACTGCATCATTACTTAACATCAGGTGTGATAGCAGTCAAGGGCCAACTTGTAGTCGATAAAAAAAAACATTTCTGAACCAATACTTAGAATTAAGTAAGTATTACAATTTTAGGCGAGCGAAGCAATATTTAAAAATATTATTTTAAAATAGCTAAGTTACTGAACGAATAGTTAAGCTAAAGTATTACAATTTTCCGAATTCCGAACGGAGCAAAAAAACTCACCAAAGCGCCGGGGATCAAGTTTAATTAAAGTATTTAAAGCAACTTTTTAAAATCTACGACTTCTTTAAGTCAAGAAGTTTTAACTTGGGTTTTATTTGCAGTGTTGTTGTTGGGAAACTCACTTAAATAAAAAGGCTTTTTCTTTATTATGTTAATACTTCAGCGGTTATATGGATCCTCAAACGGAACAGAAGATTTTTTTTACATTTTTAATACCTAATGCTTTATGTAAATAAATAAATGATGTTTATAACGATACTTTCATGTATAGAATTTAAGTAGATTGCAAGTTAATTAGGAACATGATTTATTTTTCTGTAATCTGTATTAATTATACAAACATACAAGTATACAAATATAGCTTGTATAGCATACGCAATATACAAGCTACAGAGGATTAAAATGATAGAATCTTCTATTGAATCCGCTATAACTAAAGAATTTTGAAAATTCTGATTACCATGTACAAAGGAGAACCCGTAAAGTTAAGACTCATACAATCTATCTATCACTTTTGTAGCGTCTCCTAGGCGTAGAATTTTAAATATTATAACGTTTAATTAGTTAACGTTCAATTCGACTCTGATTCGGAGGAATACTATGACATCTATGTTTTTTACTCTTTTTTTATTTTTTTTTAGTTTAGGCAACGGTAGCGTTAAGTATTTCCTTTTTTATTTAGTTTTAAATTATTTTATTTATCTGTACATAATTATATTTAAGTTATTCGTTATAGACAAAATACAAAAAAAAAATAAATTATCAACGATCTATGAAAGATATTTTTTTAAAATCGGTAAATAGATTAGAAAAATATTGTATAAGCAACACAAAACAAAGTTGTCATAAACATTACATATAAAATTAGTACGTCTTAAATAGAGATAGCACATATAAAATGTACTATAAAGGACAAAGAAGCAAACTGGTGACAGAATGATAGTCATTTATTTTTATTAGGGAAAGAAGAAGAGGTAGACCACATAAATTTAGATGGGATGACGAACATAAGCAAGTGACTGGCGCGACATGTAGCCAAGGATAGAATTGAATGAAGAGGTTGGAGGAGGTCTTTGCCTATTGCTAATAATATGCAAAAACTAGCAAAAAACAAATACTGGACTAGACTAAGCAATTTTTTGTCAATATTATATGTACTTAGTCCAAAGTTGTACTGATCTGAATAAAGGCTATATTATTATTATTATTATTACATATATTTAAGTTATTCCTTATTATGAAATAAATGAAATAAAAATCAAAAAAAAAAATTAAATTATCAAAGTATCTATGAAACACATTTTTTTAAAACCGGTAAACAGTTTTAGAGATGAGCATTGATGAGCACCTTTACAAAACCTAACTTGTCATAAACATTACTGTTAGTACATAATATAGCTACGTATTAGCAATAAAGATAACACTATATAAAATGTACTTATAAAGGTCATAAGAACCGTTTCATGTTGACCGAATGATAAGTCATTTATTTTTATTTTATGGCAAGTGTCTACTTAGCCCACACTTAACCATTTGCTTGTAGCTGCGGGGCGATCGAACACTGTTTGCAAGCTTTGAGTCGAGTCAGCAGATTCTGATAATAGCTCTATATACATTTTATATTATTATTGGAGATCTAAGTTTTAGACCTACTAATATTTTGACGATTCCAAGCGAAAAAATAACCCAGACCCAAGTGAAACTTATGTAAAATAAGTAATGTTTCGGAGTGAAACTTATGTAAAATAAATTCATTCGGAGAATCTTCAAGAGTTGTTGACTCTCTCATTATCAGCCTATTAACCTACTACAGAACCTGCCTTCATGTAGGAGAGGGAATATGGAACGTATAACCACCACACTGCTCGAAGACGGGTTGACGGGCTTAGAGTGATGACAATGTTAAATTCATTAACGATCATACTGATTGTAGTGACCGGCTTAACGTACTCTGCGAGGCACAGGGGTGTAACAGCAGCGACATCCCTACTCCGAACTTTGAATTTACTCAGAAAAACTTCTGACCCAAGACCTCGTTATATATTATATAAGCCGAACAGGTTAACACTCAGCGATAGTAAAATCCTCTAATCAAAAAAAAATTAAAACTCTTCCTAGTACCAAACTCAATTTCAAAATCATTTATGACGACCTCCGTGGCGCAGTGGTATGCGCGGTGGATTCATAAGACGAAGGTCCTGGGTTCGATTCCTGATGGGGCAGATTGGGATTTTTCTTAATTTGCCTTGGTCTGGCTGGTGGGAGGCTTTCGCCGTGGCTAGTTACCACCCTACCGACAAAGACGTACCGCCAAGCGACTTAGCGTCCCGGTACGATGTCGTGTAGAAAACGATAGGAGTGTGGATTTCATCGTACTCCTAACAAGTTAGCCCGCTTCCATCTTAGATTGCATCATCACTTGACATCAGGTGTGAAAGCAGTCAAGGGCTAACTTGTAGTCAATAAAAAAAAATATATTTGGTGTGGCATTCAACTCGTGTTATTTCATTCTAATTCATTTTTGTGTACACTTTGTACACAAAATGAACAATCTGTAGTGTCTGTCGTCTGCACAATAGAATCGAACACATCGCATAAGTTGAATTTACGGAACATGCAAAGTTTAACACGAAACTTTGGAAACCAATGTAGCGAACTCTAAAGAAATTGTTTTAAGTTAGTTATAAAACAACTTTATCTGTTGAAACTGAAATGTGCATAAATAGAGTTATTATTATTTGCATACAACAATTCTAATTTGTTCTTTTACTAGTAATGTCCCGTGGTTTTACCCGTGTTATGTCGTTCACTCTTGATAAATCTCTTTTTATAATACGGCCGAGTGGCGCAGCGGGTAGTAACCCTACTTCTGCGTCCTAGGATGTTGGTTCGATTCCCAAATCTGGAAAAATTTGTGTGACGAGTATGGATATTTTCCAGTGATTGGATGTTTATCTATAATATTGTTTTTATGTAAATAAAAATATTCATCAGTTATTATACGCTTACATTGCGACTATATAGCGATGTGTGTATTATCCTATGATATTTATTTTATTTATTTAATAGTTAAAAAACCGGCCAAGTGCTAGTCACACTCAGGCACAAAGGGTTCCGTACAAAACGGCAACAAAATCACATTTCTAGTAGGTTTGGGATTGGGTGGCCTACCTAAGTATTTATTTTATTTATTTATTTTAAAACTTTATTGCAAATTATAAAAATAAACATAGCAGAAAAAACAGAGTAACATTAATTGGCAGAAGGCGGCCTTATCACTAAGCACAATCTCTTCCAGGCAACCTACCGAAAGATTCTAAATATTCTGTGAGACGGGAAATTGCAAAAATAAAGTAAAACTACAATATACGTACATCTAATTATTTTATTCTATTTATAATCATTTTTGTTAAAGCGACAACACAAACAAAAAAAATCGTATCTAGCTATTACGTTTCATGAGATACAGCCAAATGGACTTACAATACAATTACAATAGGTTGCCGTTTTTATCTGTTGAGTACGGAATCCTAACACACCATAATTCTCAAAAATATAATGTTCTATAGAATATACAGTACCTATACACATGCATGTTTGTGTTCTTCATTGTCTACAGAACTAGTCTATGACAGAATATGTCATCATCTGACATCCTATTGAACCTCGACGCACAGAAGGGGTACCAATCAGTTCCAAGACGTGTACTGCAACTAGGTCCCTTTTGTGCTCAGAACAATACAATGTATTGTCAATATTGTCCTACAGGCTACACCCAATATAAATTGCCTTTGTAACAAATTAGTGCATTGTGAATTCAACATCAATCGAGACAAACGCTAAAGTAAAGAATATGTTGTTTCTTAGAACAGCATACAATAAGACGCAGATTTTAAATAGCGAACTACTGGATTACCTCAACTCGTCCACGTGGTATTAAAAATTAAAATGAGTAAAATTACTAAATTAAAAGTCTGAGTGACTCTTTATAATATTAACTGTTAGCGAGTGAAAATCCCATCAAAATCGGTCCATATGGTTCAAATATAACTATGTCATTTAGTTGCTTTAATTTACTTAAGCATATCTATGATGACGGTGCCAGCAAGTTTAAGGGACATTTATTTAACGTAATAAAGCAGTTTGCGGGTTCCTTGAAACCTTGGCTGACACCGACTCCTAGATATGCAGTTAAATTAAAGCCACTAAATAACACAGTTATTTTTTACTTTTTAGTGCGTTTTGAGTCGGTTCTATTTTTTGTTAAAATTTTTTATTTCTTACTTTTTAGTGATTTATCGCCACGTAACGTACTCTTACTATACTGTCATAGTATATTATACGGCAATATTAGCCAGACGAGACAAAGACCGAAATCGCTGTAAGCGTGCCTCCAAAATTTGAAGAGTTCCTTCAATTTCCCCAGGATATCATCATCAGATCCCAACATGATGGCAATGGAACCACCTAAGAAGTGTGCCCTTTCTAATAAAAAAAGAATTATCAAAATCGGACTATTCTGTAAAAAGTTATGCGTGGTCATACGTAAAAAAAATGAAATATATATATATATATATATATATATATATATATATATATATATATATATACACGTGTCGAATTAAGAACCTCCTCCGTTTTTTTTCGTCGGTTACATACGAAAAGTTCTTAATTTAACCCTAGAAAGATACTCATATTTTATAGTACGGGAAAGATAATCATGCGTAAAGTTGACGCATGTATTTGAATTAGCTGTAGGTCTAGGTGTTATAGTTTATTTCAATGATTTGTATGGTATTATATAAGCACATATATTAGTATCATAAATAATGCAGATACATTTTTATACTCATTTATTTTTATTTAAGAAAACAAACTTAAACCTAAACTTCTATAAATCAATGAAATTTTATAACACTTACTCTTTCAAATGAAAACTTGCTTTTTATTGTAATAATTAATCTTTTTATTAGTAGAAAATGAACATTTAAGTTATCTTATAATTTATTAATATAAAGTTTTATAAAAGTAAGTTACAAACAGCTCTGACACATATCAACCTTATGCTCACGATATATCTCTTTCAGACGATTGGTTATTCAGTGCTGTTTTGTTCTTCGAAGATTCCATTTCCACTCGGCGTCGGCTGTGGCTTCTTGAAACTCGTCTACAAACCCTCCTGTGTCGCTCTGTACGCCATCTTAACTTTTATGGTCCACTACTCCACTTTTAGAGTTTTCGTACGGAATCTGGTCGTTACTTTGCATAAGAGCGGACAGGATTTGGTCCTAGTCTAAATTGCTACTCCCCATTGTATTATATATTTCACAATTTATCTACAAAAATAAAATTATAATAATAGTTATGATAAAAAGTACTGAAACATACGAAACACAATAAAACTTTCATATAAGCCGCTGTCATAAAAGTCACACTAAAGATAATCATGCGTCATTTTGACTCACTCGGTTGTTATATTTAAAAATCGGTTGTACTTACCTTATTGACACACATACTACGTGGTAGGTCCTAGCAACATATGAGATGTCCTAAACGCACAGCTATGGATTCACGATGATTAGAGAGACAGAGCAATTTTTCGAAAACACATGCGTCAATTTGAAGCAGATTATCTTTCTAGGGTTAAAATTATAAAGTCCCTACGATTTTTTTTTTAATAAAGGTAACGCCTTACTGGAACTAATTAAAATAATCCAAGAGGAATAAGTACGTTTGCACTGTAAAAAGTTAAAGCTCCTAACTCTACACGCCCATACACTCTCTCAGCTCACAGTGTTCCTTTATTTCGACTTAGCCAAATGAATTTAAACGAAAAATAATACGAATAATATATACATTTAAATTTTCGTTAAATTCTAAGTAACAAAGTTTTAAATTTAAGAAGTAAGTGTTTATTTCAAATAATACATTCTATTTGAATCAGCGCCATCTTGTAAAGAAATATGGAATTGTCACAACGCTACATAGCGCCACCTAGTGCGTCGGACTGAAACTACGTAAAAGCAACGTACATTGAGTTGCACTAATATCCATAAAGATGGCGCTCACCACTGAATTTATATTCGTCACTATTATGAGATGACCGGCCCTTCCATGAGATGTTAATTTGAAGATTTAACCCACAGTGCTGCTCCTCAAATGAGCGATGGCGAGGGTAACTCACAACTTTAACTCTAGGCTGAGAATTTTCCTGATAATTCCTGAGAAAACAAAAGCTCAATATTTCATGGCCCGACCGCTGACTCGAATCTAAATATTGTATAAGCGAATAGCACTAGCTGACTAATTAATTGATCACGAGATCTTTACATTCGATTGATTTGAAATTTAGTTATTTGACGATGTCGACGCTCACTAAGAATGGATTTACAGGTTAACCATACACCCACCGGGTAAACCGCGGAGCACAGCTAGTATTATCTAAGCTAAATAGCACTGATGGTTTTATTGACTAATCATGACATTGCTTACTTAGCATAGTTTTTTTTACTACTACAACTTTACTTGACTGCTTGCTTACATAAAATTACTTGACTGCTATCACACCTGATGTTAAGTGATGATGCAATCTATGATGGAAGCGGGCTAACTTGTTAACACACTCCTTTCGGTTTCTACACGACATACCGAAACGCTAAGTCGCTTGGCGGTACGTCTTTGTCTATAGGGTGGTAAAAAGCCTTCCATCGGCCAGACCAAGACAAATCAAGAAAAATCTCAATCTTCCCCGCCGGGAATCGAGCCCAGTTATTAGGTACATCGCATTATACCTAGGTATACTTATGTCACTAGCAACGGAATACGCGGGTAAAACCGCTAGGCACAGCTAGTTTACTGCCACATACAGAATCCTGATAAACGATTATTGCAACTATACGCACCTAACCCATACATCATACCAGTTTATGCCTCTTTGAGACCTTATCAATACACCCTAACCGCGATCAAATGCACCCCACTCTAACCCCAGGCTATTATTGTCACGGGCCGCTCTGCAGACGATTAAGTGCAGTCGCCCTCGCTGTTTAGAGGGTTATGACAAACTGCAGTTGCGATCTCAATGCAATACTTATGTACCTACCCTAGGATTCTGCCGAAAAATGCAACGCAAATACGTGATAACTCGGCTTATATCACGTCCTACGTCTTCGTGCAGGCGTTGGATTTTTACGACGATGATCCTGGGTTCGATTCTCAGCTAGGCCAATTAAAAGTTTGTTAATAAGTCCAGGTTTGGCTGGTGGAGGCTTCAGCCGCAGCTATTTACCACCCTGCCGACTAATCTGTACCGCCAAGCATTTTAGTGTTCCAATACGACGTCGTGTGTAACAAGTTCACCTCCATCTTCGATTGCGTCATCACTAACCATCGAGTGTGATTGCAGTCAATGAATAACTTGTAGTGAATAAAAATTTTTTACGGGTATCTGTGAGGCAAGTGCGAGTTTTTCACCAAGCGACTGCGTAAAAACGTACTCACTGGTAACGTCAAATTATATAGAAAAAAAGCGTTTACTCTCACTATAACTAGATGGCGCTACTCCAATTCCATATAAAATTTACATTTACTGTTTTCGATATCGACGCGGTAAGATCTTACACTAGGCACACTGGCAAATTTTCAAAAACTTTTCTTATTTGGTGGATGATGCTAATATAAGGGCGATCGAGTTATAGAGAACTGTATAAGTACGAGTATTAATAGAGGTTTCATACGTAAAAATCTTTATAAACATGATCTCGTTTGTGAAAACTACCGTGCTTACTATTTTCTATTCGTGTAAAAAGCATTACTATATCTCATTGCGTAAAAGAAATTGTAAGTGTGACATAAGATTTTTAAAGAGTAGGTGTTGAGATTCTTTCTGTCTCCTCAGTTGGTCACTGCCATCTATTTGAACTGAAAAGAGAAAAACAAGGATCACTATATCTGTATAAAATTCAAAATACTTTATGGTTCTGCAAACAGGGACAAAATACTTTAACCTGCGGGGAAAGAAAGATCTACCAAAACTACGTTTGTCCCCGCCTGCAGCACTATAAAGTATTTAGAATTTTATACACAACATATAGTGATCCTTGTTTCTTTCTTTTCAGTTCATAACTTCTATGCAGTCGGGTTTTTTGTTTTTATTATAATAATTTTTTTGGGGCTTTTTAGTTTCAGTTTATGGTATAGAAATGAGACGGTACACTTGGTACACTTTTTGTTAATAAAGTAATATGAACATGATATAATATTTATATTTTTGAAATGGTCTTTTTACGACCTTTCAATTGGTACCCATATTGCTAAGATAAGAGAAAAAAATACACACATCCCCCCTTTTTTCCCTCATTTACAGCCGCCATTTTGAAAATTTATATAGCCTATGTTACTACCACAATTTTGAAAAATTCAACAACACCTCACATGTCAAAATCCGTTCAGCCGTTTAGGCTGTAGCGCGTGCCGAAGAAATGGACATACATACATACGCTCGAAAAACATAACCCTCCTTCTGACGCAGTCGGGTAAAAAAGAGATATAATTGGTTATATTAAAAAATTAGCTTATTTGATATAAACTAATTTTGATTTTTGTATGATAAGTACATATACCCTAAATAGAAAAAAAACCTCGACTCATTTTCGGAAAAATACCTAAATACATTATTGATACCTAATTTTCCCGTAAACAAAGCTATTTGCTAGCACCATGCACAGTAGTCATCCAATGAAAGAAAACGTAACTTTTCACAGGTGCTTCGTAACACATCGATTTATTGTAACAAGAATTGATTCGATGCCATCCCGATCTCGATTGGAAACACGTTTCGGTTTCGCACAGAATGTTTATTAAAAAGAGTTTCAACTCGATCAATCGACGGCTTCCTTTACTTTGATCGTACACGTTGCTTCAACAATACGTTCATAATTGTTTGCACATGGAATTTATATTAAGCTTTAAGGGTTTCTTTATGAGGTCATGCGCTTGAAATAAGAGTTTATGCAAGCTTTAATTTAAGTTAGCCTGAGTGAGGTTGTGAAACAATTCAGATTTTTTCTTTCTTCAAAGAAATTTTCATTAAAATTCTTAGCCCGGAGTCGGAAAGTTAGTGGAGCCTTAATGACATTGGATTATGAGGCCATGAGTTTCGGCGCTGGTTCAGGCATTGACATGATCGGGCTATTGCTAGCAGCATTGTATACTCTGTTTGAAAAGACCATAGACAATAGATTGGCCATATTTGCTGTGTTGTGGTACCCCGTGGCAAGCATAAACTAGAGACTGTAGTCGTCGAACAAAAATGGCGGGCGGTAGGCTATAAAAGATGCCCCTGTGGAATATTTTTGTTATTCACCTTAGTGTCCGAGTCATATACCTACAGTCATGCTGCTTAACTATCGTAAGAATCTGTGCGCGTAATGTTTAATTAAGTGATTACCGTTAGAATGTTTCATTTTGATCATATTTGATGTCTTTGTAAATAAATTGTTCCGATTAAGTTTGTGTTTTTGTGTTTTAAGTTTTATTCCCTTCTGGCGATTTGTTAACACTAAAAAAATGTTTGTTGTGCTTCCACGACATTTTCAGGACTAGTTTTCAAAAAAAGTTATTCGCAAATTTTGTAGAAGGTTACGTTTGTAAACTTAATCAATTTTAATATTCCCCTCTAATATGCATAAAGTTAGACTAGGAATGGATTAGATAATATTGCGACCACCAGGAATCGAACCCACGATACACGATACTAAAGCTCAAGCTCAGAAAAGAAGCGAATCGACGCGTCAATTTACCCAACTCAGCGCGCATTGACGCTTTCCATTTTGTGTAATACAACTTTGTACTTTAATGATAGGAAAATAAAGATGAATTCGCTATAGGCAAAAATCAAGATGCGACGTTTCGCATTACCTCTACGCCAGTCTGAGTTAAGCCCAAGTCCGGTTCCTAAATGTTTCTATTGACGCTTAAATCCAAGCGGTTACCAACAGCATCAAAAGAAAACGTAAACTCCGCTCGAGATAAAGGTCCTAATCCATATTTATTGTCTCGAGATACACGTATTCCCTCAATGGCTTGCTTGTCGACGCATTCATAACCTGCAACTCATTGATAGTTAAACGGCTCCAAATGGATACTGAATCGACTTACACGCCTCAAACAAAAATAAACCCTATCTCATCAAAATACGATCTCAAATTGTTTACCTATACATGCAGTATTATACAATCTGAATGCATTCTCTTATAACTCTTATACGTATAGAAATATGAGCGATTTTGGTATGCTAAAATTTTATACATCAAATCGTTGTATCCTGATGACAATACCATTAAGCATTCACACAGTTCTGATACTTATTAACAAAGAATACGGTTTAAATTTCCATGCACAATTATGCGGTTGCAATGATATAAACATATTGTAGCCAGAAAAGCAATAACTGACCATCTCAATGTTGGCACGTGTGATCGCCGGAACCACATGGCGGATCAAAGGAAACGCCGGACGTCAGAGCTATATTGCCGTGACAATAAACGCGTATTCAGCAAAAAATATACACTATTATGACTGTTGTGAAGGAAATTGTCTTCCCACTAGAGGATAAGTGAAATTCTCTCTTTGTTCTAGTGACAAGAAAGCAAGTAGGTATCATATGAGTTGCTGATTGGATAAAAGTCTGTAGTTCTTAGAATGTTGGTATCGCACCGCTGAATCTGTTTAAGCAATTTAAGCTATGGATCATTTAATAAGGTCATCATTGAATTAAGTCCATTTTCTAAAAGCTACTTACGAGTACGCTTACTTTCGGGGTATACCAAAGTATCAAACTTATTTTGAAATAGATTCAAAGGAATCGTTTTACCTATGAATTTAGGATGTTTTCCAGAACTCGTACTTACGTCTAGATTGAATATAGTAACTTTTGTCTGTTAGCTGTGAAGTCAGGTCCCAGGAAGCAAACAGCATGTAGAGTTTATTAACATATCCAAATGTAAAAACGTACACAAAATATTTCAGATAAAAATCACTACCAACTCTTGGAGACATTCCAAACGGATCGCACACAATTCACCTTATTACCTATGCTCTGCGTGTACCTTTGCAGATACAAAGCAAATTCCCTGTCGGCTATGTTAAGGTAAAACCTTCATGTACAATTTCCATGTTCTTTTAATACCTTATAACGCGTTTTATCATAGGTGACAAAACGCGTCACCTCGAATAAAGTTACAAGGTTACAGAGGTGGCATAAACGTGCTAAAGTTACACCTTAACAGAATAAGCGGAAAAAACACTACAATTTCCGCGTGTTGAAAAATTAAGTTACACGCAACTTGCAAACAGGTGACATAATGAACGTGTTAAAGCTACACCTAAAGAGAATGAGGGAAAAAACACGACAATTTCCGCGGTGTTGAAAAAAGGATTAGACTTCAAAGTTTTCAAAGTCGCAGTAAACGTTTGACGCAAAGGGTAAATTCATTGAATATTCCTGCGGGATTTGCGTAAACTGCGAGGCATGCTAAGCGCCCACTCGGGGCATGCGAAACATGCATTAACTGGCAATAAACAAAAGCAACAGCTTATAGTGAGCAAAGGTCGCTAGATGTAGTCGTTGGTTTCACTTGGTGACTGTACCTACCTAACAGAGAGAAAAAGGAATGCTATTGTACTAGCATTTTGTTGTTTCTAATTTTAGAGAAAGGCTCTAAAATTAGAAAACACAAAATGTACTTTGTTAGATTTTAAACAAAAAAAAATGGGGCTGTGGTCCGGATATTTAAAATTCCCAACTGTTGATATCATGGAAAATGGAAGGACGTGGTCTCTGCCAACCCCTACGGGAATGAGGCTTGATGGTATGTAGGTATGTATGAAAATTATAGTTTTTAATCGACTTCAAAGAAAAGGTTCCGTTTTCAACCGCTTTGTGTGTGTTTGTTTCTCCGCAATTTTCTCACAAACAGCAAATCTGACTGTGTGATTGTGTTGCATGTATTGTAGTTTACAGGCAACTTCTTCCTCTTCTTCGTGGCTTTCTTCATTGCTGAAGATCGTGTCCACAGTTCAATGTCCTTGAAGAAACTAACGCTTAATATTCAATAAGTTAACACAGGACGAACCCCATAATTTGAAGCTACATAACCAACCTACTACCTGACCAACAACCATACTGTTAATCTATACATCCAGCTTCCGTTTTCCCACCTACAACTTGGGTATCTTCAAGTCGAAAGTGAATAAGCACCTTCTATAAGCAAAATCAACCATATTATCACGAGATCTCTGAAACTATACCCTCGATTGACTTGCAGTATAGTTGGTACATTTAATGATGCAGACGCTTTTTAAGAAACGGTTTCTCGGTACTCCCATGAGAACGGTATGAACGCGAGTGAAACCGCTGGGCACACCTATGTCAGTACTTTTGACTCGTAGGTATAGCAGGCACAGTTAGTACCGACATAAACAAACAAAGATTTGTCTCATCTCTTATCTTACCAAAGGCACGCCGTCAGTTACCCTTTGAACTCCAATTAATTATAAACGATAATTAATATTAACGAACTCTTTACAACGGTAGCTTATTTTTTTATCATAGAGTAAATTTTGTTCAGTTTTTATCATAAATACGAGTACTTGTGCCAGAGATTTCGTCGGCCACGTGTACAGCTTCTTATAACAGTTATAAATAACTAGTTGATTCCTGTGACATCGATCGCATGATTTTAGGACTTTACCACACGAACTCTTTAACTTTTGCAAGTTAAAAAAACCGAAGTGTAATTTTAGATTATATGTATAATTAATAACAAATATCAAAAAATCACTAAAAAGTAAGTTTTTGTTTGTCTTTTTTGTCACTTTCAAATGAATTAACTCTGCTACATAAATACCTAAATACAAAATTGCATTAAAAAGTACATTTTGACGGAAATCCGGCGGCAAGTTATTCAAAAGAATACTCTTTTCGATTCTCACAAACCGAAGCGGCGGATAGATTAATAGTAATTGACTATCGTCTATTCCAAAGAATTTTCAATATTTAGGTGAACAACAAAAGGGAACTTGTCAGAAGTGGGATTCGAACCCACGCCCACAGAAGTGGACTGCGACCTGAACGCAGCGCCTTAGACCGCTCGGCCATCCTGACGTTATCAATATAGTCGAAATCGCAGATAATTTATTTCAAACTGTGCCCAGTGATTTCACTTACAGATATCCTGTGAATTTCATCCATATAAATCTCGTTCCGGCGGGAATATTGTGACAAAATTGCATTGTATAATTTTATTCAGATCCGTTCAGTTGTTATAAATAGTGAGCTCGATATTTTATCATTTCGGGAGTATAATTATTTATTAGGTAGTGATAAAGTGTCGGTTTGTTTAGATTAAATCTTGCAAATGAATTATTATGTAGATATGCCCAACAAATAGAATTTAAAATTAAATTTAGCTAGACTATAAACTAGTTACATAATTATATGGCGGACTGTCAAAAACATGTCAAAACATAACGGATTAGTTAATTAGTTAGTTTAATGGTTAATGCATCCTATCAAAATGTTCATAAATTAAATATATTAATAATAAAAAAATTGAAAATATTCAATTAAATATTCCTATCAAATATTACAATTTTAATAAATATTAAAATTTTATTGCTGAGAATAATACAAAAATAAAATATCAGCTTGATAGAAGCTGGTTTTAAAAAAAATAATTAGTAAATATTTTTCTTATTATAGAGATGTCCATTAAAACAATTTTACTATTGAAAAAAATCTGCACTAAAGTTTAATTTTCCTCTCCAAAAGTACCTATCTCATTCCATTCCCGGAAGACTGAACATCTAAAAAGCTCGGCAACCACAAGGGCGCACAATTTGAATTATAGGTACCTCATTACTGCGTAATCAAGATCGGATGCTTAACATTTCAAAGAATCGCCAGTTCATCCAAATGACCCCCCACTGGAGCCTCGAGGGCGCAGTATTGTGGGTCTTTTCAAACGCCCGCTTTGGGGGGACGCTGGTGACGACAAGTTTACGTGGACTTAGAGAGAACTGATGTGGCATGTAATCGTAATAATTAGCGTTTGCAGTCGTTGAAACGGCGCATACTGTGAGGAGAATCCCTTATGGAGCCCTAACTGCCGGTTGTTTGAGTACTTAATAGCCTCGCAAACGGACGATAAATATATAACAGTATTATACAATTAAATTTTCATTCTTCTATGAAATGTTCAGTATATTCCAGGCCCGGAGCCTGGAAGTTGGTGGTGTTACACCGCCGTGCCTCGGAGAGCACGTTAAGCCGTCAGTCCCGGTCACTATCACCAACATCTGATAGTGATCGTTAATAAATGAGACATTATCAACCTAAGCCCGCCAACCCGCATTGCAGCAGCGTGGTGGTTTTACGCTTCATATCCCCTCTCCTATAAGGAGGGAGGCCTGGCACTGTAGTGGGCCGTTAATAGGCTGATAATGATGATACAATAAAAAAAATGTAAACCTAAATATTGAGAGAACGGACACAGCATTAATATCTACTTAACACTTTAATATTTTTAATACTTTACAGCATTAATACTTTAATATACAGTAGGTATTATACTTTATTAAATTGTAATGTAATAATGTAGGAAAATATTGCTAAGCTTAACTCAATGGTCTTGGATAAAAAGTTTCAATAATAATCTTTCGCCTAGCTGTTGAATCCAAGTTCGAATACCAGAAAGCTTCATCTTAGCGATGGAATTGTAATCAGATTGCTCCCTTATCTGCAACTCGCCACGGGTATGCATTTTTTAAAAAATTTTATATAGGTATTAAACTCTATTCATCACCTATAATAAAATCACACCATGTGAGGCCAGACCAACAGTTGATGTGATTCGCCGGATAAGATATTTCACATAAAAAATTTTTAAATAAAAATAGAACTGACTCAAAACGCACTAAAAAGTAAAAAATAACTGTGTCATTTAGTTGCTTTAAATTACTTAAGCTTATCTATGAAGTCGGTGCCAGCCAAGTTTAGGGAACCTTTATTTTACGTAGTAAAGCAGTTTGTGGGTTCTAGGTAACGTCCTTAAAGTGGAAACCTTGGCTGGCACCGACTCCTAGATATGCTTAAGTAATTTAAAGCAACTAAATGACACAGTTATTTTTTACTTTTTAGTGCGTTTTGAGTCGGTTCTATTTTTATTTAAAAATTTTTATTTCTTACTTTTTAGTGATTTATCGCCACGTATCGTACTCATACTATACTGTCATAGCATATTATACGGCAATAGTAGCCAAGAAGCTACCGATACCGAGACAAAAACCGAAATCGCTGTAAGCGTGCCTCCAAAATTTGAAGAGTTCCTTCAATTTCCCCAGGATATCCTCATCAGATCCTAACATGATGACAATGGGACCACCTTGGATGTATGCCCTTTCTAATAAAAAAAGAATTATCAAAATCGGACAACACTGTAAAAAGTTATGCGTGGTCATACATAAAAAAGAAATACAAATATACATGTCGAATTGAGAACCTCCTCCGTTTTTTTCGTCGGTTAAAAATACTCTTGAATGGATACTGCAACATAAATAATGATGTGCGTCTCATGTCATTTCCAGTTACGTGCTTTTACGGCGTCTCATCTTGCATTAACCATTGAAGCGTCTATAATGGAGGGACTATGGAAAAATGCCTTATATTACGGCACAGACTATATTCTTTAGAAATCTTTTATCAGACGGGCAATAAAACGATACAGGCACGACGAGCTTCTAATACAGATTGGAATGAAGTTTCTCTTTGTTTGAAGACTCCATCAAAGACTGGCGTTAATTTTTCTTTAAGCTACCTGACTGGTGTTATACAAGTTTCATTTTGATATTATTAATCTTAGATCTTATGCCTTTTCTAATATTTTAATATAGAAACACCGAGCATTGAAGTCTGTACCATTACATAGTCGATATCCTTTGAAAACGTACTGAAGAACTTGGTTTTTTATTTTTAATAATTTCTACAATGCTTTTGACTGTTTATAGTAACGAGCTTTCGATAATGCATGACGTATTACTATTATTAATTGGTTCGATTTATGCTTTTTTATTGAAAAAGAATAACATATACTCCAGTGTAATTAGCCTTAAAAATAACAAAAAAGTACAAGACAATCGCAGTAGGATGAAACCGTTAGCTTGGGTTTTGCCTTATCTGAGAAGGTTTACTATGGTAATATTGTTTTCACCATCAGAAAGTGGATTTGTGAAAATTGAAATTGAAAAAAAATGATATTTTGATGGCCAATTTTTCGGTTGAAAATTAGGTTATTTTTTCGATATTCATTCAAAATAAGATGAAAAAATAAATATTTCAAATCAAATAAATTATAGCGCGTTTGGGATATAGAAAGGCAAGTTTTCACCAAATTTTATCAAAATAAAATTTTATTTGTAAAAGATAAAAATAAAAAACGAAAATTCTATGTGAAAAAAAAGGTTATGTGAAAAAAGTGTAGGAACAAAAGTTTTAGATCCTTTTATTACCTACAACTTTGCTATTCAACTCTTTTCCGTAGGACTTTAGTTTTGCCGGAAATCGAGAAAAACCGTTTTTTACCCCTAAACCCTCATCCTCTACCCCTTCCCGACCTCGGATCGCCCGTAATTTATTTTTCCTTTCATTTTTATGATATTCTCCTCCTTGTCCAATAGGTTCATCCTACTGCGATTTTTGGTTTCAAAAATTAAATGCACTTGTCTAATAGATCATTATAATAACTGCACAGACTAACTGCCACAGTATGGTGGCATTTCCACGTAGGACTTGACTTTTCAAAAGTCTTGGTAAATTGAGCTAATTTTGAATTTGACTTATTGATGAATACTATGATGGCAATATTTAATTAATATTTAAAAGCTCATCACTTTTTTTATGCCCTTAAAGAAGTCGAGGCCACGCGCAAGATCGTCGTGTAACGAAGTTCGTACCATATAGAAGTGTTGTAAAATAAATCAAATAATTCTCCACTTAGCACTCAGTCAAGTCAATAAAGAAGAAGCAATGTGTTATTGTTGCCGGGAAAGCATTATTGCAGTCATTTTTAATGCCTCAATAGCGTAAAAGCCGCGGTAAAAAATAAAATTTATGTATTTCTGGAGTTCACACGTTATTAAAAAGAAACGCGATGGCGCGTAAATCCGGCTTAGGATACAAGCTTAGAGCGATTTGACGGTGCTAGATTTCGTATAAGTTTATTTTTATACGCTGCTATGTTTTGTGTTATAGGCCGCTATAATTAGATTCACAAAATAATTAACATCTTCGCCTCAGGTAGACAGACACAGGGCGGAACCCTGTGAAGTGTTGTTTTTTTTATAAGCGATGGTTATAGATGGTGCCTTACTCCACTACCTTTAGCACGTGTGCTTTTGCTTATCGTGCTATACTTGCTCTGCGGCCGCCAACTCATATAAAATGCATTGATTTAGGCAAACTAGTGTGTTGAAGATTTTTGCCATTTATGGAGCTTCATAAATAGGGCTTCGCCCATACCGAGAAACATTTATTATCCCTCACCACGCTATAGATAGTGCATAGATCTACTATTTTTAACACGTGTGCCTCTTTTAATTGAGCTATCATCGAGGACGGCATTGCGAATAAGTAATAAGAAATTAATAATAAACTATTTTAGGCAAACTAGTATTCAAGGACGTTGGCAGCAGAAGCAGTGACGTCATAAAATTCCTTTACGCTATTGGTGTTGCCTTGCTCCACCACCTTCAACACGTGTGCCTCTGTTTATTGTGTTGGCATCGAGCTCGCTCTGCTGCGACAAACTTACCTATAAGAAACCAATAATAAATTATTTTAGGCAAATAAGTGTTAAAGAACCTTGAAGTAAGGCACCATTTATAGCGTAGCGAGAGAAATAATATTTTCACCCTATTTATTCGAAAAGGACAACTTGGTTCACTTTCAAGTGCATCCAAATGTGGTGTTTACTTTGAAAAACATTCAAATTCATTTGCAAAAAACGTCCTTACAGTAAAAATATTATTTTGCTCCTTTGAGATACAATACACTGTTCTCAAAGTGGATAAAGTCCTATCAGTAGATTAAAAAGACATCATGCACATCGAGAAACATTATTATCCCTCACTACGCTATAGATGGTGTCTTACTCCACTACCCTCAACACGTGTGCCTCTGTTTATCGTGCTGTCATCGAGCTTGCTCTGCGGCCGCCAACTCACATGAAATGCATTAATTTTTTAAGCGCATTACCTACCGGTTACCCGCTCACATTAAAATATTTACTTTCAGCCCGTATGGGGTTCAACATCTGGTGTGATGAGTTATGACAAATAATTCTGCCCTTGTTTGTTATCATGAATAAATAATGAAAGGATTAGTTTATTTACCATTAATTCATTAGTACAAACTCGAATACGGCTTGTCCGAGTGGTACTTTATTACAGTTTATTGGCGGAACAAGCAGAAGGCCCATGCAAGGGTCACGTCTGTGTTACCATGTCTATCAATATCGTAGGTTTTAAGCCTCACGTGCCTGTCATTATATCGGCAACCACTTCCTCCAGACTAACAGAGACATAAATTGTTCTTTTTGGGGCGTATTCTGTTGAAAACAGCTAGTACTATGGATCTTGGTCCTATTAAAGTAATAACCATTGGTTTAGTATTAGTCACAGCAGCGCGTTACTTTAAAGGAACCTACCTAAGTATACCATTGCTACGGATATAATACAGGTCATCGTACCGGAATACTAAACAGGTGGTACTTTTTTACTGGTACTGTGTTGCCATCAACAATTCCTTTGCTATTAACAGAAATACAGATCACTCTCGTTTTTAACTCAATACGTTATTTCATCATCATTATCAGCCTATTAACGGCCCACTACAGGGCCAGGCCTCCCTCCTTACAGGAAAGGGGATATGGAGCGTACACCCACGACGCTGCTGCTGAATGCGGTTTGTCGGGCTTAGGGTGATAATGTTTCATTTATTAACAATCACTATCAGATGTTGATGATAGTGACCGGGACCGACTTAACGTACTCTCCGAGGCACGGGGGTGTAACACCACCAACTTCCAGAATTGCTTTGAATTGAAAGGCTTGGAATGTACTGAACAATTGATAGAAAAATGAAAAAGCTCAGAATTCATGACCCGACTTAGGGATCGAACCCAGGACCTCGTGATCGAAGCCACATAGGCTAACCACTACACCAACGAGGCAAAAAGTTATTTAAGATTCCTCAATAATCATCATCAGCCTATACAGTAACGGCCACTACAGTGTCAGACCTGAGACCACTCTTTGTACAGAAGAAGATTATTTGGAGCTTTGGTTGGTGGGTATAAGCTCCAGGATTCATGGCTTTATGTGCTCTACATATTTCTGGTATTTAACACGACTACAGAAAGCTGTGTTACTTTTTTCCGCTGAAAGTAAGACTCAATAATACGTAACCGTCTCTTCGTAACTCATCATTTGGACCGATATAAACACGTAATCTACTGGGCATGTGAATAGTTCATAATTATTTAATTAAATTGTACCTTAATATTAATCTGTCAAAAGAAATATACAGCTTTGACCCACCATGCTATTCCTATGAGGGACGTGCTACTAAAATTTCACAAATATTTTACCCTTAAAAATAAAACCTTTTCGCCGTGTTGCTGTTGCATGCTTTTAAAAGTTTTATTTTGTAAACGCTTTTAAAAGCCAACTTTTGTGGTTAAACTTTTCATCATAACATAACGTGTGAAGGGTCATAACCGTTACTTTTGATTTATAAACATAATTTACAAGGGCATACTATCATATGCGTTTAGCGTTTACGTTAAAATAACCCTTTTAAATGTTACGTGCATTAAAAAAATACTTTTAGGGATCCGCCCTAAAATATGAAAAGCTTTTACAATAAAAATAGAAAGTTTGTTATTTTATGAAAGAAAAAGTTGCTGAATAACGACGCTAAACAGTTTTTTTTTGTCAACTACAATTTGGCCCTTCACTGCTATCACACCTGATGTTAAGTGATGATGCAATCTAAGATGGAACTGTTAGAAGATGGAACTCCTAACAAGTTAGCTCGCTAGTAGGATGAAATCCACACCCCTATCGGTTTCTACACGACATCGTACCGGAAC
Source organism: Mycalesis mineus (assembly GCA_034621355.1). Classification (NCBI taxonomy): domain Eukaryota; kingdom Metazoa; phylum Arthropoda; class Insecta; order Lepidoptera; family Nymphalidae; genus Mycalesis; species Mycalesis mineus. Next base: position 15,758,180 of record CM067889.1, on the reverse strand, counting down.
GCTAAATCGCTTGGCGGTACGTCTTCGTCGGTAGGGTGGTAACTAGCCACGGCGAAAGCCTCCCACCAGCCAGACCAAGACAAATTAAGAAAAATCTCAATCTGCCCCGCCGGGAATCGATGTTATAAATCCACCGCGCATACCACTGCGCTACGGAGGTCGTCAAAACTTTTACTTTAGTCTCAAAACTTTTTTGCATTTTATAAATAGTATAACTAGGGTCATATATGAAACTTAATCCAAGCCACATCACAAATCTTGTGATGACAAAATTAATTAGTACTTATGTACCGACAGAAATAGAAAAGTTGTCCGAAACGTGACTTCCAAAGAGTAATTGATTAAAATTAAAGATAATAAAATCGTATATATTTTATAACAAGCAAAGTAACCCAATTATTTTCAGTAGATACCTAATCATAATACGGAAAATGACAGTGAATTTACATTAAAATTCTAAAACCTTAGATAAAACACCTCTGTATAAGCAACACAATATAACCTTACTCTACATTATAAATGTATTCTCTTCTTCAACATATACGTAGGACAGCGGTTTAATTTGCAAATCAAATACGGAACCCTCCGACTGCGTAAGCTCTACTGGTACTTGACTGAGTTTTTTCTTTCAGCAAGCCTATATCTCTATCGTTAGTTTGCCATTATGGTTAGAGTGAGAGCATAATATTATGTCTGCCCTTTGATAAATTTAATGGAGTAGTTTAGATAGTTCTGCCTTTAATTAATAGCAATTTTTTAACGTTATGACGGCGGGTAAAGTTTAAATGGAGGTGCAAGTTTGTACAGTGCATTATGTGATGAGTGTTAATGGCGTTGGTTTATACTGATTTTAGAGATCCCTTTCTATATACGTAGACCCTTAGGTCCTGCTAACACCATCCACTGTAACTTTAATACGGAGAGTTTCTAGGTTCGATTTAGTTCGGTTCCATTTATGTTATACTAGCTTTTGCCCGCGACTTCGTCCGCGTTGAATTAGTTATTACGGCAGCCTAATTTTTCTAAGCTTTGAATGTCATATTTATTAATATCTAATCAACTGCCTAAGAAATAGGTCTTAAGCTTTCAAAATGACGATACTTTCATATAACATTTCATCCCCCCTTTAACCCCTTACAACCCTTTTTTCGCAATTAAAAGTAGCCTTTGTCCTTTTTCAGGCTCTAGACTTACTGTGTACCAAATTTCATTTAAATCGGTTCAGTAGTTGTAGAGTGAAAGCAAGACAGACAGACAGACAGACAGAGTTACTTTCGCATTTATAATATTAGTTAGGATTTTCCCAATAAGCTGGACCGGTGGCCGTGACCGTAGTTGTGTTGTGTTGTGTGATAAATAAATTCTGTTCTATTATATTCTTCCATTCTATACTAAAGCCTAACTCGATTGAGAATACTTGTCAACAAACAAATTAAAAATGAAGGTAGAAATCACTAGTCATTTTACACCTAATTTTTTAAATTAAATTGTTAATGACGAATTTATGACAATAAATTAGATTAGTAAGCTTAAAACTAATTAATATATTCAATATCTTTTAAATAAGATTTTATAAAAAAACAAAATATAATTTTAAATTTATTAGGCATAAAATGTGTTGCATTTTCTACCTTCATTTTAAATTTGTTTGTTGACAAGCATTCTCAATCGAGTTTGGCTTTAGTATAGTTATCATCCTACTGCCACTACCAAGCGATGTCTAGTACATTCTGAATTCTACTCAACAGAATCCCACACCGCTGGTAGAGTAAACATGGACTAACCTATTTAAAAGGGGTCAACATCATCATCATCATCTATTAACGACCCCCCACAACGTGCTCTTCGAGGCACGGGGATTTATCACCACCAACTGCTTGGATCAGCTTTCAACTTCACACAAGTAGTAGAATAAATAATTTTATGTAACAATACAGTTAATATTGTAAAAATTAATAATTTTAAAAGAGCAACTGTTGAGTTTCTTGCCGGCTCTTCTCAACAGGACCTGCCTTCCGAGCCGGTGGTAGAGTCACTACAAATAGTCTAATTTGACGTTTCAAAAGTGCTTATAATTGAAATAAATGATTTTGAATTTGAATTTGAACTCACTGACTCCGGGCTTGGAATTTAATGAAAATTTCATAGAAAAATGAAAAACCAAAAATTAATCCGTGACCCAAACCAGGATTCGAACCCGTTAATTTAGTGATTTTGGTGGTGTAGCTTAAATTTAAATTTAACAAACAGCGGTTTGTTATTACGATCAAGAGGAGATTATAATACTTAGCAAAGCCCACATCTATTGTTAGTTTTAACATTAGAACCATTGAGAGTTTCATCAAGTTCACAAAGGATGTTAGGTAACAGTTTACGGTCCATGTAAGGCCACCCACAAGCATGTCCTGACAGCAGGGGTTATCTCTAACTGCCTTATTATCATTCCTAATGGCACATAACTTATTTTTAACACAATAAACTATTGCCGCGATAGTACAATGATAACTGTTATTTTAAGCCACGTAACTACGGTCAGGAATGCGTATTTTCATAATTATTCATCGATATATCATTAGTATTATTTGTCGATGTAATTGTCCGTCCTGCCTGCACTTTGGTTCAATTTATATATGCTTGTTACTGTAATAGACTATCAATTATGTATTAAATTTTTAATTCTATCTTGTTCATTTATTTGCCCAATTAGGAACTAGACTGTACAGTATCATCTGACGTTAAATGACAAAAACTTGTCATCTTTGGCCTCCATTGCTTTCAAATAACTGTTCTCTTTAAGATAGTAAACCAAAAAATATAACTTTTGATCTGTACTGTGTAATTAATTCCACTTGAGAATGCCGCAAGAAAAAATTCAGCAGTAGTTTGGTTTTTTTTATCGACTACAAGTTAGCCCTTGACTGCTATCACACCAGTGTGCCTAGTGTGAGATTTCACCAAAACAAATCGAAAACTTCACATTCGCGTTAAGGGCATATTTATATGGAACTGAAGCAGCGCTCCTGGCGGAAGTGAGAGAAAACTCAAATGGGCGAGTGTCAGTGTTGAGTTTTCTCTCACTTCCGCCAGGGGCGCTGCTTCAGTTCCATATAAATATGCCCTTAACGCGAATGTGAAGTTTTCGATTTGTTTTGGTGAAATCTCACACTAGGCACACTGATGTTATGTGATGATGCAATCTAAGATGAAAGCGGGCTAACTTGCAAGAAGTGGGATTAAATTTACACCCTTTTTGGTTTCTACACGACTCATACTGGAACGCTAAATCGCTTAGCGGTACGTCTTTGTCGATTGGGGTTATGGCCACGGCCGAAGCCTTCCACCAGCGGAGTTGTGTGTATGTGTGTATACTATTATTTTGTCTTTAGTACAAGTATCTATTATCTCTTAAAACAAAAGGTACTTGTTTTCTATTCTAACACTGTGTATAGCTGTGGGCTAAATTAGTAAATAAATAATGTTAAAATGAGTATCAAAATACCTTGCAGTCTGCTCTTAGCTAATAACTAAAACCAATAGCCGGTTATTATACCGGACATGTATCGGAACCGAACTAGGAGACGTGTGCACCGCAATATCCCACAATACACGCTGTTATTATACCCATATCCGATTTCGGTAAGCTCAGGGCTGTCACATTTCATTTATTCAACTAAAAGTTAGCCTTACTGCTTTTGTCGACTAGATAGCGCTTGTGCAAATATCCTATCAATACTATAAAGGCGAAAGTTTGTGAGTGTGTTACTTCTTCACGACTAAACGGCTGGAGCGATTTTAATGAAATTTTGTTTGGAGTTAGTTGACACCTGGGATTAATATATAGGCTACGTTTTATCGGTTATTTACGGTGAAATCGCTAAACTACCAGAATAAACCACGGACCTTTGAATTGATTGTCACCGATCTCAATCAACGCTGTCAATAATTTTTCAACGTTGACAATGCGTAAGCAATGCGGTAAGCAGCAGTGCGAGTAGATCCCCTCTGCATGCGCGAACTATGAAACACAGTGACGCTATAAAACTTATGAAGTGAACATTTGGACATAGAAGTCCATGTTTAAAACACTTACTACAGAAAATAAGCCGATGTAGCTAAAATAATTAATTTATTTGGAACACAATAACGATCTGTGTTTTACAAAAAACCTCATAGGTGTATTACTATTAATTTTCCGGTTAGATAAACGTGTCTTTTTTTTTTATTGAGAAAGAATACAATAATGAACTTAAGCTAAATTAATTGCCTCAACTGGTGACCGAAGGGCTGGCTCATTTTTTGCGCAAAGGATTAGCCTGGCTATCCAACGCGGAAATGCAGCCAGTATTCTTGCCACCATTCCACGTGGGCATGATTTCTATAGTTATTAGGATAAGTTAGGTTAGATAGATGGAATACTCGAATGGCCTACTTAAGTTTAAATAAAATTTTACGACATTAAACTACATCGCAAGTAAACATCAGTCAAGCGATAAAAATCCCCTAACCTCACTAATAAAAGTCGAAGAATCAATGAATTAGACTATCATCCATTCACCAACAACGACAATGCTGTCACTATTTACCGTTATCGAATAGTTGACAGCCCTAGATATAAGTTATAGCTTACATATTATAGCTTGCAGTCCCTCTGAAATTCCATGTAATTCTATTCGGCACTTGTACGAGTGTATTTAATAACTTCGCTCGGTGCCTAATAACTTAGACGAAGGCTTTGAAGAGTTACCTTGTAAATTTTAATAATTTATTCAATTTATATTCTGAACTCTAGTAGGTACAACTTTGGTAGTTACACAAGTTGTAAAGACCGGGATGTTACGTTTATGTAAGTTTAGAATATTTACTTAGAGTCCAACATAAAAGGTTTGGATATAACCATAAACTTTGAGTTGGTACGTTGTAAGTAATAATTAGTATTACTATTTTTAATCTCTTTATATATTTTTTTAATTCTGAAAATGTTGATTTTTAACATAAAAATATAGAACTATTTTTACTTTTTAATTTTATACTTTTTAAAATTTATAAAAAAATCTTCAGTGGTCAAGCAACCGACGGTTATAGCTCTAGAGTGAGGAACCTTCTTACAATACGCGCCGTTTCAGGAATAACTTCTGTAATCCTTGATTCAACAGCTAAGTGAAAACTAGTAAGCAAAGTCCATGTATTTTTAATCGACGAAAAAAACGGAGAAGGTTCTCAATACGACACGTATATTTTTTTTTAGTATGACCACGCATAACTTTTTACAGAGTTATCCGATTTCGATAATTCTTTTCTTATTAGAAAGGGCACACGTCCAATGTGGTCCCATTGTCATCATGTTACGATCTAATAATGATATCCTGGGAAAATTGAAGGAACTCTTCAAATCGTATAGGCACACATGCAGCGATTTCGGTTTTTGTATAAGTATCGGTAGCTTGGCTACAAGTGCCGCATAACAGCTTAAGAAAATTAAAGCAACTAAATGACACAGTTATTTTTTACTTGTTAGTGCGTTTTGAGTCGGTTATATTTTTTGTTAAAAATTTTTATAATACTTGTTAAGGTAAGGCCATCTAATATAAGGTCATCTGTCTCTTTTGATATTTAAATACTTATAACATTTTTATTATTTGATCAATTGAATTATTTTTTTCATATGTTTATGCATATTAAATAAAGTTTAAAAAAACATTTAAAGCCCAGTATTTCGACATCTTCCTAATTGCAATGCTCCGACTCACCTAATATGTATCTACTGTTAGACGTACTAGAATGCAATTAAATAAATAAAATCTTATAGCACCGTCTTTTCAATTAGAGGTTAAAAACATAACCATCCTTTAGCGACCAGATATGATCGCATCATGCAATAGGTATGAAAATCATCGCACCACAGCAACGCAGGTAGGCTTTGTGTCACACACCCAGTCACCGTCATCGCGTCACCAATCAATACGATGATCCGCATTCACGTCACGTCACCGACGCATCCAGTGCACATTACTAATGATTATAGAGCGAAGGGACTCATATACATGCATGTACGCTGTGACTGTTTAGAAGTGCAAACGTTATACATATTATATTGGTCATAAAAAGAAAATCTAGATGATGATGCCCGAGAATTCGACTAGGAAATCGCTTTTTAATCGAACTTAGCTTATATTCTCTATTAAACCGTCTGAGAAATGATAAGTTATAAATTCATAGTTCACATTAACCGCCTAAAATACTAAAAATTCTTGTAGATAACGCTACGCCGCCGGACTTAAATTTCATTTCCTATATACAAATATAACCGCATGCTAGCGGGGGCTAAAAACAGAAACCTCCTTTGGAATTCGGGTGATATTATCTCTCCCGTAATGCAATCAATACGATGATACGATGATCACGTCATGTCAACGACGAATCCAGCGCACATTACTCCTGATAATAGATCATACATGTACTATGTGATTGTTTATGTGAAAACGTGGTATGTTATAAAATTTGTTTTATTTTTATGTATATATATGATGACCAAGATAAATTAATTGAACTAACAGACAGATTGCCTATTTAATTGTTAGTGGGAATCCATCGCCTATACATAATAATACTTCGTAGGACATGCAAAGAATACGAATAGCCTTATATGGCAGTAATCAAACGGACACCGATATCTTTTAGACTGTAACATAACAATAGTAGAACTTGAGGGTAGAAAACATAAAGGAGGGAGGCCTTTCCTGTAGGTAATTAAAACAAGCAGAAATCGATTCTTTTCACATCACATTATCACTTCATCTTATTAAAATGATGATTATTTATTGGATGATTAAATGTCTAATAACAATGAGAATGCTTGTCAACAAACAAATTTAAAATGAAGGTAGAAAATGCAACACATTTTATGCCTAATATGCCTTATTTAAAAGATATTGATGTATTAATTACTTTTAAGCTTACTAATCTAATTTATTGTCATGAATTTGTCATTAACAAGATAATTAAAAAAAATAGGTGTAAAATGACTAGTGATTTGTATCTTCATTTTTAATTTGTTTGTTGACAAGCATTCTCAATCGAGTTTGGCTTTAGTATACACACTGAATGTTATGCTTGACATAGTCAAAATGATTTAAAACATGTTGGTTACGTCTAATCGAACAGGGCATACATATTGAATGCTAACATAGCAATCAATATGTATGCCTCATATTTGCCTCACGTTCGCTAATGACTGCTTGACACAATAAAAATCACGCACTCTTTCAATTCAATCCGATCGTGCTGTGAATTAATTGATTTAATTGGATGGATAGTGTTAAGGTTTTGTTTAGCTTTCATACAGAGATTTGTATGTATAGTATACAAAAGATAGTTTAATATCATAATAAAGCTTTTTGATTTGTATGATTAATTTTAAAAAACTAATGATGCGATTAGACGCTTAATAAAATAAATATTTGAAAGAAGTACATCTTCGAATTTATTTTTTTACCAAATAAGCTTATTTTCAATAGATATTGTAAATGTTTTAATTTAAATAATACACTCGCTACAATCTTAGACAAAATTCTAGTATCTTCTTAACACTTGAAAGAATCGAGCCCTGAAGAAAAAAAAGTTTAATCATCATTTTTCAAAAAGTTGTTAACTAACAAATTTTTCTCAATCTCCATTGGCATAAACAATGGAATGAAAGGTATAAATAATTGGCCTAAATTTTAAACTTCGTGCAGCCTTTTTAATATATGTACTTTAAAAGATTCTTGCAGTTTACACTCTTTACGCATTTTTAAATCTTTATTATTGCACTGGGTTCTAGCCATTTAAATCGTTTTTATTGTATTTTCAACAAAAGTGGGCTCTAAATCATAAAAGTTTATTAATTTGTTATTTATTATTTTTTAAAACTATTAAATGTAATTTATATTAAATAGTAAGAAAAATCACATAATACATTGTTATTCTCCTTTTCATAAAAGTTTATTAATTTGTAATTATTCTTTAATTTTGAAGATTTGTAATTTTTCAATAGTTTTAAAAAATAGCTTTATATGGCAGTAATCTAACGGTGGTGGTTTTTTTTACCACATAAGCTTATTTTTAATAGGTATTTTAAATGTTTTAATTTAAATAAAACACTCGCTACAATCTTGGACTAAATCGCCACTTAACAAGTAAGATCTAAGTAAGAAATACGTAAAAGGGTAACTTTTCAAAAAATAGAAAGAGCTAAGTTCAATAAATTTATTCAAGAATAACACCTATAAACCTACCTTGGTTGGATACCTACAATAAATTTTATCTCTTTAGTTAAGCTGATGTCCAACCAGATAAGTAGTATTTGGGATAAAAGCGGGCATACAAACATACAAACATACGGGTCGAATTAAGAAGTGTCTTTCTTTTTCGAGAACACAGGTTAGAGTCATTACTCACTGACAGACTTGTCTTTCAAAAGCATTTGCCATTGAATACTAGAAATTATAATGATTTTAGATGAGATTTGATTTCAAGAATCTTTTTAATTTTTTATTAAATTGCGTGTAGCTTAATTTTAATGTTTTTAGCAAGTCTAGATATTACAAAAGCCTACTTGAAATATTAGATTTTGCTTGATTTTGATTTCAAGTGTCTTTGTTAAAGTTTCATTGCGTGTGGCCTATTTCTCATGTAGGTAATTAGTACCTAAGCATTATTAGCATTATTAGCATACGGGTGAAGGGTTAGGCTTGTGACATAAGGCGCCTAGCTTTTTCAAGTTAACGTGCATAATTAATGGATACGTTTTGCACAGGATTTTACACAAAACGGTGATGAGGATGTATCATAAGATACAAGACAAATTTACACAGTGTTGAGAAAATTATTTTAAATAAAAAAGAAAAATACCTTGACTTTAATATTACATTATTTATTTAATGGATTATTTATTTATTTATTTACTATTAGCTGGATTACAAAGTAATGGAATTACCTTGTTGGTCCGCGTGGTGGGTGCAAGCTCTATAACTCTTATAATGATGGATGGAGGATGATAAAGATTGACAATGGACACAGAGACGGATCGAAAAAAGAAACATAATAAGTTACCTACCTTTTTTTTATCAACTACAAGTTGGCCCTTGACTGCTATCACACCTGATGTTAAGTGATGATCCAATCTAAGATGGAAGCGGGCTAACTTGTTAGGAGTTAGGTGTAATTCCACACCCCCTTTCGGTTTCTACACGACATCGTACTGGACCGCTAAATCGCTTTGCGGTACGTCTTTGTCGGTAGGGTGGTAACTAGCCACGGCGAAAGCCTCCCACCAGCCAGATCAAGACAAATTAAGAAAAATCTCAATCTGCCCCGCCGGGAATCGAATCCAGTACTTCCGTCTTATAAATCCACCGCGCATACCACTGCGCCACGGAGGCTGTCACGTTGCAGAGTTTTAGGGCCGAAAGTCCGGGCTGTACATTGAGGAGCCTCCTCAAAATTCGAACAAGGATTTGTTGCCTTTGATTCCAACCATTGACAAAGATTACCTAACTTCTTTAGATGTTGCTTGATGCTTTAAGTTTAAAGCCAAATACATTATAGTAAAAAGTTTTAGTTCAGCTACCAAATTACTTTTATTATCACCTACAGACTTTACATTTCTGAAAATTGTGGAACTTTAGTATATATACAAAGTTAAGATATCTTGTACCTGAATTCAGAATGGCCAGAACTCTATAACAATTCAAATCTAAGCAGAACAAGCTATTCGAAACTTCCAATAGCCGAAGTTTGACGGAAGTTTTCAAGTTTTTACGACCTCTATTGGAAAACCAAAGTTGACAATCGAAATGTTATTTTCTACCACAATCGGAGAAGGTTCTCAATTTGAATCTAACCTCTTACTTTATTACATACCTACGCTTACCTATTTACCAACTTGTATTTTTTTTATCTTTATACAGTGTATAATTTTGTCTTCAGCCTTTCAACTCATTAGACCCACATCAAATTACCAGTATTATTGACCAATATAATAAAAAATTTTAACAAAAAATAGAACCGACTCAAAATAGTCTAGTCGATAAGTTGAAAATGGTACAAAATAGAGATACTGCTCTTAAAATTACGTGCGATAGCTCATTGGATCCGGAATGAGGTCTAGAAAAATGTGCTAAAAGCGTGTCTTAGCACATAAAAAATTGCAAAAGTTATAAACAATTAAAGATGAAAAAAAAATGGCATTTCGTTTTTTGCCAATATTTCATAAACTATTAATATTTAAGAAATTTAAAAAGATTCTGAAAGAAGAGGAAATTTCCAATAAAAAACTCCTAGCTCCCGGAACTCTATCTCCATTATTTATAATTTTAATTTAACGCTGAAGATAGGTCTGCGCGTGACATTTTTAGGATGCGCGCGTGGCGTCAAAAGCGAGTACGGCGCATTAATTAATTTATTTAAAGTACTAAATATTTTTTTTTAATTTGAAAAAATTATGGTGTGTTCTGAACACTATAAATAATTTATTCCCGTTAGAAATTTTACTTAAAGTTAATTTTTCAACGAGTTAAACAATTGTTAACTAACGAAATTTTCTCGAACTATCGTCTTAATTATAAGTGAAAAAAAATGTTTAAATAATGGTCGTAAAAAATTTTCGCTTCGTAGAGCCTTTCTTACATACATACTTAACAAGATCGTGCCATAAAAGTTAAAAAAATATTGATACTTTGTTTATAACAATTTTTTTACTATGACCAATGAGCTATCGCACGTAATTTTAAGAGCAGTATCTCTATTTTGTACCATTTTCAACTTGTCGTCTAGACTAAAACGCACTAAAAAGTAAAAAATAACTGTGTCATTTAGTTGCTTTAATTGACTTAAGCATATCTATGAAGTCGGTGCCAGCCAAGTTTAAGGAACATTTATTTAACGTAGTAAAGCAGTTTGTGGGTTCTAGGTAACGTCATTAACGTAGAAACCTTGGCTGGCACCGACTCCTAGATATGCTTAAATAAATCAAAGCAAATAAATGACACAGTTATTTTTTACTTTTTAGTGCGTTTTGAGTCGGTTCTATTTTTTGTTAAAAATTTTTATTTCTTACTTTTTAGTGATTTATCACCACGTAACGTACTCGTACTATACTGTCATAGTATATTATACGGCACTAGTAGCCGAAAAACTACCGATACCGAGACAAAAACCGAAATCGCTGTAAGCGTGCCTCCAAAATTTGAAGAGTTCCTTCAATTTCCCCAGGATATCAACATCAGATCCTAACATGATGACAATAAAAAAAGAATTATCAAAATCGGACAACTCTGTAAAAAGTTATGCGTGGTCATACATAAAAAAAAATATATATACGTGTCGAATTGAGAATTTCCTCAGTTTTTTTTCGTCGGTTAACAATATCGATGCAGTTCTTAATTTTTTATTTTAAAATAATTAGTAAAGAACATCCAGATTTTAAGGAAGGAATTATCAGACACTTCGAGAAACAAAACGGCCACGCCATATATTTTGGCAAATGTGCAGAATGCATGGGTTAACAAGATTTCACGTAGAAAATTATATGTATTATAAGATATAGTTAAATAGAGTATCTAATATAAAAGGGCGTGTAGATTTAGGAGCTTTGTCCTACATGAGATTTTATAACTTTTAACTTTATTGTCTCTGGTGAAAGCTTTTCATTACTCAACATGAAATGTTCTGTGGGATATTATATAACGAGTCGTATTTTCAATATACTTTAATGTTTTTTTATATTAGAGTAAATATTGATAGCGAGTTGTATTTTTAGTATTCTTCATTTTTTGTATTACAGTAGAGTTATCGATAAGTAACTGAACTAAGAAAGTGTTTTACAAGCTATCCAAGATAAGCGGTAGATAACAGCTCCCGGGTAATACACGCAATTGATTCAAAGGAACTATTTGAAGATGTAAATTTAATCGATGTTACCGTGAGCGTGACTATCGGCAGACGTACTAGCATTAACACACGCCTAACACGCACTACTGTTAACCCGTGCGGTCAGTTGTATGGTTAACCGCAAAACCTAAAGCTACTGCCTTTTCATTAAATGGTAAATGAACTGTTGTGTCCACAAATTGCTTCTTGTGTTGTGTTCACTGTGCTCACGTCATTTGACTGAATTTCTGAAAATTTGGCTGTAGATACTTAGTTAGAAAAATTGACATTTTTTAGACGAATACAAGAGTCAAGAACAATAATGACTCCAGGATACTTCTTCTAAATGAAAAGTACTTTGTTGATTTTGATGCTATAGTTTGTGATGTTATTCTTTAAAACCTTAAAATTACTACAGTAATTTGCAAATAGTTACTATGAAATTTGCGATAAATACTTACCTATTTATAGAGGAATCCCTCAATAATATCAAACTAAATCCAAGATAGTCGCCACTACAGTCGTGAATTACATATTTTTCTCCAATATTAAATGAAAGAGCTTGACTGGTACTAACTAATAAAAAAATATACTGTACAGTGTTATTGCCGGAGGATTTTTAGATTAATTTATAATTATACTTCATATACATAACTAGAACAAATTGAGTGTTTAAATTAAGCCACAGGAATGAAATAACATAATTTAACTTTGAAATTAAATGAAATCTGTGGTAGGTATGTAGAAAAAACGTCGCGCGTTTACCCGCAGTGCGACTCAACCGCTCTGATGGAATTGGGAGATTTGGGATTGACTTCTCATTTCGCTTGTATCGGCTTACAGCAGTATCAGTTACTTACAGGGTAACTCGGTATCTATCGTGACGTTTACTATAATTAAAATTGATGATCACTGTATTGTATACTAATAAACTACCACAACTTAGTGCGCGATTATTTTGTTTATTTTTAAGTTAACGAGGGAACTACTTAATTAAATTTATTTATTTATTTAATGACAAGCCAACAACATTTATGCACAAAATTAAATACATACAAAATAATATAAGTTAATCTAACAAGACTTATAACATAAATACCAATTAATGGCGAGTACAATAGTTATAAAAATCAAAATACAAACTTAAACAGAATCAAAACACACTATGAAATTATGAATACATTAAGAAACAAAAAAGAACATAATTAAGAAGAAACTACAACTAAGACATTAATCATTCACTTCCATACGTAAGCATTGAACAACGAAACGACGAAAGCAGATTATATTTGAACCGAAAATGTTTATACTGTCATTCTTCTGATGATTTTTTAGTATTGATTATCATTGTCTCATCATTATCAGCCTATTTTAAATGGTCCTTTACAGCGCGGGGCCTCCCTCCTTAGGACATGACAGGACAGTAAGACAGTCACGCATATCTTTTAACCCCTCACGGCTCAACGATCAGTACGTGGCAATCCTGCCAGGATTCGACCCTGGAACCTGTTAAAATTTGAGTGTAACGAGCACTATCCGATTTAAGACTTCCTTTCTCATAATGACCGGGACCGACTCCAATGCAGTGAAGAAGCATATTGGAACGAAGTTCCTTATCGCGCGTTGTGAAAGGGGGCTAGACGGAAAAAATTCGTACGAAAAGTTGTCACGACACTTTTTGATCAAAGGATCTTGCCGCCGCCTTTGATGTGTGTGCGCGTGAGCGGCGTGGGGCGCCCGCGCTGTATGCTGTCTCGCGCTCTCGTGGCGCCCTCTGGTGTTTCGGTGTACAACAACAAATATTATTATTACTTAAAAAAAATAAAATTTTATTACAATTCCTTCACAAATTAATCGAAAGGAACTTCGTTCCATCCGGGTGTCCCTTGACACCTCTCAACTTTTATGTTTTTATGTTATGAAAACACATCATTCTATCACATAAACAGAGATTGTTTATACAAAATTTATCTTAAAACGGAATAACTAAATATATTTCTTATTATGTATGATATGTCTACTTGGCATTAAATAAACAAATAAGTTGAATACTCTTTGGTGAAAAGTAGTTAACAAAACACAAATTTGAATTTATATTCCCTAAATCCCCGTTCAATCTAGCCCACAAAACTAGCTAACAATAAACATAAACCGGCCAACACTACTAAACTAAGACGCTTAGAAACAACACGAATTACAACTTTGCGTACCGAGACCTCGGAATTGCTTCACAAAAGACAAACAGGCAATATTGACAATCGTTACGTGCTTCCGAGGAGACTGAATCAGGTTCTGCTCGGTCCCAAACCTATCGTGGTCTGATACTATTGTTTGATAATGGTATTGATTACTGCAATTGCAATACACATTAAAATTTTCAAATTGAATTGCCCGGCATATACTCGTAGATCTACAAAATCTCCAGTTTCAATCCAATCATTTCGACTTTTCTATTGTTGCTCTAGAGATTTCAAGCAAACAATAACTTACTTACAACAACGCTTACAATAGGTACATACAATAAATACAATACTTACTACGTTCTTAGTACCACCTATATAATTAATTGAAAGGATATAATAATAGAAAATATATTCAGCAATTCAAACACGGTCACGGTCGGTTAAATTAAACATTATCACCCGCATTAGAGCAGCGTGGTGGGTCTATGCTCTATATCCCGACTCCTATGTGGAGGGTGGCCTAGTTCTATAGTGGGCTGTGATAGGCTGATAATGATGTTGATGGAATAAAATATAATCCTTTTATTTTATTTTTATAACACGACATTATAATTGCATGCAAAATAAAAAATATACTGAAATTGGTCCAACTTACATACTAAACCACTTATTTATAGTAGAAGACTAACTTGACCACGGGGTCATTTTATCATAGAAAAAATTTTTTTTTTATCGACTACAAGTTGGCCCTTAACTGCTATCACACCTGATGTTAAGTGATGATGCAGTCTAAGATGGAAGCGGGCTAACTTGTTAGGAGTAGGACGAAAATCCACACCCCTTTTGGTTTCTATACGACATCGTACCGGAACGCTAAATCGCTTGGCGATACGTCTTTGTCGGTAGGGTGGTAACTAGCCACGGCGAAAGCCTCCCACCAACCAGACCAAGACAAATTAAGAAAAATCTCAATCTGACGGAGGTCCTGGGAATCGTACCCAGGACCTCCGTCTTATAAATCCACCAATTGCCGATAAGGCCATTCAGATATAAATTGATTTCAAATATTTCGATGAAATTAGTTTATTCCTAAAGTGCTCTCGTCTCACAAAAAGAAATAATTAAATCTAAGCTGTTGGCTAAGGCAATCAAATAATTACAATCAAATTAGACTCAACACAGATGACGCTTCAAGTTTGCCGAATTTTAATACTCAGTTCTATTTTAAAATCATTATAGTACAAAGTTGTGTAATACAAATATGAAATGCGACATCTTATGAGGTGACCATCGACTCTCGATTCCATTTTGGTTTAACAAAACTTTTTATTTTAATGATAGGAAAATAAAGAATCAGCTACAAACAAAAAAAGAAAGCGCGACGCGGCGCTTTGCCTCTGCGCTAATCTGAGTTATATTTCGAGAGATGAGATATTAACGTATTACTAAAATTACATTTCGTCGACCTCCGTGGCGCAGGGGTATGCGCGGTGGATTTATGAGACGGAGGTTCTGGGTTCGTTTCCCGGCGGGGCAGATTGAGATTTTTCTTAATTTGTCTTGGTCTGGCTGGTGGGAGGCTCTCGCCGTGGCTAGTTACCCTTTACTCACCCTACCGACAAAGACGTACCGCCAAGCGATTTAGCGTTCCGGCACGATGTCGTGTAGAAACCGATAGGTATGTGGATTTCATCCTACTCCTAACAAGTTAGCCCGCTTCCATCTTAGATTGCATCATCACTTAACATCAGGTGTGATAGTGTGGTCAAGGGCCAACTTGTAGTCGATAAAAAAAAGGTGACCATCGACAAAGAGATGATGATATAATTAAATTCTCGTCACTATTACTCACAAGCTGTTATCGTCACCTCATATTTGTTTACTGTCACCTACCGGTTAGGATGCACCTCCTTGGGCGGCGGCATGGGAGTGGGGATCCGCCGCCCTCCCCTCGTCCCGCTCTCGTTCATGATTGTCCTCAACTGAAACAAGAACACTATTCAGTACTTCAGTCTGAGCTTCAGCGTATAAGCGTATTTTGGACACTTCAAAGACTTTGTCGTGAATGGCTCTGAACTCATAACGCGTTTGAATATTACACTCTATGTTTTATGTTGAACATTTTTTTCTCTGTACAGGACACTTAAATAAATAATTTCAATATCTATGTTTTTCCAAAAATAAGTAAAGATTCTTGACGGTTTCCGTTACGGCACGGTGGATTTATAAGATAGTCAACATTTTCAAAATACTCCGGATTTAAAATGAAACTTATATAAATGGAAGTTGCCAGGGCAGGATGGCCTAGAAATTGTCAATTTTGCGAAGATAATAGCAAAATTAATTAAATAATTATTTATTTATTTAATAAATAATAATTTAGTTTTTTGATGCTATGAATACTTTGTAGGTACAGGTACACGTATCAAAAATAAACCACCGACTCAAATATAAACAAGAGATAATTAAAAAATTCATCCACGCAGTGATTTCTAACAATCATCCTTATCTCTCGACTAATAAATGAAGTGGCGTGAACATTTCAACCGTTACCATAAACCTAACTTTGTGTTTATACAGATAAGGTTCAATTTCAAATAACAGGCACGGGATATTCATCAAAGAGGAGGTACCTGTGACGTCAGCGACATTGTATAGGCCCTCCAGCCTCTTCCCTCGTTCGTTAAACAAGAGATAGTGTCGGAAAAACAAACCAAACGTTTGCAGAGTAACAGATTCAACGTTTGAGTACGTTTGGCATACAATTTTGTACGGAAAACAAATCTATGTCTGGTTTTAGGGATGTTTTACATAGCTGGTTTATTCACTTTGGCAAGTTGCCTGATAGAACTATTCCATATGGTATTTGTTTTCTATATTTGTATGTGAATTTTACACGCATTTCGATTTTGAATTTACCAACACAATAACTTACGAACCGAAATTAATATGAGAGTGATATGATATGCTTGGATCGTGGCAAGTGGAAGGACGGGGTCTCAGCCTACCCTTCTGCCTCGGTGGACGCCGCTCGCTGGCTTGCGAAAGAGTCACGTTACCTCGAGACCCAGTCAACAGGCGACGCGACGGATCATCGCTGGGTTTTAGTGGGTACTTCAGCTTCTTCTCAGCCGGGGAGTCTTATATTCCCCTCCGGCAACAGCGCAGCCATGGCCGCCCTGCCCCCAGCGTAACAAAAACCTTATGGGAATGAAAAATAGGGAACAGAAACACCATAATTTTTCAAATTCGAAACCAATCATTAAAAACCACGAAAATAATATTAGCATTTTCACTATTCAATTGTTTTCGAGGTTCCGAATCTTAACTGACATATCAGTAACATTTCGTTCAGACACTACTGTAGAAGTTAGAGATAGAACACAACCGCCAAAACAACTTTGTTTCTAATAACTCCAGCGGGTTTGAGTTATCTTTATTGCCACTCTCACAAGTATGGAACTTTTAACAAAAGCGACAAATGCAAAACCCAGTAGTATTAATGTAAAAACTTTTTAATAAACGAAAACATATTGTATTAACAAAAATATACCACATACATGTATTAACAAATATATATAAGAAAATAAGCTTGGGTCGGAGAACGGTTTCCAGCCGTTCACTCCTTTTTTTTTTTTAATCGACTACAAGTTGGCTCTTGACTGCTATCACACCTGATGTTAAGTGATGATGCAATTTATGATGGAAGCGGGCTAACTTGTTAGGAGTTGGATGAAATCCACACCCCCTATCGGTTTCTACGCGACATCGTACCGGAACGCTAAATCGCTTGGCGGTACGTCTTTGTCGGTATTCTTGTCTGTCATGAACATCTGATAGTGATCGTTCATAAATGAAACATTATCACCCTAAGCCCGCCAACCCGCATTGGAGCATCGTGGTGGGTGTACGCTCCATATCCCCTCTCCTATAAGGAGGGAGGTAGTGGGCCGTTAATAGGCTGATGTTGATGATGACTGTAAAATATATGATCACTATTACAAGTGCAACTATACTAAAGCCAAACACGATTGAGAATGTTTGTCAGCAAATAAATTTAAAATGAAGGTAGAAAATGCAACACATTTTATGCCTAATAAATGTAATATTATGTTTTGTTTTTTTATAAAATCTTACTTAAAAGACATTGAATATATTTATTAGTTTTAAGCTTACTAACTTCACATGACGCAGGCTTTGAGCCCGAAGAAAGAGATTGACAGACCTAACCTAAATAATTTAAAAATTGATTTTATTATACTTCTCATATTTACATTTCGTTTGACATACTTATTGAAAAAATTAAAAATTATATATTAAGATAAGAATAAATTGAAAATACGAATAAAATTATTATTATAAAAACAAAAAACCCGACTGCATAGAAGTAATGAACTGAAAAGAGAAAAACAAGGATCACTATGTCTATATAAAATTTTAAACACTTTATGGTGACGCAAGCGGGGATTCAGTTCATAACTTCTATGCAGTCGGGTTTTTTGTTTTTATAATAATAATTTTATTTGAGACTTTTTTGTTTTAGTTTTGTAGTATAGAAATGACGCGGTACACTTTTTGCCATTTTTTGTTAAAACGGCAATATAAACATGATATGATATTTATATTTTTGAAATGGTCTTTTTACGACTTTTTATTTGATACCCATATTGCTAAGATAAAAGAAAGAAATACATACATCCCCCCTTTTTTGCCCCATTTACAGCCACCATTTTGAAAATTTATATACTACCACAATTTTAACGAATTCAACGATACCTCACCTGTCAAAATCCGTTCAGTCGTTTAGGTTGTAGCGCGTGCCGAAGAAATGGATATACATACAAACATACGCTCGAAAAACATAACCCTCCTTCTGACTCAGTCGGGTAATAAATACTTCAATTTAATTACTTGTATAGTTTATTATGGACAACACAATAATTTAAATAACAAAGTATCATGAATCCTTAGACCTTGAATCTGTGACAATATGTATGAACAGCTCAAAGTGAAGCAGAAAATATCTCAGTCACATCTAGAGTACTCCTTTGCAAGGACTTTGTCGAGTTTATTTTCCTCCTTCCAACTTCCGCAACTCCTTTGAAACAATTTGCAATTATTTCATCAACTTCAAGAATCTGGCGGGAATGTTTTGTGCTATGAATATAAAAGAAGTTGGCAAAAAATAAAGTTGAGTAACTTAAATTGTGAAATTCTTCGGCGTTTTTCCTTTCCAGATATTGGGAGAATGCTTTTATGCTGTTATTATTTTTTGATTCTTGTTGTAACTGAAAGTATTTTAATATCAAATTGTGTACGTTCTTGTTTTCTATGCCTAAATGGTAACTGCAAACAAAATAAGTAAAAATGAATAAATAAAATTAAATTTGAAACCCCAAGATTTTATAACATGTAGAAGTAGAAGAAGTAGTAGAAAATATACTTACAAGAGTCTTTGCCAAAAAAATAAAACCCAGACATGATAGGCTTAACTTATCATATAATAACTGTGTTCAAGTAACCACCTAGTCAAAGAATTTTACATTTGAAATTTAAGTTACGTAAAGAAGTCTGCCGGTAGGAAATAAAGTTCTAAGGCTCAAATCATCGTTCCCGACGCTAAGCAGACAGGAGATTGAAAAGAAATTAGATGTTCATTGCCTTGAAGCTTGGTGAGACTAAAATGTATCATTCCTGGAATCCTATTTAAGTGCAATATTGCAATTTTAAAGGTAAAGTGGCTGTGCCTTGGCGATTGGGAACAATCAGCTCGTCAATTGAACTGTAACGAACGGGTTTTGCTCGATCGTTTTCCAATAACACTTGATAGATTTTGATTGGTACGATACTTGGTTGATTAATTATTCATGGCGATGTTTTTGGCAACTTCAGTGTGAATCGCGACAGCGTCGCAGCTTAAAAATGAAATAAACATAAGAATAAGACGTAAACAATGTTGAATAATGAATGAATGTTCAGGGTACAGCTGGAAGCCATAAAAAAAATTAATGATCAGCAAGTAGATACTTGTACACACTCGATATTTTATTACATAAATTCCAAAACTTTTAAACGAGCAATTGTTGTATAGAAAAAAATATTATCTTTTAGAATCACAGAAACGGCTCCAACGATTTTCATAAAATTTTGAATGTTAGGTGGTTAATCGACTTTCATTTTTAAAAAATGAAATATATTTTCTAATACCAATTTTACCTACCTAAATATAATTTCCAAATAAATACAAAGCTCATTTAACTAGGTACTATTATTTATTGGTCCAATTGAAACCTGTCTTCAATTTGGAAAAATTGTCAATTTTCAATGAATAATATATTTTTTACTATTTCCGCGAATACATAACAAGGTTACTGGTATTGAACGTTGTGAAGTCGATAACATCTAAACTTGTTCTATACTGGAACACTTGTGTGAAACGAATCATTTTAGAGAATAGCTTTTCGCGAAAATAAATTTATTTTTCATAGATGAAAACGACCATTTATGACAATGTTGATATGAGTTATAAAATAATTAACATTTGAATCACTTTCGTTATGAAGATGAATTGAAATTGAAAAAATTATCACCAATAGTATTTAGTTATTAGTTTGAAAATATTTCTTTTGGGAAACGCTATATTCTTAGAGTATTTTTAATGAACTGCTAAATATTATAAAGTATTGGGGATTCGTATAAAAACTGGCATATTAATAATGCGTAAAACTGCAGCAAGTTCAATATTTAAAACCTTGTCCTGACTAGAACTGTAGTAAGTTATAAACTACAACGAGTAGTTAAAGCTGCTCTAATAGTATTTTCCTTGGTTGAACAAGACAGTTTGAGCAGTAGAATGACTCGATCAGAGAAAGTGACTGTTGACCAGGCACAAAGCCTTTACACCTTTAAACCTACGTAATATGTGTCACAGGGCTCGGACTCTGTTCGCAGATTTTGCTCTCTGCCCCACTCGGCACCTGCACTGTGGAATCCATGGAACGTTTATTTAGATATTCGTCTCATCTTTTGCTACAAATATGACAATACTAATAGCATAGTCTTTTATACGCCGAGTCTATAGGGTGTATTGAATATTGTTTTCAGTAAAAAAATAGCAAACTCTACAAAGCTGAAATAGGTATTGAATCGAAATCGAATAACAGAACTGTGTCCATCACAATCCGATATTCGGAGCGATAAGATCAGCTTTGTCGATCGCGTCCAATGATGCCGAACGAATCTCCCGTTCCCCCTTGTTTTGCATACTTTGCATTTTTAATCTTCAATTTTGAATTCGGAGTTGCTTGTTGGATATTTCGCAAAAATACTTAAGTAGAACGCTTTTCGATTTTGAGTTTTATTTTGTTTTAGTGTTCCTAACTTTTGTACGCAGCGTCATGCGCTTGAAGTTTGAATCGAAATAGATTATCATTGTTATCAGTTTTGCCAACAGATTTTTTACTATCATTACCATTGCGCAGTTTTTTATAAAAGAGGTTATATCGAGCTCTCCATCCGACGTTGGTAGACCTAAGAAGATGATAAATTATAATAACGGACCATTAAAACCTTTTTTTAATGGTTCGTTAACATTATGAATAATACTAACACTCCTACATACATACGCTAGAAATACGTACGACAAATGGAAAGCCTCCACAGGCTTACCACAAGCACAGGACTCGAATCCAAGTTCTCTTAGACCTAATGTCAGCTTCTTAACCTTAGAGATATTGAAGCATTTTGTAATTGACCTCATCTTGAGAGTATATTACTAGAAAAAGTACAAAAATTACTCAACATTCTCCTCTAACCACACACAATGTTTATTCTAGTAGAAAAAAGTAAAGAAATAACCATTATTTATTTACACAAGCGAAATCAGCATTCATATATTTCAAGTAAGTTAGTAGTAAGTAGTAACTTAGTTTTCAAGCACTTTTGAAACGTCATATTCATTTGACCGCTACAACCACTCATTTGGAAAGCAGAAATCTGCTGAGGAGAGCGAGAATCGAACCTAAAACCTTTCGGACTTAAGGACCAGCTTCCTTACTGCGGAGTTATTAAGGCATCTTGTAACTGGTATCATGCTGAGGGTCTTCTGATACTTGAAGAAGCTACAATGATTACTCAACATTCCCCTCCAGCCATTATTCATAATGTCCAATCAAGTAGAAAAGTGTAAAGTAGTAAACATTATGCAACGACACGCCCTCTAGTGCAGTTGTAAAGTTGGCGTGCACTCGAATTAAATGAGGAAAAATAAATTAAGCCAACCCACGCATTATTATGACTTCATTATACTAAAGAGTTTTTAAAAGGTATCTAATTTGGTCCTTATTTAAATTCTTAATGAATTTAGGTATTTATTATATAAAAGAATAACATAAATTCTTTTTATTTTTTTAACTTCAGACTACTTATATACCTTAACTAGGTGTCGCCCGCGACTTCGTTCGTGTAAAAACCTCTAAGGTACCCCTTTTAATTTTAAAGACAGGCTTTCATATAAAATGTGCTCATTCCCCGCTCCCACTCTCAATTTAATTTTTTTATAGTTTCCTGTCACGCAATATCCTCCGTCCCGTCCCGTGTACTAAAGATATACTAGATATTTTTGTTATGTTAAACATTGTACGACATTTCAGTACATTAACATTAACAATATATATTTATGGCAAGCTGATGGGTATAAATTGATATTAAATAGTATACTTCACTCCTGAGTCTAGTCTTCAAAATAAAAAAAAATACTTTTACAAAATGACACGCAGATCTAGAGATTAGCTCGTTTAAACAAACGAACATAGTCTTCTGTGTACGATATAGATATTTGAACAAAGATCGAATTCACCGTATTAACGTTTCTATCATGAAAGCATATCAGTACCAAAATGCTGACCTCTTTTCAGTACGTATAATATAACACGAAGGAGTTCAACTAAATTTGGACGCCATGGCGGCAGTGCCTCGTTTTTTAGAAATTTTGTAGTATCTCCGAAAATATATAATTAATTAACATATTGTGACAGGCAAATCTTATTGCAATAATATACTTGTAATTACTAAATAATTTATTTTGATAAGGATTTAATTTTAGTTGTATAAATGATGACGTAAATGTAAGCATAAATTAAATGATTTTTTAAAACACAAAAAGTTATATATTTGTTGAAATATAAAATATATATATGCTGTTGCAGACTTTTATGTAGAACTTTTAAAGATACATAAAGTCCCGATACATTGCTTTCAATTATTCTAATAGTTCAGGCTTTGGCTCAGATTTGCAATCCGACTTGCGCGACAAAAACTCTGATAACTCGGTTAATATATACAATACAAATATAAAATATAGCCTATGATACTCACCGATAACGTAGCATTCTACTGGTGAAAGAATTTTTTAAATTGGATCAGTAGTTCCGAAGTTTAGCCCCAACAGATCTTTATTTACAAAGTTACAAACTATACCTCTTTATTATAATATTAGTATAGATATATAAATATTTGATAAAAAAATATACCAGAAATAAACAACACAATAAAAAGTTATACACCAAATAAAATGTCCAAGAGGTACTAAAAGCTCTTTGTATAGTCTTAAAAATTCAAGAAATGACCATCCTGAAATGAGGTACAACAAAAGTTTTACCAACGTTTTCCTTCATCGGGAAAATTCGCTAAATAGTTAACTAGAGCCTTAGTTATTTAAGCTCACGGGCTGAGCGGGGCTTGTACAATCGTAAAAAGGTAAGTGGATGGACCTCTTTGCGATTGGTTTTCCCCTATGTTTTATTTATACAACAGCTCTGGGCCTAACCTTAATATCATTCTGCTATCATATACTTAATCTATCTTCATGAATATTTAAATCTTAACATCCTAACTAATATTATGAATGCGAAAGTAACTCTGTCTGTCTTTCTGTCTTGCTTTCACTCTACAACTACTGAACCGATTTAAATGAAATTTGGTACACAGTAAGTCTAGAGCCTGAAAAAGGACATAGGCTACTTTTAATTGCGAAAAAAGGCAGTTGATTAGATATTAATAAATATGACATTCAAAGCTTAGAAAAATTAGGCTGCCGTAATAACTAATTCCGCGGACGAAGTCGCGGGCAAAAGCTAGTAACCTTTAATCCAAAGTTTCTTATTTTTTTAACTATGGAATAGATTTAAATAAAGTTGTCACCAATAGATAGAATTAATTAATAAAAAATTAAACAGTCTTCAAAATGCACTAAAAACTAAAAAATAATTGTATCATTTAGTTGCTTTAATTTACTTAAGCATATCTATGAATATGGTGCCATCCAAGTTTAAGAAACGTTTATACGAAGGAAATAGCAAAGCACTTTGTGGGTACTAAGTAACGTCCTTAAGGTGGAAACCTTGGATGGCACAGACTTCATAGATATGCTTAAGTAAGTTAAAGCAACTATATGATACAATTATTTATTTGTTTTTAGTGCATTTTGAAGTCGGTTTAATTTTTTATTAAAATTTTTTTTTCTTACTTTTTAGTGATTTATTGACATGTAACTTTCTCTTACTATATTATTAGAGTACATTAGATATACGACACTTGTAGCCAAAAAGCTGCAAGTGTGCTTATAAAATTAGAAGAGTACCTTCAATTTATCCAGAATTTCATAATCAGACCCTAATATTATTACTATGGAAGCGTTTTGAAAGTGTACGCTTTCTAATAAAAAAAGAATTATCAAAATCGGACTACTCTGTGAAAAGTTATACGTGGTCATACATGAAAAATTACCTATCTCAAAAACTACTGAACCGATTTTGATGAATCTTGCAGTGTGCCTTAAGTTGAATAATACCTAGTACAACGAAACAAGAATTACTAAAATCGGACTTGCGGTTCCGGAGATATGCCTCTATAAACATAAATACATACATACATACACTTTTCAAATTTGGCATATTAGTTCAGACGCTAACATAATTATGCGAAAACTGGGCTGTTCTGGCAATATTACATACATACGGGTTGAATTGATAACCCCGCCTAATTTAAGCCTCGCGCAGTCCAGTACTTCCCTGGAGCCATGCGCGACTCGGAGACAGCTGATGGCCGGTCACGGGATGGGACGGCCGAATGATGCCACGACGCCGGTGAGGAAACGACCACGGTGACGTCACGGGTACGGCGGCAGTTCTTAATAGTACCGGGGTCGTATATGGTAACTTGGGACCCAATATGTGGGGATTACAATAAGGAACACGAGCACGTCGTATTTGTATTTTTAAATATGAATTACGCACTAAGTGCAGCTCAATTTTGTTAAATTAAATAAAAAATTTGGTAACTATAATAAGTAGTCACTGCGACTAGGTCGTTGATCGTGAATGAACTTTCACTGTCCTATTTGTCCGATCAAAAGCGCCCGATTAAAAAACACTTAGCACGGCTGGTGACCTTCCGTATTTGGGAGTATTATAAGGAGTTTACGAGAAAGTAATGTTTCTACGTTACAAGGGTAACATCACCAACTCGCCGACTTCGGATTTACTAACTTAGTAAAAAACTCGAACCGCGGAAAAGCCACGACTCGACATTCGAACCCAGAATCTCGTGTTGAAGCTACACATGCTAATCACTAGAACGAGGCACTCGACACGTTATAGGTAGTAAACTAGAGACATTGTATTACAGAGTTTATGTTAAGAAACAAAACCCTTACAGGAAGCACTATAATGTTGCACATCGGTATTCGCTTACGTAAACCAAACATCGTCAAGTCACCAACTACATATAGGATGACTCATAAATTACAGTAATAAACACTTCATAACACTTAATACTTGGAATTGTCTTTAAGAGCTTTAAGTTTTTTTTTTATCGACTACAACTTGGCCCTTGACTGCTATCACACCTGATGTTAATTGATGATGCAGTCTAAGATGGAAGCTGGCTAACTTCTTAGAAGTGGGACGAAAATCCACACCCCTTTCGGTTTCTACACGACATCGTATCGGAACGCTAAATCGCTAGTATCTTTGTTATAGAATTATCTCCTACAGTTCGTAATGCTTTGGTTGTGAATGAAGAGGTCCTGGTTTCGAATCCTATCTCGGAACAATTAAAGATATATTGTACCTGCTAGTAGGCTTCGGTCGTGTTTAGCTCCCACTATACCGAAATAGGCTTGTTATAAGGTATCACGCCAAAAGCTATCACATCAATATAAACATCTTTGAGTCTACTTTTGTCTGACCGTTTAGAGGGCTTTGCGGGACTCTGAATAACACCAAACATAACTTTTACTGAAAATTCCTCGGAAAAAATATCTTATGACATCCATGACAATTAGTAACAATACGTTAAGGACTAAATAAACGAGACAATAACCTTTCTTAGGCAGTACACAAACCACAAATTGATTGTATTATGACGATACTAAATATTCTTAAAAATGATACTGAAAAAGTTATTTTCACTTCGACTAAGTTTCAGAACGCCCGCGGTTTCACTTGCGTTGTTCTCGTTGCCATTGGAATTTCAGGATAAAAAGTAGCTACTATGTGTTAATGCAGGGTGTCACCTTACTCCACACCAAAGGAGAATGCCAGACAATGTATAGGACTTTAACCCACTAGTAAAAACATATTGTACAACAATGTATTATGCATCATTTTATTACATTTTGCTTACTATTTAATATAAATTACAATTAAAAGCTCTAGAACTCGGAGTATCGACACGAGCCTAACGTCGGTTATCGTCCATTTCCGTATTATTGTTCCGTATATTTGTCACACTGACATGACAGTCGCAAAGCTACATAAAATATATTTTTAAACAGGCTTAACGACTCTGGATACTAGCCTTTTAGAGCCCACTTTTGATGAAAATACAATAAAAACGATTTAAAAGACTAGAACCCAGTGCAACAATAAATATTTAAAAATGCGTAAAGAGTGTAAATTAAAAGGAAATAGTTCAATTACTTTATTTAACACAATTTTATTCCGATGTCCAACAGTAAAAATGATTTATTGTAAAACATTTATATAATAATAGGATATTTTTAGTATATTTACAATTTGTGTTTTTTCTGGGTTACGATCTGGCATTCTCCTTTTATTAAAATCGCTTTAGTCGTTTAGTCATGAAGAAGTAACAAAAATAGACACCCACAAACTTTTACTTTTGTAATAGCAGTATGATAAATAATCGAAGTCTTGGAATGAGGTTAATAAATAATCTAATTTTCAACTCCTTTTGCATAACATATCAATATAAAAAACATTACAGATTCTATAAATACATGGTAGGTATTAATAAACACAAAACACTACGCTTTTCCCTTTGGACTCAATAAACACACACAAAAGCATTCTTGAACTCACACATTACCATACACTTGTACTTATTATTTTTATTGTCAATACAATGTAAGAGCCGGCGGACATATTGTGCGAAGCGTCTCACAAAGTAACACAATGAATATTTTTAAGTCTGTATTTTTTCATACGCGATTTAATTCCACGAATGAAAGTGAAGTGCGAAAGCGACAGACGTGTGTAAATAATACACTGTTTTAAATGATTGAATCTAAAAGCTTAGAGACGTAATGTAAGTGTTCCTATAGTATTAATTATACAAAGTAACCAACATAATAAATTAAAACGCAGGTTAAAAAAAAGTTTAAATCGCAATAGTATAGTTTTAGTTGTTACTCTTATGTTTACATTTATTTATATTGTTGTACAATAGAGATTAAACTCATCTATTCATTCATTCAAGGGCTGTATAGGCTCACGATCAATCGAGCAAAATCTAAGTCAATTTTGTATCCTAATTTATTTATATATCGGCGTATTACCATTCTCCTTGACATCATCTTTAGTAGTTCTTAATCTCGTGGGCGTTTTTCTAGGGTTTCAGCAAGCACGAAAGAAAGTCTTTGTCTTCACAAACAGGTTTATTGTAAATAGATAATATTACGGTACATAAAAGGCACTATTTTCAATATCAGAGCAGTGGAGTCACGAAACTCATCTTTACTTGTTGTTTACAGCCCTTTCACAAAGGTCCACCTCGACCAGCTCTCGTTAAACTATTTTAAAAACTACTAAAACTAAACTGCCCACTCCTCTGCTGTTTTTTGAATCAAGATGGCGTCGCGACCTCACTCAGGTTTAGCACCTCGTCTCTGATTAGTCGCTACTATCAATACACTAACTTTTAAAATGATTTGATCAGGTATTAGCAACATTTACTCGTTATAAATCAGATTGAATTTAAAAAAAATAGCTCATTTTGTTAACGTTTTAAGTAAGCACCTATCTCATATCTCTCATTAAATGATTAAAAATTAGTTCTACTTCGATTACTTCCATAAACAAACTCGTGACATACCATAAATAATAACTTCCACAGACAGTCACATTTCCATAAACAATGACATCTATCACAATATTACAACCATCAGTAAGTCTCTAGTCTAATCCCTCCGACTAATATTTCATAAAGGAATAAATACATTGAAACTTATTGAATTTTCTGACGTCCTAGTCGCTTAGCTCGTTGGTTTTGTAGCGGGATAAACTGACTCTCTATCGCCATGGTAGATATTGTTTTCGATAATCTTCGACTTCAATTTTATAAATACGACATCTTGGTGTAAGTGGAGCTTTGATTAAGATTGTTCTTAGAGATTAGAATCCTAAATAATCTGGATTCTAGGCGAATTAATGTGAGCGTGTTGTTTGTACGAGTATGTATCAAATCATTTTTACGTAAAAGTGCAAAATGTGTCAAAATCTATTTTTGATCCAATAAAACATTTATTAAGTCGAGGATATAAATTAGGATAACTTTCTCAACGACTGAAGCTCAATTGATGCAATCTCATCTGCTTTCTTTCTGATCACAATCCTGAAATTGTAAGTGGAATCACTATTTATTGACTTCTTAAAAGGGTATGAAAGACATCATACATGTAAAGATACTATTACGTCTTATTTTTTGTATTATTACTTACAAAAATTGCACACGGACTCTTACACTAATGCTGATTTTTAAGCAAACATAATAGGGCTTCGCTTATTGACAGCCCTAAATAAATAGGGGGTCGTATTTGTGAGCCGGTACGCGCAAACTGCTTTAATGTTACAAATTAAAAGGGGTCTCTAAAATATATTATTGCAAATGCGTTGCAAATACTGTTGTATTGATTTTGGTGCAATCATTTGATTGGGAGGGCTGTTCTAAAAGAGCGTTTACACTTGTCGTGAAGTAAGTATTGGTCATAATCAGGCTGAGTTTCATCCGAAGTGAGTTCGTAGAAACAATCATTATTTATTTTTAACATTTGACTTGCAATGTTCAATAGCTTATAACAGCCACATTTAATAGCATTTTTTTTCTTTCAATATCCGAAGTAATTGGTATCGTATAAGAGTTAGCTTCCAAGTCTAGTTACGTGTAAGCTTAAAATTGTCGACTTAATCGTGAAGTCAGATGTCACAATGAAATGAATCAGCATCGCACAGTGTTGCCTGCTGCAGGGCAAGAGCTTCTAGCCTCTATGTTAAAGGAGTAGGATATTTGTAGCTTGCATTCACCGTTCTGCTCTTAAGTACATTATATCTCGTACCTGTGACTTAACATCTATGTACATTACCGTGTCCGGAATCAATAGGTTAGATTACTATCCAAAGTACGGAGTAGTCAAATTAAACTAGAAAATAATTTTAGATGCAAGAATAACCACCATCGCAAAACGAATTCCAGGAGATAAGCAGGGACTCACATATTTCTGTCGCTAAACATTTTTGCAGTTACTCATAGCAGTACTTATTTATAATACGTTAGTCATTGGAAGAAAAACTAGTATTTAAACATGCCAAATGTTTTTTTTTTCCTTTTAGATATTTGCTTAGTTGGAGGGCTAACTACTTGATAAGCTAAAAATTTGTGTTTACAATAACAACGGATTGAAATCGAACCCAACATCAACAGAATTTGTATCCGGTCCGATTACCGTATAGCTATTAAAAAAAATTAAAAAGTTGCAGTACAGCTATGCCTACGCGTCGCATTTACGCCATCATTGTTTACGTTTCAAAACGCCAGTGAGAAAGGGCTTTAACAACTACTGAAATTTTATTTTCTCCATGCATAAATAAACAGGAACGCTTTTAGTTTTTTTTCTGTTTGTTTACAGAACGGTGAACTACAAAGGTGTGCGGTTCAACGACTGTGCCTAATGTTATTCTTACACCTTGATAGAGTTTATGTAAACTGTAAACACGATGTAAACTTGCAGGGTTTCTGTGAACGTTGCATTGGAATTTAAATCTTGTTAATTAACTATCACATGTAGAGTAGGATTTAATATTGTCTTAGTTTATTTACGAATAAATAGATTTCTGATTTTTTACATATTTTAACTTAATTGTGAGTTTTTACAGGTTCTCGATAAAAAATAGTTCTCGGATGAAAAACTCATAGCCCAAACTAAAACTCAATGATCTGAAATTCATGATCCGATAGATAGATTCAAAGCTGTCTTAAAAAATTAAATTATCAATACAAAATTATCGATATTAATAATTTCGTGACGGGGTACAGTAGACTTGATCGAAACCTTAGATGAATAACAAAACATAAAAAAATATTAATTTTGAGTCGACAACATATATTCGTAAAATTCGGATTAAGGTGAATTTCGTTAAATTCTATTGATACTGACAAATAAACCGTAGTTGCTATCCAAACAAACTGCAGTCGCCATGTTAGATACGCCTCGCCAATCAACATATCAAACATCATTTGTGTCAAACTAAACGTCTTGCTGGTTGAGTGAATCCAGTGTTGTTAGAAGCAGACATAGAGAAAGCAATAGGTAAGAACATTTTAATGAAAGTCTGTCATAGAAAAATAGAAGGGCAAGTGGTTTACACGCAGACGAAGTCGCGGGCGACTGCTAGTAAATAATATAATTTGTAGACAATGGCAATACTATTTGGTTGCAACTTTTAACAGTAACAACCCTAGTATCATCAAAGTAGGGTGTTTATAGGTTTTTATGCGCCGGCGCACTGAAAACGGTGTGCGATTAATCTACGGTACGAGTGAAATTGAACCAATGTAAATTACATCGAAATCCAGCGACTTACACTGAATCCAAAAGCTATGCCCGTGTACTATTCTCTATAATAAGCACGTGTTATATATATATATACATAACAGAAATCAGGCAGCTTTGGTTTTTTAGATACAATTGCGATTACTATGGTAACTGTTATGGTAAAACATAGATATTGGACGTCGGGCATAGAAAAGTTTATAAATTATTTTTTTTATTAATATTGCTTTCGAAGAGTACCAAAAAAGATTGTTTGCGTTATAAAGACAAGCATTGTCATCTTACTAACACCATCAGTCTAGGTATTAGCTCCTAATCCCCCTCTATTGCAGCAAATGATTCCGCACTAAATC
Source organism: Mycalesis mineus (assembly GCA_034621355.1). Lineage (NCBI taxonomy): Eukaryota > Metazoa > Arthropoda > Insecta > Lepidoptera > Nymphalidae > Mycalesis > Mycalesis mineus. Next base: position 15,726,609 of record CM067889.1, on the reverse strand, counting down.
ATACGTACGATTACCAGAAAGAAAAAGAATGATCTTAACCTAACTTAATGTCTTTCCTATTGTTATTGATCCCACAAATAAGTCATACGATTGCTAAAATCTGACTCGGTAAATCTGCCAATTATCAATTTTCCACTCCTTTAAGAACGTTCTAAAATTTTTCGGGGTTTCTATTTTTCTGATCCTACAACATGAATATGAATAATGTGAACCAACGATAATTTATAGCTATCATCATCATTATCAACCATAACTGCCCACTACAAGCCAGGCCTCCCACCTTATAGTATAGGGGATATGGAGCGTACACCCACCACGCTGCTCCAATGCGGGTTGGCGGGCTTAGGGTGATAATGTTTCATTTATTAACGATCACTATCAGATGCTGATGACAGTGACCGGGACCGACGGCTTAACGTGCTCTCCGAGGCACGGGGGTAACACCACCAACTTCCGGACTCTTAGCTTGGAATGTACTGATCATTTCATAGAAGAATGAAAAAGCTCAGAAATATTCCGTGACCCGACCCAGGAATCGAACCCAGGACCTCGTGATCGAAGCCATATAGGCTAACCACCAGACCAACGAGGCAGTCATAGCAGTTATAGCTATATATAGTACTTAATATAGACTCAACTTTATTAAGTTAGTATTATATAACATACCCACCACTCTAATCTGATGCGGTTTGGAAAGTAAAAAGTATTTAATTCAAAATCATTCATACACCGGTCGAGTGATTTACAATTCGCTTTTAAATTTTACATGTGTACATGCAAAATTATTAATAATATCTGTGCATGTAAGGTTCAAAATGCTTTGGCGGCAGTTTATTTTGAAACACCGACCGTTCATATTTACAATGCCTTCAGGGGATGTTGATGCACTTTAAATTGATTGGGTATGTGCGTACATGCCGGAAACATTTTGTATGTAATAAAACGTATCTTTAATTTTAATTTAAAAAAATTGTTTTGCTCATTTTTCATTTATTTATTTAACTCTTTAATTTAAAATTATAAAAAACTATTAAAAATTTATAAAAAAAAACCTCCTAACAATGCCGTTTCAAGAATTACTGCCTTGTATCGACTCTTGATCCAACAAAGGAAAGCTTCAAAGCTTTTGCTATCGTTGACTGAAACGACTATAGGAACAATCATTGTTGAATAATGACGGTAATCTCATGAGCAAGGTCCTAGTATTTTGATACTTTTTCCTTTTCAGCTTTCACCAGATTATCATCATGTGGAACAGTAATATAATTGTTCGATCCCAGTAGAGCAACGCACTGCTATTTTCAAGAACTGACGCTGGGTCGTACCTATAGTAAGGCACCTCAAAATCGACCTTAACCTTTATTATTATCAACCTATATAACAGCCAGGGCCAGGCCTTCTTTCTTGTAGGAGAAGGGATATGGACTACGCTGCATCACAGTCATATTATGTTGATGATAGTGACGTTGTCAAGTTGGCCCTTGACTGCTAATCTTATCACACATGATGTTAAGTGATAATGCAATTTAAGATGGAAGTGAGCTAACTTATTAGGAGTAGGATGAAAATTCACACCCCTTTAGATTTCTACCGTCATACCGGAACGTTAAGTCGCTTGGCGGTACGTCTTTGTCGGTAGGGTGGTAACTAGCCACGGCAAAAGCCTCCCACCAGCCAGACCAAGACAAATTAAGAAAAATCTCAATCTACCTCGCCGGGATTCGAACTCAGGATCTCCGTCTTAAAAATCCACCGCGCATACCACTGCGCCACGGAGGCCGTCTAAAAATGGTGTGTGTAATATCACCAACTTCCCGACTCCGAGCTTTACTGTAAGTTTCTTAGAAGATATAAATACTCTGAATATAAATACCCAGGATTTTCCATTTCGAATACAGGACTTCCTGATCGAAGCCACATAGGTCATACATACTTACACTTAACTGACGCAGTCAGTCAGTCAGGCAGTCGCATTTAGATTCAAAAAAAAGATGTGTGGCACTTGGAGACTGTCGCGGTAAAGCTATTGCGGTAAGCATAGCATTTTTTATCAACTTATGTTTACATACCGATGGAAAAACTAAAAAGTAACCGTTTAGTTCTTCTATCTATCGATAAATATCAGAAATTTTAATGACTTTTTCAAATTTTTTTTCTTGCTTGTAAAAAAATGACTTTTTGAAATATCACGCTTGAAAAAAAAATAAAATTGCGGAAGCGACGGAATTCGAACTCGCGTCTCCGGGCACTTACAGCGCCTTACCGCTAGGCCACGGTCACAATGACGTCGGTGCCGAAATTGTGCTTTTAATATTATGTTTATGATATCCAGGGGGTGTTAGGTTTTTTCGGTACGGAATTTCTGAATTCGGTCTCCACGCTCAAGTTCCGCGATAGAAGCTATGCAATAGATTAAAACTGTCACAGACGTTCTATAAGTAAATTCCATTATTATCATTCAATGAAAAACCACTCCTTATTCGAAATCCATGCCATCGTCGAGAAAAATTAGGAAGCCACTCGACTCGACCGGCTATTGTTGTAAACTTTCTATGGATCTATTGTGGTCTACGTTCTAAAGAGCCGATGGTGTGTCCCATACACACACTGATTGTTTGATGGATATTTGATGGGATGTCCAGATGGGTAACTCATATCCACAGTGTAGCACTTTGTGCATACACCATGATTGTCTTTCCGTATAGTAACAGTGTTACTAAAGGTTGGTACAACCTTGAACAATACAACCTTTATGAGGGCTGAAATCGATGATTGAAAATTTGAGAGTTCAGTATAGTGTCCATTTTTTTAGCATTGTGTCTTATTTTACTTATTCTGAAATATTATTAATTAAGTTATTTATGCAGCTGTCAAGTAATGGGTGTTGTTATAATACAAGTGTTTTTTTGTCCTATGAGGCTGTTTGTGGTTTTATATTGAGTAGATTAAAAAATGCAAAAACATTTTTGACATTTTATTATAGCAGAAAAAAATTGCATTACATAAACAAACTGTAACCTCTAGCGCGTTCATGGTAAACGTGGTACAAGGTACGAGAGAATTTAGCATGAAAAAATATTTGCTGCTAAATGCTTGGAAAATATTCGACTAAAAGCTAAAAAATAAAAAAGCCAGAGCATGAATGCTTGTCAACGCCTATTTGAGCACTGCACGTTTTAGTTGATTTTACGTTTCATGTCCGTTACATGAATAAAATGTAACATGAAATTGTTACACAGTTCATAGTTGTTATTACGTAACGCAGTTGCAATCGATTGCGATCTTTTTAGTTTATTGAGCAATGATTATGTTATAAAATGTGTTACGTAAATAAAAAAAATCCATATTAACATAAACAAAAGGGGACACCTTAAAGATTTTTCTCTCGAGAGATTGTTCTCATATCTCCCTCAGGATTCTGCCAAGGAGGTTTATTTTTTTGTCTAGGCATGTACCTATTCTTTCTCCCTAACTCCTGGTTGATGGCTTGTTAGGGTATTTACCTAACACGTTGTGTAATATATATGACGGCGCCTGCGTCACCGTACGCGACTAGAAAGAAGTCTGTGAACTGCACGTGCACCAGCCACGCCCTCTTGCGGCTGCGCATCGTTCGATACCCCCACTCACCCCACTACTTAGGTCATTCTAACTTTTATAAAAGGAGCGGGTCTACAACTGGTGGGCAGTCTTGGCTCTGGCGTGGCGCGGTGCACATGTTGTACTTTGCGTAATAGCTTAACCTAGACAGCTCGGATAATTATTTTGTGCAAACGAATTAATTATTATTTTCAGCTTGAGTCGCAGTATCTTGGGGTTACATTAATAAACACGAGAGGTTATGTATCATTGTAATACAATAATTTGCCAGTAGTAATTCACTGTTCATTGAGTTGCTGTTAATTATTCTTTCAGTTACTTATTTGTGGTTTAGTTATAATTACTTGGAATACAAAGGCTTATCCTATTATTTTATTCACTATGTCTGACCCTCTTTCGACATATACATAAAAAATATGTTTAAGTATATTAAGTATTTTTCTTGACTTTCCAAAAGAGCTTTTTAACAGCCAACTTGAAATTAATGAATTTTAACTTATATTTAGGTACTCCTAAATAGTCTAAGTCTACATAGCATAGACTTTAAACTCCAGTTGAGACCCTATGCTCACTTAACCTTTCCATTATCACTTGGGCAATATTTTACGGCAAAGAAGTCTTTAAAAGTGTTTTTCAACAAGAGGTTGTCATAGTTTCAGACGGGCTGAGAACTTGACAAGCAACGACGTACCTGCAACAATCCCAACAAGAGAAAATTATAAAAACGGTTTTTAGATTTTAAGGGCAATAACATATTTGTGACAAAAATCATATAAAAATGATACACAAAATTACTCATTGAACTTTTTTCGTAACTTTCAAAAATTTTTTTTAATAATTTTAAAAAATTCTATACTAGAGATATATTTATTTACCAGTACTTTAGTGAGTTAGGTTGTGAGTTGGTGGTTGATTGATTGGTTGATTGGCCCGTTCCTAATAGATCACGCTAAGCCTTCGTGACGGCCGCTCCCGGTCATTATCGTTATCATCTAATAGTGATCGTAATAAATTCATATACATTTATTTCAAGTAGGCTGTATTACAAGAACTTCTGAAACGTCAAGTCTGTGAGTTCGTAATGATTACCACCGGTTCAGACGGCATTTTCTGTACAGAAGAGCTGCCAAGAAACTTAGCAGTTGGTCTTTAAATAAAATTTAACAAAAAATAGAACCAACTCAAAACACACTATAAAGTAAAAAATAACTGTGTGTAAAAATTTAGTTTTTTACTTTACTTTATTTTTTACTTTTTAATGCGTTTTGTGTCGGTTATATTTTTGTTAAAAAATTTTATTTCTTACTTTTACCTACATAAATACTTATAATACATAGATAAACACCCAGACAATGGAAAACATCCATGCTCATCACACGAACATTTGTCCAGACGTGGGAATCGAACCCGCAGCCTAGGACGCAGAAGCAGAGTCACTACCCACTGCGCCGGTCGGCCGTCTTAACAATCGGCGATTCAAGACGACGACAAGCAGGCACGATCATGTGATGGGCTTACTCGCTTGTAGTCACCGATCATCGTCGTTTAATCGTTTGTACCTTGGTCGTTTAATTGTTTGTTTGGCCTTTGGGACACGCATCAAAGGGAATCACGTGTCACCGAAGGTCAGTTTAGCTTTAGAAGCTTAATAATTAATACAACGTTCCAGGGTACCATAACTCAGTAAGAGCTTTGACACACATCACAGACGATCGTGTGGATAGTGTGTGCTTACACGATGATATTTGCCGATTATAGATGATCACACGAGTAACGATCGCCAATTGTAAAGAGGAGCCATAACACCACTGGCAACTATTTCAAGGTCGAGTTCAGTTCATTATTGTCATTGGACTACTTCACGCTTTGTAAAAGCTCTTTTCTTCTCTCGTTTCCTTTTTGCTTTTCCTGAAATTTCGCGTTTCAGCCCTGTTTGGAGAACAAAGTCCAAAAAGCATGAAAAATGATACCTCGTCGTTGCATCACACAGCACACTATAATAACAACTTAAAGGCGTCCATTTGTGTGTCAGTTTATTACACCGTAACTTTCAACCCGATTTGGCCGAAATATGGAATGGAAATAGATAAGTATATCATGTATATATATAGCATATACACATGATTAAAACATACGCTTTTATTCCGAAATTTTCCGAGATCACAACGCGGGCTTCGTCTAGTATTTCCCCGAGTATGTTATATAAGTTATTGACTAATAATGAAAATTGATATAGCAGCAATCCATATATGAACACTTTATCAAAATTATTACTATATAACTACTTGATGCAATGGTTAGATAATAACCATATTCAATACGATATTCTTACATTTCAAGCGCGTTCTGAATACAAAATGGATAACAACGATGTGTTCAATATGAGACCCTATTTCATTTTAAGATACTTTTTCGGTTACTATTATAATTTTAAGTCAAAAAAATTCACTGTTCTATTATTACTTAAAATCATATCTGTGGTCTTTTTTATTACACATTGTGTTCTAAATTGGTTTTGTATGAGGGAGTATGAAGTGACAAAAATATTTGCAATATATTCTCAGTACCTTTTCTACATAATATGTTCGTTGTACACGGAAGATGAGTATATGATGGAATACTGTCGATATATTCCGTTGATTGACGACAAACGTCTCAAAAGTATATATGTTAAGTTGAAAACGATATTAAAGTGCTACGTTGCATTGGTTTGCATTAGTTCGATCTGGTATCACGTTATAATGAATATTTTTTTTTCGAAATTATCGAATCATTCATGTTCTGAAACTTGGCACCTTTATATGAATGGATGCGTTCGTATAGGGGTTTATTTGGGGCGCATACCAATAGTAGCAGTTTTTGGATTGTTGTATTGTCGAGTCCAAATATTTTGTAGAAATGTACGACAAGACATTATAAATAACGCTGATGTATTTAGGTGCAAGAAGAGCATGCAGTGTTATGAAAAGATCAGGATTACGTTGCAAAAAACGGATTTTCCGATTAAATTTATGGTAACTATTTGGAATACTTATTCGACATTTTTATATTTAATACCTGTGCCCACCACCACCTGTGCGCTCCCAGGTAGCCTCCATTCCCGTCGGAGTGGCAAAAATTCCGATCAGTATTGTAAACGTGTGCATCGTGAAATGTTACACGTTTTTCAAGTTAGGATCTGATGTCATCATAGGAAATCGAAAGGACTCTTGAAATTTTATAGGCATACTTGCAGCGATTTCGGTATTTTTCAAAGTGCTGGTAGCTTTTTGGATACAAGTATAATGGTAGGATAGAGTGGCCAAATATCGTCCCCTTTTTGTATATCGGATGTAGAAATAAAATAAAGCAAGTAAAGGTATAAATAAAACGTCAAAATAGAGGTAGAACATTACATTTATTAGACCGACTTTGTAGGGCGTATGTGCTGCTCTATTGTAATCAGTACATTTATGACCTACTTTTCTCTTATAAATAATTAGTCACTGATTATTGGTAAACACTGTTTTTGTCTCATGAACTTTATGATTTTTATTTATGTTGGTGTACCTTCATTAAAATTATTTAACAGTTTTGTTTCTATCACATCCAGTTTTCATGTGACAGCTACATATTCATTTCTGACCTCATATATGTTTCTTTTTTAACATAACTGCATTTAGTCGACTGTGTAACTATAGCGTTTGCTAAATTACATTTTATTTACGTTAGTTAGATAGCAAATATGCCACGAAAGTGTTTGAACAACCCGGACAATTGTTGTTATGTATGTGGAAAATTAACTTTAACATCTCGGTGGCGAAATTTCACATCACTAATTGAAAAAAACTAATTGTACAAAGAAAGTGTGTCCCAAGCGTGAATCACTAACTGCAGGCTATAAAATTGTTAAAAGTGAACCTTGATGACATACTTTTACCACCTTTGCACATAAAGCTTGGCCTGATAAAAAAAATTGTAATAGCTATGCCTAAAGATGGAGATTTATTTTTATATCTAAAAGAGAAATTCTCCAAACTCAGCGATGCGAGAGCGAATATTTGTGGGTCCACAAACACAGCAATTGATGAAGGATAAAAGCTTGGAAGGAAAAACTGATTTATCAGGAAAAACTCGCCTGGAAATGATTTGTGAATGTTGTTCAAAATTTTCTAGATAACCATAAAGCAGAAAACTACAAAGATTTAATAAATGAACTTATATCATTTAAAGCCTTGGGGTGTAATTTGTCCTTGAAAATACATACGCTGGACTCTCATCTGGATTTCTTTCTGGCAAATTTGGATGCTGCGAGAGACGAACAAGATGAGAGGTTCCATCAGGACATTTCCTTAATAGAGAAGCGTTATCAAGGGAAATGCAGTCCAGGAATGCTATCAGACTATTGTTGGAGACTTAAAAGGCACCTACCAGAAGCCAAATATTCAAGAAAATCATAAGTACCTATTAGATATTAAGAAATAATTCGGTAAGTGTAGCTGATTTTGTACATTTTACGAAAATATTTGTTTTAATGTCACAATAAAACCTGATGTGTACATTTTTTTTATTGATATATTATTGTTTGGTGGCCCTAATATATTCAAAATTTGATATAAATTTTCATGTGACAAAAAAAATTACAAATTTGTTGAATAAAAAATTAAAAAAATCGAATGTGAAAAAACCTAAAAGAAAAAAGGCCCGGAAAAAATTCTGAATTAAACTCATATGTAGTGTCCGCTGTTTGTCGATTGAGTAGAAATAATAGACATGATGACTAATTAAAACAAAGTCGTAATTCTGTATATAAAATGATTCGTTTTAAAAAGTTAGTTCAAAAGCGCGAGCCATATCTACCTACGTTCCTCTATCTTGGTATGCGCTCGACATGCAAGACAGCCTCGGCTGTGTAGCAGTAACGAACGGACGGTGTTTAGTTTTTTTAACAATAATAAATAATAAATATTTTTTTTTATAATTATAATATAATTTATATTTATAAATAATATTTGATTAAGCTCTATAATTGAATACGGATTTTTTATATTTTATACGTCTTAGTCGAGGCGCAAATATTTATCGGTCGCAAATTTATAAGACCGATAGGTTATTCAATGGGAAACATGGTTTTTTTTATTAAAATCGACCAATAAAAAAACAACACGCATTTTCATATTTACCCACATCACAAAACTAAATGGAAAAACAAAGTAGACAAATGTAATAAAATGCTGTAGGCGACAGCCCTAGCGCATTTACGTGCCGTGCGGCTGTAGGCATTTACATTCAAAGATAGGCCGAGTTACAATACTGCATACATATTATTACCGTGGCAATGATATATAATTATGTATGTCATTCGTTGTAATTGGCGTTTCGCGTAACATGACGAATATATTTTATTTTTACGGTAATTTAAAGAATTATGGTCTTAATTTGATTATCGTACATAACGGGAATCGTGGATTGCAAATCCACCATTGCCGGAGATATCTCAGAAATGCTATGATAAGATTATAGGGCTTATGGTAATGTAGTAGCGAAAATGTAATATTTTTTTTTATAAAATAATTAATTTGCTAACTGTACTCATATTTCATAGCTATATACTATACGATATTTATATTTGAATGGTTAAATAAATGAAAATTAAGTATGTTATACAATTATTTAAACATTTTTGGTGTTGACTGTACACAAAAATCTACGGCGCGTACAAAGTAGTTGTAATTCCACTAAGTACTACAAGCGAGTTATAGAATAATTAATTTAGGTTTTTTTTATTCCATCGATTCAGTTTTTTTTAGTTCATGAGCTATTTATTTTATAAAAAGAAATGTGAAATTAATTATCTTTTAACTTTATGGGCCCGATTTATGTCGAATTCCAAAACAGTACAGTACGCGTCAAATAAGTTACCTACTCTTTACTCTTTCCGTATTAATGCACAACCGCGTATAATTATGCATTGCTGTGTATTTACACCAACTTCAAATTGGCAAACTTATTTGATACGCACTCTAAAAGCGTAGTAACTAAGTCGGAAGTTGTACACAAAAGGGTTAGACATTTTTTTAACCGACGAAAAAAAACGGAGGAGGTTCTCAATTCGACACGTATATATTTTTTTTTATATGTATGACCACGCATAACTTTTTACAGTGTTGTCCGATTTTGATAATTCTTTTTTTATTAGAAAGGGCATACATCCAAGGTGGTCCCATTGTCCGCATGTTAGGATCTGATGACGATATCCTGGGGAAATTGAAGGAACTCTTCAAATTTTGGAGGCACGCTTACAGCGATTTCGGTTTTTGTCTCGGTATCAGTAGCTTTTTGGCTACTAGTGCCGTATAATATACTATGACAGTATAGCACGAGTACGTTACGTGGCGATAAATCACTAAAAAGTAAGAAATAAAATTTTTTAACAAAAAATAGAACCGACTCAAAGCGCACTAAAAAGTAAAAAATAACTGTGTCATTTAGTTGCTTTAATTTACTTAAGCATATCTAGGAGTCCGTGCCAGCCAAGGTTTCTACTTTCAAGGACGTTACCTAGAACCCACAAACTTCTTTACTACGTAAAATAAATGTTCCTTAAACTTGCTGGCACCGACTTCATAGATATGCTTAAGTAAATTAAAGCAACTAAATGACACAGTTATTTTTTACTTTTTAGTGCGCTTTGAGTCGGTTCTATTTTTTGTTAAAATTTTTTTTACAATAACAATATAGCAGATTACGCTGTAAGGCCACTAAAACATAACATTAAATATTAATTATTACATTTTACTAAGGTTCCGGCAAATTTGACATATGTATCTATTCTAAGAAATATTTCGATAACATTAAGGAATTGTATAAAACAAAGACACACAGTTACTTAAAATAATTCTATGAAGTATTAAATACTTACAAAATGAAAAAAAATGTATATGTAATATAATGTATTTTTGGGTTCCCTATTTTGTCCCGGGGACTATATTGATATCAGGAAAATCAGTAAATACTAAAACTTGATTTTAACAACAATTGCTTGCTTATTATAATTACTACTAATATTCAGACTTATAATCATTAATACTTTAGGTAATTCTAGTAAATTTTAACTATTCGGACAGATGGCACAGGTGAAATTAGGCTCTGGATTTTTTTTGGTTCATACCGCTTCAATGGCTTTTTTCCTTGTAAAATTAACAACATAAATAAATAAACAAACTGTTTAGGCACTTATCCTTAGTTTAAAAGTAAGTTACCTCAATATCGTCCCAGAGGACGATATTAAGATCCTGTAGGGGCACGATATTAAGAATTTGCTACTTTTTGACACAAAGTCGATTCAACACCAAAACACACTTTACAATCAAACTTTTTTCTAATCTGTTTGAATCTATGCACTAATCATTTAATGTTACAAAAATATTACTTCATGCAGTCGCATATATCATTAACTTTACAACTCAGATAATATTTCAATCAAAAACTCACCTCCAACATTTTTTATCTTTTTAAATATCTTGACTTAGGAGTGACGTATCACCACAAATTTTTACAATGGCCTACTGACGTAAGTAACTTGAGGTTGTATATGTTACCGGAAATGTATGAAATTTAGGAATTGTATACATATCCTAGGAAATTTATATAATTCCGAAGCTACTAAGGAAATGTATAAAATATTGTTTAAAAACTATCTAATACGTAAATATCCTAGGAAATGTGTACAATTTCTAGGAATTGTATATAATTCCAATATTGTATCAGGAAATGTATAAAAATAATGCTTTCTCTAATAAAACATGTTGTTAAAATGAAAATATCAATGTTTAGGTTTGGTTTCCATAGCCAAATGGCAAAAACGGAACCCTTATTTATTATTTATTACCCTCAGACACTTTTTTCCGAAAATATTAAAACTTTACTGTTGGAACTAGGTAAATAGATGTTTTCTATGAACCGCATTAGATTTTTACGAATAATTTTTTAAAAATAAGTATTTTTATAAAATTTGGGGGCTCCCCATACTGAGAACTGAAATCCAAGATAGGTTTTTAAGAATGATATTTTTTTATTGATTATTTTCTAAGAGACATTTCGTAAGTGGTAAAATTTTAAAATTTTTTTTCAAGATATGGGGACATCCTAAGAGAATGATAAAACTAAAAAAATATATAATGTACATTAATGCGAGCTACCAACGAAAATCGGTCTCAGCGAGATCTAGTTAGTAGTTTTTTTTTTACCAATTGCCTTATCAGACGAAGCAGTACCCTCCCCTCACCCGATTGCTATTTAGGAAAAGTATAGACTTCCTAGGAAATCCGTCTATTATAATTTATTTTACACATTTCCGTGCGGTTGTAGGAATTACATGAATTTCCTAGGAATTGTATACAATGACGGATTACATACATTTCCGGTAACATAATTATAAATAGGAACTGGGAGGCGCAACAGGTTGAAAGCAAAAAAAACCGACGGGGACGAAATTAGGTTCGGGGACGATATTTGGCGATTATACTCTACTCTTATTATAATTAAGTATCAATTGGTTTTCCTTTATTCACTGTCGATGATCACTAAAGTTAAATAAGAAAAAAAATTAACCAACTTCAAAACGCATTAAAAATTAAAAAATAATTGTTGTCATTTAGTTACTTTATTTTTATATTAAGCATATCTATAAAGTCGGTGCCACCTAAGCTTTCTTCTTTAAGGAAATTACCTAGAACCCACACACCCACTCACAAGTGATTTGCAACTTTGGCAATAAACGTTTCTTAAATCGATAGATAAACCGATTTTATAAATAAACTTATTAAATTATAGCAACTAAATGACGCAATTCTAAAAAACACTATTGATTAAAAAAACAAAATCCTAATGACTTAAACTTTCAGATAATCTCACAGCTTTCTCTGACGTATTTGGATACCATTCTTCGTCTAGTCAGTTTGGTAAGTTAGGATTTACTGAATATAAAACGTCATTTAACTACGACTAATAACTATCGTTTTATTATTTAGATCACACAGTTTTCAACGAGAATGCTATTTTCGTCCGTCTTAAGCTTGGTGAATAATGCGCTTACATTTTTCCCATTATTGATAATGGAAATTATCTCAGAAGAGATAGAGAACACGAGGCTTTATGTCGCCGATGTTATGATCACTTGTGATAGTAAGTACAGCATCATATTAATATTTATTACTATTATCAGCCTAATAACGGTCCATCACAGGGCTAGGCTTCCCACTATGTACAGGGGATATGGAGCGTAAGCCCACCATGCCAGTAATAATGCATAATTCAATTAATGATGATCACCATCAAATCGCGACCGCGACTGACGGTACCAACTTCTTGATTCCAGGCTTAGAATACTAAAAGATTTTTTTAGATGAAATCAAACTCAGAATTATTTCACAACCCAACCCAGAATTAGAATCCAGGGCCTCGTGATGTGAGCCACAGGCTAACCACTAGAGCAACGAGGAAGTCCGATTGCAATCTATTCAGGAATATAACTGTTTGTAAAATTTATAATTAAAAATCTCTCTTTAAAGTGCCACACCTATCGAAGTTCAGCGATAATTTTGGCAGTGAGAATGTTGGATACAGCAGCCTTAAACAATAGTCATTATAAACCATTGGCCCAGATTTGTCAGAGAAGATGCTTCTCTTCTTTCACGACTCTGCCTGCTCTCTTGCATTCATAAATTTCATATCAATGAATTAACTGCTGGACATAGCCCCTTTTTGAGAGGTTCACAAATAGCACGATACTGACCCGCTTGTGGCCAGCGGCTTCCTGCGACATGTTTAATGCCGTCAGTCCACCTAGTGGGCGTCGACTAACACTGCGCTTTCCAGTGCGGGGTCACCATTCCAGGATCAAAGGCCTCCAATACCTTCGAACTACGTAATCCGTCATTGCCACTATCGTTGAGCTATGTCGGTTACAAAAGTTCTCCTGCGGATCTCTTCAATCCTGATTAAATCACGCGGTAATGTTCTGAGCATTGCTGTCTCCATCGCTCGCTAAGTGACTCTAAGCCTACTTTGTAGTTTAACAATACATTTTTAAATTTATCTTTAGATGAGAATCAGCGCAATGAACTTTACAAGTTCTTGCAGTGCTTAAGACGACGCCCTCTGACATACGTCATCTGGCGCACCTTCAAAATAGACGTCAATCTCCTCATCAGCTACGTGTCTCTGCTCGTTACTTATTTAATCTGTATTTTGCAGTTCAAACCAATTCATTATAATGCTCCCGTTATTTTAAATTCTACAGCACAATAAAAAGTTCATGCACATTTTATGAGAAAACTGTTTAATGAAATAAACTGTAGCCTGATCAAAAAAATTAAAACACCTGGATTGAGGGCGCCACAAGTAAGCAATATGCTAATGGAAGAAATTATTACATTTTTATGCGTAACTTGGCGAGGTTTTATATTTTTCTGGTCAAGCTCACCACATTTTTCGTGTGTAAAATTCTACTGCACAACACTAATTAATCTTTTAAATAAGTATTAAGCATATTAATGTGTATGTAATATCATAGGTTTTTGGCCATAATCTGATGTTTAAATAAAACTAATATTATTTTAGTTGTATTCTTTCTCTTAACCTCATTGTATGTCCATCTTTAGAACTATACTAAAACTAAACTCGATTGAGAATGCTTGTCAACTTCTTCTTCTCCTTCTTCTTGAAGTGCCTCTTCTAACGAAGGTCGGCGATTATTCTGGCAACTTGAATTTTGAACACAGCAGCCCTGAATAGTGACCGAGTGCTTTTATTGAACCACTGGCGTAAGTTTTTCAGCCAGGATATTTTTCTCCTTCCCACGCCCCGTTTGCCCTGTATCTTGCCCTGGTTAATTAATTGCAACAGGTCATAGTTTGATCCCCGAAGTATTAGCCCCAGGTACTCCAACTTCCTTTGTTTCACTGTAATTAGAATCTCGCGTTTTTTCCTCAATCGTTGAAATACTGTTTCATTTCGTACTTTGTCTCACATTTCAAATGCTTCTAGCTTCTTTGTTGCACCATACAAAAGAATGGAGAAAACAAAACAGCGTGCAAGACGAGTACGAAGGTCCAGATTTATTTTCCTGTTACAAAGGAGTTTCTTCAATTTGCAAAATGCATTGCGAGCTTGTTCGATACGGCACCGAATTTCGAGACTATGATCACACTGGTCATCAACATAACATCCCAAGTACTTATAGTTATGGACCTGCTTCAGTTTTTTGCCATTACAATACAGATCTTGATTGGATATCGGCAGTCTGGTTACAGTCATGTACTTTGTTTTCTTAATTTTGATATTAAGTCCGTATAAAGCGCTTACAATGTGTACCTTGTTTAACAATACTTGTGATTCATTTAAAGTTGGTGCTAGGACAACAAACAAATTAAAAATGAAGGTAGAAATGACTAGTCATTTTATACCTATCGGAGTATCAGCATGACATCTCTTCAGTGGTTCTTAGTTTTTTGTGAGCGATCAAGGTTAAATTACCAGCACAAAACAAAGTCTTTATCTTCACAAACAGGTTTATTGTAAAATTGATAATATTGTCTTACACGAATTGCACTATTTTTAATATCAGAGCAATGGATTCATGAAACTAATCTTTACATGTTGTACAATCTACACTTGTTACAGCGCTTTTACAAAAGTCCACCTCGAGCAACCCCCGTTAAACTACTAAACTAAACTGCTCGCCTCTCTGCTTTTTTTCAAGGCAAGATGGCGTCGCGATCCCACTCCAAGGCTTTGCCGCCCTTCTCTGTAATTGGATGACATATCAAGTAAAATCTGATTGGAAGCGACATAACAATACACTAACTTTAAAAATGATTTGATGAGATATTACAAAATATTTACGCGTGATAAATCAAATTGAATTTAGCTAAATTTTAAGTAATGCTTTCAAATAAGCAAACGTTATTTCTCATTAAATGATTAACTATTAGTTCTATTTGGATTACTTCCATAAACAACTAGTGACATACCATAAATAATTACTTCCACAGACATTTTCATAGACAATGACATCTATCACAATATTACAGCAATCTACTCTAAGGCTCTAGTCTTGGACCACTTCCTCCGACATACCTATTTTTTTTTAATAATTAGTTAATGACGAATTCATGATAATAAATTAGATTAGTAAGCTTAGAACTAATTTTATATTGAATATAATTTGAATAAGATTTTATAAAAAAATAAAACTTAACTTTTAAATTTATTAGGCATAAAATGTATTGCATTTTCTACCTTCATTCTAAAGTTTGTTGTCAAGCATTCTCAATCCAGTTTGGCTTTAGTATAGGTCTGCTTACTTTTTAATGACAGCTAATTTAGATCTTAGATTATCCACGCTGCATGGGTGACAGCATTTCATTCTGTATTAATTACTAATTTTATTTGTTAATCACAATGACCACGACTAACGGTTTATCGAAGCGCTTTTCGATGGGAATGACTTTAACCAGGACTTATCCCGAGAATAGGGTAAAGGACAACTAAAATATTTTATATAAATAATTTTTATAAAAATAAATAAACAAAATTTACAACAAAAAAGCAACCAAAATAATATAATATAGTAAATGATTATCTCTAAAAGTTTCCCTCGCTCACTCTACGGCACTCCCTATCTCATACCAATATTGCTGCTAAAAATAATTACCCTCGCTAAATAAATAAACAAAATTATGTAATTGTCAATAGTAACCAAAATATATAATAATAATAAAAGTAAACAAAATATGTGATAAATTTTCATTGAGTCAATAAATTGAATTTTTTATTAGTTTCATTTGTTCACCCTTACGATAATATCTGTAGCGCAGCGGTATTAGCGGTGCATTTATAAAATGGAGGTCCTGGGTTCAATTTCTGGTTGGATATATACTCGTAGATGGTGTATTACGTAAATTAAACAACAATCAAAAAAATCAAAATCTATGTGTCTTAAATCATTAAAATAAAATAAAATCTTAGATTATTTAGAATCGTCAACATGTAGCTTTAAGATCCTTTACTGCAGCTTGTAGCTTTACTGGTGATAATAATTTATGATCTGATACTTAAAATTAAAGCTACTTAATAGCTTAAGCTACATCAGCTACCTTAGTACCCTTTAGGCACACTGCCTTTATTTTGGGACTAGATGACGTGTTGTGATGAAGTTGTGGGTGTTGTTCTAATATTTTTACTTATTTATTAATAATTTATTCTCATTTTTTCACTTCATTATTTGTTTCCACAGAAAAAAGAAAAATAAGTAAATTAACTATTTAAAATGAACTTCTGCTTCAATCCAAAAATAAATAGTTGTTTATTTGTTATGATTAAAAAAATTTATGAGTGTTCTTACAACAAATCTACGAGATTGTACTCACTTTAAAGTTCGCGATCGTACGTTGTACATTAGGCTAGCACTAGGTACAGGTACTAAGTAGTAAGTAGTAAGGTAGCATCAAGGATAATACCCCGAGACGTTTACGAGTAGTAGCAGTCTCGTACAACACCTTTAGACACGTAATCACTCAGTGCCGTGAACTGCAGTGCATTTTATCCCGGAGGTATTACGAGGACCAACTTGCAATAAAAACCTACTTTTTTATTTATTTAAAAAGCGAAGGAAGGATTTGTTTCATGAAATTTATTGTGGGACGTTAAATCTAACTTCGTATTTGAATTTGGTGTTGACAACAGATGTAAGAGAAAGTCAACACACCGAAATAAACAAACAATTTAGAGAAATACAGAGGGAGAGGAAATAATCGAAACTAGATTATCAATAAAGGACAACTAGCCTCAGCCTCCCAAGCCAGACTTAGACCAATCCAGAAAATCCTAATCGGCCCAATTGAGACTCCGTCTTCTAACAAGATTAAGTTGTAAATTAAAAAAAAATGGAATTGGCAATTTTTTTGTGGATATGGATCATCATCTTAGATATGAAACTTCATAGTGTATAATATTCTACTAGTTAAGACCTTTCATTTGATACCCATATACCTATTGGGGGAAGGTGTGAAAAAATAAAAAATCATCCATTTTTAAGCAACGACACTTTTGGACCTATTTTTATCAAACATAGCTAAAAATCATCACCAAAAAAAACTGGCCTTCAAATTAAAAAAAAATTAAAATTAGTTAAGCATATCTATGAAGTCGGTGCCAGCCAAGTTTAAGGAACATTGACCGACGGCACCGACTCCTAGATATGCTTAAGTAAATTAAAGCAACTAAATGACACAGTTATTTTTAACTTTTTAGCGCGTTTTGAGTCGGTTCTATTTTTATTTTAAAATTTTAATTTCTTACGTTTTAGTGATTTATCGCCACGTTTCGTACTCGTACTATACTGTCATAGTATATTATATGGCACTAGTAGCCAAAAAGCTACCGATACCGAGACAAAAACCGAAATCACTGCAAGCGTGCCTCCAAAATTTGAAGAATTTCTTCAATTTCTCCAGGATATCATCATCAGATCCTAACATGATGACAATGAGACCACCTTGGATGTATGCCCTTTCTAATAAAAAAAGAATTATCAAAATCGGACAACACTGTAAAAAATTATGCGTGGTCATACATAAAAAAAGAAAAAAATATACGTGTCGAATTGAGAACCTCCTCCGATTTTTATCAAACATAGGTAAAAATCACCAGCATCAGAACTGGCTTTCAAGTTAAAAAGAGCGCTACGATGCTACAGACACACACACAGTCAGACAAACATAGAAAACGAGAGTTAAAAATAGAAGAAGTATAACAAAAAACAACCATTTTAGAGAATTCTGATGAACAATCTCAAATGCAACGCCGTTATAAAGTAAGTAAGCCAACAACCTGACCGGCAACGTTACCAAATTGCCTCTTGAGAAATGTTCCTTTAAAAAAAAACATCCATTTCCGCGTACGTAGTTCCATAACCGCAAAGTTTACACCGACGGCTTTCAACGGATAGTTATCAACTTAACCTGAATTCCCGATGTAAGCAACAACCAAAACAAAATGCACCTAACGAGCGTATTCGCTGAGAACGCCGCAATAAGCGGAAAACCATTTTGATTTAGTTCTCACTAGCGCCCCGCGGTTTTACCCGTCTAAATAACAATACATAAATAAAAAATTTTAATGGCTTATATAACCGTAGTCGGTAGCCGTAGTTATATTTGCATGCATAAATACCAAAATATGGTGATTCCAAAGGTTTTTAATTACCTATAAGGAAACGATTATATTCGACTAGTAGTTGCAAGTGGAAGAACACAAAAGGAAAAGATATCCAAAAATGTGTATGTGATGATGACACACAATTATTTGGTAATCTCCGTGGCGCAGCGATAAGCGCGGTGGAATTATTATAGCTCTTGGATTCGATTCCCGGCTAGGCCGATTGACATTATCTTATTTGGTCCAGAACCAGGTCTGGCTGGTGGGAGGCATCAGCCGCAGCTAGTTAGCACCCTGGCACCAAATACGTACTGTCATATGATTTACCGTTCTGGTACGATGTCGTATAGAAACTAAAAGGTTTTTTTTATATATCAGTATACCAGATATTTTAAATACTACACCTATATTAAAATATGCAAAAAACATTGTTTCTTCCTATAACCAGTAACCTGTTTTAAACAAAAATACTATAATTAACATTAAATTCTAATTACAATGTAAATTTTTATTCAAAATCCACATGCTCCTGATAAGGCATATATAAATCAACGTTAATTTAAATCTCACTTGTTCAAATCTCACAGTTGTAATTTTAGACTACAAGCAAAATATGGTCAGATTCAGAATGTATGTTACCTACGTAGGAAATGCGTTCCATATAAATATGCCCTTAACGCGAATGTGAAGTTTTCGATTTGTTTTGGTGAAAACTACCACCGGTACTCAGGATGGTGAAATTTTTGTTAAAGCCGGATGGGTAAGTGTCGATCCTTATTTAAGAACATATAACACAAGGTCACCAGTGCCATTCGATCAATTTTTTTTTCAATTTGGATTGGTGAAAGAATCGAAGAACCCGCGATACTCCGTTGGGAGCAGAGTTATATCTCATAAGGGCTGGTGTTATTATCTATACTAATATTATAAAGAGGTAAAGTTTGTAAGTTTGCATGTTTGTAACTTTGTAAATAAAGATCTGTCGGGGCTAATCTTCGGAACTACTGATCCGTTTTAAAAAATTCTTTCACCAGTAGAATACTACCATATCGGTGATTGTTAAAGGATATATTTTATATTTGTATTGTATATATTACCCGAGTTATCACAGTTTTTGTCGCGCGAGTCGGACCGTGAAATTTATTAAATCAGTTTCCTGCGCGTACGCTGCGTTAACTATTGGATATAATTGTAAACATTATATAAAAACTTTATGCATCTTAAAAAGTTCTACAAAAAGTGCGCAATAGCATATATCTATCTTTTATATTTTGGCAGATATATAACTTTTTGTGTTTTAAAAAATCATTTAATTCATATGCTTAAGTTTACGTCATTAATTATATAACTAAACTTAAATCCTTGTCAAAATAAATTATTTAATAATCACAAGAATATTATGGAGATAAGATTTGCCTTTTACAGTATGTTAATTAGTTATATAGTTTCGGAGATATTACAAAATTTCTAAAAAACAACACTGCCGCTATATCGTCCAAATTAGGTTGACCTCCTGCGTGTTATGTTATACGTACTAATTAGGGGTCAACATTTTGGTACGGATATTCTATGAGAATTCGATCTTTGATCTTTTCTTTCAATTTATTTGGCATGGCAGACCATATTTATATAATATACGAAAAAGTTTGTTCGTTCGTTTAAACGGGCTAATCTCTAGATCTGCATGTCGGATTGTAAATTATTTTGTTTATTATGAAAGCTAGGCTCAAAAGTGAAATAGACTATTTTATACAAGCTATACACATCAGCTTGCCATAGATATATATTGTTAATGTAACAAAAATGTACGTAATATCGTACAATGTTTAACAAAAATGTAGATCTTTAGTACACGGGACGGGACGGAGGATATTGCTTCACGGGAAACTATAAAAAAATTAAATTGAGAGGGGTAGCGGAGAAAGAGCACACTTTATATGAAAGTCTATCTTTAAAATTAAAAGGGTACCTAAGAGGTTATCACGCGGGCGGAGTCGCGGGCAACTGCTAGTAAAGTATATTTACAATTGTTCAGTTACACAGTTGCTTGTACGACTATGTACATGTTACCAAACTGAACTTTTAAAGACTCAAAACATGGGTTTCTCGAGAAAAACAAAAATAAAAGATCAAAAATTCCTTAGTGCTTGGGCCCTCAGCCCCGTAGCAGGAGGATTGGATTTTTTTATAAATTTTGAAGTGTTTTTTTATATTTTCTTTTTAGGGAAAAAATTTAAGAAATGTAAATAAATAAATAAGAGATTATTAATTTTAAAACTAAAGTAGTGTTAATAAGTACTCTGATAGCTCAGAAACTTTACATTGTTTATTTTTTAATATATGAAATTTATTTTTATTTCACTAATTAGAAATTCGTATAACAATAAAACTAACAACAAGTTTCATTAAGTTTTTTATTGCCTCCAAAATCCGCTTTGAAAAATTCAATTAGAATCGATTCACATCGGACGCTACAAAGGAGAACTAATAAAAAATTCAAACTTCGATTCAACAAGGATCGGAATTGGAGTTTCTTTGTTTATATAAAGGGGGTGCAATTTTGTTTTTTGAGAGTTGAAGAGAGTATCCGTCGTTATAGTGGGTACCTACCCTTGGTGATTGACGTGTTAGCACCCTTATGTAGATTAGGGTAAGACTACATAACAATGTTATAAATAAAAATCTTGATGTTTAATCAAATAAATAATTAATAATTTTGAGATTTCATATCAACCCCGTGCTAAAACAGGTATTCAAGTCCAAAGGTCAATTATTGTCGTACTTACACTTTGCTTGGTTAGATGCATAACGGGACATGGTATAAATGACTACTTAATAAAAAAACGAACATTATGTGGTTTCATAAGACTGCTTTTAAAACACTCAAATACCGGGAAGCACTTGCGGTCATAGTTAGCTAATGCGAGCAATGGGCGTCACTATATTGCCCTTGGGTGCTTTGCCGAGCGCTTTTTACTTTACACCATGGCCGGCTTTAATGCGACCGTGATGTCCCAAAAAAACTTAGACATGATAAAAAAATATTCTAATAAAATATCTGACTCCATACCAATTAAAAAAAAATATTAATTTTAAAAATTAAAAAAAATTAAAAAAAAAATTCTGAACCAAAAATTGAAATCGCGGGAGCAAGCTGTCGCGCTCGATTTGAGTAAATTTTGGAAGTTACACAGTGTAGACGGCGCACTATTGTACTGATCCAACAATGGGACCCATTGTACACGCAAAGAACCATAGTCCACCGCATGCATGCATGGTGCGGCCGACGCAGATTGGCTGATGCATAGATAATGATAACGGGGACTAAACCCGGGAGACAAAATCTATTTTACCCCTTACGTGTAGAAGCGTACTTTTTTTTTAAATCCTATTTAACCAATTTAATATATCTAAATATCGCGCCACGACATTATAGTTCCAATTTCTTTCTTTTTTATACGCTGCAGGTACGCTAAAATTCCGAAAAAAGTACTTATTTGTTTCAAACCAGTAAATTCAAATACACTATTAAGTGATCCCAAGCAGGAAAGATGTAATAATGGACTAGATATCTGGATAACCAGAGAGATATATACTTAAAGATTGACATAAAGATTTTAGATATTAAAGTAACGACGTAGTAGGTAGGTACAATACCTATAGCTTGTAAGTTGCGCTTAAGTTAATTTTCTTTGTGAATCTGTAAACGTTTTTTAAGATTAACGACGATGTTGAAGTAAAACACGAGTCGAATTTCGATGACAATTGACACAAATCCAAATTGTTTTTAATTTTCATTGTGAATTCATTCAAATGGTTAAAAAACACGATTGTGGTGAAACAAACAAACGAAAGTCCTTAGCACACCACAGTTAAAACAAAGGAGACCCTTTCACGCTTTACCATAAAGACTTTACCCCGTTGACCTACTGTTTTACATAATTTTAATTGTGGCTCTATTATTTTCAAAGGACTCACAATTCAATCCTACGTATTCAAAACAAAAACTTGAAAATGAACACGACATTACACTGAGGCAAATTAAGAAAATTATAGCGGAATAAACACTACGAATTTTACCTTTCTTTGGTTTAGTTGACCTACATTACTCCTGGCAAATAATACTACATAGTATTATTTGCCAGGATATTATAAAACGGGGATTTCTGTGTTGAACAGAAGGTTTTATTATAATTTTTAATAATACTGAGCTTTGTAACTACTACTCACCACTAAGAAAAACCCGGAACATTCTTTGATTAAACTATAAGTATAAACAATTCTCTTATATCTACTCAATTGAATGTGTGTAGTTTAAAAGATACAAGCTTAAAGACAGACGACGGAACAATGTGGGATGACGAGTTTTTTTTTTTATCGACTACAAGTTGGCCCTTGACTGCTATCACACCTGATGTTAAATGATGATGCAGTCTAACATGGAAGCGGGTAGTGGAAATCCACACCCCTTTCGGTTTCTACACGACATCGTACCGGAACGCTAAATCGCTTGGCGATACGTCTTTGTCGGTAAGGTGGTAACTAGCCATGGCGAAAGCCTCCCACCAGCCAGACCAAGACAAATTAAGAAAAATCTCAATCTGCCCCGCCGGGAATTGAACCCGGGACCTCCGTCTTATAAATCCACCGCACATACCACTGCGCCACGGAGGTCGTCAAAACTACAACTAAACTTAAATCCTTGTCAAAATAAATTATTTAATCACAAGAATAATATGAGTGTTATAATTATTAATATGTGGTATTAGTTATATAATTTCGGAGATATTACAAAATTTCTAAAAAACAACACTGCCGCTATATCATCCAAATTAAGTTGACCTCCTCCGTGTTATGTTATGCGTACTGATTAGGGGTCAACATTTTGGTACGGATATTCTATGAGAATTCGATCTTTGATCTTTTCTTTCAATTTATTTGGCATGGCAGACCATATTTATATAATATACGAAAAAGTTTTTTCGTTCGTTTAAACGGGCTAATCTCTAGATCTGCATGTCGGATTGTAAATTATTTTGTTTATTATGAAAGCTAGGCTCAAAAGTGAAATAGACTATTTTATACAAGCTATACACATCAGCTTGCCATAGATATGTATTGTTAATTTTAATGTACTGTAATATCGTACAATGTTTAACAAAAATGTAGATCTTTAGTACACGGGACGGGTTTTTGGTGATAATGCCTGATTATATAACGATCGCTAATAGTTACTGGTAATAGTGAAGGGACTGACGGCTTAACATGCTCTTTGAGGCTCGGGTGTACAACACCAAGGAATTAGTATATAATTAGTATATTCAGTAAAATCTCAACTCCGACCTTAGAATTTTACTAAAAATTTCTTAGAATAAAGAAAAACTCAATATAATTCCAATAGCCCGACTGGAATCAAATCTAAAACCTCGTGATCTGAAGCCACATGGGCTTACCATTAGTTACTTGAATATTTCACACAACAGACCCCACACGTTTCAAAGTATTCTGAAACACAATAACTGGTAGTACACGCTTGAGATATTTTACTATTCGGCGGTAATAGCCTCTAGGTTGCGTAGTTAAAGGGATTCGTTTCAGTGGTCAGTAGGGTTGACAATGCACACGGTTTCGCTTTAGTTGAGTTTTAGTACGTATTCTAGACATACTTCGAAGTATAGAAATCTAATTGCAATTCTATCCTGCGCAGCCTCCAGCAGCCAGCAAATGCTTGAATGAATTTCCCAGCCCTATAAAAGCAACAGCTAATAAAAGCTGCGATTGCCTATTGATTCAGATTCGGCCAATATGACTGAATAACAAAGAATCACAGTATTGTTTTGTTATTTTGTCGTACGGAAACGTCATCCGGATGCAAAAAAAATGTCATACATATACTATGTACCAAATATCTC
The DNA here is from genome assembly GCA_034621355.1 of Mycalesis mineus. Lineage (NCBI taxonomy): Eukaryota > Metazoa > Arthropoda > Insecta > Lepidoptera > Nymphalidae > Mycalesis > Mycalesis mineus. The sequence continues at coordinate 15,701,896 of CM067889.1, read as the reverse complement.
TCGTCAACATCGTCAGGAGATGTTTTATTTACAAAACTAGACTAGACGTAGACTCCGTTGACATACGAGTAAAACGTCAAAATTGAAAAACAAATTCAATTTCTTTTTAAACGACTTCAAAAAAAAAGGCGTTTCTCAATTCGACCGTATATATATATATTTTTTTTTTTTTTTTATGTGTGTTCGCGCATAACTTCGTCGTTTATGAACCGATTTTGATAATTCTTTTTTTGTTGGAAAGAAGATAATCCGGTGGTGGTACCATGACAAGGAAACCAGGATCTGATGATGGGATCCTGGAGAAAACGAGGGGAACTTTCAAAAATTGTAGGGACAACAAGTACGTTTGTTAATTTTTCCGGTAAGTATTTAAAAGCACTACAATTTTTTGAAGGTCTGGAGTCGATCTGATGATGGAGCCGATCTATATATAAGAGAACTCCGTAACGTTTTACAGTAGCTACCTTGTATTTGGGCTCGATTAATTTGTCTCAATGAGAACTTTACATTTAGATGGGCTGTGACTGTCATTGAGGGTCTGGTGATGAAGACGACGTACAGTTAAGGGAGCTCCGTAACGTTTTACAGTAGCTACCTTGTGTTTGGGCTCGATTAATTTGTTTCAATGAGAACTTTACATTTAGATGGGCTGTGACTGTCATTAAAGGTCTGGCGATGAAGACGAGGGACAGCTGAGGGAGCTCTTTAACGGTTTACAGTAGCTACCTTGTGTTTGGGGTCGATTAATTTGTGTCAATGAGAACTTTATATTTAGATGGGCTGTGACTGTCATTAAGGGTCTGGCGATGAAGACGAGGGACAGCTGAGGGAGCTCTTTAACGGTTTACAGTAGCTACCTTGTGTTTGGGCTCGATTAATTTGTCTCAATGAGAACTTTATATTTAGATGGGCTGTGACTGTCATTGAGGGTCTGGTGCTGAAGACGACGTACAGTTAAGGGAGCTCCGTAACGTTTTACAGTAGCTACCTTGTGTTTGGGCTCGATTAATTTGTTTCAATGAGAACTTTACATTTAGATGGGCTGTGACTGTCATTGAGGGTCTGGCGATGAAGAAGAAGGACAGTTGAGGGAGCTATTTAACGGTTTACAGTAGCTACTTTGTGATTTGGCTCGATTAATTTATGTCTCAATAAGAAGTTTGAAAAGTTATAGTTTCCAGTTAGTTTAATGTTTACTAAGTCATGATCCAATGATCTACGAAAACTCGAGGAAACTCTTTAAACTTTATATTCACTTTTGCAGGGGCGTCGGAATGTTATAAGTAGGTAGTGAATATTGGTACTTATGGTTTAGTTCGAGTAGGTTTATTAGTATGTTCGTTGTTGATAAAGCACCAAAAAGTATGAAATAAAAAAATTTTAACAAAAAATAAAAACGCCTTCAAAACGCACTAGATGTGATGACTTCATAGATGTGATTAAGTAAATTAAAGTAAGTAAATGACGTAGTTATTTTTTACTTTTTAGTGCGTTTTGAAGGCGTTTTTATTTTTTGTTAAAATTTTTTTATATTACAGATAGGTTTAGTTTACAAGCTCTTTTTAACCGACGAAAAGAAACGGAGGAGGTTCCCAATTCGACACGTGTATTTTTTTTTGTATGTATGACCACGCACAACTTTTTACAGAGTTGTCCGATTTTGATCATTCTTTTTTTATTCGAAAGGGCATACATCCAAGGTGGTCCCATTGTCATCATGTTAGGATCTGATGATGATATCCTGGGGAAATTGAATTAACTCTTCAAATTTTGGGGGCACGCTTACAGCGATTTCAGAAGTATGAAATAAATTTTTTTAAATAAAAATAGAACCGACTCAAAACGCACTAAAAAGTAAAAAATAACTGTGTGATTTACTTGCTTTAATTTACTTAAGCATATCTAGGGGTCGGTGCTAGCTAAGGTTTCTTTAAGGACGTTAGCTAGAACTCACAAACTGCTTTACTACGTAAAATAAATGTTCCTTAAACTTAGGTGGCACTGACTTCATAGATATGCTTAAGTAAATTAAAGCAACTAAATGTCACAGTTATTTTTTACTTTTTAGTGCGTTTTGAGTCTGTTCTATTTTTATTTAAAAAATTTTTAGGAAACATCAGGTTAACCTATTTGTAGTGAAATTTGTGACCGGGTTGAGACCCGGTCTTAGAATGCAGATTCTGCCAAGAATAGCTGGCGAAAAACTCAACAGTTAGTCTTTTAAAAACATAACGTCATATCAAACAGTATAAAGAAATATTCAGTATACATTTTTGCATTCCTCGCAAACGATAAATATTCAACTCTAGCTTAATATTATTTAAACTTCGTTTAAACAACAATCCGGTAATAATAATATTAACAGCTATTATATGCTGGTCATCCCTACTCCCATTTGTCACGGCTGAAGCGTGTCGTCTGTGAAGGGTCACTCGCGGCACGGCAGACTACCCGCGACACGACACTTGCATGCCACTTGCGCATGCCACTTGTGCGAGTTAATTAGCCGTGTACAAGTTACATCTTGTAAGAAAATGCGTAGAACTAGCATTATAAGAGATTTTTGTACATAAACAAAACGAATGTAATTGAAATCTTTATTACGGAATTATTGCCTATAGGTATCGGTATGCTCTACTATATTTATAAACCACCTTATAATATAGCACATAATATTTAAGATAACAATAAAAAACTTAACAGATAACAACAAACTCGTGAATTCATCTTCTTTCTTTTTATTTATGTTTGTTTTTATTTTTGCTGTCGTGGTGTACAAATAAAATTAATTAAATAAATAAACAATTTATAACAAATCAAGAGACAAATGGATGGACTTATTTTGTTTGGTTTAAAAGTTCCTTTCGGATCTCATCATCGGACATGGGTCGTTCGTATCATGTTAAGGTTTGAGATTAATACATAATATATTGTCTCATGTATTGTATTGAATTGGCGTGCAAATAAAGTATTAAATAAATAAATAGATATATTTTTAAAAAATAAAAACAGAGCTGTTTTCTTGGTTATAGCAAAACCTCGTTTCCCTTGAGAAGGTATTCACAAAGAAGCCCTTTTTCTTTGCGTCCTGAAATTCACTGAACCCAAAAAATTTATTTAGAACAATAAAATATATCAATAAATACTAACACCAAAATCATTTTAACCGACGAAAAACGGAGAAGGTTCTCAATTCGACGCGTATATTTTTATGCATAGATATAGACTTTTATTTAAGCCTAGGCTGCCAATGATTTAAGTCATATTTATCTAACATTTTCATTAAAAATTTATAAGACTAATATAGTATAAAAGCGTATCGTATTAAAGCTCAGGACATGCGAATCGGTGTTCACCATTCGTCAAAGTAATGCGTTGCCATTTGTAAAAATAACTTCGCTTCCGCACCAATAAAGTTAACAACCGGTAAACACAAGGAAACGTGATGTTTACTGCTGTAATACAGCCAGGGATATATTACTTGCAGCCATGAAAGTGCCTTTTTAACCGACTTCAAAAAAGGAGGTTATCAATTCGACCCGTATGTATGTGTCGAAAGAGGGTCAGACTAGTGAATAAAATATTAGGGTAATCCTTTGTATTTAGAGTTATTATAACTGAACCACAAATAGATAACTGAATGAAAGAATAATTAACAGCAACTTAATTAACAGTGAATTACTACTGGCAAATTATGGTATTACAATGATGTGTAACGTCTCGTGTTAATTAATGCAACCCCAAGACACCGCGACTCAAGCTGAGAGTAATAATTAATTCGTTTGCACAAATTAATTATTAGAGTTGACTAGGTTAAGCGATAAGCAAAGTACAACGACTGCACCGCGCCACGCCAGAGCCAAGACTTTTATACAACTTAGAATGACTCAAGTAGTGGGGTGAGTGGGGGTATTGAACGATGCGCAGCCGCAAGAGGGCGTAGCTGGTGCACGTGCAGTTTACAGACTTCTTTCTAGTCGCGTACGATGACGCAGGCGCCGTCATATTTAATATTTCCAGAACTGCCCAGTTTTTGCATATGTTAGTCTATATCAGCGTCTGAACAAATGTGCCAAATTTCGAAAGTGTATGTATGAAGTCGGTGCCACCTGTAAGCCTTCTACTTTAAAAAAGATACCTAATTCTCACAAGCGCTTTGCTACTTTGTTGAATGAATAAACTTTTCTTAAACTTGAATGACACCGAGTTTATAGACATGGTTAAGTTAATTAAAGTAACTAAATGACGCATTTATTTTTTACTTTTCAGTGCGTTTTAAAGTCGGTTTAATTTTTTTTTTATTTCAGTATTACAAACTTTTTAGTCTAGTACCTGGGTGGACGGCTCAGTGTTTTTTTTTTTCAATTAATTTGTATAAAGGTATGATACAAAGCCATCTTTAATATTTATGATGCACCAGCATAAAACGTGTTCGATGTATGTCGTATAACGTATGGGTTGAAAATTAAGGGCTTTTTATTTAGCATCTTGATGTCAAATTAAAATATATAAAATTGATCCATGCTGGGAATCAAAACCAGGACCTCTCTTTTGTAAGCCAAGATACTACCAAATGCGTCATATCATCGTCAGCAATCACCGTTAATAATCATTAGGATTTTTCAATAGCTAACTGCAGTGCTCAGTATGTGGATTGGTGGAAAAAACGTCAGCTCCGAAGCCTTTTTAAAGCGGATGTAATAGAAATCGAAATTCCCCACTGACATTTTGTCTTGGACAGTCGCTGAAGGTGGGACGATTGATGAGATGTCCGTGCCATGCATTTTTTAAAAATCGAACTACAAGTCAGGAGACAGGATAAGAAAAAGATATCCTTGTAGCTAGAGAATCACGATGCTGCTCTTATAGAGCAATTGGCTTAAAACAAAATCAGGCAACACAGCCCATATGTATGTTATATAACATTACACATTAAATGATACACAAGTTTCAACTACTAAGGTGGCCTTTATACGTATATCCAAAGTGATCGAAGTGACATTCCTAATCTAGAAGTTCTTAAGTTAAGTGACATTTAGACATGTAACCATTGACATATTAATACTATGGACTTCGGGTCTAATGCAAAATTTACGTCAAAAGTGTCCCAAGATATTTTATACATACTAGGATGTATTTATGTTTTTATACACAAAATAACATTGTAATGTATGTCTTATCATATTGTTATACAGTCTAATTTGCAACGGTCTAATTGCATGCAATAAGTAATCAGCTTCGATTGACGGTTACCATGGCAGCCTTTTTTTGACATGACAGCTTCCCGTGAAAATAGGACAACATAAATGGTGTGGAGTCGGTAGCTTTCAAATTTTTTCGGCATCTTATATTTATATATTATATTTACAGCAAATTTTAATTTATATTTACATATCCCTGACCTCTATATGCTGGGATAAATCTTGTACCAAATAATAATTGTTGTAATTATCTTGTATAAAATAATAATTAGTTATAATAATAATTAATTACAAACCAAATCCACTAATGTACAAAATGATATGCCACTCGACATAGTTCTTTACTTTGAAATTTTAAGTTCTCGATATTTTCCTTTTTAATTAAACTGAAAATATATATTTTACTTCAATGACGTTAGATCACTTTTTTAAATAACTGTTCCTAATTTCATGTAGATAATTCTCATAGTTATCAAATTAATATACCATTATGGTAAAAGTCATTTGATCAATATTCATGACATAAAAAATAAAAGTTGACATAAAAAATAAAAAATTTTGAATTGAAAATAATCAAATTATTTTCATTCAAAAATTAAGTAATTAAATAATTCAAATGTTAAACAACAAAATAACTCTATGCAGTCGTTGTTCTAAAACATTCTATTGCTCACGGCAGATCCGAACTAAATGTGGTTAATTAGATAAACATATTGCACTCCTTCTATCCTATACGCGGGTAGCGTATGGGAAAAGGACAGATAGATACTTTTGTTCATTTTGGTTGGTTATGCAATTCGTTTCTATAGTTTATTAAAATTTTAATAAAATAGCTTGTTTCTAAGCAAAATAATACTTTAAAATCATCAGTAAATATTTACTTACTGAAAATATGGTTCACCGTCTTCTTTTCTCACCTTACTCGGGTAGTTCTTACAAGTTTTTTTATAACACATTACGGCATTATTGACGTGTATTCTGTCAGTCAGCTAATATGAGACTGAATTGCGATTGGAACACATTTCGCGTTTTGGCTTACTTTTGGTTCGGACACTTTTTATCGCTGACCCGAAGTCCATAGTATTAATATGTCAATGCATGTAACAGACAAACTATTTCCTTGTTAAGGGCCACACATTGATCCGTCAGAATAATGTGATAATAATGTAACAGTAACCTATTTTTGCTAGACAACTATCAATACGTTAATTTCATATTAGACCTGATATAGTTATAATTGATCGCCGTGCAATGATTGTTGATATTACTGTTCCACATGACGATAATCTGGTGAAAGCTGAAAAGGAAAAAGTATCAAAATACTTGGACCTTGCTCATGAGATTACCGCCATGTAGAATGTTGATTCAACAATGATTGTTCCTATAGTCGTTTCAGTCAACGGTCTTATAGCGAAAAGCTTTGACGAACATCTTAAAAAAGCTTTCGCTTAGTTGTTGGATCAAGAGTCGGATACAGAAGGCAGTAATTCTTGAAACGGCGCGTATTGTGAGGAGGTTCCTCACTCTGGAGCCCTGACCACCGGTTGCTTGGACCCCCGGGCCCCGCAGCAGGCGGAATGGATTTTTTTATAAATTTTTAATAGTGTTTTTTTTTATAATTTTATAAGCATTGTTAAAAATTTTTAAAATAATTGTAAATAAATAAATGAGTTAATACTAATTATATAAAACGTTAATTTCATCATTATTATCAACCTATTAAATTATTTAAAGCCGGCCTGGGTTTGCTCATAACGGAGGGTAATTGTAGAATTTAGACCCGCCACGCTACTGCTCAAGTGAGGCGGGCTTTGGTGATAATGTTTCATGTTTTTTCAGTTCAGAAGTTGATAATGAACGGAACCAACGGCTTAACGTGCTTTCCAAGGCACGGGCGTCTAACCACCAACTTCCCGACACCGGGTTTAGAATTTACTGAATAATTTTGGGATAGATTAGGGTATGTGAAGCTATAACCACACCACAATTTGTTAATGGTGGTTTTAAAAGATACCAAAATTGGCGTAGCAATTTTACGAATAAAATATGAACACATTGAATCAGCTTGCAGATTAATAATAGGTAAGTTGCTCCGCGTAAGTTTTGAAAAAAAAATCTAATAATGAAACTGCTACAATGTATTCCATATTACCCAATGTCCACGTTCACATGATTAGCGCTTTAAATAATATGATACCGTAAACCGTAATAAATAATTATTTTTTTCAAATAAGAATATTTAATTAAACTTTAATAAAATGTGTTCCATATTTGTCACAACTTACAGTCATGTGGTGAGCTTCAAATATTATAAGCAACCGTAGCAAATTAATGTTTTTAATCTAAATAATTAAACTATTATAAAAAGTGTTCCATATTTGTCCCCGCCCGCACGGCCGTCGCATCAAATAATGAAGCCGCGGTGATTGTGACTGTCACGCAATATTAATTACCACACTAATTGACACAATGCGACCCGCGTCTGCCAGCCAATTTGTGGTTTCCAACGCTACAAAAATTTTATGGAACTATTTCTCTATAAAAAAATTACTTCGTAACAAACCTAACATGACTATATCTTTGTACGTCGTTTGGCTCTTTTCAAGATAAAGCGCCATTAAAACCCTCATAGCTTTAAATTAACCTCAGGCTTTACCCATAACCATTCTTTAATAATACTAAAAATGTAAGTAATAAAGCCGACCACAGACGACGTGTCGCAGCAACTTTTCCAATTCAAATCATTTATTTCAAATAGGCTGTTTTACTAACTTATATATATTTTTACCCGACTGCGTCAGAAGGAGGGTTATGTTTTTCGAGCGTATGTATGTATGTATGTCCATTTTTTCGGCACGCGCTACAGCCTAAACGACTGAACGAATTTTGACAGGTGAGGTGTCGTTGAATTCGTTAAAATTGTATTAGTGACATAGGCTATATAAATTTTCAAAATGGTGGCTGTAAATGGGGGAAAAGGGGGGGGATGTGTGTATTTCTTTCTCTTATCTTAGCAATATGGGTATCAAATGAAAGGTCGTAAAAAGACCATTTCAAAAATATAAATATTATATCATGTTTATATTGCCGTTTTAACAAAAAATGGCAAAAAGTGTACCAAGTGTACCGTCTCATTTCTACACCGTAAACTAAAAAGTCTCGAATAAATTTACTATTATAAAAACAAAAAACCCGACTGCTTAGAAGTTTTGAACTGAAAAAAGAAAAACAAGGATCACTATATCTGTATAAAATTCTAAATACTTTATGGTGCTGCAGGCGGGGGCAAACGTAGTTTTGGTAGATCTTTCTTTCCCCGCAGGTTAAAGTATTTTGTCCCTGTTTGCAGCACAATAAAGTATTTAGAATTTTATACAGATATAGTGATCCTTGTTTTTCTCTTTTCAGTTCAAAACTTCTAAGCAGTCGGGTTTTTTGTTTTTATAATAATAATTTTATTTATTAATTAAAAACATTGTTCTATTTTATTTATTATATTTAATTAATAATAATAAATAAGTAATAATAAGTAATAAATAAAGCCTACCTAGCCTAGTTTATTAAGCCTACACTCAAATACTTGTTATCTTCACGTTATTATTGTGTGCCAGATATGGCTGAATGCATTTTTAAATAATAAAACTAATATCAGCAGATAAGTGAATAGAATATAGGAACATTTTCCTACATCAGGCTAAGTATTGGTACGTATGTTACTACGTACACATACGTTCAGGCAATTAGGGTCACTACTCCTAGGAGGTCGAACAAAATCATACAAACATTAGGATACTTTGCCCAAGTCTATAAATCACAAAAGATTTCGGAACTGCGAGAAAACTTCCTCAAACTGCCAGTTGGGGTGTCATTTGATAGGAAACTTTGATATGAGGCCTGCTCCTGAATCATGATAGTATAGAACTGAGGCCTTCATATAGATAAAATATTGAGATCTTTAATCCTAAGAAAATGGAAAAGAAATTTAAAATATTCCTTTTTTGTAAATAATTGCTGTCCTAGAGCTTAGCGCATAGACCCATCATTTTGCTCCGATGTGTGTAGGCGAATTTAAATTTTTAACTGTATAAAGATCGCTTTAGGGTGTTAATTTTAATGACCTGAACCGACGGTTTAATGTTCTCTGCGAGACAAAGATGTCTTGCATCACCGATTAACTATTTTAAAGTGATTGAAAGAAAGAAAATCCTAATGTACCACAGTTTAACCCTTCATTTTAAACAGTTGACAACTTAAAAAACCAACTCTTTAACGGGGGTTGTAAATTCATCAACTCCAGACTAAGAATTTTACCAACATTTTCTGGCAAAATAGAAAAGATCAACATTTCACCGCCCGGATTCAAACTCAGGGCCATGTGATCGGTAGGTACATAAATTAATCAATATGTATCTATTAGTTCATGATTATTTATAAACTGACATTCTGTTGAATATTTGAAGAACTACTGAAAGAGTGTACCTATTATCATCGTGGTCAATATCAGCCTACTAACAGCCCCCTACAGAGTCAATCGTCTTTATGTAGCAGAGGGAATATGGAATGAAGAACCATCACGCTTCTTCAACGCGGGTTGGCGAGCGTAGGATAGTACTGTTTAAATCATTTCAGATATTAATGACCGGGTTGATTAACACGATCTCCGAGTCACTGGGGTGCAGCACAGGCTCCGGGCTTAGAATGTCCTAAAACTTTCCTTAGAATGTCCTTAAACCTAAAACTTTAAAAAATCCAGGTCTATAGGCGAATCAATACATATTAGTATGGGTTGTTTATAAATTTGACGACCTCCGTAGCGCAGTGGTATTCGCGGTGGATTTATAAGACGGAGGTCCTGGGTTCGATTGAGATTTTTCTTGGCGTGCCGTGGCTAGTTACCACCCTACCGACAAAGACGTACCGCCAAGCGATTTAGCGTTCCGGTACGTTGTCGTGTAGAAACCGAAAGGAGTGTGGATTTTCATCCCACACCTAACCAGTTAGCCCGCTTCCATCTTAGACTGCATCATCACTTAACATCAGGTGTGATAGCAGTCAAGGGCCAACTTGTAGTTAATAAAAACAAAAACTTACCTTCTATTGAATATTTAGAGTAGTACTCAGAGTGTGCTGGTATTAGAGCAAGAGCCCACGACAGCCAGACCTTCGTTATTTTATAAAAGTTGAAATTTTCTCTGTACATGTCTCCTATAAAGGTAAGAACGACCAGCGACTATAGAGTTTGGGTTGTGGTTACTTGGGCAGGTAACAGGTAGTAAAGGTATATAAAATAGTATTGAAAATTTGTTAGAGTATAAAGCTCAATTTTTTTATATTTTCTTCAGGATAACTGTAGAATACTCGTCATCCATTGCCGGACACTTATGACAGTTGCTACCCCTTGCCAGACACCCCTAAACTTTGATAAATTACAATTATACTTTCGTTATAGTATAAAAGCTAAATTTTATATATGTTACTTGGGGGCCTATAAAAAGATGTTACCTCAATAGCCGGACAGTTTGCATGGTTTTTACATCTTGCCAGACACATTGAAAGTCTACTGTAGATACGACCGCGAGGTAACAACTGTTCAAATATTTCAAAAAAATTGTTGCAAATGGCTACTCAATTTCGAGCTTCGAGAATTGATGTGATCTTTGATCAGTACTTTACTCCATCGATCAAAGATTATGAGCATTCCTAATGGTTAGAATCCGCGCAATTGGAATACTCTATAACTGGGCCCGAACAAATTCGACCAAGTGATTTCGCGAAAAAGTTGAAAAATTTAAATTTCAAAGAAGCTTTAGTTAATTTTTTTATTTCACATTGGGCTACTGATGAAGTGGTGCCATTTATTGGCAACAAAACAATATACATCAATTACAGAAAGTGTCATTCTTTCACTGTTGATAATTCCAATAAAGTTGTCTCAAGGATTGATGAAGAGTGTCAGAACACGAGGAAGCAGATACCAAGGTAGTATATCATGCATGTAACATCAACTTTCCAGCACAAATAGTAATAAGAAGTGCTGATACCGATATTGCGGCTATAGCATCCATCACCTTAAAAGTGATTCGGTTGTTTGGATGCTTAAAGGCACTGGCAATAATTTAAGGTATGTGGACCTAACCTAAATACATACAGGAGTTGGGACTGTTAATTTATTAGAGCTTACCTGGATTACATGCCATCACAGGTTGTGATTTTAATCCTGCGCTCTTCAGAAAAGGAGAGTACCATGAAGCTTTCAAGAACTTCGGTAACAACGAATTAATTGAAAATTTAAATGATCAACAAAACATCTTTATTATCAGAGATTTATATGCAATGTCTACAATGTCCCAAATGTAATTGATGTTGATGCCGCTAGAGTTCAAGTGTTCATCGACTCGTACACAGTCTCATATGTAAACGAAGCTTTTGACCGAAAGAAGTTGCTAAATTTTAACACATACCAGTTCAAATGGTTTGAAGGGCGAAGCCAATCATTAACATAACTCGATAGGGTAAACTCAATCAGGTATACAATAATTATTATGACAAATTATGATACAAATTTTTTTAACTATTCATAACTGTATAAACTTGCTTATTTTTCTTTCAGAAACTGAAGATGATGGTGATGTTGAGGACGATCATGCCATCGACTGGAGTAGTAGTGATGAAGAAAATGAAAACACCGACGACAATGTTTAAATTAATAAACAAGTTTAAATATTTTTTTACCTGTAATCATACTTTTTATTATATTTTTATGATGTTAAACTAATATTTTTTACTTTATACAACATGGCTATGAACGTAATAAAATTATTTTTTATTAGATATCTTAAAAAATAGTAATCGACTAAGCATTCGTGCTCGCACCTACAGTGCACTTTCGATGTGTCTGGCGAGATGTAAAAACCATGCAAACTGTCCGGCTATTGAGGTAACATCTTTTTATAGGCCCCCAAGTAACATATATAAAATTTAGCTTTTATACTATAACGAAAGTATAATTGTAATTTATCAAAGTTTAGGGGTGTCTGGCAAGGGGTAGCAACTGTCATAAGTGTCCGGCAATGGATGACGAGATTTCTACAGTTATCCCGAAGAAAATATAAAAAAATTGAGCTTTATACTCTAACAAATTTTAAGTGCTATTTTATATACCTTTACTACCTGTTACCTGGCCAAGTAACCACAACCCAAACTCTATAGTCGCTGGTCGTTCTTACCTGTATAGGAGGCATGTACAGAGAAAATTTCAACTTTTATAAAATAAGGAAGGTCTGGCCGTCGCAGGCTCTTGGGCCATATTGCACATCCAAGGGTTGTTTTATTTTTGTGAGGGAGGATGCACGTGACGCAAAGGGCGAGGGTGGTTTCATTCTAAATACCTAACCTTGCTGTAAGTATAAGCATTATCAAGTACCTACTAATGACAGCGTACGAGGATTTACCACTACCATACAGGCATGCCGACATTACTGATCGTAACACTATAAGTAGTTGTCGGAGAAATTACAGGTTAATAAGGCTTAACTGCCTCGTTGGTCTAGTGGTTAGCCTATGTGGCTTCGATCACGAGGTCCTGGGTTCGAATCCTAGGTCGGGTCACGGAATAATTCTGACTTTTTCATTCTTCTATGAAATTTTCAGGAAATTCCAAGCCCGGAGTCGGGAAGTTGGCGGTGTTACACCCCCGTGCCTCGGAGAGCACGTTAAGCCGTTTGTCCCAGTCACTATCGTCAACATCTGATAGTGATCGTTTATAAATGAAACATTATCACCTTAACCCCGCCAATCCGCATTGGAGCAGCGTGGTGGGTGTACGCTCTCGTCGCCATATCCCCTCTCCTATAAGAAGGGAGGCCTGGCCCTGTAGTGGGCCGTTAATAGGCTGATAATGATGATGATGATGAAGGCTTAACACCATTCATAACCGACATCATAAAAGGAGGTTCTTAGTATGACCTTTGTGATTGTCTCTATGCTAGTACGCCGCTTCCAAAGGGATTTGTATACCATCTCAAAATTAGCGATTGGCTTGCACGACTGTATCCAAGCCCGGAGTTAGGAAGTTGGTTTGTTAAAATGCCTAACAAATCTAGGAATGGAACCGGGGACCAGCGCTACTGCGTTACAAAAGTAAGCAGGCAAGATTATTCATAACCGAATTTTATATTAATCAACATGAATAATTAAAATTAAATACATGCCGTCCGTAACTCGCAGCCTTTATTTTGCGTATGGAAAATTATTAAAATGGCTTTTCCCGTGATTACATTAAAATAAACCCCCGGAAAATTCAGTTACTAATTAATTTCAGCCTGTGACATAATTTTAACGCCAACATTTCGTAATGTCCTGGCTTCGATTCCCGTTAACTTTAACCACATTATTAACAGTCTATTTCAACAGCGAGACGCTTATACTGAGGCTAGAAGCCCTGCTTCTTATAATATTACTAGCTGACCCGGCAAACGTTGTTTTGCATTAAAAATTAAAAAAAAATAGATGAAAATTAGATAGTAGCCGATTCTCAGACCTGCTGAATACGCATACAAAATTTGGTAAAAATCGGTAAAGCCGTTTCGGAGGAGTATGGCAACGAAAACTGTGACACAAGAATTTTATATATTAGATAACCACTACGCTGGTATATTGCAGGTGAGCAGGCTTAAAGCTTACTTAATGGTTACTTAAGGATTAAGTAAGTAGAAGTTGCCCTCGTATCACTACGAAATATTGATTCTTTTTCTTAGGATGTTAGGTACTTTCTCGTACATGAAGCCGTCGTTACCCGTCATTAACATCAAAATGTTATAGTTATCGAAACAACCTCAAACATTACATTCTAAGCTCGCCGCATTAGACCTGCTTGGTCTAAACTCCATATTTACCTCTCCTGTAAGAAGGGAAGCCTTTTGACAAGCTGATAATGGTTTATTATATACCGTATAGCCGACAGCCGCGACTCCGTTCGCAAAAAATCTCTTTTGTGTTAGTTCGGCATAAAATAGCCTGTCCTTTTCAGGCTTTAAACTATCCCTGTACCAAGTTTCATCGAAATCGGTTAAGTAGTTTAAGCGTGATTAAATAACAAATAGATAGAGTTACTTTCGCATTTACAATATTAATATACTTACATTACTAAGTATTTTTCGTAGATTTTGATGAAAAATTTATGATAAATATTTTGAATATTGCAACTAAATAATGATAACCAGCTTGAATGAATATTATCATTTCCTAATAATGTACAAGTACATAGTCAGTAACGATTATATTTTTTTTAATTTAGATAAAAAAATATGCAGCGTTTAGTATTTATAAGGGCGCGTGGAGCATACTTCAGCGGCACTTTAAAAATATAAATTAATTAAGGGTAAAATGTTCAAAGAGACGTATTCGCGAGTGTATGACATAATATTAATTAATAATTCGTTATCTTTTTAATAATTAATTGCTTTAATTCATTATTAAAACCTATGGTTAAACATGTTGAGTTAAGTTGTGTACGTTTCAACAACTGAGCAGAAACTTAACGTTGATTATACCTGAAAATTTATTATGACCTTAATAATATCAAAGCTATTATCGAATTTTCTACATAATTATTAATCCCTATATTCATTTAGTTACACTGTAGAATTAAAGAATTAAACATAGTATGTTAGAGAATAAAAAAAGCATGATTTTACAATTGTACAAAACCTATTTAAAAATCTAATCTTACCTAATCCAGTGTCACCGCCAAACACAGTCTACTCCAATTCAATCCAGTCAGAACATAATAGAAAACTGAGAACACAGTTCGTTTCGCAAACTCCGATTTATCGTAATAAGTTACGAGGAGCTGTCGGGCACAGGACATGCGTTCCCGACGGACCGCGCGCGAACTCTGGAGTTTGACTCCGGGATATCTCGGGACGTGAATGAATCGGAGTAAAGGCGCTTTCACATGGGAGGCCGCATTATTCTTGTGTATTATACCTAATGATACTACCAAAAGTCTTAACTAGTGGCGGTTTACGTTATGAAGATACCTTAATACTAATCAGTTAATTGATTTTTTTATATCTTTAAGTAAGTATGTGCTTGTTATCTGGCCAAATAAAATTGTTTTTTTCTTATTTCTATTATGCTCTTAAAATTCATTTTTATGCGCAATTTGAATACCTAATATTATAATTTCTACGTATGTTCAGTAGAGATTTGTTTTATTCAAATACTTACCGCGACACTTAAAGTTTTCGGTACACGGTCACTATCATTATCCATTGTCACTTCTGGTAGTGATCGTCACAGAATCAAAAATAATCACCTTAAGATAGGGATGCCAACCGGCCGGTGGTCCTGGATTGCCCTGGATAGTTTTTAAGCATCGTCTTGAGTTTTTAAAGAGTCATGTTAAGGATCTTTGCTTTAATTTCACGCGCAACTAATCGTTTTGACACTTGATTCGGTGCATATAAATAAAGTGTTGTCTTAACCTTCCTATACCCGCGTCAAATACAATAACACATATTAACGTTTACTAATTAAATAACTATCATAAGGGACTTTTGCTCAATCAATATAAACGAAATTTCTGGCAATATTAATGTTTATTACTGACTAACAGTCCCTTTATTACAGCCTTTGAAATACTGTACTTATTTTTATAAACTACATAAATTTCAACAAAAAATATCTCTTCTGTAATCAAACCAAAAAAATCTCTTAAATCTTGAAAATAACTAAATAAACAATCATAGGCTATAGATTAAATTTCCTCTGATGGTCCACCATAGCTGTCAGAGCACACCATAATTGCATGTTCCATACAAAAATATTTCTTGCAAGTAGTGCAGTTATATCGTGACTTGCGATTTTTTTGGAGCTGCAAACTCTGGATCATCTAATTTACAAATTTCAGCAAGTCTTTGTCTTATGAGTCTTGGTAAATGTGTGTTTGTACTACGTCGCCTCAAAAAATGATCTGCGAATGATTTTTTGATGAGATTATTGTGGACATCTATGACGTACGAATTTATTCCTGCCACATTCATTCGACTATAAAAAAACAATGTTTCTAGCACGTCTTCTTACTGTCATTGACGGAGCAGTTATATTCCATATTGTTTGATTATCTTTGCCGAGATAGTAGTCACTAAAAGTTCTACGATCCTCTACTTCGCTGTCAGATATTCAGTATCGCTATTTAAGCCTCTATTGCCATATGATCCTCGAAATCACTATCGTTTTCGTCATCATAGTTAGAATCTGAATCATCCTCCTCTAAAATCAATCTTATTCGCTCTTCGTCCATTTTGAGATGATAATTTAACCTAAAAGTAGTTTAAAAGTAAATTATAAAATAATAATCCAATAATAATATAAGAAATCATTAAAATTATAGGACTAATTAAACACAGCGCTTACCTAAAATTGTAACGGCTATACCCGCATCGGTCTCCTGGACCAACCAGTGTCGTGTATTGGCACGGTGTGCAAGTGCTTGCACGATTCACGCAGCTAGCAGTGAGCCCAATGTGCTAACATTTTCCGTTAAGAAGAAAAAGATGCAAACTGAAAATGTCGGTCTGACAGACCAATACGCGGGTATAGGAAGGTTAAAACTGAAATGTCTTGGTATTTCTATATGCAAATCATGAACTTCAAAGTTTGCAACTCAACCATAAGGGCATTGTCCACCGCAGACGTCGTGTCACCGGGGATGTTACCGAGAACGACATATTTGTGGCTGAGGTCAGGATGTTCTGTTCTGTTCAGTTCGATCACGGCGATTTGTCCACCGCAACGATCTCGGTGGTTCAGTCAGCCATATAAAAACCAGCGCCGTTGCGACGTCACTGCGCCGCCATAGTGGACAAGTTAAAAAGTATTGTACTATTGCCGGCACTTCGGCTCGTCAATATCTCGGACCGAGTTTTAGCGGTAGCCGAACTATACGGCATTTTGCCGGACGGGAAGACGGCGCTCAGGTGACAGGCGCGCTTTGGACACACTTCTATAAGGAGGGAGGCCTGACCAGAACCATCGCTACCCAACTCGCACTTAGCTGATTTATTACAGTTTACTTCCTACTTGCTATACGGTGCTAAGTTTTAATCAAAGGTAAACATTACAAAACAAAAAACATAATAAAATGGTCCAAAGCGAATGTTTGAATTGAATTTGAATTAATAAAACTTGCCTCTTGAAGAATGGCTGAAAGGAAAATGCCAGACAATGTATAGGACTTTAACCCACTAATAAAAACATATTGTACAACAATGTTTTATGCATCATTTTATTGTATTTTTTTTACTATTTAATATAAATTTCATTTAAAAGCTCTAGAACTCGGAGTATTCGACAAAGGCCTAACGTTGTTTATCGTCCATTTCCGTATTGTTGTTCAGTGTAGTTGTCAAACTTACATGACGGACGCAAAGCTTCATGAAACACATTTTTAAACAGGCTTAACGCCTCTGGATACTAGCCTTTTAAGGCCCACATTTGATGAAAACAACGATTTAAAAGGCTAGAACCCAGTGCAACAATAAAGATTTAAAAATGTGTAAAGAGTGTAAATTAAAAGGAAATAGTATAATCACTTTTTTTAACGAAATTTTATTTCGAGGTCCAACAGTAAAATTGGCTTATTGCAAAACATTTATATAATAATAGGATATTTTTCGTATATTTACATTTTGTGTTCTTTCTGGGTTAGGGTCTAGCATTCTCCTTTCCCTGTAAGTATGAACTTCCATTGAAACAGTAAGTAAATATTTGGAACATAATTATTTCATTATCATTCATCATTATCAGCATACGTTAATGGGTCATTACAAGCAACCGGCCTATATATTTATTTTAGTGGGGATATGCAGTTTAGATCCATCGCGCTATTCCAATGGTATTGGTAGGAATGATTCTTACATTAGATGTTAATAAATATAAATAAAGGAGAATGCCAGATCCTAACCCAGAAAGAACACAAATTGTAAATATACTAAAAAGATCCTATTATTATACAATACAATATAATAAGCCATTTTTACTGTTGGACAGCGGAATAAAATTCTGTTAAAAAAGGTAATTTCCTGTTAATTTACACTCTTTACGCATTTTTAAATCTTTATTGTTGCACTGGGTTCTAGCCTTTTAAATCCTTTTTATTGTATTTTCATCAAAAGTGGGCTCTAAAAAATAGTATCCAGGGTCGTTAAGCCTGTTTAAAAATATATTTAATGAAGCTTTGCGATTGTCATGTCAGTGTGACAACTATACGGAACCACAATACAGAAATGGACGATAACCAATGTTAGGCTCAGGTCGATTACTCGGAGTTCTAGAGCTTTTAAATATAATTTATATGAAATATTAAGAAAAATGCAATAAAATGATATATAATACATTTTTGTACAATATGTTTATATTAGTGGGTTAAAGTCCTATACAGTGTCTGGCATTCTCCTTTACCTAATTAGTTATAAGGCGACTAAGATTAATGTCATATTTTCCTTATAAAACATTTTTCGTAATTAGTTTAAAGCGCCATCTCGCGTAACACCATTGAAAGTCGTCAGGGAATGTTGTGTTGTGGGTGACGAGTCGCAGTACCATTCAACTTCGTTGTTACATAAACTTCTGTAAGATGGAGCTACTATCGTTATAATGTATTTTTTACATTACTGAAATTATCCACTATTATAAAATAAATACTATTAAAAGAATATTATTTTAAGAAACTATAAGATACGTTAAATTTTTTCAGAGAATTTTTGTTTTTTCTTAGAATTTTATCCTTAAAAAGAAAAATTAAACACAATATCTCTGGTAGATACCAGACTGTGCTTACGTTGATAAACAATATGTCGATTCTTGAAAAAAAAAACGGCTATATTGAAGTCGATGCACAAAGGTTGCAAAACGGATGGAACAGAATTCGAAATTTTTTAATGATTATTGTTGTATCTGTCAAACTGAAAGTTTGAGATGATCGACGAGGTTTTTACGTTATTTTTTTTTTCAGGAATCGACATACATACGTACCTAGAGATCTTGTTTTCTGCATCCACGGTCGTAGATTCGATACCAGTTACTGGCTTTCGCCCTGCCTATTCGTCTAGTCACTAGTCCGTCAGATTACGTAAATTCAAAGACAACTGAATGATTTTTTTTTTGCACAAAGTTAGTTTTAGCTTTATTCTTTAGTTAGGTTTTATGACTTATATATTTTAATATTAATTTGTTTCCTCAAAACAACGCTTTTATGGGCAGTGCTCTTTTTACGCGGCACCCACAATATGCTATTACGTTGGATAGAATCAGGTCATCGGGTTATCATTATGTTATAATCACTATACGGTTTTATTATAGTGACTAATAATGGTTTTTCACACAGATTTCATTACAGATGGATCTAGTATCTACTCGCATAATTGAAGTTTTATACCTACCTAGGTATAATATAACATTCCTTATATTAAAACTGAACTCTGCGGATACTGACTTTTAACGGCCACCGTAGCGCAGTGGTATGCGCAGTGGATTTATGAGACAAAAGTCTTATGTTCACGGCTGGGTCAATTAAATTTTCTACATTGGTCCAGGTCTGGCTGGTGAGAGGCTTCGGCCGTGGCTAGCTACCGCCCTACAGACAAAGATGCAAGGCTAAGCAAAGTAGCGTTCGGATACGATGTTGTGTAGAAACCAATAATGGTGTGGATTTCATCCTATTCCTGACGAGTTAGCCCGCTTCCACCTTAGATAGCGTCACTTACCATCAGCTGTAATTGCAGTCAAGTGCTAACTTGTAATGTATAAAAAAAAGAATCTTACATGGCTGGGCTGCAGTCTTTGTCGTGAGACATTTTCCGTCTCCCAAAAAAAGGTCAAGCATCCTTTTACCTCAGAGAGTATAAGTACATGCCATCGTTCGGTCCTACTATGACCGTTAAAACGTTAAATAATAATTATTATCAGCCCACCAATCCGCATTGGAGCAGATGGATGGGGCTAGCTCTAAAATCCTTTCTCGTATCAGCACAAAAGATGACCTGAAGGGGATCAGTAAAATATGTGTGCGTGTACTAGCGTACACTCGTAAGAAGTGAAACTAACTAACTAACTTATCAACATTCAAGTATGAGAAAAAATTGATACCATAATTACACCCACGTGTTAGTGTATTGAAAAATACAATCAAAAACTGAGGTTAATTTTAAATAACGTGGAAAAATAAATACCATAATTACACCTAAGTATTAGAAAAAGAGATGTAATTAATTACTATTTTTAGAAATTCACTGGAATTAGAATTAAAATAAACCCTTTGATTTTGCTGATTACTTCAATATAACATATATATATATATATTTATCACGTCACTTCCATAAGTCAAAGATGGCGCGTAACGGAAAAATGTGACGCGTAACGAAAAAATGTTACACTAAATTTTTTTCCAACCCCGATAAAGAAATTTCACTTCAATAAGTTGTTATTGATGATAAAAGCTTATGCTAGTGACAATTATACAACTGGTCTACTAAATTTAGAAGAAGTTATTTCGGATAGTTAGGACCACTCAACCATTTAATCTATCAAACTAATCTAGGTAAATAGAATTTTATAAGTAGCAGAAATGTTTGTGACAAGCTTTGTCAAAAAATTAGGTAAGACAATCTTTTTTACCGCCAAACAGCATTGCCTTGTTTATAACTGAAGGATGATATGGTGACCGGGGAAACTCTAAATTTTTCAAAAATTAAAATCATTTATTTAGTGTAAATAAGTTTATAAAGTATTTTGTAATATCATGTTAGATTATTTATAGTAACTCTATCACAGAGTAGGAAGGCAGGTTCTGCTGTTTTAATATCATTAATTTTTACAATATTATTTATTTAAATAACACAAATTCTTTATTTTTTTTTTATCGACTACAAGTTGGCCCTTGACTGCTATCACACCTGATGTTAAGTGATTCTACTTCCTGTGTGAAGTTGAAAGCCGATCCAATTGCCCCTAAGCGTCTTTGTTACTTACAGATTCATCAAAATTAATATAATGTTTGATTCAATACATTATTTTGAACAAATGGTGTAAACTTATATATTGGCAGCTCCAAAACTGTCTTCTAGATACATGAGGTCACAGGTCAAACACAGACCGTAGATAATTTTCGTAGAAGTAGAAGAACCTGTATCTTTTATAAGCCTATCCAAATGTCCGTAGAAGGCTAAGTCTCCCTTAGAATTAGAAATGTACCGACTAGTAGGAAAAGCCAACAATCCGGCTACTTTTGTAGTCGGCGACTAGTCGGCAAAATACGCTGACTTATTCCTTTATATGTGTTTTTTAGTAAAATACATTAATCACTACTGAATTAGACAGTCCAGCCAGCAGGTTGATAATCTTATCTCTAACGATCACCATCGGATGAAACTCCAGGCTATTATGTACCACCTAATACATATAATAATAAAGCTTCGATCAACACCTTAAGAAGCTTTCGCTTAATTGTTGGATCAAGGGTCGGATACAGAGGGCAGTAGTCCTTGAAACGGCGCGTATTGTGAGGAGGTTCCTCACTCTGGACAAACGGAGGAGAAGATTTTTTTATAAATTTTTAATAGTGTTTTTATATAACTTATAACATTGTTAAAAATTTTAAAAAAATATGTAAATAAAGATAAATGAGAGAAAAAGTCTTAGAAGATTGAAAAGCTCAATATTTCAAAGTCTGATCCGCGACTTGAACGCAGTACCTCAGGATCCGCAGACATGTAGGCTAACCAACTAACTAACATGACTAACGAAACAACCTATTGATAATATTATAAATTGATTATTTTAAAAGAGCTGCTGCTGAGTTTCTTGTTGACTCCTCTTAGTTAAAACATTTTTTCTAACTAATAAAGCCACATTAAGATTTAAATTTGCTTAAAAACTGAAATAAATGAATTAAAATTAATTAAATTTAAAAAGGAACTTTCACTGTCAAAGAGCTTTATCAGGGTTAGGAACAATGCCGTAACCCTACAATGCACGCCGTTCTATTTTAGTAATCTATACCGCGCATGACCGACAAGAGCAATTCGTACCGCACAGTCTAACCCGTCAGTCGGCAGTCCGTACCGTAGCGTACTCCGCAGCGTACGCGCGGTCGCGCGCTGCGAACTTACGCAGTGTCCAAATTTACGCGAAAATTACGCGCGTGTGTCTCGTGTCACAGAAATTTAATAAGAAAGGATACCAAAATGCGTAGAAACGTGAAAATTTTGTTCCTACTGGGTGCAGCGTGGATTTTTGTGCTTTTCTACTACATGCAGCCGGAGTCGACGCCGAATAAGGTAGTTTTTTCTTCTGTTTATAAAATCAGCTGTTAGGTCTGCATTGCGCATGACATAGTCTGCAGTTTTGTGTGCTATTCTGGGAGTGTAGTAACGTAAATAAGTTAGACGTAAGTAAAGTCGATATACTTAGATAAGTTTAGTTAGGTTATCGTTTGCTCGGGAAAATATGCGTCGTAAATGAAAACTTGTTAACCTCAGGTCTAAGAGTATTGTCGTTGCTTAGCGTTGAAGAAAATTGAATTAAATCTGATTAATTTATTGTGATTTTTGGGTTATAGAGCGCAAGCGTGACAAATATTTTAGATAGAATTTTCTCCTAGTAGAATTTAGTATACAGTTACTTTGTTTTTGAAAGAAGTAAATTATAAGTGTAAGTAAGTAAGAAAGTAACTATCTTTAAGGTATCCAGGTAAACTACGTGAAAAATTTATCTACTTCAACATATAAACAGATGAATATAATTTTTCAGCGGCTGTTTTAGGGTTGCCCATTTTTTTTTCAAATATCTATGATATTTGAAAAAAAAATGGGCACAGAAATAGATTATAATCTGGTATACATAGGCTCTTTATCATTATTGTCACAGGAACAAAATCTACGCAAGTAAAACTGCGAGTCTCTACGAATAAAAATTAAACTAAAACTTGTTTGTTCAAATTTTACCACAAATATACAAAACTATCAAATGACTCAATTTTAATTAAATCGAAAGTATTAATAATGGTATATTAAAATGTTAAATTTCGTTATAATGTAAAAGAATTTATACTTTTAAAACAGGTATTTAACCTTTGACTGTTTTTAAAAATATAAACGAGTATTCATTGATAAAAGTTTCCATTATTTTGTATAGTATATTAAATACTTAGTTCAAGTGATATAGTCATTATATTATTAATAATAATAAAATTATTAATCATAACTACATATTATCTAAAAGTCCTCTACCACGTCTATCTGTCTGTCAGTTCACGGTAAACTCTGAAGCTATTGAGCAGTTTTTCATGCTGTTTTCACTAATACCTAGATAATAAGGTGACTCAATCTCACCCTCCAGACCGATGGCCCGACGACCTCAAATAGATAGTGGGAAGTGGCTGGATGAGAAAGGCACAGGATCGCGTGTGGTGGCGCGCTCTCGGAAGGGCCTATGTCCAGCAGTGGACTAACACAGGCTAATGACGATGATGATGATGACGACCTCCGTGGCGCAGTGATATGCGCGGTGGATTCATAAGACGGAGGTCCTGGGTTCGATTCCCGGCGGGGCAGATTGAGATTTTTCTTAATTTGTCTTGGTCTGGCTGGTGGGAGGCTTTCGCCGTGACTAGTTACCACCCTACCGACAAAGACGTACCGCCAAGCGATTTAGCGTTCCGGTACGATGTCGTGTAGAAACCGAAAAGGGTGTGGTTTTTCATTCTACTCCTGACAAGTTAGCCCGCTTCCATCTTATATTGCATCATCACTTAACATCAGGTGTGATAGCAGTCAAGGGCCAACTTGTAATCGATAAAAAAAAAATGAAGTTGACTCATGAGAAAGATTTAAGTATAGAATTTGTCTATTTTTTGTCGTTTGGCTGAGAAACGGCGATAATCGTTGACAGTGTCGGAAAAACTTCCTGGGAGCTTTCATGGAAAACTCTACCTAATAATTTTGATATACCTATAAAATATAGGTATTATGTACCATAGACCGTATAGTAGGATCGTTCTACTTTATGAGGACTACAAAAAAATCCAAAGTGGAATATCTAGCTTACTATGCCCATTCTATATTCAAAACTTTTTTTAATGTTCTTATAAAGGTAATATACACACTAATCTTCTCGCGGATGAATGCTAGAGCTTCGGTCGGTATGTAATCTGGTATAATAATTACGCTAATGATTATACCAGAATAATTTAAAAGTATCCTCGAGATAGTAGACATCGCAGGTAGCATCAGCAAGAATTATTGTAATAAATTAAATTAAAATTAAATGTAAATTAATGCGGTATTTATATCATTTACTTAACATTAATTTGCTACCTACTTATGAAGCAATTAGAATAACCTGCAAAGCAATTAAAGAATAGTTAGAGGAAGTAAATTTCAAACGACCGTGTTAATTTGTTGAATATGTTAAATATATTTATATTTACAATAGTTTTTATATTCGTTAACAGATTTTGCGGCATTTAATATTTTAAAATGAAATTCTGTAGTATAATAATTATGAAATATTTTATGGTCTACAAATCTACTTACTTCCTACTTACTAAATATAATATAAAACTTTCTTTATTCATATTAGGCCTACACATGGGTGCCTTGTTATAATTATTTAAACCACCGTATAGTAAAAGATAATTTAGTGGTTTTTGTGACAGAGCTAGTCTGGGTCCTTTTTATGCTTACTTTATCTGCCCGAAGGGTTTAACCTCCTCAGGTTGATGGACACATTCTTTTTAGGACGTGTCCCTTGGATAATCTGCTTCTCTCTTACCATAAGATAGATCATCTGCTTGGTCCGTCAGTTATTACGCACTAAAACAATAAAATACCTCAATCATATCAAAAGTAATTATTTTGATATCGGTGAAATCCCAACATTAATGAAATGAACTGAACCTTTGATCTATGGCCTTAACCTTTAACTAGATTAAATATATCTTAAGTAACTTTATTGTAAAGTAAATAAACATAATTTATTTCAATCATATTTTATTAATTATTATTAAAAGGGTTAGCTGACTGATTGCCTTTCGAACCACTGATAGAGTCACTACAAATAGATGAGTTTGACATTTGCTTGTAAAGTAAGCGTACTTGAAATAAATGCATTTTGATTTTCATTTGGATTTGGTTTTAACTTGTTAATTTAACATCATCAACCAACATGGCAACTCTGGACTAAAGCCATAGTATACATAAGAGTTTCACCAAGATAGAGCTTTTCACAGCTTATATATGTACATCAATATTTACGCCATTGTAGAGCGCTTTGTAAAAATAAGATATCTACTTTAGTTATTTGCAAAAATAAACTTCGAAGGTTAATTAACGTAAACAAGCATTCAATTTCTTATTGTTAAAAAATCCTTTCTCTTTTAGACAAGAATTTAAATTTTACATTTATGTGGTTATTTTCAATCTGTACATTTTCCGGATTGTATTAAAGTCACAAAAGGAAGTTGATTCTGTCACATTCCCGTGCTTTGGAAAGATTGTTAATCTTTATCTATACTAATATTATAAAGAGGTAAAGTTTGTAAGTTTATAAATAAAGTTCTATCGGGGCTAATCTTCGGAACTACTGATCCGATTTTGAAAATTCTTTTACCAGTAGAATGCTACGTTATCGGTGAGTTTTATAGGCAATATTTTATATGTATATTGCATAATATTACCCGAATTATCACAGTTTTTGTCGCGCGAGTTGGACTGTGAAATTTATTAAATTTAGGTTTATGCGCGTACGCAGCCTTACCTATTGGATATAATTGAAAACATTCTATGAAAACTTTATGCATCTTAAAAAGTTCTACAAAAAAGTCCGCGACAGAGACATGAAAAATCAATTACAACCTAATTTTTCGTATTCCGTAAACTCCGTTATTAACGAAGACGTCGTCATCACAATGACAAATTAGTAAACACGAAACCACGTGACTTAAGCATTGCTAACAAAAATTATTTAGTATTGTTTGTATGTATACGCTAAAGATAACGAACAGGTCAGCTGCCCCTGTATAGAGCACTAAAACAGGTTGACAATGATGTTGTAACAGAGTCACTCAGCGGGCGATGGTACGAGCTATGCTTGACTCGGAGTTACTCTGCGTGACCGAATCAGAAACCAGGGGATCCGCAGAAGAACCAAAAATACCGACACAGTTCAATGAGTTGCAAAGCTCATGTAGCAGTGGACAAGCACATTGTTCGAAGAGCTGATGAACGTTAGCGTCCCAAAATGCTGAATTGCCGACTTCACATCGAAGTATTGGTTGACCCCTCACCGTAACGTTTGAAAGTTCCTACAAGTTCTACACACATAGACTTCTTGTAACAAGGGAGCAGCAGTGCAGTCAGTCTCTCAGTCAGGTCAGCAGTGGACTTCATCGGCTGGTGATGATGATTACGATGAATGATGTCGTTGATAATGAACATTTTTGTAATAAGCATTTAAGTGTTTTGTATTGATTTACGAAATAATTAAGCTTAATGTAGTTAAATATTTTGTGCGTGTCGTAACAAGCTCGCGTGTCCACAGATAAGAAGTCAGATTAAAATGGGCTTAATGTATTAACCATTCGAGGAGCGTAATTAATAAAAGTTCCGTGCATTTACACAGAATTAAAACGTACCTCTGGAAATGACACTCATTCAGCGAGGAATTCAGTTTTTCTCCGATTTTTTAGTATCATAGAAATTCATTGAAATATGCATCATATTTTCGATAATAAACGTAACGAAAGATCTAAAAAGTTATACGTAGCAATTAATAAACCAGATACACAATTTTAGTAATTGCGTCTATGTTTAAGTTGATCTTAACAGTTGATTTCAGATGTGTTGCTGGAGGCGTCTATTAGGACAGCCTTCAAAACAAACATTCCTTAAAGAACTAAAGAATAAAGAAAGACTTTCCTCAACGGTACTCTCACGAATTTTGAAGTACTTTGGCCACATCTGAAGAAATTTGGGTTCAATTGATCAGTGGATCAGGTGGAAAAAGTCCAGAGGCAGATTCTCCAACTTGATGGACAGACCTGATGAAGGCGGCAACTCAAAATACCATAGTCGAGAATTCACGCAATGCAACTAACCGTCAAAGGTGGAGAAGCATTGAAACAGCCATGACCACTCTGAGAACAGTGCACGACAAAGAAGAAGAAGACTACTACTACCATTTTTTTTTTTTTTTTATCGAAAATAAAGCGGACAAACGAGCATGCGGGTCGCCTGATGTTAAGCGATTACCGCCGCCCATAAACATTTGCAACACCAGAAGCATTGCCTAGTGCGTTGCCGGCCTTTGAGGAAAGAGTTGATACGCCCCTTAAATACCCCCATATTAAAATTTCCAGGAAAAACCCGGGCGGGAAGTTGATTCCACAATTTACAGGTTACCATCCATTACCATCCAGGATCCAATGCTAACTTGTCATTGAATAAAAATTATTATTATATTTAACCTTCATTCAAAATCATTCATTCATTATTCTCGCACATCCAGTAAGTGCTTATCATTGTTAGCCTTATTTCAACAGTGCGCAAGCGCCACAAGTCACAACAAAACAAACACCTACTCAATGTATCCGTCCGTCCGACCGTCAGTGCACGCAGCTTTCATTTTTATTCTCATAAAGTTCGGCTTGTAATCGCGTGTCGGGTTTTGGCAGGTTGATTTTAAATTAGGGCTACCACAAATGTAGATTATAATGGTTTTTTATTTGTTTTACTTAAGTAGTTTATCTTAATTATCCAAGGAACATGGAAAATTCTGTGCACTGTTTGTATTTTGTTTTTATTTTTTAGTTGTTTACGTAAATTGAGAACTGTTTTTACATTTACGTAATACGTAAAAAAGTTTGTTCTCAAGGAAATCAGATACGCCAATCCGAGGAAATCGTTCATTCCGCTTCACTTTTATTGGAAAACTTGTAGACATTGGTGACATCGTAAGCATGGGTTGAAGTTTTTAAAAGATTCTTTTAATAAATTGAGCAGAATATCATGTTTATAATAATTTTATTAAAGAAACAAACAACATTGTAAAATATTTATCTGAAATTTGGAATAAACACCCGTTATGTTAGCACTGTACTATTATACAAAATGAACTTAGTATAGGGTGCGCTAATTCTAATTATTTCTTCTTATGAATGTGGGTCATCGTTGTTTTGTTATCGCGATCTAAAAAAATAAAAAATGAAGTTCAGTGTCAACCCTACCGTTATAAATGTAACATGTTCACGCAACGAGTACATTCACTTTTCGTATCATCTTCGCTTTTTTTGTCGAGTTCCGTTGCGCGAGTAATTTAAAAAAAAATATCTCCTCGGGCGATCCGAACAAGTAATTTATTACTATTAAGACAGTAATTGCATTACTATTCAGTTTCACACGAGTAATATACTTTTAACATTTTCTAAATATTTGGACTTTCCAGGTAAACCCAAAAACAAATTCTTAATTTTGTTGAACATATTTCTATTGAACTTCGATGGACGAGAATTTAAATTATAATTTCACGCTATTATAATTATATTAGTACTATATTTGTTACTATCATAACTCTATCCGTTCATTCATTCATTGAATATTCTAATAAGTTTTTTTTTATCGACTACAAGTTGGCCCTTGACTACTATCACACCTGATGTTAAATGATGATGCAGTCTAAGATGGAAGCGGGCTAACTTGTTAGGAGTGGGACGAAAATCCACACCCCTTTCGGTTTCTACACGCCATCGTACCGGAACTTTAAATCGCTTGGCGATACGTCTTTGACGGTAGGGTGGTAACTAGCCACGGCGAAAGCCTCCCACCAGCCAGAACAAGAGAAATTAAGAAAAATCTCAATCTGTCCCGCCGGGAATCGAACCCAGGACCTCCGTCTTATCAATCCACCGCGCATACCACTGCACCACGGAGGTCGTCGTAGATATCTTCGTCATGTAATGATTGTATATCTGTCAAGTAAGTGCTGAAAACCATCAGTCGTCTACCGTAAATTTCATGGACACTTTCTCAATTTACACTTGTTATGTTGTTTGTTTAACAATTTACTCGTTTTGTTATGGACAATTCAAATTAGATGTAGAAAAAACGACTCCTTTGTTTGCCAAATTGTCTTTCAGTTATTTTCAGAGATGTGATTTATTTGAAATACTTGTATTTAAATGCTTTTTAACAAAAACATTTTATATTTTATTTGAAATACCTTTCGAGATGTATTTTGCATTTTTAAAATACATTTCAAAATGCAAAATACTTTGTGATTAAGTTTAGCAAACATTACCAGTCAAACGAAATGAAATGAACAAATGACGCTTGTATTGCCGAATTTAACCGTTAGTGGCGCCTCCTAGCTAAGCGTGCCTATTTTTCTTCTTTGGTCAGAGAGCGCGCCTTATGTTGTCTGACACTAGTTAAAAAAATTTAATTAAAAAAAATGTTTCATCTGTCTCTTTGTCCGTCTGACTGTCTGTCTGTACGGATTTTTGTCGGCTGCGATTCACGCTAAAATACTAAATGTATTAAAATTAAACTTGGCACGTTTGTAGTTCATATTTTGAGGTATTGCATAGGATACTTTGTATCGCGAAAATTAAAGTAGAAGGGGTTGAAAGTTTCTATGTAAAATTCCTTTCAAATGTTCTTAACTTAAATATTCAAATCAAATTATCTTTAAAGGATTACTAAAATTACTTCACCAACAATCAACTTTTTGTCAACCTGTTTGTTCCGGCCAATCTCTGAAACTCCTGGACCTATTTAGACGAGTCTTTCGACACTTATTTACTAATGTTATAAGTAACTTAGGTTAATATTATTTTAGTAATGTTATAAGTGACTATTCTAAAATAAATAAAAATATCATACGATTTGGTCAAAAGGTATTTTATTTTGAAAAAGCATTTTGAAAATACCTATTTTGCATTTTGCATTTGAAATACAAAATTCAAAAGTATTTGGTATTTTGCATTTCAAATAGTAAATCTGAAAAGTATTTTGCATTTTATATTTAAATGCTATTATGGAACCATTTTGTACATCTCTGGTTATTTTCTTTTATTAACCGCCGACGCAAAAACGACGGGATGTTATAAGTTTGACGTGTCTGTGTAAATGTATGCGTATGTGTCTGTCTGTGGGATCGTAACTCCCAAACGGATGATCCGATTTTAATGCGGTTTTTCTGTTTGAAAGGTATATCAGTCGAGAGTGTTGTTAGCTATGTTTGGTGGAAATCGGTTCAGGTCTTCAAGGTCATCAGGTCGTTTGTTAGTTGTGATAGAAATGTTACACGCTCAGTTTGCTTGTAAGCATGTGTGTAATTTGACATTTGAACACTAATGTCTTCTGGAACCACTGAGCTGGTCTGATGATAAGACTCGAAGGTAGGAGACGCAACCCTGGTCTACCTTTTTAGAAAACCCATCAAGTTTTGGCTCGTTGAATTTGTCTTGACTGGTTCTTTTCATGTTTCTAATTTGGGTCGGGAGATTTTTAATTTAAAAAACTATATGTTAGAAAAGTCAGTTCACAAAAACGCTATGTCACTTTAGTTAGGCGAATGACATGATGATGTTAAGTGATGATGCAATCTAAGACGGAAGCGAACTAACTTGTTAGTAGTAGGATGAAATCCAAACCCCTTTCGGTTTCTACACGACATCATATAGGAACTGCTAAACGACATCGTTCCGGTACTCTTTGCCGGAAAGTAATCACGCACGTGTCGGGTGTTTCGTTACTATACTATTAGTTTTTATTTCTTTAATAGTAATGTTGGCAACACCGCGGTGTTGGCAGCGCTGCGTCGTTGCTTTGTTGTGGTGGCAGTAATGATGTGTTGAGAAGTTGTTTATAATAATGACATGAGAATTACGGAGACTGTAAGAAATCTAGATAATGTTACAGCGTCCGCTGATACCGCGGCTTCCTAACTGATAAGCAATGCACACCAACTTATCTCGTGCTTACAGTGGAAGTAACTCACTAAACATTCGCCCAGATGATAAGATAAACTCCACTGAATCTGATTTTTATTGTGATTAATAATAAAATTTGTCATGTTACATCTATATCTATACTAATATCGGGGGTTAAAGTATGAAATTGCCGATTTGTACTGAAAAATAAAAATTCGTTTTTTTTACATTTAACATATTTATTTAATCAAAATAATTACCATTATTATCTATACATTGCTGCCATATAAAAGGGAGCTCATTTATGCCTTTGCGATAGAACTCTGGTGATCTAGATTCGACAAACTGTGTAAAAGCATTTTGCACTGCCTCCTGAGAAGAAAACTTTTTATCATGTAGTAAATTGTCCAAATCACGAAAAAAATGATAGTCCGTTGGAGCAAGGTCTGGCGAATATGGAGGGTGACGAATGATTTCTGATTGCAGTACAGAGTTGAAACGGTTTCTCGTGCTGTGTGAGGTCTCGCGTTATCATGGAGCAATAATGGTGAAGATCGATTCATAAGTCGGGGCTGTTTCACTGCTAGTTTCGCTATTATTGTTCGGAGTTCGGCGCAGTAGACATGTGCCGTCTTTGCTTGACCAGATCGGAGAAAGCTATAGTGAATTACACCACGCTGAGACCACCAGATAGTTACCATTACCTTTTTATTGGTAAGCTTTGCTTTAGGACATTGTTGCGACGTTTGACCTGGGGTCAGACATTGCATTTTCCGCTTACGATTATCGCAAAGAATCCATTTTTCATCACATGTCATAATTCGATCCAATATTCCTTCATTTCTGTATCGATTCAACAAGGCAACGCAAGTTTCAACACGCGGTTCTTTCAGCAGATCAGTCAAATCATGAGGCACCCATTTTTCATATTTTTTTATTTTATTGATTTGACGCAAATGAGTCAATATTGTTGGTACTTTACCAACGTTAAACCATGCCGCTAATTCCTGGGTAGTTTGCCTCGAATCGGCTTCCACCATCTCTTTCGATTCATTGTTATTCACCTGTGTGGGCGGTCTTCCACGTGGTTCGTTCTTCAAATCGAAGTTTCCATCACGAAAGCGTTTAAACCAAAATCGCACAGTGCGTTAATTAGCAGTCCCCTCTCCAAACGCAACATTATTATTGCGAGCTGTTTCTGCCGCATTAGTTCCGCGTCGGAACTCGTATCCATCTTTATTGTCTAAGCTGATTAAAAAAAACAACTGAAAGTTAATAATCGAATGTTGCACATTGTTTAAAAGAAGAACTACACAGGTACCGTATGAAAAAAGTTTCATTTTAAAATCTTAAACCATGAAGGTTCTATGTCAATTCAAAGTACCTTTTACAATAAAACAGCAATTTCATTCTTTATCCCCTATTATTATAAAGAGGAAAAGTTTTTGAATTTGTAAGTTTGTAAATGGATCTGTAGGGGTTAATCTTCGGAACTACTGATCCGATTTCAAATTCAAAATCATTTATTTCAAGTAGGCTTATTACAAGCACTTTTGAAACGTCAAATTGGACTATTTGTAGTGACTCTACCACCGGCTCGGAAGGCAGGCCCTGTTGAGAAGAGCCGGCAAGAAACTCAACAGTTGCTCTTTTTATAATATTATCAATTTTACAATATTAAGTGTGTTGTTACATAAAGTTATTTATTTTATTTCCTGTGTGAAGTTGAAAGCCTATCCAATTGGATTTGAACATCTTTGTCATTTAAAAATTCATCGATAGTATAATAACCCTGACTCAGTAAGTGAGTTTTAATACATTGTTTAAACTTATGCAATGGCAGATCTAAAACTGAATTGGGCATCTTGTTGTAGAAGAGTACACCCAATCCTACGAAAGATTTTTGTACTTTTCGGAGGCGATAAGCTGATATGACTAACTTATGTCCGTTTCTAGGAAGACGGTCGTTTAAATCCTTTTTCTGTTTATACATATTTATATTTTGTTTAACATAAACTAGGTTATTGAATATGTATTGACAGGCTACTGTAAGAATTCCTATTTCTTATAATTTGACTCGAAGGGACTCGCGTGGTTTAAGTTTATAAATCGACCGAATTGCTCGTTTCTGAAGTATAAAGACAGAATTTATGTCAGCAGCCTTTCCCCACAACAAGATGCCATAAGACATCACACTGTGGAAGTAAGCAAAATAAACCAGTCTAGCTGTTTCTACATCGGTAAACTGTCTTATTTTTCTCACTGCAAATGCTGCTGAGCTAAGTTTAGCTGTCAGTGACTCTATATGAGCGCTCCACTGAAGTTTACAGTCCAAGGTCACTCCTAGAAAGACTGTAGAACTCTCCATTCTTAGCGTTTCACCATTTATCATTAAAGACTTATTTATTTTTTTTACATTCGGTAAAGAAAACTCAACACATTTTGTTTTCTTTGCATTTAATAGTAAATTATTAGCAGTAAACCAATGCGACACATGCGATACAGCACGGTTTACATCGTCAAAGTCACTTTTATTTCTATCAGTTTTAAAAATTAAAGATGTGTCATCAGCAAACAGTACAATTTCACAAATGTCGCTAACATGGTATGGTAAATCATTGATATACACTAAAAATAGAAAAGGACCCAAAATTGAACCCTGTGGAACGCCCATTTTAGGAGATGAGCCACGTGACTTTATATCATTAATGCATACCGTTTGAGTTCTATCACTAAGATAAGAGGCAATGAGATTAAGTGCAACATTTTTAATGCCATAGTGGATTTAAACAATTCTTTCACTAGTATAATGCTACATTATCGGAAGTGTCATAGTACTCGTATATCATAAAACCTCAATTATGAACTAAATAAATTACTCGTATGTATTATGAACTCCTGCAATGCCTGCTTCTATTCAACAGTTGACTTTTTGTTGGCTCTTCTCGGCAGAATCTAATTTAGATTTTCAAAAATAAATTTGGATTTTCAAAACCAAAAGTACGTTACGTAGTCGATGTCACTTGGACTAAGCGATTTGGTTCATCATTGCTCATTCAGCTTCCGAATAGGCATCTTCTAGGCAAGCGTGTACTACCATAGGCTGCATCATCACTTACCATCAGGCGTGATACCAGTCAAACGCTAGCCTGTGGCAATAAAAAAAAACAAAATGAAATATCGTACTCAGAATTTATGTCCTTATAGCTAATAAATTGTAGCTCGTAAGTTACGAATTTTCCGAGAACACTGAATTATGTTTTTTATAGTTATGTCCCATCGCTATCATTAAGTTTTCATAATTGTATTCTTATTGTGTCGGTACCATACGTACTAGTCTTAGGTATTAAACCCCAATGATAACAATAAGCTACAATATAAAGCCGGTTTTTATTTTTAAAACCAGTTGTTCGCAATCGTTTTCCTCTTTGACCGTGTTAATTTACTATTCATGCGAGAACGAGACAACTTTATCGGGAAAAAGGTGAAACGGATTAATGTAAAAGAGAGAGACAAATACAGGTTTGTGGATTCGTTACAAATAAAAGGCTGTGGATCGATAGTGACCGCATGGCAAGGGATGTTTATTTAGGGGAGAGTCAAGAACTAAAAATAAATTTCGTCACGATGAATGTAAACAATACTGAATATTTTATGGTACAAAACAATATCATACAAAAATTCATATGTACTTTTAATTAAAAAAATTACAATTCGTATAAAATAAATTCAAAATATTTAGATTTTTTTTTAATTTATAGGTATGTATATTATATTTCATTCGCTCCATATTTTTTTAAAAAATAATACTTTTTAAACCGTATACATTTCCTACCACACATCTGAACTCAACTGCTGGCGTACTCTCTGTCAGAAAGTTATATGTATTGGACTCTTCCTTTTACTATTACCACGAAAAGAAAACGTTTCATTGTTGCAAAGACAGCTAGAACCAGAACAGTGTTTGCTCAAAAGCAGTATTCCTGTCAGTCAAGTTACCTCTATAATTTTATTAACGGGAAGCTGAACGACCGTAACGTAACCCCATAATTACTTGCTTGTAAAGATGCTTTCAATAGACATCTATTGACACAGGATTATGAGTATATATCATGTACATACGAGTGTGTATATAATTAACAGTAAAATTGCAAAACTAAAAACCGTATAATGAATTAAATATGTATTGTCTAATGTCTGTGGATAGTTAGAAAAAACTCAATAGGCCGTAATATCTATTAGGGTTTGAAAGATGAAACCAGCAACCGACAGGAGTCGTAGAATCCAACTTATTTTCTTTATATAAGAGATAAAACAAAGGTACTACTTGACGATCTTGTGCCTAAATACTTATTAAATCTCTTATTTTCTAAAATCCAAATTCGTATTCAATCGGGACTTGAACATTTTTGAGTGGGATATGTGAATTTGAATATTCAAAAGGGATTCAAAAGTGACAGCTTGACGTACTCACGAAAATACCACCAACATATTTTTAACTCGTACTTATTTCAAAATCAGAAATCAAATAAATATTCAAAAGGTATTTAAAAGTGACAGTTTGATGTGCTTACGAAAACACCACCAACATATTTTTAACACGTACTTATTTCAAAATCAAAAATCAAATAAATATTCAAAAGGGATTCAAAAGTGACAGCTTGATGTACTCACGAAAACACCACCAACATATTTTTAACTCGTACTTATTTCAAAATCATAATTCCTACCAGTCAGTTAAAAATGGCTAAAACTGCTCGTGCTAGTGAACGTTGATATAAATCGGTATCAATTTTCCTACAAATTGCCACACTACGTTTCGACGCCCATTAAATTTATTTCCGCAAGGTAATTACATATTAAACAGGGCTGGGCAAAGGAACTTGAGTATAAATTATCGATTCGCTTTTCCTTTGGTTATTCATTATGTGTGTGGTGTTTGTATGGTTCAATGTTTGTAGAGAAATGAAAACAGTTTGATTTTGTGATCGCATTTTGCTTTCCATTTTCTTTGTAACTTTTTGTATAGTAATAACTAGCGGTTACCGACGGTTACAACCGCGTACTTTCCGTTCCTGTAGTAATATAAGATTATCAATTGGCGTTTGTTACTTCTTGTGACTCTGGCTAACATATATAAAAAGTTTTTTTATAATCCGACTGGAAGGTTCAGAGATAACCTAAATAAACAGACAGACGACTTCCGTGGCGCAGTGGTATGCGCGGTGGATTTATAAGACGGAGGTCTTGGGTTCGATTCCCGGCGGGGCAGATTCAGATTTTTTTTAATGTGTCTTGGTCTGGCTGGTGGGAGGCTTTCGCCGTGGCTAGTTACCACCCTACCGACAAAGACGTATCGCCAAGCGATTTAGCGTTCCGGTACGATGTCGTGTAGAAACCGAAAGGGGTGTGGATTTTTGTCCAACTCCTAATAAGTTAGCCCGCTTCCATCTTAGACTGTATCATCACTTAACATCACGTGTGATAGCAGTCAAGGGCTAACTTGTAGTCGATAAAAAGAAAAAAAAAGACAGAAAAATTTTGGGAATTGATTTTTTAAAATTAACTTTAAATATAAATTAACTATTGACTGCTTGTCGGCGGAAATAGGCTTACTTACTTTCTCTTTCTCGGCAAGCTTGGTGATCTTTGGCCATGTAAGTGTATAAAGTTTTGATATAGATTCACGAAATACCATCCATTGTACAAAATCCATTTTTTTTAACCAAACATAAATTGCATCCTCATTTTTACTTTCATAATATCAGAATAATATAATTTAAAATTCATAAAATAATGTTAGATAGGTACAGAAAGCAGAAATAATAAATTCAAATCAATACAGTTTCACTAAGTTAATCTAAAATATCTAAACCTGTTAACTTGTAGATTTTCTAGACTCACTGTCAAATAGAAATCAAATCGCAATTATACCTAGTCTAGAAGTAATTTAACTGCGATCAAAGTGTTTAACTAACAAGTGTAATTAAAACTAGTAAATTGGAGAGTTGGTAGTATTAAGAGTAGTTAGTCGGACTGAAACTAAAGTAGAAGCAGCTAACTTTTATGGAAATAGTCACTTTTAAAAATCTATCTCTGCCATGCATGATTGTTTACACCTATTTTTGATTACTTACGTCAAAAAATTAATTCTTAAAATCTTTGTCTGTCTGTTTGTCCCGACTGATCTCTGAAACGGCTCGATCGATTTTAAATAGTTTTTACTCGCAGGTATTTAATACACTATTAATTTTTTATATGTAAGGTATTGTGTTAACCATTATTCTAAGTTGTAATAACTACCTTAAATTAGGCTTGTATTGTTATACTATATTTCAATATATATTCAATAGTATTGTAACATGTTCAGTTCATACTGTAGATGGCATTACAGGCCGTATACCTGGATATCAAAAGCATAATATCAAAAGCACAATTTCAGCACCGACGTCATCGGGATCGTGGCCTAGCGGTAAGGCGCTCTAAGTGCCCGGATTGCCAGAGAGACGCGGGTTGGAATCCCATCGGTTGCGCAATTTTTGATATTATGTTTATTCTTAAATTATACTATACTACTATTATTAGGTAGTTACTATGTACTATAATAACAGACTTGCTAATTGTAGACTATTTCTTGATTATTAGTATCATGCCACACAATAATCTTTTGAAGACGTAGTTAAATAAGTCTAACTTTAAGTTTATGAGTTCGATTGTAGCTATGTTAAATTATATTTATCGAAACATAATATCATAAATTTAAAAGCCTCTTAAATACACCTAATATTTGAACACGATTGATTTAAGTTAAGTTTCATTTAAAGGATTTTCGGGTGTGATAATTGAAGAAGGTTTAAGATTAGTTGAAATGTGACAAGAATTGTTGAAGACACAATATCAAATAAGGATTATTGACGAATATAATAAATTATAAAAAAAATTATAACTCCGGCAAAGTAATGTCTATTTTTACAAAATGTTTGAATAACATTTTTTTAATGTAATTTAAATATTAATTGTATCACCTGTCAAATGTCAAGGCAGTCTACCTCAACAGCTCTTTCAAGGCACATCGTTATGTAAATTAATGACCATCTGAATAATATTTGTGTCAAACGTTCTCTACAATATACTTTACAATTCATGCACCTAGTAGATGACCTACATTATAAAATAATAATAGATTGGAATTATATTTAGATTTTAGCGGAGTCGTATAAAATACTTTGAGTGTGGATTCGTTTCTCAATTCAAATCAAGAAACTTTTTTCTCTACAGGTTAGGTTTGACGACCTCCGTGGCGCAGTGGTATGCGCGGTGAATTTATAAGACGGAGGTCCTGGGTTCGATTCCCGATGGGGCAGATTGAGATTTTTCTTTATTTGTCTTGGTCTGGCTGGTGGTAGGCTTTCGCCGTGGCTAGTTACCACCTTACCGACAAAGACGTACCGCGAAGCGATTTAGCGTTCCGGTACGATGTCGTGTAGAAACCGATAGGGGTTTGGATTTCATCCTACTCCTAACAAGTTAGCCCGCTTCCATCTTAGACTGCATCATCACTTATCATCAGGTGTGATAGCAGTCAAGGGCCAACTTGTAGTCTATAAAAAAAAAAGGTTAGCTCTTGACTGCAATCACCCCTGATGGCTGATTGTAAACGATGATGGAATCTAATACGGAAGCAGGCTAACTTGATAGGAGTATGATAAAATTAACAACCCTGTCGGTTTCTACCAACATCGTACCGGAAAGCTAAATCGCCTGGCGGTACGGCGTTTTAGCCTGTAGAGTGATAATAACCCACGGCCGAATCCTCCCACCAGCCAGATAGGGAACTACGAGAAAAATCTTAATCGGGTCAGTTGGGAATCGAACCCAGGACCTCCGTCAATAAATTCACTGCGCATACCGCTGCATGTACGCCCGTCAACACACCTGACCTAAATTTTAAAATAATAATAGATTGGAATGTATGTTTAGTTGTTCTCTTTAGCGTAGTCCTATAAGCATTGCTATTAGTATCTGGATTCGATTCTAACTCGAATCAAGAATTTTTTGTACTACTTTTTTACTTAAATTTTTTGTAGGTACTAGGTACTATAACAAAGACTCCGGCCGTGTCTAGTTGGCACATTACTAGCAAATACATCGTATATGGAAACAGGTGAAGGATTAATATATTGTAAGGAACCTCATCAGAAAGGGTCGAAAGGCATCAATTCCAAATTACTCATATACAAACAGCAAAATAACAGAAAACATCAGCATACTTTAATTACAAACCTAATTTAATCAAATCAAAATGAAACAATTTTACAGTAACATACTCAAAACACTATTACGAGAATTTAATTAACAAAATGAATCATATGATATTTGTCAGGCTTAAGACAACAGAATTCACCGCGCAGTCCTTCTCAGAGCTGTCATATCAATGATAGCATTATTGAGATGGCTTTGGTCTCTAGGCTTTTTAAACTGCTCACAATAATTATATATATATAGGTTGTATTAACTTATATAGGTTGAATAACATACGTTTTGAAGATTATCCACTTCCATCATGAACTGAATGACCACTTACCGTAAGGTGGGATCGTGGTCAAGCGCGAGCTTATCCTACAGCGTTTTCATCATCAGCTTATTTAAAGGGGTCTCTGTCGTTCCAGGGACTCTACAATATCGGTGATAAGGAAACCTACCAAGCTGGGTTCAGGGTAATATTATTTTACTATTCTAAAGATTACTATCAGATTAATGATTATGACAGAGACCGATGACTTAGCATGCTCTCCAAGGCACGGGTCCATAAACATCTGAACTCCGGACAGAAAACCTGCAAAAAAGAAAAGCTACGCGTGTCATGAACTATAGACTCGAACTCAGAATCCCGTGTTCTTAAACCACATGTTTACCACTGGATCAATGAGACAGTCTGTCCAGTGGTTTAAATTAAAAGAGTAAGCCAATAAAATGTGAAATATTACACCGCACTAAAATGCAACAGTACCTAACACAATAAATTTATCTTATCGGGTTTTTAACTTCGAATAAACGGAAGGCAAGGGACGTTGAACGCATTTATTTGTTTATGTTATTTTATTTGGATACCAGTAATCACGAATATGTATTTAATTTAATACAGAGGTACAGAGTGAGTTTTTAAGACGGGCTTTGCGAGTATAATCACAATACATTAGAGTACAAAAATTTTAACAATAATAGAACCGACTCAAAACGCACTATAAAGTAAAAAATTGCTGTGTCATTTAGTTGCTTTAATTTACTTAAGCATATCTATGAAGTCGGTGCCAGCAAGTTTAAGGAACATTTATTTAACGTAGTAAAGCAGTTTGTGGGTTCTAGGCAATGTCCTTAAAGTAGGTAGAACAGTAAAACCTTGGCTGGCACCGACTCCTAGATATGCTTAAGTAAATTAAAGCAACTAAATGACACAGTTATTTTTTACTTTTTAGTGCGTTTTGAGTCGGTTTTATTTTTTGTTAAAAATTTTTATTTCTTACTTTTTAGTGATTTATCGCCACGCAACATACTCGTACTATACTGTCATAGTATATTATACGGCACTAGTAGCCAAAAATCTACCGATACCGAGACAAAGACCGAAATCGCTGTAAGCGTGCCTCCAAAATTTGAAGATTTCCTTCAATTTCCCCAGGATATCATAATCAGATCGTAACATGATAACAATGGGTCCACCTTGGAAGTATGCCCTTTCTAATAAAAAAAGAATTATAAAAATCGGACAAATCTGTTAAGTTATGCGTGGTCATACATAAAAAAAAATATATACGTGTCGATTTGAGAACCTCCTGTTTTTTTCGTCGGTTAAAAATAAAGATAATACAGAGGTGTAAGGTGTAAGGTACTGGGTAAGTTTTTGAGGCGAGCTTTGTACCAGATTATTTCAACTATTTTTTAAATTGATACAAACATTAATTAATTATTGTCAACTATCACCTCCTGTATATAAGGAGATAGGCCCGACCTCTATGTGGGCAGTTGAAATACAATATAAAGTAAAATCAAATTCTTAGAAAAATATGAAGCTGTAGCCTGTTCGTGATTTTGGCTTATAAATCAGACAAAAACAAAAAAATTTTAACATTTCTGTCATAAAAAAATAACAGCTTACAATGCTTCTTTTTTGCACGAATTTACGCTTGCATAGGTAACAAGTTATAATTATGATTAATGATTCTTTTTGCTAAGCAGATTTTTTGTTAAAAATAAATGATAAAAATTAAATACGAGCTTATCTAGAACTATACCTGTATGATAAACGAAACACGTAAATCGGCTAGTAAGCGGCAGAGACATCGACTTTACATACATTTAAGTTAACACACTCGTTTTTCTGTAATATTGTATGCCTACAAAGGACATTGCCAAAATTTGCCCCAGGCTGTCCAAACGTTTACTCATATTTAACTATTTTATTTAAATACACAATGAATTTAAAACAACTACCCATGTTTCATAGCAATCACTTGAAAATATATGAAAAATATAAGAATTTCAATCGATTTTTTGTGTTCTGAATCACGTGACCGTCGTCGTAGTATGAAAAGTCATCTTTTATCAACCTTCATAACTTTATCAGCGACTGCTTAGCTACAAGTAACTTTATTACTATTTAAATAGATCTGTACTATTTAATGACATATATATCATCTCTGGGCATCTCAGGGGCAGACTTCCATACATTTTTTACCTATGTCCTTGGGTAAATGTTTTAAGGCTGTTTGAAAATAACAATTATTTTCAACTAAATTGGATGTTAAAATTATTCTTGTGAACTCCGACAGTCAACATTTCAGGGTTCCCCATCATAATAGAATTTTGACGACCTCTGTAGCGCAGTGGTGTACTCGTATGCGCGGTGGATTTATGAGATGGAGGTCCTGGGTTCGATTCCCGGCAGGGCAAATTATGATTTTTCTTAATTTATCATGATCTGGCTGGTGGGAGGCTTTCGTTGGGGCTAGTTACCACCCTACCCACAATTGCGTTTCGGTACGATGTCATGTAGAAACCTAAAGGGGTGAGGATTTCGTCCTATTCCTAACAAGTTAGCCCGCTTCCATCTTAGATTGCATTATTACTTAAGATCCGGTGTGATAACAGTGCAGTCGATAAAAAAAACATGAATTATGTTTCTCTTAAATACGTCACCTTTTAAACAAAATCACATCATAACAGGTCAATTTATGTGTAATGTAATATCACGTTAACGAATTAAACTTTTTAATTAAATACAACTTTATTACGTCGCGAAATAATTAATTTAATTCTAAAGTTTACTAACGCATGCATTCTCTCTTGTATATTATTTGATCAAATAAGAACAACTACAATTAATAATAAACAAATACACGCAATCTAAATCCTGTAAACAACTAAGTAAATATCAATTGAGATTTTCGATAGGCATTACTTTTGAGTAAAGCTCACCGACGCT
Source organism: Mycalesis mineus (assembly GCA_034621355.1). Classification (NCBI taxonomy): domain Eukaryota; kingdom Metazoa; phylum Arthropoda; class Insecta; order Lepidoptera; family Nymphalidae; genus Mycalesis; species Mycalesis mineus. Next base: position 15,659,223 of record CM067889.1, on the reverse strand, counting down.
TTAGAAAATCGAATCATTCTACGTGGTCGATAACGATTTCTTCTTGTGGAAATCAGTTAAAAAGGATTCTTCATTAAAAAAACGTCAATTGTATCCCACCTCATTCTAAGCCGATTGAAGTGACTACAAGTTTATAAGCTAACATAAAAGGTGTTTGTGACTGATTTTATGATTCCACACCTCGATGCCGAGCTGGTTTATATGGAAGTGCCTTTAAAGCTTATCCGGTGGCTTATCGTAACCGGTGCTGAGGGAAATGTGCCCTTATTGCAACTGGCCTTATTGCAGCGAGTGAAACTTTACTGTCGTTCTTTATTTGAATTTTCTTGTTTTTATTACGTTTTATTATGTCCAGTGTCTCGGAGGATACTGTTTGTCGCTCTGCACGATCTCTCTCAAAAAGTGTCAATGCGATTCCTTTTATTTTATTCTGTGTCGAATAAAATTTGGAACGACTAGAACTATCCCCATTTATTGTATTGGGCCTAGTTGTAGCGAATGAATTTTATTATCGTTCTTTATTTGAATTTTCTTGCTTTTATCACGTTTTATTATGTCCTGTATCTCGGAGGATACGATTTGTAGCTAAAGCTAAAGTGCCTCTGTTACAAACAATCTGAATTTGTTTACTTTCACTTTTATCTGAAGTATTTTATGCTATATAGGTCAGTGTTTGCCTTGAAAAACGTCTTACGGTAAGCAAATATGGAGCCTACGATAGAACGCACTGGACTAATTAAATTAATTAATTAAATTAAAAAAAATAACCTATAATTGTTTTTTAAGCTCGGTAAATAAAAAGCCGGGGTCTTTAGAGATCCCTACTATTAAGGTTATATTGTATATTGTATTACCCAAACTAGGGGCAAATTGGTGTACTTTCCCTTCACCGCCCACTTCCTGGTACAAAAAAAATGTTACTAAAGTAGGTTCTGTGTGTTTTTTACATTCATTGAATCAAGTAACTTTATGTGTACAATTATAAGAACCAAATTCCAAGGCGTATATCTAAAGTTATCCGTCGAAACGCAACGGCCGTGCCTTGAATACTAGTGAGGAGTTAAGATTACTTTCATATTCGTGTAAGGAATACCATATTGTTAATCCGGTGATCTTTCTAAGTACAGCGTTTCACAATTCTAGTACTATTACACGTTATTTTAGCCGACTATGGCGAATCCGAAAGGATGTTAGCTAATGTATGAGCCCCATCGAAAAGTGTCAAAGTATAAAAAAAGACGTGTGGCACTCGGAGACTGCCGTGGTAAAGCTATTGTATAGCATTTTTTATCAACTTATGTTTACCTACCGACGTCATCGGGACTGTGATCTAGCGATAAGGCGCTTAGAGCACCTTACCGTGCCCGAATTGTCGGTTCCGCAATTTTTTTTAAGCGTGATATTGATAAAATCAGAATACATATTTTACTAAAAAGTGTTTAGTTTTCCATCTATCGATAAGTACCAGAACTTTTAATGACTTTTTGAAATATCACGCTTGAAAAAAAAATGCGGAACCAACAGTATTCAAACCCGCGTCTCTCTGGTAATCCGGGCACTTAAAGCGCCTTACCACTAGGCAACGATCCCCGATGACGTCGTTGCCGAAATTGTGATTCTGATATTATGTTTTTGATATTCAGGGGGTGTTAGATTGGATTCGGTCTCTTTGCTTGATAAAAATAAAGTTTTCAAAAACTATAACATGACTACGTAAAAAGGTGTCTAACTAGGATGAAACAATAATTGACATACAAATCAATGCATAGGTTCAAAAATGGTTTAGGTAGAGCCATGTTTTGTAGAGCTAACAGTGCCCTGAGCAATAAACATATCAAAAGACTTACAATTAAATAAATAAATATTTTGACTGTATGAATTACATTACTTAGCTTAGAATATACAACAAATATATTTTAAAAACATTAAAAAATAACAATACTTACACAATTTAAAAATTTATTATCATCGAGTTTGGTTTTATTTCAGATCCTTTTTCCAGGGACGCTCAAAGCTATCAACTTGATTTATATTCTAATCCAATACAAGGGAATAAATAATTAAATAACACGTCCGTATTACTTATACATGCAGTGTCGAAAATTATTATATTATATTATTGGATGATCATTTTTCCGTAGGAACAGGCAAGCCTTGCTCCCTAACTTCATATTAAATGAAGAATGCGTCGATGAGAAAAATCATTTGTATTATTTTATATTCTGTGGTACCACAAAGAAGCAGAGACTTTCGGACCACTGATTCAAAAAAAAGAAATAGATTGACATTGCAAAACTAATTGTAAATTAAGCTTACTTGAAATAAATGTTCAGAACATACCACCTTTTGATATCCGCGATGTCACAATCGGGACAAACAAAATGATAATTTTTGTAATCCCTTTTTTGTAATTTGGCACAAAATTAATCACGTATTTTCGTGTCAAATCAGCAATTAAAGACAATAAGATTTTACTATAATATTTTATTGCAATAATGTATGTTATGTTTATGAATACAATATTTACTTAGGTACGTCACGGACGTAGCTAAGCATACATAGTTTTCTCCGTATTTTTGTGTTTTAAAAATAGTTAAACGCTGTGTTTAGTCAATAAAAGTTTTGTATAGTGTAAAACTGTGGTTGTTAAAAGTGCACTAACGTTTGTAACGAAATCGTAACAGTACTTTTACTGCAATCGACAATAATTAATCAGCTGACTGTGGCAGAACATCTGTATGTTTTTTGTTCGCATACCTTCGAAGTTGTGTTTTTGGTTTTTGTGGACAACTAACACTATAAACCATTTTATACCGTAAGTCGCTTGTAACCAGTGCTTTGTGTAACCAGTGACTCATTTTTGGTTGGATTTTATTCGTTTTAAAAGTAAATCTCAAACAAATCGATATTTGTTTATTTAATAACGCCATCTAGTTGATAAACGTTGTGCTCTTTGGTTTCTCATCTAAGTCAGCATGGCTAAGAACTGTTTACAATGCGGCCGCTTCGTGGGGTTAACAGAGGGCGCTAAGTGTCAAAAATGCACCTCGTTCTATCATAAGGAGTGTGCTAAGCTGAGTCCTACAGGCCCTATTCCCAAGAAGTGGGTCTGCTTGCCATGCAATAAGCAAAAGCCTAAGCCCAATGTTGGTTCCAGTACATCGCCAATTGCACCAAATCCTCAAGAACATGACCAGCCACTATCAGCTTCTACAGTGAGCCACACAGTTATTAATGCTAGTACGTCAGTGGACTCGGAGATCGTAGTGGAGCTCAGGCTTCTGCGATCTGAAATGGCTAGTTTCAGGAATGAGATGGCGAAACTTAATAGTACCTTATTGGAATACAAAAGTCGATTGGACAACGTTGAGGACAGGATATCGCACCTTGAAGACCAGTCAATGTCTCGTAAAACTGACGGTAGCGACTTTAATACTGTTATATCTCAACTTCAAGCTCAGCTCAATGACAGGGATCAGGAGCTTCTTCTGAACGATGTTGAGATATCAGGGCTGCAAGAGCTTCCTAATGAAAATTTGATAAGCATAGCAAGTCTGTTGTCAAAAAAGCTAGGAGTTGAAATCGATGATCGCGATATAGTTTCTGCTCGGCGCTCGGGACCACGGCGCGCGGCAGTTGATGGAGCCGGCGGGGAGGTGCAACGACGGCCGCGGCCGGTGGTCGTACGTCTCGCTCGGCGCGCGGTGCGTGATCACCTGCTAAGCGCTGCGCGCGTACGCCGCGGCGTGGATTCTTCCGGAATAATATCTGCAGAGGCGCGTCGTTTTTATGTTAATGAGCATTTGACACGGATGAACAGATTAATATTTTATAAGGTACGCGAGGAAGGCCGTACTAAAAATTGGAAATTTGTTTGGACAAAGGATGGACGGATTTATATACGAAAGTCTGATACTGCGAATGTGCATCGCATACATAAATAAAAAGAAATTATTTTATTTTAAAAAAGCGTGGGGTGCATGGTGTGAATATAGTTATAAATATTTTATTGACAGATATGAGTAGAGTGGTTATCATTTTGATAATATCTTAAAAAGCACCCCACGCTTTTTTAAAATAAAATATTTTTTTTTTATTTACACTATTATTAATTTATAGTTAATGAAAATTTTAACACTATTCTTAATTTAAATTTATTAAAATTATTTTCTATTTTTTAGTTTGGGTTTCTATAAAAAGCGTGTTTTTAGTTTTTTTAAACTATTATTTATTTTTTACTTTTTAGTTTGGTTTATTTATAAAAGCGTGATTTTTTAGTTTTTTTAAACTATTATTTGTTGATTATCAAAAATATTCATACTGTTTCATAGTAAGCGTCGACATCGAATTCACATTCGATGTTTACAATTCTTATTTTTACTTACAATCTGTACCCGCATTTGCCTGTGCCCCACCCTTAGCACAGTGACCAAGGAAACCACAGAAACCTGGCCAGAGTACAGTCGGCACGGGAGCGAGCCTTGGAAGTCGCAGAAAAACTGCGACTGCCAGGGCTCGAACCCACGCCTGAGCGACTGTTGTACGGGCAGTTTAGCACTTAAACCGCTCGGCCACACAGTCGCTAGTAATTTATTTATTAGTGAGAATAAAATAATTATTTAATAAATATTATAAATACGGGGAATCAGAGTTCAATTTCGGAGAGGGAGCCTGAGAAACGGCTACCAGAACCAAGGAAGGCTGCAGGCGCGCAGAATACCCACAGAGAGTTACATACTGACATACTGACAAACTGACATACAAGTGAAGCTAATAAAAAGCGTGTAAAAATAAAGTTTGAAGAGTTTCCTCGAGTTTTCGTAGATCTCATCATCAGATCATGACTTAGTTAACATTAAACCAACTGGAATCTTTCAAACTTCTCATTGAGACATATTAATCGAGCCCAATCACAAGGTAGCTACTGTAAACCGTTAAAGAGCTCCCTTAGCTGTCCTTCTTCTTCATCGCCAGACCCTCAATGACAGTCACAGTCCATCTAAATGTAAATTTCTCATCGAGACAAATTAATCAAGCCCAAACACAAGGTAGCTACTGTAAGCTGTTACGGAGCTCCCTTAACTGTACTTTGTCTTCATCACCAGACCCTCAATGACAGTCACAGCCCATCTAAATGTAAAGTTCTTATCAAAACAAATTAATCGAGCCCAAACACAAGGTAAATACAGTAAATCGTCAAGGAATTCTCTTATATGTAGAACGGCTCCATCATCAGATTGACTCCAGACCTTCATCGAATTGTAGTGCTTTGAAATATTTATCGAAAAAACTAACAAACGTACTTGTTGTTCCTACAATTTTTGAAAGTTCTCCTCGGTTTCTCCAGGATCCCATCATCAAATCCTGGTTTCCTTGTCATGGTACCACCACCGGACTATCTACTTTCCAACAAAAAAAGAATTATCAAAATCGGTTCATAAACGACGAAGTTATGCGCGAACACACATACAAGTTACATACTGACATACTGACAAACTGACATACTGACAAACTGACATACAAGTGAAGCTAATAAAAAGCGTGTAAAAATTGGAAATTTGTTTGGACAAAGGATGGACGGATTTATATACGAAAGTCTGATACTGCGAATGTGCATCGCATACGTTCGGAAGCCGATATTACGAGATTTTTTACACAAGCCTAATTTTGAATATTATAAGAAATAGAATATGCTTAATTTGTTATAAATATTATGTGTGCGAGAGTTTTCTGTTATATGCCTGCCGTCAGCTTTTATTGTTCATATTTATTTCTTACTTTTTTTGTTCAAACGTTGTTTTTATGACTTATATTATTTATACATATTGTTGGTATTTGTGTATTTATATAATTTATTTGATTGTTCATAGACACATTTTTACAACACGGATTTTAATTTATTTATTTATTTTCCATATGCTTGTTTATTCATACTATATTTTTAATTATAACATTCGATAGTAATAAAAATTTAAAAATTGGTTTTCTTAACGCTGGGTCGTTAGGTTCAAGACATGATGAGTTCCTGGTCGCTATGGACCGATTTAAAGTTGATATCATGGCTATTAACGAAACCTGGTTGCGCGCTGGTGAAGAAGGTCGTGCTCCGTCAGTTCCCGGGTACAGGCTGCTACATATTCCACGTCCAGACACTGTGCGAGGTGGTCGCGGGGGAGGTGTAGCCTTTTTTATAAAACGAGGTTTTAATTGTAGAGCTTGTCCGTTTCCCCGGCATGAAACAGTCGAACAAATTTGGATTAGTCTAAGCGTGAAATCTATTAGAATAGCAATAGGTACAGCATATAGACCCCCGTGGTTAAACATTGACGTATTTTTAGATGTTCTAACTGATAGTGTTCAGTCGATGTCGGCACACGACCACATTATTCTATTAGGTGACTTCAATGCAAATTTATTAGACAGCAATGATTCCAAGACAATCAAACTCAACACTTTCTTTAACTACCTAAATTTAAAACAAATAATAACTTCTCCTACACATTTGACTGAAACTAATGAAACTTTAATTGATATTTTGGCAACAGATCTTACATGCAGGGATGTTAACGTAACTCATATTCCTTCCTTAGGCAGTCATGCGTTTCTTGATTGTGTATTGTGCGTTAATAAAGATAAAATCCCACCTAAATTAATTGAGTTTAGATCACTTAAAAGTATGTGTCAGGATAGTTTTAATAGAGATCTAAATGCAATGCCCTGGGATGACATCTCTTCTTTTAGCTGTGTCAATCAAATGGTATCATCATTCAACAGTTGTATAACGGTACTGTTTGATGAACATGCTCCTCGACAAACAAAGTTAGTGAAGGAGCGTTACAGCCCCTGGATTACGCATAATTTAAAAATTATGATGAGATTAAGAGATGACGCTCACAAGAAATGGCGTAACAATAAATCAGCGTCAAACAAACTTACCTACATTCAGTATAAACATTTAGTTATTAGTTCTATACATAACGAAAAATGTGCATATTTTAAGCATGATATTAACAATAAAATTAAATATCCTAAAGTTATGTGGCGTAATTTAAAAACTTCTGTGTTGCCTAAGAAATCTGAACACTTGCCCACTCATTTTGTTGATGCCGAGGCCTTAAATGCACACTTTCTTGACGTCCCTGGTACTAACAGCGTTTCTTTTTCTCTACTTACATATTTTGAGTTTAATCATTTACACACCAACACTTTTTCTTTTAGGACTATTAATGACATTGATTTATTAAAAATACTCAAAAACCTGCATTCGAATGCAGAAGGAGCTGACAACATCAGTCTAGATATGCTTCTTATGACTCTGCCACAAAGTGTAGATACTCTTAAATGTATTATAAACACCTCTATTTCCACTTCAGTCTTTCCGGATAGCTGGAAAACTGCTTTGGTTCGGCCAATACCTAAAATTCCAGACCCTGTTTTACCTAAAGATCTCCGTCCTATCAGCATCTTACCTTGCTTCTCAAAAGTATTGGAAAAGTTTGTTCATATGCAAGTTATGACATATTTTGAGGAGCAGCAGATCCTGCCTGAATATCAATCTGGTTTCAGGCCTAATCGTGGTACTGTAACAGCTCTACTAGACGTGACTGACAATATACTAAGGGCACAGGATGCTGGAATGTGCACTGTTTTGGTGCTTTTGGACTTTTCTCGAGCTTTTGACAGTATCAATATTGCCCTTTATTATCAAAGTTATCCTATTACGGGTTTGATATTGATGCTGTCAAGTGGTTTGATAGCTACCTTAGTCATCGCAGACAGACTGTAGAAATAGTGCATGAAAATGGTAGTAAATATAAGTCATCATCAGTTCTTGTTACTAGAGGTGTGCCGCAGGGGTCTGTGTTGGGTCCTTTACTTTTTATTATTTATTGCACAGATATTATTCATCAGATTAAACACTGTAGGTATCATTTGTATGCTGATGACCTACAGTTGTATTTTTCATGTAAGCCGGAAGAAGTTGGTGTGGCCGTTAGTTTAATCAATGCTGACCTTGATCGAATAGCAAATTGGTCTGATCGGAATTCACTTGTAATCAACCCTTCGAAGTCAAAATATATTTTGTTTGGTACGGACAAGCAGTTAAAGAAAGTAAATCCAGAGCTGTTGAACTTAACCCTTAAAGGTGACAGGTTAGAGCGCGCATTTAAAGCACGAAATTTAGGTCTGATATTGGATTCAGGGCTTAAATTCGAGGATCATGTAGCAGAGGTAGTTAAGAATTGTTTCTACAGGCTAAAAATAATTTATAAAATTCGATATTATCTCTCGCAGGACATTCGTATTCAGCTTGTAGATACATTAGTTCTTTCTAAACTGAATTATGCTGATGTTGTTTATGGTCCCCGATTATTATGCAGAACAAAGCGTCTTATCCAACGTGTTCAAAACGCTTGTGCACGGTTCTGCTTCAATGTCCCTCCGAGAGCGCATGTTACTCCATTTTTAAATAATTTTCGTTTATTGAAAATGAGATCTAGACGAAAGTTACACCTTGCTGGATTGCTTTTTGGAGTCTTGAAACAAGGAAAGCCGCTATATCTCCTTAATAAACTCAATTGGGTGAGTGAGGGTGATATAGGTCGTCGAAAATGCCGCAGCCAGTTACGAATACCTCTGCACCGTACTGCTGCTTTTAGAGGATCATTCACATACTCTGCCACTAAATGTTGGAATAATATTCCTCCCCCATTAAAACAAGCTAAATCTAAATTTATATTCAAGAAGCTTCTGAAAAGATTTCTTCTTGATAAGCAACTCGAATTCCAACATCACGTGGCGGAGTTTTCTTTTTTATAGATATATATATATATATATAATATTATATTTATTTATTAATTTGTTTAGGCATTGCTAAGAAAAATCAATCAGCGTTACCAATAAATTATAATTATCTAGATGTATTGCGTATAAATGAAATATAAAAATTTATTTATGTATGTATTTAATGCATAAGACAATATGTAGTATAAACAGTAATAATTTAAAAGTCAGTTATGTTAAATTTATTTTAGTTTTAGGTCTCAAAGTGCACATAGTTTAAATTATCTTTAGTTATAGTTATTCAGTTTTAGTTTAGATAGACTTCTGTTTCTTGTTTTTAATTTTTCTCTTGTAAGTTTGTTGTTTAGCTCTTCATAGCAGAACTTTAACTTATGTATGCTAATTTTTATTATGTTGATGTGTAGTTGTTTCTTTAGTTTTGCTGCGTTTGTGGCGGTACCTGAGCATGGATCCAGCTGAAAATCAGCGCTACATGGTCTTTTGGATTATGTAGCAAATGCTGAGCTGGATCCATTTTCTAGGTTATGCTACACATCGCAGGGGTATACCGGTAAAATTGTGATGTGTGGCATAATTTATAAATAAAGATATTTTTCTTTCTTTCTTTCTTTCTTATGCCATGGTAATGTTTTAATTCCTACTTTCGACCAATGTGTTGAGTGGTGGCGCGGACTCTTAATTTGAACGATATCATAAACACATTTGTGGCATTTAACCATAATATAATTTGAATGACATAGATATTCGGCATTCAACCATTTGGTCCGTGCGTAACATTACAGTGATAGTGAAATTAATGCAAAAATATATATACTGCACACAATTTATAAAACTGTGGAGTGGAAATCCCTGTAAGTACTATAAAACGAAAGGTACGAAACTAAATACGTTTTATCTGGAACCTAACAAAGTTTTTTCAATAGTGGATCCTGTACTTGACTGCAATACATTACGTAGTTCACTGGCATATAGACCGTGGAAGAACTATTCCGCTTAGCCATGGACAAGGAGAAGTTCGAAAAGTACTACTACTATTATACTTCAGTATTGGAGAGGCACTTAAAGAAGAAGAAGGCATGAAAAACTGTTATTTCGGTATTTTTTTTTATTGACTACAAGTTGGCTCTTGACTGCTATTACACCTGATGTTAAGTGATAATGAAATAAGATGGAAGCGGACTAACTTGTTAGGAGTAGGATGGAAATCCACACCCTTTGCGGTTTCTACACGACATCGTACCGGAACGCTAAATCGCTTGGCGATACGTCTTTGTCGGTAGGGTGATAACTAGCCACGGCGAAAAGCCTCCCACCAGCCAGACCAAGACAAATTAAGAAAAATCTCAATCTGCTCCGTCCGGAACCCGGGACCTCCGTTTTATAAATCCACCGCGCATACCACTGCGCCACGGAGGCCGTCAAATTTTCAAATCCATTACAAACAGACTCTTGAATTTTATTTATTTGTATAGATTGACGCCCTTGCCCGATTAGTTCCATAGGTGCTATGTCATGAGATAGATCGCGTGTTGTATCGCAAAGCACCGCCCAATTATTTCTTAACATGTCGACTTTTACTTACTCTTGCTAACGTGATGCAAGCCGAGATTTATTTATGTGTTGTAAACTTATATAGTATCAAGTTTAGAAGGTCTATTAGGAAATAAAACAGTTTGTAAACACGGTAATGATACATAAGCTATTCTAATTGATATCGCATTTGAGTTAAACACGTAACATGTTACTAGACGTTGCAACTCTTAATGAACGAGTACATCATTACAGTTTGTCATGCTAATTTTCAATTTAATCATTGATACAGATTAAAAAATGTAAGCTTAATTAAAAAATGAGTTGTTATGTCTGTTTCGTTTCCTAGTATGACCAATAATTTTTACTGATACACATGTTGTAGAAAATTTTTAATAAAAACAAAACCGACTTAAAGGCGCGTTAAAAAGTAAAATATATTGCCTCATTTGGATACTTTAATTTACTTAACCATATCTATAAAGTCAGTGCCATCCAAGTTAAGGAAAACAAAACAGTAAAGCACTATGCGGGTTTTATGTAACGTCATTAAACCTCTAATATAATCTAAATAATAACCTCATTCATTAATGTTTTTAATTAGTATTTTCAGAATTTTTCATTTAGGTATAATAATAAGTACCTACAATGTACACGGACCCTTTAATCGAGTTTTTATGAAACGGAGCGAAAGTTATTTAAATTGGGATTATCGCATCGGTGTCAGTTTCCGACAGAATTTAAAACACGAAGGCTTCATTAAAAATGCTACTGGTATTTCAGAGATCCATGGCTAAATATAGAACAGTTCTCATTATTTGATACTCAAACCTTATAATATTATCGACTCGACTCTGCGAAGTCAGTTTCTTTGCCTGAGAATATTGTAGAAATAACATCTACTGAGAATGTTCCGATTTAGGAGTAAAACGACGACCTCCGTGGCGCAGTGGTATGCGCTGTTGATTTATAAGACGGAGGTCCTGGGTTCAATTCCCGGCGGGGCAGGTTGAGATTTTTCTTAATTTGTCTTGGTCTGGCTGGTGGGAGACTTTCACCGTGGCTAGTTACCACCCTACCGACAAAGACGTATCGCCAAGCGATTTAGCGCTCCGGTACGATGTCGTGTAAAAACCGAAAGGGGGTGTGGATTTTCGTCCCACTCCTAACAAGTTAGCCCGCTTCCATCTTAGACTGCATCATCACTTAACATCAGGTGTGATAGCAGTCAAGAGCCAACTTGTAGTCAAAAAAAAAAAACTTGTTGAGGAATTTCTGTCGGCTCTAAGTATCTCTGTCGTTTAAGTTTAAAAGAAAATTTCGAAGTAACACCTGACTTCTATTCAACATTAATTAAAATTAGAATTAGAAGTACAATATACAATATAGACCGCGAACGAGTGATGGCTAAACCTGTGTACCTATACCAATATCCCAAGCAGACGTAGGATTTGAACTCAGGATCTCGTGGACCTGGGTACATTCACATAGGCTAACCACTAAAGTAACGTGCCATTTATTCCTACATAGTCTTTATATGTATGTATTTATACATATAAATAAATTAAAATGTTTGTAATATTGAAAAACCGTTTTTACTACACGCGTATGAATATAGGTCCCGATGGTTTCACGAGAAATGAGATTGACTTCATCTTGTCGACCAGACGGCATATATTCAACGATGTCTCTGTGATCAATAGGGTCAAAACCGACAGTGATCACCGACTGGTAAGAGGCACGTTGAATATCAATGTACAGTTTGAACGGTACCGACTGGTGAAATCAACGCTCCGACCCACATCCAAAACCCCGAAAGCTTTCAACTGGAACTCTAGAACCGTTTCGATTGCCTAGCACATTGTGTTGATGTGGACGATCTGAACCACAGGCTAGTGGAAACTGTCCATTCGGTTGGGTCTAAGTTCTATAAGACCCGCCGCGCAAAAAACAAAAAGAAATTCTCTGACCAAACACTCAAGCTCATGGAGGAAAGACAAGGAATGTGATTACAGTCTCCAGGGGACGCTCTGAACTACCTACGTACCTATCAATAGACAGATCTCTAAGTCGCAGAAATGTGACTTACGCCGCTACAACACCGAATATAGGTACATACACTAAAATAATATTTTCCCAATTTTTGTCTGTCTGTCTGTATTTTCCGGCTAATCTCTGAAAATACCAGTCAGATTGTAAAAAAAAACTTTTGTATATGATCGCCAAACTCATGACATAGGGTAATTTGTTTTCAGATATTCCCACGAAAACAATAAGTACGCGGGTAAAACCGCGGGCGACCGCTTGTAAATAATAAGTCTTAAACATGCCTAGAGGTCAGGACCTTTGGGTTACAGTAACGAGTACATTACGTTAGAGAACGCCACATAAACGTGATTAAACATTCATTTTCTACTCAGTATTTAAAAGGCAAACAATTTAACGGAGGTAAAAAAATAACGAGTTCTTCAAAAGTATCTTGTTACTTACCTTCGAATATATTTTGTTGTCAAATTGGTCTAAATTTATCGAGACAAGCTAAAAGATACTTTTTACACTCTTTCCCCTCAGCATCCGCTCGAAGATATTTAACCTGTTCATGAGAATACTAGCTATATGTGAAAAGTAAAAGAGACCACTTTGTCATCTCTCTCATTTATTTGTGGAATTTTTTTCATAATTAAAGTGCTACTGGCGGGCTTAAATTGGAGCAGATAGGTGTGATTGCTCTATCGTTAACAATCTGCTGTATCTTCTGTAAGAGTTGTTAGTAGCAAGAGTTAAAGAATATTTAAAATGATTTAACTGGGATGGCTAATTTTTTGCCATAAGACGCCATGAATCCATTTATTTCTAAATTATTGTGCAGCTGCAATAGTTTTAAATTTGACTAGCTGTGTCCAGCGGTTATTCTATAACCGTGGGTGAGAATCGTTGAGAAATTCGTTCTTAGTGTCTACATCGCGAAATGATTAGCACTAAATTTCAAGTCAATCGAGGAGTCATTTTAGAGATATCATGACGAGGCAGTATGAGTCAGACAATGATATTTCGCTTGTGGCTATCTATATGTGGAGATTTTGGTTAGGTACTTTTGCTACTCTTCTCTCTTCGTGAGCAAATCTCTACGGCAGAAGGCTATTGTTAAAACAGCGAGTCAACGACCGGTTATATTCGCCTTCTAAAGAAGTAATAGGCAAAAAAACTTAGAAGTTGTTACCGTATTATGGTTCACTGAATAATAGTATTTATAAATGTCGGTATCTCGTATTTTATTAATACCAGCTATACAAATTCGATGACAAAAGATTTGCAGTACAATTCCTACAGAGATCTCAGAGAATTCAATATAGGGGAACCTGCTGTAGCTAGGACGGTATATTAGATAAATAATATTCATCTTAACTTAAGATAAACCATAATGTTTTAAAATTTTAGCAAGAGCAACTATTTCCTGGACCACTACAAAAATTTCAAAAATGTCTTTTTCATATCATCCGTGTCGCAAGTATCGGACTTTGTTCGGCGTTTTTCTCTCCGCCACACGATGGACCCGGAGTCCGACGATGAATCCATGGAATGCTAAAATATTCGACTCCTGATACATCGTCGTACGAGACATTTATAAAAGAAAAGTGGCAAAGATCAATCGGCCATTACATTGTGCACAGGAACTTTTTGATCTAGTTCACCCCTCGCCCTTTTACCATAGAACTGCTAGGCATCGTAGTAGTCTGCACCCATACGTAGTCGATATTCCGTGGACGCGTACAAAACGTTTCGCTTCCTCGTTCCTGATTCGAACTGCGAAAATATGGAATGCCCATCCAGCTCACGTTTTCCCTACCACCTACAATATGGGTATCTTCAAGTCAAGAGTGAATAGGCACCTTCTAGGCAAGCGCGTTTCACATTAGGCTGCATCTTCGCTTACCATCAGGCGTGATCGTAGCCAAGCGCTAGCCTATATACTATAAAAAAAAAAAGTATTGGGATATAATGGCCAAGGTACAATATACCCTATGTGAATCGGCCTCCTATATTATAGTGTAATGTAACACATCCGCTGCCGCAAACGTGGCCTATATTCCTAATAAAATTATATAATTTGAATTGAAGCAAAATTACGTAAATTTGTGCGGTCGGTTGCGCTCTGTTAAACTTTTAAACAAAATAACAAAATGAGCAACTCTTTTGAAGTGGAAGAATATAAACTAAATCTTTTACTTACAATGTAAGATTGTTCGTTCTGATTAACAATTAATGTTTTTGAATGGAATACTAAAGGATTTAGATAAAAATCACAGCGTTTCCTAATATATTAGATATAGCTGCAGGTAAAAAAACTTGAAAATGTCAAAGGGTTTTTGGAGCGAATACAAAGATTGCAGTTCTGCGTTCTCCCGCGTCCTGTAATTTATTTACCTATGTTTTTTATTCACTATAAGTTGGGCTATGATTGCAATCACACCTGACGGTAAGTGATTATGCAATCTAAGATAAAAGTGGGCTAACTTATCACGAGTTGGATGAAACTCCACATCCGTTTCGGTTTCAACACGACGTTGTACCGGAAGGCTAAGTTGCTTGGCGGAGCTTTGCCGACACCGATTCACTAACCACGGTCGAAAAATTTAGACAATTTAGAAACTTTTGATAGGCCCAGCTGGGATCGAACCCAGGACCTTCATCTTATAAACTTTTGAAATTAATGTTACGATAGTATTACTAAAGTAACAGTAGTCGTATCTACGACTATATCTACTACGACAGCTATCTAGCTGTTACTATAGCTTATTTTCAATAGAATACGTGACACAATTTTTTTCAGTTGGCAATTTTACTTTTCATAAATTTGTACTTCATCATCATCATCATTATCAGCCTATTAGCGGCCTACTACAGGGCCAGGCCTCCCTCCTTATAGGAGAGGGGATATGGAGCGTAAACCCACCACGCTGCACCAATGCGGATTGGCGGGCTTAGGTTTCATTTATTAACTATCACTATCAGATGTTGATGACAGTGACCGGGACCGACGGCTTAACGTGCTCTCCGAGGTGCGGGGGTGTATCACTACCAACTTCCCGACTCCGGGCTTGGAATTTACTGAGTATTTCATAGAAGATAAAAAGCTCAGAATTATTACGTGACCCCACCCAGGATTCGAACCCAGGACCTCGTGATCGAAGCCGGATAGGCTAACTACTAGACCAACGAGGCAGTAAATTTTTAAACATTAAACGTGGAAGAAAGAGAAATCAAGGTCTCGACTATTTATTCTTTAAGTATACTAGTACGAAGATCAAGACAGCAATTTACCTACTTATGTTAAACTGAACCTTGGTAAATGCTATATGCAATCAACGTTACGGTAAATAAAATACTATGTTGCGACATTAATTTGCATAATAAAATCTAGTATTGCCGTATTCTGAGAGAGGCTTTCACAAGCCTTATACAGTGTAAGTTCTGGAATTTCCTTAATTTTTTTTTTTACCAACTACAAGTTGGTCCTTGACTGCTTGATACCTGATGTTAAGTGATGATGCAGTCTAAGATGGAAGCGGGCTAACTTGTTAGGAGTGGGACGAAAATCCACACCCCTTTCGGTTTCTACACGACATCGTACCGGAACGCTAAATCGCTTGGCGATACGTCTTTGTCGGTAGGGTGGTAACTAGCCACGGCGAAAGCCTCCCACCAGCCAGACCAAGACAAATTAAGAAAAATCTCAATCTGCCTCGCCAGGAATCGAACCCAGGACCTCCGTCTTATAAATCCACCGCGCATACCACTGCGCCACGGAGGTCGTCAGAATTTTTAATCATTAGAATTTCAGTCGTCACAATTTTAATAAATCGTAATTTATTTTCTAATAGACAATATTTTATGAATACTATAAGTTTACTTGATAGATATATTTGGCTGCCTGTTCGTCTGGTAGTGGTTAGCCCCGATCACGAGATCCTGGATTCGAGTTTTGATCAGTTGTGGAATTATTCAAAGCTTTTCTATCTTCTAAGTCAGTAAAATTCTCAACCCGGAGTCTGGTAGTTAGTAGTGTTACAGCCCGTGCCTCGGAGAGCACGTTAAGCTATCAGCCCCGATCAGTGCCATCAACATTATTGTAGTAATTATTAATGATTATCACCTTAAGCGCATACATGGTGGGTCTACACACCATATCCGCTTTCCTATTAGGAGGAAGGTGTGGCGCTATAATCATGATGATGGTGATGATAGTTTATTTTGCGATTTATTCATATGACTACGATTAATAATATACAATGAAAGAACTCACTTACATTCGGTTATATACCTACATGTATAACGCGAGAAAAACTGCGAGATACGCTAGGAATTTCAACTCATGATTGAAGGCTTAGATAAAGGTCTGTAGCTCGCTCTTCAACATTTGTACTATCAACGTACCTCCTTCTAATGTAATCTTTTCGCTTATTTGTATTCATCATTTGCAAATTTGGTTATTAATATTCTATTATAATATTTAGGTAAAAAACAGTTCATGCAAAAATATCTCAATCGCTTCACTATATTTGGATTGCTCACCCTGATTTTTCAAATCAATCTTATAATAAAAAATTTTAACAAAAAATAGAACTAACTCAAAACGCACTAAAAAGTAAAAAATAACTGTGTCATTTAGTTGCTTTAATTTTCTTAAGCATATCTATGAAGTCGGTGCCAGCAAGTTTAAAGACCATTTATTTAACGTAGTAAAGCAGTTTGTGGGTTCTAGGTAACGTCCTTAAAGTAGAAACCTTGGCTGGCAACGACACCTAGATATGGTTCTATTTTTTGTTAAAAAATTTCATTTCTTACTTTTTAGTGATTTATGGCCACGTAACGTACTCGTACTATACTGTCATAGTATATTATACATGACACTAGTAGCCAAAAAGCTACCGATACCGAGACAAAAACCGAAATCGCTATAAGAGTGCCTCCAAAATTTGAAGAATTCCTTCAATTTCCCCAGGATATCATCATCAGATTCTAACATGATGACAATGACACCACCTTGGAAGTGTGCCCTTTCTAATAAAAAAATAATTATCCAAATCGGACAACTCTGTAAAAAGTTATGCATGAGAAGCTCCTCCGTTTTTTTTCGTCGGTTAAAAAAGACGAAATTCTTAACATCTAGAAAGAGATAACGAGATAGAAATCAGCAATACAAAGTTCTGACAAAACCTATAGAATTCAATAGAACGCAGTTGCAAGAAATTACGACAACTTATTAACCACGACATTACATTACATAGTTGTATCTACGTATAACGTTGCAGTACGTGGAAAATATTAGTATTGGAAAATTGCTCCATTGTTCACACGATATTATTACCAGTTGCACGTTGACATTGGAGTTCTTATGTTATTGACTGTTTAACCGTGTTAAAGTTGACGTTACATATTTCTTAACAAAGCTAGTGTACGACAATAGCAATTAGATTTGCCTTATTACCTTAAAGGCTGTGAATATATATATTTTTTTTTCATAGAAACAATTTGACTTTTATCTCATTTGAAGGTCACTTAATATAGGATTAATTGATTGACATAGAAAATGCCTCACTTTTTTTTTATCTACTACAAGTTAGCCCTTGACTGCTATCACACCTGATGTTATGTGATGATGCAGTCTAAGATGGAAGCGGGCTAACTTGTTAGGAGTAGGATGAAATCCATACCTCTTTCGGTTTCTACGACATCGTACCGGAACGCTAAATCGCTTGGCGGTACGTCTTTGTCGGTAGGGTGGTAACTAGCCACGGCGAAAGCCTCCCACCAGCCAGACCAAGACAAATTAAGAAAAATCTCAATCTGCCCCGCCGGGAATCGAACCCAGGACCTCCGTCTTATAAATCCACCGCGCATACCACTGCGCCACGGAGGTCGTCACTGTGATTGAAGGTAAACACATCGTCTCTAATTGTCTATTTCTTCCCGCACATCATCTTATATAACACACACTTATATTTGACGGGCGAGTAGCACAAGTGGATAGACAGATGACCCTGCTTCTGCGTCATAGGCTGTGGATTCGATTCCCACATATGGAAAAATGTTTGTCTGTAGAGCATGAATGTTTTCCAGTATCTGGGTATAGCCTATGTATTGTAAGTATACAACAAAGTATTCAAAAATTAAAAAGTTACCTACGCATATTTTGGGGCTATACAGCAATGTGTGTATCCTATTATATTTATATTTATAAGGTTTGAAGTCTGGTGTGCCGGTAATTCCATTTTTTTTTATCGACTACAAGTTGGCCCTTGACTGCTATCACACCTGATGTTAAGTGATGATGCAGGCTAAGATGGAAGCGGGCTAACTTGTTAGGGGTGGGACGAAAATCCACACCCCTTTCGGTTTCTAGAGGACATCGTACCGGAACGCTAAATCGCTTGGCGACACGTCTTTGTCGGTAGGGTGGTAACTAGCCACGGCGAAAGCCTCCCACCAGCCAGACCAAGACAAATAAAGAACAATCTCAATCTGCCCCGCCGGGAATCGAACCCAGGACCTCCGTCTCCGTCTTTTGAGATTGATAGCTCAGAACTTTTAAGTAGGGTTAGACTTGCTGTACCTAGTCAGATCGCTAGATCTCTCATTATTAAAATTATTATTATAAAAACAAAAACCTGACTGCTTAGAAGTTATGAACTGAAAAGAGAAAAACAAGGATAACTATATCTATATAAAATTCTAAATATTTTATTTAGAATTTTATAATAAATAAATAATTTTATTTGAGACTTTTTAGTTTTAACTTATGATATAGAAATGGGACTGTACACTTGGTACACTTTTTGCCATTTTTTGTTAAAACGGCAATATAAATATGATATGATATGTATATTTTTGAAATGGTCTTTTTACGACCTTTCATTTGACAACCATATTGCTAAGATAAGAGAAAGAAATACAGCGGCCATTTTGAAAATGTATATAGCCTATGTCACTGCCACAGTTTTTACAAATTCAACGACACCTCACATGTCAAAATCCGTTCAGCCATTTAGGCTGTAGTGCGTGCCGAAGAAATTGACATACATACATACATACATACATACATACATACGCTCGTAAAACATAACCCTCCTTCTGACGCAGCCGGGTAAAAACAGGCAAACTTTTAGGCCAAGAATTACTTAAAGTAATTTAGGTAAGACTGCTCCGCTAAATAGAATAGTATGTTCATATAACAACATATAAAAAAAAAACTTGATTGACAAAATTGATATATTTAATAACTCTGAAAAATCATTTAAATACAAAATAAAAAACATGTCTTCCCATTAGTTAACTGTTGTATTGTTCTTTTTTTTAATTCATTAGTTTTAAGTTGGAATGATTATTTTTTGTTTTATCTTTTCTTTTTTTTTTGTAACTTGTGATTTAAGTCATAGTTTTATTATTATTATTTGTTGTCCAGTTTTCAAATAGGTAGTTTAGTATTAATTGTATTTCTTTTTTTTATTAGGTATACTTTTATTAGAATGTCTCAAATAATGCATGTTGAGTTAGGCTGTAAGTGGGGTATATAATATAAAGATTATTCAGTAAATATTGTTTTAAGTTAAATATTATATTGTATACAACGTTGGCTTCCTAAATAAATAAATAAATACTCTTCATCGTACACAAGTAAGAACGCTCGGCTTATCATCAATTTTCTATTGAAACGATTACATCCAAATCGGACCTTCTGTTTACGATGCTACAGATACAAAACACAAAAAGATACGCCCAATAAACTTTAAACGCCGCTCTTTTGTGTTCGGGCTTAAAAAAATATAATTAGAGCTATTATAAAGCTTTTGTATCATAGAGATGGCTTGATTTGACGGAGAGATTAACCAAGGTCAATTTATATCTTTCATACGAGTGTTGCAAGCATAACTATTGTTCGGCGTGGTCTGTATTGTGAGCGATCAAGTTGGATTATTATACGTTGTACTATGACGCAAGCTTTCGGGTTATTAAACACAAATTACAGTGCATTACAGCGCTTCGTGTATTATATTGTGTTGGGTAAGGCCACGATCTTGACCTATTGTACGACATGTATGTGACCACTTACAGACGCCTATTACTTTGTCATTTTTTTAATTAGCGTCATCATGATAATGATGGCTTATCAATGGCGTACTACAGGACCCCTGTTCTGTAACTTTGTATTTATCAGTTGGCATTAAACACATCGAATATATCTATATATGTATTTCTATAGTATCGCATTATACAGTAACATTGAGACGAATTCCATAAAAAACACAGTGGACTTATAATCACATACTGACATACTGCTCAGGCCTCCCTCCTTATAGATAGGGAATAAGAAGCGTACATCATGCTTGATTAGGGGTTGGAAGCTTAGGGGTTAATTTAAAAACATTTTATACTTTAGTGGGTGATAGTGTTTTTCATTGACGATCACTCTTAGATATTGATAACAGTAACCAAGATCAAATTTACTAAAGATTACTTAGAAGAATGAGAAACTCAGAATTCATCAACGCGACCCAGAATTCAAACTCAGGAATCCAAGTATGAAGCCACATATACTATCTAATTGCCGCTACAAGCAAGTTAAATCGCCACCTGATGTTATGTGGAAAACCTTCATCTATATAGAGCAACACTTTGTAGGATATCCTACGTATCCTTAAGCTCAGCCGTTTCTTGCCAACCCTCAACGTGGCATGAGCTTAACGACAACAATGAATTAGAATATACGAGTACGAATAGTAGTTATTAAGCTATTACTATAATTTCAGTCATTAATTCTAGATCTTTATTTGTTTCAGGTATATATTTTTGAGCTCTCCAATTGGAGCAGAACTAGGAGGTGGGTCTTCGCTATGCTCTCTCCTACAAGAAGGCAGGCACGACCCGTTAGTGAGCTGTTAATAGGTTAATATTTGTGATAAGTTCTAGATCTTAACAGTCTTACATACGTCAGAAAAAGATTAGATGACTCAGAAACGCAAAATCGCCAAAAGAGCAGCGGTAGAGCATCATAAACCTAGCTACAATCTGTCGGTATCCTAAAAGACTTATTTCAGAATGTTTTTTGGATCTATTTGGTTTAGGTACTTACTTCTTTTGTATGTATCTGTTTACGAAACAGCCCCTAAATATCTCAAGAATTTGCCAAGCTATTGCCCATTATTATATTTTTAAAAAAGGTCAAAAAGCACAAGCAGCAAAAGAACATTAATCAAAACATCAACACATTTTTATTACAAAACTTCTTTAAATCAAATCAAAATGAAACAATCTTTCCTTGAACACTAATCTAATTACTTTTACAATATTATTGAGGCAGCATAACTGCCTATGCTAGAACTGGAATTGATAATGTCTGCAATTTAATGAACCGTCCTTTTATAATTATAAGCCAAAAATGCCACAGAGTACATTCTTTTTTTTATGATTTTCGTCTAATCGTCGTCGTAGACTCTAGCTATTTGAAGCGCAGTATTCAATGTCGCTAACAATATTTAAACAGACATGTTTAACAACATGGTTCTCCATTCCTGATAATATCTATCTACTGCAAGGACCTGCAATGGTCTTCTAAACAAGTTTTCATTAACATCAGGCTTCTTTAAAGTAAAACACTGTTTTATATAATAAGAAAATATCCGGCCAATTGCGTCTATCGAATACGAATAACTTTAAGAACGCTAATTTATTAAGTAAGTTTCTTTTTTATCACTTTATAATACCTTTCACTGAAGATACAAATAAAACCGCTTAATATATTCTTACATGTCGCCCGTAGTACGAATTCGCATTCCTCGCACATATATTTATTTATATTCGAATATAGAAAACTAAATTTTGTTTAAATTTGATTGAAATAAGTAGTTTTGTAAAGTTCAAAAGTTATTTTTTGAAAACTACAAGTATTTTTATTGCAACATACATATGGTACTGTAAATCTTTTGTGTTATGACTAACAGAATAGAAAACTCGTAATCATTTGATGAAGAATTTATGAGTAAGAAAGCACTGTAACGAAATGTATGTTTGTAGAACAACATGCCTAAATAATTGCGATTTTGGAATGTGATCCCAATGGATTAAGCGTTCCTAGGGTCCAAAAATTATAAATTATACAGCTTTTGCCTTCGTCTACACAGTTAAAATTATAAATCTTAATGTTAACCTTATACTTACGATGCGTGAACATTACATTATTTGTCTTATATCCATTCGATGAATAAACCTTAATTACTTACATCCTGTGCTAGGGGGAAGAGAGGCTTTGCACTGTTCATATCGACTAAATTTCGTACTAAAGGTGAACATTTTCGAGATCAATTGTAGGTATGTCGTGACCACAGCACCACTATGTTACAAAATGACAGCTGATCGTTTCGCAACCCACATTTTTACCATCTCAAGTTTATACTTGACTTTTGCGTGCTAATCATGACGAGCAAGCATTAAAGTTCATCAAAATAAGCAAATAGGGCATCTCGGGTTTGACGTCAGTCGATTTTGCAATATTTTTACTTTAGTTTTTTAAAATGGCTCGTGCTTGACTACGCCTACGATGCAACGCGGTTAGGTACCAATCGGATCAATCTGAACTGTTGCTTTTGTTGTTGTTATCGTAGAATATTTTTGCAAAGTTACCTAAATATTTTATGTAAACGGTAAAAAAAACGGTGTACATTAAACACGTTATATTTATTTATTAT
Source organism: Mycalesis mineus (assembly GCA_034621355.1). Taxonomy (NCBI): domain Eukaryota; kingdom Metazoa; phylum Arthropoda; class Insecta; order Lepidoptera; family Nymphalidae; genus Mycalesis; species Mycalesis mineus. The sequence goes on along the minus strand of CM067889.1, from coordinate 15,636,145 downwards.
ACGTGTGTTAAAATTACTTTATTGGAAGTCGGTTCGAAATCTAATAAAATGTTATACTCAAGCTTGTGAGATGCCGTGGTATTAAAACTTTATTTCATCAAAATTAATCAATGAAAAATCTTCCAAAGGAGAAAACTGATAAAAAGTTACACAAAAGTTCCAGACTTCGTTAATTTCTAATATCAAAGTGCTTACAAAAAATTAATGTAATGTTCCGGAAAGTTATACGTTCTCTTTTAATTGGAAAGTAAGTACCTACTCAAGGGACGGAAAGTACTTAAGGATATAATTAATTTTGAAGAGTTTTCCTCTGTAAGGATTCTTTGGGGCTGCACGTGCCCTTTTATCTTTCTTTTTGACTTGCTTCGAGAACTCTCAGACATGCAGGTAGAAAGCCACTACATCTCATATCATATAAATTAAGAATTAAAACATGAAGTGGCACAGAATATTGTTCACATTTTCAAGAATTTCTGTTAAGTAACTGTTTTAAAATATTCCGCCAATGCACAGTGATGTGGCTTTATATCCCCTCCCCTGTCCATTCTGTCCTACCTACGGCCTGTCCTGCAATTAGCTGTTAAAATAAGCTGAAAATGATGACAATTATTATAAAACCTAGAGATGTAAATCATGACCTGAATGGGTGTTACTGTTTCCTCCTTAGAACGCACACGATTCCCAAATTATTTATGACACGTAGCGTGCAAAGTTCTCCTATCCTACACATTCTACTCCTTAAAAGTTAGCCCGTTTCCTTCTTAGATTGCATTAGCACTTAGCATCAGGTCTAATTGTAGTCAAGGGCTAACTTTTAATGAATAAAAAAACAAACAATTATGTGAAATGTGCGTAAGTGTATCCAATCAAAGCGCAGCGTTGGTCGACCCCCAACCAGGTGGACTGACGACATCAAACGTGTCGCAGGGAGCCGCTGGCAACAGGCGGCTCAGGCTTGTTGTGTTTGGAAGTCCCTAAAAAAAGGCCTATGTCCAACAGTGGACGTCTACAGACTGGTAATGATGATGATGATCATGATGACATCCAATCAAAAGGATCTACTTTACCTGGTTATACCAGTTTAATTACAGGAAATTAAGGGTTATCTTCTAAATTATATTTAATTACAAAATACCCAACCCATATTCACAAAACCCTCTAACTCTCTTACCCCAGTAACAGTATTTAAAACTCACTCAAGCTGTTCACAACGATGTTATAATGACTTAATTTGGTTTCACCGCGTCATTTTATTACACAATACACTTTTTACTGTTCTAAAATGTGGGTCACAGTTTTTGAGCGCATAAAAAAGAAACAAGCAGCTCAACAGTTAGTAACGTCATTTAGAACAAGATGAGGACCAGGGCTGAGCCACATTCATTCACATCCACCACTACTCGTAAACAAGTAGGTAGGTATTTAAATCTTTTAAAACTAAATTCAACCGACTTCTTATTATATAAGTACTATGTGTACTGGATTACAGAGTAGTTTAACAATTTTTTTTATCGATTACAAGTTGGCCATTGACTGCTATCACACCTGATGTTAAGTGATGATGCAATCTAAGCTAAGATGGAAGCGGGCTAACTTGTTAGGAGTTGGATGAAATCCACACCCCTGTCGGTTTCTACACGATATCGTACCGGAACGCTAAATCGCTTGGCGATGCGTCTTTGTCGGTAGGGTGGTAACTAGCCACGGCGAAAGCCTTACACCAGCCAGACCAAGACAAATTAAGAAAAAATCTCAATCTACCCTGCCGGGAATCGAACCCAGGACCTCCGTCTTATAAATCCACTGCGCACATCACTGCGCCACAGAGGTCGTCAAATACAATCCGACTTATAATCTTTATATGCGTGGCCACCATTGACATATTAATACTATGGACTTCGGGTCTAATGCAAAATTTACGTCAAAAGTGTCCCAAGATATTTTATACACACTAGGATGTATTTATGTTTTTATACACAAAATAACATTGTAATGTATGTCTTATCGTATTGTTATACAGTCTAATTTGCAACGGTCTAATTGCATGCTATAAGTAATCAGCTTCGATTGACGGTTACCATGGCAGCCTTTTTTTGACATGACAGCTTCTCGTGAAAATAGGACAACATAAATGGTGTGGAGTCGGTAGCTTTCAAATTTTTTTGGCATCTTATATTTAAATATTATATTTACAACAAATTTTAATTTATATTTACATATCCCTGACCTCTATATGCTGGGATAAATCTTGTACCAAATAATAATTGTTGTAATTATCTTGTATAAAATAATAATTAGTTATAATAATATTTAATTACAAATCAAATCCACAAATGTACAAAATGATATGCCACTCGATATAGTTCTTTACTTTGAAATTTCAAGTTCTCGATATTTTCCTCTTTTTATTTAAACTGAAAATATATTTTTTTACTTCAATGACGTTAGATCACTTTTTTAAATAACTGTTCCTAATTTCATGTAGATAATTCTTATAGTTATCGAATTAATATACCATTATGGTCAAAGATATTTGATTAATATTCATGACATAAAAAATAAAAGTTGACATAATAAATAAAAATTTTTGAATTGAAAATAATCTAATTATTTTAATTCAAAAATTAAGTAAGTAAATAATTCAAATGTTAAACAACAAAATAACTCTATGCAGTCGTTGTTCTAAAACATTCTATTGCTCACGGCAGATCCGAACTAAATGTGGTTAATTAGATAAATATATTGCACTCCTTCAATCCTATACGCGGGTAGCGTATGGGAGATACTTGTGTTCATTTTGGTTGGTTATGCAATTCGTTTCTATAGTTTATTAAAATTTTAATAAAATAGCCTGTTTCAAAGCAAAATAATACTTTAAAATCATCAGTAAATATTTACTTACTGAAAATATGGTACACCGTCTTCTTTTCTCACCTTACTCGGGTAGTTCCTACAAGTTTTTCATAACACATTACGGCATTATTGACGTGTATTCTGTCAGTCAGCTAATATGAGACTGAATTGCGATTGGAAGTCATTTCGCGTTTTGGCTTACTTTTGGTTCGGACACTTTTTATCGCTGACCCGAAGTCCATAGTATTAATATGTCAATGGTGGCCACTCTCATCAAATTAAGCACATATTTTATGCTTAGAAGCTCGTATAGACTAACATACAAACAAACCGAGCAATCCTGCTTTTTACTTTCAACTTCCCTTTTTTAACTTGGTTAAAAAAATACAAAGATGTTCGCAGGCTTCGAACCGACTTACAACTTTACATAGAAGTGGAATACGAAACTAAATACCTACTACTAGTATATACTAAAAACAGAATTAAAATACAGCAGCAAAGTCATTTTTAACTTTTATGCAAATTATATAAAAAGTAAATACTACATAATTATTTATTTCTATTATATAAATGCGGTATTAAATAAAAATATTTGAAAATTCCTATACAATGTGATAACCCTAACGTCATTTCTTTATGCTATAAAAAGTGCGCTTGAAACAAATATGGAAATCGAAAGTTTGTGTGTAAATTTATTGCTACAAATTGTCAACCTTTTGTCGATAATGTTGGACATTCATGAAAAGTGAAAGCCTACAAGAAAATCAACATTTTCTTTATAACAATAAGTGGTTTCTATTTGAATGGATCGAATAAGAACAGGCCTGATATTCTGAATTATTTGCGTATAGTTCGCAGTTGCTGTGTTTCATAGTAAATAGTGGCGTTGTTCAATGGTTTAACTCCGACAACGCTTCGCTAACACAGCATGTCGGGTCAACAATTGAATTTCCAACAAACAAAATGTTTGGAAAATTCCTTGCTTGCTTTTAATGCTTTTAATTTTTACGTCATTTTCTCAAAAGAAGCAAAACTAATAGTAGTGATTATTTATCGAATATACATTAATTTGTCTTTATTCTTTTTTAATTTTATTTAAAAGGTTTAACCAACACTTTTGGGATTATTTATATTTACGGCGTTACAGACCATATACCTGGATATAAAACATAATATCATCTACAATTTCGGTACCGATTTAAGCGGACACCGTAGCCTAGCGGGTAAGGCGCTGGTCAGGGCTCTGTTAGCCAGAGAGATGCGGGTTCAAATCCCGTGAATCCGCAATTTTTGATATTATGTTTATTCTTAAATATAATTTGTCTTTAAATGGACGGCGCCAAACACCGCGTTTTCGCCGTTGTTACGTTGTAGTCAGCCGGTCTGTGAATTTGGACGTTGCATACGCGCAACGTTGTCGTTGGACAAAAGTCGAATAAAAACCTAGAGTGTGAAAGTTGTCCAGAGAAATATACGCTTACCCTTATAAACTAGAGAGAACAGTTTATTATTATTTTCTACAAAGGATCCAACGAGGTAACAAACTCCAAAGCCCCTAAATCTTTCATTATCTGTAGAGGACGGAAGGCCTTGTCCGAGCAATATAATAAAATCCTTATTTTCTACTACATTGTGTAAATATGATAGTGGGATTTATTGGCAATTAATAGGGTTTGTTGAGCTCCGATTATAAGATTATAGAATAGCCGGGATTTTGTTCGTAGTTCGGCTTTAGCATGGGTTCATTTATGATTGCACATTTTTTAAATCTCTGCTTTGTTGATCTAGTCGTTAAGCTATGTGATTATAGATCACGAGGTCCTGGATTTCGGGTCCAGGACATTAAGTCATTATCAAAGTTCGCCAAACCTAATTGGAGAAGCATGGTGGGTCTAAGTTCCATATAACATGGAAGGTATGGATTAAAGCATGGCCCTGTAGTGAGCCCGTAATATGATGATGATGATGATATTTTAAATTATTTGTTGATTTTCTTAATTGGCACCACCACCACTCTGCCAGCAAAGACTGTACGCCAAGCGATTTAGCGTTCCGGTAAGGTAGTAATTTTCAGCCGTGCCTAGCTACCACCAAATACTGCCATGCAATTAATCTTTCAGCCACGCTGCGATATAAAAACGATTCAAGGTTATCTATGAGTACAAAAATTAGCTATGAGTAAACTACTTTTACTGAGTATAGTTATATGAGTGGAACAAATTCCTATATCTGTTTACTTAGTCTGCTACCATCTTAGACTGCATAACCACTTGTAACCGGTGAGAGCTGTAAAGGTCTAACTTGCCGTTTAATGGTAAAAAAAACTAGCCAACTACGAATTGGACTCTCGCACCGAGTGTTCCGTATACTTTGAAAGTAATTAATTAACGTACTTAACTGAGCCTTATAAACTATGATAATACAACGCTCTAATTAAAAATATAAATTAGACTATTGAACAAAATTTCATACTATTTTCATTTTGAACTCGTTGCTATTTTCATAATTGACATGTTTTGGTAAGAGAGTGATAAACTGCCATTGAGTTCATTTGTGTGCCTAGTGTAAGATTTTACTGTATCGATATCGAAAATAGTAAACGATAAATTTTATATGGAATTGAAGTAGCGACATCTAGTTATAGTGAGAGTAAACGCTTTTTTTTATATAATTTGACGTTACGATTGAGTACGTTTTTACGCAGTCGCTCGGTGAAATACTCGCACTTGCCTGACAGTTTTTGCGAAAGGTTTCTACAGAACTCTAAAAACAAATGGCCAATGCATCGTGCACTAGACAGGTCGTAACACTCGTGGGAAAGTACGTTACCTTGCCACGATATCGCGAATCAGAACACACCATAAATGTTAGACCACGGTAACAATGTTTCCCGTATCCTCACGTCTACAATAATAGTCCTTATTATGTAAAACATAAAGTTCAAAATGAGCCGTTATATTCATTAAATTTATACTTTCTCTAAACAACAGCTTCATACATAATATCATGCGAAACTCGTAAAATACGCGGTATAATATTATTATTATCAAATGTTATTAATATCATAGTAATAGGAGTAGACAAGACTGGGTTAATATGTTTATGTATTACATAAGCACTTAAGCGATCTTTATAAAGTATAGTTTCTTCTATACTTATTACTTTACTAATCGAGGTCTGCAACTTCGTCTGCGTATAAACCCGGAATCAAGACGTTATTTGTCTGTCTTTATAAATATAATAGAATAGGATTCCCCTTACTGCCCTATTTACTTATCACGAGATCTCAAAAATGGGACATACGCCGGTGAAACTTCAGGGCACAGGTAGTAGAAAGGACATTGCCAAAATTTTCCCCAGGCTGTCCAAACGTATGTTTATATTTAACTATTTTATTTAAATACACAATGAATTTTAAACAACTACCCGTGTTTCATAGCAATCACTTGAAAATATATCAAAAATATAAGAATTTCAATCGATTTTTTGTGTTCTGAATCACGTGACCGTCGTTGTAGTATAAAAAGTCAACTTTTATCAACCTTCATAACTTTTATCAGAGACTGCTTAGCTAAATGAAACTTTATAACTATTTAAATAGAAGATCTGTACTATTTAATGACATATATATCCTCTCTGGACATCTCTGGGGCAGACTTACATACATTTTTACCTATGTCCTTTACCATAAATACATTATTTATAAGTCGCAAAGGAGAGACCTAAAGTGCCTCACATTTGTCTCTTGTTATATCTATATAGGTTAAACTTTATGATGTCGCTCAGAAATTCAGGGGTGAATAACATTTTGAATTTACAATTAATGATCGTGTCCTTAGGCCAGGGTGCCCTACGAATTGTTGTAGGCATTGACCTTATATCCAAAAGATCGATCACTATGGGTGTGCCTTCTGTTGTTCCATCAACTATTATTAAAAATTATTATTATAAAAATAAAAAACCTGACTGCATAACATATGCAGTCGGGTTTTTTGTTTTTATAATAATAATTTTATTTGAGACTTTTTGTTTTAGTTTATGGTATAGAAATGACACGGTACACTTTATGCCATTTTTTGTTAAAACGGCAGTATAAACATGATATGATATTTATATTTTTGAAATGGTCTTTTTACAACCTTTCATTTGATGCCCATCTTCTTCTTCTTCATTCTTCCCGGGCTTTTTCCGCACTTGGCCACGATGTTGGCCGTTGTACGTGATTCCTCCGGTGTAGGTCCCCTCTGGTTTATTCCAACCAGCCGAGCTCGCTCCAGAAGCTTAGGAGGCCGCCCAGGTCGCCGATCGCTTCATGGAGTGTCGCTGAGGAACCAATGTAGGTAGCTCGTTGCTCCGACACACTGCTGCCTTATTGCTAAGATAGAAGAAAGATATACACACATCCCCCCTTTTTCCCCCATTTACAGCCGCCGTTTTGAAAATTTATATAGCCTATGTCACTACCACAGTTTTTACAAATTCAACGACACCTCACATGTCAAAATCCGTTTAGTCGTTTAGGCTGTAGCGCGTGCCGAAGAAATGGGCATACATACATACGTACATATATACATACATACGCTCGAAAAACATAACCCTCCTTCTGACGCAGTCGGGTAAATGGTTGGTGTTTGTTATACTGTCACATTTATTGAACCGTGTAGTAGTTTATCTCATCCTCGGGAATAACTTACTAAAGGGCTCATTTTCAAATTTGAGTTTGTCGCTTTTCACCAAACTCAGCATACTTAATTTAACGGCCCATTACAAATCCAGGCCTTCCACCTTATAGGAGAGTGCATATGGAGCTGAAACCCATACGTTGCATAAATGCGTATTGGCGGACTTAAGTTTAATTATTTAACAATTATTGTCACATGTTAATCATACTGGCCGGAGGCAACGGTTTTACGAGCTCTTAGAGCATAAGGGTATATATAATACCACTAATTTTTTAAACTCCTGGATATTTTTTTTATTTTTGTACCCCATAACGTAAAACACAGATTGAAAATTTATTCTAGTTATTACGTTATGTAATAAAATACACCAGTTATACGATGGTTTATAACTAATCCTAAACTTTCGCTCGATTTCACGAGTGGTAATTTAAACAGGTTTGCGAGAGGTAAGTAATTGCGCCAAAATTGATCAAAACTTTGATTGAACGCACCTACCAAAAATATTTTTTGATTACTTAATTACACCAGCCAGCAATTAAATTTCTATTTGTTTTACTCGTATTTATGAATATTAGTTGTACATATAAAATATATATACATCCAATATAGCCTCAGCATAAAGGAATATTTGATATAGAAAATTGAAAGTTGTATTAATAAGTTTCTTGTAACGTATGTCGAGCGTGTCATCATCCTGGGGAGTCCCTCAGGCATATAGTTTCCGGGTGTCCTTATCTTGCTAACGGCGAATACTTGCACAGACATAATGAAGTAGCAAGGATAACCCACCAACAACTTGCTTATCAGTACGGCCTTGTCGATTTTGAGATACCTTACTATAGGTACGACTCAGCGCCAGTTTTTGAAAATAACAGTGCATTGCTCTACTGGGGTCGAACGGCTATCAGAAGAGCAATGACAGGTATATTGTAGCCAATAGACCTGATATAGTGATAGTCGATCGATCAGTGCGCCGTGCAATGATTGTTGATATTACTGTTCCTCATGACGATAACCTCGTGAAAGCTGAAAAGGAAAAAGTATCAAAATACTTGGACCTTGCTCACGAGATTACCGCCATGTGGAATGTTGAGTCAACTATTATTGTTCCGATAGTCATTCCAGCCAATGGTCTTTTTGCGAAAAGCTTCGACCAACACCTTAAGAAGCTTTTGCTTAATTATTGGATCAAGGGTCGGATACAGAAGGCAGTAGTAGTAGTAGTCCTTGAAACAGCGCGTATTGTGAGGAGGTTCCTTACTCTGGAGCCCTGACTACCGGCTGCTTGGACCCCCGGGCCCCGCAGAAGGCGGACTGGATTTTTTTATCAATTTTTAATAGTGTTATTTTTTTATATATTTTTGTATTATATACAATATTGATAAAAATAAAAAAAAATGTAAATAATAATAAGTGAGAGATTTAAAGTTTCTTGTAACTTAGTTGAGAGGTTATTTTCTTTTCATAAATGCTACTTCATCATAGTGCGTAGTATTTGGCTAAGACCTATTGACAATAAGGGCTTGATTGAAAGCTTAGAACTATACTGCCACAGATTGACAGGCTTAGCGTGATACTAAATCCTCTACTTGTTTGACTCCATAACAATGCTACAGTTGTCAGTGATCGTTAGCTAAAGCACCAGGTTCTTTACGAGAGTGTAATACCACCAACTACGTAACATCGAGCTGCTACTAATTTCTTGTAAATTACAGAATACACACATTTCACAGTATTCGATCGTACTGTAGCCCTTAATCCGCATAGACTAATAACCAATAGCAGTTTGTGTTAAAAAAGAGAAAAAGCTATGAAACATAGCCCGGCCTAGGAGTCGAGCCCTACTACCTACAACTTGATGTATGTAACAGCCTGATTATGCGACGCCGGTGCTGCGTGACCTCTGAGTTGTAGTGTTGATAAGTGCATGAGTAATGCTGCGCATTCCGACCATCGTTATCATCGTACCCTCGTGCGGCGATCACTAAACAACAAACAGTTCTATAACGTAACTTAGTTTCAATTTTTTAAACTTGTTAGTTTGAGTGAGTAAAAATCTTGAAAGCTATTAAAACAATATTTGGTATACTTTTGTGTGTTTATTACAATGAAGTATTGATTATGGTTCGATGAATGGTTTTATGATGTAGTCCGAAAATCGTCATAGAAAAACATCCAGTTTGGTTCCAGTTAGACTGAGCTTTGCTTTTGTAAATGTTTAACATCTGCGAGTAAGTATATTTACGACTGCGAATTAGTTTCAACTTTTTTTTTTCATCGTTTATTTCTTCTACATTCGTATCTGTTTTGAGATTTTCCCGTCTGGGCTCACTTGCTTGGGCTTGCTCTAACGTGCAATAAAGTTTTACTATTTAGCTTGTGATTTTAAATTAAATTAGTGAATATTTTCACTAATTTATTAAATTAGTGAATATTTTCACTAATTTATTTTAAAATCTTCATCCACTCACTTAAAACTTCGTATTTGAAATTTTAAAAAAAGACGTGTGGCACTCGGAGACTGCCGCGGTAAAGCTATTGATAGATAGATAGGTTGATAAAATATATATTTATTTTATTTAGGCAGTTTTTTTATTTGTATTTTTTTTATTCATGCAGTATTTTTTTTACAAGCGTGATATTTCAAAAAATCATCAAAAGTTCTAGTATTTATCAATATATGGAAAAACTAAAAAGTATCACCGCTGTGCCGGTCGGAGTGATTCGGTCTCCACGCTCAAGGCCCGCGATAGAAGCCATGCAATAGCTTAAAAATACAGTCAATTGACTTAATATTATATTTTACTTATTTTTGTAATAAAAATAGTAATTAACACTCAGATATTATATTTAAGCAGGTTAACGATGCTTAAAATAAAATAAAGCTTGCACAACAATTTCGCAAATGTTAATTTGTCAATAAAAATTAACGAATCGGTTGACACAGTAAGACAATACAATATTGCTTTCGTAATATTATAATACACAATAGTCTACAATATATGAATATGAGCTCGCTTTTTATCGTTATTTTAGATCGTTTCCTATTTATGCGGATCAATGCAATCGTGATGCAATGTTGGTGTTATTTCCTCACTGCTTGCATTGTTGCAAATTTATTAACCGACGAAAAAAAACGGAGGAGGTTCTCAATTCGACACGTATATATATTTTTTTTTGTATGGCACCGACTCCTAGATATGCTTAAGTAAATTAAAGCATCTAAATGACACAGTTATTTTTACTTTTGAAGTTGAAAACGCACTAACGTTTTGAGTCGGTTCTATTTTTTGTAAAAAAATTACAGCAAACCTCCACTTTATATGTCTTGGATATGAAGCATTGAACTACCATGTTGTTCAAATGCGGGTTGGTGGGCTTAGGGAGATAATGTTGTGATTTATTAACGACCATTAACAGATGTTTATAGAAACCCGAATCGATGGCTTAATGTGCTCTCCAAGGCACAGGACCAGCAACTTTTCGACTGCGGGGACAGAAATGATTTTAAAGGATAGATTACTTAGTTGTAGATAGTTTCTATAATTAGGACATTTTATACATATGTCAGCGGAAGATAACAATGTAGGATTTTAAATGAGAGATAAATTGTATTATTTTACGCCTAAATTTATGAATTTGCGACATCTTGTGGTAAATTTATAAACTGACGGATATCCATACGTAAGATTCTAAACGGTTCGACCAATAACAGAAGAGTTTTTAATTTTACGCATCTTAAAAATACGGAAAATAACACACTGCTCTCTGATTGGACGTATTCAACCAATTAGAGCGCACTTGACGTTTAGTTATTGCTTACGTATTATTTTATGCGTTAGTTCGGTAAGTTTATCAAATTACGAAAATGTGGGCGTAAAATATTACAATTTAGAAAGTTTATAAATTAGGACATTTTATATATACATTCTTACGGTGTACTTACGGAACTATAAAGATTAAGATTGTTTACAGTGTGCATTTTACATGACACGAGTTATATCTACAGTACTATCCAGAAGATAATAATCGATCCATTAGCGATACAAAAGCGTTCTAATAGTGTAACTAATGTAAGATTAACGCGGTATTAATTTCTTCTCCTTTTAAGAAGAAACATTACAAAACATTAAACGATTGGCCAAGTGAGAACGCGCACGACAGGGTTCCGTAGTATGAGACCGTCAACGACAAATCGCGACTTTACATTATTTATGTGTTTAGGTTTCTCTATAATTTAACAAGCTCTAAAGCAGCCAGCAGCCGTGTAAATTATGCATCCCACAGGCAAATTATTTTTCCTGTGACCCGATTACATTTTCGAAATTAATATAAATTGTGTATTTGACTTAATTTATTTTGTTAGTTTATTATAAACTAATATAATAAACTAAGAAAATTATAAAGTACGCTGCCAAAATTATAACAATTTGATAAAGATGTGCAAAGTTACAGGCACTTAAATGTTTGGGGTAAGGGTCTTCTGTCCTTTTCTTGCAAAACAAATATTTGTACTAAGCCACTATGGCGATACTGTGGTGTGACGTCACATCACAATATGGCTGTCTCCCTCTGATCAGTAATATTAAAATGCTTATAACTTTTTATTTATTTGATTAATTCAATTAGTTTCATCAAATATTATTTATTATAGAATCAAATTAAAAAAAAAACAATTTTAAACTCTAATATTTTCATTTATGTCAATACCCAATTTAAAAAATTGAATTCCTGTAAATAAAAGACGGATGCCCAATTGGACCTTTAATGTGATTGTAAGCTTGTATCAAACTTCGAGTTCAATAGTTGCATTGCAACTGTAGAGGGCGTGATATATATAACGTGGCGTCTGACTATCAAAAATTAACTAGTAGAATCTTCCAGTGAGTGTAATAAATCAAATAGAACATTAAAATTTTTTTCTTAAAGACCATTTTCAAAATATTGATATGAACAAATAGACCCTCTGCTACATTTCTACCAATTCTCAAACTCACCAAAAAATAAAATTTTAACCTAGACCACTTTGGGAATCAATGCTCTGGATGCTGACGCTTACAACGCAAACTTCGACGCAACGCGATTTGTGGTTATTCACTTTGATACTCTATGCCTTAAGTCTTTAAGGCTGAATAGTTAAGTAGTGTACCAAGCAGAATCAAATAACTGTACGTAATATACTCTTGCGTAACAAAATCACATCATATTTGATCAACGGGTGGTCATTACAGTAATTGCTCTGCTACGAAATATGAGGTTCTCACGTCATACAAAATATACCTATCCATATATAATTGTTTTTTGTAGAGACGGGGGGACGAATATCTTAGCATTCCACGGATTCACCGTGCGGGTGCCGGGTCCATCGCGTGGTTGAGAGAAAAACTCCGAACAGAGCCCGAGACTTGTGACACGGGTGTAGGTTTTAGCGTACCCTTAGTGACGCGCGTCAACACTCACCTCCTCTGTTCAAGTTATTCTCCCTGCCCAGCTAAATTCGGAAGGACCCTACTAGAGCAGCTTTGGACACTCGTTCCAATATGGAGCTTACTGCACTTCTAGTAAGGCCAAGGTTTTTTAGCAGGTTGTAGAGAGACTTCGCTGGTATACCCCTCGCAACCACTTCTACCGCGTATAAACTAACCACATAGCCATTTTTGGTTAGTTCATTTGTAAGGTATTACAAAGTTATAAAGCTTGTTTGTGCCTGAAGATAACAATATTTACTTCTTAACTTCATCTAACTTAGAAACAGTACAGTTAATCGATTCGCAACTACTTAGGTATTATATTCTAAATTATTATTTACGGATTTCAACTTGTTATTAAATTCTCCTTAGTTGTGGAATTTCCACAGTTTTTAAGCTCTTTTTAGATGCCTACCTTAATATTATAATGTCTGTCTTTTAATTTCTAAATTGCCATATTATACGAATCAGTGAAAGTAAACTAAAATAGAAGTCATTTCATAGTAATAACTACATATTTTAACCGCCCACTAAAAGAACAGAGCTTCTTTATTGCAGATGTGATATAAAACTAAAACCACATTACTTTAATGCGGATTGGCGCGTGGCGTGCTTATGTTTAAATCTTGTAATGGTCCATAGCAGATGACAATGACAACGGCTGAGGCATAATGTGTTGTACACGGGGGCTTAATACGACCAACTGGCCTACTCAATGGTTAATATTACTCATACTTTGTTCCAAATAAAAAAATTCGCATGATTTTATTTATGACCCCCTATTTCCTTCTCACCGCCATAACATATCATAAGATATCAATAAAAACGCTTCCTTTTATGTAAAAGCATTTCGTTGCTGTGCCAACTATTATTTACTGCCACAGTTTTATGGCGCAATAAACTAATACACGTCACTTACGTCATATGTGTAATCAACTTTCGTTTCGGTAATCGGTCCGTAATAACCTCCTATCGCCATTGACCTAGGAAATTGAATAATTGGCTAAGGTACTTTAAACTTACAAGGCAGCAAAGTATTTTTCAGGAGATAGGTAAAGATCTGTGGCTATTCGGAGCGTATTTTTAGGGTTAAGCTAAATAGGTTTAACCTTAGGCATGCAGTGCGTGTGACACTGATCCCGACTACTGAAGGCTTGTAAATCGTCATCTCGTGTCTTATTGCAGGACTTTCTAGGACGTATTCCTTGCATGCCCTGCAAATGTTTCCTCTGTTTATAGGTAACGGTTTTCTACTTACCATATTCTGCTCAATATAAAAAAACTATTATAAATTAATTATAAAGTTAAACAAAATGACCGTCTTCTGTATCCGACCCTTGACTCAACAACTAAGCGAAAGCCTCTTAAGCTGTTGATCAAAATATTCCGCTATAAAATCATTGACTGAAACGACTTAAAAATAAAATGACTTATTTTTAGTTGTGTAGAGATGAAAGTTACAAATACCTGTATATATAAATACTGAAGAAAAAAGATGTGTCGCTTAAATTAGAATTGCAACATGCTATTTGGATTTACCTCTAAAAATGTAAATCTTGATATTTTTATCACATCCCCTCGCGAATATAAACTCGCCTACATTTGAATTCTGATACTTTATCTCCCCTCGCAAATATCTGTAGATGTATTTTTAGAAATGCGGAGGTCGCTGATATTTTACAGGCTTCAAGTGTGAAGTTACGAGTGGTTTCATAACCTTTCGGACGTAATTGGCTGGACGTAGCGTGGGTTGATGGAGTTTTATTTCATCGTATGAGTTATGAAGGCCAGAAGTGAAGAGGACTATCTATGAGGAGTGACCGTTGAAATGTGTTTGAATAACGGCAGCGTCATACAAAGTAAAAGTGCTTTTTGAATAGCCTGCGTTACAGATAAGGGGGTTTACAACTTTGATCCATCACGGTGCTCCAATGCGAGTTAGAGCCGATGGACGTCCACTGCACGAAATAGGCTCTTTAAAGGATCTTCCTAATACCACGATTCCAACCTGCGACTCTTTTTTTTTTATCGACTACTAGTTGGCCCTTGACTACTATCACACCTTATGTTAAGTGATGATGCAGTCTAAGATGGAAGCGGGCTAACTTGTTAGGAGTGGGACGAAAATCCACACCCATTTCGGTTTCTACACGACATCGTACCGAAACGCGAAATCGCTCGGCGATACGTCTTTGACGGTAGGGTGGTAACTAGCCACGGCGAAAGCCTCACACCAGCCAGACCAAGACAAATTAAGAAAAATCTCAATCTGCCCCGCCGAGAACCGAACCCAGGATCTCCGTCTTATAAATCCACCGCACATACCACTGCGCCACGGAGGTCGTCAAACTCGTTGGGACTCACTTGATATCCTTAACTGCCTTTGCATTCAGCAACTTCCTCAACTGACGAAATCAAATATGTCATCAGTTTAATCTTAAGGGGGTCTTTAGTCTTTAGTTTTAGGGGGTCAACCGATTCTGCGTTTCCGGCGTGTGGTCGATACCGACAGCTGAGAACTATGCACCCTGTGCCATGTCTGCTTTGCTCTTAAACTATGCATCTTATAGTAGTCCTAAACAGTACAACCAGATTATACAGATACATTCACGAGGTTATGTTTAGTTTAATGTGAAGTATCATGCATCAACGTTGAATGGTTACTAGCTAAGGAGGAAAAGTATTTTTTGTAAGTCTTGTTTCAAGTTGCCAAGTCAAGACTGTACTCAATACTTTACTGAAGATTATTACTGAGTTAAACAACAAAATTCACTAGATAGTTATGTAAAGCTAAGATTAGCTTATTACTTGGAGATATCTAGGCCTAAGTTGAACTTTGACTGTTAGCACTGCGCCCTTATTCAAGTGGGGTGTACATCATTTTTGGCTATTAATAATAGCTGATGTTGGATTTAAACTTTTCCCAATTTCCTTTGAAAAGCCCTTGTAATTATTACCAACAAACAATGACAAATCTTTATTTTTATGTAAAAATAATTCGACCTTTCGATATATTTGTATGAGTGCAGTGAGCCAATAACTTAAACTTTATATTCACCTACCTATGTGCTGTTAATTTATAAATTAAACAATGACGAGGTGACTAAGATAGCTACCGCGGAGTGGCACTCATTTTAACCGACGAAAAAAAACGGAGGAGGTTCTCAATTCGACACGTTTATTTTTTTTTATGTATGACCACGCATAACTTTTTGCAGAGTTGTCCGAAATTATAATCTTTTTTTTATCGAAAGGCATACACAAGTTGGTCCCATTGTCATCTGTTATGATGTTAGATCTGATGATGATATTGGGAAAGAAGGAAGTTTAAATTTTGGAGACACGCTCACAGCGATTTCGGTTTTGCTCGGTATCGGAAGCTTTTTGGCTACTGGCCATAAATATACTGTGTCGTTTGGTAGGGTCAAGGTTTCTACTTTAAGAACGTTACCTAGAACCCACAAACTGCTTTACTACGTTAAATAAAAGTTCCTTAAACTTGGCTGGCAGCGACTTTATAAATATGCTTAAGTAAATTAAACTAAATGACACAGTTATTTTTTACTTTTTATTGCGTTTTGAGTCGGTTCTATTTATTATAAAAAAATTTCAATTATCGTTTTATTTTTGACTAAACAAAAAAATTCACTTCTTAGTTAGTTAAATTATATGAACTTAAATCCGTTGCCTAAACCTTAATTGCTAGATATTTCTCCTGCGACGATAACCTATATATTGCAAGATTACAAGTTTGTACAGGCCATTTTATAATATACCTAATTAATTATTACAATCTCGGTAACCGGTTGTATGAACCTGTACAGACCGGTTTCAAATTTTTTTATCAAATTACGTCGCGGTAATAAAACTACAAAGTTCGATCAGCTAGCCTGTTGGGTCTTTTCTTTTGTTTAACGAGCAAAATTCGCCATTCCTAATTGGTAACAACCATTATTGATTGATATGTATTGTATTAAACTAGGGTGTTGAAATAATATTCCGATGTCTTCAAAATTGTTTATTCTTTTGCAAACTACCGCCGCGTCGGAAATGCAGTACGTGACGAAAAAGACGCGTCCAGAAAAACTTGACACATGTTCTTTTTATTAAATTAATTACAAAACCACTTAATTACAATAATTAATATTATACTAATATAAAAAGAACAGTAAAATACACTACTCGACTATACTAACATGTCAATTCTTATATTTCACTTTACGGCCTAGAATCAAGTCCTTTCAAATCATCTGACAGTCTACAGACAATAACCTTACGTTACCATAGACAATATCGTATAGTATTGTCTATGGTAATATTTTAAAATGCTACCAATTGTAAACAATAAAACTAAAAGGTACGTGGTACGAACGCAGTATACCTACGTAGATAAATAACATAAAGAATACGCTTGTTCAATAAACCCCATCTTCATCATCATCATCATTCAAATGCATAATTTAATAACAAACGTAGCCGATATGTTCTTTGTACCCTAAAATTTATACGTCTTTAATCACAATCCGTTTTTAAGTATGACATGAGGGTTATAATGAATTCATTCGCATCTTTAAATCACAGTTTTACTGTGGCATATTTTCTGAAACAGATGTGAGCGTACAAAAGTGAACGCATAATTATAATCATCGACTTCTCCTGTATGTCGATGTATACAATACGCATTTTTAAGCTACTACAGAAAATACTCTCAGACGGAAGCTCTCAAGATTGCTACTCGGATGGATCTGGTTGGATACCTATTATATATATATATTGATACATAGTTTTAGCCCCCCACATCACTAGGTTTAAAAATATCTAAACAAAAACAGTTTTGGAACTGTACAAAAGAAAAAATTTACAAAAGCAAGATTGTGCATATGAGCCGAATAAAGAACATTACTCTTGCGAAATCAAAAAGAAGAAAAGGAGAATTCTTTCTTTAAACATCTCCCACTACTGAGGATACTGGTAGAAATATTTTAAAGAGATAACTGTTTCCTTGTCCTTTTTCTGATTTCTTTTCCTTTTGAGTTTTTATAATTTTTTTGCTACAAAATAAACTAAAAAAGAAAAGGATCTGGACAGCTATCTGATCCAATATTATTGGTTACCCTAGTGACAGTGGGAGCGAAGGCCAGGCGGTAATCGCTATCTCCTTATATTTCAGACAAGCTTCCAATCCTAGGTATTCCGTAAACGTGTTGTGAAAGTTGCTGCCGGAGCTTTCCTAGTCACGATGCTATGTATACTCTGCACTTTGTTCCCTAGACGCTAAGGCCGACGCGTTAAAGTTAACAGGAATTGTTTTATTCATTGCGTATAATATTGCAAGACTAGGAACGTATTCTTAATTTGATATATTAACGTTTTAATAATACCTTATCCATTTATCTATTTGACTGACCAATTGATTGATTTACTGAGACTGATTTTGGAATATTATGACTTATCTACAATTGAATATTGTCGTAGTTATGTAAACAGAGTTACGAAGTTTTTGTTAAGACAATAATATTTTCAGTCAAGTATTTTGCATAAGTTAGTGTTTATTGTATCCTTCCTAGAACACCAAATTATATCTAGTTATCTACGTACCTAACACTTTTTAAGAAAAAACAAGCTACTCTTAAATAAATTTGCCATTTCCTTGTAGTTCTAATAAAGAACATCCAACCATACATTGTCAAACCTTAAGAAGTTATAATAAAACCACCAAAGGAATCATTTTTTTATTTGTGTAATCACATAAAAATTCGGTTTAAATTATGAGTTTATTGATGCCAGACTGAAGGACGGACAATCAGACAAATAGATAGAAGAACAGAAACGGCGGAGGAATTTGTTTTATAATAAGCAGTAATATGGGCATTATGTATACGTAATACAAAATGTAAACACTTGGATTCGTAGTTCAATGTTAATCATAAAAAAATCGAAAGTTTTAAAGAATCACGCGTAAATAAGAGTGATTAATCACATCTTACGAACGCTGAACAAAATGACGGCTCAATGAGTGATCAATCTTGAGAATAAATGAATGAACGATCTTTAAATACAGCATTACACGTATGTTATGGACTAGAATGTTGTAACAGTATAATTAATTGTGTTTCAAAACAGGTGCCTAATATTACATAAATACTTTGAAGTCATCTGGAGCACTGGGAATGCTTAGTATTACATCCGTGAGGTAATTGTGTTCAAATTCTTGGATTCAATGTTAAATTTGAATGACAGAGGATCGTGTGTGGTGGGGGTGGCGCGCTCTCGCAAAGGCCTTTGTCCAGCAGTGGACGGATACGGGCTGACGACTGAATGAATGAGTGTTGGTGTTGGATAATTTGAATGGATTTGGTACGTTGATTGCTGGCGCAGCTCTTCAGCACGGTACCCTGTTCTTCCGTAGGCGCGAGGTTATTTTGAGCACCGGCTAGCACTGTTCGTGTGATGATGAATCCACTGGACAGGATGATTGATATATCGATGCGTAAGATTCGCGGAGTCGCGCGTGCAGTTTCGAGAAGCAGCCCGGGGTTGCTAGATATGGTTACCAAATCCAAACTTGTGAAAATAGATTAAGTAAGTAGTTTTGTGCTGGCAACTTTACGGAACAGTTAGATTTGATATTTTGTTAAAAGCTTAATTACCAAGTACTAAGTTCGCGTAGCAACCTCGTCGTGTCAGATTCTCACTTCACATCAGTCAGATCGCAGTCAAGGAATAACATATAGGTGTTTTACTTTTATATAAAAACTAGCTGACCCGGCAAACGTTGTTTTGCATTAAAAATTAAAAAAAAAGACGTGTGGCACGTGGAGACTGCCGCGGTAAAGCTATTGCATAGCATTTTTTATCAACTTATGTTTACCTACCGACGTCATCGGCACCGTGGCCTAGCGATAAGGCGCTCTAAATGCCCGAAAAATTTCGGAACCGACGGGATTCGAACCCGTGCTAGAGCGCCTTACCGCTAAGCCACGTTCCCCGATGACGTCATTGCCGAAATTGTGCTTTTGATATTATGTTTTTGATACTCAGGGGGTGTTAGGTTTTTTCGTTACTGAATGTCTGTATTTGGTCTCCACGCTCTAAGCCCGCGATAAAAGCTATACAGTAGCTTAAAAAATTAGATAAAAATTAGATAGTAGCCGATTCTCAGACCTACTAAATACGCATACAAATTTGGTGAAAATCGGTAAAGCCGTTTCGGAGGAGTACGGTAACTAACATTGTGACAGGGAAATTTTATATATTAGAAGACATTATCTTATATGAGTAGGTAGCACAAGATAATTAAAAGGTACATTTAAGGAATTCAAGACTTTCCTTTATCTGCACAGGAAAAACTTTTTAATAATTCAAAGGACCGGGGTCAATGCTCTCAATTTATTTTCAGATCACAAGGGTGTACACCACAAACTTTCCAATTACAAGCAGCTGAGAATTTTTAAAAGGAAGAAAATCCAATATTCGTATTATCTCATAGCCCTCGGGATTCGCAACTAAGCATTTATTATTTGCTTATGTGACAAGGAAAACGGAGTGAATGATATGGGAAAAATGAATTAATTATACATATTATCATATAATTTATTAGAATTTAAACTATCGCAAGTGGTATCCATATTATTAATATATTTAAAAGAACTGAAACTCACGTCACGGTTGTCGGATTTTTTTTTTATCGACTACAAGTTGGCCCTTGACTGCTATCACACCTGATGTTAAGTTATGATGCAATCTAAGATGGAAGCGGGCTAACTTGTTAGGAGCAGGATGAAATCCACATTCCTATCGGTTTCTACACGACATCGTACCGGAATGCTAAGTCGCTTGGCGGTACGTCTTTGTCGGTAGGGTGGTAACTAGCCACGGCGAAAGCCTCCCACCAGCCAGACCAAGACAAATTAAGAGAAATCTCAATCTCACCACCGGGAATCGAACCCAGGACCTTCGTCTTATAAATCCACTGCGCATACCACTGCGCTACGGAGGTCGTCTAATATGCCAGACTAGTTTCGAGCTTATACGGGGTTGTTAGTCACGAGCATGTTTGTTCCGGCAACGCAGTGTGAAACAAACTGCGGGCCATCATATAATTTATTTTAAATATAATGAAAATGAAATAAAAATATTGTATTACGTGTATTGTAAATATGAACTTTACTTACTTTTGAAATCCTAACTTTTATCGTCGACAGGTCAACGAAGAGGTCAGTGGTTTAATAGCTATATAAATTGTATGAATACTAAATCTAATAGACACCTTGTATCTCGATAGCAATGATAAAATCCTATGCACGTGTCGACACGTACAATACCTTTCGAAATTGGCGGGGTAATAGGTAATCGTTGTTCGATTTTGTACACTTTCAGCTGCTGTTACCAAATCTAGGTAATAGACGGATTGCCTAAACTTATAACTGAATAACTATTCACATAGGTTTTCTATAATATACTTTTGAATTTTGTTTTATAATATGTAGTAATTGACCATGAAATTCATGAAGTTTCACGACCTGAGCTAACTGAAGCTTAAGAAACTGAGCCTGATTAAAATACCTAAAATAAATATGGATTTAAGCGTTTGTTAATCGCAAATAGTCCAGACAGTACAAGCCATACTTCTGTAGATATACTTTATATATTAGTGTGTAGAAAAGTAAGTAGCACACTAATTCGATTGCATAAGGCATTATTATGAAAGTGTTGTCCTTGAAACAAGATCCGGTTGTCATTGTCGCGGTCACACATTGAGACACTTTTACATTTTAGTGTCTAGGTAAGGTACTTGTTCAGAAAATAAGGTCATAAATAATATGGGTAAATAATTTTTGAGCCCCTTGTTTAATATTCCAATATTTTTATTTACAATTATTTCAAAATATATTATTTAAAAAATACAGAACACTAGTTAAATAATATTATAGTACCTAAAACTGTAAAAGCAAGGGTAAGTTTCTACGATTCTTACAAAAAATTTTTGACCTTTTGGGCACTGAAAAAGATTGCACTCTAAAAGCGGATCAGATATTTTTTCATCTCAAAAACTAATTCTGTCCTTCGCCCTGAAACATTGCTGAAATACAGAATGAAACGGCGTAACACTTGAGAAGCACAATATACTACATAGAAGTACGTCATCCATAAATTCCTTTAAAATAATACGACGGAGTCGACAAAATGTGGAAATTCACAATAGTACTTTGGTACGCTACAAAATTATATAGATAATATGATATTTTAAGAAAAATCATTATCTTTTTAACAATTTAATTAACGTTACCTACAAAAAGGCTCGACACAAAATACTGTACTAGTTTTATTGTATTCAAAACAATTTTGTTTTAAGCCGAAATCAATTTGGGTGAACATTCACATAAAATAATATATGTAAACATACATACCTAACTAATGGCCGATTCAAGGCAAGTTTATTTATAATTCTTTCGTACACAATGTACAAAATCATCTAAATTTTCCACTTACAAACGAATACAAGAATTCTTTTCAAGTGCAATAAAAACATCTTTTGTATATTTTTTATTCATCTCAACAGTATACGAAAACATTTTATGATTTGAAACATAATATGTCGTTCCGTATTATTTCCTGCCATTTCAATAGAAGTAATAAATAGGCTGATAATGATGATTAATAAATATAATGTTATATCTAATACTTACTACTTACTAATACTTACCGTAATCTGTGCGACATGGTATCAGAAATAGAGGATCCTCACAAGAACTTTAAGTTAACACGATAGTTTAAAGAGTCGCAAAGTGTCAGTGGCTGACCCCCTCACCAGTTAGACTGTCGATATTAAACGTACCACAGGGAACTGCTGGCCAGAATCGTTGCAAATGAACGTCCCTAAACCTATTCCAACATCA
Source organism: Mycalesis mineus (assembly GCA_034621355.1). Taxonomy (NCBI): domain Eukaryota; kingdom Metazoa; phylum Arthropoda; class Insecta; order Lepidoptera; family Nymphalidae; genus Mycalesis; species Mycalesis mineus. Next base: position 15,613,243 of record CM067889.1, on the reverse strand, counting down.
TCATCAGCTGATGTGATTATGATAATGATATTACGCTGACTCACAAAACATATTGTAGTGCTATTCTGTAACGAAACTCGTCAGTATGAGTTTCGAATTTTTTTAAACGACTTCAAAAAAAAGGCGTTTCTCAATTCGACCGTATATTTTTTATTTAAGTAAGTAAATGACGTAGTTATTTTTTACTTTTTAGTGCGTTTTGAAGGCGTTTTTATTTTTTGTTAAAAATTTTTTATCTATAACTCAATCTATAGTGTTGGTTGACAGAGAGGGATAGAGACGAAGATAAAAGTCTCTCTATCGGGTTTCGTTAGAGAATAGCCACTGACTTGAAGCGTGTGTCTGATCTTTTTCATTCTAGGAGGCTGAAATGCCCTTATGCTCGTACTTACAGTGTGGTACTTAAGACAATAAAGTCAATACGCATTTTATTACAAGCGTATTTAACCCTAGGTATAACCATAATTATTTCAGTACCAACGGTTCCCAGACACAAGGCAGACCTTGGAGGGACACACAAGTGACCAGGGGATGCAGATAAAAAATTTGCACTGGGCTAATAAAGGCTAATTAGGGCACTGATCCTAGGATTCCTAAAAGCAATGACGCTTACCACCAAGAAATATAGTAGTCATATTCAAAAAAAAGAAATGCTAAATTCTAGAAAAATATTCGCCAATTTGCTTGTTATTTATTACTGACTTATTTTCCACTGTTTTGCCTCAACTCTCAGCGTAATCAATAAGGCAGTCGATTTGTTTAGCATCTGTAAACAAACAAAACTTTTCTTTTCGTTACGTATTACCGAGTATTACTGACAGCACACGCACCGTTACCGTCACGGTCACTAATTCACTACACAAATGGCACTACTTGCACTTTCAATACCACACTTCCTTTTGGATCTGCATCCGTACTACTACTTACTCGTATATGGAGTACTATATGTGGTAAGTGTAGTGTTAGGTAATATATATATATATATATTTTTATCGACTACAAGTTGGCCCTTGACTGCTATCACACCTGATGTTAAGTGATGATGCAGTCTAAGATGGAAGTGTGTTAACTTGTTAGGAGTGGGACGAAAATCCACACCCCTTTCGGTTTCTACGCGACATCGTACCGGAACGCTAAATCGCTTGGCGGTACGTCTTTGTCTGCCCCGCCGGGAATCGAACCCAGGACCTCCGTCTTATAAATTCACCGCGCATACCACTGCGCCACGGAGGTCGTCAGATAGTTATATATTGTTACAGAGCTCGATTGGAAAAGTACTACTGCCAAGCTGCATGATACGGGTGCCAATGTAATTCCAGTCCAGACACATCTTAAAACTTATGCTGCAGGGTGACAGACTCAAGGCAAGGCATTGCACTTGTCTCTAGCATAACTTGCAGTTGCAGAATTAGTCTTTATAGGCCATTATCTTCCTCGTCGGCTAGGCCATGTGAAAATGATATTGAAAAAAAATAGTATCCATTTTACTAGGTAGGCAAGATACTGTGTAGCAAGGAGGAATTTTTGAAGGGGTTAGATATGTTATTCTAAAGCTGAACAAAAAGTTACTAAATTGTAGTTGTTTATTGCTTTAACAACCGTGTATAAAAGAGGATTTACACATAATTTAACTATTAAATAGTGTACTTGGATGTCGCACAGCTGAATCACCAAATTATATGTTTTAAAAAAATATGTTTGCGATTTAGATTCATGCGAATTCGATTTGGATGGAATGTATAAATGGTGCTCTTTATTTAAATGCAAATTTCAGGGAAGGTTTTACTCTATTAATTCACAGAGATTGTTTTTTGCAATCATCTGTTTTATAAATGGCCTCTCACTAAGAAAACAGATTATCTCGTCGTGTGTCGAAATGCGCAAAGTGGTTGAGAAAAATAAAACAAAGTGTCATTCAGTCGGTTCTTGTATTCGTAGTCGAAAACGGTGAGAATTGTGGGAAACACGGCAATTAGCATTTTAATCTCAATTGACTCGGGCCTCGTGATATGATCTTTACTTTTAATCTAATATCACACGACAAATTGTCTTTTAGGAAACTGATATTTGGACTAAAGACTCAACCGCGTGAAGATTTTGTTGCCCTTTAGTGATGTGAGTCTAGCATAACTTTATGAAGGATTGATATATTTGGTACCAGTATATTACATTCCGATTTTATGGTCAATTTAATTTTTGAATTATTATAGGTATGTGTAATAAGTCGTTAAGTTCAAGCCTCAATTGCTCCACAGTTTAGAACACCGGAATCAAAACCGAGAGTCGTTGAGACAGTCGTTGCAAGCTCCCCAACAAAGCTTTTGCCTATTTTGACGAAAGAGAAGTTTGATCTGAATTAATAAATAAAACCTCTAAGGGCGTAGTACAGTATTTTAGGCGACCTTTTATTTATTTATTCCTATTAACTAAACCCGAGAGACATTAAAGTTTCCCTCCGTTTCTCTCCGGATTACAATTTTTTTTTTGATTTTTAGGATGTGCCCTTCAAAGTGATGCTCTATTAAGGGCTCTTACACTTTTGTATTGTTTCACTACTTTCAAGTGATACGAGAGTCGAACGTTTCGATGTAAAATGTCTTCCTTCAACTATTAATAAAAAAAAGAGACAACTTAGGCACATTTTCTTTCACTTTTAAGGTTAAACTAAACATTTCCAAACATTATCATTTATTTACATTTAAATATGTACATTGAAATAAATATTTACAATTAAATAAATAAAAAAGTAAAACCTTAAACAATAAAAATAAAAAAACAGTAAAAAACTTAGGCGTCATAATATTCCTCCGAATCGGTGTTGAGCGGTAAAGTGCCCAGAAGGCTGGCAGCATTGCCACGTTGAATGGCAATGCTGATCCTCTGTCCTAAAAAGACCAGCCTTCTGGTCACGGGAGGCGTCGATTAAACGCTTTGAGATTTCTCTATAAAAAAAGCGAGTACTCGGACCCCACGGTCCCAGGATGAATTTGTTGTCAACATTTCCATAATTGAAATATTTATAAAAGACTAATATTTTCTTATCTAGTTTTGCAGAGCCAATATGAATTCAATGAATATTTTATGTAATTTCGTAATTCTAAATTGCCCATATTATTACTTTTGTAATGTAATGCCTAAGATAATGTTATATTTGCTTACGCGTAATAGGCAATTTTAGTACACGTACAAAAGAGTAATTACCATAATCTAAACATTATGACGTAAGCTTTACGTTGGAGCACGTAATATCCATTTGTGGTTTAATTTGAACTCTTATTATGTGGGACACGTTTTTTAACCGACGAAAAAAAAACGGAGGGGGTTCTCAATTCTACACACACACACGTAAATATATTTTTTTTTGTATGACCACGCATAACATTTTACAGAGTTGTCTGATTTTGATAATTCTTTTTTATTAGAAAGGGCACACTTTTAAGGTGGTCCCATTGGCATCATGTTAGGATCTGATGATGGTATCCTGGGAAAATTGAAGGAACTCTTCAAATTTTATAGGCACACTTGCGGTTTTTGTGTAAGTATCGGTAGCTTTTTGGCTACAAGTGCCGTATAATATACTATGACAGTATAGTACAAGTACGTTACGTGGCGATAAATCACTAAAAAGTAAGAAATAAAAATTTTTAACAAAAAATAAAACCGACTCAAAACGCACTAAAAAGTTGAAAATAACTGTGTCATTTAGTTGCTTTAATTTACTTAAGCATATTTAGGAGTCAGTGCCAGCCAAGGTTTATACTTTAAAGACATTACCTAGACCTCACAAACTGCTTTACTAAATAAATGTTCCTTAAACTTGCTGGCACCGACTTCATAGATATGCTTAAGTAAAGTAAAGCAACCAAAGCGTTTTGAATCGGTTCTATTTTTTGTTAAAAATTTTGGTAAATAACAGCCAGTAGCTTATTGTCAGTTATTTTTTATCGGATGTTGCTGCCAATGCTCAATACTGGCAACTGTAAGTATACCATCATAGAAAATGACATCTACCCTATATTATTCTCTGTATTACCTATAACATGTAATTTCAATTTTCATAACGATCGGTTGAGTAGTTGATGCGTGAAAGCGTAACAATCAAACAAACTCACTTTCGCATTTATAGTAATAGTAATGGGTAAGAAGGCTCAGAGTCACTCAGCGGGCGATGGAAAGGGCAATGCTCGGAGTATTTCTGCGTGATCGAATCAGATATGAGGAGATCCGCAGAAGAACCTAAGTAGCCGACATAGCTCAGCGAGTCGCAGAACTAAAGTAGCAATGGGTGGGGCACGTGGCTCGAACAGCTGATGGATGTGGGGGGCCGAAGGTGCTAGAATGGCGACCCCGCACCGGAAAGCGCTGTGTCAGTCGAGCCCCCACCAGGTGGACTGATGACATCAAACGGGTTGCAGGGAGCCGCTGGGCACAGGCGGCTCGGGATCGATGTGTTTGGAAGTCCCTAAAAAAGGCCTATGTCCAGCTGTGGACGTCCACCGGCTGATAATGATGATGATGATGATGGATAAGCCATAAAAACCAAACAATAGACATAGGCTGCAAGTCTAGATTCGACAAAATTAGCAAAACAACCATATTTTATGAATTTTTTGTACACATTTTCGATCAAAATTATTATTTGAAAATACAAGTGTTCTTTCAAATATTATATTGTGTTTACCTATAAGATGTGACCTACCAATAATATAGGCTATATTTTTTTTATGCGCTAGCAATATTATTTACTGGTGGACTAGCGAATAATGGCTAGTAGCAACAATTTTTCATTGTTCATAATTAACTTTGGCAAAATATAACGCATGCTTCTATTCAAAGCTATATTTATGAATGCCTGTTTTAAATTGCATCATCGCCTCTGATTTCAACAGGGCACAAATTCAACAAACCTGTTCTACTTAATTTATAAAAAAATATAATATAACCTGTGATATTACAAAGATTTATTACTAATTTACTGTTATACTAATCAACATATTTATTATTCTTTTATATAAAGTATGGTTGTAAAGAAATAGCAAATTCAGCAATCAAATTAAAGCTTAGTTTCAATGTAAAATAAATACAATATTATTTTTGTAATACATGCAAACATTACGTTAAAGTGATAATTAAAATATTATACAAACTCAGAGTTGAAAAGAATGCGTGACGTCATCATTATGAAATGAAAATGAAATTAAATGAAATAACGTTCATTTAGCCAAAAAAAAATACAAAATAAGAATCATACAAAGGTGATTATCCTAAATTATATATATTTAACCTAAATTTGGTACCACGGCTTTCCAAAAACCTAAGAGCCGGTAAAGGCATAGGGACATTTTTTTGAAAACCTGGCACCAAAAATCCAACTACCTACTGACAAAGTACTTACACCTGTGATATTTTGGATGAATGGGGCGCTGCCTCAGCTCGATGCTACAGCTATACAGATATAGGCTGTAGCGCTGATTTTCAGGCACGACCCTATCTGTCTTAGCTTATCATTAACTTATAGTGATCGTTTCAAGAATCATCAAAATGTTACTATCCTAAACCCGCATTTTAGCAGCATTATAAGCTTCTCATTTCCTCTGATAAGGGCTAACGCTAAAACACGGGCGGGTGCGGGCGCGGGCCACAAATCCGCGAGCGGGCATCCGTCGCGTGCGCCCGTCTCAGTTAGCGCTGCTAGTATAACTTTGATGTCGAGCGTGTACAGTTGTGTCGAGTAGATTACCATGGATTATTTACTAATTTATTATTTGGCAAGAAGACGTCAACGGTTCTTGACAAGTAGGTTACTCAGCGGAGAATTTGATAATTCATTCGCCATACCCCATAATACTGGCCGAAATTGCACCTCAATTATTACGCGCTTAGTATCGATGTTCATGATTGTACCTAGCGCCAATCCGCCAACCGCGCCCGCGCTCCGTCGCACGCGCCTGCGCTGTCCATACAATTTTTCATTATACACCCGCGAGCGTGCACCCGCGCGAGTTTTAGCGTTAGCCCTAAGACCCTTCTTATTTTCTTCTCAGGTCTAGTTTTGAATTAGACAAATTCTACTCTTCGTCTTAGTCGTAATCATTACATAGTATAAAACAAAGTCGCTTTTTTTACGTTTGGATGTATGCTTTATCTTATGCTTTAATCTTTAAAACTATGCAACCGATTTTCAAGCGGTTTTTTTATCAGATAGAATGGTTCAACAGCAAGGTTTATGTGTATAATACATGCATAATATAGTAGAGAAAAACTGATAATTTTAGAGGTTTCTGATGTGAAGTCGTAATTTACCGCATTTCTTGCGCTTACATTGCAAACGCTGGCTAAACCCTAGGAGATATATCAAAATAAAGTTCTACAATATTATACAACTTAAAAAGGTCAACAAAAAAGTCTGCGATGGTATATGTCTATCTCTTAGGGATAACCCAAAATAACCATTTTTTATCGTTTACTTTCAACCAAAAGTAATGGCTTATTTACGAAGCGATTTAAAGCAATACTGTATTAATCCTTATCCAATTGAGTATCTTAAATACTTTGTGCTGAATGCACTCACAATATAGATCATTATTGCCCTTTTCAGCATGTAATTTAAGTGAATATTTTCCAAGTTATGTAAGATTAAAAATGCAGGGACGTGCGCTTGGCGGTCGCGCGGAGCGTGCGTTTGCCTCCTACATACCAGCATTAGGTACACCCGTGCGAAGCTGGGGCGGGCCGCTATTAAAAAATAAAAATCGTCTGTAATTGTCAAATTATAAACAGTGACTATAGTATTTATAAATGTCGTCTTGCTGTTATTTTCTGTGTTGGATATGCTTTGAAATATTTGCACTATTGGCGATTTCTAAGCAAGCAAAGTTTATCATATTTTCGAGACCTATCAAAATAGTTTATCGCGAAATATATTCTGGTCTACAAGTTGGTCCATTTACATAATTATCACATTACCGGGGTCGGTGTCATATGTCAAGGCGAATGGCACATCACATGGCCGATGGTCATCAATGTGGGCGTTTACCTTCGCATTTACAAACCACCTACGATCTATATCACGTTCAATCATGCAACAAAGTCATCAAATTTAATATTTAGGATACGAAATTGGAACAAATATTTTTATAAAGGGCAACTTAGACGCATGACTGTGTTATTTTCCTGTACTAACTCGATTATTCGTCGGTTAAAAAGTAGCCCATATAATACCGAATTATGATCTATCTTAGTGCCATAATTTATGCAGAACTGTTTAGCCATTGAGACGTGATTGAGGAACAAACATATCAAGATATCGGCAACGAAGCTGTTCGATAGAAGTAGCCTAACTTACTCCTTATAAAATTGGCTATCTGCGAGTGAAGGTCCAGTCAAAATGGTTCCAGCCGTTTCGGTACTTAGTCGGGACAAACAGACAGACAGACTAAAATTGATTTTTTGATGTTAAGTAACTTTCAACATGCATTACCTTGCAAGAGTGCCTCGATGGTCTAGTGGTTAGCCTATGTGGCTTCGATAACGAGATCCTGGGTTCGATTCCTGGGTCGGCTCACGGAATATTTCTGAGCTTTTTCATTATTCTATGAAATGTTCAGTACATTCCAAGCTCGGAGTCTGGAAGTTGGTGGTGTTACACCCCACTGCCTCGGAAAGCGCGTTAAGCCGTCGGTCCCGGTCACTATCATCAACATCTGATAGTGATCGTTAATAAATGAAACATTATCTATGCCCGCCAAACCGCATTGGAGCAGCGTGGTGGGTGTACGCTCCATGTCCCCTCTCCTATAAGGAGGGAGGCCTGGCCCTGCAGTGGACCGTTAATAGGCTGATAATGATGATGATGATTTTCCTAAAAAGTTAATTTCTACAAAAAATACGAAATAGCAAATCATTTGTGTATTATTTATTTTACTTGAGGTAAATTATTTGAAAGGAAGGCATTTATGGTCATGTTTAAAACTAAAATTTGTATAAAAACGTCCTACTTAATTTTGAACTTTTCTAAAATCTCTTTTCTCTTGTCGCAGGAGGAGAACATAGCGCTCCGGCTGATAAAGCAACACGCGGAAGAAGAACCGGAGAGCAGTCCGACGTCACCGGAAGAGTATGGCACCGGAAGTACAGGGAGGTACTTCGACGAGGCGGGGTACGTCGCGGGGGGGTCGAGGGATAATGACCCCTACGTGCGGAATCGATTCAACCAGGCCGCTTCGGATAGCTTGCCTAGCAACCGAGCTGTGCCGGATACTAGAAATGCTATGTGAGTTTATTTTAACTAAACTTTATTTAATTTATTTACATTTGTTATTTTACATGTTATATATAACGAATCTTATAAAAAAATATTACTCATATACTACTTAAATACATTTTAAAAAATATATAATAAAAATCCGGTTTTAAAGAAACCGGCGAATCCTCCGTCCAAGTGAACTCGTAACACCTGAAAAATCCAAAGTTTTCCTTAAGAATCTTAACAGCTTGTTTCGGGTTTTTTGTTCTTTTAGGATTTACCTGATGTTTTCTTTTTAAAAGCTTTTATTTAACTTGCATTGTAAGTATGTTTGTTCGGGTGGGATCTTTGAGCTAAAGTTTAGAGCAGATACCTTCAATCGATTAAGCTGAAAGTTTGTATACACATCAATTTTGGATGACAATGCATGATATGGTGTGTGACATCATTCTAAATCTAATATGGCGGACCATACAAGATGGCAGAATAGATATTTTTTAAATAAAATACTCCAATCAACCAACGAGGCAGAGCCGATAGTCTACGACTTCTGGCTTTGTTTTAAGGAACAATATTTTCACGTAGGTAACACTACAAATGCATATCGTTCAGGTGCCGCCTTAAGAAGTACGACGAAGATCTGCCTCAGACAAGCGTCATTATCACGTTCCACAATGAAGCTCGCTCTACACTCCTGCGCACCATCGTCAGGTAATAAATTCATAATATTATAATTCTGGGGGAAGGAGCTGATTGCAATTAGCCCTATTAACGGCCTACTACAGGACCAGCCCTCTCTCCGTTACGGGGAGGAAATAAGGAGCTTATGCCACCACCACGCATCTCCTAAGCTGTATGGGCGGCTAAGGGTGTCTTTAAAACAAGGGTGAATACGCATTTCCTAAGCAAGTGCGTCCCACCTTAGACCACATCTACACTTACCATCAGGTGAAATCGTGGTCAAGCGCGAACTTATTTCATATAAAAAAGAGGGTGATTTTGGTTGGTGGATGTTTATTAATTAACGATCGCTAGCAGATGTTAATGATAGTGATCGGGACATACGGCTTAACGTGTTCTCCGAGGCACGGGGGTGTAACACTACCAACTGAAACTGCGGACTTCGAATCAACTGAATATTTCTTATAAGAAAAAAATTCCAAAACTATTTTACGACTCGACCTAAGATTCGAACTCGGAACACCCCCACATAGGCAAAGCAGTAACCACACCAACGAGGCAGTTGAAACCAGATGAAACACAAAAAATTATTATTATATAAATTGGGTTGCGACTGATTTTTTTTTTCTACTTCAGTGTCCTGAACCGGAGCCCGGAACACTTAATCAAGGAAATTATTTTAGTGGACGACTTTAGTGATAATCGTAAGTATTAAATTATTATAATCACAATTCTACACTTAGGAATTTAAATCCTCACTATTTTTACCATTAGGAGCCGGATTTCGTATTTTTATAACCAAGTGAAAATCTGTTTAAAAAAAGAGTACAGTAACCTTCTTAAAAAATCTCTCAAATGTACAAAATATGTTTTAGATCTGACTGATAGCTGCAAAACTATACATTTTTAACAATACAGAGAAACGGTTGCTAATTAGAAAGTTAATTACGTAATAATAAAAGTATCCAGTCTTAATTATTAACTTAAGTAATTGAAATGACCTAACAATACCTTACAGAATAAAGTATCAACTGCGTTTGCGCATTGTATTGAAAGGAAACGGCAAATCTTGCTGGGAAATCAAGTCTAGCGTCTAACAGTATTGCGTCATTGTGCAGATCTTTATGTGAAACATTTAATGTCCGTATACACACGAGTTAACTATTATAAAATAGCTGATACCAGCAAAGACTTAAAAAACCCCGTAATAAAAAGTCTATGTGAAGCTATCTATTTCCGTTTTAGAAGAGACATTGTGAATACTGAACGGACGTAGACGAAAAGTATAGTACCTGGTTGAAGACGGTCATATTACACCATGAATTCCAATATAGGTCTTTCGAAAAATGAAACGTGAAAGGAGTCACTTTAAGCTTTTTTACGTGACCAGATTTCATTACAATTAGAAAAGTTGATCGCAAGAAGTTGCTAACTTGATACGCGCTTAGAATTCTACCCATGACCATCTACGTAACTGCGCTATAGTAATACTCGTATAACGTGTGCAAAGCTGCGTACAAAAGCTAGCGTAATCCAAACAATGTTATTCCCAACAAACGAATAAGTAATTATAATTTCTAAGTGGCGTATAATCGAGTAGCGAGCAATATTTCGCATGTATTGTATTTGTAACAATGGGTGTACAGAATTAATTTCACTTTGTTGTAAATATTAGTTGAAACTTCTATAGACGCAGTACTTGCTGAACTAGAGATTTACACAAGAGAATTTAGTTATGCTAAACTAATAGACCCGACATACTCGTACGTTATTATATACCTACTTTGGTTTACAACATTGAGTTGAGAAAAAAGTTTTTTGATCAAACTTACGGATATTTAGAAACTTTCCTTTTAATAAATCGAACCTGAAAAGTAGATAGTAATATATAACCAAAACATTCTTATCCTATTTTTCATAACGACATCCATTTGGCCGCTATTATTCCATAACATGGCATAGCGAATCAGGAAAAATCTTCATACAAGCAGGGTTGGTGACATTTATGAGAAGTAATGCGATGGCACCGACCTCATAGATATGCTTTAGTAAATTAAAGCAACTAAATGGCGCATTTTTTAACCGACGAAAAAAAACGGAGGAGGTTCTCAATTCGACACGTATATATATATATATATATATTTTTATATGTATGACCACGCATAACTTTTTACAGAGTTATTCGATTTTGATAATTCTTTTTTTATTAGAAAAGGCATATTTCCAAGATGGTCCCATTGTCATCATTTTAGGATCGGATGATGATATCCTGGGGAAATTGAAGGAACTCTTCAAATTTTGGAGGCACGCTTACAGCGATTTCGGTTTTTGTCTCGATATCGGTAGCTTTTTGGCTACTAGTGCCGTATAATATTCTATGACAGTATAGTACGAGTACGTTACGTGGCGATGAATCACTAAAAAGTAAGAAATAAAAATTTTTAACAAAAAATAGAACCGACTCAAAACGCACTAAAAAGTAAAAAATAACTGTGTCAAATAGTTGCTTTAATTTACTTAAGCATATCTAGGAGTCGGTGCCAGCCAAGGTTTTACTGTTCTACCTACTTTAAGAACATTACCTAGAACCCACGAACTGCTTTACTACGTTAAATAAATGTTCCTTAAACTTGCTGGCACCGACTTCATAGATATTAATGACATAGTTATTTTTTACTTTTTAGTGCGTTTTGAGTCGGTTCTATTTTTTGGTATTTACTTTTTCGTGCAGTTTGAAGTCGGATAAATTTTTTATTAAATTTTTTTTTCTAACCTTTCTGCGGGTAATAGCCTCACTATTCAGTCTATGGGTTTTGTGAATGTTAAAAAGCAACTGTTTGCAGCGGAGGACGGAGCGGCGCTGCGAGCGATACGCAAGGTGCAAGTAATAAGGAACTCCAAGCGCGAAGGCCTCATGCGCTCCCGAGTAAGGGGCGCAGACGCAGCCACGGCACCCGTGCTCACGTTCCTCGACTCACACGTCGAGTGCAACGTGCTCTGGCTCGAGCCACTATTGCAGAGGATAAAGGAGGTCAGTGTTGCAATCTTGAGGTCTCTGTGGTTTATATGTTATAGCTCATTGAAGCCATCTAGCACCCGAGCACCGCCGCACCGTATGCCTAGGATGCGCACAAAGTCATATCTCGTGTAGAGAAAAATAACTCTACATTTCGAGTATCATAACGTTAAGACTTAAAATACAAGTATATTTAAAAACAATGTTAATTTATCACCAAGGCTCTGAGATGCTAAGTGTCGCATTCTAGATCAAGGCGTCTACCCGTCATTTAAATATGCAGATATGTTATGATTTTGTAACTCTGTAACTCAAAGTTGCTAAATACATCAACAAGTAAATAGTGAAAGGAAAGAACACCCATTGGTATGAATGAACTACGGACTTATATTTTGCTAGACGCCGCTTGTTTATTTAATAGTATGAATTATTCTAATGGCAAACTATACCTGTGGCTAATGGCAAACTATAATGGGCTACATAGCACCCTACAGGTTAACACGCATCGCCAAGCAATTTGGACCGTTCTGTCTGTCGAAACGACATACACACTACACTGGCTTTAAATTGAATGAACCCTTAGTATTCTGGTACGCTGCACGGAAACTATTAAAGATAAGGGTAGATACGTAATGAAAATCATTTTGTGATATCAGAAGTAACCAAAAAAATTATGGCTAATCGTCATCGGGGATAAGCAGAATAGACGTGCGCGTTTGAATAAGCGACGTGCGGTATCTAGCCAAATGCAAGTTAAACTAGCCTATTATTAAATTCCAATTTCTGTAAAGTTCGAATATGTACAAGAAACTGTCACGATTGTTAAGCAATTGATTGATTACGGAGGTCGTTGATTTTAATGATAGGTTTGCGTGGTAATAAAATCTCGTATAAAGACGATGTTGTAGGCTAGTTGCGTAAGTTGACGTAAATCCTTATTTCTCCATCCATCACAATTAGCGGAGCCATAACACTTAGTCAGTAACATCTGTCGATGACTTCTTCGACTGCCGGGTCTTGCTGCACTAGTGCATCGATGGTTTTGCCCGAAGTTAATACCAAAAACTCAAAACGTCTGAAAAGGAGTTGGTATTTTACATAATTTATACAGCGCGGTGAGTCTCCATATCCCCTCTCCTAAAGGAAGGAAGGCCTAGCCCTGTAGTGAGGTGCTCGCTGCAGGTAATGATGATGAAGACGATGATCCAGCTCTCGATCTATCTGTACCTATCATCTCTATAGATCATACGCATCTAAAATCGGATATAGAACTTAGACCCACAAGTGTGGTCGGTGCGGTCTAAGCGAAATTGGTTATTTTCCTTGATTGTATTTTATTTTATTTATCAGATGTTAATTAATTAGTAACTCATAACATTTTGTAGGCATTGTGCATTCTCATCTATGCAAAACTTGACGCTGGATTTACGGCCTTTTGTTAGGTTTTTACTTTTGTTTATAGTCAACAGTAAATTGTGCTTACTTATATAAACACACCGGTATATTTAGCGGAACATAAAAAAGGTCCATAATTAAAAAATATACTCCATTGGTCCGCGTTCCAAAGTCGATGTTCCGCTAAATATGCCGGTGTGTGTATTATCTATATACATAAGTAAGCACTATTCATTGTTAGATAGATACTTACAAATAAATACCTGACTAGCAATAAATGTGGTAACGAAGGTATTTTAGTGTAGGTACTGGCGGACGCCCACGGTCTCACCCTCTTAGTTTCCACTTCCATGGGAATAGTAAAATACAATGTCACTGCTCATCATCGTCATCATTATCAGCCTATTAACGGCCTACTACAGGGCCAGGCCTCCTTCCTTATAGGAGAGGGAATATGGAGCGTGCACCCACCACGCTGCTCCAATGCAGATTGGCGGGCTTAGGGTGATAATGTTTCATTTATTAACGATCACTATCAGATGTTGACGATAGTGACCGGGACCGACGGCTGGACATGCTCTCCGAGGCACGGGGGTGTAGCACCGCCAACTTCCAGAATTCGGGCTTGGAAAGTACTCAATATTTCATAGAAGAATGAAAAAGCTCAGAATTATTCCGAGACCCGACCCAGGAATCGAACGCAGGACCTCGTGATCGAAGCCCCATGGGCTAACCACTAGACCAACGAGGCAGTCTGCTCATAAGTCTTTCATATACAAAAATAATTTATACAACCAGCAGTTTCAGAGATAAACCGGAACAAACAAATAGAGAGACAAAAAGTTTAAAAATTGATTTTTTATGTAAGTACTGTGTGTATACTTTCGTATGCATTTATTAAAGAGCTGTGAATTTTAAATTACAAACAGGTACTTAAATTTTATTTATTAGTAATAGATAAACACAGAACTTCCGTAGGCGCGTAAAAAAGTGCATACCATTGTCACCAACATTACAAACTTATGCAGCTTCCTGTTTTGCATAGTCCATTCATCATGCCGTCATCATGCGGTGATATGCATGCAGACGACGTCGCGTCCGCATTATGCATAGCTCATAGATTAGCCGCTGGTTATGCAACATCGTTACAATGCTACAGGAACCGCTTCTATGCGGAGCAATATCGGTTATGCAATAAATTCTTGTAGAACAAAATGTAAAAGCAATTTGCTTTTTACTTCTGTCGCTTATTTTTCGCTTTTGTTTATTTTTAACTATGGTTAAAGATATAGTTTAGTTTCCCCAGCCCAATGTCTTAATATGTAATCAAATCAATCTTGTACGTTAAAGTACATATATATTAAGATACAGAAAGAGAATGTAACGTGCTTTTGTTTTGGTAATTTGATAAAAAAACCTTATATAAATTATAAAACATAGCCCCCGCCGCGACTGTCTGTCTGTTTGCGTTTAACTTAAAAACTCCGTGGCGCAGTGGCGCGGTGGATTTATAAGACGGAGGTCCTGGGTCCGATTCCCGGCGGGGCAGATTGAGATTTTTCTTAATTTGTCTTGGTCTGGCTGGTGGGAGGCTTACGCCGTGGCTAGTTACCACCCTACCGACAAAGACTTATCGCCAAGCAATTTAGCGTTCCGGTACGATATCGTGTAGAAACCGAAAGGGGTATTGATTTTCGTCCCACTCCTAACAAGTTAGTCCGCTTCCATCTTAGATTGCATCATCACTTAACATCAGGTGTGATAGCAGTCAAGGGCGAACTTGTAGTCGATAAAAAAAAGATTACTGAACGTACTGTCATGCAGTGTTCACCAGTAGAAAGAATGGTTTCTGAGAAACGTTTTATTATATAATTTGTTAAGGTTTTATGTAAATTGGATAAAATGTGACGATAATTGTTGTAAAAGTCGGAGAAATTTAAGCCGCCTAGGAACTTCCATCGTTAATGCTATTTTTTCTTCTGAAGATAAAACGAAACAAGAGTTGTTTTCCCTTTATTAGGAGTACAATAAAGTCTGCGATGGCATATATATGGTATATATTACACGAGCGAAATCGCGGGCGTCTGCCAGTTGAATAAAATTGGACGTTACTTAACGAAAATTCATTACCTTTCAAAAACAACTGCACAGAAAAAAAATACAATTGGCCCAGACTGCTAAAAAGTACTTGTATCGCCCCCAACCCAAGTTTTTTTTATTTTCCTGGGCTATAAGTAAGGTACTAAGCTTACAACTATAATATCAGCCAAATATTAAAATATAGAGTAGCTTTGAACCACATTCTTCTTGTTCTGCTCTCTATAGGACGTGTTTCTTGCATACCCAGCGAAGTGTTGCTCAATTAATGAACTATGGAATTCCATTTCATATTTGTGTCGTCAATTGTTAGATGTTTTTAAGAAATAATCATTAATTAACCGACGACAAAAAACGGAGGAGGTTCTCAATTCGACACGTTTTTTTTTATGTATGACCACGCATAACTTTTTACAGAGTTGTCCGATTTTGATAATTCTTTTTTATTAGAAAGGGCATACTTCCGAGGTGGTCCCATTGTCATCATGTTAGGATCTGATGAGGATATCCTGGGGAAATTGAAGGAACTCTTCAAATTTTGGAGGCACGCTTACAGCGATTTCGGTTTTTGTCTCGGTATCGGTAGCTTTTTGCCTACTAATGGCATATAATATACTATGACAGTATAGTACGAGTACGATACGTGGCGATAAATCACTAAAAAGTAAGAAATAAAATTTTTTAAATAAAAATAGAACCGACTCAAAACGCACTAAAAAGTAAAAAATAACTGTGTCATTTAGTTGCTTTAAATTACTTAAGCATATCTAGGAGACGGTGCCAGCCAAGGTTTCTACTTTAAGGACGTTACCTAGAACCCACAAAATGCTTTACTACGTAAAATAAAGGTTCCTTAAACTTGGCTGGCACCGACTTCATAGATATGCTTAAGTAATTTAAAGCAACTAAATGACACAGTTATTTTTTACTTTTTAGTGCGTTTTGAGTCGGTTCTATTTTTATTTAAAAAATTTTATTTAAAACCCAGCAATAAAACCGTCTTTGTGTACATATTTTAGCCAACTTTATTTGTATGTTGTTTAGTCATTCTACGAAAGAATATAGGTAGATAACACAAAAACAAATGAGGAAAATGTCCCTGCAATGCACTGTCCTGCACCTGCAGCGTGAACAGAAGCAACGTAAACAAATTATGTATGGATGCATCAAAGGTGTGCGACGCTGGCCCATCTGAATAATGCATATTTTAACTTTGACGTAGGTTCTAGACTTACTCGTATAATCTTACAATCTGTAATTTTAGTGTCTATCCATAACCTTGAAAGTGAATAAGGAATGCTGTTTGGTAGCAAAAATTTTTAACAAAAAATAGAACCGACTCCAAACGCACTAAAAAGTAAAAAATAACTGTGTAATTTAGTTGCTTTAATTTACTGAAGCATATCTATGAAGTCGGTGCCAGCCAAGTTTAAGGAACATTTATTTTACGTAGTAAAGCAGTTTGTGGGTTCTAGGTAACGTCCTTGAAATTAGAAACCTTGGCTGGCACCGACTCCTAGATATGCTTAAGTAAATTAAAGCAACTAAATTACACAGTTATTTTTTACTTTTTAGTGCGTTTGGAGTCGGTTCTATTTTTTGTTAAAAATTTTTATTTCTTACTTTTTAGTGATTTATCGCCACGTAGCGTACTCGTACTATACTGTCATAGTATATTATATAGCACTAGTAGCCAAAAAGCTACCGATACCGAGTCAAAAACCGAAATCGCTGTAAGCGTGCCTCCAAAATTTGAAGAGTTCCTTCAATTTCCCCAGGATATCATCAGCAGATCCTAACAAGCGGACAATGGGACCACCTTGGATGTATGCCCTTTCTAATAAAAAAAGAATTATCAAAATCGGACAACACTGTAAAAAGTTATGCGTGGTCATACATAAAAAAAAAAAAAAAAAAAAAAAATATACGTGTCGAATTGAGAACCTCCTCCATTTTTTTTCGTCGGTTAAAAATAAGCATGATGTACCACTGCTTTATTTCTACAGATTAAACAGCTTTTTGGTAAACGAATTTTTTTTTTATTTTCAACAAGCCCTTCACTGTTATCACACGTTAAAGTAAGTTATGATGCTATCTAAAATGGAAGCGGGCTAATTTCATCCACTAAATATTAATAAAAAATCCACATCCTCAATTTCTACACGACATCGTACCGGAACGCTAAATTGCTTGACGGTCAACGAGATCTATAGATTATTATAGATGTCATTGTTGGTGGTACGTCGTTGTCGGTAAAGCAAACGGACGCTAATTGCTATACATTACACGTAGAGTCAGCATAGTGTTATAATAATTCGGTTTTTGAGAGACGGTTTGGCTTAGGATTTATTTACTCGTAGTAGGCACTAAAACGAAAGCGTTTGTGTGTGTAATATAACGTCAGCACGGCAAAAATGCATCGTTCCATTATTAACCGACGAAAAAAACGGAGAAGGTTCTCAATTCTACACGTATATTTTTTTTTAACCGACGAAAAAACGGAGGAGGTTCTCAATTCGACGCGTATATTTTTTTTATGTTTGACCACGCATAATTTTACAGAGTTGTCCGATTTTGATAATTCTTTTTTATTAAATAGGGCACACTTCCAAGATAGTCCAATTGTCATAGCATACCTAGGAGTCGGTTCCAACCAAGGTTTCTACTTTAAGGACCTAGAACCTAGAACCCACAAAGTGCTTTACAGTTATTTTTAAGTGAGGAGGACTATGACATCAAAACATGAACCAAAACCAATCCAGTACTAATAATAATAAACAAGACACAAACATCCACAATAAATCACAAAATAATTTTAGTTGTGGGAATCGAACCCTTTGACTTCGATGGAGAAGGCAGTAGATATCCAATGCACCAATTGAACGTCAACTTATAATTTACCCTTTATCGAGTAACAAAAGAGCTAACATCATCACAACAAGTTTCATGTTTATGTTTACAGCCTGGACAGTGACATATGCGACGTAATGGTTTCAATTCTATAGACAATGCCATTGTTTTGGAGCTTGTTGATGTATGCCAGACGTAGGGTTGCCACCTTTTTCTACCAAAATGAGGTACTTTTGGTTTTAAAGATAGAAAAAAATTACAGAAATATAAACATATTTTTCATAAATGGCTTTATATTTATAGACTGTTATGTACAGTTAGTGAATTAGTAGATAATTCTTTTTCCGAGCCAAAAGGATTCTTTCTTTCTCCTTGCCAGTTCAGAAGTTGCTTTTTATTAATAGTAAATATTTATTAGGTTATTGTTAACAAACTTGTGAAATAAAGTTGTTACAATTTACAACTTACATCTACAATTTATAATTGTATCCTGCATTACAGAAAAATCAATTGTTCTTATGAAATTTTGTCATTAAATAAGCCATTAATTTTATCATCATCATTATCAGCCTATTAACGGCCAGGCCTCCCTCCTTATAGGAGAGGGGATATGGAGCGTACACCCACCACGCTGCTCCAATGCGGATTGACGGGCTTAGGGTGATAATGTTTCATTTATTAAAGATCACTATCAGATGTTAATGACAGTAACCGGGACCGATGGCTTAACGTGCTGTCCGAGGCACGGGGGTGTAACACCACCAACTTCCTGACTCTGGGCTTGGAATTTACTGAGAATTTCATAGAAGAATGAAAAACTTAGAATTATTCCGTAACCCGACCCAGGATTCGAACCTCGGACCCCGTGATCGAAGCCTAGATAGGCTAACCACTAGACCAACGAGGCAGTTATTAATTTTATAATCAATGCAAAATAAAAATATCTGTAACGTGATTACCTGAAATAGCGGTATATTTCTTTAACAATTTAAGTACGGGTGTCAACCCTAGCCAGAAATGCAATGAGACACATATTATGTCAGTGACAGTGTAGGTACTAACGTACCGCAGACAGCCCGGAAGTGAGCAACCTTAAGTATGCAGCCAAGGATGTGAAGGTCGCTACTATTTGTATGGAGAGAAGAATGTTTGTAATTTATAATTAAGCTCAAAATAAAACAGGTCTAGACTTCTTGGCATGTCTACAAGATTTTGTACTCTTTGCTTGTTTTAAAACTTTTTTGCAAAAATAATGTAGTTTGTTATTTCATTGTAGAGAGAGTCACTATCTGAGTTCTGTGGTTTCAGTAGAAAGCTTTTCACGGCTAAATAAATGGTTTTGTATTGCATCGTTATCAGCATATTATAACGGCCCATTGGTGTACGACCCCACCACGCACCCTACCAGTACCACCCATGACCCGTTTTTTATAGAATGTTTGATCGTTTGACTTAAAGATCGCTATCAGATTTGATTGTTTAATTATCAGGAGTCGGGACTGACTACTTAACGTGTTCTCCGAGGCACGGGTGTAACTACGCCAACTTTCCGACTCCGGGCTATGAATTTAACTGAGAATTTCTTGAATGAAACCAATCTCAATGCTCTCCCAGGATTGGAAGGGCAGACTAACCACCAAACTAGACTAGGCAGTCAGGTATTCATTATTGGAAATTAATCAAAGTGAACCCTTTTTTGGCTCATCTTCGTAAGCCCAGAATCGGCTGATAATACTTACCTATTTATATATATTTGGATTTGTGGGATGGTAAAATAATTTTGTAAAGAGACTGTGAACGTGTTGATAGGTTAATAATTTTTTTTTATCGACTACAAGTTGGCCCTTGACTGCTATCACACCTGATGTTAAGTGATGATGCAATCTAAGATGAAAACGGGCTAACTTGTTAGGAGTAGGATGAAATCCACACACCTTCGGTTTCTACACGACATCGTACCGGAACGCTAAACCGCTTGGCGGTACGTCTTTGTCGGTAGGGTAGTAACTAGCCACGACGAAAGCCTCTCACTAGACCAAGACAAATTAAGAAAAATCTCAATCTGCCCCGCCGGGAATCGAACCCAGGTCCTCCGTTATTATAAATCTACCGCGCATACCATTGCGCCACGGAGGTCGTCGAAATAATATACTAAAAAGAAAAATAAATAAAAACTAAGGTGGCGCTTGATATTTATTGTGTCGGATGACATATACGTAGAAATGTGACAGTAATATCAAGGTAATATCAAGGTTTATCGACGTATAAAAATTAAATCGGACGCGTCGATGCGGCATTATTTTTAATTGTTAATTGACGCAAAACCAATTAACCTTTACGTTAGTTTTGTTACTTTAAAAAAAAAATATCTGAGAAACTACTACATGATTATTTTATTTTTAACACATTTAAATACAAATACAATACGGCATGATTTTTTAACACATTTTTATTATTAAACACCTAACCTGGGTACTCGTATCTATAAAAGGAAACAAAACCTGAAAGCATTCCTCTACTCATTTGATAACAGTTTTAATTCTGGGTGCACGGTGCTAAATTGTTTTTCCTTGAAATTGACTTCGCTAAATAACTATAGAAGCGAGAAAGTTTAAAACATAAACAAACTGGATTTAAAATATCAAGTAGTTAAATCTTGTGCATGCTTAAATAAAGTGTAAAAAAAGCTCATCTATAATGTCAAGTTGTTAAATTGTATTCATGACTCGCTGACGATTATTATAATAACCTTTTTTTTTACGTGGAGAAATCCACATGGATACCTTTTCGCCATAGGCAAGTAAGAAGATTATGTCGGACTCGTACCGACGAAAACCTCACGGTGTTCCAGCTCGTCGCCTGGGACTGCATTACGGGAAGGTTACGTACTACTACCATAACCCAGTCAGCGGCACTAACAAAACTCATCTAGGGCAACCACAAAAGCAAGCACTCATCTAAAAATGCTTGTAAATCGCCACGGGACCATTCGTTATCTACTTGTGATTTAACCTGCCCTAATAGTGTTAACATAATAAAAGTGCTTGTTAACTGAACCTACTTGAAATGAATGATTTAGAATCTGAATTTAACGCTTGCAATTTCCCCGTTTCCATAAGAAACGTCCTTATATAGAAATGCGACGTGAAAAAATTTCAAGGCAAACCATCTATAGTACCGAGATTTGCGGACACGGACTTAAGGAAGCTAAATTTTTCTCCGTTTAAAATC
The DNA here is from genome assembly GCA_034621355.1 of Mycalesis mineus. Classification (NCBI taxonomy): domain Eukaryota; kingdom Metazoa; phylum Arthropoda; class Insecta; order Lepidoptera; family Nymphalidae; genus Mycalesis; species Mycalesis mineus. The sequence continues at coordinate 15,591,728 of CM067889.1, read as the reverse complement.
TGTCTGTATATCCGGCCATAACATTCTTTATAGTCGGAGATACACAAATCGGCTAGGAATACAATTGTATAGACGATTCCATGAACATGCGTAAATAATTATATAAGAGGTAAGTATAAAGGAAACAAAGGCTCTATGTCGATCTCTGAGCCATAAATAATAATTATAGACTCTGTTTAAACCTCTGAGGTATAGAAGCATTATTACAGGCCGCAGGCTCTATTAGGGCCTAAAAAGCCTGAATAAACCTTTACAATAGAAACAAATTACTATAATTATAATTCAATAAAAGTGTGAAAAATATTAACAATAAAGGCACGAAAATTATATATAAAAAAAAAACAGAATAATTATAATAACTAACTAATTAACTTAACTATAAGCATAATTCTAAATTTTGCCCTTTTGGTAGGGTGCCCATCACGCAGGCAGCATTTCCGCGTTGAATTGCGATAGATATTCGTTGCGCGAGAAAGCTGTCTGCCCGAGGGTCGCCTGTTGCCTCCCTGAGGCGCCTACTCAATTCCTTATGAAGCACCTGAGCGCTTCTGCTCCATGGACCCAGTGTCTCGACTCCAAATGGAAAGAACTCATACTGAGTGCCGAGACAACTGTATTTTAATGTCTTTTGATGCTCTCGGGCGTCCGCCGCCGATATATCACGGAGATCCAGATAGATATTGTAAAAAGTAATCGATTAATTGGCTGTTTAAAAAAACACTGGTATGTATATAATTCCTTCGTTGGTTCTGTGGTTAGCCTATGTGGTTTCGATCGCGAGGTCCTTGGTTCGAAACCTGGAGCGGGTCACTGGTTAATTCTCTGATTTTGATTCTTCTATGATATTTTCAATTCATTCCAAGCCCGGAGTCAGGAGGTTCGTGGATTTACACCCCAGTGTAACCGTCTCCTCGGAGAGCGCGTTAAACTGTCGGTCTCGCTGACTCTCATCAACATCTGATAGTGATCGTTAATAAATGAAACAATGTCATCATAAACCCGCCATAGCGCATTGAAGTAGCGTGGTGGGTATATGCTCCATATCCCCTCTCCTATAAGGAGAGAGACAGAGCCCTGTAGTGTGCCGTTAATATGCTGATAATTATAATATAATGCTTAATTAAACTATATATTGACCTCAGATCAAAGTTCATTAAATCTCAATAAATCTTATGCATTACCTAACTGTATAAGAACTTTTTAAGTATAGGTAAGTAAATATGCAAGTGCATTCGGCCTTGACTCGTCGTTTGACACTTTGCTTTGCTAAGCACTTTCGTTTACTTTATTCACTTCACTTTAGTTGGTCGCTTTTGTAACGCTTTTAAGATACAAAAAGTATATTAACTATAACGTAACAACGGATATTATGTCTAATAAAATTCAAGTATTTCCCAATGTACATTTACGCTCAATCTTTTATAACTAACGACATCACGTGAATTACGTTATAACTCAATTATTTTATGTGGTTCCTCAACACATTATCACATATATGCTCGTGTCATCATCCCACTAGAAAACCTGAGAGAGGGGACATAGGGCTTAGACCCACCACGCTACTACGCGTTAGCCGGCAAGGTGATAATGTAACTACGGTCTTAATAATCACTATCCGGTGTTAAAAACAACGGAAATTCGGAATGGAGATAGTTTAAAACATAGACTTTTCAAAAAATTCCTACGAGAACGGGAACGCGAGTGAAAGTTTTCTAATTAATTCATAAATTTATATATTTTAAGTTTTATGGCTTTTTTGAAAAAATAGTTTTAAGTGTTGTTGAAATAAAAAATACGGATTTTTATGCAGGTACACGAAGAAATAACAATTTTAATTAAGTCCATAAATAAAACACGTTATTTATAAAACAAGAATTTATTATGGCATTAAAAAGAAAAGTGAAAACTATAATTAGAAAAGCAGGGAAATACATGGTTTCCACTACTAACAATACAAATTAGAAAACTATCTCAACGAACCGAATGGAAATCTGCCAACGTATTGATTACCATAGATCCATTGTTCTATTATGGTGAAAAAGCTAAAGAATAATCTTCCCACATCTATTCAAATAAATAAAATTGATGCATCTGTTTATAATTTCAAATTAATAGCTTTTCAGTAAATGTAAATGAAGGTTTAATATATATTACTTACACTAGAAAGTCTATGATTAAAATATTAGTCTGTCCGTTTTATGTGTTGGCTAATCTATGAAACGGCTGGTTATAACAGGACCCCCACTCGTAGTGAGCTAACATGATAGAGAGTTTCTTAGTTTTTTTTATAGAATTGTTTATTTTTTTTTATTTCACGCGGACAAAGTCCCAAGCGTCTGAAGATGAACTTATATTTTTCACCACCTTAAATCCTATTCCCGTGGAAATATCAAGGTAAAAATAAGCCAATGATCTAATCTTTGTACCAAATATTCAATGTTTCCGAACTTGGAAATGGTATGAAGAATATATATATCGGCGTATCACCGTTTTCCTTGACATAATCTATTGTAGTTCTTACTCTCTTGGGCGTTTACTATGGTTTAAGCAAGCACAAAACAAAGTCTTTGTCTTCACGGACAGTTTTATTGCAAGTTCACAATGCTTTGATACATGAAGTAGATTTCTATAATTCCTAACGTATTATTAAGATTTAAAGCAGTAGTTTATTTACTCCCATCTATCTTACTTTACTCGCTAATTTAATTTACTTCTTAATAACACTTTTACACTGGTCCAACTCGACCAAATATCCTCACCGCACTCTAGACACAAACTGACCCCACAATTCCCCTCAAGATGGTGTAGATATCTATAACAATATTACAGGAATCTGTTCCAAGTCTGCAGTCTAAGACCAATCCCTCCGACATATATAAACTTTTTTACGTAGTCAGTTCGTGTTACAAAAGTGGTATATATATATATAAATATATATATATATAGGGTCGAATTGAGAAACTCCTTTTTTTTGAAGTCGTTTTAAAATAAGCCGTTTAATAATAGGCCATTTTTAGAACTTTTCCGTTTTTGAGCTCAAAGGAACTTGGTAAAAGATAACTGAAAGTTAGCAACAGGTTTAGCGATTCATTTTTATTTATATTTATTGATCTGTAGCACTGATATTACGATTGATTGTAGCAGTCAAACGAAAGTTTTCATGTTACATTTTTATTTCGCAAAATCATTGTTTTGTTTTTTTTGAGTAGGTAGGTAATAAATCAGTTAGGCTGTACTTACATCAGTTGCATGTTAGGGCCCATACATACTGACCGTCTTTCCGCAATTAAAATAGTGTATAGTCGAGCCGACGAAATGAAAGAAAACAAGTGAATCATCCTGAAAATCTGACAACATTTTGCTTACGAGAGATAAGGGAAAAAGATAATACTCGTCCACTATCACATATCGCTTTTGTTTACGTTTATTCTATTGATTCATGGACAGCACTTTAGTAATACATAGTTTTATTACCGCAGAATACAAGTTTTTTTCTGCATTTACTTGTTTTCTGCATTTATTTAAGTGACTAAAATGTTTGTATTTAAAAAAATGGACTAAAGTATTTTTCGGTAAATAGTTTTTATGCATCGCTGCATACTTAATAAATACAACGCATTAATCAAGTCTGAGATCGAGGGAAATAACCCAGTAAAACCAAGCCCTCTTGTATAAGGTTTTTAACTTAGGTAACAAAGAGGGAATAAGTGAAGATTGGGACGGTCATTCCACAAGTTTGGTAGTTCAAAATAATTGAAAAAAAAGGTTTTATATCCGTCATAGTCATGGGTAGTAAGCCTTATTATTCCGTGGTACATTGCCACATCCGTCGTTATAACGCGCGTCGACGCTCAAATAACGCCCGTTCATGTTTCGTTTGTAAATAGCCTTAGTGAACGGACATTTATGGCCGGGGGCCTATACTTAGGCTAATGTTTCTGATCGTGTTTAAGTTTCCGGGTTGAAACAAGATAGACTGAGAGCCTGTATGGTCAGACCTTCGGCATTTCTTCGTCATTACAACAGTTAAAATTTTATCATCCTATGATCCTAAGATAGATAATCCTTACCAATATTATAAAGTCAAAAATTTATGTGTCGAAAGTAGGTCAGACATAGTGATTAAAATAATAGGGTAATCCTTTGTATTTAGAGTAATTATAACTAAAACACAAATAGATAACTGAAAGAATAATTAACAGCAACTTAATTAACTGTGAATTACTACTGGCAAATTATGGAATTGCAATAAAACGTAACGTCTCGTGTTAATTAATGTAACCCCAAGACACTGCGACTCAAGCTGAGAATAATAATTAATTCGATTGCACAAATTAATCATCCGAGTTGTCTAGGTTAAGCGATAAGCAAAGTACAACGTCTGCACCGCGCCACGCCAGAGCCTAGACTCCCCACCAGTTGTAGACCCGCTCCTTTTATACAAGTTACAATAACTCAAGTAGTGGGGTGAGTGGGGTATCGACCATGCGTCGCCGCAAGAGGGCGTAGCTGGTGCACGTGCAGTTCACAGACTTCTTTCTAGTCGCGTCACGCAAAACAATTGAATGGATTTTGATGAAACTTCACAATAATATAGATTACATCGGAACAAATCATAGGCCACTTTTTATCCCGAAATTTCACGGGAACAAGAACTACACGGGTGAAACCGCGGGCGTTAGTAGACAACTAATAGATAATAAAAAATACTTTTGTAGTTAGCGTGTGGTAGATAACCATTTTTTAGACCTTGGCTACTTTGGAAAGTATCAGGTTACAAGGGTACTGACTCTAAAGTCTAACTTTATACTATATTTTATAGTATACTAGCTGACCCGGAAAACGTTGCTTTGCATTAAAAATTTAAAAAAAAATTAGATGAAAATTAGATAGTAGCAGATTCTCAGACCTGCTGAATACGCATACAAAATTTGGTAAAAATCGGTGAAGCCGTTTCGAAGGGGTACGGTAACTAACATTGTGACTGGGAAATTTTATATGTTAGATTATTTATACTATATTTTATCTTTTCTACTTCTATCATGAGAAATTATGTTTATGGCTTCCTATCACTTGCTTTTAGCAATATTTTTAAAAGGAATACCACGAAGCTGGAGACAAAGGCCATGATTTCTTATGTTACGCCGAGGAAAATGTTAAAATACATAACTGTATGAAATATAGACAGTTAAAACAGTCCTTCAAACCCAAGGTCTGGTGGTGGACTGCTGACGAAAATCATGATTTCTCATGTTAGGCCGAAGAAAAAATTAAAAATACATTATTGTATGACGATTATATAGACGATTAAAAAGGACTACCAATTCGCCTAATTTACCTACTATTCCTATGGTGGGAGCATAAATCTTCCCGAACTTTCCACTCTTATGAAGTGGCGAAGGTCTGACCATCGCTCTTAGTATAGATAATGTAGCTCCATAGATCATGATTTTGCATAACGCTCGAAACTTGTTTTATGCTCTATTTAGCCCACTGGTGTGCGTCATCTGATAATGCCAATGCGGAAATACAATAAATAATGTATTTTAGTGAATAAATGTTATATCGTCTTGATATTTACTAGTTTTATTAATAAGCTAGGTAAGTATTCCAAACAAGTTCTGGAAATCGGTCGATTTTATAGGTATTTAATCGAATTAACAACAAAAGGCACCTTGTTTTTAATCGACTCTCATTAAAGAAAAAAAAATTTTAAATATGAATTTGCTCATCACCGAGTTTATTAAGTAAATTAAGTAATTAATATTATTATTAAGTAAATTAAAGTAACTAAATGACACATTTATTTTTTTCTTTTCAGTGGGTTTGGGAGTCGGTTTAATTTTTTATTTAATTTTTTTTTTATTTTGACTTTTGAAACGGGGCTGTTCAATTATTGGGAATATAATTAAATGTGAACAACCTTTTTTTTCTATATTGTTAACACTTAGCTAAACATACTATAATATTTCATTATTTAGTTGACGACCAAACAGTTAACATTGTTATTATAAGCAATAACATTTTCACTTTCAATTATTATTGTTTGTTGAACTTTACGAGCACAATAGCTGGCAATAAACAGTCGACAGGCAAAACCAACACTCAACATGTAACATTTTAAACTTTAATGTAATCATACTATGATATTCACAATACACTCAAGGCATAAAACTACTTCTTTGTGAACAAATTAATTATTAACATCCCATCTAGATTGCGCACGTGTATAACTTGAAATGACTGCCTCGTTGGTCTAGTGGTTAGGTTAACGCTTCGATCACGAGGTCCTGGGTTCGAATCCTGGGTCGGGTCACGGAACAATTCTGAGTTTTTCATTCTTCTACAAAATTCTCAGTAAATTCCAAGCCCGTAGTTGGGAAGTTGATGGTGATACACCCCGTACCTCGGAGAGCACGTTAAGTCTTCGATCCCGGTCACTGTCATCAACATCTGATAGTAATCATAAATGAAACATTATCAGTAGCACAATAAGCCCGCCAATCCGCATTGGAGCAGTGGGTGTACGCTCTATATCCCCTCTCCTATAAGGAGGGAGGCCTGGCCCTGTAGTGGGCCGTTAATAGGCTGATAATGATGAAGATGATAACTTGAAATAGTAGTTATGTATTTTAAGTGTAGAACAGAATACATATACATATATATATATCGTGTTTAATCATTACCATTTCTATAAGTATATTCTATATCATATCTTACTGTTAATGATCGAATCCACCAACAACCAACTTCCCTACTCTGGGCTAAGAATGCTCTACAAAAAAGCTCTTGAATGATAGAAAAGCTTAATATTTAATACACTTACGAACCGATATCTTCTTATATAAAGCCTAAACTACTGGACCAACGCGGCAGTTGATGCAAGTATATGTAGCAATTGGTAGCGGCTTATGACTCATCTGCCCTATTAAGTAATATGGATCTTAATAAAGGTCTTATCTGTCAATATCTGGAATGCGCTGGTTACAATATGACGCCTACGAGAGCGCGCCTTGACCGATGTTGCACAAACGATTTAGATTGAAACTTGAAAGTCGGTTGCCTCACGTACACTTTACATATTATACAGTACAGTTTCAGCGGTGCCGTAACTCAAAAGCGCTTTAAACCTCCTTTAGTAATAATAGTACATTCATAATTGTACTAATAATATAAGTGACAATTGAAGGTACTGTTATAAAAAATCATTATTATAAAACAAAAAACCCGACTGCTTAGAAGTTATGAACTGAAAAGAGAAAACAAGGATCACCATATCTATATAAAATTCTAAATACTTTATGGTGCTGCAAACAGGGACAAAATACTTTAACCTGCGGGGAAAGAAAGATCTACCAAAACTACGTTTGTCCCCGCCTGCAGCACCATAAAGTATTTAGAATTTTAAATAGATATAGTGATCCTTGTTTTTCTCTTTTCAGTTCATAACTTCTAAGCAGTCGGGTTTTTTGTTTTATAATAATGATTTTATTTGAGCCTTTTTGTTTTAGTTTATGGTATAGAAATGAGACGATACACTTAGTACAGTTTTTGCCATTTTTTGTTAAAAAAGTAATATGAACATGATATGATATTTACATTTTTGAAATGGTCTTTCTACGATCTTTTAATTGGTACCCATATTGCTAAGATAAGAGGAAAAAATACACACATCCCCCCTTTTTTCCCCCATTTACAGCCGCCATTTTGAAAATTTATGTAGCCTATGTCACTACCACTATTTTGACAAATTCAACGACACCTTGCATGCCAAAATCCGTTCAGCCGTTTAAGCTGTAGCGCGTGCCGAAGAAATGGACATACATACATACATACATACATACGCTTGAACAACATAACCCTCCTTCTGACGCAGTCGGGTAAAAATAGTCCGGGAAATGCGTACATGCCTATTTTTATGCAGCATCGTTTTCTTTTTAATTTAATCACACGTAAGGATATAGATGCCTGTGACGGCGCAAACACAAGCGGGCTGACGACGCTCTCGCTTATGCCTTGTAACAGCGAACTCTTAAGCATAGTTAACGAAAAATGCTGCGTTGTGCATCACTATCGTTCCTTCACAATCAGCTGCATGTAACACCGTCTTTACTACGTCCCGTATGTATCAATTAGCATTGTTATACATAGCGACACATAGCGATTAGCGTTCTTCGGCTATCGCTCATGCCTTGAACCATGCAGCGAGTTACTTAAGCGTAGTGAACGGAAGATGCAGCGTTGCGCAAGCTGCATCATCGGCGTCCCTTCACCCTCAGCTGCATGCAACGCCGGCTTTACAACGTCCACTATCATTGTTTCGGAATCGCATTCTAGTTTTGGTCCGAGCAACACACCTACCAGTAGACAATAAACCCTAACGATGCTATGAGTTCAAGAATGTCAAACGGGGATTGGCAATGCCTCCAAATTGGAAGTTTTACGTTACACACTTACAACATACTTTTAACTGTGTAGTGTTGCAGACTTTTTATGGTTGTCATGTCCCATAATATTACCATCTAAATACAGAAATCGTTATTTTTTTTTTATAAATAGCGGCCAAAAGAGCAAGTGGATTGGTGGTATTGTGTTTACCGCCGCCCATGAAAATCTGCAACGGTGCCACCTAAGCAATGCCGGTCTATTAGGTATTTGTTTATTGGCCCTCTGAAAAACGCCAATCTATAAGCGCATGAGAACACGGAGGGTGGAAGCTGTTTCCTCGGCTTACAAGTGCGTGGCAAAAAATATACGCTTGGAAAGAGCTTTTCAAAAGTTATGAAACACCATAGGACTGAACAAAGAAATTAATGTAGCAGCCGGTAGAATGTCGGTGTCATTAAATCTTCACCCAGCCGTGTCCACTATACTTCCGATTTTCTTATTACCTATTGTGATGTTTAAAAATTGCTAACCTGATGTATAAAGATTAATTATTCTTACGTTAAAAACGGAAATAGGAAAAACGGCTTGTGAAGATAAGGTGATGCCTGTGTTTATCTTAGAGTCTCATATTCCTGTAATTTCACTAACAACCTTGAAACTGAAACCAAGTTAAGCCATTTGACAACAGTAACAAACGTAGTGACAGGGCTATACTAAATTTAAAATGTTCGATTATTCCAGTCCTAATGGTCTAGTGCTTTGGTTAAATTAAAAGTCGCGCACATCTCCCCTGCGACTTCTTGCGTTGCTCGTGATTGACCTCGGCATCATTCGAGAATGTTCCGTGATCTAGACGCTGCGTTGATGAGAGGTTGATACTTGATAGATGTCGTAACGCTGTATGTTAGTTCCAGTTGTTCAGTTGATATGGATTGAGAGTTAAAATACGAAAGACCTTTATGTATTATACGTGTAAACAAATTAATATGCTTTAATGTCAAATTGTTTAGCATTTGTTGCAACATTAAGTTAAACGTTTGATACGTTTTACCTATTAGCTTTAGTTACTAATTTTAATTTTAAAGATTAGTTACTAATTTTTTATTGTATGCCATACTCATTTTCGTGTGAGTAAGGTTTTACTGTCTTAAAGATAGAACAATACTTAGCGGGCAAACGTACCGGCGAGTTTCTTGAAAACTACTGAGAATTACTTAAATGATATTAAAATGAAAAGACATTTCTTTCTTCTTCTACTGTACAGTAACACCGTAGAAGAAGAAAGGTGAAAATATACATGCTAAAAATTTATAATAGACAGCCTTATCGCTAATAAACAAGTTCTACCAGACAACCTAAATAAAATTACCTTCGCTCATAGAAGGTAATATTGGTTTAGAGGACACTCCTTTGTAGAGACGATAGAAAACTCATAGAGAGCTGACGTGTATACTCGTATATATACTCACCTATTACACTATATTTTTTCTGAGATGATAAAAAGTTGCATCTGGTACAATCATCTGTTTTCTAATCTTGAAGTAACGCTTTTCACACGAGCGAGATGTTTACGTTTTTATAAGCGCCGCACCGCAAGTAAGACACGTACTGGTAAACCACGTACCACATACAATTTGTTATGCATTCTATAATATATGTTTTGACGACCTCCGTGGCGCAGTGGTATGCGCGGTGGATTCATAAGACGGAGGTTCTGGGTTCGATTCCCGGCGGGGCAGATTGAGATTTTTCTCAATTTGTCTTGGTCTGGCTGATGGGGGCTTTCGCCGTGGCTAGTTACAACCCTACCGACAAAAACGTACCGCCAAGCGACTTAATGTTCCGGTACGATGTCGTGTAGAAACTGAAAGGGGTGCGGATTTTTATCCTACTCTTAAAAAGTTCGCCCGCTTCCATCTTAAATACCATCAGCACTTAACATCAAGTGTGATAGCAGCATTGACATATTAATACTATGGACTTCGGGTCTAATGCAAAATTTACGTCAAAAGTGACCCAAGATATTTTATACACACTAGGATGTATTTATGTTTTTATACACACAATAACATTGTAATGTATGTCTTATCGTATTGTTATACAGTCTAATTTGCAACGGTCTAATTGCATGCAATAAGTAATCAGCTTCGATTGACGGTTACCATGGCAGCCTTTTTTTGACATGACGGCTTCTCGTGAAAATAGGACAACATAAATGGTGTGGAGTCGGTAGCTTTCAAAATTTTTTGGCATCTTATATTTATATATTATATTTACAGCAAATTTTAATTTATATTTACATATCCCTGACCTCTATATGCTGGGATAAATCTTGTACCAAATAATATTTGTTGTAATTATCTTGTATAAAATAATAATTAGTTATAATAATAATTAATTACAAACCAAATCCACTAATGTACAAATTTATATGCCACTCGACATAGTTCTTTACTTTGAAATTTTAAGTTCTCGATATTTTCCTCTTTTTAATTAAACTGAAAATATATTTTTTTACTTCAATGACGTTAGATAATTCTTATTGTTATCAAATTAATATACCATTATGGTAAAAGTTATTTGATTAATATTCATGACATAAAAAATAAAAGTTGACATAAAAAATAAAAATTTTTGAATTGAAAATAATCAAATTATTTTTATTCAAAAATTAAGTAATTAAATAATTCAAATGTTAAACAACAAAATAACTCTATGCAGTCGTTGTTCTAAAACATTCTATTGCTCACGGCAGATCCGAACTAAATGTGGTTAATTAGATAAACATATTGCACTCCTTCTATCCTATACGCGGGTAGCGTATGGGAAAAGGACAGATAGATACTTTTGTTCATTTTGGTTGGTTATGCAATTCGTTTCTATAGTTTATTAAAATTTTAATAAAATAACCTGTTTCTAAGCAAAATAATACTTTAAAATCATCAGTAAATATTTACTTACTGAAAATATGGTACACCATTTTCTTTTCTCACCTTACTCGGGTAGTTCTTACAAGTTTTTTATAACACATTACGCCATTATTGACGTGTATTCTGTCAGTCAGCTAATATGAGACTGAATTGCGATTGGATCTCATTTCGCGTTTTGGCTTACTTTTGGTTCGGACACTTTTTATCGCTGACCCGAAGTCCATAGTATTAATATGTCAATGGATAGCAGTCAAGGCCCAACTTGTAATCGATAAAAAACCATAAATTTCGAACTTTAAAATTAACGAACTATATCCACATAAAGTGGCAATTTGTTTTAAATAAACATCTGCATAAGTAATAATAATTAATTAACATGAACTAAATGTATTGCATCAAAATAACGATACTTTTAATTTTGAACCTTGACCGATTCACTTCTGTTAAATATATTAGACCTTGTACTCTAGTGCCAGCTTGTGAAAATTGAAAGTATATAGATATAAATATAGTATTACACCAAATACCATCTTCAATTGGTGGTATAAACCGCCCATTAAGAAAAGTCGCAGGGAAACAGTAGTTACAAATGGCAGAGGATCTCTTTAGGCATCCCTTTAAAAGCTCCATGTCTTGCAGTGGATCTCTAAAATCTTAACTAAATACCATTGCCTAATGTGATGATTATTATTCAATAATGTAAGCTGAGTTTTGAATACGAAATCAATTTGTATCCTTCATATCCTTTTTATTCTTATAAGAAAATCCTTATACAAAACCTCAAAGTTTCTTCAAAATCGATGGAGCCAAGAGTTGAAACAGTAAAAAATTAAACTTTCTACTCTTTAAATCATTTCTTGTAAGGAAATCCCAATACGCTTTTATTGCATCTAGCATTTCAGCACCCTTAGAATCACTTTGAGATCGATTATACAATTCAGGACGAAACTGGGAATTAAAATAGAAAAATAAAACTTTCTATTTTTTGTGATCCTTTCTTGTGAGAAAATCTCAATACAAAATTGCTTTCATTACACGTAGTACTTCAGGTATAGTTTAGAACCGCTTCAAAATCGATTATCCAATTAACGACGAAGCCACGGACAAGGTTAGTCGTCAATCAAGGAGATGTCTTTTCTGTGACGTCGTGTCAAGGTCACGGAACCGGATCTGACAATGTGAGAGATGGTCGTCATAAGTCATAAGTTTATGTAACTAGCGACAGTCTGCGTGTAACTGCTCTGTTTAAAGCCTTACTTCTTACCTGATAAAAATGGTGAAGATAAGGTTTATCAGCCTGTTAATGGCCTACTACAGGGCCAGGCCTCCTTACTTGTAGGAGAGGGGATATAGACCACACTGCTCCGATGTGGGTTAACGAACTTAGGGTGATAATGTTATATTTATTAAGTATCACTATCAGACGTTGATGATAGTGACCAGGGCCGACGGCTTAACGTGCTCTCCGAGGCCCGAGGTTGTTACAACTCTAACTTCCTTACGGACAAGGTAGGAAACGTATTTTGTGTACGCGCAGGAGTAAGAAATATACACATACAAACTTTGAGTCTTTTAAGTTTAAACCATGGGCAAGGTTAGCAGCCGTCAATCAAGTAGGAGATGTCTTTTGTGTGACGTTCGTGTCAAGGTCACGGCGCGGCGTACGCGAATGTCACGCGAACCGGATCAGACACGCAGCGAGAGACCACCGTCATAACTTATAAGTGATAACCTCATGTAACAAGGGACAACCTGCGTGTGATTTATTTATTAAAATTCAAAGTCACTCATTTCAAGTGCTTTCAAAGCTTTTTATACAAGCACTTTCACTTTATCCAAGGCTATACAATGTCATCATTTAATCAATCAAGATGACATATTTTAATAAAAGAAAGGGAAAAGAAGTATATGTTGATAAAAATAATGAATGCATTTACTTAAAGTAACAAAAACACTACAAAAACTGACAAATCACAATATGCATTGACTAAGTAGAACATTCCTTTGCTCTTATTACTTTACTTGCTAAAAACTTCATTCATGTGTTGTAATAACTATAACGTACAAAATCTTACGACCATCTCTTCGCCTAACCGCTGACACCGTTATACAATGTGTCAGTTACATAAGAGGTCTGAAACGGAACCGCAGCAAGATACTAATAAGACCGAGAAGACCGAGCTAATTTCCATTGCTTACGTACTAGGGAACTACCTAGTATGTATATTTTCATATCTGACGGAAGGTGCGTCGAGCGTAACAACGATCGTATCTATTCGGTCAAATTAGACCTGCCAAATGCGTCTAGTCAGTTTATGGTCAGTATCTACAACGGCTAGTATTTAAACGATGATCACAGCTGACGTTACGCCAAGTTTAGATGAATCAATCAATACAGTAATAGGGTACTGATAATGGGTTGACAACGGAACAGACGCTGTACGTTCGATGCACTAGCTAGCGTATCATCGGTGGAGTTTAGAAGGTTAAATGTTTCACCTTTCCTAATATTATAAAGGCGAAAGTTGGATGAATGGATATTTTTTAATCTTTCACGCAAAAACTACTGAATGAATTTTGATGAAATTTCACAATAATATAGCTTATATCAAAATAACACAGCGCCTACATTTTACCCCGAAAGGAGATGGTCCATTTCCGCATCACTCTTGTACCATATACCATTAAAATGGAAAAAATACAAAGATTTTATAAAAAATAGAGTAAGTGAACGAAACGAACTAAATAAAACGTTGGTTAAAAATGAAATTCCTAGTTTTTGAGGTATTAAAAGATGGCGTCTTTTTAATATTAGTCTGTAAGTGATAAAGATACGGTGACATTGATTTGTCAAACTCAAAAATGTCATTTTTGACAAGTCTTTGCTATCGTGTTCCGGGCTTTGTTTTTAGCTATAATACATTTAAGACATACACATCTTAGCTATAAAAAGAACAAAACTCAATATTTTAATCTGATTATTCAGTAATCCGTTAGGTACCTATACCTAATCAGTAACCATCAAATAAGAACATACGTCAATAAACACTGACAGCAAAAGTAACTTATCTAAGATCCACCATGACTATACGTAAAGTGTTGCATTGTTTTGGAGAGAATAAATAATATTTCGCCTAAATAAAAGTGATTTCAGAGATTTGGCTAATCAAAACTAGATTATTAATACATGTAGTTTTTTTCAACTCATGTACAGAAAGTGAGTCTGTGCTCCATACAATTTTGGACCATCTTCTTTCCACGGGGACGAGAACTATGCGGCTGAAACCGCGGGCGTGCTCTAGTTAATTAATTTTTGAAAGTACGCGACGCATCTTCCGTGAGATGTGACATGACCCTGTTTGCATAGTAAGGAACTACTTGGAGTCGTGTCATCTAATTAGGATGAGTTACTCCCGCGGTTTCTACTTCATTCCCGACAATTAAAGGTTACGTCAGAAGTTGAAAGGTGAAATAGATTATTCAATGACTTATGTAAGGACCTGTAATTATTTTAAGCACTAATGTAGTCGTCTCCGACACGAAAATTCGTGACACTAAAATTTAACATCAAATTCGTTGATTTAACGCAGGCTTAGTTTGCAAGCACTTAGGTTTCAATGTCAATATTGTTTGTCTGTTTGTTGTGACTCCACTACCGGTTTGTCATTATCAAGCTTTTTTACTATACTATATATATTGCATGTATTCTCTCTTTTGTATAAAAGGGTGATATGGAACTTAGATCGTACGCTATAGTTTAAAAGAATGTCAACCAAAAATAAAATTTCTTCTGAGAAAATTCGGCGAATAAATGATCAGATAATATCTGCATGGTCTAATCAGATATGAGTTGAAGGAGTAAAGACCATGTTTTTTGTTATTGACTACAAGTTGGCCCTTGACTATTATCACACCTGATGTTAAGTGATGATGCAATCTAAGATGGAAGCGGGCTAACTTGTTAGGAATCGGATGAAATCCACACACGCTAAATCGCTTGGTGGTACGTCTTTGTGGGTAGGGTAGTAACTAGCTACAGCAAAAATACAAATTAAGAAAAACCTCAATCTGCCCCGTCGGGAATCGAACCCGAGTCCTCCGTCTTATAAATCCACCGCGCTTGCCACTGCGCCACGGAGGTCGTCGATGGTGTTTGATAACAGAAGGCATTGGACTTCCATCAGCTATTAATAATTATTTTTCGGTGACCTTTAACTGTAACAGTATATTTATTTTCAATTTGATGTGTAAAAGATCTTCGTCAACTCGAAATCACAGCTGTTCGTAGAATCATCAACTTATTGACAGACAGAAACTTTAAAAGGTCTTCTTGAATTAAATTATCTTAATATGAATCAAAATTTTACTGATCAAGTGTAAAACACCTTAAATAATAATTATATTACATATCTGAGAGATGCCACATAAGGATTCACGATGATTCATAGTCATTGCAGCACGTACTGTCGGCTGTCGGCCCTGCATCCCGACGGCAACCTTATACAAATACGTGAGACACTTATGTAATATGGTCAAGAACAACAAGTACACAATATCTGCAACAGTAGATAACATCGCTATTTATTGGGTTTCTCTGAAATCCTGCGACGCTCTCGGTATTGTCACAAATAAGCTTGGTGAGAAAGACTTAAGCCATCTCAGGGAAATGTAACTTTTTAACCGACGAAAAAAAAACGGAGGAGGTTCTCAATTCAACACGTATATATTTTTTTTTTTATATGTATGACCACGCATAACTTTTTACAGAGTTGTCCGATTTTGATAATTCTTTTTTTATTAGAAAGGGCATACTTCCAAGGTGGTCACATTGTCACCATGTTAGGATCTGATGATGATATCCTGGGGAAATTAAAGGAACTCTTCAAATTTTGGAGGCACGCTTACAGTGATTTCAGTTTTTGTCTCGTTATCGGTAGGTTTTTGGCTACTAGTGCCGTATAATATACTATGACAGTATAGTACGAGTAAATTACGTGGCGATAAATCACTAAAAAGTAAGAAATAAAATTTTTTAACAAAAAATAGAACCGACTCAAAACGCACTAAAACAGGTACTAAATACGCACAGTCTAGCGTAACCACTTACATTCGGGTGAAATGATCAGGTAAAGGATACAACTAAATATGAGGAAAATATAATACAAAGATACCGCCATTAAAATAAAAAAGCTTGTAAAAAAAATAAGAATGATCTATCCGTCTGTAAGGGGAAAAAATAATTTCTTTTTATTACTAACAAAAGCCCACATTCGCGTGGAAAACCTGAATCACTGCATTATTTACAAAACTTTCCTCCTGAATCACTTTTTCTATTTAAGAAAATCGCATTTAAAAGATCTAAGCTGTACAGAGCGCACAAATACATTGTTTTAAGTAAAACTAAATTAGTGACACAATGAAAGGAAAATGTGTACGGTCTTTATTTTGAATCTTTTTAAATTCTTGTTTCTTTATTTCCAGGATCCAACCAGAGTCGTGTGTCCAGTCATAGACGTGATCAGCATGGACACTTTCCAGTACATCGGCGCTTCGGCCGATTTGCGCGGCGGCTTCGATTGGAACCTGGTGTTCAAGGTGAGCTGCCTCTCCAATCGCCTCGATTATTGACCGAATTTATTTTTACCATTCAATGCCCTAGACTTTTATATCGCGTTACCGCGGTGAACGGGTCTTTTGACCTCTCTCTGTGGCTTTATCGGCAGTAGCTACTGAGTTTAAATTACCTTTAGGACCAGATGCAACTTCTGTTTTAACTCGAGTCTACTTTTGTGTTGAGTTATATCAAACCTTCATCATTTTTATTACCGGCCTACTTCAGGGTCAGGCCCTCCTTTTATAGGAGACCGGAAATCAAAGTCTACCACCTCGCTCCAATGAGTGTAGGTGGTGGTGATGGTAATAGCTGTTATGATTAAAGGTGTATATATATTGTTTATATTCTTTAAATGAAAATGTCGTATTTATGACATGTTAATGATAACGACCGAGAGCAACGTCTTAACATTCTGTCCGAGGATTCCAAAGCACGGGAGTGGGACACTACGCATTTGTCGACTCTAGTCTCAAAGTTTTAACTGAGAAGACTCCGCAAGAAAGAAAAGCTAAACATGTATAGTCCGAGCCTAGACTCGTAATAAACCATGATTTGAAACCTCTTAGCCTCCAGTCGTTAGGCTAAGAGACATGGTGATGCCTTCCAAATTGTGTCAACCTATGATCTATATTATCTATTCGTATAAGAAAATAAGGAGAGCGGGTACTACCTACTACATCTTATAATTGGTCGCGGTTTTGAAAAATGTTATCTTCAAGCCATAAAGTTTGCAAACAATAACATTTCAGTGGGTATACCTGTCCCAAGCTGAGCGCAGTACCCGTCTCAGTGACCCCACGCAGGTGATCAGGACCCCAATGATCGCCGGAGGTTTGTTCAGCATGAACCGCACCTACTTCAACAAGCTCGGCAAATACGACATGAAGATGGACGTGTGGGGAGGAGAGAATCTCGAAATTTCTTTTAGGTGAGGCATGCAATAAAAACGTGTCTAATCTTTAAAAATTTAAACAGCAATTTAAAAGATCCAAGAAAAAGTATTTATCACCAGACAGTTAGCTCCATGGGAACTCTTCGTAAGAGACCCTTAAAATTTAATCTCCAACAGTATTTCGAAGGATTGCCAAGAAATAATTTGAGGTCGCGAGCCTATTTGAAACAAACAAATCTAAAATTTTAACGACTCTACTGACTGCTCGTATCATTCTTATCTTTAATCATCGTCATACTCATCAACATCAAGAGTGTATGGCCATGCGGCAGATCGCTCGAAAATGTCTTTCGAAAACAGCCCTTTTACACCGTCCTGAGCGACTCTATCTCCGACATTTGATTGAATTCCTTAGGGCATGCCTTGGCGCTGTCTTTTGATTGAATTACTTATCTCATGAACCGACTTTTATAGAACCAAATCGCCTTACACATTATAATCACATTCCAGGGTTTGGCAATGCGGCGGCTCGCTGGAGATCGTGCCCTGCTCGCGTGTAGGACACGTCTTTCGTAAACGGCACCCGTACACCTTCCCCGGCGGCTCCGGGGCAGTCTTCGCAAGGAACACCAGGCGCGCTGCTGAGGTGTGGATGGATGACTACAAGGAGCTGTACTATAGATCGCAGCCTCTCGCTAAACAAGTTGAATATGGAGAGTAAGTTTCAACTATAATAATAGTTTGAAGCGTTAAAACTAGGTACATAGGTTTCGCACTGTGCCTGTTAGTCTTTATTTTTTACTAATTAGACGGGATTTAAAAATATGGCTAACATTATTTTAAGAAAATGGTATTTATTTAGTGCTTATTTTATGTACTTAAATTATACCTATTAATAAATTGCAGTTCTGCTAAAACTCGAAAATTACTTTATAGGCTTTGAAAATTTTAAAATTTTCTTAGCACTTAGGTATTTAAAAAAAGAAAATCAGGGAAAACTCAAATGAAGGCCCGTAAAATTTAAGGATGAGAGAAAAATTGGCTTCACATTATTTTTTTTACACGAAGGGAATAGAAATTACCATTGGAATTGTTTTAGTGGTCACCTGAAGTTTAAACAAACTCATAATTTTTCAAAATTCTTCCAGCATTTCAGAGAGAGTCGCAATCAGAGAAAAGCTTCACTGCAAACCCTTCAGATGGTATCTTGAGCACGTGTATCCAGAGCTGCAAGTTCCATCGTTAGGCGGCGGATCTTACGCTATCAGGCAAGGGTCCAAGTGTCTGGACACTATGGGTCACCTTGTTGATGGGACTGTAGGTGAGTAGTTTAAGGGTAATGCAGACTAAGAAAGTTTATAAGATAGCTTCGAGCGAGGTTACGAAAAATGTTTCCTACATAAAAACATTCCGTTGTTCGGAAAGACATGAAATGAGAGACAGACAATGAAAGACAGTTTTGACAATAAATTGAAATGGCTTTCTGAAGTATTATTAGTAGTAGAGCTTTTTGAGACATAGCTCGTCCAAGCAGGACATGTTTAGATACGTCATAGCATTAATTGCAATTGCAACTATACATTTAGATCGAAATAAAACAATTGCAGCAGAAGTAAGCATAGGGGTAGTATGTTCTTCTCTGGACAAGATCCATTACAAAAAGTGTGCCAATACTAATGAGTATTTTTCTGCCATCCGTCTCACTTATTTTGGTTAAAAGGTATGGTTACTATTACGAATGAAAAAGAAGCTTCCAACATTTAATGCCTATGCCTCAAATATACATATAAACTAGTGGTTTTAGGGTGTATTGCTTGCAAGGCTTTCTATAGTTTTATAAAAAGGAAATTCTTAAAATTCTCTAACAAATAACTTAATTTCGGTTTTCCAGGCATGTATCCTTGCCACAATACAGGCGGAAACCAAGAGTGGCGGTTCGACAACGGACTAATACGCCACCACAGCCTCTGCATCTCACTGTCACCTGAGGAACGCATTACAGCAGTTCTGGTTGCATGTGACCCCTCAGACGATATGCAACTCTGGAGGCGGAGGAGTCTTCAACTCCGGCACGTGAAATTAGATGCTTGCCTCGATACCGATCGGCCTGCGTTATACTTGGAACAGTGTGACGATGAGAAGTTAAGTCAACAGTTTACGTTCTAATTTTAAATAATACCTGTGTTTAAGCGTAACTCGCAACTTTTGACACATTGAGACTTGTATCGCAGATTATAAAATAACCAGTGTGCTTATGACAAGTTGAGTCTATGGTTCACGGTCTAGGATTGTCCTTTGATGTATTGAAATATATTTTTAATCAATATTACTGTATTGGAGTGAAAAATATTGACGAAATACCTCAAATAGAATTGTATTTTCTTTAAATTTTATATAATTATGAATACGACTAAATGCTAGCCATTTATTCAATCGAATAGGTTATGTTTCTAAATATTAAAACTATGGCAGCTATTAGTAGACTATCATTTAAATGCTATTGAACACTTGCCTAAAATATAACTTTCTCGAATACTAGAATCTATATTAGTTAACTTCATGAAGGCTTTAATTTACGAGCACTGCTACTACTCAGTAGCAACTTTAATATCAATTTTATTATTGCTTAGGCTTCCTGAAATAATGTTATTTGTATACATGCGTAAATATTTATGTATAATTTAAGATAACATTAAGATTTGAGCTTAGAATTTCTTATAAAATTTCTAGAGATAATTATAAAACGTATTATCTTTTATATGAAAAGTAGGTAGATAGATACTTCTACATATTATATTGAATATTAATAATAAAGGTACTTCACTTATGATTAAACATAATAAAATGTACTAAACTAAAACAAACATTCCATGAATGTAGGACAAAATAGGTTAAGTTTTCCAAAATTGTTAAATTTTGATCTTATTTTGTTTGAATTGATATCTAATACAATTTTAATTTTTACGTATGAAACATACTTTTGAACGCTATTAATTGTTTTTAATGTCTTTATATTTTATTTTTATTTGGTATGTTATTCATTTAATTTTAATTACGCTTAAAAAGCATTTTTTGTTCCCTAAATAAAAATTCAATTATAATCACTTATTTAATCTTGAAAACTTTAATAGTTAATGTACATTTTCTGCATTTGTTTATCTTTTACTCATATAAAACAAAATTTATTCCCAGCACTCTAAATTTGTATATATAGGTATATAAAATATTAAAGTACTTTTGATTGTAATATACAAGTAAAATAATCTTCTAAAATAGTTACCATAGTTTATAATAATTTTTATTTAAGTTTATTATATAAGAGCCGGGGACGTGGAATGAGGACTTAATGTAAATAATGAAATATCTATTAGAAATCGCAGCAATAGATAAAAGGGATAATTTATAAATAAAAAATATTTTAAACAAATAGATAAACCATAGATTAAAAGAAAAACATTTTACTATGGAAATAATTAGAATAACGAAAATAATTACATATTTTGAAATATCAAACTGCCTATGCAATTTCTGGAATGGATTAATTAACTATACAAAACTGTGTATACTTAATATCCCAACATCCCACTGCTCGACTCTGCAGGTATTTGCTTTTTATATAACTATTATTTTAAAATAGACTTTGAGAGAGTATGTAATGGATTATTCAAAAAATGGTTTCCTACCAAAAGTAACTACTAAATAACAAATGCATTTTATAAAAATAGTGTATGTGTACAATACGCAACATGATGACATGAAATTTAGTAATATTAAAGGCAATTATTATTGAAAAGTTTAATGGTTTCCAGGTGTTAACAATAATGTGATTAATCCTGGCAACCCTAACGTTGTGACGTTGGCAGCTATTTTTGTTCAATTATTAAATGACATAAAAATAATTTAAAAAAAAGACGTGTGATTGCAATTAATATTAGCAAATTATTTTTTCAATAATGAACTACAGGTATTTTAAGGAAAATTATTGATAGGCAACCTAAAAGACTCCATTGCATTATTATCATCATCATCATTATCAGCCTATTAACGGCCCACTACAGGGCCAGGCCTCCCTCCTTATAGGAGAGGGGATCCCCTCTCCATTGCATACTCCTTCAAAATTCATTTAAAATTTAATATTTTAGTTTTCAATCAATTTGCTGTTTTAGCTCCCTGTAGTATCGAGCAGTGAGATTTTAGTCAATAAGGTAGTAATTATTATTTACTTCTACTGTCATTTAGAGTAACAATTTCATATCAATGTAACAAAGTACTGTTAGTTTTGATATTTTTTGTTAAACCTGCCTACTAAAAGTGTTCTGAGTGCCGAGTTTGATTTTTTTACCACGTCGCTTCGTAAATGTGTAACGTTAGTTTAAGTTTATTAAATTTCAACGGCTCCATGTAGTTGCAACGTGAGAAAACGCTTCAATTTCTTTATAAAATGATGATTTTACGAAGCGAAAGACAATACTTCGTTATTATCACATTCCGAAATTTACTTTATACAAACTCCTTGACTGGTAATGTTACTTTAAAAGGCAAATTAACTCAAGTTTACTATAAGATCTTAAAATACTCAAAATTAGATAGTAGTGCCATGGCAGTGAATATACCGTTACTGGTTGCCAGAGTGAAAAGAGTTGATACTTGCTTTTTTGCTTTATATATTTTACTGCTCTTTTTCAAAATGTACACGAATAATTTAAAATGTAAATAATAATGTTAATGACTACCTATTTTAGTAAATTGCTAAATGTTTCATTTTCTTAAATTAACAAGTCGTACATTTACAAAATTCTTTTCATTAATTATTATTTTTTCGCAAAGTTTTATTATAATTTGTTATTTTCTTTTTTCTAATTCATTTTATGCGACTGTATTGTATATTCTTGTTTGTAAAAATTGTATTTTTAAATTATGTTTTCTTTTTCGTTTTGCAGTACTTTTAGAAATAATATTTTTTACTTTATTTAGTTTTTGTTAAGTTTCTATGTTTATTATTTTATTATAGTAGTAAATTGTTGTTTACATGATAATTGTAAATTTTATCAAATCCATTCACATTCCATATATAATAATAAGATTCGTGATTTAATGTACCTAGTGATAGTAAACATATGAAATGTAATTATGTCCTATGTATTATAATATTTTCTAAGTTAATGTCATTACGTCATCCTACAACAATATTGTAATTATTCAATCCATACGAACAATCGCTGTTTAGCAAAATTTATTCAGAACACTATTTCATTTTTTCATCTCGGAGCTTTAATTTTTTATACCGTAATGTATAAAGGATTATCTGAAATCATATCCATGAGATGATTAAAAAATAAAGTAGTTTACTATTAGAAATAGAATTTCAAAACAATGTGTTAATAAACGCTGATGTTCACTGAGCATAACAGATCTTAAGTCACATTTTAATATATATTTTTCTTATTTCTAATGCTAAATTTTTTATTAACTTGACTGTCCTAGTCAGATTTTTTATGAGTACTTATTTTTGTGTATGTTTGAAAAACGAGATGGTGATTTTATTTAGTGAGATTCAATGATTTTGGTGAATAAACGAAATTTGAGTAAAATGTTTTTCTTTATAATCATAAAATATCTCGACGACTTTGTGCCATTTTCCTACATTATGCTGGTTTGGAAATGTTTAAAGATTGCTTAGTGATCGTTGATTTGGCTATATTGAGCTGTGAGAAGAACAAGGCTCAAGGTGCACGGAAAAACGTTTCGGTAATGTCCGGAGGTCACAATACAACTATATGTGCGTGGCACGCCCGACGAAAAATGGACTCAAGTCTACGATTCTTGGGTCCCAATCCCAATTTTTTCAATACAATTAGATATTATCTGTCTTTGTAGTTGTACCATAGACTATTATTCTGTAGCTTGTACCTACATATTGCCATTCCTGTTAATACAACCCGATAGCTTAGTCAGAAATAATAAAAATTGGTTGTCTGTAAAGTCGGTTTACTGACGATAGTTGAACGTGACAATGTCTTAAGAAAATACTGATGGAATGGTAGCATTTAATTGGTTATTAAAATTTTTAATTTAAGTATATTTTTATAAATATTAATTTAAATTAATAAAATAATTGATTTTGATTTTATAAATTTATATTTTAAATTTATAATAAATATATTAATTTATAAATATGTTTATTTTTAATTTAAAATTAATATATTTAATAATTATATTTAATAGAGATCGCTTGCACTTCAAGCCTTACATGGAACGCCTCAAAGCGAGGTAACGACGCATGACGTCATGTTTTTTCGTGCGTACAGCCGGCTCTATCGAATTATAAGACGTTGTCACGTCAAAAAAATATTTTGACCATATTATAAGTTTAACATTAAGTTGCACATACGCCTGCTATGAGTATATCGGTTCGTACGTTTTGAATTTATATTTATATATTTGCAATATGCACTTTCTTAAAAGCGATTTCAATCGACGAAGGACGGTTAAAACAAGAAAGAAGGTAGAAAAAATACATTTATTAGCTAGGTATAATATACCACTTACAAAAAATACCAGTCTTAACACCGTATATCTATATAATATTCTATTATACAACTTATTTATTAAATTATGAAATAATTATATTATCTATTTTTATGGCTAACAAGGCACTAATAGAAGAGAAGTTATCTCATAATCCAGTCATTTTAGCTATTTTAAACCCCAATCTGCGGAAAAATTCCTAGTGAGCTGAATTTTTGTATACACCTTTATTACGGTATTGTAATGAAGATGTGAAAAATCGACATTAATGTCGTGCCGGCTAAAAAACTTATAAAGATCAAAAGGTCAGTTTTTCGCAAATATCTCCCGATTTATTGCTCAGAGGTCAATAAAGGTCATTATAAAAATTGTTTGTCGTGAAATTTTCTACAAAAAATGTCTCTTGCATGACAGGATTTCTAGACAATATTAGTATAAATCCATATTACATTTATCAAAATATATGTACTTACAAGATTTTACTTAATATTTCGTTTTCATACCACTAGTTTGCGATACATGCATTTTACCAGCCTTACCTATATAAATTGGAAAACCGTAGTTTGTAGTTTTTTATCAGGCAGATTCCTCCTGTTAGGAATCCTTAGGGGCGTGGTCCTAATATTCAAAATAGGGTGAAGAGTGGTCAGTAAAGAAAATACAAGACCATACGACCATGTGCGTCACTAGACAATAAAGTAATTCTTATTGTAATAATACTACTATTTACAAGCCCTTTGACCAAAATATAAATTATTTTCCTTATCAGCATAGTTTCAGTTTCACCAAATTTCTAGTTTGTATAAGACGTATGACAATGCAGTATACGCAGTATACAAAACATTTCTGAGCGCGGCCATTAACCTACGCAATTTGGCGTAATGCAACATCAGAGCAGACTAGAAGTTTGGCGTTGCTTGTAAGATGATTAAATGTAAAAAAATAAATAATTGAATGCATAAATCAATATATTAATATCACAATCTCCTAAAAAAAGTATAAATATATTAAATGTTACCAATAAATAGTATAGGATTTCAACTATCACTGATGCTCCCTTTGAACAGAGCTCTTTTTGTACGTCAGTCTACACGGTAATTAAAAAATAAGTGTCACTGTATGTATGTCTGTCAATTGTACTTACAAACTAACATTAACAATACTTTTTAAGTATCAAATATGCAAGCAACACTAATAATTCTTAAAAGTAAACAAGGTACCTAATCACACGAATTTTGTTACTTTTAAAATTAAAAATATAGATTTATTTTTTGTTGGGCAAGAGGTAAAATATATGATAAAATGTTATAAAAAAAAAGTTGGGAGGTGTCAAGTGACACCCGGATGGAACGAAGTTGTTACATATTTTGGTCGTGATTGTTGTTTGTCTACCCGCGGTGTGCATTTTGGAGTGATGTCGAGACGACGACAGCACAGAGCAGCAGCGCAACGCAGGTAGCTTTTCCTTCCCAAGCGATACAATAGCTTACTATAGCAAAAAGTGTCGTTACAATATTTCGTGAGATTTTTTTCCGTCTGGCCCCCTTTCACAACGCGCGATAAGGAACTTCGTTCCAACCGATTTTTTTGAAAATCAAACTTAAAATGGACTATACAACTGTTTTTCATTATCTCTACAATTTTTGTTTTATTTTGTTTCACTAAATCGTAAGACTCATTTTATTTTTAATAAAGCTTCCAATATACTTGATGGCTCGGAAGGCATAGTTGGGTGACAGTCGTTGTCGTAGCAGATAGTAGGCGGCGAGATTCATCACAAAGAGGGTGCCGAGCAGCATCCCAATGTCCACCCAGAAGGACACTCCTGACATACCCATCATTTTGATGAAGTATCTGCAAAATAAACAATGTTTACTTTAATGACGTTACCCACAAAGTGCTTCGTTAAATGAACTTGTCTTAAACTTGATGACACTGACTTTATAGATATTTAAGTTGATTAAAGTAAGTAAAAGACGTAATTATTTTTTGATTTTTAATGCATTGTGAAATCTATGCGTAAAAATTATAGTTTTTATTTTAGTAGACAAGGGTAGGTGCGTCAGACGTCGATATTAGAGAGTTTACTAGAAAAGTTACTGTTCAAGGCTATATTTTGCTAACTGTAACAACAACGCCATTAAGGAACACGAGTTTTGCATTAAAATCACTTAATATCTTATTTTAGAATAATCTATTGTAGCAATCACGCTGTTCATTAATGGCGGCTGTACACTGGCGAGTGCACTTGCGCCGCCTTGCGAGGGTAAGCGAGGGCCTTTGACTCGTGCTCATAAAACCGACTCGAAGTGGAGAGCCCACAAGTGACAGCGAGGCTTCGCGAGACAGAGCGAGTGTACCCTGTACACTCTCGCACTCACCCAACCTCGCCTTCCCTACCTCGCCTTCCCTCGACGAGAGTGTACAGCCGCTATGACATTTACGCATCATTGCTGTCCCGACAGCGCAAGCGTCTTTCCTAAGCTCCAAGGTTAAGAGATCGAGCTTAAGACTGAAAGGTCACGGGTTCGATCCCCATCCTTTGAACTATTGTCGTAGTCCTAACATAGACTTTACGACTATTTAAACAGACATGCCTAATCTTGTTTTGAAAATACCTTTACAGTAACAATCATAGAGTCATTAATAATTACTCATACGCCACTCATTTTCCGTTAGTAAGGTTTTTTACTATCGTTTGAAGCACAAACAAAAATGTAAAGAAAAACTACTCACTTAGGATTCTTATATTCGCAATAGACAACATCACTCGGGCAAATGAGGTCATCCCTCGGCGGGCCATACACGGCGACCACCAGGCCTTCCACGGCGTATCTCATGAAGGAGCACGCCCTGGCGAGGCGCCAGATCATGGGAGGAGATTCGTCCCCGCTGCCGATGCCATACACCGCTAGCAGCATCAATGGGACCGACACTACTGGACCCACGAACATGGAGTTCTGAAAATGTTTCATTATTATGACGACTTTCCTGTTGCAGTACGTAATTATATGACTTACAACAGAAGCCTGGGTTCGATTCCCAACACGGGTCAATTTAGGATTTAGTTTGAAAAACGTAGGTAACGCTTTCAAGTACACCCGTTCACATCTCTTTTGTATGTTAGGTCTTTAGAATTGTTTCAAGCACGCACTTACCACAACACTCAACGTTGAAGAAATCAGCGTCCCCAAAGACTCGGATATCAACGCCGTGAGAACACATATCGTAATGAACATGAGTATCCTCGCTATCTCCATCGGCTGCGCGGTGAGAGGGTACACGATCACCACGTAGAGGAGAAAATGGCAGGAAGATGTGATGGTAGGGCTCGGTAGACGACTCAACATGGTTTCCCCGTAGTCAGGCTTCAGACGTACCAACGGTTTTAGTATTCCCGCGTTGCCACGCAGACACCTTTGAAGGTATATCTAAAAATATTAATAGAGAATATTTTAATTATAATACTGTTGGTCTTTGGAATTGTTTCAAGTATTACCTAACACTAAGAAGAAACAGGTTACAGATGATATCAGCGCCATAGAACACATATCGTTATGTGTCTCGCTATCTGCACAACAGCGTGGTTAAGTCGATCACCATGTAAAGGAGAAAAAGTAATATAGTGGTTGGAAGATTGAAACGCATGAGGCTTTTCCAAAATGAAATCGTACAACGGATGAAGTATTTTTTTAGCACCTCTGTGGAGCTAAAAATTGTCGTGAATTTTTTAATTATAATACTGTTTATAGAGTCTAATGTATAAAAAATTTCCGCTGATAAGCGCCATTCTACATACTTATGTGTCTCCCGATGTGCAAAACCAGTGTTGTTAATCCATCAAATTGGTTAAAAGAGAAAAATGTAATACTAGGGCTATCTAATTAAAATCATGATGCTTTTTTCAATTTGAAATGCAAGATGAAAGTTTTCGGGTCAGCTAGTTATAGATTATTGAATAAATAATTATTTATCATTATATAGTCTTTTAATAATACAATATTAGTGTAGTAAATTTTTGTCGTCAGATCAATTTTAATTGATAATTAACCTAAATTGACTAGAAGATTTGATTCAGGATCTTTACTTTTAAGAGTTTCACTTTCGTACCATTATTATCAACTTTGATGTAAAATCTAACAGATGTGTAAATAAACAAAATACCATTAAATACGTACACGCTAGTAATATAGGCATCATTGTAGTATATAACATAACGATGATACAAGCGTAGCAAAAACCGAAGTTAAATAGAGTTTTAGAAGCGTCGTATCCCATGCTGCTGAACAGGGCACCAACAATTCCACCTAAGAACAAGTGAAGGCAAACTCGTAACCACAGGTAATCCTAAAAGAAAGACAACAAATTAGTGATCAGTTGGATATATTCAGAGTACTTAAGTGTATCCTCTATATGAGTTAATAAAATTCATATTCGATGATGTTCATCATCATTTTCAACCGATATATGTACGCTGCGAGATACAGGTCTCTTATAAGGATTTTTAAACACTACGTTATTATTGATGTCATTAACCAATCTAGTTCTAGTTGAGCAACGATGAACACAGCGTTTCCAGCTGCCAAGTGATATTCCAGCACTTTGAGACCATGTTATATGTTATTTAAGCACCAAAAACTTTAGAAAAGTCAGAAACAGGAGAATCCACGTATACTTTATTAAAACTCCAGCATTTGATATGGTTTACGTAAAGAAATCACCAAATATATAACACCGTATAAACAGAAAAGGTTTATTGATTTGTCCAAATGGCTAATGTTCAAATCTTAGATCATCTCATAGCAATGTAATATATTTCT
Organism: Mycalesis mineus; assembly: GCA_034621355.1. Lineage (NCBI taxonomy): Eukaryota > Metazoa > Arthropoda > Insecta > Lepidoptera > Nymphalidae > Mycalesis > Mycalesis mineus. The sequence continues at coordinate 15,562,556 of CM067889.1, read as the reverse complement.
CTACTCGTTTTTAAATCTGAGCTCAATAAGTCTTCAAACAGGTTTTAATAAGTCTTCATTAGGTACATTAATTTTTTTTTATTGTTGAGGAGGAAAAAATCCCTACGGACTTCTGCCGGCTGGTCGGCAGGGCATATCCGACTTGCACGGACTAAAAATAACCTTTCCCTTCTCCTCGGAAAGCACGGAACCGTTTAACATTTCTTCGTGCTGATATTATTGTATAACCTCTATTTTCTCTGTTCTTCTCTCTCTTTTACCTCCCTCCTTTTTATTGTGGCTCAAGCATATCGGCACTTTTTTGCCACTCTTCACACTTGAGATCGTGCTGGTAATAAGGTTGCCTGCATCTACCCCGTCACTCGTTCCTACTGCAGCTGTTCTCAAGTCTGTGCAGGTACATAGGTACATTACTTAAATTAATTTATCTTACCCTATTCCTCACAGTCTGCAACAGCATCCTTTTCAACAGCACATAAAACTGTTGGCACGGTGTGCTCTCGTACTTATAATTATGTTTCTCCACCACTCCAGTGTTGAGTTGCTCTATTTCCATTTCCTCGTAAACGTGTTCTGTGGCGTATTGCCTCCATTTCTGACTCCTCCCGTTGTCCACAGCGGCTACCATACAATCTGTGTGCGAACCGTATTCACCACTCGATACTTCTATAACTGAAAGAAATTAATGACATTTATGGATTTTGTTATTTCAGCATGCGTCTAGTCTTAAACGATATGCAAAGCGGCAATTATATAAAGTAATGGTTCAAAATGACTATTCTATAATAACACTTGTCGCAACGCATACTGCGTTTAAAATTCGCCTCTGTTTTACTCTATGTATGGGATCGTTTTAAATAGAAAGAAATAGAGAGGTAGTCCCAAGTGACGCTGTTAAGTTTCGTTATAGATTTGCAAACTAGCGCTAAATATCGGTCTATTGATAGGTGACAAAACTGACTTTTCAACTTTGTTCATTAAATTACCAAAGTTGTGTCTATGCTTAGGAGTCGAGTTCGAAAGAAACTGCTTTGCTCGTCGTTTTTCGCGGCGGCAAGTGTTTAGGTATAACGATCATCGAAGGAACACTGTCCTCAAATGCCTTTGTATTCGTCCAATCACCAACGAACACATGGTTGACTTGTGCTGAGCTCATCAGCGTAGACTCAGTCTAAAATTTGATGTACATAGGTACCTACTGTATTATAAAACCCCACAAATAGTAAGCATCATGTAAAACATTGTAGACTTGCTAAAATGATATTTTTTTTATGTTCTTATCAAGAAAACTCCAAAAAAAATCGTATTGAATTAAAATACCTATACTAAAACCAAACTCGATTGAGAACGCATGTCAACAAACAAATTTAAAATAAAGGTAGAAAATGCAACACATTTTATGCCTAATAAATTTAAAATTATGTTTTGTTTTTTTATAAAATCTTATTTAAAAGATATTGAATATATTAATTAGTTTTAAGCTTACTAATCTAATTTATTGTCATGAATTCGTCATTAACAAGTTTACTAAAAAAATTAAATATAACTTCTCTACCTTCATTTTTAATTTGTTTGTTGAAAAGCATTCTCAATCGATTTTGGCTTTAGTATAGTGTGCTTACTACTTACCTAAATAAACGCTAAAAAATAATTATTATTATCTACTTATTTGAAAACACGTGTAACTTATTAAACCAGACGAACATAATCAGAATAACATAAAAATTGACTTATATTTTGCTACTCAAATAATAAAAAATCAAAACAAAAAGTAATAACAACAGTAAGGATAAAGATCTTGATAATAAATTTTCATTCTTGTGTCTTCAACAAAATCTAAATTCGTTTATTTAAGTTTATGTACAAGCACTTTTAAAACGTCAATTTTGACTGTTTGTACTGACTCTACCACCGGCTCCGAAGGTAAATTCTAAGGTACAAACTCACCAAAATCAGCGGGATTATAAGTTTTGGGGCAAGGCAGTTGCAGTTCTTTCAGGAAGGGTATCACTCCGGCGGCCGTGCCCTGGTATCCACATTTCCCTTCAGCCACCACGTAGACATGGTCGAATACTGCGAAGAGTCGCGCTGAGGGCGTGTGAAGGGAACAAATGACGGTCCGACCCCCTCGGGCGACGCGTTTGAGGAGTGACACGCATGTCGATGAGGCAACGTCGTCCAGGCCACTGGAAGTTGATATTAAAACATTTCTTTATTCTATAGTAATATTATAAAGTAAGTACCACAGAAAAAAAAACCAAGTGTATTATGGATTAGGTAAGATCTTCGGCTATAAGTACAGTGCCTGCTGTTTTACCCCCATAATTCTGATCACGATGTCCTTGTCATGCTATGAATTATTGACCTTTTCTGGTATCCAGTTAAGTAAGTTGCCTTTGGAATTCTCAGTAAAAATTGTCAGCCCGAAGCTTGATGTTGGTAGTGCGTCGCCTCCGTGTCTTGAAGAGCACGTTGGTCCCCTTCATTATCAATATAGTCAATTTTTTTCAATCCTAACTCCGCTAACCAGCATTAGATCTGCGCAATAGGCTGAAGACGACATTGAACATCTTATATCATATAACATGTAGAGTCACCCACACACACACACATCGTGATATGTAGAGTCACCATCTCCTAAGGATGCTTCTGAAACGTATAAAGAGTATTCTATTGGTCGCGGATATATATATTAGATATAAATAGCATAATAAATAAATTATTAACTAAGTGCTATATTAAGGTTAAGCCGATAGTTTTATAATCAAGATAAATTGGGGCTTTTAATGCGTCAGCTAGAAGTGCAAAAAACCTGATTTTTGTTTATAATATAATATTTAAATCAATCATATACATTGTATAGAATAATTATAATAACAACGGTAGTCATTATGTCTGTCATATATAATTATATGGCGGATATAATTTTCCTCGCATAATGTTATGTTGACATGGAGTTGTGATTGTGATGAATATCTACGAGTATGTTTATGTAAAGATAAAGTTTAGAAATTACAGCTGAGAAGTACCTTCCTACTTCTATGTCATCGTCTTCTCTTTTTGGGAAGGACTGTTTTCTTTTTAGGAAAAGGTATATATCTAGCTAAGACCCTCACGATGCTCCAATGATTTTGAGGGGTTTAAGATTCAACCCCAAACCACACCACCCCAATATGTTAAGATAATAAAATAAAACAACAGAAGCTCCATGCGAATTGCACTCCTACTCGAATGAGACTTTTTTGTCTCAAGCTGGTACTTAGAATTAATTTAATTTTAATTTCCAGATGAAGGTGATCCACCTAGTGCTAAGTGGCGATGCAGACTTGCTAGCATGCTAACTTAGAGTACCAAACAATTTAACTAGTAATATAGTGATAATTGGTTTTGTCAGACTAGGTATTTAAAAACTGATGACTTTCAGAAACTCAAGATGACTTTTAGCTGTACGATAAACATTACGGTAAACAAATCCAAAAATATGGGCTTTTTTCAAGTCGTTGAAAATTATTTTTAAATTATTATTTACTCCTTATGGTTTTTGCCGGGTGTTTGCCGGCGAAATCTCGAGGGATTTTTTGTTTCCTGACCTCGTTAACATGGCATAGATAGACCTCGTATAGATGGCATAGCATATATGATGACAAACACAAATAAATACACATAATAACACTCACGTTGTGGGTTCATCGAGGAAGATAACCGGCGGATTGTTGAGGAGTTCCAGTGCGATGGACAGTCGTTTCCTCTCCCCGCCTGACAGTCGCTCGCTCGCTGTGTTCCTAGCCTTGCCCAGTCGGAGCAACTGGATTATTTCTTCTACCTAAAATAATCCATATAGAAGTAAGTATATTATGAACCACGCACAACTGCCATCCAGCCAGAACGTTAATACAATAGTGACGAGTCTCACGTACAATGATAGTCTTCCTCTGCGCACTCATATCATTGCCCAGCTTGAGATCTGCGGCCATGGTCATTGCCTCCTGCACCGTGATGAGCGGCTGCAGCAGGTCGTCTTGCATGATGTAGCGCGACAACTTCCTGAATAACTTCAAGTCTCGCGGCTGGCCGTTTGTTGTGATGAGGCCTGATGCGCCATTCACTCTGGAAAGATAATATAGTTAACTCCTGTGGGACGGCACTTCTAATACGTGTCCATCACCATCATCATATCGTCATCAGCTTCATCCAACAACCTGAGGTGCAGGTAAAGCCCCATGACACCAGCATTCACACTCTTTAAACCGAAATACAGCAATGCCACGTGGCATAATGAACATGGCAGAAGTAGATACCTTTCCGGACGGGATCTGTCATTAAAAACACTAAGTTATAATAAATAGATGGTTCTAAGCTGTGAGACCCTTTGACCCTGAGGATTCTAATCCAGGGTAATAGATAGGCAGACAGTCGCAAAAAGCACTACAAGTAAGACTATGTACTCGTACCTGTATCCAGCTAATATGTTAAGCAAAGTACTCTTGCCGGCCCCGGATGGACCCAGTATCGCTGTCAGTTGTCCGGACCGAAATTCGCCATTTATGCCGCGCAAGATTAGCTTTGATACTGAAACAAAATTGTAATTACAGATGACTCGGAATAAAGTTATGAATAATAATAGTAATTAAGTAAATATAATAAAAAATTTGAACAGACTTAAAAACTCATTCAAAAGTAAAAAAGTAATTGCATCATTTAGTTGCTTTAATTTAATTAAACATACCTAGGACCCTCTTTTAAATTATATTATTAAATCCACTGCGCAAGCGCTCCGCCACGGAGTCCGTTAAAGGTATAGCTAACTTTTTTCTACGGTCATGATTGTCTACCCTAATTTTGTTTCTAAAACTTTTATCTTGGCTTAATTTCAATTAAATTTTAACAATACTTATGTTATAAACTGATGCTGTGGATAGTTTTCGTTCTAGTAAAACTGTTTTTTTCTTAATTTGTCTTGGTCTGGCTGGTGGGAGGCTTTCGCCGTGGCTAGTTACCACCCTACCGACACAGATGTACCGCCAAGCGATTTAGTGTTCCGGTACGATGTTGTGTAGAAACCGAAAGGGGTGTGGATTTTATCCTACTCCTAACAAGTTAGCCCGCTTCCATCTTAGATTACATCATCACTTAACATCAGGTGTGATAGCAGTCGAGGGCCAACTTGTAGTTGATAAAAACAACCTAAAGTTATTCTACAAATTTTAGCTTGTTTAACTTAAAGGCATATCCGACAACATATCCGCGATTGCAGTAAAGTCTACATCCTGCGTCCTATCGAATCATTGGACTGTTGCTCAAACCGACGCATTTCGTAATCGAATGCAGCTTGCTATGAGCTTATTTGTCCACTGGCTAGCCCATGTAGCTTCAGATTACAAAGTTTTTGGCTGGTGGGAGCCCTCGGCCGAGGCTAGTTACCACCCTACCGACAAAGACGTACCGCCAAGGTGTAGATTCCATCCTACTCCTAACAAGTTAGCCCGCTTCTATCTTATCTTGCATCGTCATCATTTGTATTTATTTATTTATTTTTATAAGATTCTGCTTATTTATATTTAGTCATAGAACGGATTGTTAGTTGAACATAACAGCACGGTGCAGCATTTGACCTCTCTTGAACTCAGCTATTGTATTATAATCACTGCATGCATACACAGACATACAAGGATAAATCAACTTTTGTTAGCAGGTGGAATTCAATATAGACATATCAAAACCTTTTGACCTGTCGAATAAAGAATTCAATTCTTGTATAATCTTATTTTAAGACGGAAGTATTCAAAATTAAAGTTATCTTTTTTTATTATAATGAATTTATTTTAATAATTTTAAAATAAAAACCTAATATCATTATTTTTAAGTATCTAGGTAGCATAGCCTTTCTCACACGATAATTACCTACCTATATTATTGTTCTTAGTTTTTATTATGATGCATTATTTTTAATTGTATTCATTAAATCAGAATTTCTGTTTTAAATTCCTCATTGTTTTAAATTTTATCTATCTTCTGTTTAATCTAACCTTGGAAAACGCAACTAAAAATTCCTAATATTATCAAAACCTCATTTGTAAAAGCACATTTTGCTGTTTCGGAAGGTTTGCTTATCTATGGCAGTATACCGGCACTTCAAAACTTTACAAGTCTTACAAGTGAAAAACATGATTTGAATTTAAGCTCGTTTAGATTTTAGACTTTTAATAAGTACTTAAGTACCTACTACATAAGTAAGAAGATTCCGCTTCTTATAAATTAAAATATGATTTTAAATAAAGTCGAGGAACAGAATAATATAAACATTTTTAACAAAAAAAATTTAACAAAAAATAAAAACGCCTTCAAAACGCACTAAAAAGAAAAAAATAACTATGTCATTTACTTACTTTAATTTACTTAATCACATCTATGAAGTCGGTGCCACCCGAGCTTTCTACTTTAAAGACTTTATCTAAACTTGGATGGCAACTCTTTACAAAAAAATAAAAACGCCTTCAAAACACACTAAAAAGTAAAAAATAACTACGTCATTTACTGACTTTAATTTACTTAAGCATATCTATGATGTCGGTGCCAATCCAAGTTTAGGTAAAGTCTTTAAAGTAGAAAGCTCGGGAGGCACTCTTTTTTTTTTGAAATCGTTTAAAAATAGAACCGACTCAAAACGCACTAAAAAGTAAAAAATAACTGTGTCATTTAGTTGCTTTAATTTACTTAAGCATATCTATGAAGTCGGTGCCAGCCACGTATAAGGAACATTTATTTAACGTTGTAAAGCAGTTTGTGGGTTCTAGGTAATGTTCTTAAAGTAGAAACCTTGGCTGGCACCGACTCCTAGACATGCTTAAGTAAATTAAAGCAACTAAATGACACAGTTATTTTTTACTTTTTAGTGCGTTTTGAGTCGGTTCTATTTATCGTTAAAAAATTTTATTTCTTAGTTTTTAGTGATTTATCGCCACGTAACGTACTCGCTAGTGCGTACTCGCTAGTGCTACTAGTAGGCAAAAAGCTACCGATACTTACACAAAAACCGAAATGGCTGCAAGTGTGCCTATAAAATTTGAAGAGTTCCTTCAATTTTCCCAGGACATCAACATCAGATCCTAACATGATGACAAAGAGACTATATTGAAAGTGTGCCCTTTCTAATAAAAAAAGAATTATCAAAATCGGACAACACTGTAAAAAGTTATGCGTGGTCATACATAAAAAAAATATATACGTGTCGAATTGAGAACCTCCTCCGTTTTTTTTTCGTCGGTTAAAAAGGAAAAATATTGATATATTATTATGAAGATCTTTCAGTTTCTTAACCTAATTCTTAATTGTTTAATTTGAATTAAATGTACAAAATTTTTTAAATTAACGTTATCATTAAAACAAAGGTTTCTAAAAAGATTTAAAAGTATAAGTTTAAAATACCTCAAAATGTATTTTTAAGGACACAAGTGGTCGCCAGTCCCCATATTCCATAACTATGAATTTGGGTATACATTCTACTTTAAGAACGTTACCTAAAACTCACAACGAGCTTTATTCCTTCGTTAAATAAACTTTTCTTAATTTAAATTTGACTAAGTAAATTAAAAAATGCCGCAATTATTTCTTACTTTTAATGCCAATTTTAGTCGGTTTTTTCTTATTAAAAATTTTAGTTCATAAAGTTTCATAGGAGAAAGATTTGCCGTACGTTAGTGGATAATGGAAAGCTTATGATAGTGAAAGCAAAAACAATAATAGATATTGTAACGTTGCATTCACAAAAAATAAAAAAAAAGCAGGTATTTCATAAAAAAAATACCTGTTATGATCTACGCGTGAGCTGCGAGGAGTCGAGCGCGGGGTGCGCGGGGTGTGCGCGGTGCGCGGTGCGCGGTGACCTATGCGCCGGTCGGACTCGCATCTCGATCATTGATATAATTTCGTGATTGCCGACAACTGTGTCGAATTAATTAATCCCGGAGTGCTACTTATCGTGCATATTATTTTAATACGCCTAAATTCCCGTAATATAACGGGAGCCAGGTCTACGGCTACGCCTTACCTCGGACCCACTCAAGTTAAGGGCCCACTTTACCTCGGGGCCCCAACCTCAAGTCCAAGGCCACGCCTGCCGAAACACCGGGTCTACCTACCTACTCCGTGTTTGAGCGCGACCTACTTCTCTCCGCGTGCAACCTACCTACTACGACAGCGTGCCGGCATCTCGACCGACGCGCGCTGTCCTGACCTGGGCCCTTGGTGTTCCGCCCTCCTTGTGCCACGGAACACACCCCAGAGCAAACCAGGGGAGTACCTGACCCTCAACCGTACACGGAAGCAAAAATAAATGCAGGGCCCACTTTACCCACGGCCCTCTCTCTAGTTAACTTTTTGTAAAACTTTTTGTATTTATTTTTTTTATTAATATATATTTATTCTCGAATCGTGTTGACGTTTCATTCATCTCTCCCGCATGAACGTCACACTGGCGCCTAACGTGGATTCTATAGTCATTTTTTTTTGCTTCCGAGGTTGAATGGGTAAAATTGGTGAAGGCGTTTTTTTTTTCTTTGTAAAACGTTTCATTTTTTTTGGTTGCTAGCAACTGATGAGTACGTGCATAACAAGGAGGTACCTACTCTGTTAAGGTCTCACCTCTAAATATACCTGTGTACTTTAATTGTTAATTCTTAACTTCAATTGTGTCCATATATTTAATTTGTAATTTTTTTTTGACATACCCTAATTATTAGAAAATTTATTACGTACCTACTCATTAGTTGCATTAATTTTGTTTTTCCTTTTTTGTTTTATTTATTTCATGTTTTCTTATTTTTTGGTTGCATTCATCATCACACTCATTTCATTCATTTAATATTTTTTTATAACCAAAACGTTAAGTAGATTCTTTTATTATTGTAACAGACGGAGTAGTTAGTTAGGTTATAGATTGTTTCACGCTTATCTGTCAGTATTACTTTTATTTATTTAATATTTTTAAAATTCTAAATTTCTAATTCTCAATATGGCATACGAAATAAAATTTATGTCGCTTCAAAAGATTGAACTTGAGTATGAGGTAGCTATTAGAGGTGACACTCCAGGGGCTACGGTAATGGAGCTGAGGAAACAAATAGCTAGGAGTAGTCCACTCTATCCCTCAGAGGACATCATAACCAGTCCTTTCGAGCCATCAGAGGATTTAGAAGGAGTTACGACTACCTTCGAAAAAATTAAAAATACCATATCAACTCAGTGCGATAGAAGTACCTTACAAAGGGCTCAAAATTTAATTAGTCATATTTACCATAGATTAAACCGCATAATATGTACAGAAAAAACGAAACATATTTATGAGGAATGCGTAAAAAATTTTAAAAGTTATTTGACAACAATCAATTCGATGATGGACTCCGCCTCGGACCCCTTAGCTCTTTCCAATTCTGTCTCCTCAGCTGCTCCATGCACTTCATCTGCACCAATAAACATATCGGTTTCATGCGAGGGCAATAGTTTAGGCTTATTCTCAAAATTGAAATTTGATGGTAAATCTTGCGCTAGAGGTTTCCTACTACGAGTTAGTGAATTCTGCACAGCACGGAATATAGAAACCGATAAAGTTCTAAGAAATGCCACCGAAGTATTTACAGGTGATGCTCTTCATTGGTATCGTAGCATCAAGGACTCAATAACTAGTTGGGATGACTTGACAGTTTTATTGGAGCGTGACTTTAGCCAATCGGACTACGATTATAGACTACTTATGGAAATTCGTTCTCGTACGCAAGGCGAAAAAGAAAACGTAATTATTTATCTCTCAATTATGTCTGGTTTATTCTCACGGCTTGCTAAACAACTATCTGAAGAAGAAAAACTTGAAATTATCCTTCACCATTAGACCGTGTTATGCAAACTCCTTGTCTTCCGTCTCGTCAATAAATAGCATCGATGAATTAAGGACCTTATGTCGTAATTACGAAAATATTCAATCACGCCTTGCCCATTTTAAGGAACCACCAAGAGCAACAGCAGATACTTTAGCACCTGACTTTGCTTATTCTGGTAGTTCAACTTGTAAATTTACGTCTAACTCCTATCATAAATTTAATAACTATAAGTTTAATAGAACACAGTCAAATAATAATAACCAAGGACATTCTAGTTGTAAGAATTCTCCATCTGATAATAATTATGTTCATTCCATTAATTCTAATAATAATATTAATAATAGTAAAAGGCCTCAGTACTGCGTGCGATGCCGTAGTGACACACATAGTACTAAACTTTGCACTGCTGACAGATCTACAATATTTTGTTTTGTTTGTGGCCTTGATAATTTTAAAACACCTGATTGTCCTGAATGTGCTAAAAACAGAGTTACTAAATCAAAAAACTAATTTCGGAGAATTGTGTGACAAACAATTTTGATAAAATAGATTGGCAAGAGTGGCTCAAAACAATAAGTTTTTATTTTAAGACCTATAAGATTCACACAATTCTCGACAAAAATTATACTCAGGATAATAGGCCTTATGCTGTCATCCAAATTAACGGACTATCTTTTTCTGGTCTGTTGGACTCTGGTTCTGCTATTACAATTCTAGGTAACGGCATCCACACTAAACTTGAAAGCCTTGGGTGGCCTATAAACAGGGACAGTGGTACTTCAGTTACTGCAGCTGGAGGCCAATTGTTACAAACGCTAGGCTATATAAATATTCCAGTAGATTTTGAAGGACAATCTCACATTCTAAAAGCTTTTGTAATACCGGAAATTAAACCAGACCTCATTTTAGGCATAGATTTCTGGCGTAAATTCAAACTGTGCCCAAAATATGTTAGCAGCATTCTTACAACTAATGACAACAATTGTAATGACAATGGTGTAGTTGGTGTTTCTCATCAAACCTTTATACAGGGCTACGCGAAATTGTCAGATACTGAAAAACAGCTGTCTGATAATGTTATTAAACAATATCAAGATATTTCTTTTCAAAACAAAGGTCTTGGTATTACTAATCTTGTTACTCATCATATTGACACTGGTGAGGCTAAACCTATTCGCCAACGTTACTACAGATTATCACCCGAGAAACAACGTATTCTTGTTGAACAGGTTGATGAAATGTTACAACTCGACGTTATAGAACCTTGCGAGAGTGCTTGGTCATCACCTGTCCTAATAGTAACCAAAAAGAACGGCCAACCACGTTTTTGTCTTGATAGCCGTAAGCTTAACTCAGTCACCAAACGCGATGCTTATAATCTCCCGTATATATCTGAGATTCTTGACAACCTTAGAGATGCACGTTACTTATCAAGTATTGACTTGTCGAAAGCCTTTTGGCAAATACCAATTGCTTCTGAAGATCGCGACAAAACTGCATTCTTTGTTCCTTCTAGAGGCACATTTCGTTTTAAACGGACAGCTTTCGGGTTAACAAATGCTCCAGCGACTCAACAAAGACTCGTCGATCTCTTATTTGCTGAGTTTGATCTTAAAGTATTCGCCTACCTAGACGACATAATCGTAATCTCTAAGGACTTTAATAGTCATGTGACTCTGCTTTTGCGAGTATTTAATAAGTTAAAAGAAGCTAATTTAACTATAAATCTCGAAAAATGTAACTTTTTTGCTTCTAAACTTAAATACTTAGGTTATGTGGTTGACAACCATGGTTTGCGGACCGATCCGAGTAAGGTTGACGCGATACTCAACTTTCCTACACCAACTTGCCGCAAAGATTTAAAACGTTTCCTGGGTACTGCAACTTGGTATAGGCGTTTCGTTCCTAATTTTAGTACTATAGGTCCTTTGAACAAATTAACTTCACTCAAAGGTGGTAAAACTAATTTTAAATGGACTACTGAAGCCGAATCCGCGTTTCAGAAACTTAAGGAGTGTCTCGTCACTGCTCCAGTTTTATCTTGTCCAGATTACAGTAAACCGTTCGAGGTCCATACAGATGCTAGTAACTATGGAATTGGCGCAATGTTAACTCAAACTATAGAAGGTAAAGAACATCCAATTGCTTATATGAGCAAATCACTAACAACTGCTGAAAGAAATTATAGTATAACTGAACGTGAAACCCTAGCTGTCGTTTTGGCCCTCGAACATTGGCGTTGCTACATTGAAAACGGTCAGCCTTTTACCGTCTATACTGACCATAGCGCACTTAAATGGTTCTTATCAATAAGTAACCCTACTGGTCGCTTAGCTCGATGGGGCGTTCGCCTATCTGCATTTAACTTTGTGCTAAAACACAGACGCGGTGTTGATAATGTCATACCTGACGCTCTCTCTAGAAGCATACCAGTTAGTACTATTAACATTTCTAACTCTCACTTAACTACTAAAGACTCGTGGTATAAAAATATCTACAACGGTTGTCTAAACGAACCATTGAAGTTTCCTAACTTTCAAATTAAAAATTTTTCACTATTTAGATTATCTAAAAATAAATGCCAACTCGTAAATGAATTCTCCTGGAAGGAAGTAGTACCCTCAGAACTTCGCGATCAAGTCATTGCGGAAAATCATAGCGAACCAACAGCGGGTCATCTAGGCGTTTTTAAAACTTACCATCGTTTAACGTTAAGATACTACTGGCCAGGAATGCATCAAGACGTTGTCAAATTTATTGGTTCCTGCGACAAGTGTCTTTCATACAAGACTCAAAACCATCGAGTTCTCGGAGAGATGGGTCGGCCTAAACAATGTTCGCGTCCGTTCCTGATGATCTCTATCGATCTAATGGGTCCTTTACCTACTACTAAGTCACGTAACAACTATATTCTCGTCGTCACTTGTTGTTTTTCAAAATATTGTTTAATATTTCCAATTAAGCAAGCAACAGCAGAAATAATCACTAAAATCCTAGAGGAAGATGTTTTCCTTGTCCACGGAATCCCACAAACAATCATGATGGACATTGGAACTCAGTTCTGCGGGAAAGTTACAGAGACTCTATTTAAAAAGTACGAAATCCCCAACGTTTACTATACTCCGAAATATACCCCTCAAGTCAATCTAGTTGAGAGATATAATAAAACCATAATAACTTGCATTTCTTCTTTTGTAGACGATAATCATAGGTCCTGGGACTTATTTATCCCTAAGATACAGTTTGCTATCAATAGTTCCGTAAATGAAGCGACTGGTTTCACACCTGCATTCCTAGTTTATGGTCGTGAACTCGTGACTAATGGTTCCCACTATATCGATAACGATCTCGGAGATGAAGTCTTGTTTCTACCACGCGATCACTACGCAGAAAACCTAGGCTGTCTTTCAAAAATTTTTGACTCCGTACAATCTCGGTTGTGGCAGGCACATAAAAAGAATTCATCTCACTATAATTTACGCCGTAAATTTGCAGAATTTAACGTTGGCGACATTGTTATGAAGCGAGCTTATTTTCTTAGTAATAAGGAGAACCAGTTCTCTAAAAAACTGGCTCCGAAATTTATTAAGACTAAGATTATTCAGAAGAAATCTCCGTTAGTATATGTTTTGGAAGATATGTCAGGCAAAAATCTAGGTACCTGGCATATCAAAGACCTAAAATCAATTAAATTGCTTATATATTTTTTTTTTTTAATTTTTCCCTCTATACTTACTCTCAGAAATTTTGTTCTCAGTTACGTTTCCTCCAGTGCCTGTTGTTTTGTCACCTGGTAGCTAATCCCGTACAAGAGTCATGGGTTTACTTTTATAACTCTTGACTCTCCTCCCCTAAAAGGATGCGTCAGTATTTCAAACTATAAATACTGCTGCTTTTATTGAATGAGTGAAGTATGGAAGTTTATGGAAGGTTTTGTGAAAGGTTAATTGTACTTGCATCTCAGTTATAGGGTTTTAGCGGATTTTATTTAAAGGTAATAAAATCCTTGGTAGGCGAGGGGGATATGTAACGTTGCATTCACAAAAAATAAAAAAAAGCAGGTATTTCATAAAAAAAATACCTGTTATGATCTACGCGTGAGCTGCGAGGAGTCGAGCGCGGGGTGCGCGGGGTGTGCGCGGTGCGCGGTGCGCGGTGACCTATGCGCCGGTCGGACTCGCATCTCGATCATTGATATAATTTCGTGATTGCCGACAACTGTGTCGAATTAATTAATCCCGGAGTGCTACTTATCGTGCATATTATTTTAATACGCCTAAATTCCCGTAATATAACGGGAGCCAGGTCTACGGCTACGCCTTACCTCGGACCCACTCAAGTTAAGGGCCCACTTTACCTCGGGGCCCCAACCTCAAGTCCAAGGCCACGCCTGCCGAAACACCGGGTCTACCTACCTACTCCGTGTTTGAGCGCGACCTACTTCTCTCCGCGTGCAACCTACCTACTACGACAGCGTGCCGGCATCTCGACCGACGCGCGCTGTCCTGACCTGGGCCCTTGGTGTTCCGCCCTCCTTGTGCCACGGAACACACCCCAGAGCAAACCAGGGGAGTACCTGACCCTCAACCGTACACGGAAGCAAAAATAAATGCAGGGCCCACTTTACCCACGGCCCTCTCTCTAGTTAACTTTTTGTAAAACTTTTTGTATTTATTTTTTTTATTAATATATATTTATTCTCGAATCGTGTTGACGTTTCATTCATCTCTCCCGCATGAACGTCACAATATAAAGTATCTATTATTGGAGGATGGAAGGTGAAAAAGGAAAGAAAAATAAATAGTGTATTTTTAAAGATTGCTCTAACATTAGCTAAGCTAACATGTAGCGCTAGAGTGATAACCAAACGTAGAAGTGGGTCTAAATAATGAACCATTTAAGAAAATCTCAATCAGCGGGGAATGTATACCAAGAACCTTCGTTTTACAAATCCACCACGCACACCACTGCGCCACGACGACTGTCGGCGTTGCGTAGTTTAAAATATCTAAGCGTTATTAAAGAGAGTCGGCAGAAACAACTTTGTTTTATACAGTAAACTGTAAAGATTAATATTACACGGTGCATATTTCGGCCCATCAGTCTCGCCTAAATCTATCGTCCGTGCAATCGCTGTTGCACGCCGGAGTAATGCAAAAGATCGCCTTGCCCAACGGAATCGTCCGAGTTGTAACATGCCCTAGAACTGGAAGTTGCATCAATGGAGAGGTATCTCGGTGCATTCACGTGCGCGCTTGTAGGCCGCAGGCTGCCGGTCGCGTGTTGCCGATCGCGGCTAGTGCTGGGACGTTCATATCGATATTATATTGTACTAGATGTATTTTTATAGATACAAAGTCCAGGATCACCTTACTGAGCGTCTTGAGTTTATATCTCAAAATGTGTAAATATGCTTAAGTCAATAGAGTTTTAGCAAAACTCTGAGTTTACAACCGCCATGTTAGGTGTACAAATATGGAAATACGCGATCAATATAATGTCAGAAGCCCTGGGCACATACTCCGTCTGGCCTAACGGTAAACTTGCAAAGCATATAAGTTTAACTTCCTGTCGTTCGCGGAACACCACTAGCGGTTTCGCACAAAGCTTTCGACACAGTTGGCCAACGCGGCCGGCGTTCGATTGCGGCGGCGAACCTTGCAACTGATAGTACACTATGGGGTCTATGACCGCCGTGTTTGATCTGCGGTGGCCGTACACCATGTGTTGTGAAATATAACATGTAAATAACATATACAATAACAGTGTAACATTGAATATTCACTTGAAAACTATAATCTAAATAAAAAAAACACATTAGCTTAATTTAACACCAGTGCGAAAATTCACAGTTTTATAGTGAATTTGATCACTATCAGATTATATTAAATTAGATATATAATTTTGATACTAATTTTATAATGGGAGGCTCCGGAAAAAATAAACAAAGACTACTTTGGGAAATAATACTTATCATATTATGACATTCATGATGGATAAACGCTAAAACTGTTTTTTTTTTAAATCATGCATCTTATCATCACTTATAAACGAATGAGCCCCTCCAATTTATCAACAATTTGGTTGTCGGTGGATTGGTGGAAGAGAGAACTGAATGTCTAAGTATAATATTTTCAGACTGCAAACCAGACGGGCTTCACGGAAGACCAGCGCGGTGTCCTGAACGGCAAAGCGCGGTGTCCTGCAAAATGCTGAGTGAGGTCCTATTTGGGATCACATCACTTTCACATCCTGCATTTTTTTGTATTTTGTTGGATTTTATTTGTATTAGTGGTGTTTTTCCTAAATAAATATTTTTCTTTCTTTCTTTCAAACCATAGACGAAGAACCGTCTATATTCGAGTTCACGAAACAAAAATATGCAAAGTGAACTGATTATTCAGTCCAGGCATCCCTCCTTGTAGGAGAGGGGATATAGAGCGTAGACCCGCCGTGCGTATGAAACTCATATAGGTAGAGCGCATCTTACTTTTTCCATTAGAGACAGTGTACGACAGATCTTGGAACCCGAGGTTGATGGGTGGACGTTGGGGTAGATGGGACAGATGAGCCTGTCCTAGGGCCGGCGGGACCGTGGCCTGCGATGGAGTCTCCATTTCTTGTTTTTCTATGCTTTACTCAGTCATCTTGTATTCTGTAACAATATTTACAAAAAAACACTATATACTTTATTATAGTATAAATTATATATAGACAAATATATATATTTAATTTTGGTAAAGATTATATAAAATATAAAATGATGATCATACGTAGGTAGGTACATGATATTTTTGGTGTTGATACGCTGCTAATATCTAATTACGTGTATAATCAGCTTCGTTTTGATATTATAACACCTTGTTCATCTTGTTGTCTGGAAGGATTACTACGGACCAGCAGGCGCCCGCAAATCCGTCCGCGAGAAAAGGACACTGCCAAAATTTGCCCCAGGCTGTCCAAACGTATGCTCATATTTAACTATTTAATTTAAATACACAATGAATTTTAAACAACTACCCATGTTTAATAGCAATCACTATCTCTCGATTTTTTCTGTTCTGAATCACGTGACCGTCGTCGTAGTATGAAAAGTCAACTTTTATCAACCTTCATAACTGCTTAGCCAGTTTATTAACGACTGCTTAGCTACAAGTAACTTTATTATTATTTAAATAGAAGATGAGTACTATTTAATGACATATATACCATCTCTGGGCATCTCTGGGGCAGACTTCCATACATTTTTTACCTATGTCCTTTGTTTTTTGCATAGATTAAAGACTACTAGATGGAGTCATAACGCGGCTGTAGGTTCAAGAGCGTGACAGACTTATTTCATTCGGCCTTTATTAGAAAGTGACACAAGATTATTTTTTGTCCCTTTCAGCGTGTTCATTTTTATTGTTTGTCAAGAGTGGAATTTGTGACAGACAAGGGACATATCTGAGCAATTATTAGCTTTTTATTAAATTTGCTGATAAATAATATAGCTTTGCGGTTACGATATTAATTCAAACGTTGTCGTGCTATGGTGGGTTGTAATATTTTCGGCTGCAACAGTCGCAGCGAACAGAAAATCGAAGGAATTACGTTTCATACGTAAGTAGGCATAAACTTCATTGATTGATGATTTAAAGCTTAGATATGTTATTTTTTAGCAAATTTCATGTATTATGCGTTTACTAAACTATCTTATATAAAGTAATATTTCGTATTTTACGATATTTTAAAACATAACGTTTTATAATGTACTTTAAATGTTGACATGTCATGTCAATAATGCTGATTTGCTGTCTCACGAGTGGACACGCTATGGGCTCTATCTAGTAGTCTTTAATCTATGGTTTTTTGTGATAGTTCGACAAAAAAATTAAGCTATTCGTGACTTCACTTTTAGCATTCGCCTTAAATTGAAATTTAATTAATAATTATGCGCGAACACACATAAAAAAATATATATATACGATCGAATTGAGAAACTTTTTTTTTGTAGTCGTTTAAAAAAACATTTCCTCGCGAAGTCTCAGGCATTGACTACCAATTATAACCTCGTACTGTGTAGATATACATTTATCCTATACAAACGAAAAGGAGAATGCCAGATCCTAATCCAGAAAGAACACAAATTGTAAAAAAACTAAAAATATCCTATTATAATATAAATAATGTTGTTCAATAATCCATTTTTGCTGTTGGACATCGGAACAAAAATTGTTAAAAAAAAGTAATTAAACTATTTCCTTTTAATTTCCACTCTTTACACATTTATAAATCTTTATTGTTGCACTGGGTACTAGTACTAGCCTTTTAAATCGTTTTTATTGCACTTTCATCAAAAGTGGACTCTAAAAGACTAGTATTTAGAGTCGTTAAGCCTGTTTAAAAATGTATTTAATGAAGCTTTGCGACTGTCATGTCAGTGTGACTGCTATACGGAACAACAATACGGAAATGGACGACAACCAACGTTAGGCACGTGTCGAATACTCCGAGTTTTAAAGCATTTAATTGTAATTTATATTAAATAGTAAAAAAAATGCAATAAAAAGATGCGTAATACATAGTTGTACAATATGTTTTTATTAGTAGGTTAATGTCCTATACATTGTCTGGCATTCTCCTTTACACAAAATGTGTTTGCTTTAGACTTCTGTAACTGATAATGACGAACTAATGTTAGATCGATTGTTTGCACTGCCAGGTAAAAACTAAAAACAATTTGCGAACAAGTTATGGTTGGGATTTGTGATTTTATGACTAACTAGACGCCCACGGTTTGACCCGCTTAGTTCCCGTTCCCGTGGGTACTGGTCATCATCAGGATACGAATTAGTCTCTCAGTTCTCATGATGAGAGAAAAAAAATTTACAATATCATTAGTAATTTCAAAGATTAGCCGGAACAAGTAGTACCGTAACATATACGTTGTTAAATATAAAAATTGTTAAATTGAATTAAATAATCAAAATCTTAAACTTGCAACTTCGTTTTTTGATTCTGCTATTTCGAAAATACAATTAATTTAAAGGAAAAACGAAAACTTCCTGCCATTGTTTATTTTTATTTATTTTGTTTATTTTTAACCATGACATGTTAATTGTCTTGTATTTACTCATTCGTTTACATACCTATTTAATTTATTTATTTTGGTAATTAGCAGAATTTAAATGTATAATATAGATATTCATTATATTATCGGTAGGTACATGACAATTAGGCATAGTTTAAAACATAGATTAAAGACAACTAGATGGAGCCCATAGCGTGTCCACTCGTGAGACAGCAAATCAGCCATATTGACATGAAATGTCAACATTTAAAGTACATCATAAAACGTTATGTTTTAAAATATCGTAAAATACGAAATATTACTTTATATAAGATAGTTTAGTAAACGCATAATACATGAAATTTGCTAAAAAAGAACATATCTAAGCTTTAAATCATCAATCAATGAAGTTTATGCTTACTTACGTATGAAACGTAATTCCTTCGATTTTCTGTTCGCTGCGACTGTTGCAGCCGAAAATATTACAACTCACCATAGCACGATAGCGTTAAAATTAATATTGTAACCGCAAAGTTATATTATTTATCAGCAAATTTAATAAAAAGCTAATAATTGCTCAGATATGTCCCTTGCTTGTCACAAACTCCACTCTTGACAAACAATAAAAACGAACACGCTGAAAGGGACAAAAAATAATCTTGTGTCACTTTCTAATAAAGGCCGAATGAAATAAGTCTGTCACGCTCTTGAACCTACAGCCGCGTTATGACTCCATCTAGTAGTCTTTAATCTATGGTTTAAAATTATAAAATTATGAATAACTCAATTTATTCGTCGAATTTATTGACAATCTACCAACTTCTTAAAAGGAGGTTTTTATTTATCTACATGCTGTTTCACCCGCGTTGATCCGATAGAGACATATCGAGAAATCCGTTCCTAGTGAGCCTCTAAGTACATCGCGAAATGAAGAAATATGCTAAAAATTTAGTGTATAATTTTAGACGTCTTGTGACGAGTCAGTGATATTTCGCTTATATATATTTTGATACAACATAGATATAGTTTATATAGATACATAAGCCGAGTGGCACAGTGGCTGGTGACCCTGCCCCTGCGTCCTAGACTGTGGGTTCGATCCCCACGTCTGAAAAAATATTTGTGTGATGAGCATGGATGTTTTCTAGTGTCTGAGTGTTTATCTACATATTATAAGTATTTATGTACTAGAGGACGCCGCGGTTTCACCCGCGTAGTTCTCGTTCCCGTGGGAATTTCGGTATAAAATGTAGCCTATGTGTTATTCTGATGTATAAGCTATATTGTGGTAAAGTTTCATTCAAATCCATTCAGTAGTTTTTACGTGAAAGAGTAACAAACATCCATACATCCATACAAACTTTCGCCTTTATAATAGTAGTAGGATAATATATATACAAATATTCATCACTTATCATATTACCCATAACACAAGCTACGTACGCTTACTTTGGGGCTATATAGCGATGTGTGTAATTGTCCTATATTATTATTTATTTATTTTAATTTTAATTTATAAGCAGCAGATTATTTACTTATTTATATTTATAAGCAGACTGCCTTGTTGGTTTAGTGGTTAGCCTATCTGGCTTCGATCACGAGGTCCTGGGTTCGAATCCTGGGTCGGGTCACGGAATAATTCTGAGAATTTTGAGTATTGGAGCAGCGTGGTGGGTCTACGCTCCGAGAGATGCCTGGCCCTGTAGTGGGCTGTTCATAGGCTGATAATGTTGATGTTGAGAATAAGTTGTTCTATGTCCATAGGTAATTATTCAAATGTGCACGTTTCGACTTTCAGTTTCCGTTCTAAGACCCTGGCCTACAGCGGGGATACGCACGCATGTTGTAATGAATCTACGGGTCCTGAGCAGACGTCTATCGTGTAAAAAATATTTATTTATTTGCTACAAGTTAGCCCTTCATTGCAATGTCACGACACTACATCGTACGGGAACGCATTATCGCTTGGCAGTACGTATTTGCTGGTAGTGTGGCAACTAGTTCCGACCGAAGCTTTCTATACCAGCCGACCTAAGCCGATTAAGAAAATCTAAGTCCATCCTGTAGGGTATCGAACCCAAGGCCTCCACCTTTTAAATTCACTGCAGAAACCACTGCACCACGGCATTGTCAACATCATTTTTATTTTGAGCCAGCAGTGCCCTCGGTTCACTCATACATATGCCATTGCTACCTATCTTGCTCGCTAACTGGGAATATTGGGACACAGCCTATGTCACTACTCATGTTTAATCCGACTAGTAGTTTCAGAGATTTGCATGTTTAAACAAACCAACGCTTTATAATAGTAACAGTACACAAGTAGACAAAAAAAATATTATATTATTTTTTTGTCTACTTGTGTATGAACCTCAAAACTAAAATAATATGACTGTACAACATTACTCTGTTATCCTTAAGCATATATATTCAGATTAATATACCTACCTATACTTATATATATTACTAGCATTCGCTCGCGACTTCGTCCGCGTGAAAACCTCTTAGGTACCCTTCTAATTTTAAAGACAGACTTTCATACAAAGTGTGCTCATTCTTCCCCTCTTCAAGATTCTCTTCTTCTCTCTTCTTCAAGAAATATTTTTTCTTAGAACATAAAAACTCACACTTGTTGTACTACATAATTACTCAAAAGTTGAATTAGTTAATATTTTATGTACCTATTTGGGGTTTTAAAGAAAAGCCAGCGCATGTGCAAGACATTTTGATTTTAGAACGTAATTACAGATGTTCATTATTTTTTGAAGTGATTAAAAGGACACCGTAAGTGGTAGTACGTCCAAACTTTTCCAAAATTAATTAGTCTATCTATTTACGACTTACTTTCAACATTATTGTAAAGTCACATAAAAGGTCAAGTCTCATTTTTTTAAAGAGAGAGCAATGAGGTGAGTTTGAGGAGTGGAGCGAAGGCCAAAGCTGTTCCAATGGGAATTGGGCTTTGGGATAAGGGCAACTCTTAACATTCTGCGTTATAATGACTGGATAACTCAACATGCTCTTTAAAGCACGGCGGTGTAACACCACCAACTACGGGCATAACATGTTTAGGGATGTACTCCAAGTTTTAATGAACTAAATTATAAAATCGTATACTCAGCCCCGTAAGTGATTTCTTAACTCTGCTCAATTGCAGCGCTGGTGAAACTAATGACTTAGTAGCTCCGAAGCCACATAGGCTGACCACTGAATCGACGAGGCATTCTGAGTGATGAACTGGTTATACGTATGTGTTTTGACGACCACCGTGGAGCATACGACGGAGGTCCTGGGTTCGATTCCCGACGGGACAGAAGGAGATTTTTCTTAATTTGTCTTGGTCTGGCTGGTGGGAGGCTTTCGCCGTGGCTAGTTACCGCCAAGCGACATAGCATTCCAGTACGATGTCGTGTAGAAACCGTAAAATTCACACCCCTATGGTGTGAATTTTATCCTACTCCTAACAAGTTAGCCCGCTTCTATCTTAGATTGCATTATCACTTAACATCAGGTGTGATAGCAGTCAAGGGCCAACTTGTAGTTGTTTAAAAAAAAACAATTCTGCTTTCTGATACTGCGAATAAGTATAAAATGTTGTGCACAAAAATTCAAATAATACTATCACATATGCTTAGTGACCTAAATGATTCACACATTATCATTATGGCCTATCGAAACGTGGCGGCACCATTCCACGATAGTAACAAAATAATATACAGTTATTGTAAAGTACCTTGGAGTCAACATAATATAAGGACGCATTTTAATATATTATGTTAGATAGAAGCAGGTGTTATTTTGCGGAAGTGCATCATAAATATTTAATAATCTTCTTTAATTGCTTCAACTGGTGACCGAAGGGCTAAATTGTTTATTCTCTCAGACAGGGAGCAAGGGTGAAATGTACCTGAAAAGTAACCCGCCCAAAGTGATTCAAATGACGGCATTTTGCATCGAAACGTTGTTCATCAACTTTGAACAGACAGAAATAGATTCAACAAGTTTCAGATTTGCTAACATTCCTTCCTTTCGTTATAAAAAATTTTTAACAAAAAATAGAACCGACTCAAAACGCACTAAAAAGTAAAAAATAACTGTGTCATTTAGTTGCTTTAATTTACTTAAGCATATCTATGAATTCGGTGCCAGCCAAGTTTAAGGAACATTTATTTTACGTAGTAAAGCAGTTGGGTGGTAACGTCCTTGAAAGTAGAAACCTTGGCTGGCACCGACTCCTAGATATGCTTAAGTAAATTGAAGCAACTAAATGACACGTTCTATTTTTTGACTTTTTAGTGATTTATCGCCACGTACCGTTCGTACTATACTGTCATAGTATATTACGAGTCAAAAACCGAAATCGCTGTAAGCGTGCCTCCAAAATTTGAAGAGTTCCTTCAATTTCCCCAGGATATCATCATCAGATCCTAACATGAGGACAATGGGACCACCTTGGATGTATGCCCTTTCTAATAAAAAAAGAATTATCAAAATCGGACAACACTGTAAAAACAAATATACGTGTCGAATTGAGAACCTCCTCCGTTTTTTTCGTCGGTTAAAAAAGAATCAGCTATGATTTCTGCTTAGCTTTTAAAATAAAGCTACTCTTTTGTGACGAATGGATTACAAATTTTATAAAGAAAACTAGCAGTCGCCGTGAAAACCTCTTAGGTACCCTTTTAATTTTAAAGACAGACCCATAAAGTGTGCTCTTTCCCCGCTCAATTTAATTTTTTATAGTTTACGCTTATTTTGGGGCTATATAGCGAAGTGTGTAATTGTCCTATAATATTTATTTTATTTATTTAAGTAAATTCATAGGAGTTAGTACTGTCGCTGCTACAAATTGTTTGCGGTCGGTTACGAACCAGCACCCTTATATAGTCATTTATATAGTTATTTTATCATGATTTTCATAAAGCTACAAGGAAACAGGAATAACTACGCACTTACCTATCAGCTTAAAACATAGTTATTATAACAATTGTTGTAACTGCCGAGTGACTTGTATGTTATAATTAACTAAGCAATTAAGTGCAATATTATATTGTACAGCCCCGGCATCAAGCTAGACGCGGCACCATAGTCGAGATTCATAAAAAATTGTAACAAAAAATAGAACCGACTCAAAACGCACTAAAAGGTAAAAAATAACTGTGTCATTTGGTTGTTTTAATTTACTTAAGCATATCTATGAAGTCGGTGCCAGCAAGTTTAAGGAACATTTATTTAACGTAGCAAAGCAGTTTGTGGGTTCTAGGTAATGTTCTTAAAATAGAAACCTGTGCTGGCACCGACTCCTAGATATGCTTGAGTAAATTAAAGCAACTAAATGACACAGTTATTTTTTATTTTTTAGTGCGTTTTGAGTCGGTTCTATTTTTTGTTAAAAATTTTTATTTGTTACTTTTTAGTGATTTATCGCCACCTAACGTATTCGTACTATACTGTCATAGTATATTATACGGCACTTGTAGCCAAAAAGTTACCGATACTTGAACACAAAAACCGCAAGTGTACCTATAAAATTTGAAGAGTTCCTTCAATTTCCCCAGGATATCATCATCACATCCTAACATGATGCCAATGAGACCACCTTGGAAGTATGCCCTTTCTAATAAAAAAAGAATTATTAAAATCGGACAACTCTGTAAAAAGTTATGCGTGGTCATACATAAAAAAAATATACGTGTCGAATTAAGAACCTCCTCAGTTTTTTTTCGTCGGTTAAAAATGACAATCATCGATCTCTTTAAAGGGATTTTACACGAAAAAGTTTTTTAGATTTAACACTAAAATAATCACATTTGTTGTATCATTAAAAGTAATTTATTGTATCATTAATGCCAATTAAAAATAATAACATTTTACAAAAATATTTATTGTTATAATCAAGATCGCATGATGCATTTACTCTAGTTCCTACTTACGGCCACTGGTTTTTAGTAGTAGCGCGGTCTCTAAGTATCGACCTTTATTGTATCACGAAAAAATTATTAAAAAAGACTTGACAGAAAAATCAGCATAACTAATTTTAAGGTAAAACGAATCGCCACTAAAAAAATATGTATTTAAATAACTAAAATCTCATCCAAATAGGACAAGTAGTTACTAGAAAATCGAGGACCAAGATACACATCTGTAGGGGCTGACTTAGCACAAAATTGTAACATGCGGGAACGCTAGTCAGTCCCTACCCAGCCAGCGGGCTGTTCGCCTACACCAACACCACGTCCCAACACATCCATACATAACATATTTATAAGTACATAGTGTAAACTCGTGCAAACCTGCATTGAAAGTGGGTCTTGGGTCTTGGGTAATTGCAACCAAAAAATCCAAAAGAAGCAAAAATTTATAAATTAAATCCACGAATCCAGACCACTAACTGTACTACAAGTAAGTTTTATAAAAACAAGTTCATGTTATGAAAGCTTAACTGTAAATTAATTTTTTATTTTTTAATTGAAGTTATTTTCGAATCGAATCGAATCGAATCTCATCTCCATTTATACATATCATATGCAGTTTAGATTCTCATATGGTTGATAGCGGAGTAGTATCGTAAAACATGCGAAATTGTTAGCCATTCTTAGAGTTCATTCATAAAATATGAACCTTTCGCCATATTACCTAAATATTATGATAATATATTCTCATGCGCATCTATTATCAGTCATATGCGACCTTGTCCGATTGGATAGTTGTTATTTACAGTGTGTTACGGTATTGGGCAACGGACTGGTTCACAAGCCACATTTCGACCTTGACTTTGTTTTCTCTGTAAAAGCAATAGTCCACTTTTTGTTTAACACTTACGGAGTATTTCAATCAATTTACACAAACCGTTGAAAAACTAATGTAGGTACCAAAACCGCATGAAAGTTGTGTAGTGTCTTTGTGTTTATCGCGAAAACGCAGACACACAGACGAGACTTTGATTTATAATGTACTGTGATTAAAGGTAGCTGTTTGCTGATTTTATTGCCGGCTCTTTACGACATAATCTATTTTCCGTACTTGGTCGTGGCGGTGAACACACTTAACTTCTCAAAGAGACTTGTATTATTATCTGGAAATAAATGATTTTGATTTGACTTGATTTTCTACGGCCGCTGCGGTTATCAACTGTAGGATTATGTCCGAATCCTCCGTATACCTACTAAATATAGATAATCAACCTATTATTAATGCCCCACTGATCGAGATAAATTGAGATGTGTAAACAGTGGCTACAAAAAAAAGGGCTTAACTCAATTATTGTCACTTAACATCAAGTGAGATAGCAGTCAAGCGTTAATTTGTCAATGAATAAAAAATTTTTCGATACTTGACTCGATATCCTTGTGTCGGGCGTTTACCGCGCACCGTTTACGAGTGGTGTAGGTATATTTAGATTTAGGTCATACTATTTTGTAACATTCTCGTTTCGACACTGAGAGACTGCGTTCAATAAGTTGGAAACAAGCCGCGCTTAAACCATCTACAGAGAAAATTATAAAATAATATAAATTTACTATCTCAAGCGATGAATTTTAACTGTAAGACCTTACAGCACATACCTAGGAAATGCAATCAGGACCCGCACGTATAATTTTAGAAAGAGAAGATCACTATTTGCATCAGTTTACCTCACTTCTAACTTAGCAAGTTTTTGCAAATAAATAAAATAAAACATAAACAACATATTTAGATTCGGATCATAAGGTGCTAGGTTTGATTTCTGGATCTAATTATGAAATATTAAACTTTCGTTCTACCAAGCAATTGCAGCCCAAAGCTGGACAGTTGGTGGTGTTACGTCCTCTTTTGCCATCGAGGGTTCGTTAAGCTAGTCATTATAAATTACAGAGTCAAACATGATCTGCCTAAACCCGCAAACCCTTTTTATAAGGGCCTGGTAGGTCCATGCTCCAAAGCTCATACCGTGTATAAAAGGGAAGCCAGCCCCGTATCATCTGTTTTTATCTATAGTTTCGCGATTTCAATAGTCACTTATCCTCGTAGTAGGCCAGTAAAACAGGCTGACGATAATTTTCTGGGCCGATGTTAGTCGTTTGTTACCCGACTGCGTCAGAAGGAGGGTTATGTTTTTCGAGCGTATGTATGTATGTCCATTTCTTCGGCACGCGCTACAGCCTAAACGGCTAAACGGCTTTTGATATGTGAGGTGTCGTTGAATTTGTCAAAATTGTGGTAGTGACATAGGCTATATAAATTTTCAAAATGGCGGCTGTAAATGGGGGGAAAAAGGGGAGATATGTGTATTTTTTTCTCTTATCTTAGCAATATGAGTTCCAATTGAAAGGTCGTAAAAAGACCATTTCAAAAATATAAATATCATATCATGTTCATATTACTTTTTTAACAAAAAATGGCAAAAAGTGTACTAAGTGTACCGTCTCATTTCTATACCATAAACTAAAACTAAAAAGTCTCAAATAAAATTATTATTATAAAAACAAAAAACCCGACTGCTTACTTACTTTACACGACTTTTATACAGATATAGTGATCCTTGTTTTTCTCTTTTCAGTTCATAACTTCTAAGCAGTCGGGTTTTTTGTTTTTATAATAATTATGTTAGAATGATCAGTGGGTGGGTAACCCTGGGACTTCTATTCTTATTTCTGTGTATTAAGTACGCATATCACCTTGATGTAACTAATCTCAAGTGCCCTAAGCCAAATTTGGTTCAAAAACTATTACTATTTATTTATTTTATGCCTTGTCGACTAAAGTTAGCGAATTTCCGATTTCCTCTTTTTTATTTTATAATTCTGGCTTTTCGCTGCTAAATTATAGAGAAGGGTTTTAGAGCAAGTTTATTACAAATCAAGGAATTTTGAGTAGGTAGGTCTCTTTTTTTGTAAATGTGCAAAATAAATCAATTGGTAACACTAAGGAGTCTACCTTACTCGGTATTATAAACGTTTATCGCCATGACTTTACAAATCTCAAAGAGTCATGGACCCAATCCTAATTTGGTTCTTAAAAGCTGTTTCGGAGATTAGGCATTTGTTTAGTTTAGTGCCTTGAGGCTATGAGCGTGTATTAGGTGCATTCAATTGAGGTTTGCCTTGCAGTTTGTGTTAAGGTAAATCGCTTTGTTTAGGTCGAAATACAAAAGGAACCTTGAAAAATTACTACATAAATGTAATGTTTAATTATCAAACCGTCACATAATATGGGTTTTTATGCTTGCAACGAATAGTATAAATGGCGAGCCTCCTGACCGAAAAGCCGAATATTAGGCAAAAATATTTGGCCAGGTTTTTGAGAAAATAATTTAAATACGTAGAAAAATTCTTTACTTTTCTAATACAGAAGATAATTATGTACCTGTTTATGCACCAATGACTATTTAAATGACTATAAGATAATCGAATTTTTATTGCCAATTTATCAATTATCTACCCTATAACAAAACATAATATAACAACAAAATATTACTCAAGTGGTATTCAGTCGAATATAATTAAATAAGCCGATTAGGCCGAATACTGAAAAGTAACCGAATATTCGTTACAAGTCCAGGGTTTTTATAAGTCTAGTGTGTATATTTTCATAATCTCAGTCAACTAAACTCAGTAGGTCGTAGATAAGTAATTACGCACGTTTGCCAAAAGAATAAATACTAAAGAGGACGTAGGTAATACTGTTCGATATAAAATAAATGTTCATATCTCACTAATATTATAGTATTAGTAGGATATGAACATTTATTTTATATCCTCTCTATTTAACATACTGCTAGTTTTTACATACACGAAAGTTTGTGAGGATTGATAAATATTAAATAAATAAATATTATAGGACAATTACATACATCGCTATATAGCCCCAAAGTAAGGTAGAAGCGTAGGTAGCTTGTGTTATAGGTACTATGATAACTGATGAATATTTTATATATATTATACATAAATACTTAACATATATAGATAAACACCCAGACACTGGAAAACATCCACGCTCATCACACAAACATTTTTCCAGACGTGGGAATCAAACCCACAGCCTAGGACGCAGTAGTAGTCACTACCAGCTGCGTATTTTTGTTGCTCTTTCACGCAAAAAAATCCTGAATTGATTTTGATGAAACTACAATAATACTACAGCTTATACATTAGAATACCATATAGGCTACTTTTTATCCTGAATTTTTTACGGGAACGATCAGTACGCGGGTGAAACCTAGAGCGTTCTCTAGTAATTTACATTTAAATTTGGGAAAATCCAAATACTGACCTCAAATACGTACCTATTTGGGTTCTTATTAGTTTAAATGGTCACTTACATATAATGGTCTAAAATCCCACTGCTCGATTCGTCAGGTATCTTTTTTTTTGATAAACTAATATGCGGCCCAAGCATCAAAATAATAAACGTAACCAAAGGACCGATATGTAACAGGTGGACGAATATTATGTCTGTATTTATCTCTCATAAGCAAAAATGTTATCAGTTTTACAAGAATGATTCATTTGTTTTTCTTTCGTTTTGATGGTTTCCTTTTTTTTCAGTTCAATTATTTACACCTTTTTCTTTTTACACAATATTTTTTTAAAAAAAGCTTTTATTTAAACGCTCTAAAAAAAAGAAAATAATTTTTTTTAACTATCAACTTATAACCTCATTATATACAATTTTTATGATCATAAAAGCTTGTCGCGAGGTTCAATTACCTATCAGTATTTAATTAAATTGAAAATATCATAAAATTAGCAGATCAATTTACGTAATTAAATTAATACTACCTAGTTTATTTACAAATCGAGCTCTCCGCGGTACGGGGTTGAGCTTTCACACTTTCCAACCCCGGGATTATAACTTTTAAAAGAAATAAATATTTTGTGGTATCCAACAGCCTGACCCAGGGTTCGAACCCAGGACCGCGTGATATGAAACCACATAGAGTAACCACTGCACTTACTATGCAGCCAATATACCGCTACTTCAATCAACTTAAAAGGGCTGACCCAGAATCCTAACGCCGGTTATTTAAAAAAAAAGACATACAACATTAACCGTGTTATTAAGTATAACTTATCTGACATTTTTCTATGTCAAACGTCAAAGGTTATTCAAATTAGTAGGTACAGACAGGAAATACACGCAATTCACGGCCGATTATTACTATTGAAATACTTCCGAAGTATATATATATGTAACTTTAAAACATAACGAAGTGTCCGTCGAGATTATAAATTGCTGTATCCATCGAGATCTAGATATCTACAGAACTTCTCTACGAAGAAGCGAGGAGTCTAACTAGAAAACTAAGCTTAAAGAAAGGAGGTTAATGACCAATAAAATAATAAATATCGTGATCGGCAGCTACGTTAATTATTATTTTTTTTTTGCCTGTAATATAAACCGCAACATAATTTAAAAAATATACTAACCCACTTATAAATTCTAAAATCTACACCATTTGTACATCTATACTAATATTATAAACAGGAAGAGTTTGTGACGTTGTAACGGATAATCTCTGGATTTATTGCAAAAATTTTCAAAATTATTTCACCAATGCTACGTTGTTGTGAAGTGTCATAGACTATAAAATTTTCAAAATTAATAATGTATAAAGAACTTAAGAACAAGAAAAAAATGTTAATCAGGATTTTTGAAGATAAAAAACATTTTACAAACTTACTCGTGTGTATTAAAAACACAATAATTCAAAATAAGAAAAAGGAGTTCCAAAATAATAGGTAAATATCCTAATCGGTTGTATGCAAATATCTAATCTAATCTTAATTAGTTGTTTGTCCATGAAAAATAAATTGAAAACAAATATAACTTACTATAAATTTACTACGGGTCACTTATACTTGTAAACTCCAAATAAAACATTAAATTGTAAAAGTGTCCTACCTAATAAATTCCACTACGCATTCATACTCCTCAATTCAAGATTATAAAACTAATTTGGAAACAGTATCTATGAAGTAAACAACAACAACATTATGAAGCTAATTTTAAAATAATAAATGTGATTGGGAGCTGTTTTAATTTAGGATCTTTATAATAACTAAGAATAAATTAAAACAATATATTAATCGAACTACAAATTCCAAACAAAACTTATAACTAATACAAAAACAATAAGAATTCTAAAGTGTCATATAGGATTTCTGGACGTAAAGTATGATTCTAATTTAAAAAAATAACCCACCTATAAATTCCAAATGAAAAAACGTTACTATCACATGCACATGCTACAAAACTCGCGATGTTCGGTCGATGCGTTTGTACCGACTATCGTGACTCGAGGCAGGGCCCGTACTGTCGGCTAATATGAGTCGGCAAAGCTGAGTCCCGTTCTAATACAATGGTCCCATTGAGCATGTAAGCACAGACAAACTATTCACGTCTGTACCATAAAATTTCACTGGAAATAAGTGAAGCACATTAAATAAATTGTAAACCATAAACACAGTTATAACGTTTGTTTATCTCGTTGTCTATTCCCTGTGATGTGTTATTACATGTGGAGGTTACAAGAGCAAACCTAAATTGAGCTCATCATTAACAGCCCACTACATGACCAGACCTGCTACCTAGTAAGAGAGGGGATAATTGGGGTCTTTGGGCTCTCTATGTAAGTATTTTTCTTTAGTGGGCTACGACTTTTTAAATTATGAATAATGCAGCTAAGTTGATCTACGCTTTCGGCTTTGTTTCATGAGGACATTACAATAAGAAAGTTACTTATCGGAAATTTGTTTTACACTACAGTATTAGATGACGCCCGCGGTTTTACCTGCGTAGATCTCGTTCCCGTAGGAATTTCGGGAAATGTGGCCTATGTGTTAATCTTTTTTTTTTATCAACTACAAGTTGGCCCTTGACTGCTATCACACCTGATGTTAAGTGGTGATGCAGTCTAAGATGGAAGCAGGCTAACTTGTTAGGAGTGGGACGAAAATCCACACACCTTTCGGTTTCTACACGACATCGTACCGGAACGCTAAATCGCTTGGCGGTACGTCTTTGTCGGTAGGGTGGTAACTAGCCACGGCGAAAGCCTCCCACCAGCCAAAGGATTTCAGCTAACTTCATACCAAATTTTATTCAAATCGCTCCAGCCGTTTAGTCGTGAAGAAGTAAGATATACAAATACACACACACACAAACTGTATGATTATTGTGATAGAGTCTGTTTGAAAAAGTAGTATATCATATTAGATATTTCTGCGGCCTAGTAGCATTGCTGTGCTCCGGTCTAAAGGCTGCTCATGAAATGACTGTTATAAAATGTTGCGGTGTTATCTTTATTATGATTTTTCTAATAAACAGCACATGTATCATCTGCTTGCTTTGTCATTTAATAGATAGATATAAAAACACGCGAAGGAAGTTGCAGGCGTTCGCTAGTATGTAGTTACCATAATTGTTGTAAGTTGAGAGCTCACAAAAAAGCTATAAATATGCTTCACCCATTGTTGTGTCGTGACCTCCGATCTCCAGGCTTTCTGCAATGGTAACTCTAGATAAAAAACATCTCTCTGGTTATTCTATTATCTAAATTCTAAATGATTATTCCGTGCTCGAACATAGTTACACAAAAGGTCTATGACCTCTTTTTGTTTTATTTTCATTTAAAAAGGAAAAAAACTTAAAATTGGTCAATAGCACTAAAATATACAATTCAAAAATATAAAATAATCAAAAAGTTAAAATATCTTTATTCAATTAAATCTTTTTCTCAAAATTGTAGACGGCCAAAGTGGCGCAGTGGTATGCGCAGTAGATGAATAAAACAGAGGGCCTGGGTGCAATTGCCAGTTGGGCCGATGAGATTTCGTCAAGTTCTGGCTTTGGTTCCGGCGGTGGCTAGTTACTACCCTGCTGACAGAGACGCACGCCAAGCGATTATAACGCCGGGACATTATCCCGGTACGATGTCGTGTGGAATCACAATGGGGTGTGGATTTCATCCTACTTCTAACAACTTAGTCCGCTTCCATCTTAGATTGCATCATCATCACGCGCGATTGCAGTGAAGGGCAAACTTGAAAAAATAATAAAAATTACTAAAGTTAATTCGTGTATAAGAAATTTTAAGATTATTTAACAGAAGTGATTAGAATTTAACGTCAGAAACTTGAAATTAAAGCTGTTAGAGTTACAGGCTGGAGGAGAATATTATATTTGCCTATATTCTATTATAAAAAAATAAAGAATTTTTTAATAAAAAAATTGATCCGACTTCAAAACGCACTAAAAAAAAGTTAAAAATAACTGTATCATTTAGTTGCTTTAATTTATTTAAGCATATCTCGGTATATATTTAGTCGGTGCGAGTTTAAGGAACGTTTATTTAACGAAGCAGATAATCGAATTGATTAATCGGTCGAATTGATAACCTCCTTTTTTTGAACTCGGTTAAATTTTTAAATTGATCTATGCTCTGGAATCTTATG
This sequence comes from Mycalesis mineus, assembly GCA_034621355.1. NCBI lineage: Eukaryota > Metazoa > Arthropoda > Insecta > Lepidoptera > Nymphalidae > Mycalesis > Mycalesis mineus. The sequence continues at coordinate 15,529,197 of CM067889.1, read as the reverse complement.
GATTGAGTTATAATAAAATAAAGCTTCACAACTGATCTTGAAAAATCAAACTCAGCGTTGATCTCATTTTTCAACGACTTCGAAAAAAAAAGGAGTTTCTCAATTCGACCGTATATATATTTTTTTTTATGTGTGTTCGCGCATAACTTCGTCGTTTATGAACCGATTTTGATAATTCTTTTTTTGTTGGAAAGTAGATAGTCCGGTGGTGGTACCATGATAAGGAAACCAGGATCTGATGATGGGATCCTGGAGAAACCGAGGGAAACTTTCAAAAATTGTAGGGACAACAAGTATGTTTGTTAATTTTTCCGATAAGTATTTAAAAGCACTACAATTTGATGACGGTCTGGAGTCGATCTGATGATGGAGCCGATCTACATATAAGAGAACTTGACGATTTACTGCATTTACCTTGTGTTTGGGCTCGATTAATTTGTCTTGATAAACACTTTACATTTAGATGTGCTGTGACTGTCATTGAGGGTCTGGTGATGAAGACAAAGTACAGTTAAGGGAGCTCCATAACTGCTTACAGTAGCTTCCTTGTGTTTGGGCTTGATTAATTTGTCTCGATGAGAAATTCACATCTAGATGGACTGTGACTGTCATTGAGGGTCTGGTGATGAAGACGAAGTACAGTTAAGGGTGCTCCGTAACGGCTTACAGTAGCTACCTCGTGTTTGGGCTTGATTAATTTGTCTCGATGAGAAATTTACATTTAGATGGACTGTGACTGTCATTGAAGGTCTGCAGATGAAGACAAAGGACAGCTGAGGGAGCTCTTTAACGGTTTACAGTAACTACCTTGTGTTTGGGCTCGATTAATTTGTCTCAATGAGAACTTTACATTTAGATGGGCTGTGACTGTCATTGAGGGTCTGGTGATGAAGAAGAAGGACAGCTGAGGGAGCTCTTTAACGGTTTACAGTAGCTACCTTGTGATTGGGCTCGATTAATATGTCTCAATGAGAAGTTTGCAAGGAAGATTCCAGTTGGTTTAATGTTAACTAAGTCATGATCTGATGATGAGATCTACGAAAACTCGAGGAAACTCGTCAAACTTTATAGGCACATTTGTAGGGATGTTAGAATGCTATAACTAGCTAGTGAATATTGGTACTTATGGTTTAGTTCGAGTAGGTTCTTTAGTATTTTCGTTGTTGGTAAATCACTAAAAAGTATGAAAAAAAAAATTTAACAAAAAATAAAAACGCCTTCAAAACGCACTAAAAAGTAAAAAATAACTACGTCATTTACTTACTTTAATTTACTTAATAACATCTATGAAGTCGGTGCCACCCGAGCTTTCTACTTTAAAGACTTTACCTAAACTTGGATGGCACCGACTTCATAGATGTTATTAAGTAAGTAGATGACGTAGTTATTTTTTACTTTTTAGTGCGTTTTGAAGGCGTTTTTATTTTTTGTTAAAAAATTTTTATTTGATCGCCGTCTGATCATAATTCATAACAAAATTATCAAATTAATGAATAATTTACATAATAAAAAAATAAGCAGAGCAATTAAGGCAATCATCGCAGGTTATATCGTAGATATACCTACCTAAATATCTAGACGTTCATTTTTAACGAACTGACGTCCGCGACTTTGTCCGCAGGAACTCTTTCGTTTTTTAACATACTCCATCCCTTGAGGTAGTTGTCGATAACTTCATAGATGAGCGATATAAAAAATGCGTGGATCTATGACAACTATCTCACTTCACATCTGACTTGGCCATTCCTTGTTTATGATATTGGTAGAACCCTTCTGGCAAAACTAGATGCAAATGTCATAAAAACATTGAAATTTTGGTTTTGTCTGGACTCTCGGTTGGCCCTTCAACTCTATTCAGAGATCACAACAATTTTGGGTTAAAATTAAAAAGGTCATCGGAACTCTATAAACACCTCTGAGTTTCCAGAACGCATATTCTAGTTAAGTCCCAGGACGAACTAGCTGCATCACTTCCAAAAGACGAGGGTGCCGGAAAACTTGACTCTGGGCTTCAATTTTACAAACAATTTTTGGCAGGGACTCAGGTAAATAGAACCGGGCTGGGTGCAAGACAGAAGAAGGAAGACCAAGATATAGTTAAATCTTTCCTTAAACAAGATGAGGACGACAACTACAAAGAGCATGCTGAACTTATAGCTCAGTGCAGATAGCCTCAAACATAATAAAAAGTAAAAGAAAATCACAGTAGGATGAAACCCATTTCAAAAGGAAGAGAATGCCATAAAAATTAGTGGAAAAATAAATTACGGGCGATCTGAGGTCGGGAAGGGGTAGAGGGTGAGGGTTTAGGGGTAAAAAACGGATTTTCTCGATTTCTGGCAAAACTAAAAGTCCTATGGGAAAGAGTTATATGGCAAAGTTGTAGGTAATAAAAGATCTAAAACTTTTGTTCTTACACTTTTTTCACATAACCTCAAAATTTATGTGAAAAATTCAAAAAACCAAGTTTTTGGTTTTTTTATTTTTATCTTTTACAAAAATTTTTTTTTAACGAAATTTTGTGAAAATTTACCTTTTTATGTCCCAAATACGCTGTAATTTATTTGATTAAAAATATTTATTTTTTCACCTTATTTTGAATTAATAACGAAAAAACACCCTAATTTTCAATCGAAAATTCACCCGTCAAAATATCAGCTTTTTTCAAAAAGTTGGTATGGTTTCTGTTTGTTCAAATCTCTACTTTCTGAAGGTGAAAAAATATATATATGTTACTATAGTAAACCTTCTCAGAAAAGGCAAAACCTAGGCTAACGGTTTTTACAGCTGCAATGAAAATGCAGGCGTAGATGCCTATTTATTACTATTTTAAGATAATGTAGGTCGCTTAGGTATATACCTGAGTGACCTACGAAACATTTTAGCCCACTAAAAGGTCACATTACAATGTCAACATAGAAAAGTGGAGACGGGGCTAGGCGGATCTGAGCTTTGTTGGGTCTACATACTTTTTTTTAACACTGAGAAATGTGTTTATGCAAAGATATAGGGCAGCTAACTTCTCAGAGGGTATGTAGGACTCATCGGCTGAGAACCAACCGGAATACCCGCTAAAACCAAGCGATGTTCCTTCCAATCGTCTGGTGATTGGGTGCCGGGAGCATCGTAAATCTTCCGTAACCTAATTAGCAGAGTCCACCGAGCCAGACCCTCAACTGGGCCTTACTACATACCTGTATTATGAACGTCTAGATATTTATTACGTAGCAGCAGTAAAAACCGTTAGCCTAGTTTTTGCCTTTTCTGAGAAGGTTTACTATGGTAACATATATATATTATTTCCCCATCGTAAAGTAGAGATTTTAACAAATAGAAAGCACAATAATTTTTTGAAAAAAAAAATATTTTGACGGACAATTTTTCGGTTGAAAATTAGGTTATTTTTTCGATATTCATTCAAAATAAGGTGTAAAAATAAATATTTCAAATCAAATAAATTATAGCGTGTTTGGGACATAAGAAGGCAATGTTTCACTAAATTTTATGAAAATAAAACTTTATTTGTAAAAGATAAAAATATAAAACCAAAAACTTGGTTTTTGTATTTTTCACACAAATTTTGAGGTTATGTGAAAAAAGTGTAAAAACAAAAGTTTTAGATCTTTTTATTATCTACAACTTTGCCATTCAAGTCTTTTCCATAGGACTTTTAGTTTTGCCGGAAATCGAGAAAATCCGTGTTTTACCCCTAAACCCTCAACCCCTACCCCTTCCCGACCTCAAATCGCCCGTAATTTATTTTTCCTTTCATTTTTATGGCATTCTCTTCCTTTTTTGGTTTTAAAAATTATCGACCCTGGACTATTAGAAATGCAAAATGAGTGGTTAAACTTAGGTGAGTTCTTGATCCCTCTAGCTCTGAAGTTGCGCGCCTTGCTGTACGATTGGTCCCCTACCTAATTGAAATTTTATCTTAATCGACTCCCCCAGATCAGAGTAACTTAGTAAGATGGGGAAAAGCCTCCGAAAAATCTTGCTATACCAGTGGTGAGGCAGTGGGCACTGCGATCCACTTATTGGTAGGATGCCAGGTGCTCCTGGACCCCTGAAAAATACTCTATCGTGGCGGCGTGAGCAAATACCCCGCTTATATAGTATTTGCTCACGCCGCCACGATACAGTATTTTTTTTATTGACTGCAAGTTGGCCCTTGACTACTATCACACCTGATGTTAAGTGATAATGCAATCTTAGATGAAAGCGGGCTAACTTATTAGGAGTAGAAATCCACACCCCTTTCGGTTTATACACGACATCGTACCGGAACGCTAAATCGCTTGGCGGTACGTCTTTGTCGGTAGGGTGTTATAGTACTTGTTGAGCTTACAGTGCCGTGGGAAACAAACATCCCTAAAGACCATGTATTCAAAGTGAATAAATATTATGACCTTACTAATGAACTAACTAAAAATGGCTATGTGGTTAGTTTATACGTGGTAGAAGTGGGTGCGAGAGGTATATCAGCGAAGTCTCTCTATAAGCTGCTAAAAGACCTTAGAAGTACAGTAAGCTCGATATTAGAACGAGTATCCAAAGCTGCTCTAGTAGGTTCCTTCCAAATTTGGTTGGGCAGGGAGAATAACTTGAACAGAGGAGGTGAGCGTTCACGGCCGTCACTGAGAGATCTCTTTTAAACCTGCACCCGTATCACAAGTCTCGGGCTCTGTTCGGAGTTTTTCTCTCAGCCACGCGATGGACCCGGCACCCGCACGGTGAATCCATGGAATGCTAAGATATTCGTCTCAAAAATATATGAAAAAAATTTAATACATATGCTTCATTCATTTGCTTAAGTAAATTAAAGCAACTAAATGTCGCAGTTATTTCTTTTTTACTTTTTAGTTTGTTTTGAAGTCGGTTAAATTTTTATATTAATTTTTTTTCTAGTTTCTATTTTATTTTAATAACTTTATTGCAAGTAATAAAAAATAAACATAGCAAAAAATAACAGAGTAATATTAATTGGCAAAAGGCGGCCTTATAAGACTAAGAGTGATCTCTTCCAGGCAACCTACCGTAATGATTCTAAATATTTTGCGAGACGGGAAATTGCAAAAACAAAAGAGAAGAAAGTAAAACTACAACCTACCTACTTTCATTCCAGACTGCATAAAATTGCCTATTTTTTATATTTATTTATATATTTTATTGACATCGTCCTCCTTAGAGCAGATCGCAGCAGACAGATTTTTAAGCGGAAATCCTGGATTCGTCAATTGATATTTTCTTGATATTCGGTGCTTAACAGTAAGTAGCTATTTGGATTGAAGTAACAAGTGTTAGGAACAATATAATCTATCTAAACAAAATTCTCGTTTACCGTTTAAAGTTCAATATCAATGAAAGCAAAGGTTTCACAGCATTGCTGTGTTAGTAAAAGATTTTTATCGTATCAAAATCTATCTATTTAAAAATAAAAATCTTGGAAAAATTTTGCATTTTCATTTTGCATTTTCACATTAATATCAGTGAAAGTAAAGGTTTCACAGCATTGCTGTCGTAACAAAAAATGTTTAGAATAACAAAATCTATCTATTTTAAAACAAAATTCTAGCTTAGCGTTTAAAATTCAATATCAGCGAAAAAAAAGGTTTCACAGCATTGCTGTCTTAGCAAAAAATGTTTATAATAACAACTACAATATGTTTAAAAACAAAATTCTCGGGAAAATTCTGCACTATTGAACATAAGTATCAACGAAAGTAAAGGTTTCACAGCATTGCTGTGATAGTAAAAAATGTTCAAAATAATACCCTCAACCCAAATAACCACTTTTTTTGCCGGCACTTTGTCATTTTTTTACGTTTTGAATGATCTCCTTAGCCCACTTTCTTGTTATATTGCATCACCACTTACTATCATGTGTGATTACAAACAAGGCCTAACTTGGAATTAATAAAAAAATAAAATAAAAATAAATATAAAAAATCTACGATTAATTAAAGTCATTAGATCCAACGCTAAAGAAAGCTTAGTGTAGAGCTTTTCGTAACAAAACACGTCCGGGTAAAACTATTAATATTTTTAAAGCTAAATTGTATTGGCAATAAATTATTTTTATACCATTAGTGATATGCCAAGTATCTACTGCCAAAAAAAACTATCAATCAATTTTATTGAATGCTCAACGATTAAAAAATCACCGTCCTTCTAAACCTTCGGAGGTTGTCTTCTTGCTAATTAAAACCTCACAACAAAACAAATTAATCTGATACAAAAAATACATAGGCATGATATAAATATTAGTTACAAGTTTTAAGGTTATATTTTAACGTCATTTTATTATCTGTTAGGTAATTATTGATATGTATCTACTTGTTTTTTTTAATAAGGAATGCCGTCGTATAAACCCACAAGAAAATAAATCCACATGTTATTTGAGATTTTTTTGTCGGAACGTGTACTTATTGGAAAAATTTGATTATTTTTATTTTTATTAAGTTGATTACTTTTATTATAAAATCATGACGAAGCCATAAATCACTTTTTGTTATAATCTATCAATTCGTATTAAATTATATATATAATATATTTAATATATAAAAAGAGCAACTGTTGAGTTTCTTGCCGGCTCTTCTCAACAGGGCCGGCCTTCCGAGCCGGTGGTAGAGTCACTACAAATAGTCCAATTTGACGTTTCAAAAGTGCTTGTAATAAGCCTACTTGAAATAAACGATTTTGAATTTAATTTGAATTTATAAACCATCGCATCCAATACAAAGAAAAACTATAAAGTTTTTACAATTTTTAGCTTTAGATATGTACAAATCAAAATTTAATTTTATTTGTCGTCAAATAATATATATTTTTTTATAATTTAAAGAAAAAACTTTTACGGTGAAAGCGTCTTCCAGGTTTTGTGGACAATTTTTGGCCTTCTGTACCAAGTTTTAGCCTGCGAAGTACGTAGATACCTAACGTCGTCGGCTCACCTATAACACAGCAATACGTCATACGAAATGCTAGAAACACACCATACAATGCAATGCCCTATTCTCAATATGAAATGTCGGTGTTAAGACTCATGCATTTGTAAAGAGACCGGCGTTGCAGACCATACCATTCAGACTGCAACATAGCGATAAGTAGGTACTACGTAGCAGCAGAAATAAGTGTAGCGGTACCATTTCCCTTCTCGAAAGACCTCAGTCCTAAAAAGCTTTTTTACTACTATAATAACTACAGTAGAATTAAAAGGTAATTCTAGGACGATTGTTAGCTTTATTTTAAATCTGCTACCTCCCAAAGCTCTCATATCCAAACCAAAAAAAGCCAAACTCTATAATAGCTTACGGTCCTATTTACTTGTAAGCTCTCGATCTAAGAGATAAATCTAATTTCATAATTCATTTCATATTAAGTGAAACTATCGATTTATGCTATGAAAGAAGATGTTTGTCGGCCTCCGTGGCACAGTGGTATGCGCGGTGGATTTATAAGACGGAGGTCCCGGGTTCGATTCCCGGTGAGGCAGATTGAGATTTTTCTTAATTTGTCTTGGTCTGGCTGGTGGGAGGCATTTTACCGTGGCTAGTTAAAGACGTAGCGCTAAGCGATTTAGCGTTCCGGTACGATGTCGTGTAGAAACCGCTAGGGGTGTGGATTTCCATCCTACTCCTAACAAGTTAGTCCGCTTCCATCTTAGATTGCATTATCACTTAACATCAGGTGTAATAGCAGTCAAGGGCCAACTTGTAGTGAATAAAAAAAAAAGTATGATATACTACGGAATAAGTAGAGATTACTTATATTGCATATTGGATGGATTAAACTATAGGTTACTCGTATCACGACATTTTCACAAGAACGCGTAGCTACCGCGTGAAATTACGGGGCAAACTCCGATAGAAAAAAGATATACTTAACCCAACTCCATAACTTGGCTAAAAATCAAACTCTCCCCACACCACGTCGGGTAAATTAGTTTCAATTGCACTATGTTTCATAATAATATTCATATTTTCCATGCGTTTCCACAATGACGTCGAGTCCATTGTTCCCGCGGGTGAAAGGCCGAGTTAATTACTCAACAACTCAGCACATTATGTATGCTATTAGCTTATTGTCGAAGCGTTGCTGAAACATTGAATTAAGTTAAAATATAACTACCCAAGCCTACCTAATCCTTATATTAACGTACCTAATATTTAACCAGTTTTGATTCAATTAAAACGTAGGTACCAGTTAACCTGTTTTTCTTTATTGATCCAGTGGTGATCAAGTTAAACTACAGTGAAGGTTAAAGATCGAGTCGCGGATGACCTACCTACCTAAACCAAACAAGAATAATATTCGCTATTGGGTTCTTCTAAGAAATTGAGAAACCAGTGTTTATACCCTCTCGTGCCATGTAGAGATTTACGAAGACATGCAGCCAATTTCTGTATTTACGATTCTGTAAGAAAATTCAACAGTGCGAGTCTCGAAGTCGTCTTTAACTATAGTTGTTGTCTAACACGATGCTATAGATAGAGAGATATAGAGACAAAGTCGAGTATCGCACTATCGAGTTTCGTTACAGAATCGACATATTCACGCAGATGCAGTTTCGGGAATTATGTAATTATTATATTAAAACTGTCAAAATCAGAATCAGAATCATTTATTTACTTGAAAAACTACAGTACGATATACATAGATCTTGTTATGTTAAAAAGATACAATGTCTCGCCGATAACAGGCATGCAAATGTTAAACTACATGAAATAATTATAACAATAAAAAAAACTATTAAAATGTCAAAGAGAAGTTAAGTATATAAAAAAATATATATCAAATGTATGTAAATATATATCAAACTGTAGCGGATTAATAATCAGTTCGTGTAAATATAAAAGAATCTTACAGTTCTTGTTTCGCAAAGCAACGCCAAGGCCAACTGTTGATCTTATGACACCAAATCGTAGCATTTTGCTTGCAGCAAGAATGATTTATTATCATCTTATAATTATAATAAATATATAATCATTTCAGATTATCTATCGTGTGTATTTAAATTATATTTTTTATACTAATTTAAACAACTAATTCACACGATGTCAAATGGTGTTATCGTCACTTATTCTCAGACAACCTTCATGCTGCAATGCACGTACCTACCTAACGTATGAACTGCTAACAATGCTGCCCAGAGTCTGTAAACGTGTCTTTTAATAGTAAAAAGCTCTTCACTACAACCACAGTTGATGGTACTCGATGATGCAATCTAAGATGGGATGGGATGGGCGTGGCAGCTTGTTAGGAGTAGCATGAAATCTACACCCCAGTCGGATTAAGTACACACGACATCGTACCGGAATGCTACCTGTATGCGGAATGTACCTAACCAAGAGCGGAGCCTCGCGCCAGCCAGTCCTGGAACAATCTTTATCAGTCGAGCCGGGAATCAAACTCAGGACCTTCGTCTAATACACCGCGTGTGCCTCTTTCATCATGGGAAAATCCCCATAGCTGCCACTCCATGGGGAATCGCGGCTATTATGTTGAACATTTTATTGAATGCGAGGTGGTGACACAGGTTCGCACACAATTAGAAACTCACACAAATTAACTTTGGGCACTTGGCAACCTTCTCCCGCCCTCAACCTTCGAACGTCGAAGCGAATGTTTACCGGATTTTCTTGCTATTCCGGAGTTTCTTGCTCACTCCTAACGAAAGAATCTGCTTTCCGAACCGGTGACAGAGTTACTACACACTATCAAACTTCACTTTTGGAATATAACTTTTTTAAATAAATTAAATTGAGTTTGTATTTTTATCTGAATACCCGCTAACGTACGTCGTCAACTACCACCCGTCAGCTGGCCGGTTCACACATCGTTAGATGCAATCTGCACCCACTACAATCCCTGTGTCCTTCGCTAAAGGTCAGAGGGACCAACCCACCTCGTCAAGTCATTAGCCATGAACTAATGACTTAGGAGAATTTTTAGCCGATTTTATCAGTGCCGTAATTAATTCAGTGCCAGTGGTAACGAGGCTCAGGGCGCATTCCTTGAAAGGGCACAGACATGACCAGACCATGAACATACCCGTACTTCATTAATAAGAAGGCGCAGTGAAGAAGTTCGCACCGACACTAATTATAGCAACAGTGTAAATTATGGTAAAATCTAGATGTTACCGGCTTAGCGACTAAATACCCAAAAATAAATCAAATTCAAAAACGCATCAAATTCGTATACCTATTTGATGTTTTGCTCAGTGCGAATGAAATTCATTGTTAAGTTAAAGTACTAATTTAAGTAGATATCTAGGATTTGAAAAAAAATTGTAGTTGCTATATTACTCCTATATTGAGAATGTCGGGAACATAAAAGGATGACAAAGATGTTGGATCAGTAGGTACCTAAAAAAATTGCCTAGCAATCGACCGAGGGGAAAATGATAGGCAATCTTTTAGCCATTTTGTCCAATTACCTATGCCAGTGCGGGCGAGTCAATTGCCTGGATATCTAGGTTAGCACCAAGGCTCACTGACATCAGGCTTATTAGCTTACCTCTATGAGTATTACGAAATCATTTACTTTGGTATGCGACATTTTATTGTTTTACCATAAATAGCAGTTTTAGTAACATGAACTGGCGTAGGTACACGTATCTATTGTATTATGTTATTAGTATTCAAACACTAAGTACATGTTGTAAAGTTCCCGCGGCGTCTCAAAAACGCAGCGCAAATTCAAAGACTACTAAACAGATTTACATGTAGTTTTCACGGACAGAGCAATTCCTGAGGAAGGTTTTAGTATATAATTTGCCAGTCTTGTGTAAATTAACTGATAATTGTTATAAGTGTAGGAAAAATACTAGTTTTTATTGAATTGTTTAGTTTTATTCGTGGGTTCGATCCCCACATCTGGAAAATATTTGTGTGATGAGCATGGATGTTTTCCAGTGTCTGGGTGTTTGTTTATCTATATATTATAAGTATTTATGTATGGTATATATAAAAATATTCATCAGTTATCATAGTACCCATAACACAAGCTACCTGCACTTACTTTGGGGCTATATAGCGATGTGTGTAATTGTCCTATAATATAATATTGTTCCTCTTTATTAGTAAGTCTACAATAAAGTTCGTAATAAGATATATCTATCTAACTTTGAGAAAGAATACAATAAGTAACTTAAGCTAACTTATCCTAATAACTATAAAATACTATACTTTATCTAACTTTTAAAGATAGTTTGCTAAACCCATTCTTTCTTTTTTAAAAATAGGTTTGCATATAATTTTTCAGTATTGTTTTTTGAAGATTATTCAGCACTAGCGACCCGTCCTGGCTTCGCACGGGTGCACTATTGGTACTAAAGTACACTAAAGAACGCACGCTCCGCGCGACCCCCCAACGCTCGCTGTCCCCTGCATTTTGAATCTTATATATCTTGGAAAATATTCACTTAAATTACATGCACTAAAGAGCGATAGTGACCTATATGCACAACGTATGTAAGATACTTAAATGAATAAGGAGTAATGCAGTAATAGCTTCGCAAATAAACTATTAATTTTGGCTGAAAGAAAAGGATAAAAATGGTTATTGTGTGTTATCCCTAAAAGATAGACGTATAACATCGTGGACTTTTTTGTTAACCTTTGTAAGGTGTGCAATACTGTAGTACATTATTTTGATATATCTCCTAGGGTTTAGTCAGCGTTTGCAATGTAAACGCAAAAAATGCGTTAATTTACATCACATCAGAAACCTTTAAAATTATTACCGTTTCTCTACTATATTATACTTGTATTATACATGTAAACCTTCCTGTTGAATCACTCTATCTGATAAAAAAACCGCATGAAAATCGGATGCGTAGCTTTAAAGATTTAAGCATACATACATAAACGTAAAAAAGCCACTTTGTTTTATACTATGTAATGATTATTTGGCTCGCCGGCGAAGACGCCGACGTCTGCTACCCTTCTAGTAGTTTTGATAAACCTGGGCTATTAAATAGATATTAAGCTTTTCTTTCATACCACAACCCAGGACTCGAATCCAGGTAAATACCGTCTCCAACTTACAATACTTACGAGAAATTTAATGTTACTTAAATCAAAACAAAAACTGTAATGAATAACTCTTATTATAATTACGGCGTTTGGACAGAAATATTGGGCAAGGGGAAATTTGTTTTGTAATAGTTTTGTGTACCTAGTGTTTAGAAACTAAAAACTATAGATTAGTTGATCATAGTAAACAATGTAATTACATTGATTTATTACTAAAAGCATTTTTAATACGATCGCATCAATAATGCCTCTGTCGCTTGATAAAGCGGTGGCTAATAAGATAGTACGAGAGCTTGAGAACATATTGTACCGGTTTAAGAATAGCTGGTTGTGTCCAAATAAATTCTGTCTATTACATACGTGACATACCTTTCATATAAACAAACAAATCGACTTTAGTGCAGTAGATAGCTTTTTTAGGGTGGATACACATTATCCACCCTAAAATAGTTTAGAATTTTGTGACCCTGAACGCTAGGTATAGAAAAATGATAGAGTTTTAATGAAATAATACCCCGTATCTGCTTAGGCATGGGATAGCAGTATTTATACACCCCTTGCTTCCGATATAACGTAAAGCTATCAATCTTGTGTCTAGTCTTTTAACAGTCGTCCTATCTGTAGGCCGTCATTACTAGAGTAAGGTAATAAAAAGTACACCTTTGTTTATGTTTAATTGTGTACGATATTGTCCATTGTAATGATGCTAATATCAAGATAAGATTATCATTATTATATGCGATAAAATATTATTAAAAACAATGAGGTTACATACTATAAAATAATAATTTCTTGAATTCGTTGATTATCAACATGAGAGTTCGTCTCTTTGACTATAACAATGATAAATCTGAACCTAATGAAAATGTCCATGTTAAACGCATAGGTGACCCACGAGCTCGTTTGCACCATTCATAATGCTGGTCGTCTGCCTTGTGCTGGTTTTTACACTTCCCATACACGAAACCAGACTTCGACACGAACGTCCTACCGATGAACGTTTCCAAAAATGTGTAAGTAAAATAATAAATACGTATTTCAATGAGTACAAAGAACTGTCAATCATTGACATGAACACTGAAAACGAAGTAATCCTTGAGGTACTTAATAATGCTAAAGTAACCATACTGATACGGAAACCATATTGGAGATGTGATATTAAAAACGAGGCATACTTCATAGCGGCTGGAAGCAGCGATGAATTCATAAAATATTTACCCGAATTAATGGAAGAAGTTTACTGGAATCCTAACGCAAGGTTCTTAGTAATGATAAAAGATTTAAAGAGGTACCGGTTGAAGGAAATATTCGATCTCCTATTGGAATGTCACGTCAGTACTGTACTTGTAATGGACGAAAGTGCAGACCCCCATCTCTATTCATACAATCCCTTCGAAAACTACGGATGTGGTCACCGATACGACAGGATCATCGAATACGGCAAATGTTCGATGTCAACGGAAAACTTTTTTCCCAAAAAATGGCCAACAGGACTTAGAAACTGCACATTCAAAGTCGCCCTACCACATTGGGGTCCATACTCGATGGATCCTACAAAGCGTATCTCAAAACATCCAGGAGTTGAAGAGGCCATCTTAAGCACGTTGGGCAAATTAGAACAGTTCAAAATAAAGTTCATCTACACAGACGATGGTGAAGAGTTTTCAACCATAAAGCAAGACATGACAGCAGTTGGTCCTTTGTATATGCTCCAAAACCAACAAGTGGATATAATTATGGGGGGTATGATATTGACGCCTCCGAGGGCTGAAGCGTTTAATTACATCTGGCACCATTTGGCATATACAGATGAAATTTCATATCAAGTTAAAAAATCTACCCATGTCGCCGGTTGGAAAAATATATACTTGGAATTTGACGCCATAGTTTGGACAGTGTTCATTTGTGCTTTTGTCCTTTACTTCCTCATCTTCGTGATTTTGGTCCGACCGAGAGACAAGGGTCGTATTGTCTTAAAAATGATCGGATATTTGTTCCTCGCTGGAAACAGAATAAGAGGGAACTTCTTTACGAGGTACCTTTTCCTTCACTGGATTCTATTCGCTTATATCATAAACGTATACTACGTTTCTAATCTAGTGAGTCTTATGACCAACCCTTTGGAAAATTACCAGATATCAAACGAAGAAGACCTGATCAAATACGACATGAAACCTTGCGTCAGTCGCGTTATAAATAATTACTTAGCATCCGTGGGCATGAATGACTCCATTTGGATAAAAAAAAGAAAAGGCTGCAAATTCCTATTGGATAGTATCAAGACCGTCAGTCAATCTGAGGATTTGTATACAATAGTCGTCCGTTCTATATATAGATACAATAAATTCAATTATCTCGATGAGTTCGGCGATGACATGATCTACACATTCAAAAAGCCTATCACTAAAGCGATCTATGCTATTTACTTCTATAAAGGGTTCCCTATGCTCGACAAATTGCAAATGCAAGCACTGCGGATGAGAGAAAGCGGTCTTGTCGACAGTTATTTAAATCACTTGTACTGGGAGAGTCGTCTTTATAATGATTTTAAGATAAAACACATGCCCGACAAGGTTAATATCAACATACCGTGGTACTTATTACTTTTTGGATACTTACTTTCTGGGTCAGTGTTCTGTATTGAAGTTATTTGTAACAAAGTTTTGACTAACAGATGTTGCGTTCTGCTCTAAATACTTAATTACACAAAAAAGAATATTGTAATATTAAATGAACACAAAAGTTTCCACTACATACTAAGTTAAAGAGAGATTGATAAAGTAGCTCATTTCTATCGATGTTAAGATGTATAGCGGTTGGCCCAAGATTTATTGCAATTTTTGTATTGTCTTAGTTAATTTATACTAAAGCCAAATTCGATTTAGAATGCTTGTCAACAAACATATTTAAAATGAAGGTAATAAAAGGAAATCCTTTTATGCTTAATAAATTTAAAATTATGTTTTGTTTTTTTATAAAATCTTATTTAAAAGATATTGAATATATTAATTAGTTTTAAGTTTACTAATCTAATTTATTGTTACAAATTCGTCATTAACTAATTAAAAAATTAGGTGTAAAATGACTAGTGATTTCTACCTTCATTTTTAATTTCTTTGTTGACAAGCATTCCCAATCGAGTTTGGCTTTTGTATAGTATACTTGTTTCATTCATTTCGATGGGACGAAAATGAGAGCGATTTTTTTTATTAAGCCCCTACTGGCTAACACTAAGAACTTCCTTAGATTAATGAAGTAGACACCCCTTCGTCAAGCAAGAAAGATTATTAACATAACCGACGGGGTGCACAGTTTGCGCGGTGGATTTATAAGTCCGAGGTCCTGGGTTCTGGGTGTAAGCGGGTCTGGCTGGTGGACCGCAGCTAGCTAGTAGACACACTACTGACAAAGACACCGCCAAGCGATTTAGCGTTCCGATACGATGTCGTGTAGAAACCCAGGTGGTGTGGATGTTATCGTACACCTAACAAGTTGGCCCATTTCCATCTTAAATTACATCATCACTTACCATCAGGTGTAATTGCTGTCTGGCCTAACTTGTAATTTGACGACCTCCGTGGCGCAGTGGTATGCGCGGTGGATTTATAAGACGGAGGTCCTGGGTTCGATTCCCGACGGGGCAGATTGAGATTTTTCTTAATTTGTCTTGGTCTGGCTGGTGGGAGGCTTTCGCCGTGGCTAGTTACCACCCTACCAACAAAGACGTACCGCCAAGCGAATTAGCGTTCCGGTACGATGTCGTGTAGAAACCGAAAGGGGTGTGGATTTCATCCTACTCCTAACAAATTAGCCCGCTTCCATTTTAGATTGCATCATCACTTAACATCAGGTGTGATAGCAGTCATGGGATAACTTGTAGTCGATAAAAAAAAAAAAATAAGTTGACGTAGAGACATCTCTATCTCTACACGAGATAACGTCGATAGTATCTAGGCGTGCTGTTTGATAATAAACTTTACCAAAACCTGCAATGTTATACTCAGTAATAACAACAATGAATCGAAATAAGACAACAAACGTAATTATGTTAAACCATTTATTATAAAAAAATATAGAAACTTTATACATACTAAAAACCATAACTAACCATAAGTTTATTGGACCATAATCTTGTCTATGCGTTTACAAAACTAAGTACAAATAAAATATAACCACGATCCCTAATGCCTTGTTCGAAAGGGCGAAATTCGAGCGAAACGCACGCAATTAGTTTTACATACACGCCATAAATTAATCGATTCGCTGCGAATTCGCCCTTTTAGGACGAGATCTAAGTCTTTAACTTAAATTAACAATAGCAATATGGTAGTCTAAAAAAAGTTAATAAAGATATCAAAACTAAGGCAAGAAAATAAATTAAAGCCACACAAAGACCACCTAAAATCGGAACATGTCCAAGGGCTTGTTAAGACTATTTAATATTTGCAAATGTACCCCATTTATTAATTTTTAATATAATTTTGGTTTTAACTAGCCAATTAAATAATTGTGAACAGCGAAGCGAATTTTTGACTGTTTTTCAGCTTTGGGTTCCATACTAGCCTGAAGTTTGTATATAAATGAATACATTGCAATTGCAGCGAACTTTTTGAGAAATTTCTAGGCTAATTAATTTTGGACCAAACGCAAATTCGACTCATCAGGCCTTAAAGAACACTTTAGTAAGAACAACTTATTACGTTATAAACACAAAGATATATATATAATACAAATAAATACATTTATAGAAATGAAATGTTAAATGTTGTTATTTATTTACACTACCATATTCCTCAAAAAAGCCTTAACTAGGCAAGATAATTTAAAGGCAAGCCACTTACATAACTAAATGAGCAAAATTAACATTTGTTGTAAACTATTCTTTTATATTAACGTGTATAACGTATTGGTATAATGAAGAAAAATTCAACAATGGACAAATCTCTAAACTAAATTAAGGGCCGGCACATACTTGGCGAAGCGCAGCGTAGACGTTTTACTATCAGGGCCCGTACAGACACTGCGATCAGGCGTTGAGTTCTGCGTTCTGAGTTTTGTTTTGTGCGTTCTGTGTTCTGAGTTTTGTGTTCTGCGTTTTGTTTTCCGCGTTATATGTAATTTTATAGCAGCGGCCAAATAACAGGCGATCAGACCACGATTTCTGATAAAGATACTTAGTTTAAAGATTTGTATGGACTTGAACATACTTCATTATCATTTAAATATAATCATTAAATAAATATAAATAAACTCTATCTCACCCCTTCTGGCATGCGCAACTATAAATTATTTTAGAGCTGAAAGTTGTGCATGTATCGCACACATTGCCGATACTTTGAGAAACATTTATTTACTGATAATATTTAACCGATGAAATGATTTACAAAATGGTACATAAATCACTCGGCCCAGAATTGTTGGCGTTTAACGTAAGCAAAACTCACCAGTGTACGAATGGCAGGCATAGGACATTTGTTTTTAACAGTCTTAAAAAATCCGAGGTATTTTAGTGCGTTCATTTTTGTTTATATATACCTTTTAGAACGCACAGAATATATTTTTTTTGTTTTATTCACATAATTCAATTTACTATACAAAATAAGACTTATGTTATAAGATATTCATTTTATCATACAAAATATTGTTGAAACATTTAAACAGAATGTAAAACCTTCATGAATATTCAACAACTTTGAACAATACATTAGAAAAATTATACCAACAAACATAACTAGTTATAAATCAACTTTACATTTTATGGTACATAAGCACAATAATATATTCATTCTTAACAGATAATAAATATTATTAGAACCCACCAATTTATTATAACTAATCTAATTCATGTGTTAGTTTACTATAAACAAGAGCTGAATGTAATATATTTAGAACTTAAACTTATAACTTTTGGAAATGAGCTCTTTGTAAATGTAGATGAAATTATTTATATCCTAAAACAGACTCAAGCATTTAGAACTTTACATAAGACAAATGTATAACTCATACATATAAACTTGCCTTATATAAAATTTAATAAGTATAGAAGGCACTTAGTACATAGCTAGTGTAATCATAAATAAATTGTCATGCTACCATCTATGTATAATAAAAACGCGTCATAGCTCGTATTTAGTGTATTTGGAGCCCGCGCACTGAACACGTTCTAGCGTTCTGAGTTCTGCTTTCTGCGTAACGTTTATAACTTTATACCAATGTAAAAACCGTCAGTGTGGCTAGTGTGCGATTTTCCCGCGTCGATACCGACAACAGTAAACGCAAATTTTTATATGGTATTGGAGTAGCGCCATCTAGTTAAAGCGAGAGTAAACGCTTTTTTTTTCTAAATAATTTGACGTTACGATTACATTTTTACGCAGTCGCTCGATGAAAACTCGCACTTGCCCCAAAGCTATGTCTGCTATCTTTGCTATAAAAGTAAGTAAATCAAAGTGAACACGAAACGCCAAACTCAGAACGTTGGAACGTTTTATGCCAGCGTTCTTATTCCTTTAATTCTCTAAAATCAACCTTCTTGTAGGCTTTTGGTAATGACTAAAACTGAATTACGTATAATAAATTAATTTCAAGACATTAAAGTTCTCAATTACCAAAGGGCGTTTGTCCTAAAACATTGTAAATATTTCACGTAACGTAATTTCTTAGAATTTTACACTTAGTGAAGGTAGGTGATATTTACACTTCACTAGTCGAAGATATCCTTCGGTGCATGTGTTCCGAATTATTTAACGGAATTACGTCATATTAAGTTTCTACTGGCTTTAAAGGCACTGCAAATGGTTTGTGCAAATACAGTATCCACCATTAACAAACGACTATCATTTTACGTATATTCGAAAAACCACCTATTTTATCACAATAACTGCGGTCAAGTTTAATTTGAGACCTATAAACAAAACTTAGGGCTTCACTCACTATGGCATTAAAATCATAATTACTTAGATTAAAATTAATTAAAAACGGCTGTTAGAAGGTACGTCTTTAATTTTTTGTTCCATAGTGGGAGATATAGAAAACTTAATGAAAATGAACTCTGCAGTCACACTACTCATGAGCTAAAGGGTCAAGGGATTTGACACAATGATTGAAAACTGTAAAGCATCGCGTGTAAAGGAATATGCATTTGTGGTTGTAGATTCTTTTCCTAAAACTTAAATAAGTTTTTTTTTTATCGACTACAAGTTGGCCCTTGACTGCTATCACACCTGATGTTAAGTGATGATGCAGTCTAAGATGGAAGCGGGCTAACTTGTTAGGAGTGGGACGAAAATCCACACCCCTTTCGGTTTCTACACGACATCGTACCGGAACGCTAAATCGCTTGGCGATACGTCTTTGTCGGTAGGGTGGTAACTAACCACGGCGAAAGCCTCCCACCAGCCAGACCAAGACAAATTAAGAAAAATCTCAATCTGCCCCGCCGGGAATCGAACCCAGGACCTCCGTCTTATAAATCCACCGCGCATACCACTGCGCCACGGAGGTCGTCATCGTCGTCAAGTTAAATGAACCAAACAAATAGCAAATAATTATTACTATACTAAAGCCAAACTCGATTGAGAATGTTTGTCAACAAACCAATAAAAAATGAAGGTAGAAAATGCAACACATTTTATGCCTAAAAAATTTAAAGTTATGTTTTGTTGTTTTAAAAAATATTATTTGAAAGATATTGAACATATTAATTAGTTTTAAGCATACTTATTTAATTAATTGTCATGAATTCGTCATAAACTAGTTAATTAAAAAAATAAGTTTAAAATGACTCGTAATTTCTACCTTTATTTTTAATTTGTTTGTTGACAAGCATTCTCAATCGAGTTTGGCTGTAGTATAGAAATGTGGTCTAAATTTTATGACGTCCTACCCTCATGTCAAACAATACGATTTTAATGTCACAGGTAATCAAGCCCCTACAGTCCCAACATTGAATCTACATATAACTAAATTTTAACATTAATATACAGACATACAGAACGAGTTTTTAAACTAGGAGACACCGATAGCAGATGCGGTAACTATCGAAGAGAACATTACATTTCTTGGCTAACTTCAAAAAGAGTTATTTAAATATATTCACTGTTCTAATTGTAAATATATTTTTAATTATGGTTTTAATAGGCACCATACTTGATTTTGTGACTAAGAGTGTTTTACCTAAATGACATCTTCAAAAGTTAGCATAGTGATCCCGTTCAAAAACTCACCCTTCTACATTAAAGCGAGCTTATCTAGTGGACCTCAGTTTCCAACGCAGGAATAGGAAGGCGGATATACGCAGTACCACGAATATGAGGCACAGAGCCGCTATGTCGAGGGTGAAGTCAGCATTCTGCATGTCCAACTCCTCGAGCGTCGTGTCTGGATGCTTGAAGTGGCAGTACACCTGGAATAAAAACAATTTTATTAATAAACGAAACTCTCTTAGTGCCTGTTTAAAGACGAGTCTTTGAACAGTGTGTTGCCAGTGATGTCCTCATAAGAAAGCTCTGAGTTGCTCAGCGGGCGATGGAAAGAGGAATGCTCGGAGTATCCAGAGAACCAAACTTGCTCAGCGAATCGCAGAACTGAAGTAGCAATGGGCGGAGCAGGCGGTTCGAAGGGCTGATGGACGTTGGCGTCACCGCATCGGAAAGCGCAGCGTTGGTCGACCCCCACTAGGTGGGGTACTGTATTTATAACTTGATTTAAAATTTATCGAACCCGTAGCGTATATACGACACGTACGTGATCCAGCGCAGGTGATACTGTATCTCAGTGGTCGTTACCTGGTGGCACTGCAGCTTGGTGCGGTTGAAGGCGTAGGTGGCGAGCGCGGTGCCCTCGAACCCGTAGCGTCTATACGACACGTACGTGATCCAGCGCAGGTGATACTGTATCTCAGTGGTCGTTACCTGGTGGCACTGCAGCTTGGTGCGGTTGAAGGCATAGGTGGCGAGCGCGGTGCCCTCGAACCCGTAGCGTATATACGACACGCAGGTGATCCAGCGCAGGTGATACTGTATCTCAGTGGTCGTTACCTGGTGGCACTGCAGCTTGGTGCGGTTGAAGGCGTAGGTGGCGAGCGCGGTGCCCTCGAACCCGTAGCGTCTATACGACACGTACGTGATCCAGCGCAGGTGATACTGTATCTCAGTGGTCGTTACCTGGTGGCACTGCAGCTTGGTGCGGTTGAAGGCATAGGTGGCGAGCGCGGTGCCCTCGAACCCGTAGCGTATATACGACACGCAGGTGATCCAGCGCAGGTGATACTGTATCTCAGTGGTCGTTACCTGGTGGCACTGCAGCTTGGTGCGGTTGAAGGCGTAGGTGGCGAGCGCGGTGCCCTCGAACCCGTAGCGTATATACGACACGCAGGTGATCCAGCGCAGGTGATACTGTATCTCAGTGGTCGTTACCTGGTGGCACTGCAGCTTGGTGCGGTTGAAGGCGTAGGTGGCGAGCGCGGTGCCCTCGAACCCGTAGCGTCTATACGACACGTACGTGATCCAGCGCAGGTGATACTGTATCTCAGTGGTCGTTACCTGGTGGCACTGCAGCTTGGTGCGGTTGAAGGCGTAGGTGGCGAGCGCGGTGCCCTCGAACCCGTAGCGTCTATACGACACGTACGTGATCCAGCGCAGGTGATACTGTATCTCAGTGGTCGTTACCTGGTGGCACTGCAGCTTGGTGCGGTTGAAGGCGTAGGTGGAGAGCGCGGTGCCCTCGAACCCGTAGCGTCTATACGACACGTACGTGATCCAGCGCAGGTGATACTGTATCTCAGTGGTCGTTACCTGGTGGCACTGCAGCTTGGTGCGGTTGAAGGCATAGGTGGCGAGCGCGGTGCCCTCGAACCCGTAGCGTATATACGACACGCAGGTGATCCAGCGCAGGTGATACTGTATCTCAGTGGTCGTTACCTGGTGGCACTGCAGCTTGGTGCGGTTGAAGGCGTAGGTGGCGAGCGCGGTGCCCTCGAACCCGTAGCGTATATACGACACGTAAGTGATCCACCGCAGATACACCGGAATCGCGTTAAACGACACGAAGAACCCGCTGAACAGCAGGAACGGCACTGACATCACTGGCGCCAGGAACACGCCATTCTAGAAGAACATCCAAATTTTTATTAAAAAATCCGAAACTTTTTATCGACCGATTAAATAATTTTTAAAGTTCGGACACTAAAAACTATCAATGAAGTCACATGATGAGTCCTTTACTGCGTCTATTTTAAGCGTTTCTTCACCGATTTTAGTTCGTATTGTGAGGTATTAAAAGGATACTTTTTGGCGCGAAAATTAAAACAGAAGGGGTTGAAAGTTTGTAGCGGCGACCAGCTCACACGCTGTTCTGCGTCATACTGAAGCCCGTACGCGTCGGGGCATCCTTAATTACGAACGCGTGCACTCACTCGTTGCCGTTCGGGCGATTAATGAGCTCGGTTAGTGAGACGTTATTTATATGCGGAGCGGGAGTTCTACCTTTCTTTATCTATTCGCCGAAGACAAGGATAGCTGTAATTCCTATTAAATATGTTAAATATTTGTTGTAATATGTTAAAAATTTTCTATATCATGGGTATCGAAATAAAGATTTTACGTCAATTAAAAACGGAGTTTTATTTTACTCGTCAATAATGGACGGCAACAAGTTATTATGGAATGTTCTTCATTTTTCAATTTAAGTTTATGAAAATTGGTCTTCTAATAAAGACTACTCAATAAATATAAAAACGTAGCAAATGGAGGAGCATCTGCCTACCTCTCCAGGAATGTTATGCATGTGTTGTATGCACGCACCTGTACGTTCATAGCGGCTCCCACGACGAGTCCCACGCTCTGCGCCACAAACGCGATGAGCAGACACGACGACAGGAACATCGCGAAGCGGAACCACTCGAGCGGCTGTGACGTCAGCAGGTACACGATCACCACGTAGATTACGCAGAATATCGCCTGGAAACAACATTGTACACATGAGCTTTTTACCCGTCTGCGTCAGAAGGAGGGTTATGTTTTTCGAGCGTATGTATGTATGTATGTATGTCCATTTCTTCGGCACGCGCTACAGCCTAAACGGCTGAACGGATTTTGACATGTGAGGTGTCGTTGAATTTGTCAAAATAGTGGTAGTGACATAGACTATATAAATTTTCAAAATGGCGGCTGTAAATGGGGGAAAAAGGGGGGGATATGTGTATTTTTTTTCTCTTATCTTAGCAATATGGGTACCAATTAAAAGGTCGTAAAAAGACCATTTCAAAAATATAAATATCATATCATGTTCATATTACATTTTTAACAAAAAATGGCAAAAAGTGTACTAAGTGCACCGTCTCATTTCAATACCATAAACTAAAACTAAAAAGTCTCAAATAAAATTGTTATTATAAAAACAAAAAACCCGACTGCTTAGAAGTTATGAACTGAAAAGAGAAAAACAAGGATCACTATATCTGTATAAAATTCTCAATACTTTATGGTGTTGCAGGCGGGGGCAAAAGTAGTTTTGGTAGATCTTTCTTTCCCCGCAGGTTAAAATATTTTGTCCCTGTTTGCAGCACCATAAAGCATTTAGAATTTTATACGGATATAGTGATCCTTGTTTTTCTCTATTCAGTTCATAACTTCTAAGCAGTCGGGTTTTTTGTTTTTATAATAATAATTTTTCTTGTTCTAACTTATTATTGTAAGACTGCTGTGGCATCATCATCATTATCATTAACAGCCGATAGACGTCCACTGCTGGACACAGGCTTTTTTAGGAACTTCCAAACACAAGCATCCTCAGCCGCCTGTGGCCAGCGGCTCCCTGCAACACGTTTGATGTCGTCAATCCGCCTAGTGGGGGGTCGACCAACATTGCGCTTTGCCATGCGGGGTCGCCATTCTAACACCTTGGACTCACAACGGCCATCAGCGCCTCCATCCATGAGCTCCGCCCATTGTGTCTTCAGTTCTGCGACTCGCTGAGCTATTTCTACTATTAGACACAGTACTTCCTTTAATTTTGCATACATACATCTGAACTTACCCGGTGTATACATTTCTCTTCAATACAATTGGTCGTCAGTAAGTGATCGCTCATTAGCGATAAGACCGCCAATTGTACATTAGTTTGTAAATTTTTGATTTAGTGTACAATAAAGAATATTTCATTCATTCACTCATTCATTATGAACTTACTTGGAATGGTATATCCGAGACTGTAATGGCAAGATAGTAGGACCGCAGCGAGTACCATCTGTTGAAGTGTTCTTTTATAAGCACCGGCATCTCCAGAGGGACTGAAATTGAAATATATTACGTTTAATTAAAAAACATAAATAATAAACAAGAGTAAATCAGTGAATTAATTAATACTTTATTATAGCATAATTTTGAACCCTTACAGCCTTGTCATACTAGCAGTTTGCGACCGGATGCGGAGCGGAAAGGAGGCACAGCGTGTGCGCACGCATGGCTTCGCAGCGAAAACGTCGCGGAGACAACGTTTCCGTCGCGATTTTGTAGCGAATTAACGACATAACAGTACATTCAGTAACTAAATGTATTCTAACGAGGAAACACTGATAGATTTACTCCAAAGACACCAGAGTCGATAACGACAGCATCGACGAATTTGGGAAGATGCATTATCAATTAATTGAATGGAAGAGAGCGACTACTTTGTGTTGTTTTTGCAAACGAATAAGAAATAATAGCGTTTGTACGAGACAGTACAAAATGGTGTCCATGCTGTTATTCGCATCAAATAAATTGCGCATCCGCAATGAAATCAT
The DNA here is from genome assembly GCA_034621355.1 of Mycalesis mineus. NCBI lineage: Eukaryota > Metazoa > Arthropoda > Insecta > Lepidoptera > Nymphalidae > Mycalesis > Mycalesis mineus. The sequence continues at coordinate 15,504,372 of CM067889.1, read as the reverse complement.
TACGTATGCGCGGCGCTTTCGCTCTCTCTTTCTCTCTCTCTCAAGAAACTGGCAATACGTTAGTATGACAACGCCCTTATATGTAACAGTACAGTGAAAATTGAAATACTAGGCTATGCCGTGACTCGAGCAGCATGAAAAGGGCAAACAGGCCGCGCGCCGCCAGTTGAGTATGGCTGATATATGCCATATAATTCTATAGAATGTGAGTCCAATGGAATTAATTAATTTATTAAATTTTTTTTTTTAATTAGTTTATTAAATAATAACAAAGGTTGGTGAGTATGGACGGAATATCCTCAAGGCAACTTACGACAACTTAATGAGTAGTACGGTTAATTACTTACAACTAAGGATGGTGATGGTCATGGAGGTGTACATGAGGAACAGCATATTGAAGAACAGGAAGCCGAGGTTGGAGAGCACCTTGGAGCCGTCGTCACCGATGTCGTAGTACAGCGCGCCGATCAGGAACCCGACCAGGATGTGGGCGAATAGACGCAGGTACATCAGCGTCTGTACAACAAAATAATATAAATTAAAAAAATTTATCAAAAAATAGAACCGACTCAAAACGCACTAAAAAGTAAATATAACTGAGTCATTATGTGCTTTAATTTACTTAAGCATATCTATGAATTCGGTGCCAGCCAAGTTCAAGGAACATTTATTTAACGTAGTAAAGCAGTTTGTGGGTCCTTAAAGTAGAAACCTTGGCTGTCACCGACTCTTAGATATGCTTAAGTAAATAAAAGCAACTAAATAACTCAGTTATATTTACTTTCTTATTTTTTAGTGATTTATTGCTACGTAACGTACTCGTACTATACTGTCATAGTATATTATATGACATTAGTAGCCAAAAAGTTACCGACACTTGCCTACAAAATTTGAAGAGTTTCTTCAATTTTCCCAGGATATCATCATCAGATCCTAACATATGACTATAGGACATCTTGGAAGTGTGCCCTTTCTAATACAAAATTATCAAAATCGGACATCTCTGTAAAAAGTTTTGCGTGGTCATACATAAAAAAAATACGTGTCGAATTGAGAACCTCTTCCGTTTTTTTACGTCGGTTAAAAAATAAAAAAAAAGCCATAGCCGAGGCGTCATAGCCTCCGAATCGGTGTCGAGCGGTAAAGTGCCCAGAAGACTGACAGCATTGGAAAATTCTTTTTTAAATTCAAAAAGAATGTCTTAATTCTTAAACAGCAGAATTCCTTTTTTAAGAATTAAGATATTGTCAAAGAAGGTCTTCATTATTTTTTAAAGAATTTCTGAAAGAAGACAGCTCATTCCTTTAGCTTAAAGGAATAGGCCTCGGACAACACGTTAAGCCATCGATCATTGTACTGATAGTGAGCGTTACAGAGTCGTATAACATTATCACCCATAGCCCGGGTCGTTATATACTTCAAATTCTCTGTAGTGGACTGATAATAACGCTGATAAATTGTGATAGACTAATGATAGATAATGCATGTTCAATTTAGAAAGACTGTCTAGTTAAAGAATATAAGAATGTATAATAGTAATATTAATAATTATAAGAATGTATTAAGAACATTAATCACAATAAACGCAGACCACAAGGATAAACAAAACGAGTTTGTGTTAAAAATAAACATAATAAAATTACAACATTTTATCTCATTTGCGGAAGGGTAAACTGACGCCTTTTCAACGATTACTTTATACTTGCCCATTCGAGTAAACATAATAAACAGAAAAAAATAATCATTTGAATAACAATGGGTAAATATTCCTACCTCTATCTATTTTTATGATCAAATACGTTTTATACAAAAAATAACGCATACTTAACACCTTAGCCTCGTTATAAGTATCAGGACATTATTTATTATGATTTATTTATTTATACTAATGATAATAACTTAAATAAGTGGAGGACTTTTGACGACCTCCGTAGCTCAGTGCTATGCGCGGTGGATTTATAAGACGGAAGTCCTGGGTTCGATTCCCGGCGGGGCAGATTGAGATTTTTCTTAATTTGTCTTGGTCTGGCTGGTGGGAGGCTTTCGCCGTGGCTAGTTACCACCCTACCGACAAAGACGTACCGAAAGCGATTTAGCGTTCCGGTACGATGTCGTGTAGAAACTAGAAACCGAAAGGGGTGTGGATTTCATCCTACTTCTAATTAGTAAAATTAAAGTATTAGTAAAATTAGTCGGCTTCCATCTTAGATTGCATCATCACTTAACATTAGGTGTGATAGCAGTCAAGGGCTAACTTGTAGTCGATAAAAAATAAGGACTGTTAAACAAAGTTGAATAAGTTAAAACATTTACAAAGAACACCTGTATGGATCAGTGTGCCTAGTGTATTTTACCACGTCGGTATCGAAAACAGTAAAGGCAAGTTTTATATGGAATTGGAGTAACGCCATCTAGTTATAGTGAGAGTTAACGCTTTTTTAATATAATTTGACGTTACGAGTGAGTACGTTTTTACGCAGTCGCTCGGTGAAAAACTCGCACTTGCCCCACTGGATGTAATTTAGCAAGGAGATAAATTATAATCTGGTATAAATTCACTTTTTATCCACATATACCCATGAACACAATCTGCGCGGAGGCATCAGTTGGTCTATTCCATCAACTATTGTTACCTGGCTTTTTTTAAATTAATTATATTGAAATACAAATTACATAATAAAGTCATTTATTGTTAATTAGTAAAGCTACTTAACAATAGATGACGTGTTGCTGTTTTGGTACAGTTTTTCATTACCTGAAAAAACTTATAAAAACATTTTCTTGAAAACTGAACGCTAGCTACATCGATTAATTGCCCCCACACCCTCTGCATATATTATATTTGCATTGCTCGTTTAAAAGTACTATAAAATGAGAAAAATGCTTCCTATATGCCCAAATAACATCAGGGGAGGCCGGTTTTTGTCACAATCCGTGCCTACTTGTTCGCCTGATCAACTTATAGTTACTGACCCAATCTCTCCTACTAAAGAGCAAGGTCCGTTTGAGAACGACCCAGAACTGCGTCAGCTCCGAAGTGGCGTACCGCCGCGGGGAGCCGTCCGTGCCCAGTAGCGCTACTTCTGCATTGTCCTGCTTCTGTCTCCACTTGCACTACTTGTTCGCCTGATCAACTTATAGTTACTTACCCAATCTCTCCTACTAAAGAGCAAGGTCCGTTTGAGAACGACCCAGAACTGCGTCAGCTCCGAAGTGGCGTACCGCCGCGGGGAGCCGTCCGTGCCCAGTAGCGCTACTTCTGCATTGTCCTGCTTCTCTGTCTCCACTTGCACTACTTGTTCACCTGATCAACTTATAGTTACTTACCCAATCTCTCCTACTAAAGAGCAAGGTCCGTTTGAGAACGACCCAGAACTGCGTCAGCTCCGAAGTGGCGTACCGCCGCGGGGAGCCGTCCGTGCCCAGTAGCGCTACTTCTGCATTGTCCTGCTTCTCTGTCTCCACTTGCACTACTTGTTCGCCTGATCAACTTATAGTTACTTACCCAATCTCTCCTACTAAAGAGCAAGGTCCGTTTGAGAACGACCCAGAACTGCGTCAGCTCCGAAGTGGCGTACCGCCGCGGGGAGCCGTCCGTGCCCAGTAGCGCTACTTCTGCATTGTCCTGCTTCTCTGTCTCCACTTGCACTACTTGTTCACCTGATCAACTTATAGTTACTTACCCAATCTCTCCTACTAAAGAGCAAGGTCCGTTTGAGAACGACCCAGAACTGCGTCAGCTCCGAAGTGGCGTACCGCCACGGGGAGCCGTCCGTGCCCAGTAGCGCTACTTCTGCATTGTCCTGCTTCTCTGTCTCCACTTGCACTACTTGTTCGCCTGATCAACTTATAGTTACTGACCCAATCTCTCCTACTAAAGAGCAAGGTCCGTTTGAGAACGACCCAGAACTGCGTCAGCTCCGAAGTGGCGTACCGCCGCGGGGAGCCGTCCGTGCCCAGTAGCGCTACTTCTGCATTGTCCTGCTTCTCTGTCTCCACTTGCACTACTTGTTCGCCTGATCAACTTATAGTTACTTACCCAATCTCTCCTACTAAAGAGCAAGGTCCGTTTGAGAACGACCCAGAACTGCGTCAGCTCCGAAGTGGCGTACCGCCGCGGGGAGCCGTCCGTGCCCAGTAGCGCTACTTCTGCATTGTCCTGCTTCTCTGTCTCCACTTGCACTACTTGTTCACCTGATCAACTTATAGTTACTTACCCAATCTCTCCTACTAAAGAGCAAGGTCCGTTTGAGAACGACCCAGAACTGCGTCAGCTCCGAAGTGGCGTACCGCCGCGGGGAGCCGTCCGTGCCCAGTAGCGCTACTTCTGCATTGTCCTGCTTCTCTGTCTCCACTTGCACTACTTGTTCGCCTGATCAACTTATAGTTACTTACCCAATCTCTCCTACTAAAGAGCAAGGTCCGTTTGAGAACGACCCAGAACTGCGTCAGCTCCGAAGTGGCGTACCGCCGCGGGGAGCCGTCCGTGCCCAGTAGCGCTACTTCTGCATTGTCCTGCTTCTCTGTCTCCACTTGCACTACTTGTTCGCCTGATCAACTTATAGTTACTTACCCAATCTCTCCTACTAAAGAGCAAGGTCCGTTTGAGAACGACCCAGAACTGCGTCAGCTCCGAAGTGGCGTACCGCCGCGGGGAGCCGTCCGTGCCCAGTAGCGCTACTTCTGCATTGTCCTGCTTCTCTGTCTCCACTTGCACTACTTGTTCGCCTGATCAACTTATAGTTACTGACCCAATCTCTCCTACTAAAGAGCAAGGTCCGTTTGAGAACGACCCAGAACTGCGTCAGCTCCGAAGTGGCGTACCGCCGCGGGGAGCCGTCCGTGCCCAGTAGCGCTACTTCTGCATTGTCCTGCTTCTCTGTCTCCACTTGCACTACTTGTTCGCCTGATCAACTTACAGTTACTTACCCAATCTCTCCTACTAAAGAGCAAGGTCCGTTTGAGAACGACCCAGAACTGCGTCAGCTCCGAAGTGGCGTACCGCCGCGGGGAGCCGTCCGTGCCCAGTAGCGCTACTTCTGCATTGTCCTGCTTCTCTGTCTCCACTTGCACTACTTGTTCACCTGATCAACTTATAGTTACTTACCCAATCTCTCCTACTAAAGAGCAAGGTCCGTTTGAGAACGACCCAGAACTGCGTCAGCTCCGAAGTGGCGTACCGCCGCGGGGAGCCGTCCGTGCCCAGTAGCGCTACTTCTGCATTGTCCTGCTTCTCTGTCTCCACTTGCACTACTTGTTCACCTGATCAACTTATAGTTACTTACCCAATCTCTCCTACTAAAGAGCAAGGTCCGTTTGAGAACGACCCAGAACTGCGTCAGCTCCGAAGTGGCGTACCGCCACGGGGAGCCGTCCGTGCCCAGTAGCGCTACTTCTGCATTGTCCTGCTTCTCTGTCTCCACTTGCACTACTTGTTCGTCTGATCAACTTATAGTTACTTACCCAATCTCTCCTACTAAAGAGCAAGGTCCGTTTGAGAACGACCCAGAACTGCGTCAGCTCCGAAGTGGCGTACCGCCGCGGGGAGCCGTCCGTGCCCAGTAGCGCTACTTCTGCATTGTCCTGCTTCTCTGTCTCCACTTGCACTACTTGTTCGCCTGATCAACTTATAGTTACTTACCCAATCTCTCCTACTAAAGAGCAAGGTCCGTTTGAGAACGACCCAGAACTGCGTCAGCTCCGAAGTGGCGTACCGCCGCGGGGAGCCGTCCGTGCCCAGTAGCGCTACTTCTGCATTGTCCTGCTTCTCTGTCTCCACTTGCACTACTTGTTCGCCTGATCAACTTATAGTTACTGACCCAATCTCTCCTACTAAAGAGCAAGGTCCGTTTGAGAACGACCCAGAACTGCGTCAGCTCCGAAGTGGCGTACCGCCGCGGGGAGCCGTCCGTGCCCAGTAGCGCTACTTCTGCATTGTCCTGCTTCTCTGTCTCCACTTGCACTACTTGTTCGCCTGATCAACTTACAGTTACTTACCCAATCTCTCCTACTAAAGAGCAAGGTCCGTTTGAGAACGACCCAGAACTGCGTCAGCTCCGAAGTGGCGTACCGCCGCGGGGAGCCGTCCGTGCCCAGTAGCGCTACTTCTGCATTGTCCTGCTTCTCTGTCTCCACTTGCACTACTTGTTCGCCTGATCAACTTATAGTTACTGACCCAATCTCTCCTACTAAAGAGCAAGGTCCGTTTGAGAACGACCCAGAACTGCGTCAGCTCCGAAGTGGCGTACCGCCGCGGGGAGCCGTCCGTGCCCAGTAGCGCTACTTCTGCATTGTCCTGCTTCTCTGTCTCCACTTGCACTACTTGTTCGCCTGATCAACTTACAGTTACTTACCCAATCTCTCCTACTAAAGAGCAAGGTCCGTTTGAGAACGACCCAGAACTGCGTCAGCTCCGAAGTGGCGTACCGCCGCGGGGAGCCGTCCGTGCCCAGTAGCGCTACTTCTGCATTGTCCTGCTTCTCTGTCTCCACTTGCACTACTTGTTCACCTGATCAACTTATAGTTACTTACCCAATCTCTCCTACTAAAGAGCAAGGTCCGTTTGAGAACGACCCAGAACTGCGTCAGCTCCGAAGTGGCGTACCGCCGCGGGGAGCCGTCCGTGCCCAGTAGCGCTACTTCTGCATTGTCCTGCTTCTCTGTCTCCACTTGCACTACTTGTTCACCTGAAAAAATATGAAATACTTGTATAAAATCAACTCGTACATCATAAATTAGATTGGTATTTGTAAAATGTGTTTGTTTTTGAGAAGGGATATAGGTTGAATGATTAAGCCTTTAAGATTAAAAAATTTTCACAAAAAAAATTTTTATCAAAAAATAGAACCGACTCATTATGTGCTTTAATTTACTTAAGCATATCTATGAAGTCGGTGCCAGCAAGTTTAAGGAACATTTATTTTACGTAGTAAAGAAGTTTGTGGGTTCTAGGTAACGTCCTTGAAAGTAGAAACCTTGGCTGGCACTCCTAGATATGCTTAAGTAAATTAAAGCAACTAAATGACAGTTATTTTTTACTTTTTAGTGCGTTTTGAGTCGGTTCTATTTTTTGTTAAAAATTTTTATTTCTTACTGTTTAGTGATTTATCGCCACGTAACGTACTCGTACTATACTGTCATAGTATATTATATGGCACTAGTAGCCAAAAAGCTACCGATACCGAGACAAAAACCGAAATCGCTGTAAGCGTGCCTCCAAAATTCGAAGAGTTCCTTTAATTTCCCCAGGATATCATCATCAGATCCTAACATGGTGACAATGGGACCACCTTGGAAGTATGCCCTTTCTAATAAAAAAAAGAATTATCAAAATCGGACAACTCTGTAAAAAGTTATGCGTGGTCATACATAAAAAAAAAAAAGTGTCGAATTGAGAACCTCCTCCGTTTTTTTTCGTCGGTTAAAAATATAACCGAATCAGGCCTGTGTGCACCAAGATTTCAGTGATCATAACCAACGGTTAACATAAGCTAAACGTAAAATTTACTGTTCACGACAACCCGTACGCCGGTTGAGGACGTAAACCGGGCGGTTATCTTAACCGAGCTTCTCCGTATTTTTTCGTCGGTTAAAAATACCTAAATTTGAATAATACTTAGTTATAAAATGAATTTGAAATACATAGGCCAACTTAAAAGAGTAAAGTTTTAATGTGACATATATAAAGCGTAAGGGCAATTTAAGCAGCAATTTAAAAAATATATAAATTTTGGAATATTTTTGAACAATTAACCAAGAATTAAGAAAACTAATATGGATATTAATTAAATTTTGATACGATCTAAATATCATTAAACCAAAGTCACAGCAAAACAAAAATAATTAAAGACCAAATGCGATTGTTATATCTAATTTAATTGGCATTAATTTGTTGATCGGCCAAGCGTGACCCCGGGCCAGCAAACAGGAAGCTTATCTGTTACCTTTGGCCGAGCTATCAGCTCTCATGTACAGTTATTTATATGTTATTACAACTTCTAAACAACTTTAAGTCGAGGGCTAAAATTCAATAGAATGTCAAGTATTTATATAGCTTCAGATTTTTTTTAAATAAATGTGTAAGGTTATTGGGCTTTGGTTAATATTTAACATATCCAATATTAAACAATGCTTTACTATTCCCTTATTTTAAAAGAGCGAAAGAAGCGAAGGAAGTATGATAGGACCGTGGCATGTAGAGGGATGTGGTCTCTGCTTGCTTCTTTGGGATGTACTTGGTACTTGTGATGTTATGTACTTAGTGGACCTTTAAGTAATTTCGCATTGCAAATTCAACCTTAAACGGATCCATCTAAAGTTGAATTATTTGCTCTCATTTTCACATGCCGTAAGTTGCAGTAGTGAAGATTGTTGATGTATTTGGGCACGTCCGCCATCATGCCTTGCATTCGCGAAGACGTCCTTGTCCCAATCGTTAGTTTACAAGCATAGTCAAACAAGAACTTCCAAAGTTAAGAGTTACCCACACTTTGGGATAATTTCTTTTTTTTGGAAATAAACATAATACCAAAAATTGTGGAATCGTCGGAATTCGCACCTATAAGCCCATGGTTCAAAACTCACCTTTGCCTTTAGCGATTTCATTAGCCGCAAACTGCAGTAGTCCGTTGTGCAGGTTGTTGGTGCCGTTGGTCCCGTTGGCGCCGTTGGGCACGTCCGCCATCTTGTCCACCACCTGCGACGCGTCGTTCTTGTTCCAATCGTTGGACTTCATGGATTGGTCCATGTCTCTCTTGTTGTTGTATTCAGCCATTTTTGGTAGTGGCATGCCAGTTCTGGGAAATACAGGAAATCGCATAAGAGTAAATGTTAAGTAAAAGTTATTTTTACTGCTCAACTTATTTATAATAGACCATCTCATTTGTTGTCGCCCAAGCAAGCCACCTCTAGCGCCATATACTATATTTTTTTTTCCTTGTACGTCGAATCTGCGATCAGTCCCAGGACTTTAAGCAAATCTGTTGCGAGAAAAGATATACTATATGATGATATAAAATTTCAATAAGTCAAAATTAAAAAAAAATTAAATAACACAAAATTTTTTTTTAGTTCGGTGTTTCTATATCTTAAGTTCAAACGTCTGCACTTGGATTTCATTTAAACAGTGTCACCCTTTCAACAAATTCCTCAACACCCAGTCTGTTGTCTATTGGGACTATATAATTAAAATAATTAAAATAACCAACAATTAAAGTACAGAAAAATCACCACAGAAAGTCCCAATTATTGTATTTATAAAATCGTTCTCCACGTGATTTAATTCCCAGAATACAGTTGATGTCATAAGGGTGTACGAGTGTTAATTAATGTGCATAACTTTCAATTACACTGTAACAATGGAAAACCCAACCTTGATTGTTGACAATTTTATTCAAAGTAATCATAGCCGATATGCAATTTGGATTTTGTTAAGTGATAATATGATGCAAGAAAGAATATTTTTATACTTCCTTACATATTATAAAACAAAGTCCCCCGCCCTTGGCGCAGTGATATGCGCGGTGAATTTATAAGGAGGTCCTGGGTTCGATTCCCGGCGGGGCAGATTGAGATTTTTCTTAATTTGTCTTGGTCTGGCTGGTGGGAGGCTTTTGCCATGGCTAGTTACCGCCCTACCGACAAAGACGTATCGCCATTTGATTTAGCGTTCTGGTACGATGCCGTGTAGAAACCGAAAGGGGTGTGGATTTTCGTCCCACTCCTAACAAGTTAGCCCGCTTCCATCTTAGACTGCATCATCACTTAACATCAGGTGTGATAGCAGTCAAGGGCCAACTTGTAGTCAATAAAAGTTTTCACAGATAGAGTGGTTCCTGAGGAAGGTTTTAGTATATAATTTTTCAAGGTTGTAGGTAAATTGGATGAAATATTAAGGTAATTGGTGTAAAAGTCGGAGAAATTTAGGCGTCTGGGTGCTTTCGTCGAAAATGCTACTTTATCTGAGTTATAACGAAACAGTTATAACGAGAGGCAGCGTGACGGTACGAAAGAAAACAAATTTTAAGGAGCACAACAATAAACTACTATATTATCTCGAAAATATTACAGGCTCCCGCACAGCATGACGCAATCTGTCACAGGATATATACAAACATAAATTACCACTCAGAAATAGACAAATTTATAAACAAAAAAAAAGAATAACATTTATAATGAAATAGTTATTATCGATTAATGTTGTTTATAATTATTTATATAGAATACAATTAATCTAAGAAATAATTAATAATACAAGAATAATAAAAACTACACTAGTTTTTATTTATCTATGATCTTTGAGCTGGTATTTTTAAGACATTGATTTACTATTACCTAACTGTGGAAATGTAATCTCTAAAATCAACAAATCTATAACAATAAATTACCAAAACAAAGATATTTATATAATAAGGCTTTTAATTATATATAATAATAACTAGACCACGATAGCATATATCTATCTTTTGTGAATAATTTGCTTATATACCAAATTTACTGAAAAAAATTGGTTGTCTGTAAAATCGGTTTACTGACGATAGTTGAACGTGACAATGTCTTAAGAAAATACTGATGGAATGGTAGCATTTAATTGGTTATTAAAATTTTTAATTTAAGTATATTTTTATAAATATTAATTTAAATTAATAAAATAATTGATTTTGATTTTATAAATTTATAATAAATATATTAATTTTTAATTTAAAATTAATATATTTAATAATAAAATTTAATAGAAGGATGACGAACGCTGCCGAACGCAAAGGCCGATTGTCCTTCTTTGTCGCTCGTTCCGCGCTCTCGCTTGCACTTCAAGCCTTACATGGAACGCCTCAAAGCGAGGTAACGCATGAGTCATGTTTTTTCGTGCGTGCAGCCGGCTCTATCGAATTATAAGACGTTTTCACGTCAAAAATTATTTAATTTAATTATTTTTTTTTTTTATTTTTGGTGCTATAAATGACTGTAGTTTGTTAGTCTTTTAGTTAATTGCGAACAGACAGGCGCGGCGTGGAACTTTGTTTTATAATATGTAAGGATATGCGCGCCACCCTCTTACTGACTACACAAACGCTAGTCTGTCCTGTGTCTTGTGTCTTACCTGATATCATTCTTTCCGTTTTCAATAGCCCGGACCAGCTTGCCAGTGTTGTCGCCGTACTCTCCGCAAGACACTTCGATGATGAAGGAGGCCGGGTTGTGGTACGACGGGCACTGCAGACTGAGACTGCCGAGCCACTCCACTGCAAACGAATATGCACTTTAAGCGCTAAGCCTAAGGTTGAAATTGCATTACCAGCGCTTCAATTCTTTTTAACCGATTTGAAAGAAAGGTTCTCAACCCGACATATATTGTTTTATGTTTGTTATTTCATAGGTCTGCCATTTAATAACGAAGTATTTTGTAAGATTGAGGTTTAATTTGTTTCTGCCTTTTTGCCTTGGAACCGCAGTCAAACCGATCAGAAGATTGAGACAGTGGTATTTTTGGTTTTAATGGCTTTTGGCTGGTGGGAGGCTTTCGCCGAGGCTAGTTACCACCCTACCGACAAAGACGTACCGCCAAGCAAGTTAGCGTTCCGGTAAACGGTACCGGAACGCTAACTAAAAACGGTAGAAACTGAAAGGGTCTACTCCTAACAAGTTAGCCCGCTTCCATCTTGGATTGCATCATCACTTAACATCAGGTGTGATAGCAGTCTAGTGCCAACTTGTAGTTAATAAAAAAAATAAAAAACTAACTAACCGTTGTGTTTTATAAAATAGGTTGAATTACGTTTTAAAAACATTTTATAAGACACGATATTGTTAGTAGATATTAAACAAAAGACCTCACGGTAATTAACAAAATGACAATCAGTAAACATAGATTACAGATAAATTATAAAGTAAATAATTGTAAACCACAAAAATTAAAAACACCTATACCCACAATTATTATTAAATACCTAATTGTAAAAAATTGCTTTTGAAAATATTAATTCAATGTACCTATAGCGATTTTATAAAATATATAAAACACTTTAACTTATAATCAAATGTATATATAACGCAAAAACAAAGTTTAAATCTGGACCTTTGTCCAGATTTAAACTAATACTCCGTGATTTAAGAAGCGCCAAAGAAATAGCTAATCTCCAAGGTATTTAGCTAAAGTTTGCGCGATTATTCCAGAAGCCATTAATTTTTAGGCGACTAAAATAAAATCAAAGATTCACATATTCGGTCACAGATCTTCAAACATTTGCTTTGAGTCATTAAGAATCAATTTTCCTTACAAATAAAGCTGCATTTTCTCAATCATTAAAATAGTAAAATTATTATTATAAAACCAAAAAACCCGACTGCATAGAAGTTATGAACTGAAAAGAGAAAAAGAAGGATCACTATCTAATATATAAAATTCTCGTGTCACAGTTTTCGTTGCCATACTCCTCCGAAACGGCTTGTCCGATTTTGATGAAATTTTTTGTGCTTATCCGGTATCTATGAGAATCGGCCAACATCTATTTTTCATCTAATTTTTTTTTTTAATTTTTAATGCAAAACAACGTTTGCTGGGTCAGCTAGTATCTATATACAATTCTAAATAATTTATGGAGATGCAAGCGGGGACAAAATACTTTATTTTCTGTGGGGTAAGAAAGATCTACCAAAACCACGTTTGTCCCCGCCTGCAGCACCATAAAGTATTTAGAATTTTATATAGATATAGTGATCCTTGTTTTTCTCTTTTCAGTTCATAACTTCTATGCAGTCGGGTTTTTTGTTTTTATAATAATAATTTTATTTGAGACTTTTTGTTTTAGTTTATGGTATAGAAATGACACGGTATACAGCTGCCATTTTGAAAATTTATATAGCCTATGTCACTACAACAATTTTAATGAATTCAGCGACACCGCACATGTCAAAATCCGTTCAGTCGTTTAGGCTGTAGCGCGTGCCGAAGTAATGGACATACATACATACATACATACATACATACATACATACATACATACGCTCGAAAAACATAACCCTCCTTCTGACGCAGTCGGGTAAAAAGGTACTTCACCACAATTGAAAAAACTTAACAACTTTAATAAATCGTTAATAAGTTTTAGTTTCCTTTTTGTACGAATAACAAAAGCTGATTTTATCTATAATGTCCAATTTTGAGCCAATAACTTAGACTTCAGACTTATTTGCACATGAAATGATTTATGTATGTCTCGACGTCTGTACAGAAACAAAGTATTTAGCTAATAATTGCTAATTGCAGTATGTCGTCTAAGTTCATGCAATGTATGTACTTGTAAGAGACAATGATATAGGTGGTGTATACACGTGAAATATAAATTATATTATTAGCAACAAACATGCGACATTGAATTAACGTATTGCAAAAAAATTGCTATTTCACGCTTACGCAAATAGAAACACGACAATCTTGTTTGGCGGCAAAAATAACCATAGCCGTATTACTGCCTGAAATGAGCTCTATCGAAAAGCCACTACTACCAAAAATTTGCAAATATGTCCATTAGAAGCTTTACTTTATCTATTGCCATTGCTGTTTCAACCTGTGGACAACCTTCCCTTCAGATCGAAATGCAACATTTGCCGGTAGAGATAAACATATCCGTACTACATTTCGAGAAGCTTACATAAACTCTACATTTACTAAACATCTGCAAATGACCCACTAAAAGCTTTACTTACTTCTAATCACCAAGGTATGTACTAATAACATTGACATATTAATACTACGGACTTCGGGTCAGCGCTAAAAAGTGTCCGAATCAAAAGAGAGCTAAAACGCGGAAAAGATTTCTAATCGCATTTAGTCTCATATTAGCTTACTGAAAGAATACACGTCAATAATGTTTTAGAACAACGACTGCATAGAGTTATTTTGTTGTTTAATATTTGATTTTTTTAATTCCTTCATTTTTGAATTGAGAATAATTTTAATTAATAAACTTTTATTTTTTTATGTCCTGAAGACAGTCAAAGAAGTTTTACCATAATGGTAAAATGGAAACCTTCTGTCCGTCCGTCGGTCCGTCCTTCACACTCGATTATTTTGATAAGAATTATCTATATGAAATTTGGAACAGTTATTTAAAACAGTGATCTAACGTCATTGTGGTAAAAATATATATTGATTGGTACCTGATTTATCCCAGCATATAGGTTACTGATACATTTAAAGTTTGCTGTGAATTTATATATAGGTTAAAGATGCCAAAAAAAATGCAAAGCTACCTACTCCACACCATTTATGTTGTTCTATTTTCTCGTGAAGCTGCCATGTCAAAAAAGGCTGCCATGACAACCATCAGTCAAAGCTGATTAATTATTGCAAGTAATTAAACCGTTGCAAATTAGACTGTATAACTATAAGACATATATTTCAATGTTTTAGTTTGTTTATAAAAATACAATTCTTTCTAGTATATATAAGATATCTCGGGAGACTTTTGTCGTGAATTTTGCATTATACCCGAAGTCCATAGTACTAACTTAACTTTAAAAAAAAAAGTAATTAATATGTCAATGACTAATAAAGTAATTTTTAAAAAGTTTTGTGTGTAAAGCAGAAAAGCAGATAATTAACTGGCACTTACCTAATCGTCCAGTACTGCCTTGATAAACACATTGGCCATCAGCCAACGTGTACAAGTGATCAAACATCTCGAACAGTCTCGCCGAGGGTTGGTGGATGGTGCAAATGATCGTCCTTCCACCTCTGGCCAGGGTCTTCAGCAGCGATATGCATTGAAAGCAAGAGGAACTGTCCAATCCAGACGTGGGCTCATCGAAGAACATGATAGGAGGATTGTTGACTAACTCCAGGGCTATGGAGAGACGCTTCTTCTGACCTCCAGACAGATTTGACGTCATGGTTTTATGGTGCTCTGATAGGCCCAACGTTTCGAGGATCTCTTGAATCTGTTAACATAAGATAATATATTCCAAATCATATAAATTGGTATGATATATGGTGCGGACAATTGAACATCTAAATAACTATTTATTGTATATACGAAATCATAACTATTCGTGTGCCTAGGATGCGTCAATAGACATCTCGTATTGTGAAAGAAACATAAATCTTTTAAACAATTTATTTAAAATTCGTTTATTTCAAGTAGACTTAGTTTACAACACTTATGAAACGTCAAATTAATTTGTTTGTAGTGTTTCTGCCACTGGTTTGAAAGGCAGTCATTTGTTGAGAAGAGCCGGCGAGAAACTCAACAGTTGCTCTTTTTTAAAATAAATATTAACCATATTGTGGTAACGGAATATATTGTTATATCTTTCATCCCATTGGAATGAGAGCTCTGTAATTGGTCAATTATTTGATAGTTTTCGCCGCTGTTAGACGTTAATATTTCTCTTTTTCTACACCAGGTTTGTCTATTGACGCATCTTAGGTTTACTAAATAATATATACCCGTAAAAGGAAAAATTAAAACAATAATTTTTCCATTATACTATTTAAATTTCATGACGTTTAATTATTGCCCAAGAGCAATGCTTATTGACGAGATGATAACAAACTCATTATGTTATTATTAAAGGCAATGTTGATACAAGATTATTTATCTCTCTATTAATTTCTAGTCTAAGAATACACCAAACTTGACATCGAATTCAAGCTATAGTATGTAAAGAAGGTCTTGAGACTTGGAAATGTAAATAAAAAAAACCATCATGTTTATTAACAGACGAAAAAAAACGGAGGAGGTTCTCAATTTTTTTTTTTGCCAGCCAGCTAAGGTTTCTACTTTAAGGACATTACCTAGAACCCACAAACTGCTTTACTACGTAAAATAAAGGTTTCTTAAACTTGGCTGGCACCGACTTCATAGATATGCTTAAGTAAATTAAATCAACTAAATGGACACAATTATTTTTGTATTCCATTTCAGTACAAATTTTTAAGTAAAAACAAAACCGGTCAAAACTATTTTTATATAAAATAACTGTGTCATTTAGTTGCTTTAATTTACTTAAGCATATGAATTTAATTAAAAGGATAGAACTATAATGCTTTACCAATTTACATCATCAAGAAACGTAAATAAAATGTAAAATAAAAAGGTTTTGAAATATTTAATTCAACAAGCGATAAAGAACTTGACAAACGTTTAGCTCTTTTATGACGCTCAAAATGCCAAACGGTATTTATAACGAACTACTTTTTCATATTAATGGACCCAATACATATAAAAGAGATCCAAAATTATAATAGCGATCCAATATAACAGAATATTTACAAAATTAAACTAACACAGACACATAGGGTAAGCCCACCACGTCAACTCATTGAAGCAGAAAGGTAGGTCTAAGCTCCAAATCTCCTCTTTTTTTTTATCGACTACAAGTTGGCCCTTGACTGCTATCACACCTGATGTTAAGTGATGATGCAATCTAAGATGGAAGCGGGCTAACTTGTTAGGAGTAAGATGAAATCCATACTCCTTTCGGTTTCTACACGACATCGTACCGGAACGCTAAATCGCTTGGCGGTACGTCTTTGTCGGTAGGGTGATAACTAGCCGCGGCGAAAGCCTCCCACCAGCCAGACCAAGACAAATGAAGAAAAATCTCAATCTGCCCCGCCGGGAATCGAACCCAGGACTTCCGTCCTATAACTCTACCGCGCATACCACTGCGCCACGGAGGTCGTCAAATCGCCTCGGTCGGTCGCCTCTCCTATAATATAAGGAAACCAAGCCCTACTATAGTAAGCCGACAACAGACTAATAATGATGATAATAAATACTAGGGTGGAACTGCAATCTTACCACTTCCTCTTTGTCAGCCCTGGAGGTGACACTGGGTAGTTTGAGCGCAGTGGCAACCTTCATAGCCTCCTCGACGGTAAGGTTACCGTGAAGCTGATTATCCTGCATGATATAGCAGGAGAGCTTGCGGAAGCTGGACAGGTTGCGCTCCATGCCGTTCACTGTGATACTACCCTCCATTCCTGATGTCCTGGTAACAAAATTGTTCTATAAGTACTTGAAAGCATCAGGCGTTGCATTGCAGAAGTTTATGGTTTATTTTGGGGTTTTGGCAAAAACTAATGAACCCAAACGACATTGTACTACAATTCAAAAATTTATAAAACTAAACTTCATCAAGATTCAAATCATTATTATCATTATCATTTTCAGCCTATGGATGTTCACTGCTAGACACAGGCCTTTTTAGGGACTACTTGGTTGCTCGACATCGGATGACATAAGTCGACCAACACTGCACTCTCCAGGTCGCCATTCTAATGACTTTGTTACATTAGTTTTTTGCGCTGTGCATTGAGCACGACTGTTGCTCTTGCGGTGCCCGCGTAGATCGCTTCGGCCACCACGGACTCGCCTGCTCATCGGGCGCCGGCCGGTTTTCCCGCCATTCCGCACTTAATGACATCCTGAGAAGGGCACTCGTCAGTGCTAATTCCCTGGAGTATGGGGCGTGCGCTGGTATGGGACGCGACATGTGCCGATACCTTAGCGGCGTCCTATGTTCATTCGACCTCTGGACGTGCCGGAGCGGCGGTGGACGCCCGAGAGCATCAAAAGAAATTAAAATACAGTTGTCTCGGCACTCAGTATGAGTTGTTTTCATTTGGAGTCAAGACACTGGGTCCATGGGGCAGAAGCGCTCAGGTGCTTCATAGGGAATTAAGTAGGCGCCTCAGGGAGGCAACAGGCGACCCTCGGGTAGGCAGCTTTCTCGCGCAACGAATATCTATCGCAATTCAGCGCGGAAATGCTGCCTGCGTGATGGGCACCCTACCAAAAGGGCAAAATTTAGAATTATGCTTATAGTTAAGGTAATTAGTTAGTTATTATAATTATTCTGTTTTTTTATATAATTGTTTAGGTTATTGTAGTGTTTAAGTTTGTTTTACAATATATTTATGTATTTTTTGTCCCCTTGTTTGTTCGCTGATTTCTATTATTCTTATGTGTAGTTAGTAATGTACGAGTGCGCATAGATTAATTATAATTAAGTCTCGCTGCAGAGCGAAATAAATGTTTAAACTACTAATGTAATATTTCAGCGTAGCTTTTATTTAATGTTTATTATTTAATAACAAAAAATAATGAACATTAAATTGTTGGCCTATACAATTGTATATAAAAATTATAGGTGATGGATCATTGGTATTAAAGTCAAGAGCGATCACGCGGGTCAAACTGTCGGGGACAAGGATTTATTGATTGCTTGCATACTTTAAGTGGCAATACACAGTGCAGACGTACATCTACATACACTTATAAGCAAAATACTATTAACTGACATATTAATTCATCATATGATCTCTAAAAGTATATATGCTAGATTATCATGAATTTTAACATAGTTACTAAATTCATTTATCTCAAAAACAGATTTCTCGATACTCTCACGAAGGAAAGGGACCAACGCGAGTGAAACCACAGAGTAAAGCTAATACATAAATATGTAATGTTTATATTATTGTTTCGTCTTTCACTTAAAATGTTATACATATTTATAAAACCAGCTAAAGTCATATCGCCAATTACCTCGGTAGTCCTAACAAGTTTCAAACATTTCCGAGATCCGCAACGTTACCTAACGGTTTCTATACAACGTGTAAGAAATAACAGATTTCAAGGATGTTTAAACGATAAGCGAATAAATATTCGTTAAAGACATACGTTCCAAACCGTAATGTTTAACTCTGGACCCTTAACCTTCATACGGTCTTCTGTAGCGCTATTCTGTAACTGTTGTTACAGAATAACTGTTGTTGTTAATGTTTTTTAACCGACGAAAAAAAACGGAGGAGGTTCTCAATTCGACGCGTATATATTTTTTTTTATGTATGACGCATAACTTTTTACAGAGTTGTCCGATTTTGATAATTCTTTTTTTATTAGAAAGGGCATACTTCCAAGGTGGTCCCATTGTCATCATGTTAGTATCTGATGATGATATCCTGGGAAAATTGAAGAAACTCTTCAAATTGTACAGGCACACTTGCAGCGATTTCGGTTATATGTAAGTATTAGTAGCTTTTTGGCTACTAGTTCCGAATAATATACTATGACAGTATAGTACGAGTACGTTACGTGACGATAATACACTAAAAAGTAAGAAATAAAAATTTTTAACAAAAAATAGAACCGTCTCAAAACGCACTAAAAAGTATAAAATAACTTTGTCATTTAGTTGCTTTAATTTACTTAAGCATATCTAGGAGTCGGTGCCAGCCAAGGTTTCTACTTTAAGGACGTTACCTAGAACCCACAAACTGCTTTACTACGTAAAATAAATATTCCTTAAACTTGGCTGGCACCGACTTCATAGATATGCTTAAGTAAATTAAAGCAACTAAATGACAGTTATTTTTTCACTTTTTAGTGCGTTTTGAGTCCGTTCTATTTTTTTTAGTAGTTGACATTGTGGGTTTCGAATTTGTCTCTATCTCTCCTTGTCTATAGTATTGCGTTAGACGGAACGACATGGAGATCAATTCGTTGATCACACAATTTAGTTATAAAAATATCCTTACAGAATAGACTAGTCAATTCCGACTCAGTTTGATATTAAAATGCAAGCAAGCGTTTTCAAAAATTTATATTGTTTAATTCAACCCTTCCATATGCACATTGTTAACATAAGTTTAATTTTTGTTTTCTACTTCTAACAGAAAGCATAAAAAGTGAAATTTCAATAAAACTCATTCAAACGTTAGTCACGCACGCATCTTATACTTATAGATGTTACCCAATTCTAAAAAACATTGTTGAGTATCATTGAGATGAGGCCGCAAGTCGTTTTTTTGTTGTCATTAGTGGCGAACAAGGAAACTAGCCGGGCGAGATGTAGGTATAAACTGCCGTCATTACGTGAACTCTAACTAGCCATTATCTCTTAACTGCTAGAACAATTACAGACGCAATTAATATATGAACCAAGCTACAACACGATTTATTATGCAGATATTCGCGGTTGTGTACCACTTTCTTATTCTGTTGTTTAATTTTTAATAAAAATAATTTCATTTTTAACCGACGAAAAAATATGGAGGAGGTTCCCAATTCGACACGTATTTTTTTGGTTTTTTTTTTATTATTATTATTTTTTTATTTTTATGTATGACCACGCATACCTTCTTACAGGGTTGTCCGATTTTAATAATTCTTTTTTTATTAGAAAGGGCACACTTCCAAGGTAGTCCCATTGTCATCATGTTAGTATCTGATGATGATATCCTGGGAAAATTGAAGGAACTCTTCAAATTGTACAGGCTTCACTTGCAGCGATTTCGGTTTTTATGTAAGTATCGGTAGCTTTTTGGCTACAACTGCCGTATAATATACTATGACAGTATAGTACAAGTAAGTTACGTGGCGATAAATCACTAATAAGTAAGAAATAAAAATTTTTAACAAAAAATAGAACTGACTCAAAACGCACTAAAAAGTAAAAAATAAATGTGTCATTTGGTTGCTTTAATTTACTTAAGCATATCTAGGAGTCGGTGCCAGCCAAGGTTTCTAGTTTAAGGACATTACCTAGAACCCACAAACTTCTTTACTACGTTAAATAAATGTTCCTTAAACTTGCTGGCACCGACTTCATAGATATGCTTAAGTAAATTAAAGCAACTAAATGACACAGTTATTTTTTACTTTTTAGTGCGTTTTGAGTCGGTTCTATTTTTTGTTAAAAAATTTCATAAACATCATCAAAGGGTTAACACGGTGCTGGGTGCAGGCAGCTCAAGACCCACTCAAAAGGGAAGACTTCATAAGAACTTCCATGAGGTGGTCCTTATAAGAGGCTTATGTTCAGCAGTGGACGTCCATCGATAGGTATGGTCATGGTTGTTTGCATTTATAGTGCAAATATGAGTCTCTGTAGAATCAAATTTCGAGAGACATCGTTCTTTTTGGTAATTTCAATATTCTGATAAGAATCTAATTATCATATCTTTGTCAACCTAATAAGCATCTGGACTAACCTTGGTTATTGCACAGTTATCACCTTGAAACGTGGAAGTGAAGAAATGCTACATAAAATAAATTAAATTCTTAAAAAGCCGCAAACCTTCGACGCAGTCTGATCTAGTCCAAACAAACCCATTTTCCGCCCGCATAAATAAATAAATACACATAGAATACAGATATGTGGGTTATTTTCATTAGTTCTTTGATTAGAACTTTCTTTCCCGTTCTCGTATATTCCAGATACTGCTCCGATCATATATTATTTCAGATACTGATCTTATCGTGCTTTAGAAAACGTAGTCGTCGAGACCTTTCATTATGATAAAGCAGCTTTAACCACTAGTTTCACAAACAGGTTGAATTAACTTCGTCTTGCAGATATATCTCATACAAAAACACATTTTAGAGCACAGCATTTTTCAAGCATAACAAGCTTAATAAAGCAGTTTTACGCAGCTTTTTTTGGCTGTGGGTACCATTCTTTATTATGATAAAAAATACACTTTGTAAAACTAGTTTCACAAACAGGATAATTAAACTTTGTCTTACGGATATATCTCATACCTATATTGGACAAAAACACATCATTTCAGAATATTGCATGTTTTACTACTTGTATGTAAAGTGTGGTGTAAAAGAAGATATGACTAAAATAGAGAAATGGATGCTTAGATGGTTTGGGCATGTAGAGATAATGTATGAAAATAGACAAACAAAAGAGATTTATGAGGCGAGAGTGAATGGAAATGTTGGAAGGGGAAGACCTAGGCGAATGTTCTTGGAATGGAAAGGTCATTCTTGACCTGTCCATTCCAAGAACATTCGCCTAGGTCAGTCGCCTAGGTAGGTTTAGGGTATTCTATACCCTAAACCGACGATCATGTATGAAAGGATTAATGAGAGTGGAATAAGCTGAGGAAGTATGAAAGGACCGTGGCAAATGGAAGAAAGTAGTCTCTGCCTACCCCTATGGGAACGAGGCGTGATACTATGTGTGTATGTAATTTTTTTCAATGTCATGATCGATCTGTTTATATTGCTCTTGAGTTATCTATACAGCCAAATAAAACTTAAGTGTCTCTTTGTTTAAATTAACTATAAAATATGTTTAAATAATATATATATCGGCGCAACAACACTAGTTACTTAAACTATTATTATTAATTATTTATTGTTTAGCGTTAAAATCAATCTGAATAACATTTTCAAATAATATTTTCATTGTTATTTAATTACTTTGCAAAACATTTGTAACTACCCCACTCTTCGACTGAGTATAAATACGAGTGAATATCGCCGCGCCGGGCATTCAACCGTAGACAGTCGAAGTGTGAGGAGCTCTCGTTTGTCATTATACGAACTTAAGCTCAATAAAGTGATTATTGGAAGAATAAGTGTTTAAATTACTATAACATGGAGAATCATAATAACAATGACGTCAGCATTGCTGACGTCATCATTTTTAAAAACAATACGGTACCGCAAGCGCCGTTATCAGAAGTGGGATTACCAGTCACTTTCTTAAATTCAGCGAGCCAAATGAAATAACAAGGATTCTGGACAACGATCGATATTTGGTAAAAAAGGTGGTTGGTTCAGGGCGTCCAAGAAAAGTCGCTCATGACCAACTCCGTAAAGCACCTCAACCTGGCGAACAGATAACCGTATCGGCGCAAGAAGAGGACCCAATAACAGTACCCAATGAGCCTATACCATCCACTTCCCAAGCCAGCATGGCCGAGCAGTAAGACCAAGGCTCAAAGGATCAATAACAAAAGCTAAGTTTTTTTATTTTTTATTAAACTCACTAAAACAATCACACAATTAACCACGCATCATTGACAAAGTACCACAGAGTACGCTATGACAAAGTACCACAGTGTACGCATCAACAAAAGTACCACAGAGTACGCAACGACAAAGTACCACAGTGTATGCAACGACAAAGTACCACAGTGTACGCAATAACAAAGTACCACAGTGTACGCAACGACAAAGTACCACAGTGTACGCAACGACAAAGTACCACAGTGTACGCAACGACAAAGTACCACAGTGTACGCAACGACAAAGTACCACAGTGTACGCAACGACAAAGTACCACAGTGTACGCAACGACAAAGTACCACAGTGTACGCAACGACAAAGTACCACAGTGTACGCAACGACAAAGTACCACAGTGTACGCAACAACATAAGTACCACAGTGTATGCAACGACATAAATACCACAATTTACGTAACAATATTAATACCACACTGTATGCATTAACAATACAAAGTACCACAGTGCACGTTATCACAACATAATGAAAATCATTATGGTACACAGATACCAATCTCAAAAGACAACCATTTAGTTCCAGATAAACTTCAGAGATATGGCGGCGAGACATCGGCATACAAGCGGCTGGTGCAGAGCGCGCACCGCCGGTCAGAACGGCCGTATCGGCGCAACAACACTAGTTACTTAAACTATTATTATTAATTATTTATTGTTTAGCGTTAAAATCAATCTGAATAACATTTTCAAATAATATTTTCATTGTTATTTAATTACTTTGCAAAACATTTGTAACTACCCCACTCTTCGACTGAGTATAAATACGAGTGAATATCGCCGCGCCGGGCATTCAACCGTAGACAGTCGAAGTGTGAGGAGCTCTCGTTTGTCATTATACGAACTTAAGCTCAATAAAGTGATTATTGGAAGAATAAGTGTTTAAATTACTATAACATGGAGAATCATAATAACAATGACGTCAGCATTGCTGACGTCATCATTTTTAAAATCAATACGGTACCGCAAGCGCCGTTATATATATATATATATATATATATATATACATATAATGAAATTTTACATGTCTGTTTCTTACTAATCTCTACTGGCTGGACCGATTTTGACAGGAGACTCACTCGCTGAGAACTAATGTTTTCAGGAGTAACGTAGGGTAATTTGTATACACCTACAGGAAGGGGATCAAGGGAGTGAAAGCTACTAGCAACTAGTATTTTAAAAAACAACACTGACGACTGAGACTTTGACCTTTTTAGTTAGTTGATACTTAAAAATACCTAATAATATAGTAAATAAAAATTCCAACGTGACATTACTAAAATAAACAATAGAAAACATTCGAAATAATAAAAAAGTGAGCTTTTTTTTTAGAGAACATAGTATATTATATTGTAGTTATTTCACATATCCATTATTTTCCCATTAAAATAGCCTTACTTCGTATTGTATTGTTGTTGTTCAACCATTGAAACTGATGATGATATCTGTGTATTTAATTTCTGAGTTAATTGTAAGATCCAACAACGTGTAATTGTGTTGAATTTCCCACGACAAACATTTTATTTAAAAAAAATATTTAAAATTCAAATTAATATAGGCAAAGTCCATACTACGCTATCAATATTGGCAACAATTTCAGAAGTTAATAAAATCCTTACGAAAAATCTTCGAACTAGAAAATAACTGTAAACTTTCTCCAATTTAAAAAACTATCGATTAACATAAGCTATAAGTATAAACATATTCAATGGTCGGTTACTTATACTGGATTCGATAACAAAAAAACTACGAAGTCCAAACGATTATTTCCTTGAAAGTTTTCAGTACCGCACACGGTGGAACAGGACCTCCCTGTTACACCGAGTGCTTTACACCTACCCTACCCTTTATTATCATTAACAACTGATGATCACAGTTGTCCATCATCTCACAATCGCTCATTGGAGCAGAATGATGAGACACCAAATCCAATTTCCTTTAAAGAGAAAGATTTTGTAGTGATTATAAAGTTAATAACTTCATAATCACTACAATACGCCGATGAGCAGTTCAGTAACTGGGGAAGTGCTACAGGTTCCTGGGCACAGGAGGCAGTAATGACCAGACCAGGATCACAAGCAAACAAGGCACAATTAATAATTATTTATAGTAGTAGTATTATCAACGAAACAATAACAATAGATGATGAAAGATATGTTTATGTTGATATAACAATAAAGTTATTTTTAAGTTGGATCTTAGTACATTAATCGAAGAAGTCTCCACCACCAGGAACAAAGAATCAGTGGAATATGTAAAAAAAAGCGGGAAAGTTATGCATCTTTGAGGTCTAATATAATATAACAAGTAATAAGGAGTAACTCAGGCAATTTTTTTTTCGTAACCTTATTTATTTTAGTTAGTCCATTATAAGGTTAAATGTCAGATCTGGGTTTGGTTATATTTTTTAACAGCGCTGTTGTAAAGCTTGCACATTAAGCCGGTACATTAAGGCTAGTTACGGCTTTTCTGAATAGGTAATAATAATACGCTTTTCTTAGGATATAAAAAGTGGAAATAAAATTATTATTATAAAAACAAAAAACCCGACTGCTTAGAACAGTGATTCTCAACTTTTTTTTTGTTGCGGCACATATTTAATGATTTCAAAATTTGGCGGACATAAAGAAAAAGATAAAAATTATTTACTTACTACAACACACTGCATAAACAGTTTATGACAAAAATTTTAAATACACCAAGACCCCGCTTTGCGTCGCTAATGTGTTCTTGATAGGTACTTTATAGCGGGGACAAAATTGTTTTTATAATAATAATTTTATTTGAGACTTTTTAATTTTAATTTGTGGTATATAAATGAGACGCACACTTGGTACACTTTTTGTCATCTTTTGTTAAAACAGTAATATGAACATGATATGATATTTATATTTTTAAAATGGTCTTTTTAGGACCTTTCATTTGATACCCATATTGCTAAGATAAAAGAAAAAAATACACACATCCCTCCTTTCCCCCCCCCCATTTACAGCCGCCATTTTGAAAATTCATATAGCCTATATCACTTCTACAATTTTGCCAAATTCAACGACACTCTACATGTTAAAATCCGTCCAGCCGTTTAGGCTGTAGCGCGTGCCGAAGAAATGGGCATACATACATACATACATACATACATACATACATACATACATACATACATACATACGCTCGAAAAACATTACTCTCCTGACGCAGTCGGGTAATAAAGTCATAACCAAATATAAACTCATTTATCACCTTTCGCAATCAGGCCAAAGTACCATCTGCCAATGGGCATGAGCTTAGAGACTGGATTATAAACGATGTTGCAGAAAATGTCCATGACCTCGTCCGCATTACGGAAACTTGTTGAATACTCGAAACATAGTTCATTCATAACTCGGTGCAACCTCTCACTGCATCCTATCGTATTTCGTTTTTACCCGACTGCGTCAGGAGGGTTATGTTTTTCGAGCGTATGTATGTATGTATGTATATCCATTTCTTTGGCACGCGCTACAGCCTAAACGGCTGAAGGGATTTTGACATGTGAGGTGTCGTTGGATTTGTCAAAATTGTGGTAGTGACAATGGGCTATATAATTTTTCAAAATGGCGGCTGTAAATGGGGGAAAAAGGGGGGTTGTGTGTATTTTTTTCTCTTAGCAATATGGGTACCAATTGAAAGGTCGTAAAAAGACCATTTCAAAAATATAAATATCATATCATGTTCATATTACTTTTTTAACAAAAAATGGCAAAAAGTGTACTAAGTGTTCCGTCTCATTTCTATACCATAAACTAAAACTAAAAAGTCTCAAATAAAATTATTATTATAAAATAATATTTTTTTTAGGTTGATGTTAAGTGGAAAACACTTATATTAGAGTAATACGTGGTAATACCCTGCATGGCTTGAGCACGTCCTACATTATACCACCCAGCACCATTCCACATGAACTAATTACCGCCATTTATTAGTTTCCTAAAACTATACTATATAAAAAAGAATCTTGCATCTCTATAAGTTATGATTTCATTAGTTGTGCCTAAGCCCTTTTAATCTTGCACATGACTGACTCATGACGAGATCTCTAAAATTTCACAATGTAGGCACTCACTAAGCATAGTTTTCTCGATAATACCACGGGGATGGGCTCTACGCGGATATAACCACAGGGCAAAGCTAGTATATTACATGAAAGAATAAAGTATTTCCTGCATCTCAGTAAATTAGGACTTCAGCAGTTGCGTCAAAGCCTCTTCAAGCTAGAAAAATTATAACACATATGAGTACTTTCACTGGAGAACAGTCATATTCACTTATACGAACCAACGTACCGGCGAATGCAACGATGCATAATACCTATTTTGTAGGACGTAAACGCCACGATACCATCAACGCTATTAAATTGCGCGATACAGTACCAATTGACCGCTTGACCCGTTTGTTGCTAACTTTGTGATAACAAGGATCCGGTTTCCATTAACTATGATTGCTATCCAAGGGTCTTCACAAAAAACCACATCGTTTTGAAACGTGATATATTTTTAAACCCCGTTTATTGTGTCTATAATCAACATCTGATAGTGATCGTTAGTAAATAAAACGTTATCACCATACGCCCGCCAACCCGTATTGCAAGCAGCGTGGTGGAAGCAGGCCAGGCCCTGTAGTGGGCCGTCAATAGACTAATAATGATAAAGGATGATGATTGTTGTGTCTGTCTTGGCATCGTAGCTTAAAAACTCTTAACTTCGATTCGATGTTTAAAAGAGATTGGCGAGAGTGGCCTTATTATTTTAAAGCCAGATACCTTCAGATACCAGATTGTGTTAATTAAAACTGCAACTTTATATCATACTTGTATAAAAAATTGGGATTATTGGTATATCTCTTTTCTCCCAACTTTTCAAACTTACTTACCATTTGCTTTTTTCTTAGTTACGTTATGTTCTACAACTGCTAATAAGTTTCTACTTTGAACGCTACCGTTATCTTCGGGTCCAAAAGTACATACAATCTCGCCATTCTCCTTTGGGACTTTTACGAACGTTTTAGAGGAGTATGAAGGCCTCTTAGTGTAAAGGAGAATGCCAGATCCTAATCCAGAAAGAACACAAATTGTAAATATACAAAAAAAATCCTATTAGTATATAAATGTTTTACGATGAGCCATTTTTACTGTTGGACATCGGAAAATAAAATTCAGTTAAAAAAAGTAATTAAACTATTTCCTTTTAATTTACACTTTTTACGCATTTTTAAATATTTATTGTTGCACTGGGTTCTAGCCTTTTAAATCGTTTTTATTGTATTTTCATCAAAACTGTGCTCTAGAAGGCTAGTTAGCCTGTTTAAAATGCATTTAATAAAGCTTTGCGATTGTCATGTTGATGTGACTGCTGTGCTATGTGGTTTTTTACGGAAATGGACGATAACCAACGTTAGGCTCGTATCGAATACTCCGACTTCTAGAACTTTTAAATGTAATTTATATTAAATTGTAAAAAAAATGCAATAAAATGATGCATAATACTTTGTTGTACAATATGTTTTTATTAGTGGGTTAAAGTCCTATACATTGTCTGGCATTCTCCTTTAATGGTGTGGATACTTTTACAGTATCCTTACTAATATTATAAATACAATATATGGATGGATGTTTGTTACTCTTTCACACAAATAGTACTGAATAGATTTTGATGAAACTTCGCTATAACATCAGATTCTTCACATTTTATCGAACGAGAACGGTACGAGAACTTCGCGGGTAAAACTGCGAGCCTACTGTTACATAGTATAAAACAAAGTCGCTTTTTTATGTTTGTCCGGATGCTTTAATCTTTAAAACTACGCAACCGATTTTCTTGCGTTTTTTTTATCAGATAGAGTGGTTAAACAGAAAGGTTTATGTGTATAATACATGCATAATATAGTAGAGAAAAACTGATAATTTTAGAGGTTTCTGATGTGATGTCGTAAATTAACGCATTTTTGCGCTTACATTGCAAACGCTGGCTAAAGCCTAGGAGATATATCAAAATAATGTTCACAACACAACTTAAAAAGGTCAACAAAAAAGTCCGCAATGGTATTTCTTAGGGATAACCGAAAATAACCATTTTTTCCAAATCCAATCCTTATCCAATTAAGTATCTTAAATACTTTGCGCATCCAATATAAATCACTATTGCCCTTTACAGCATGTAATTTAAATAAATATATTCCAAGATGTATGTGATTAAAAATGCAGGGATATAGCGAGCGTTTAGGGGACGCGCGGAGCGTGCGTTCTTTAGTACGTTTTAGTACCAGCATTGCACCCGTGCGAAGCTGGGACGGGTCGCTAGTAATATAATAACTCTTTTTAAAGTACTCAATAATATTAATTACGCAGTATTAATTATCATCAATAGGTTTTATCCTAATACTATGTGACCTGAAGTTCATCATCAAATAGCTTAGTTTAAAGAAAAACTAGAAAGCAATTTGTAAATATTGTTCCTCACACGGTTCGTGATTCTAATATGTATGTATCGTGTGTGGAAAACATTTTAATTTGTTTAACGCTAAATTCAGCAAAACAAAACTAAATAAATAAACTGAAATATTTTAAATAAAAACATTGATAATTATTTGTTAATTGTGCATAATAGAAACTTGTTTCCAGTACGTTTCTGACACTTAACCAGACAGATTATAAAAAGAAACATAATAAAACCTCGACCTTTGATCTCTAACCTCTTGACAAATACTTATGTACCTATAATATCACATAGAGTACGTAGCGACTTGCGACCAATTTACACAATTATAATTATTTAAATTTATGACTTCGTCGTTGGTCTAGTAGTAAGCCTATCTGGGTTTAATCGTCGGTCCTGAATCGAGTTGTGGAATCATTCTGAGTTTCTCTTTCTTTTAAAAAGGTTTCCGTAATATTCTGAGATGGATCGTAAGTCAGCGGCGACATCCTTTGCCTCGGAGAGCAGGTTAAACAGTCGGTCCCGGTGACTATCATCAACAACTGGTTTTGATCGTTATGGATCAAATATTTTCCCTCCAAGCCGCCAACGCTCTTTGGAACAGCATGGTGTGACTAAGCTCCATATACTAACTCCAAGGAGGGAGGCCTGGCCTTGCAGTATGCCGTTAATATGTTGATCATTATGATTTACTAATAATTTTAGACATATTTCATCAGATACGACATTTCAAACTTATCAATCAACAACAAATTCATGATTGACATTGCAGACTGCTTTATCATAAAATTGGCGAACAAAGGAGGCCAGATACGCCATCAATCAATCAATGTCGCTCGTAATGGCGGACCGCGTTCAATCATCCTACATTCCGTCAGTCAGCGCCCGGCCGGCGATGGAGGCGGACGTTAGCTCCGAGAGCGAATCGTCTCCCGGAGCGGAGCTATCAGCGCAGACTCCGCCACACCACGGCTTAGAACCAGAGAAACAGTTCATATTGAAGTACGAGTCGCTACCACAGTTGTGGGACACTTCGGATATACGCTATAGCAATAGATTTGAAAGGTATGTTTGATTGTATAGGCAACGCGTCAGTCCGCACTGGCTTCATTGCTACGGGGAGTTAATGTTACAAAGAGGAGGTGGGGGGCCCTTCCCGCCACTCGCATTGCCATCATCTCGCGGATTTCGCTTTTCCAGTACGTTTTACAGTAACGCTACATATAAGAGCGTGTTTCAACTACGTCGCGCCGACAGATTGCCGTGCGTTTTACATTTTTTGACTGTCGTGCTAGCCGTACACACGATAATTTGTCGTCACGGTAAAAGACAAGTCGTGGACGACAGTCAATCGAGTCATCCTATATGTGAACCATATAAACAACAAGCCACGACACTTCAAACTGCACGGCAATCTGTCGTCATTAGATAGTGGGCGCGCGCCCTTACGAATATAAAAAGATGTTCCTTGCCGCGTCTACATATCTGTACACGACCTCTAAAACTACTATACGAATTATTATAAGCTTTTCATTAATTAATGGAATGTTTAAATAAGAAGGTTTAGGTATATATCCTCAGTGTCAATAATTCAAAATACATTACGAGTGTAAAACGAAGTCCCTCGCCATTAATTAAATAATTATTTGAATATCAACTGACTTAAAATGTCGAGAAGAAAATAAATGAAGTTATTAAAAAGAAAAAATTATAGAAGTTAGAAAATAATGTGATAATTAAATAATTTTCAGATACTGGGCACTGGAACAATTGCTACCTATATACCAAAAACTGAAACCCTATGCCACTGTAGAAGACATTAAAAAGAAAATCAACTCCTTGCGATCCAATTACCGTAGAGAACTCAAAAAGTACATCGCATCCGCACGATCTGGAGGACATAATATCTATTATCCAAAAGTTTGGTATTTCCCGTACTTGAGCTTTTTAAGAAAATTGGAACTTACTGAGGGCCAGGTAATTTTATTTTATTATTATCGATTTATTTTAACGATCTATTACAGCATTTATAAGAGAGGTATATAGATTCAAACAACTACCCTGTACCAATGCGGAATGGCGGACTAAGGTGATTGATTTCAGTGATTTATTTTGTAATGATCACTCTCAGATGTTAATGACAATGACCGGAACCGATAACTAAGCGTGCTCTCCGAAACGCACTGGTGCAACAACACCAATAATGTTCCAACTATACTAAAGCCATACT
Source organism: Mycalesis mineus (assembly GCA_034621355.1). Classification (NCBI taxonomy): domain Eukaryota; kingdom Metazoa; phylum Arthropoda; class Insecta; order Lepidoptera; family Nymphalidae; genus Mycalesis; species Mycalesis mineus. The sequence goes on along the minus strand of CM067889.1, from coordinate 15,472,852 downwards.
GGATTGAGAATGCTTGTCAACAAACAAATTTACAATGAAGGTAGAAAATGCAACACATTTTATGCCTTAAAAATTTAAAATGATGTTTTGTTATTTTAAAAAATCTTATTTAAAATATATTGAATATATTAATTAGTTTTAATCTTACTAATCTAATTTATTGTCATGGATTTATCATTAACTAGTTTTTTTAAAAAATAGGCGTAAAATGACCAGTGACCTTCATTTTTAATTTGTTTGTTGACAAGCATTCTCAATCGAGTTTGACTTTAGTATAAGCTAAGTTTTCCATAAGGCAGAACCCAGGATCTCGTGATTTGAAGCTAACCACAGGATCAGCGAGGGCAATAAATCCATTTATCACTAATTAATCCAAATAAAAAACTAATTTTAATTGAGTTCAATTTAGTTAATTGATCTTAATCGGTGTACTTCGTCTTAAAACGCTGCGCACAAAAAATTCATTTTATGTTTTTAATATTGCACGTCGTATTTTACCTGCATATTGTAAATAATATAAAATATTTTGGCAATGTTAACAATAAAGTTTTTACCTATTAAAGTTTTTACGAATACGCCCGCTTTTCAAATCAATGGCGAAATCATGTACCAAGCGAAAACAGAAAATCTTTTCCTAAGTTTATAATTACTTGTAAAAAACGATTAAACATAAACGTATTGTTAAAAAAATTAAGAATTTGGTCATATTATTTATAAACTACTTACTTAACTACGTTTGGATTTTAAAATATTTGTATAGATATTACTTTTATGCTATATATTTTAATTACAGCATGAAAGTACGCCAGCCATTGAGGAAACAGAAACTCCACAAAATCTCAAACAAGAAAGCACATCTGCAATTCCGAAACCAAAGAGCACATTAAAATCTCTGTGTGAAGACATAAACCCGAACATTCCGTGTACATTCAAAATGAAAAAGAAAATGTTACGAGAGAAACTTCGAAATGAAGAGATTCCGTCGCAGCCGTACAGTCATCAATGTCAAAAGATATCAAACCCGATAGCGTTCGAATGGTCCGAAACATTGTCAAGATTAGACCCTCTGCAAAGGCTGTACGCAAAGAAAGCTATTAACGACATCCTATTTGAAGCTGAATTGGGAACACTACACAAACATTCTGTTCGAATCAATGAATCAAATTCATATTATATACGCGCATCCCCTGGCCGTATGTCTGGTAACGATGACTTAGAGCAACCACCTACGAATGCAGCGGTCGAAAAATGTGATCCGATTTGTATTAAAAACAATGACTCGACGGATGTAGACTATAAAATTCCTATCACCTATCTACAGTGCAGTCTTGAGAATGAAGCCAATGTCCGAGAGACTGGGTTTGGCGATTAAGAGGTAAATTGTTTTGTTTTAGATAAGGCAATAATAAAGCAAATCGTTAATAAGTCATATTTGTATATTTCATTTTAACATTAGAGAGATACAAATAAAATATCAAATAAAACAATTAAATTGTCTGTTTGTGGTTTCAAATTAAACACTAAATGCATATATGAAAGTATATAGTGTAATTACATCAAAAATCAATTTTTAAAATTTTTGTCTGTCTGCCAGTGTACCCGTTTGTTCCGGCTAACCTATGAAACTGAAAACCAATCGGATTAATAAAAATATATTTGACGTTACCCATACCATAGTAATGACATTATGTAGAAGTATTTAACATTTACTTAGCTTATTAGCGCTTCATCATCATCATCATCATTATCACTATCAGCCTATTAACGACCCACTACAGGGCCAGGCCTCCCTCCTTACAGGAGAGGGGATATGGAGCGTACACCCACCACGCTGCTCCAATGCGGGTTGGCGGGCTCAGGGTGATAATGTTTCATTTATTAACGATCAGTTGATGACAGTGACCGGGACCGACGGCTTAGCGTGCTCTCCGAAGCACGGGGGTGTAATACCGCCCACTTCCAGACTCCGGGCTTGAAATGTACTGAACATTTCATAGAAGAATGAAAAGCTCAGAATTATTCCATGACCAACCCAGGACCGCGTAATCGAAGCCACATAGCCTAACCATTAGATCTACTAGGCAGTCCAATCGAGAGCGCTTAGTATTTATTACAAGCAGTCGCCCGCGACTTCGTCCGCGTGAAAACCTCTTAGGTACCCTTCTAATTTTAACGACAGACTTTCCTATAAAGTGTGCTCATTCCCCGCTACCCCTCTCAATTTAATTTTTTATAGTTTCCCGTCAATCAATATCCTTCGTTTCGTCCCGTATACTAAAGACCTGCATTTTTGTTAAACATTGTACGATATTATAGTAGGTACATTAATATTATTACGTTGATACAACTCTTGACAAATGCATTATTTCGACCACATTTGATTATCATAAAAACAGTTCTAGTGAGTTTATCTTAAAAGATAGACATATACTTTCGTGGACATTTTTTTAGATCATTTCAAGAGGAATATTTCTTTCATACATGTATTTTTGGTATCTTGAGCCGTTTTCGCAGCGCACGCAACGGAAGCCCTCAAGGATAAATAATTTTCTCCGCTTTTTTCACATTTTCCATTATTTCTCCGCTCCTAATAGTTGCAGCGTGAAGTTATATAGCCTAAAGCCTTCCTCGATAAATGGTCTATTCAACACAAAAATAATTTTTCAATTCGAACCAGTAGTTCCTGAAAATAGCGCGTTCAAACAAACAAACAAACAAACTCTTCAGCTTTATAATATTAGTATAGATTTAGCTAGATTTCCTCTTTAGGTACAAAAACCGTTAAACACGTTACACCAGGCAAAAATAAATTTAGAAATACGTAACATTTGGTAAACTTATTAGCGCTTAGCTAGATTTCCTCTTCACGTACAATCCTCTTATAGATATCTCCAAAAGTATTATTGCACGTGAAAGAGTAACATCGAGTCGGATTTGTGGTAAGTATTCACACATTGCGCAGTTGGCAAGTGGTGTAGGTTCGAAGCTTGCGCAACTATCTCAAGGAAACTCACCGTTCGAGAGCTCGGCGCGGTGCACTTTTCCGTTTTGCACCACTTTTAGGCATTTTATAATTACATAGCAAAATATTACTTCAAAACAAGCAATGCCTTCCAAATGGATTACAGAGAGATTTACATCAACTACGATTCAAAGTTGATGGAATCGGATTGCTCCACCTAATGTGCAAGTAGAAATATTTCGCCTATAACAGGCAACACTTGGCAAGCCACGTAATAAAAGGGTATGCAAAACCACAGATCACAAAGATTTATGGCAAAGAGAACTATGACAGTATGAAAACGAAGGCTTTTTGCGGCATAAAAAGAAAGTGATGCGAATCGTGTCACAACGGTATAAGAGGTGAAAACGTGGATTAGGCGCTGCACAAACTTGGATTCTTTTTACCCGACTGCGCCAGAAGGAGGGAAATGTTATTCGAGCGTGCGTATGTGTGTATGTATGTATGCTCGTTTCTTCGGCACGCGCTACAGCCTAAACGGTTGAACGGATTTTGACATGTGAAGTGTCGTTGAATTCGGCTAAATTGTGGAAGTGACATAGGCTATATGAATTTTCAAAATGGCGGCTGTAAATGGGGGAAAAAGGGGGGACGTGTGAATTTTTTTCTTTTATCCTAGCAATATCAAATGAAAGCTCGTAAAAACACCATTTCAAAAATATAAATATCATATCATGTTTATATTACTGTTTTAACAAGCAATGTCAAAAAGTGTACCAAGTGTACCGTCTCATTTCTATACCACAAATTAAAACTAAAGTCTCAAATAAAATTATTATTATAAAAACAAAAAACCCAACTACTTAGAAGTAATGAACTGAAAAGAAAAAACAAGGATCACTATATCTATATAAAATTGTAAATACTTTATGGTGCTGCTGGCGGGGACAAACAGTTTTTGTTTTTATAATAATAATTTTATTAATACTGACATTACATGCCTTGAACGTGACGAAGAATTTCGAGATTTTTTTTCGTCATGTTCCTCAAAGTCAATCAGAGGCAAAACAAGTCCTTGGAGTGTACGTCTCCCATCGTTTTTCCAAAAGTACATAGGTACCTACCTCCAACATTTAAAAAAAGCTTCATCCACATATTGGACGGTATTGTTACTTTAGACTTACAACGTTATATAATACCTGGAATGTACCGTTTTATAAAAAGAAATGTATGTTTCACACTGCCTGTTATACACATCCCGTGACAACGAGTAGTGTCAGCGCACTGGTCACTTAGATCCTATCCAGGCTATCCATCGGTTAACGTTTACGCCTTGGCCAATTAAGGAACCATCAATGTCAGCCTATTTATACGTCCTACTAAAAGCCAGGCCTCTCTCCTACACACTAATTCTTTTTGAAATAAATTTATAATATTAAATATTATAGGACAATTACACACATCGCTATATAGCCTCAAAGTGAGCTTAGTTAGCTTGTGATATGGATGCTATGATAATTGACGAATATTTTTATATATATTTAGTTAACTCAGAATTGGTAAATAACCATAAATCTTACAAGTTTTACTAAGTTTTGTCCGGACCCTTTTCAAAACATCCGAAATGACTCGAGATCATAATGACGCAGTTCCCGCTATCTTGGCTTGTCTATTTTGACAGTCTATGTCATTGTCAAAATAGTCAATCACATACTGACATTAACGTTCCGTAATACTTAGACTAAAAAACGCAAATTTGGTTAGAAAGATTCTTTATTATATATTATACATAAATACTTATAATATATAGATAAACACCCAGACAATGGAAAATATCTATGCTCATCACACAAATATTTTTCTATATTAAAGACAAACTCGATTGAGAATGCTTGTCAACAAACAAATTTAAAATGAAGTGCAACACATATTATGCCTAATAAATTTAAAATTATGTTTTGTTATTTTAATAAATCTTATTTAAAAGATATTGAATATATTAATTACTTTTAAGCTTACTAATGTAATTTACTGTCATGAATTCGTCACTAACTAGTTAACTAAAAAAATTAGTTGTAAAATGACTAGTGATTTCTACCTTCATTTTTAATTTGTTTGTTGACAAGCATTCTCAATAGAGTTTGGCTTCAGTATAGGTGTGGGAATCGAGCCCACAGCTTAGGACGCAGAAGTAGGGTTACTATCCACTGCGCCACTGGGCTGTCATTCTAGTGCATTTTCATTACGAATTCTATGGAGCAACCATTGCCACTGTTATCGTAGGAGCCGTATCCACGTTTGCACCGCGCCTTAGTGTAAACAGAGTAAACCATTCACCGTGCACGTCATAAGAGCAAGATTTCGCTTAATAGATAAAAGCGTATCTTTGTTTTATTACTAGAACATTATTTCTTCTTATCTTCTTGCGGTCTTCAGCACAAGCATATACATATATTAATTTTTACACAAGAGTTTAATTTTTTAGGCGAAACTTTGAAATGAAAAATTTTAAAATTTATCAAAATATTTTGAAATATTTTTGACGACCTCCGTGGCGCAGTGGTATGCGCGGTGGATTTATAAGACGGAGGTCCTGGGTTCGATTCCCGGCGGGGCAGATTGAGATTTTTCTTAATTTGTCTTGGTCTGGCTGGTGGGAGGCTTTCGCCGTGGCTAGTTACCACCCTACCGACAAAGACGTACCGCCAAGCGATTTAGCGTTCCGGTACGATGTCGTGTAGAAACCGAAAGGGGTGTGGATTTTCGTCCCACTCCTAACATGTGAGCCTGCTTCCATCTTAGATTGCATCATCACTTAACATCAGGTGTGATAGCAGTCAAGGGCCAACTTGTAGTCGATAAAAAAAAAACCCGCAAATTCGAAAAATAATTTGTATGGCTCATAATTACATACTGTTACATTTTTTTGCAAATAATAAAATTAAACGTTATCTATATAAACCCATTTAAAATATGGCTTGGTTTTTTTTTTTCTTTCCCTAAACGAAGACTGCTACTAGTGGGTACCACAATAGTCAAACGTGGCAAAAATCGAACCTAAGGCCTTGCGAATTGGTGTCATGGTGCTACTGAGTCTTCGAAAGGGTCTGGAGATGTATGTAGTTTCAATCGTCATCATTAATATCTAAAGAGCGTCAACTGATGGAATTAGATCTTCGTTTTAGTCCTTAATTGCATCCAAAACTCTCGTCAACTCTTTTAATGCAATAGATCGATCAAGACCATGCTATCTATCAGTATCCATGGCAGCACCTTGGGACCGTTTCTTGTAAGTTAATCTACTTATAGTCATAAACCTACTTGTATCCGGTAAGTATGTTGAGCAGCGTCGACTTGCCGGCGCCCGACGGACCCATGATGGCCGTCAGCTCGCCGGAGCGCAGCCTCCCTGACACCGATTTGAGGATCGTCTTCACATCTGTACAAAAAAGGCCATTTTAATGCAAGTGTTATTTTCCTTACATATTATAAAACAAAGTCGCCCGCCACGTCTGTCTGTTCGCAATAAACTCAAAGACTGCTGAACAGATTGTCATGCGATTTTCTCCAATAGATAGTGGTTCCCGAGAAAGGTTTTAGCATATAATTTTCTTTTTTAGTTTTCATTGAAAAGAGTTTACCCACACTTTTGGGATTATTTATATTTAAGAATAAAGATAATATCAAAAATTGCGAAACCGACTGGATTCGAACCCGCGTCTCACTGTGGCTAACCGCGCCTTGACGATATTATGTTTATTCTTAAATATAGTGTGACAGAATGTGGGAAAGTAAAATACTTTATAACACTGTAGAACAATATTTTATTATCTTGGAACAGAGTTTCCTCTTGTTACAATTTGCCGCGTAAATAATAATACATCTGCCCACATCAGGCCATTAAATACACTCTTAAAAGTAAGTACACAATGTTGGTAACATGGAATTACTTAGTAGTGGGGATTAGACAAATACATTTTGGCAATAGTTCCGGGATATTATTTTACAAGACAAACGTTATTAATCTGGCTTTAAACATTAATTATTAAAATAAGATTTATAATGAATATAAAATAATATTTAAGCGCCAATAGATAAACTCAAGAAATTAAATTATAATCAAACCGGATGTAACTGTATAATTGTTGAAGTAAAGAAATAACTAATTATGAAATTAACTTATGCTAAAAAGTATTAATATTGATGTAAATAATAATAACTAAATACTACATCTTATCGCTTAATAATCATTGCAGATAAATTGAAAATTAATAGTAACATCCGGGTATAACGTGATGGCGCCATTTAAAAGATGGTGGAATGAAGGTTGGTAAATATTATAGAATCAATACTGACATCCGGCTGTCACGTGATGATGTCCACAGATTAGAAATGATGATGTTCACAGACTAGTAATATTAAGTACCCTTAATTATAAATATCCTCTAAGGATTGATGGTTGGTAACATTCGGCCATCCTGAAGAAGCCGTGCCCCACGGCGTTCCGGCAGAACCCTGGTGTCTCGTGCAGCTGCATCATCAGATAACTGAAAAGAAATAGTTAACGCAGTAATTGAAATTGATTTGATATGCCTTCTTTTATATACATGTACTTTCTTCTTATTTATATTATTTTATCTCTGTATTTTATGTTATTTTATATTATCTCTGTATTTTTGTTCCCAAATAAAAAAATATTAATTAAATCCAGGAAACCATATTTGTGGGTCACTAAGACTACAAAAGAAAATATTATTACTTTTTATTATTCATCAAATTCGCAATCGTGAAAGGACTATGATTTTAGGCAGGTTCCCATAAGTATATATTGTATTATTTATTATTTATCACACAGATTTCGAAATATAATAAAATACGTAAAGAAAGTCTCGTTTATCAGAACCCCAAGCACTCATTTTAGGTAAAATATTTATTAAGGTAAGATACATATTATAAGTCACACAGACATTACAAAAGTAAGCGAGTCGTATAGACGTGAATCGCTTAGATGCGAGTGACATGGGCAAATCACATAGATGCAAGTCACAAAGACACAGTTCATACAGAATCAAGTCACAAAGACGTAAGTCACAAAGACGTAAGTCGCAAAGACGTAAGTCAAACAGACGTAAGTCACACAGACGTAAGTCACACAGACGTAAGTCACACAGACGTAAGTCACACAGACGCAAGTCACACAGATGTAAGTCACATACTCGTAGACGTAAGAAATAATGTGATGCACACAAATGTAGTTGTATACCGTAGATAACAGATTTAGGCAAAAGGTATTCAATTATAATTTAGGTAACAAGCTGTGACACTCAATACATTATAAAGATGCATCAACATTTCAGTAATTATACTATAGTGCCAAGTAGAATTGATATTCTTTTATATCTAAATAAACTTACAGTAACTCTGTATTCAATTATGCATTTTTTAATTTAAAAATCTATCTATCTACTTCTCTGGCACTAGCCAAACTATCTACATTGCAAATCGTAGGTTTATAAGGTCTCAACACTTCGCCACTAACAATCGCGTTAAATTTATTATAACCATTCATCCCTTGATGCTACATATTGTATATAGATCTATCTCAGGTTGCCCTTTACAAATTTTTTTAAGGTTCGGTAAAAGGATTCTTTAGCTTGATGGAAACTTGTAGATGTTTTGTGTGTTTTTTGAAATAGCTTTTACATTAATCGTAATATTTCTTTCTTTTATGCTGTATAGTTATGTGATTCATGTGAAGGATAAGCTGGTAATCGATAATTTTCATGACAACATTTGTTTAAAAGGGGGAAGGTAGTAGTAGAATTAGGAATATTATCAATTCCCCATACATACATATCAGAAAGGTATTCATCCCATGTGTTTACATTATCAGACATTGTATTTAAGCAGTCTATAATCGTTTGATTTACACGCTCAACCTGACCATTACACCGAGGACTTCTTTCTTAGGACGAGATATTTTGGAACAATCTATTTTGTTTTGGCTTGGTCGTATTTTACCGGAGGCTATTTCTATTTATTTAGATCCTGAAGTAATTAGCGCTTGTTTTGAAAAATAACATTGTTTTTTTTTTAATTTTAGATTAGCTGTTTGCAAGAGTTCCAAAACACGTTTTAATAGATGTAAGCCTGATTCTTTTTGATTGTCGCGGAACGTAGCATTACGTCAAAGAGGTTAACAGCAACGTCATTTATTATATTGTTGAGGGTAAGTCGAGAAAATACAGCTGGTCGATTAACCAAGCCAACGAGTATTTCAAAAATTTGTACTAACCTATAATGGTCACAAATGAAATCTTATGATTGGAATCTTTCGATATTTTTACGTGGTAACAGTTTTGCGCTATATCAGTGTTGTAAAATAACGTTTACCTGCTAATTTAGAGATTTTATCTCCAATGCACCGTAAAGGATAAATATCATTTACTGTTTGTGAATCTAGAGTTCTATAATCTATGCACAACTTGTAGTATCTATCCTTTTTCTAACTAATACATTTGGACTTGCATACTCAGACAATGATTCGCGTACTATGCCAGATTCGATTAAATATTGAACTTTTCTCTAACAATATCGTTATCTTTATGAGACAGTCTATATGGTTGTTCATCATTGTGTGAACTAGTTTATTCATCATTGTTCGCATTTCCATTTGACTCAATATTAATAAACACATTAATCAAAGCAGTGCTTCTTGGTGGTGTGAATGTATCATTTAAGAAAAACGTTATATTTAAAGTTATAATCAGTTTTGTAGCCTAACCTGTTGGAGACTATCAACGTCCTTAAGAGTTTGTACAAAATTAGCAGTATTTGTAGTAGTAACTAAACTTATAGCAGGTTGATTGATCATCTGTTGTTCTATTATTAGATCTATGTCAGTCATGTAGTAATCTATTATTTCAACTTAACCGTTTAAACAAACGTAATATATGATCTGCCTAATATTAGCAAGTGCACCTCCAAAACCTCTTATTACAACGGGCGATAGTGTGATGGCTAAGATTAACATTTATGCCTTTTGTTCAGTTAGTTAATTTAGTTAACTTCCGTATCAATATATACAGTGATTTTATATGCCCCAATAAATGCGAGGCGTTTGTATATGCTCAAGAATTGTCGGTAAAATTATATATAACTGGACTGACCTGGACTGTTTTTGTTTGCTGGCCTGGTGCTTTCGACGTCCCGGCAAACCGGCAGGTAGCAGTTGTGTGTCCCACGCGTAGGCAGGACTCGCAGCGCTGCTGAGATCTGCAGTCTTGAGCCTCGTGTCCAGTTCTTCGTCAGATGTAGCAGCGTCGCAGTCCGGAGGCGCCGTCGACCGTAAATGTTCGCCAAGTTAACTTCCGCGTTAATGTTGCTTCTATCTTCTTGTTTTCCAAAGCAGATAAAACCCCGTAGTAGAGCGACTCAGGCGTTTGACACTGATAGGCCTTAGCATTTGCACGTAGTTCCACAGAAAGGCCTTTGATGATACACGATATAGCGTCTTCCCTATTAATGTTGCACTTTTTAAGTAGTGACACCTTATCATGGTAGTATTTTGTCTCAGAGTCTTCCTTTGTTCTTGATAACATGCCTCAAGCTTGTCAACGAAGTCAATTATTCTTGGGAAGGCTGTTTCTAGCACGCGTCTATCCTTCCCAGTCGAGATTGTAGTCGTCCAAATCTTCATACCAGCGTCGAGCAGAGCCACGTTGACGTAACTGCATCACAAACTGCCTTTCAGTGGACTCCCAGCCATAAATATCTCCTAGTTGATCAATTTTATGCAGCCAGCTGTGATGTTGCTAATTTTGTCTTCGGGCCGGAATATTGGAATAACCTCTGCGTCGGCATGAGTTACACGTTGTTTTTTTCTTGATATGGGCGTGGAAGAAGAAAAATTTTTCACTATCTTGACTATTTATTCTTGATTTTGCCTAGGCCAGTAGCGTAGGGGCCCAGCATTTTGTCCTATACCCACTTCTGAGATGTGACAGAATGTGGGAAAGTAAAATACTTTATAACACTGTAGAACAATATTTTATTATCTTGGAACAGAGTTTCCTCTTGTTACAATTTGCCGCGTAAATAATAATACATCTGCCCACATCAGGCCATTAAATACACTCTTAAAAGTAAGTACACAATGTTGGTAACATGGAATTACTTAGTAGTGGGGATTAGACAAATACATTTTGGCAATAGTTCCGGGATATTATTTTACAAGACAAACGTTATTAATCTGGCTTTAAACATTAATTATTAAAATAAGATTTATAATGAATATAAAATAATATTTAAGCGCCAATAGATAAACTCAAGAAATTAAATTATAATCAAACCGGATGTAACTGTATAATTGTTGAAGTAAAGAAATAACTAATTATGAAATTAACTTATGCTAAAAAGTATTAATATTGATGTAAATAATAATAACTAAATACTACATCTTATCGCTTAATAATCATTGCAGATAAATTGAAAATTAATAGTAACATCCGGGTATAACGTGATGGCGCCATTTAAAAGATGGTGGAATGAAGGTTGGTAAATATTATAGAATCAATACTGACATCCGGCTGTCACGTGATGATGTCCACAGATTAGAAATGATGATGTTCACAGACTAGTAATATTAAGTACCCTTAATTATAAATATCCTCTAAGGATTGATGGTTGGTAACAATAGCATATAATTTGTCAAGGTTTTCTGTAAATTGCATAAACGCTGCTTTATCTATTTGAGATATAACGAGACAATGGTGTTTATTTGTTGTAATATTAGAGCAATTTATCGTCGCTCCTTCTGGTTGAGTTGGGAGATATATTTAGAGTCGAGATCAACTTACTAATTAATCTTCTACTTAATCTAATGTTTATACAAGGCAACTTTCATGATCTCGAGAACTGATTAGACTATTTATTAAATAATCGATATTATCTGAATAAATCATCATCATATATTTTTTTTTATCGACTACAAGTTGGCCCTTGACTGCTATCACACCTGATATTAAGTGATGATGCAGTCTAGGATGGAAGCGGGCTAACTTGTTATGGTGGGACGAAAATACACACCCACTTCGGTTTCTACACGACATCGTACCGGAACGCTGAATCGCTTGACGATACGTCTTTGTCGGTAGGGTGGTAACTAGCCACGGCGAAAGCCTCCCACCAGCCATACCAACAAGACAAATTAAGAAAAATCTCAATCTGCCCCGCCGGGAATCGAACCCAGGACCTCCGTCTTATAAATCCACCGCGCATACCACTGCGCCACGGAGGTCGTCATTATCAGACTATTAACGGCCCAGTACAGGGCCAGGCATCTCTCCTGGTGCTGTAGTGGACCTGAAAGGAATATGGAGTGTAGATCCATCACGCGGCTTCAATACAGGTTGGCGAGCTTAGGGTAATGTTTTATTTATTGACAAACGAACGAACCATCTGAATAAATATATAAAAATATTTTTAGAAAGCCATCTTGTAAATTCCGAAAATGTCTACTACTGTGCTATGTTAACACCTTTCTATTCTATTTAATTTAGCATTTAGTACTTTCAATTACAACATAACGTATTTTGTAACAGTTAAATAAACAAAATAAAAACTCATTCAATAACGGATTAAAATAACGTCACTTATCGATACAGATAAGCGCTACCTGTTTTTATCAATTAGATTAAAAAACACAAGAAAATAATTATAAACTCATAATATTGTTTGTTATAGCACATGACAACAGTGAATAGGGGCATTTAGCGAACATCCTGTAGCAGCCGCGGTTTCATAACAAAGGTCTTTGTCTGTAGCCGCGCTGCCGCGAACAGGACAAAGATAAACTATTGTACACGTGACGTACGAGTGCAATGAACAAAAAATTCATTTTGGCTATTTTTCTCGAAGACTGACACGATGGTGAAGTGGTTAGCCTGTATGGCTTTAGTCCTGGATGCCAGTCCTAGGTCAGGTCATTTACTGTTTTAATGGAATTTTTAGTCAAATTCTATGACCGGAGTGGTGGTGTAACAGGGTGCGCGTTAAGCTATCGGGTCCAGTTATTATAATGAACATTTCATAATAAATAAATATTATAGGACAATTACACACATCGCTACATAGCCCCAAAGTAAGCTTAGGCAGCTTGTGTTATGGGTACTATGATAACTGATGAATATTTTAATATATATAAGTACTTTTAATATATAGATAAACACCCAGACACTAAAAAACATCCATGCTCATCACACAAACATTTTCCAGATGTGGGAATCGAACCCACGGCCTAGGACGCAGAAGCAGGGTCACTACCCACTGCGCCACTCGGCCGTCAATGATCGTTAAACAATCAACATTATCACCGTAAGCCCTCCAACCCTCATTGAACAGCACGATTGGTCTCAGCTGCATGTCCGCTCCTGTAAACCTACGGTTAGAAACCTGCCCCTGAAGTGCTAATAATGATGATTTTCCTCAAAGACCTTGGATGTGGTAACTCAACCAGAGCCCGAGTCCATAAATCAACTATACGAGCAATGTACAGAGGTCATTCGTGGGAAACACGATTTTATAATTTAATGCTAAAGGAAGATTCGGTCTAAACCTTTACAAAAATCTAAAAATATGTTACATTTACTATGATTACGTCAAGATTATAGAAAAATTGATTTTCTCAATGACAAAGATACTTGGAAGCAATCGATTCTGTTTACTGGTTCATGATTCCGATTGATCTTGTTGAGTTTTTTGCAGGGTCTTCTCAACAGCATGTTTTCCAAACCGATGGTAGCCTATTTACTGACAGAATCGAATTCGAATTGAGTTTGATTTGATATCTTACAAATGTAGTGACGGTGCCGGGTTGATTTCTCATACACCAACAGCGTTTTGTCATTTTTTTAAAGTCGATTCCGAAACACCCCTTAGAAACAAACGCTGGTTACTTTGGTGGTCATGATGACTGTATGTTGTTGTCAGATATTCGCAGAAAATAATTAAATGAAGTTTTATACATTGTACGAGTTCGTGTTCTGCAAAGTAACTCTAGCTTGTAATTAATGAGATACGAGAAATGCTAAACATGCCTCGCATGTCGTTAAAAATGTTTTTCCTAAACATAATTTGGCCATTTGTATGGAATCGTTACAATGAAGTTTGACGTTGAAACTATCCGTACCTTACCAACATAGCTATCGTTGATTAAATACAAGTGTTATATGCAACGATTCAAGCATAACCATCATAGTAAAAGTAAGTTTTCTCCAATTTCCACGTCTTCGAATTACTTGTACATATATGTAAGTATTTCCAATAACAATCATTAGAACTTCCTCATCTTATTTATTGATAAAAAAGATAAATCCATATGAATCACATATGACTCTATGATATAATTATACTCTACCGTTGTACCTACTCGACCTATCTGCAATTTTATCTAAAACAACCACATGTATAACTTGTGAACATGTTACTCATACTTGATGACTACAATACATAATATATGACACGAGAAGCAGAACCGCCCTATGACTAAATGTTACATCTGTGCCGACTTGCGTGTTTCACAAAGGAAAAATCGATCAAATCAGCAAATATGCTCATGTTAAGTTTAACTTCAGTGCCGTTTTGCACGGGAAATTAACAAAAAAAATAACGAATTAAAATTCAGTAGTTATTTTAGTTTCAATTTTCACTGCAATACAAATGAAAATAGTATTAAATGACGTAACAATTAATAATTGCTTAAACACTGAACGCTCAAAAACTAAAAAATACACAAAATAAAAATAGAGATCAGTTAAAAGCTCGGTGATAGATTACATCGGTAATTCTAATAAACTAAAACAAAATAAAAGTTTATTACTACATATTCGACACTCTTATCGAAATTGATAAACTGATTATCGAATTATCAATTAAAGATTAGGATGTGATTTCATAACTTGGACACTATCGTAATAAAAAAATATTTAACTAGATGAAGAAACGCATTAAAAGTGGGATTATTCAAAAATGGTCATACATATTATAACATTGTCTTTTTTAATTACTCTAAAGTAATGGTCTAATGTTAAATAATTTTTAACCGACGAAAAAAACGGAGGAGGTTCTCAATTCGACACGTATATTTTTTTTTATGTATGACCACGCATAACTTTTTACAGAACCGTCCGATTTTGATGATTCTTTTTTTATTAGAAAGGGTTTACTTCCAAGGTGGTCCCATTGTCATCATGTTAGGATCTGATGATGATATCCTGGGGAAACTGAAGGAACTCTTCAAATTTTGGAGGCACGCTTACAGCGATTTCGGTCTTTGTCTCGGTATCGGTAGCTTTTTGGCTACTAGTGCCGTAAAAATATACTATGACAGTATAGTACGAGTATGTTGCGTGGCGATAAATCACTAAAAAGTAATAAATAAAAATTTTTAACAAAAAATAGAACCGACTCAAAACGCACTAAAAAGTAAAAAATAACTGTGTCATTTAGTTGCTTTAATTTACTTAAGCATATCTAGGAGTCGGTGCCAGCAAGGTTTCTACTTTAAGAACGTTACCTAAAACCCACAAACTGCTTTACTACGTTAAATAAACATAAACTTGGCTGGCACCGACTTCATAGATATGCTTAAGTAAATTAAAGCAACTAAATGACTCAGTTATTTTTTACTTTTAAGTTAAGAACTCACACACTGACGCTTTATAACACATACGGAGTCAGAGAATTATTTTAATTCCTTTTGAAAAAGTGTAAAAAACGTGTATTTTAGTAAATATTTGAACCTCAGAGACCCGGAAAAAATATAAAAATACATAACCTACGTTCATTCGCAAGGTCATTCTCTAATTGTTTTTGCAATTATCATTTCATTCTAAAAGGACAAAGATAATTTGAAGGCCAGATATAACGCATTGAAATATTATTATTTATTAATACGAATATTTTATATATAATAATCAGTGATGATAAAATACCTTAAAAAACATACTAAAAGTAAAATAACACATAGTTTAAATACAAGCAACGTTACAACATTTATCATACAAATACACTTTATCTATATAACAAAGAGTGATTCATTTTGAAGCTAAATCATGTTAAATATATAAATAATGTTTCCAACATAATGAGTTTTGAATATCAATTGACAATGTAAATAACAAAGTAATATTGCGTAATATAGGACTTTGAGCTGCTAACCAAAACATTACTTGGTAGTTGATACGAGTGTAACTTGACCACAAACAAAAAATAATAATTTGTTTGATGAAAAAATATCCACAAAGTGAAACATAAAAAAAATAAAGTGAAAACATTAAGTGAATGAACCATGAATTGGATCAATCTACATATATGTACAAAGTAAAGTTTTTACACATACGTAGATTGAGCAAAGAAAAGAAAGAGCAAAGTTGAACGAAACAACATAAAAGAGACATCATAACAAATTGCACATTAAACAAAATAACAACTGTTAATTTATATTTAAGAATATATCTCATAAAAACAATTTTCATATCCATCCTCAAGACGTCACGCTGGAGATTTTGCTCAAAACATAGGTAGGTATTTAAAGTAAAATCGGTGAATGATTTGAGAAGCGCTAACTAGTGACCGAATGATTTCAGAACCTTGTGACTACTCAAACATCAGAATTAAATCACTGTTATTGAACACTAGAGGACGCCCGCGGTTTCACCCGCTTAGTTCTCGTTCCCGTGGGAATTTCGGTATAAAATGTAGCCTATGTGTTATTCTGATATGTAACCTATATTATTGTGAAGTTTCATCAAAATCCATTCAGTAGTTTTTGCGTGAAAAAGTAACAAACATCCATACATCCATACATACAAACTTTCCCCTTTATAATATTAGTAAGGATTCTTCCACTGTTACTAAGATACATAAGTATACCTTTAACCCCAATCCAACATCAGGAAGTGTTTCTAATTTAGTTTTTAAAGTTAGTCTCATGCACAAAGCAAGTTACATATATGATTATAACAATAAGCTGCACTTATAAGTACTATCTTTAATACTTACCTAATACCCGTAAAGAGGCAAGAAGTCATAACTAAGAACTAGGAACCACAAAAACATTAATATAAGAATACTTGCTGGTATAAGAAAGATATAGACTAAAGACATATTATCTGCAATAATATCTACTGTTACTGCACAAGAAAGCTTGTTAGCTGTCAAATGTTGATTTACGAATAAACCATGTTTGTGGCTGGAATTAATTGAAACATTATTACTTGAAATAAGAAATATTCCGGCCCGAAACAACCGGTTTTGTAAAATAATATACAAAGGTCAAAGACGTAGTTATTGTTTTACGGAGATTCCAATTCTGAGCTTAATTCCGCGAAAAAGACCCAGAATTGCTATCAATCCATTTCAATGACTAAAAATGTGCTTAAAGTAATATTATGTATTGATAATTAATTTTTGTAAACTTGTGCTGACCCGGTGAACTTTGCACTGCTTTAAATTAATTTGATTGTAGTCATAACTCATCATAAACATTTTTATCAATGGTAGTCAACTTTCTAAGTGTAAATATGTGACAAAATTACATATATCAAATACCTACTAGCGATCGCCCGCAACTCCGTTTGCGCGAAATTCTGATTTGTGATAATTCGACAAAAAGTAGCCTATATCCTCAGCCTTATACTCTCAGTAATAATTTATGATTATGAAACGTTTTTGAGTCTTGCGATATCCAAAAATATAATATGGATTTTCTGCGACACACTTCTGAAGTTTTTCAAAAAAGGCGTAGGTACCTACGTGAAACGGATTTTGTACCTCCTTAAAAAATTACTATCAACAATTTGATATGTTTTGACTCAAACAAGAGAAGGATCTATCCTTCACATTAAAATAATTCCTGAAAGATTAAAATGGAAGCAAAACCTATCGCCAACTTCCTGCAAATGTCAGAAATAATTCGGTTACCCTTGAAGCATTCATATCAAAGTTGAGGAATACGTGTCTCGTGAGAAATAATGAGAGATAATATCTATAATATGTCAAGGGTGGCGTTGGCGGTCATGATATATTGTTCTGGATCATTCGTTATGAACAAATTTGGGACGCCTACAGGAAACAACTTGCACGTAGGATATTATTTACTTCCTGAGCACGTTGAACCGGTCGATCTTGTTTAATATATCTTAAAATATGTATTAAAGATCCGACAACATTTTAAGTGGAAGATTTATAAGCCAGATCTTCTTATAGTTCCTTAATCGGATGCGGAAGTTCGTGGAATTCTCATAAACGTGGTTTTGGACATAGATTAAAAAGTATCAGTAGAGCTAAGCGATACTTTATTAACCTTTCGAAAATTTTTACCGGTTACGAAATGATATACAACAAAAGTAGAATGTAGACTGAAAATTTACAGTTAGAAGTATATATGTACTAAGTATTTATAACATTTTCTGAAAGTTACGTCATATTATTGGTGAATAAAATTGTTCCGTCCAAATCAAAAGTTTGGTGGATTTTATACTACTGCTATTACTACTATTTTTGGTTTTTTGAATAAAAAAGAAGTTAATACTAGACATACAGTTAAAGATCGATTATTGTGTGAAAGTCAAAATAAAACAAAACAAAGTCAGCCTATGTCAAACTCTGGTGATTTACATAGTGATTGATATGAGTGGAAAAAGTAAATTGATATTATGTTGATCTATGTTTTAATGATTATATATGTACTTTAATCCAATTTATGTGTAAGTTATGAAAACATTCCCACCATTTCAACATATTAGTTAGTTAGTTAGTTAGTGTAGGTAAGGCATGTCCAAACACGTGCCTACACTAAGTATAGAATGATGTTTTAATATTAAGATATAATATTCGTAAACTCAAATATAGTGTTTAAGGAAATCATAGCAAATTACTCCCATAAAACACGACGTGCAATCGGTTTTCATACTACATTCCCGTGACTGAGTTTATTAGTATCAACTAATGATGACAAAGCAAAATACGCCCATTATTCACTTCCTATTTTCAAGGTGTTCGCTATGGTTAATTGTCATAGAGGTAAAATGAGAGTCTATACAATTATAATTTATACGTCTATACATGTACAGGGCTATTGTCAAACACTTACAATATTTTAATTTTAAGATTTTCAAAAAATCAAAATTAAAGATTTTTTTTTTTTTTTTTAAATCATAGATCGAACTGTTTACTGAAAATATTGCAAATTATAAACCCTGTACATAAAACATTTATAAATCCATAGGGGTATCTGGAAGTCCCGTGTGGGGTTGCTAGTCCCCCATCGGGCGCGTCCCCGGGTGGTGGATAGGGGGACACCTCCTTGTGAGGTACCGGGGAAACCCGGCGTGAACCAAAACTGGCACAGGGTGGGGGCGCTTCCATGCGCCGTCAGAGGGTTGCCGCCTGAATGCTCCTAGTACTTTTCTGTTCATCAGAGTTGACTGTGAGAGCATTCAGTCGGCAACACGAGGGGGGAAGCTTTCGAGCCGTGAGGAAGAAAACCTGGATAAAAAATCACAATCAGGAGCGGCAACGCTCCGCGTGGCGGGCTCGCACGTCCTTAAGGCTGGTGAGCATAGGTTTCGGCCACCGTCGAGCAACTCAAACTCGGCGAGGGGCCGCGAGGAAGAAAACCTCTAGAAAAAATTACCCCAATCCTAAGGTCCGGCGCCCGCCGATAGGATGAGTGGCTGGTGGGAAACCAGTCCCGAGGGCGTCACAATGGGGGGATTACTGGGGAAATTAAAAAATAATAATGGAAAACACGCCGATGAATGTATCTACCCGGGAGGGTCCCCGAAAGGGGGAATCCCTTGGTGTGCCGGACAGCCGGTGCATCGGCCCCAGCGTATACGGGGGGGCCAATCGACGTGAGGAGGAAGTATTAGGTTTGGGAGGGAAATTTTGGGGAAATATAAGAGAGGAAAAAGGTGGGGAAGAGGGAAAGAAGAGGTGTGGTGTTGAAGAGGTGGAGTTGGAATCTGACTGCAGCCTCATGACCATTGATAGCCGGAATAGATCGGGATCTGGCACCTCCATGGTATTGTCTAACATACCAGGAGCAAAGCGGCCTCGTCTTAGTGAAGGTGATGACAGCATGTCCACTGATGAAGAGAGGCCAGGAACACCAATCCCCGTAAGGCCTAGAGGTCGACCACCTATTCACGGTCGTTACGTCGGCTTAGGCAAAGCTAGAGAGGCCTTCCAAAAAGAGAAAAAGGTGGAGACGAAAACGCAGGCCAAGAAAAAAGCGGAGACAAGACAAGAGGTAAGAACCGCGGCTGGACAGCGCATTGATGATAAGACCGCTGCCCGACTACGTGACCAGGTACTGGAGAATTTAGACCTTATCAATAAGGTAGCTACAAAGTCCTCCAACCTAAAAGGCAATTTCGTGCGCGACCTAAAGGACGCAGCGACTTCCATAAAAGCTGCTGTGGAAGTCCTCGGGTCACGGGTGATCTCTGAAGAGACGCTGAAATTGCAAGCGGACAATGCTCGCCTGCAAGTCGAAATGACGAGTCTTCGGGCTGAACTTGCCCAACTAAGACAAGATATGGAGAAGGTGCAAGGGAAGGGTCCTGCGCCTTCTCCCACAGATGTGACCATGGAGGCACCTACTGCAGAGTGTCTTCCTCCAAACAGTAAAAGCGGACGCCAGGATTATTCACCGGCCGCGCCCTCTTTAGAGGAAATTTATCGGACAATAATAGTTCAAGTCGGGGGAATGATTAATGCTCGCCTGGCCTCTTTGGAAGACAGACTCCTACCGGAGAAGACCATCCGACCACCACTGGCGTCTGACAATAGGAGAGCCAGCCGTACGTACTCAGCGGTGGCCTCAGAGCCTACTTTGAGCGACTCGAAGTCTACCGTAGGGAACACGCCTCAAGCGTCAGTTGAACTTGAATCGGACGGGCCCGTGAGGCAAGCGCCGCCAACGGTACCTCGCCGCTCAGCCGAGTCATTGAGCCAGCCACAAGCGCAGGGATCGAAAAATAAAAAGGGAAAGAAATCAAAGAAGAACGGTAAAAAGAGGGGTCAGGAGCCTGACCCAAGCCACGAGGAGCAGCATCAGCAGCCACAGAGGTCGTCATCGGGATGGACGAAAGTGGGCACTAAGACGAGATCTGACGCAAAGATTCACGCAAGGAAACTGCGCACACCTAGATCGTCAGCTGTAATTTTAACACTGCAGCCGGGGGCAGTAGAACATGGTGCAACTTACGCCAAAGTTCTCGCTTTAGCAAAAGCTAAAATTGATGGTACAGAACTAGGCCCAAAAGGAGTTCGACTCCGAAAGGCGGCCAATGGAGGTCGCTTGTTTGAGTTCCCAGGAGCTTCCAGTGGGGAAAAGGCGGACTCTCTGGCAAGACAACTCAGGGAGGTCCTAGGGGACGAGATTGTCCGTATCTCCAGACCTGTAAAGTCAGTAGATCTGCGTATCTCTGGCCTGGACGACTCCGTCACCAATTCAGAGGTAACTGCAGCAATCGCGGCAGTAGGAGGGTGTTCCATTGAGCAGGTTCGGGTCGGTGAAATTGTTAATGGTTACGACGGTCTAGGTGTAGTTTTGGTGCACTGTCCAGTAGCAGCTGCTAAGAAGATTGTAACTGGAGGAAGGCTCCTTGTAGGCTGGGTGTCTGCCCAAGTGAAGTTGTTGGACGCCCGACCCCTTATGTGCTACAGGTGTCTTGCACCGGGGCACTTGAGTGCCCAATGTAATGAGGGGACTGATCGCAGTGGGTTGTGCTACCGCTGCGGACAACCAGGTCACAAGGCCCGTGGGTGTACTGCTGCACCTCACTGCGTAGTATGTGCAGCGGCTGGTATGTCGGCGGAACATCGCGTGGGCAGCAAGAAGTGCGTCTCCCCACTCAAAATAAGGAAGAGAGGATACAAGACTGGCCAAGACAGCAAACAGTCTTCATCTTCACCCCAACAAACTGAAAATCAGTGTGGGGCAGGGGAGGTTCCAATGGCCGAAGGTTAGTTATGGACTTTAATCTCCTTCAGGCCAATATCAATCACTGCGCCAGAGCTCAGGATCTTTTGTTCCAGAGCATGGCGGAGTGGTCGATTCACGTTGCCGTGGTAGCCGAACCCTACTATGTCCCTTCTGGGGACAATTGGGTGGGAGATAGGGACGGGTTGGTAGCCATGACGTCCCGATCCACTGTGGGCTCTCCAGCTTTTGCTGATGTAGTCAGAGGTCAGGGATATGTTGCAGCTCTCGTCCACGACATCATGGTGGTTGCAGTCTACTTCTCGCCAAATCGGAGCCTCGCCGACTTTGAGCAGTACCTTGCTGACGTTGGCGTTTTGATAGGCAGAAGTCGCTCTCGTCACATTCTTGTCGCTGGTGATTTCAATGCTAAATCCGTGGCTTGGGGATGTCCGGCGACTAATGCACGGGGACGAGAGTTAGCTGAATGGGTGGCAGTACATGGACTCACGGTCCTTAACCGAGGGTCGCTCAACACGTGCGTGCGACGACAGGGTGGCTCAATTGTGGATGTTACATTTGCTGACGGCGCCCTAGCACGCCGTGTTCAGAATTAGGAGGTGTTAGAGAATGTGGAGACATTGTCGGATCACCGATACATTAAATTCAGTGTCTCTGCAAGCTCAGCTATCCCAAGTGACCCAAACCGTCCCTTACTAGGTGATAGGCCTCGTTGGTCACTGTCACGTATGGACCGGGACTTCCTAGTAGAAGTTGCCATTGTTGAGGCATGGTTTACAGCACCACAAGAAAGATACATTGATGAGGTTGATGGGGAAGCAACACGTCTGGGCTTGGCCATGATGCGTATCTGTGACGGAGCCATGCCAAGAGTTCGCTCCGTTCCCTCGAGGCGAGCCGTGTACTGGTGGTCCATGGAGCTCACGTTGCTGCGTAGATCCTGCGTGGCGGCGAGACGCCGGTACACCCGCTATCGCCGACGGAGGAGACGGGACCCCGCCGAAGAAGAGAGGCTTTACTCTCTTTATAGAGATTCTGTATGTTCGCTTCGCATGGCCATTGGTGAAGCAAAAGATCAAGCTAAGGATGAGATGTTAGCAGGCTTAGATAATGACCCATTTGGGAGGCCCTACAAGGCGGTACGAAAGAAACTTCGGCCTTGGGCTCCTCCCCTTACACAGAGTCTCCAGCCTCATTTATTGGAGTCGGTGGTCACAACCCTGTTCCCAAACAGTGTCGAACGTGAGGTACCTCAAATGGCGCCTCCTGATATCATAAATCAGAACCCGAATATCCCTCCAGTCACTGAAGGGGAATTAGAGGCGGCAGTGCAACGCATGCGCAGAAAAAATACATCTCCAGGTCCCGATGGCGTTCCTGGCCGTGCTTGGGCTCTGGCATTAGGGCCACTAGTGCCGTGGGTTCGGGCATTGTTCAGTGCCTGTCTTGAGCAGAGTCAGTTTCCGAGAGAATGGAAGAAAGGTAAACTGGTTCTGCTCCGGAAGGATGGACGCCCGGCTCATGAGCCGTCGGCGTACCGACCAATCGTGCTGCTGGACGAGGTGAGCAAGCTCTTTGAGCGTGTTATTGCTGCTCGCCTCGTTCACCGCTTGGAGACGGTAGGGCCAGATCTTAGCGTTAACCAGTTTGGCTTCCGCAGGGGCAGGTCCACGATAGACGCGATAGCAAGAGTGAGGGCCCTAGCGGACAGGGCAGTGTCTCACGGCGGGGTTTTGGTGGCGGTGTCTCTTGACATTGCCAATGCCTTTAACACACTACCCTTTAACTGCATCAGGGAGGCGCTGAGGTACCACGCCGTCCCTCGGTATTTGCAACGGATTGTGGCTGCCTACCTCTCGGAGCGAACGATTAGGTATCCGACGAAGGGGGAATGGTCGGAAAGGGTAATGTCGTGCGGTGTCCCACAGGGTTCGGTTCTTGGACCTCTCCTGTGGAACATTGGGTACGACTGGGTGCTGCGCGGAGCCGTTTTGTCGGGTGTCGATATTACCTGCTACGCTGACGATACCCTCGTGACGGCTCGTGGCAGTACCTTTCGAGAGGCTCGATGTAGGGCTACAGCCGGTGTGGCCCACGTCGTAACCAGAATCCGCGCACTGGGTTTAGAGGTGGCCTTGCGCAAATCGGAGGCCCTGTGTTTTCACGGACCTCGAAGAGCGCCTCCTGCCCGGTCTGAATTGGTGGTGGGTGGAGTTACCATCGGTGTTGCGCGTACAATGAGGTACCTCGGACTCATCCTTGACAGTAGATGGACTTTCGAGGAGCACTTTCGGCAACTTATCCCAAAGCTCGTGGGAGCCGCAGGAGCTTTAAGTCGACTCCTGCCGAACCTGGGTGGACCAAACTCAAGATGTCGTCGCCTATACACAGGTGTGGTGCGATCGATGGCACTATACGGAGCGCCCATTTGGTCGGACACTTTGACCCCCCTAATTCAGGCCCTACTGCGAAGGCCGCAGAGGGTCATGGCGGTCAGAGTGATACGAGGGTATCGCACCATATCGTGTGAGGCAGCATGTGCATTGGCGGGGACGCCCCCTTGGGACATAGATGCCGACTTGCTTTCGAGTGTGTACTGGCAGAGAGTGGATGCCCGAATTCGGGGCGAACACCCTGCGCCAGAAAGTGTTAAAGAGTGGCGGCGAGCAGCGGATGCCAATCTCATGTTATTATGGCAACAGCGGCTTTTGGCCCCTACTGCAGGTCACCGCACGATTCAGGCGATCCGGCCCGTTCTTGAGCTCTGGACGAACCGGAAACATGGGGATCTCTCCTTCCACCTGGTGCAGATCCTCTCGGGACATGGCTGCTTTGGGAGGTATCTGTGCAAGGTTGCGCGGAGGGAACCCACTGAAGGATGTCATGAGTGCGGCCACGCTGAGGACTCTGCTCAGCACACATTGGACTCGTGTGTCCAATGGTCAACTCAGCGCGCGGCACTTGTGGCCGTAGTGGGGTCTGACCTTTCGTTGTCCACGGTCGTTCACGCCATGGTGAGCAGTGAAAGATCTTGGAACGCCGTTGCCTCCTTCTGCGAGGAGGTGATGATGCTGAAGGAGGCTGCGGAACGACGGCGGGAGGAAAACGCAGCCGCGGACTCGGTCCGCCACCGAAGGGCGGGACGCAGACGTCGCGCACACGATCGTCGTCTGCCTCCTTAACGAAATGCTCCAGGCAGTGGGTTTGAGGAACCCATCGCCTGTTGAGACTCATCCTCGAGTGGGGGGGTGCACCGCATATTCCTGGTGCGCCCCAGTTGGATTTTAGGGAATTCTTTATTCCCCAGTTGAAGGTCTGCCTCGGCGGATACCGCTGGCTGGATTGCGGAAGATTCTTGATGTTCCCGGGATCCAGTCATAAGGCGATGAGATGGGACATCGCTGGGTTTTAGTGGGTATTTTGGCTACTTCTTAGCCGAGGAGTCCCACATACCCCCCCGGAAACAGCGCAGCAGTGACCGCTTTGTTTCCAGGGGGAATGCGTAAACGCATTTCACAGCGTTAAAAAAAAAAAAAAAAAAAAAAAAAAAAAAAAAAAAAAAGGGGTACCTGGAAGTGGAATCGAGAAGGATTAGACTGCTATAGCAAAACTTCGTTTCACCCCGATATTCCTACAGGAACTGTGTGAGTGGAACCACGTGGTCCACTCACACAGGCGTAAAAAATTTAATGAAATTAATTTTCTTTCATATACGTTACTGAAATCCTCAAAGTACGAGTGGAAATAGAGATCAGAATTGAAAAAATTAACAAAATTAATATTTTCTTGTTATAAAATAATTGAAAATTTAAAAGTTACAAAATAATTGAAAATTTTCGAAATCATTTTATTTTACGCATTTCCTCATACTTATGTAAAGCTTTGCATCCGGAAAAAGGTCGTTTCAGTAAAACGTTAATAACCTTTAGTAAACCTTTAGAAAAGTTATTAATTTAATTTGTATGCAATTAAAATGTCAGGGTATAAAAATATTCAGTGTCTGACAATAACCTTTAATGATAATTTCCGCCTCCGTTCCGGTACCACTTGCAAAATGCAATTTTTCGTGCATTTTGCGAAAAATTGTTAAAAAAAATATTTTTTTCAACTTTATGATGAAGTGAGTCTATCTAAACTACGATCTAAGAAAACTGAAATATTTAAAAAATAAAAATAATTATGCTAATAACAGTTATCGCCAAAAATTAATTTTGAAATACGCACGTGCAATTTAGGCAGAGGGAGGAAGGGTTTTTGATTCTCTATGAGAAATGGGGTTCACCAAAACTTGTAAAAACACCTCATGCAATGGACCCCTGAGCTTCTTAGTTACCAGATTTCCAGTTATCCAACTCATAAATCATTACAATTAACAACTCATAATAGACTTAGTTTAAATAACAATAGAGACATAACACATGTACTGCCAGTGTAAGACACGTGACACCTATAATATATTACTGTACAGTACTGTGTAATTGAAGTAATTTTTAATTACTATTTTATATCTACGATTATAATGTCCAATGTTTTATTGAACGTTGAGTATACGTAGCCACTAACATATGAGCAATGAAATGATTTATAGTTTGACCAGGAACATAAAAATCCTGGCCGTGCTGCCGAAAACAAGGGAATTATCTTTCAATAGTTTAAATATAACGTCTTCAAAGTGTGTCTTGTAGAGCCCCAGATCAAAGATTTTAATTTTCCTACTGAGTGTATAAATACTCGTACGTATTTGGCTGTAAATTCAGAAGTAGGTATAACAGTTTTTGATCTTCAAAAGTACATAGAGTGTGAAAGTATACCGTAGAATTTACCGCAACTTCAGATCACTTTCCTATAATTTTTTAACCAATTATATAAACAGAAAGGTTCTTTTTCTTTGAGTGCATAGTGTAGTCTAGGTCAGCTTTTAGTTTTTCCCACGAAGTTATATTTAACTAGACACTTTTTGTCTTATTCCTAGTTAACCATACGACGCCATAACTCTAATGAAAATATTGTACTTGTGACGTATAACAAATTCAGTAATCGTAAAACCAGAATTAAAGCGCTGCCAAACCGGTGAGAATAATTAAGAACAGGTATTATTTGCAAGGTGGATGACATTGAAATTTGTAACTTTAAAATGGCTTCCTCTTAATTCCTATAAAATATTTCGTACTATCTCATAAATTAAGTTTTATCACTTTCACTAAATTTATTTTATTTTATTTATCAACTCTATATTTTTACTTTATTTTTCTAAAAACTTAATAAGTATAAGGTAGACTTTGTGCATTGATCTTCTCAGGGATATAAATTATACTTTCATGCTCCTTTAAACACTTATCATCATCATCATCATCATTACCAGCCGGTAGACGTCCACTGTTGGACATAGGCCGTTTTTTAGTGACTTCCAAACGCAACGATCCCGAGCCGCCTGTTGCCAGCGGCTCCCTGCGACACGTTTGATGTCGTCAGTCCACCTGGTTAGGGGTCGACCAACGAAGCCAGGAATAGCGGGGCGGCCGGGGACTAGAGGCTGTTTATTTGGACCGTCTCCCATAAAAGAAATCCCCTACAGTAACCACACTGGGCAGGCGGGTTGGTCACAGCAGGACTAGACTATTCGTACCAGTGTCACTGCTGCCTGACACTGGCCTCATTTTATAGCCTAGCCTATTCGGAATGGTTATACCGCCATTCATCGGTCGCCAGAGCCTCGTCGGTCCATCTACAGGGTGCACCGCGAGCAGGTGAGGTTGACATTTGGAGAGGCTGACTGGTACTGGCCTCCCCCTTACACCCCTTAAATATTTATACATTATGGCAATAAAAATCTATTTTTCACATACCAGAAATTTGATAAATCAGAAACTATTTTATTACGGAACAGAAACTATTATTTATTGCTAGTTAAAAATTTTGTTCAATTCTATTATGTAATCCTATTTTATTACATACTTGAGTTTATATAATCTTCTTGCCTTTTAAAAGCAAATCATGAATATCGGTTGATCCATAACAAATAAACAATTCTGTCCTCTTTATAATTTTAGCATAGACGCTCGGAGGGACGTTTGCCAACAGGAAAGCAAATAGAAATCTTGATCATTGGGAAATCCTAAGAAGCGTTCTAAAAGCGGACGATGCGGAGAAAATTGTGTTTATTATACAAAAGTCTCGCTTTATATAAATCTGCCCAGCTGTTTGTTTGTAAATATACAGCTAGCCCTTGAAAGTATCTACAGAAGTTTTCATACATAAATACGAGTATTACATTTAATTTCTCTAATTTTAAAGGAAGCATTTTGCATACAAATTTTAGTTCTATATATAACAATACCTCCTAGTATAATTTTCAGAGAACATTATCCGTCCTTCGAAGTAATTCAATCTGGTTTAACGATCCAAGATCAAAATAAACAAAAATTAAATTAATTATAGAATACAGGTTAGCATGAAACAAATAAACATACAAAACGGAGGACTCGTTGTTAATCACTAAATATACAAAGTTACAAATGATGAGATAAACGGGTAATTAAAATATTTTACGTATTTATAATGGCTATACGAGATTTGACGGAAAAATTAATACCGACCGATACCTGTTGAAATACCTTGGCCTCAAACAAACCAAACCAGGAAAATATTATCACAAGAA
The DNA here is from genome assembly GCA_034621355.1 of Mycalesis mineus. Classification (NCBI taxonomy): domain Eukaryota; kingdom Metazoa; phylum Arthropoda; class Insecta; order Lepidoptera; family Nymphalidae; genus Mycalesis; species Mycalesis mineus. The sequence goes on along the minus strand of CM067889.1, from coordinate 15,444,220 downwards.
ATTACTGGTTATATACGAAATCAACGAGGAAATAGATGAAGCCTTGTTTGTATCATGTGCCCATTATTCAATATTTTACTCTCATTGTTTTAAACGCGAATTTATTATAAATCACAAAAGTATGATTATTAATTCACACAGCATCACCGACTTCTACAAAACGAATGTATTTTTACCGAAAATACGTCAATTAACCAATTTTTAAAAATATTTACTGTAAAAGCGTAAGCAGTAAGTTATTTAGTTCATTTTACAAATTCATTATATTGACTATATCGGCTTAGTATAACGGCTCACTACAAAGCCAGGCTTGGATATGACATGATGCACCATGCTGCATCAATGCGGGTTAGCGAGCTTAAGGAATAATGATTTTTACTCGAATCACGAAGAATTATTAAGACTCTAATTGTTATAATAATATATATTTATTAAAATATCTATTCAAACACTGCAGAAATGTATTTAATTATTATTTACGTCGATGTTTAATTTATTTTATTCAAATTTTCTAATTATTCATACCTTGCCAAATTAAAATACAATAGTCTATTCTCAGACCGCAAACATTTGCGAAAATATTTGATTTTATATTAGTCATAGTTTAAATGGATTTTATTCAACTTGCTTTGTTTAGTATGTGCTTGGAAAATCTCGGAAGCTAATAAAATAAGAACTGCTTCCTGACGCTAAATTAGACTGTTATATCGTATCTATATTTGCGTATCTTCGGTGACAATGCAAATAAACGGTTGAATGGAGCTGGTCTTATGATGGAGCCGGAAGGAGGCTATAGATAAACTAGGGAACAAGGTAAAGCTTATGCTCATTTGTCTTGTTTAAATACTCTGATTCGACATTTAAGGGCTTGGTAATAAATGAAATAGTAAATCCTTTAAAATAGATTTAAAATTGTTTAAATGAACTTTTTAAACGAATTTAAATGGGAAATTGTACATTACTGTTACACCGGAAATAAGACAATATTTAGCAGTGTTATTAAATATCTTGAAAAGTCAAGGCGCGAGACCTTCTGAACTAACCGAGGCCGATAGTAGTAGGTACAAACAATTATTATTAGCGATGGAAAAGAAAATTGCTGTTTTTTGAAAACCAACCAGAAAAGTAACCTTATCAGAACAATTTTCTCAAAGCTTTCAATCACAATCAAGTGATTGATTTAGAACCGTATAAAATAATAAAGATCATTCTGTGATCATTCTGTCATCTATCAAAGTATATTTATTTATAAGAGAGAAGAAACCGTGACGATAAAAAAGCAGCTGATTCCAATTATTTTCTAACTACATCTATTGACAAAAAAATCTGAAACTACCCAACTGATTGCTATCTGATTTTCACATACTTATAGATAAAGCTAAGTGGAGAACTTAACTTCAAAATCAGTTGTACGTGAATAAAAAAGTTATCAATATACAACAAAATCAGAACAGACAGAGTCGCGGGCGTCCGCTAATTAACATAATAGCTATTATATCGAATTAATTATATGCAATTAGAACTAGATAAATTATATTTAATAACAATAATAACTTAATGGTAATAGACAAATTAGGTATCTGTTTTGTTTTGCAGATGGCTAATTTCATCAAAGCAGGAGGCTCTGCAACTAATCCCATAAAATCAGTGGCGGATTTATAGATTTGCCGCCCGTAGGCTATTCAATTTTTGCCGCCTCTAAATTTTGATATCTTAGTCCACAATCATATCAATTTTCTATCAATAAAATTCCAACTTTATAATTTGTGCCCCATCATCCTCGTTACTTCAACTTTTCCCATATAGTTATTATTATTGAGAACTATGGTACCGTGTTAGATCCTTGATTATTTTTACAGCAAAGAATTATCAAAAAACATTATTTTAAGGAAAAAATATCTCAATCGTATACCACTTTTAAAGTAAGGTAAGGTATGTCTTAAAACTATACAATACTTAAAAAAATTACAAAGTTGGCTTTGCGAAAAAGTTATATCAAATATACTGATGTAAACATTTAATTAAAATAATTCGTGTACGACATGAGCGCTCATTTGAATTTTCCAAACTTTTTCTTACTGCAAATAAAATAATTAACTGATAAAATGTATCAATTTTCTAATGAGCAAATTGTCTCACTTCATATTTTGTGGAGGGAATTGTTTTTATTGTCAAGTCACAGTCGTTTAACTATCAGTTATTTGATTAATATGATCTCTATAAGATATTGAACTAGTTTTTTATTTAATAAAAATTAGTCAATTTTAGTCAGTACTTTTGATAGACCATCGATATTATATCGATTGAATTGGGTAAGCAGATCTCATAATTATTAGGTACACGGAGAAAAAATTATAGCAGTTATCAGTGAAGAATATATGTAAAAATTACTAAATTTCGATTATAATATCGAATCGCGATATTCTAAAAGTTCATAATCATTAATGTATAATTAGTACCTAAAGCGTTTAGGAATTGTTCATGCAGAGATGTTGAAATATTTATTAATTAACACTGTATATGAGAATATTTCGATTTTTGTTAAATATTTCAATTTCTCTCCAATTTTCGAAATTCGTATTATGTGTGTGTATAATAATTTTTTTTTAATTTTTAAACCGAAATAATAAATTTATGAAATAAATTTGCCGCCCCTTAAAATTTGCCGCCCTAGGCTCCAGCCTACTCAGCCTGCTGGTAAATCCGCCACTGCATAAAATGCTAATAATTTGTTTCCTATTCATAAAGGTTTATATGTTATAATTAAGGGGACACCTACCAGCAGGTTTACCCCCGGTGGGATATAAACATAAAAGTTTGGGAAACTCAGGTGTATTAAAGGATGATAGTGATAAGTGATCTGATAAACGCATATTACCTTTTAAGAACAACGACATAATAATGTGCCTATTATTCTACAAACGTATCATGCTTTGTGATGAAAACAAAGCAGAAAAACCGGCGATGGACATTTCATACCTACTCCTTTGTATGAAAATATAAAATTACTTTGTTGCTAACGTTGTTCATTGTTATTTCCATACGAATATTATAAAGCTTGATGTACACGATATCGTTTCTTGTCATCTACGTAACCTACGGACTTATATTTAGGTAGATAGGTAGCTTTTTTTAACTCCGGGCGTAAAAAGGGGTGTTAAGTTTGAGTTGTCTGTCAGTCGATTCGTGGCATCGTAGCTTTTGAAGAGACCGAAAATAATGCAGAAGCAGAATAAGTAACTAACATGCTTCTAAGTTATAAACCATGATAATTCATATGATATTAGATACTAGCAGTCACCCACGACTTCGTCCACGTGAAAACCTCTTAGGTACTCTTCTAATTTTAAAGAGACTTTCATGTAAAGTGTGCTCTTTCACCGCTCCAACTCTCAATTTAATTTTTTTATAGTTTTGCGTGAAGCAATACCCTCCGTCCCGTCCCGTGTACTAAACATCATCCCGTGTACAAACTTTACATACGGGGTATAAGGTAGATCACGTCTCAGGTAACATTATTGTAGAGATTTCTAGTTATTAGGTAGGTATCGTATTCTAGTAAATTGTAATCGATGTTGGAACTCAATACTAAATAGGTAGATAATTTAGCATATTATCTTTTATCGTGTCTATTATTAAGAATAAGTAATAACCGAACTCATTAAGCAACTTATAATGTACCTATAAACAAACAAAACCTTCTTTCCACATACTTATGGCAAATTAGCTTATCTGCTAACAACTAGATTATCAACTAATGTAGGACCATCTCGATCACGTCAGTTTGCAAACAAAACTAACCACTTACAACATAATCGTTCCTTTACTTTAGTAGCCAAGACTGCATAGACAAACATACAAACAGGATTAAAATTAAAAGGAATATATCATTAGTGTCTATTCTCGTTGATGATGTCAACAATGAAGATCATCGAACTGCTAAAGATTAGTGACTTACTTGCTAGACATTCTACGATACGCAAGCCTTCTGCAAATGTTAGGATGCACTTCCATGTGACAATCACGTGACAAAATTATTTAGCTAGACCAGAAAATAAAAAACTTGGATGAAAGTAGTTTATAGCAGTCAGTGTACGAAAAGAAATTAGTTGTTTTTTAGCGCGAAGTTTGTTTGCGGTTAGACTCTAATCTGATCATAAGCCGTCAGCTTTTAATTAATATGTAGCAGCAAGCAAAAACTATTAAGATATATTGTATTTGGTATTTATATTAAAATATAGATTTTGTATTAAAATATAGATTTAAATTATTTTTTAGTTTATTGAAAAGTGTTACCCACACTTAAGGGATTATTTTTATTTAACATTTGACGACCTCCGTGGCGCAGTGGTATACGCGGTGGATTTATAAGGCGGAGGTCCTGGGTTTGACTCCCGGCGGGGCAGATTGAGATTTTTCTTAAATGTCGTGTAGAAACCGATAGGGGTGTGGATTCTCATCCCACTCCTAAAAAATTAGCCCGCTTCCATCTTAGATTGCATCATCACTTAACATCAGGTGTAACAGCAGTCACGGGCCAACTTGTAAAAAAAATTTAACAATAAACATAATATCAAAAATTGCGGAACCGACGGGATTCGAACCCGCGTGTCTCTGGCAATCCGGGCACTTAGAGAGCCTTACCGCTAGGCCACGATCCCGATGACGTCAGTGCCGAAATTTTACTTTGATATTATGTTTTTAATATCCAGGTTGGCCTATAATGCCATCTACAGTATGGATTGAATTTTTTATTTTATGTTTATTCTTAAATGTTTAAATTATTATTAAGAAATACACAGAAATGCTAGAAATGGTCGAATACATTGTATTATTGTTATTGTACTCGTATGTACTCGTACTTATTCAGCAAATAAAGAATTTGATTATTGTTGAATGTTTGTACCTAGAGAGGTATTAAAATAAAGTTTAATATTCATAATACAGAATGAACTTTAAGTAAACTAATTGTTTATTCAGAAAATTTCTGTCCTGTAAGTAAATACGTTTATTTCTTTCTGAATTATTTAAAACAGACTATGACTAGGCTAAAAGAAAAGGGAATTTTAGCAGTCTTTGTTTAAGTAAGTTTTTTCGTAACAGTTAAAGTATTAAACTGATTTTAATGAATAAGGTGTCAATCGATTAGTAAATAATTACTGTCTCAAAGGGGCTTTTTTATTAAAAAAAATTGTTTGGAACCCTCATTTATAACTATGTTTAGGATTTTACCTTTCACCATTTAATGTACTTGTTAATTTTAATTGCCCAATAAATAAAATTATTATTATATAAAACAAAACGTATAATATCAAACGTATTGGTTACTCAAAATGAACATTATTTTCTCACTGAAACATTTTGACTTGGATGTTATTTTTAATTTTACCTGACTACGGACGGTATAAAATAATAAAGAAGATAAAGATTGCTGACTTACTGCTTTTTCTCCCTTCCTGGACCTTGTACGTGAGGTCCGTGAACGCCAGATCCACCGGCGGTCTCTTGGGCAGGTGGGTGAGGGTCTTGTGCTGCGCCGGGGTGATCATCACCTTCAGACTGCCCTTCCTGTCAGAGATCATGGGTTTAGACTCCTCGGGAGCGCATAACTCTTTGTCCACTTTCATTTTGTACAACACAAGTTTGTATGAGCTAAGTTAGACAAGCCAAACTCTCATTTCGCGCAACAAAGGACGGAGTGTTGTGTTGTGTGAAACACGCGCACTCAACACAACTCGCGCGCACGCACTGAGTGGTGGGGAAACACTTATGTCCGACCTCCGTCAGTTGTAACGCTGGGTGTACACTGTACCTAAATTGTTTTACTGTAATTAATTTTTTAAAGTGACTACCTTGTTGGTCTGGTGGATTCCCAAAGTGGTCAAGATTTCAAGGTCAAGGTTGGTTCACAATTCGAGGTTGAGGGACCATGAAAATTTATGTTTCATAGTGACGACCAAAAATGTTGACTTAAATAGTTTAACTATCAATGTAGGCAGATAATTTTTTTGATTGCCCAATTTTTCTTTTTTGACAACCACTTACCACACAATCTATAAATTAATTCAGTGACCTATATCACGAGCTCCAGGGCTTAAATCTGGGATCGGAGTTTTTTTTTTCAGTTTTTTCGGAATCATCAAGAAATTTTCAGTAAATTGCAGGCCGGAGTCTGACTTTGGTAGTGTCACATCCGCGTACATAAAAAAATACTTTAACCCGTCAATTTCGGTCACTATCATACACATCTGAGAGTAATCGTGAATGAATTAAACTATCATTCTACCCGCTTACTTGCAAGCGGGTGCAACATGGTGGGTCTAAGCTCTAGCTCTCCTACAAGAATGGAGCCCTGTAGGCCTAAGATACACACGGAAGACATAAATGTCGAGTAAAGAAACCGAGAAAAGAGCAAACGAAAATATAGATAGTTATATTGGGCTACGATTCTTGTTTTCTCTACTGGACATATATCTCTTCTATGCGAATCTCAGTACTACTGACCGTGTACTGAGCTTTTAATGAACTGATAATGATCATGTATCCAGTGCGATTTTTGTCGTGTCGTGTAGAGTGTACACCTAGCTTTACTTAAATGACGTCGCAAGAGGTTTTGAACTTTGCGCTGTTGGATATTATTTTATCAGGGTTCCGTAACGATATCAAAACAAGGGAATTAGCACTGCATTAATTATTAAATTTACTACATACCTACAGTTAAGAAGGACTTTTAAAATATGATTTAAAAAAAATTGTGTGATAATATAGGAATTAAAACTGAGTTTTTAAGCTTCTTCACACAAACATTTTGTAGGCGTTTGGCGTTAATTAATAACATGCTAACTCAGCAATGAGAGTCATTTTCTAATAACCAAGTATATTTTGGAAGGTTAAAGTCAACCAAGCCTGCCATAAAAATTTCATAAGAATATTATTTCGTAGAATAATTTCAATGAATTCAGCTTGTTTACAATTTTATAAGTGGCCAATTTAAAAAACCTCCCAACACTATTCTACTCTCCTCCTACTCCCAAGACATCCACCAATAAAATTTTTCAAAAATGGTTATGTCAGCAAAAAGGTAGTGTGATAGCAATTAAACACATAGTAACAATATTTTCAAATATTAAAGCCAATAAGTAATTATATGGATATTGATTATTATAATCATAGATTATTGAATACTTGTAGTATATGCCTTATAATGTAGTTTGCAGTCTATGGTATTGGTTCTGAGTAATTTACTGCTAAATTAAAGTGGATACTCGTATTTTGAATTTACTTGCATGCACCACTGTAGTCAAAAATATAATTATGGACAAAATTATTATCTATAATGGCTGTTAGTCATAGTTATCAAGAGTTAGTGTGAGTTGATGTCAAAGTACAACAGTTGGTTGTTTGACCGAAGTACATACTCTATACATCATTGTAAGCCTATTTTTAACTGACGAAAAAAACGGAGGAGGACACTTATATTTTTTATTTTTTTTTATATGACCACACATAACTTTTTACAAAGTTGTCCGATTTAGACAATTTTTATTAGAAAGGGCACACTTCCAAGATGGTCCCATAGTCATCATGTTAGAATCTGATGATGATATCCTGGGAAAATTGAAGGAACTCTTCAAATTTTACATGCACACTTGCAGCGATTTCGGTTTTTGTGTAAGTATCAATAGCTTTTTTGCTACTAGTGCCGTATAATATTCTATGACAGTATAGTATGTGTACGTAACATGGCAGTAAATCACTAAAATGTAAATAATAAAAATTTTTAACAAAAAATAGAACAGACTCAAAACACACTAAAAAGTAAAAAATAACTGTGGCATTTAGTTACTTAAGTATATCTAGGAGTCGGTGCCAGCCAAGGTTTCTACTTTAAGGACGTTACCTAGAACCCACAAACTGCTTTACTACGTTAAATAAAATATGTTCCTTAAACTTGGCTGCACTGACTTCATAGATATGCTTAAGTAAATTAAAGCAATTAAATGACACAGTTATTTTTTACTTTTTAGTGCATTTTGAGTCAGTTCTATTATTTGTTAAAAAAATTTTTAATTATTTAAAAGGTGGATACTGAGCTTAGAACCACCACAATAAGTGTAACCTGCCTTCATATAACTATATTTTTATTAGTTGACATGTTGACTATTGAATTTGTCTCAGTCTATCTGTCTAATGCAATACTATAGATACAGAGAGATAATGGTTATTATATATTCTATCTCTCTTTATCTACAAAATAAGGGACAGGGAATGTGCCCCTCGAAGCTTTTAGTATAGGTTTCTTAATTGAAGATACAAAGGAATAAGTTTTGTTTCAAAACTTGAGTATTCTATTATTTGTTAATCATAGAAATATTTTTAATGTAGGAATGCTTAAACAATAAGCATATTTACTTTTTTCAACAAACTGGTTTTTTAATATCACCTAATTTAGAAACAAATTAATTTTATAATAAAGTTATTTTCAAGGTAACTTTTTTTTGTTAGCATTCAACAAGCGCAGCCTGTATCAATATAAATATTGTTGTTTTTTATAAATTATAAACTAACTTCTGCCTGCCGCTTTACTCTTCTTGGTGAAATTTTCAAGTGGGCAACTTAGTAAATGTGTATTTTTCCTGGTTTCTGTCTGAAATTTTTTTTAGTAAAAAATGTTGTAGGGAATAAGACATTTCAATTCCCAATAAGAAATTTAAAATATTGCTATCTTTGATTGCACTGGAGGGAAAAGGGAGAGTGGTGGACCGCTCTCAAACAAACAAAACTGTTGATAAAGTGACCAAGTGTGTAAAAGGCCAAGAAAGAAAGAAAAGAGAAGAGTTATTGGTTGACAATATTTTAGTTTCTGTACTCTTGCAGCGCAACCTAGGTCTATGATTTATTTTTACCTAATTTCTGCAAGTGAATGGGGGATTGTAAAAAATATTTGTTGTTTGCTATACAACATTTAATGGTAAGTTAAGTTCAACAAATAATACTAAAATTAAACCATTTGTCCGAACGGCTTATTCTACATTGCCTCTAATAGAACAACACTTCTTTTATTACATACATATATATTGACCTACTACATACAACTGCATCATATATTCTTTTTTATTTATTATTGAATAGTGTTACCCACACTTTGGTAGCGGTAGGACACTCAGAGGCCCAGTTTGCCAGAGAGCCATCAAATCACATCAGTTCCAAAATTTTTGATATTATGTTTATTTTCAAATAGAAATTTATCATACATTATGCTCCCCTGCAGCCTTTGATTCGAGGCATAGGTGTTTGACCTCATATACTTGGAATTATACCACCAACCATACCCTTTTACAGAAAACTATATATATAGCAAAAAGAGAAAAAAGCTCTGGTGCAAATAGCTCTACTACTATCTACACTTGTGGTAGGACATATGATAAAAACTTATTATGAAATCACACTCAAGAGCTGACTTTAAATATGCCTTTCTGGTAACAAACTCAGTGTCTTGCATTGCCTATTCTAAGAACTCAGTACTAGGCCATATTAAAAAAACTTTCGAGTTTTATAATTTGTATAGCACTACTTCTAGAACCTTACGACCTTCCACTTAAAGTTAACACTATGCCAAAGGTCATCTTACTTTTATGTGCGCAAAGGACACAATCATGAACCATCTAATTACAACTACCAGTTACCCCTGAAAGTCGAAGCTACTTAGCGTTATTATTGCGCAAGCAATTGCTTTATATAAATGGCAATTAACATTAAAGTTTTAAAGTTGATTGACAAAATCAACTAAACGTTAAATTAATTACCAATTAAAAAGCATTTTTTTCTAGCTTCTTATACGAGATTTGAGTAAACATATAATAAAGAGGTCACAATGATATGACGATGTCGCGAAATCAAGTTTTAAACACAAAGGTCTCGAAAGTTTCGCTCACTTACCCCAAATTGTTAATAAGGAATTTGTTATCCATTTTGATTGTTGTTATTAAAACACTTAACACTACCACATTGCAATACAAAAACTTGCGTTTTAAAGTTCTGTTTTTGATCAAAACAAAACACTGATGAATTGGTAAATAACTCGTAATTTGTATCTATCGCGAATTTCTCGCAGTCGCAAGTTGTGAACGACCACAGATTAGCAATTCATATTTGAATGACGTAAATGACAGCTGACTAATAAAATATAATTATAAAACAGTTTTAAAATTTATGAAAAACCAACTACGTCGTACGTCTTGGATGGTGTTCCCGCCGAATGTGACAGTTGACAGTTGACACTGACATTAGCCAAGATGGCGGGCACTCTGCTTCTCTTATTTTTTTTTAATATTGGGGTGACAGCTTTTTGATACTTACTCGGCCTCTCCTGATACCAAGTCGTCCTCGACTGTAATATTTTGCAGATGGAACTTCGCTTGAGATGTCTTCTGTCACAGTCATGTCTGATGCCTCGTCTCTACTAGGCATTGAAGGTCCAGTTTCTGCAAGTGAGATGGCAGATGGACCTGCATCATCATTATTAATCTGTAGATCCCTCATCTGAAAGATTATGACTTTATTCATTTATATGTCTCACATAAGGGTTAAGCAGATGCATAAAACGGACGAAAAGAAGGAGAAAACTAAGCAGTATAATGTGCTAGATGTGTAAGATCTCCAGCATCCCAACTATTTTGTATCACTGTCGTATGAGTCGACATTCGAAAATTGATAGGTGGACATACATACGTCAAAGGTTAGTCGCAAGTCTTGCAGACGAACCGCAGGTCGAACGGGAAACCCGCAGGATAGGCAGACAAGCCGCAGAATAAGCGGACGAACCGCAGGTAGGCCGGACTGACCGCAAGATGGAGGGACTAACCGCATGATGGGCGGACTAACCGCATGGTGGGCGGACTGACCGCATGATGGGCGGACTGACCGCATGATGGGCGGACTGACCGCATGATGGGCGGACTGACCGCATGATGGGCGGACTGACCGCATGATGGGCGGACTGACCGCATGATGGGCGGACTGACCGCATGATGGGCGGACTGACCGCATGATGGGCGGACTAACCGCATGATGGGCGGACTGACCGCATGATGGGCGGACTGACCGCATGATGGGCGGACTGACCGCATGATGGGCGGACTAACCGCATGATGGGCGGACTGACCGCATGATGGGCGGACTAACCGCATGATGGGCGGACTAACCGCATGATGGGCGGACTAACCGCAAGATGGGCGGACTAACCGCAAGATGGGCGGACTAACCGCTATGTGCCGTTACATGGTAATGTTAGTAGCACAAGGCAAAATCAATACTTACTTTGAAAAAAGGAGGCGCACGTTTCAGGACACCATTCCCCTTTCCATGGTACCATGTACTGGGAAGCCGCTTGGGTTGTCTTCCCGAAGCTGCCTCCTAGCAGTTTGAGTTCATACCGCCCATTTGGTAGGACCTTGGTGACTTTGTAGGGTCCTCGCATCCCGGAGTCCAGTTTACCCGTTGATTGTGAGTATTTTATGACGAAAGCTAAATCATCCAGTTGGTACTGTCGTGGTGCATGTCTGTGACGATTAACCAAAGCATCCTGCTGCTCCTGGTTATTTCTTAGCAGTCGGCTTGCTCGGTCTCTGTTGAGTTCACGTAGTGCCTCTCTGTCGGTTTCTGGTGTACTGAGTGCTAGGTCTCTGATGAGAGAGCGTATGATCGGCGTAGTGGCATCAGTTCCAATCATTAGGTTGATGGCTGAAGTTTCGGTGGTTTTCTGCTTGGTGATGTTTAAAACTAATTGCAGTTTCCAAATTGTAGTTGACCACGAAGCGTTTTTATGACCTACTTCTATGCGGAGCATGTTAAGAACAGTTCTTACGTAGCGTTCTACCTGGCCATTAGAGTTGTGCATCTCAGGGGTGATGTAATGCAATTCTGACCCGAGTTCGGTTATCCATTGGACGAAGTTGGTAGATTCGAACATCCTGCCCCTGTCAGTGACTAACATCTTAGGAACGCCAAATAACGAGACGGCATTAGTCATTACTCTCTTTAACTCGCTAGTATCTTGACGGTAAATAGGATATAGGAGGCAAAATTTTGTGAAGGCATCTACTAGTATTAAAACAAACTTGAAACCCTCTGACTCAGGTAGGGGTCCTAGGGTATCTGCGTGTACGATCTCGAACGGGACATTCGGTTTAGGCCAGGATGATATTTTCTGTAATGGGGCTCGGGGAACGCGCTTTTTAGAAATACACACTAAACAGTGAGATATGTATTTAGAAACAAATTGACGAAGATTAGGGAACCAAAAATGTTTCAGGATAAGATCTGTTGTTTTATAGGTACCAATGTGTTCGTGCTCATCATGAAAAATCCTGAGCAGGCTCAGTCGGTGACCCCTGGGTATATAACAAAGGAATCGCGGTTCGTTGCCAACAGAAACGTACTTATAACATAACAGATCATTTTTTTTGAAGTAGCGAGTAGGATCAAGTTGTCCGTTCGCAAGTTTTTCTATAAGGTCTTTTGTTTCATTATCAGCGGCTTGCGCTATTTGTGCCCAGTTACGGGGTTTTGAGATTTGGTAAACTGAGGCAATTGGATTCCGACTGAGGTAGTCAGCATGGGGCAACATGATCCCTTTTCGGTATTCAATAGAGAAATTAAAGTCTTGGAGATAAATCCACCAGCGTGCAACACGAGGAAGTAGATCTTTCTTACGTTCAGTGGACTTAAGAGCGTTGCAATCCGTGACGACCTTGAACTGTAGACCTACCAGGTAATGACGGAAGTGCTGCAAAGCTTTCACGACTGCCAGCGTTTCCAGCTCATAACTATGGTATTTGCCTTCTGCTCCCTGTGTAGCTTTGCTAAAGTAAGCTACCACATGTTTTCCACCATCAGGGTAAATTTGTAATAGTACGGCCCCGTAGCCAGCGGAGCTAGCATCGGTGTGAACTTCGGTGGGGAGTTCGGGTTTAAATATTGAGAGAACGGGCTCACTAGTTAGGCATTGAACTATGTCCTGTTGGGCCCTTTCTTGTTCTGGACCCCAGCAGAAATCCACACCTTTTCTGGTCAGATGGGCAATACATGCGGTCCTAGTCGCGTAATTCCTAATGTACTTACGGAAATATCCCGCAAGTCCTAAGAGTTGTCGCACCTGTCTAACATTTCCTGGCACTGGAGCATGCTTTAAAGCTTCGACCTTCCGCGGGCTCGGCCTTACCTGACCAAAACTAATCACTCTACCCAAGTATTCGACCTCTGTTGTTAAGAACGAGCACTTTTTGAGATTAATTGAAAACCCTGCACTTGTAAGCGTTTGCAAGACCCTGTTCAATAAAGAAATGCCCTCCTCAATAGTTTGGCTTAGGAGTAGTACGTCATCTATGTAGACTAGTACATTACCTGCTTCTATGAATTCATGAAGTGTTTGATTAATAATGCGCTGGTACACGATCGGGGAATTCGTCAAACCATAAGGCATCTTGAGGTACTCATAATGACCTTCTGGAGTCACGAACCCCGTCAGATGCACGGAACCTTCATTGATCCTGATTTGGTGGAAACCAGTCGCCATGTCTAGACTACTGAAGTAGGTATAACGTCCTAGTCGATCAATGTGGTCATCTATTAATGGAAGGGGGTATCTCTCTTTTTCAGTGATGCGGTTCAAAGCTCGATAGTCTACACACATTCGGTCAGTCCCATCTTTTTTTTTTACTAGAATGATGGGACTAGCATACTCCGACCGTGACTCCCTTATTACGCCTTTGCCCATTAAGTCTTTAATTATTTCACGAACCTTAAGTTTTTCATCGTACGATAGTTTGTAGGGGCGGTACACTACGGGGTTTGTACTAGTTAGCCTAATTACCATCTCGCCTGTAGTAACTGTACTTGTTGCAGTACCAGAAATAAAATACTTTGAGAACGTTTGAACAATAGACATCAGCGAGTTACGCAGGGCACCTTGTAATGGGGTGGTGACCAATGTTTGGTCAAACATCTGGACTTCCTCGACGCGAGCACAGACAGACTTTGTTCGCGTTAAGTACTGCTTGTCTTTTGTGCGTACATACATGATGCCTTCCCGATTAAGAATATCCGTTCCAATTATAATAGAAGTATTATTCATACAAGAATCAGGGACAACAATTAAATCAGCTTCTAATGATATGTCACTTAATTCAATGGTTACTGTCACAAATGAAGTAGCTACAACTTCCCGTTCACTTATTCCCCTCAAGACGCAGTGCTTTGGTTTTGCGCAACAAGACAGGTATTTCAGAGCACGAGAGGAAATCAATGACACATTTTGAGCTCCACTATCTATAAGCACATCCATGGGGATGCCTTGAACTACTGCAGTCATCACATCTTTATTGCCCTTCATAAGGTCTGTACACAAATTAACATTTCTCTGATTATTTGACTGTGACCGATTTTTCGCAAAACAGGTATCTGCAATGTGACCAGTCTTTTTGCAGAATGAACATTGCATAGAATGTTTAGTAGTAGAAGTATTAAGCTTGGCAGCAGGAGTATTAACTGTTGACTCTACCCTGGGCCTCTTGGGACAATTGCGTCCTAGGTGACCGCGATAATGGCAGACATAACATTTGGTATCACGCTCTGTGGACAGATGCTGCGAGGTGCGCTTATTTGACACTCTGACACGATCATTATGGGTTGGTTTGGTGTAAATTGAAAGAAACGAGACTAAGTCTTCCACTGACAGACTTGCATTCGCCGCGGCAGCCCTAACCTGAGGGTTATCGATACCTCGGATAACTATGAGAGTACGCAGTTCGTCAGTTAGGCCTTTTACTATGCGTAGCCGCAATAATGTGCGTCGGGCATATTCGGCATACGTGGTATACTTTTCGGACGTGCTATTCATCGCATCAAATAGTATGTTGGCATAATCTAACTTCTTAGGACAAAGAGGTTTGAACTCTGTTTTAAAACTAGACCAACCACGATCATTAGTAACCCATTCATTTAACCATACTTTAGCATCGCCTTTCAGGCAAGAAGCTACGCGCGAGAAGCACTCATAATCGCTCCAACCGTTCGCAACTGCGGCACGATCCACCTCTTCACACCAAGTATCAATGTCATGTATGCTTGGATCAAAATTAGACACATAATAGTTGTGTGATCTAGCAGGTTGCAAGGATTTAATGGCTTCCGCAAGCATTGTCACGGTTGAGGTGGCATCTGAACTGCAAGCAATTGGATCTAGATTACAACTATTGGGTGAAAATCCCTGTGAGTTATACGCACGAGATCGTTGCGGGACACCATCCAAACTTGTCTTGTTTCTAGGACACGCAGTGACTTCATGAGCAGAGTTATTAGGCGACGCAGTGACATGTTTGCCCTTTCGCAACGAGTTTTTAGGCGTACTAGTATGTTCGATAGCATTAAGTCTAGTCATGATGTCACTAAGAGTGTTCTGTAACGTGTTGTTTAATGAGCCTACTGCACGCAACGGGGTAGTGCTCGGAGGCGACCGTTTTGTATTTGAACGGCGGTGACTACGTGAGTTATGACTACGGTTCAAGCGACGCGAATCACTATCATCAGAATCATTACACACACGGCGGCGTTTCCGACGAGATACTCGCACGTGACGTGAGCTACTCACCGACTCGTCGCTAGTAGGCCCATCTCGTGAGCGATCACCAGACTCGCTTCGCGAGCGGCGATTGTTGCCTTCCTTTGGCATGTTGATCACCACCACAAGCACTCGGGATGGAAATAAGGCGCGTTTAAAGCACTGCACGACACGTTACGACGCACAAAACTTCGAAACAAGACAAGAAAAGAAATACGTAGGAAAACAAGTTATTGTCTTGTTCCTTAACTACTTTATTAGATACGCGAGCAATTAGGTTTGAATCCCACTTCTGAAATTATAAAACAGTTTTAAAATTTATGAAAAACCAACTACGTCTTACGTCTTGGATGGTGTTCCCGCCGAATGTGACAGTTGACAGTTGACACTGACATTAGCCAAGATGGCGGGCACTCTGCTTCTCTTATTTTTTTTTAATATTGGGGTGACAGCTTTTTGATACTTACTATATTATGAAATTCAATATAACTGCATTAATTTTTTTATGTAGTTAAAATGAGTTAAAATTAAATGAGTTATTTAATTATTAAATGTAAAAAAATTGCATTAATTTTCAGACATTGTTGAATTCATCTTTTCCATCAAAATAAAAAAGAAATCTTTGATAGACAGAACAACAAATGCTGGGAAACCATAGATTAAAGACTACTAGATGGAGTCATAACGCGGCTGTAGGTTCAAGAGCGTGACAGACTTATTTCATTCGGCCTTTATTAGAAAGTGACACAAGATTATTTTTTGTCCCTTTCAGCGTGTTCGTTTTTATTGTTTGTCAAGAGTGGAGTTTGTGACAGACAAGGGACATATTTGAGCAATTATTAGCTTTTTATTAAATTTGCTGATAAATAATATAACTTTGCGGTTACGATATTAATTTAAACGTTATCGTGCTATGGTGGGTTGTAATATTTTCGGCTGCAACAGTCGCAGCGAACAGAAAATCGAAGGAATTACGTTTCATACGTAAGTAGGCATAAACTTCAGTGATTGATGATTTAAAGCTTAGATATGTTATTTTTTAGCAAATTTCATGTATTATGTGTTTACTAAACTATCTTATATAAAGTAATATTTCGTATTTTACGATATTTTAAAACATAACGTTGTATGATGTACTTTAAATGTTGACATGTCATGTCAATAAGGCTGATTTGCTGTCTCACGAGTGGACACGCTATTGGCTCTATCTAGTTGTCTTTAATCTATGTGGGAAACACACAAAAAGACAAATGCAGATTAGATAACCTAGAAATATATCTGTCAAACTCTGTAACCGAAGGATAACCGGGGAATGCGTGCTAAGATAACCACCTGCTTGGTGCACATAGGCATACGAATATTGGTATTCTATTTATGGGCATATGGTAACATTTACAACAACTGTCAAAAATGTAATGTCAATCAAAGTGGATGTAGAAGTTCTTGTCAAATTTGAAGTGTTATCAAAAACATCAAGACTCGGAAAAATAATTTCAATTTAAAATGTTACGTCAAACAAAAGTGTTCATTTCGATTTGAATGTAAAATCCAATTATTATTATCGTAATAAAATAATGTCGCAGTAAAGACGAAGAGTATTGAAACCAATATGGAGAGCGTTACAGTAAATAACTTTATGATCATATCTTTGTAAATTAACACTAACAAAACAGCTGTTTGAAATTAATTTCTTTGTTTCAGAATTTTTCTGTATCGCTCATCAAAGGTTTTATAGACAGTTTGCGTGGTGTAACCGTGCTATTATATTTAGATAAAGAGATTAATGAGCGTGCTCTAAGTCGGACGTCGCCAATCGATTTTGATAACAGTAAACATAAGCAGAAGCAACCAAAAGTTCAACAGTGAGTACAATATAAATGTAGTATTGTTTGAATGTACTTTGCACTGACAAGTAGGTACTGATGGCAAAGCGTCAAATTTTTACGCAATTCCTACATGTCATATTAATTATTGGTTTTCATGCAAATTTATCATTTGTGTAATATTTAAATTATTTTCAGTAATTAATAATTTAATTATTGATTTATTTACATAGAATACATAAGCATTATTAATAAATTGTGATACTAATAGATTACGATTGTTCAAATCACAAAACTTATTAATACAAGTAATGCTGTCATGATTCTCTATTTCTACTTTCTATTTAAAATGTCCAGTTTCTATCATTTCTAGGAATTTTCTAATACAAGGAAAAATTAACATCTATTATAATGTGTAAAATATAGCTTAAAATTAAATCATTATTACTAACCCTGTCTGATTGTAGGAAGCTTTGGATGTTAGAATTTTTTAAACAAAAAAAAATTAATTTATGTTAGATCGCTTTATGTTATTTTACTATAAATAAAATTAGTTTTGTTTTAGTTATAATTTTTGCTAGTATATTATTAGTTTAAGTTTGCTTTTGTTTCTCATTTGTACTATAGTAGTATTTTTAGCAGTTGCGTGTTGTGTTTACCAATAAGTAGGTTTATAATTTAAACATTTTTCAGATCTTACTATGTACCATTTATGCTAATTGTAACTTGTTGGTAACTTTAATAAATAAAATAAAAATAAAAATCCATAGTAATAGCACACTTGCAGTCCAGCAAATGGACAGGACAAAATCCTGATATGTCCTGTAAATAGCTGCTATATGTTTTTTATATTATTTAAATCCTTCAAAATGAAATGTCCAAGAGACCAAGAAAAGTCTGCTACAAATTACATCACAATATAAACCTAACCTAGATTAAACTAGCACCCTTGATTTTATTTATTTCACTTAAAATCAGCACTCTTTATTTATTTATTTTATTTATATTTATTTATTAGGTTCGGTTACAATTACTTACACTAAAACATGATATCTTAAACTTATTCCTTAATTTATACTAAGTGTAGTAATTACTTACAAGCAAACACAGCATGCCCAATATAGTAGATAATAAAGATAACTTAAATAATACAAAACTTAACCGACACTTCAAATAGGTGCTACTTAATAATTAATAAAAAAAGGTAAACAAATAAATGTGAGAAAATCATACTAATATAGTTAAAATATTAATAATGGAACTGGCAGAACATGATTACTATTTAGCTCCATGAGGAGATGATCTTATTCCGAAACATATCTATGGAGTCTGAATAGATATAGTTTCTAGTTCTCTCTCTTCTAGTTTGTTATTACAATGTAAGTTTACTACAATTTTTGTTTTAGGGAATCAAAAGTACTTACTAGGGTTTTACAATCCTGCATACTCAATGGATTCATATTTTTGCTAAGTATACTTATATTTGAGTATGCACTGTTACCTGCGGTGAAGTACTTAGTGATACTGATATTTGGCCACAATCCAGGGGTCGCTCATAATGTTTGGGGCTGGATGCAGCCTTTCTTGTCTATGACCTTTCGGATGATATGGGTTTTACCCCTGTTCCTTCTCAGCAAACTGGTTAATAGTCTGTGGTTTCAAGTAAGTATGTTTAGTATTTTCTTTATTATCCTACTTAGAATAGCTTTTAATATTGAATAAGTAAATCTTAAAAATGAATTAAAACAATCTGCAAAAATTAAATATGTTGAGTTTTAACAGATCATCTTAATAAAATAATTTGACGACCTCCATGGCGCAGTGGTATGTGCGGTGGATTTATAGGATGGAGGTCCTGGGTTCAATTCCCAGCGGGTCAGATTGAGATTTTTCTTAATTTGTCTTGGTCTGGCTGGTGGGAGGCTTATTGCCGTGGTTAGTTACCACCCTACCGACAAAGACGTACTGCCAAGCGATTTAGCGTTCCGGTACGATGTCGAGTAGAAACCATCTTAGATTGCATCATCATTTAACATCAGGTGTGATAGCAGTCAAGGGCCAACTTGTAGTCAATAAAAAAAAATGTTTTAATGAGTTAGATCTTTAGCAGCACATAGCTAATGTTATCAGTTCCTTTTGACCCACATCAGATGCCCGAGTGTATCATATTTATTTATTTTTAGATATTTAAAGACCAACAAGTACATTTATACACTTTGGCAATCCATTATTTTACAGGATATAGCCGACTCAGCGTACAGACACAGGAGAGGTCGACCACAATTCATGTCAAGTGTTAGCAAAATCATTGCTGACTCTCTATTTAGTTTATTGGTGCAAGCATTATTTCTAGTTCAGGTAATATACTTACTTTGCATAAATTTCTCTTCATATTTTGTTATTATTTGCTTGTTCTTCTCGGCAGAATCTGCTTTCCGAAACCCATAAAATAATTACTAATAGACAGACATCAATTTCCAAAAGCCTTTTAATAAAAGTCACTTGGAAATAAATTTATTTTAACATACATACATAAACATCACGCCTTATTCCCACAGGGGTAGGCAGAGACCACATCCCTCTATTTGCCACGGTCCTTGCAAATTGATTTTAAATTGAAATTAAATATAACATTTTAAACTTGTCCCTAATCTTTACAATGTAATACAATGTATGACATCTGTTTAAACATTACTATTTTATTTACTTATAGCAGCTGAATATATAAGGTACTTTATTTCAGTGACTAATGCCTGATTTGTTACAAATCAAGCTACACTTTAGTTACTCTATGTATGAGTACCTATCAGTACACAACAGTAAAGGCTTTTTTCAATTATTAACCGATGAAAAAAACGGAGGAGGTTCTCAATTCGACAAATATATATTTTTTTGTGTATTACCATGCATTACATTTTACAGAGTTGTCCGATTTTGATAATTCTTTTTTTTTTATTAGAAAGGGCACACTTCCAAGGTGGTCCCATTGTCATCATGTTAGGATCTGATGATGATATCCTGGGTAAATTGAAGGAACTCTTCAAATTTTATAGGCACACTTGCAGCGATTTCGGTTTTTGTGTATCGGTAGCTTTTTGGCTACAAGTGCCGTATAATATACTATGACAGTATAATACAAGTACGTTACGATAAATCACTAAAAAGTAGGAAATAAAAATTTTTAACAAAAAATAGAACCAACTCAAAACCCACTAAAAAGTAAAAAATAACTGTGTAAAAAATAATAAAGTAATCTAATAAAAAAATCTGCTATGAGCTTGCGCTCTGAAAATGCGAGTTCGTAGCTGACGTGTCACTGCTGCTGTTGTCTGCAATCGACTACGAACTTGCACCCTTAACATTGATTGTTTTGTCTTCCACAGAGTATGTTAGTCAGTATGTTGCCCATAACATACATAGGGGAATTACTATGCTTGGTGCACATGTGCCTTCTGTACTCTCTGTACTCTTTCGAGTACAAATGGTTCAACATGGGATGGGAGCTACACAAGAGGCTGACCTTCATTGAGACCAATTGGCCTTACTTCCTTGGCTTTGGTCTGCCGTTGGCTGTGCTGACTCAAATCCCTCAGTCTTATATTATAAGGTTAGTAAAATTAGTAATAGTTAATTAATGGGTCCACACCATCCACATTGTCCATCCACAAAATACAGCAAAAGTTAATTAATGGGTGGGAGGTAAAGTCATCTAAATTGCGCAACTTACAGATTTCTATTGCGATCAATCTTAATAAGTCATGCTGAGACATACTTTTTGATTTATTTGGATGTTTCTATTCTCATCGTCGAATAAAAGCTTTATCATATATATTAATAGCATAGGAGAGGGGATATGGAGCGTACACCCACCACGCTGCTCCAATGCGGGTTGGCGGGTAAGGGTGATCATTTTTCATTTATTATCGATCACCGTTAGATGTTGATGACAGTGACCGGGACCGATGGCTTAACGTACTCTCCGAGGCACGGGGGTGTAACACCACCAACTTCACGACTCCGGACTTGGGATGTATTGAGAATTTCATAGAAGAATGAAAATCTCAGAATTATTCCGTGACCCGACCCAGGAATCGAACCCAGGACCTCGTGACCGAAGCCAGATAGGCTGACTGCTAGACCAACGAGGCAGTCAAGTCGAGTCAATAAAGGCTTGTATTTTAATAATTAAGTACCTAAAATGAATCATTATTAAGCATTTAAGTTTTGTTCGTCTGTTCAGTTTCACCTTGAACGCGATACCTAATATTGCGCATGCGAATATTGATACATTTGTATAATTAAGAAAATCAATCATTATTAATTTTGAACATCATTAATCACAATAAAACTGATAGTGGTATATCGGGGGTTGGCAATCCAAGGCCAAATATCTTGGGGTAACCTTTGATAGCCGTATGAGCTTCTCGGCACACATTCAGAAGATCAGAAATAGAGCCGCATATGTGTTAGGTCGTTTCTATTACCTAATTTGCCCTAAAAGCAAATTATCCCTTAGACTCAAGGTCAAGCTATACAAGACCTGCATCCGCCCCATCATGACCTACGCTAGCGTATGCCATGGGATAGCCGCCTCGACTCTCCAGACCGCTGCTTTATATTGGCATCGGTCCTCCCCGTCACTGCCGAACTCCGCCGAGTGGCTGTCATGGTACTACCCCGATAGGTACATACGGTGGATTAATAAAACGGATGTCCTGGGTTCGATTCTGGCTGGGGCGAATTAGATTTTCTTAGTCGGTCCAGGTTTGACTGGTGGGAGGTTTCGGCGGTGGCTAGTTACCACCATATCGTCAAGCAATTTAGCATTCCAGTGCGATGTCGTGTAGAAACTAGAAGGGGTGTAGATGTCATCAACCAACCCAACAAGTAAGCCCGCATCGCGCGTAGGTACTGCTGCGCTGTCTAAAAACGTCTTGAATTGATCTATAAAGAGCTGCATTTGTTTTCTTGAACCAAGCTGTCAGTTTTTTCATGTCCGTCACAAATGTCAAAAAGGTCATCATAGTATAGATAGCGACGTACTTCGTTCCAATTATAGTACTTTACCTATCATGATTGTTATTCGTGTCCACTACGATAGTGCGATAGCGTACAGCAAATCTATTGATAACTGCATTCCTTTTTGTAGTAAACTACGAATATACAAAAGGAAGTCTTTCAATAAGAAAATCCTATTATAATATCTACTCATTTTGGCTTAAACTGGGTATTTTGTTTTAATACTGATACTGTAAAATGGTGATAACAACTTACTTGAGGTGTTATAGGTTTTTAAAGGTTGCTTCTTCTCTGATAACGGAAGTAATTATGATTTTATAGACATAATAGGTAACATGGATTAGAAAGATAAAAATGAATTGCCAGACAAAACGTAGCACGGCCTTCTGCGGAACACCGCGCTCTGTGAACGAGTCTTAACAAAACCTAGTTATCTGTCGTATTTAGTAGGTATAGGTCGAGACAATTTTCAAAATCCCCTCTGAAGTAGCAACACGCCCAATTGCGTAGGTATCATTGCGACGCTGGGAACTTCTTTGTACTACAAAAAAAAATTATATAGTGCACGGGCATACACCTCGTTTTCTTCGGGGCAAGTGTGAATTTTTCACCATGTGACTGTGTAAAAACGTATCCACTCGTAACATTAAAACATATAAAAAAAATGTTTACTCTGGCCATAACTAGATGGCGCTGCTAAGGTTTAATATAAATTTGCGTTACGTTTTTACTCCGGAATCGGTAACAAACTCACATATGCCCTTAAAACGAAATTGGCGTGACATGACATTGTGCGGCACTCGATCCCGTTCCACTCTTTCCTCAACCAAGACATCTTGCTTCGGCCAACGACCAACTCATAGAAGAAGATACTTACATTACAGCAGGAGGATAAACTGACAACATTTATTAAAATGATAATAATTATTATTTATTTTGTTTCAGTGGTTGTGTATTTTCAATCTTCTTCCCGGTGTTCATATTGAGCGGGAACGAAGCCACTCCTGTCACGGGAAGGTAAGAGATGTCTGCTCTAGTATGTTTTTACAATTTACGTTAGGCCATCGAACCTGAAAATTTGAATTAAAAATGCTGGGCATGTCAATTGTGTCAAATGAAGTTCTGATTCTGAATAACTAAAATTAATCGTTGAATCTGAGAACCTAGAATAGAAAAATTTTGACAGTTTCCATGATGCACTGGTATGCGCGGTAGTTCTGGGTTTGATTTGGATGGATTGTGATTTTCTTATCTGGTCAACATCTGGCAGTTCGAAAGTTTCAGCCGTGGCTAGTTAGGTAGCCGACAAAACGACTTAACTTTATCCTACTCCTAACATGTTTGCCCTCTTCCATCTTAGGTTGCATCATCAGGTCAGAGGTATAATTAAAAAAAAATTGATTGTCTGTAAAGTCGGTTTACTGACGATAGTTGAACGTGACAATGTCTTAAGAAAATACTGAAAAGTAAATAAGGGGAGTTTTTTGTTTGTTTTTCTATAGGTATAGAGAATATAGAATAAAAAAATTGGTTGTCTGTAAAGTCGGTTTACTGACGATAGTTGAACGTGACAACGTCTTAAGAAAATACTGATGGAATGGTAGCATTTAATTGGTTATTAAAATTTTTAATTTAAGTATATTTTTATAAATATTAATTTAAATTAATAAAATAATTGATTTAGATTTTATAAATTTATATTTTAAATTAATAATAAATATATTAATTTTTAATTTAAATTTAATATATTTAATAGACGGATGTCGAACGCTGCCGAACGCAAAAGCCGATTGTGCTTCTTTGTCGCTCGTGCCGCGCTCTCGCTTGCACTTCAAGCCTTACATGGAACGGCTCAAAGCGAGGTAACGACGCATGACGTCATGTTTTCTCGTGCGTGCAGCCGGCTCTATCGAATTATAAGACGTTGTCACGTCAAAAAAATACAATATAATAATGGTAGGTAAATACCCTGTCAAGCCGTCAGGAGTTAGGGAAGGAGAATACTTGTCTATAAAAAAATAAACTTCTTGGGTAGAATCCTGGGAGATATGTGGACAAGAACTTGCATAAATTTTCAAGGTGTCAACCCTTTTCCTTAATTTGTATTTCGTGCATATTCCCTAGTGTTCTGTAAATAAACGTTATCTTTTTCCAGTGAGTACCCTCTCAGGCTGTTCTCTCCCGTGGTGGCGATATCCAACGGCATGTTTCGCTTCGTGCGGCACAGCGCGGCCGACGACAAGACCAGATGATACTCATAGCTGTTACACGTACTGGGACGTAGCAGCTACTGCGGCCCTTTCACACTAGCCTAGTCGTTTGTCTGCAGTAATGAACGTATCGGGACGTAACAGCTACTGCGGCCCTTTCACACTAGCCTAGTCGTTTGTCTGCAGTAATGAACGTATCGGGACGTAGCACACTAGCCTAGTCGTTTGTCTGCAGTAACGAACGTATCGGGACGTAGGAGCTACTGCGGCCCTTTCACACTAGCCTAGTCGTTTGTCTGCAGTAATGAACGTATCGGGACGGCCCTTTCACACTAGCCTAGTCGTTTGTCTGCAGTAATGAACGTATCGGGACGTAGCAGCTACTGCGGCCCTTTCACACTAGCCTAGTCGTTTGTCTGCAGTAATGAACGTATCGGGACGTAGCAGCTACTGCGGCCCTTTCACACTAGCCTAGTCGTTTGTCTGCAGTAATGACCGTATCGGGACGTAGCAGCTACTGCGGCCCTTTCACACTAGCCTAGTCGTTTGTCTGCAGTAATGAACGTATCGGGACGTAGCAGCTACTGCGGCCCTTTCACACTAGCCTAGTCGTTTGTCTGCAGTAATGAACGTATCGGGACGTAGCAGCTACTGCGGCCCTTTCACACTAGCCTAGTCGTTTGTCTGCAGTAATGAACGTATCGGGACGTAGCAGCTACTGCGGCCCTTTCACACTAGCCTAGTCGTTTGTCTGCAGTAATGAACGTATCGGGACGTAGCAGCTACTGCGGCCCTTTCACACTAGCCTAGTCGTTTGTCTGCAGTAATGAACGTATCGGGACGTAGCAGCTACTGCGGCCCTTTCACACTAGCCTAGTCGTTTGTCTGCAGTAATGAACGTATCGGGACGTAGCAGCTACTGCGGCCCTTTCACACTAGCCTAGTCGTTTGTCTGCAGTAATGACCGTATCGGGACGTAGCAGCTACTGCGGCCCTTTCACACTAGCCTAGTCGTTTGTCTGCAACAATGACCAACGTATTAAGTTTCGCCTTTGTATATTTTTTATTGTATGCAATATTAAAAACAACAAAAAATATACAATTGATCATAATTTTAACTAGTCTCGCGAATGTACTGCGTTCAAAATTGCAGCATGGGCGTAATAGGGGTTCAAATCGTTACAATAAAGAAAAAATATTTCACTTTTAAAATGTTTTCGTTGATGAACGCTTATGCCAGTGTGAATGGCCTTTATCAATATTTCTCTTTGAAATTTGAATGTACAGGGATTTTTTTTGGTTTTGGCTTGTAAAAGACAAGTTTGTGTGGTACGTAAAATTGTAAACTTTATTGTGTTTGTAATATCTTTTTAACTTAAATATTTTTTTAAATAATTTAGGACTATAACAAGGGACTTCAATGTGTATTTTTATTAACGATGTCATGTCCATATTAATCTCATATTTATGATTAATTTTAAAAACTAGTGATGTACGGATCATTGAGAGTCCAAGGGTACATAATAATTAATAAACAATGTTAAAATACACTAAAACCTACTATAAATTAAAGATATATTTTCTTTATTTTATAACAGTTAATTCATTTATTTTTTAACATAATCCCGTATAACTTTTTATCTTCATCTCAATTTCAGTCCATGCCAATATCAAGTCCCCTCTGAACTTGTTAAAAAGTATTTCGGACTACAAACCAATTGGTACCTACAGTGCGTAGTCATTGGATGATTCGTGTTTAGAGCGAATTCCAAGTTTGACAATACCCTCTCGTCTCTACTTATTGGGTGTCGAGTTCGGATTTAAATCCGATGTCGGTGGCAGAACATATTGTGAAATTCATTTTTTCAAAATAAAAAAATGATGGACTTAATAACATCAAACACACCGCGCGCGTTATTATCAAAAAATGTTTTCTTTAAATGAAGAAAAAAAATCAAGTTAACAAGAAACCGATATTGTGTCGACGCCCACATTTTACATTGACATATTAATAGTTATTACTATGGACTTCGTGTGTAATGCAAAATTCACGACAACAGTGTCCCGAGATGTCTTATATATACTAGAATGTATTTGTATTTTTATAAACAAACTAAACACATTTACATTGTAATATATGTCTTATATTATTGTTGTACATTCTAATTTGCAACGGTATAATTGCTTGCAATAAGTAATCAGCTTTGACTGACGGTTGCCATGGCAGCCTTTTTTTTACATGGCAGCTTCTCGTGAAAATAGGACAACATAAATGGTGTGGAGTAGGTAGCTTTGAATTTTTTTTGGCATCTTTAATCTATATATTAAATTCACAGCAAACATTAAATGTATCAGTGACGTCTATTTGCTGGGATAAATCTAGTACCAACCTATATATTTTTTTACTACAATGACGTTAGGTCACTGTTTTAAATAACTGTTCCAAATTTCATGTAGATAATTCTTATAGTTATCAAAATAATCGAGTGTGAAGGAAAGACCCACGGACGGACGGAAGGGTTCCATTATAGTAAAACTTCTTTGATTAATATTCATGACATATAAATAAAAGTTTATTCATTAAAATTATTTTCAATTCAAAAATGAAGGAATTAAAATATTCAAATATTAAACAACAAAATAGCTCTATGCAGTCGTTGTTCTAAAACATTATTGAAGTGTATTCTCTCAGTAAACTAATATGAGACTGAATGTGATTAGAAATCTTTTTCGCGTTTTAGCTCTCTTATGGATCGGACACATTTTAACGCTGACCCAAAATCCATAGTATTAATATGTCAATGACGCTGAATCATTATACGGAACTGAGTGCCGAGTGTGAGTTTTCACCAAAACAAATCGAAAACTTCACATTCGCGTTAAGGGCAGAGAAAACTCAAATGGGCGAGTGTCAGTGTTGAGTTTTCTCTCACTTCCGCCAGGGGCGCTGCTTCAGTTCCATATAAATATGCATGTGAACTGTGCCGTTTCGGGTTAATGACGTTGTGACATGGCGTTGGGAACAAGCCCGTAGGCCTAACGTGCGTTCGAAACGAGCAATATATATATCATAAATATGACTGACTCTTTCGTTACGTCGGTTTATCTATACGATATGTTCATTCGGGCGTAATTTAACCCAGAATTTAGAGCCTACTGCTTGGGGCATAGCTGCCATTATGAAATTGTAATATTTGTTAAAAAATTCGACCAATGGTGCCTGAATTAAAAATAATTTTATTCTTTATAATTTTTTAAAGTAAACAAAATTAATAATCCTGATATATAATCACAGTTTTATTGTTACTAGTTATATATTCTGTGATTATATTACATAGCGTTCTATGTAAAATTACCATTTGTATAAATCATATTAATAGACGCAATGCTGGACATAAGCATTTTGTGTGGACGTGGAAAGTACGTCTCAAGTGGAGTTATTTTGGGATATCTATTGCAAACTATCAAAATAAGTCGACTGGAGAAGTACCTACTTTGATTTGCGATTGAGCATTCTGGTTATAGGTGCCATCCATTTACGTCATTCGTTAAAGCGGGGTAAGGGTTCCAAGTTATGTCGTATTTGTGGGACGCATTTAAACGGGAAAATGTGTCCGACAAATATGAGGGGCTAGTATTTGGTCAAAATACCACAAAATTCTTTTGACGGCCGTTGGCTTTACCAACATTGTGCTTATCGGTGGTAGTCATTCCAGTATCTTAGGACCCTAAATCCATTGTTTATGTCGCTTATTGCTATTTCAACTTTATGAAGCATGCACTTTATTTAAGTCTTGAAATTGTGATTTTATTTTTACATGACAAAATGTATTAAAGGAATTGACTGATCACGTTTTAGTTTTTTTTCATACCAGCGGTCATTAGTGATTTTTAGTATGTATAATTATTTTAGCCCAGCCGGATTTAAACCCACGTCTCTTTGGTTTTCGCGGCGCTCTACCGCTGTACGGCTTTGCACCGCCAGTTCCTGAGACCAGTTACAGGCCTTACCTTGAACTTTATCTGGTTGTCAAAATCAAACGTGATATTATAGATTATAATTTTCAGAAATGTAGAAACCCTTATTTACCCTAACAATATATATTATGATGATTAATTAGTTAACAGTGTCGTAACGATTTAATAGACCTCGTACTTACCTCCTTCACCTTTTTATCACCGCGCTGAAAGACACCGGGTGGGATTTCATCCCTATGTCGTTTACGTTACTAGGACTCGTTCAAAGTTTTGCGTCATCATTTATTATAAGGTATGGAATGGTCTTCCGAGATCAGTTTGTCCTTCTTCAAGCGCATCCCACTTTAGACCGTATCTACACTTACAATAAGACGAGATCGTGGACAAGCGGGAGCTTATTGCATATAAAAAAAAACTAGGGCAGTGGCAAAGCCCAGGGCGCAGAAATGACACTGGTAGACTTATAATGTACACTGATAGAAGTACTTACATTATAATTTGATTTTTTTTAGGATTATAGGGAGATATTATACTTAATAGAGTGGGTAATTAATTTCAAATAAAAACAACTTAAAATGCTTAGCAATTTTATTCCTCTCATAATCACAATAATTTGATGTTATAACGATGCTATTTTTAACATTTCAAGCCTGACCAGAAAAATAAAATAAACCTCCATTTTTCTGAATAAAAAGGAACTACTTATTTTAAACGCCGACTGCTGCACACATGGCGCCCCCAATCCGAGATTCTAATTTTTACTGGTCAGGCCGTTTAAAAAGTATAGACGAACCGTACAGCTAACAGCCTTATCATACTAGCGGTTTACTAACGCATCCGGAGCGGAAAGGACGCACAGCGTAGGTATACTTCGCTAAACGCGATTAGACCGCGGCTGCGCAGCGAGAACGTCTCGGACGTTCAGGAATAGCGGAACGTGGCAAACAAGTTTCCGTCGCGATTTTGTAGCGAATTAACGACATAACAGTACATTCAGATTCAGTAACAAAATAGATTCTGACGAGGAAACAGTGCTGTTGGTTGATTGAACTCATAAGAAACCGGAGTCAAAAACGAAAATATCAATGAATTTGGGAAGATCAATTAATCGAATGGAAGAGAGCAACTACTTTGTGTTGTTTTGAAAACGAATAAAAAATCATCCACAGATAACAGGAATCGTTAGTACGAGACAGTACAAAATGGCGTCCATGCAGTTATTCGCGGCGAATAAGTTGCGCGTCCGCAACGAAAACGATGCGTATGCGCGGCGTTTTCGCTGCGCGCCAGTAACGTTGCGTTCACGTTCAGCTCTTGAGACACTTGCAATATGCTAGTATGATTATAGGCCGTTACTCCTCGCGTGTCCGGTACAGCGGTGCGGGGTATGATAGACACAGTACCTACATAAAACAAGTACGGCAAGCAGCATTTCGGTTCCTAGATCCCGAAAATAGGATCTCGCGACTACTGATAAACTGTTATGTGATGTTTATGGAGATTGAATCTCATTCTTTCACTTCTGCCATAGTTCAATTTACGAGTATATTCAAATAGTCGACCGACTAATGCACTTACGCAGTGGCAAAGGGGCAGGGACGGCTTGCAATATGATGTTTTATACTTTTAACTAAATTGTAATTACAAAATTTTCGACATTATCTTACTCAGATAAAAATCTTACATAATTTTTTTTCTGTTATTAAGCCTTCATCAAGGTTTAATCATTGTTAACAGCCGATGGACGCCCACAGTTGGACATATGCCTCTTAAGAGGGCTTCAAGCCGTCTGCATCTAGTAAGCCCCTAAGGGCTAACGCCAAAACTCGCGCGGGCGCACGCTCGTGTGTGTATAATGAAAAATAGTGTGGACAGCGCAGGCGCGTGCGACTGTTATTCCAGCACCTTGAGGCCCTAACGGCTAAGCCTTCTTATGAGGTTTAACTCAGCAAGGATCGAAGCGGCAGCCGGATGCTGCTTTCAAATTAAAATTCCACGAGATGGTCGGTAAGTTATTACTTACTTAGTTGTGACAAGCTTGACCCTATGACGGCATACATTTAATAACAAAGGACTATGCGTCTGGTCAAACCACCGCACCTCTGAACTGTGAAGTCGAAGGCTCACTTCCACGGTTTGCCTCTAACATTATTAATTGAATTACACAAAACTACTTCAATATTTTCTTTATAAAAGCTAATTTTATTTTGTATTTCATGATTTTCTATAATACACTAAAATGCTACTTGAAAATGTATATCATTTTCAAGTAGCTTAATAGATATGTAATAAAATCTCAAAATAAATGAAACTCAAAAATAATTTTATTTAAGAAAGTGACAAATAATATTAAATAAATATATGACAAAATTAAATAAATGTTTCATTTTCACCCTGTGTACTATTTACATATTTAGAAATTTATAATAAAAAAATACGGTTATGAAATTGTCCTATAATAATTATTTTAGTTATTTACTTATCATTAACTATGAGATCTACACAATTACATTTAGTATATCTTTGAGATACAATATTAGGTATATATCAATACTAAAACTACTCTAAGACGGAATGAAATTCTAATAACATTTTAATAGCATATATCTACGGGGTATGGATATCATAAACCAAAGATATACATTTGCATGTAAATATACAAAAAAAACTTGTGTCTTCAATAATCATCATAACTTAAAAATTAAAATTATTTAAGAAATACAAAAATACAATTGATTTTCGTGACATTGGCGTTTAAGATAAATATTGCACTTCTTATAAAAAATATGTTCGTAATACAAATTAACTGCATAAAAAATTAAATGACATTAAAAACCTATAAACTCTTAATGTAACTAATTAAGTTGATTGTCAACATTGTGCATTTTAGTTCTGTGTAAAAAAAATCAAGGTACATTTTATTTATTTTAGCTTAAACTAAAGTAAAAAAATAAACTTAAAATAAGTAATACGAAAAATTCGTTATATCACAATTTGCTGCTTAATTGTTAAAATTAAAAGTTTTAAAGTTAAAATTTCTAGATGCATAAAGTCAACTCGCTGGGCTACTGAAAATAAAATCCAAGCTTTGTTTCGGTTTGGGTCAAAAATAGGTTATTCTTTTAAGATATGCCCAGTAGCAGCCTGGAGTTAAACATATGGTTTATAATTTTATATACAGATGGTTTACAATTTCATAACTGTCTCATGTCGTGCAAGTCGTCCCTAATTTTCTTTCTTCTATATTTTATTTATTTATTATTTATTTTTGTCAAAATGTCAAATGAAGTCAAAATGGCGGATGCCCGATATAAAAACGATAGCGTCTATTTATTTCGTCAACGAACGTCATAAATATGATATTTTAATAACATCAAATATAGTGGAACACTATTCTAGAATACAATAATAGAGCCCAATAGATTACAAGATAAATAGGTTACAAAATTAGGTTATATAGGTTTTAACGCCTGTATATTCAAACGCAAGTTACATTTAAGTAAGTCTAGAGTGGTATTTAGGTATTTAGATTTCATTTGCTATTGCGTATTCGTAACTCAGGAACCTTAATTAATTACGCCTAATTTAAATTATTAGGCACTTAGACAAAATACCATTTGGGAAGCACTGCACCTGAAGTCCCTATTTATCGTGTAATTTTAGATCCCTTGCAGCCAGAAAAAGTTCAAACGTTACCGAGTTATCCATTTTGCGCAACTTTTATAAATATAAATCACCATACAGTACCTTCTACCATTTCAATTATGCACTTCGTCAATCTTTATCTATAAGTATCTTAGGTAATCCGAAATGTTCATACTAATATACCCGTCATTTATAAATAAATATATATTGATATTAAAGTATGTGTTTATAGCTCTCATCAACATCATGTCGAGATACTGCCTAGCCTAGTAGTTTCTCCCACGAAACACTAAGATGGCAGAAAAGGCATTATTTAAAGGAGACTGGCCATTTTGGGCTCAATACGTTACAACAATAAAATGTATCTTCAAAAATTATTTATTTTTTTATAAAGCAAAATCACCAAAAATAAATAGAAGTCACAATTGTAAACTATAAAAAATATTTTTTGAAAAATGTATATTATTTCTTGATATCGTGCATTTTACAATGTACTCTGTGTTTCCCAACTATAAAGATAGTCCGTGGTGAGACAACCACAATATTACAATCCAAGATATAGGTATATATATTAGTGGCTGGCGGTTATTGTTGATTAATGGTTTATTTTGTAACAGTTAGTTATAATTATACCACTAACAAGAAAATAATGTCTTTTTGTTATCAAAACTACATTTTCAATGGTTTGTGATGTTTATTATTATTTTTATTATGTACCAGATATAGGTATATTATTAGATTTATCTGGTTCGTCGGTCATCTAAGTATCATAAAAACATGTAATTTTTTTGTTTTAGGATTTTAGGTTGTTTTGCAAATATTGACAATAGTGGGTCTGGCATAATTGAAACTGGCAACATCGGTATTCGTTCCATTTCCATTACTTAATGTATCATGTCATCAATTCAATTGAAAGCCATAAAGAAGAATTGAATTGAATTGAATCAATTTAATTTGACAAATAAATTACCACCAAATCTCTATTCTGAGATAATAATACAATGAAAACGTATTGAAATCCAATTATTCGTCAGATTCTGACTATAAAAATTGGTTGATAATTGCAAAGTCGTATATATATGTCAAATAACCCTCATAACCTAACTCGTGTATTTGTGCTCACATCTTGATTATGTAATTGTCAATTAAACTGAAATTAAACATGTTTAAAACTGATATTATTATTAACCGAATGACACTTATTTGGACATTGTAACGGTTTATCAAATTTTAGGCCCAGCAATGTATGAAAAATGGTCAGTGTCCTTTTGGTACTGTACCGTAACTCCAAACGCAAAACTGAGAATGCCTGAACGCTGTATGTATTACAAAAACACTGACCCAACGTCCGTCTGAGCAGGCTATGAGGGCTCTTAAATTCTTAATGCCAATCTATACTCTAGTCTATAGTAATCTCACTAGCAACATGCCCACGGCCGCGCCCACTGTTAGCCCAACGCTGAGCATGGTCGCGATCACTGAGGACGCCTTCTCCCTTTCGTGCATTTCCACCATCCTGGAAACAGTCACAATATCCGGTCAGAACAGCATTTCGTAAATTTATAATACCTACCCAACTTATACCTAAGTTTTTTAAGATTAGAATCTTTTTCGTAGTGCATATGCATTTGTAGATAAATGCGAAGTGAGTCTTTGACCTGTCAGTTTTCTGAGGAAAGTTGGAAAATAAATGAATTGTTCCCAATCTCGACTTTTATATTTATTTTCATCACAATCACGATGTATATAAAAGTAAGATGAAGACGATCATGACGAGGATATACTGCTACACATATACATACATACACGTGTACGTTTATACTCGTACCTGGTGGAGTTGATCATGACGATGTTGGTGAGGTAGCCGTTGCTGAAGGCGAACACGATCATGATGAGGATGTACTCGTAGTCCCACAGGAACACCACGGGCAGGTGCTTGCGCGCACTGTATACTCGTACCTGGTGGAGTTGATCATGACGATGTTGGTGAGGTAGCCGTTGCTGAAGGCGAACACGATCATGATGAGGATGTACTCGTAGTCCCACAGGAACACCACGGGCAGGTGCTTGCGCGCACTGTATACTCGTACCTGGTGGAGTTGATCATGACGATGTTGGTGAGGTAGCCGTTGCTGAAGGCGAACACGATCATGATGAGGATGTACTCGTAGTCCCACAGGAACACCACGGGCAGGTGCTTGCGCGCACTGTATACTCGTACCTGGTGGAGTTGATCATGACGATGTTGGTGAGGTAGCCGTTGCTGAAGGCGAACACGATCATGATGAGGATGTACTCGTAGTCCCACAGGAACACCACGGGCAGGTGCTTGCGCGCACTGTATACTCGTACCTGGTGGAGTTGATCATGACGATGTTGGTGAGGTAGCCGTTGCTGAAGGCGAACACGATCATGATGAGGATGTACTCGTAGTCCCACAGGAACACCACGGGCAGGTGCTTGCGCGCACTGTATACTCGTACCTGGTGGAGTTGATCATGACGATGTTGGTGAGGTAGCCGTTGCTGAAGGCGAACACGATCATGATGAGGATGTACTCGTAGTCCCACAGGAACACCACGGGCAGGTGCTTGCGCGCACTGTATACTCGTACCTGGTGGAGTTGATCATGACGATGTTGGTGAGGTAGCCGTTGCTGAAGGCGAACACGATCATGATGAGGATGTACTCGTAGTCCCACAGGAACACCACGGGCAGGTGCTTGCGCGCACTGTATACTCGTACCTGGTGGAGTTGATCATGACGATGTTGGTGAGGTAGCCGTTGCTGAAGGCGAACACGATCATGATGAGGATGTACTCGTAGTCCCACAGGAACACCACGGGCAGGTGCTTGCGCGCACTGTATACTCGTACCTGGTGGAGTTGATCATGACGATGTTGGTGAGGTAGCCGTTGCTGAAGGCGAACACGATCATGATGAGGATGTACTCGTAGTCCCACAGGAACACCACGGGCAGGTGCTTGCGCGCACTGTATACTCGTACCTGGTGGAGTTGATCATGACGATGTTGGTGAGGTAGCCGTTGCTGAAGGCGAACACGATCATGATGAGGATGTACTCGTAGTCCCACAGGAACACCACGGGCAGGTGCTTGCGCGCACTGTATACTCGTACCTGGTGGAGTTGATCATGACGATGTTGGTGAGGTAGCCGTTGCTGAAGGCGAACACGATCATGATGAGGATGTACTCGTAGTCCCACAGGAACACCACGGGCAGGTGCTTGCGCGCACTGTATACTCGTACCTGGTGGAGTTGATCATGACGATGTTGGTGAGGTAGCCGTTGCTGAAGGCGAACACGATCATGATGAGGATGTACTCGTAGTCCCACAGGAACACCACGGGCAGGTGCTTGCGCGCACTGTATACTCGTACCTGGTGGAGTTGATCATGACGATGTTGGTGAGGTAGCCGTTGCTGAAGGCGAACACGATCATGATGAGGATGTACTCGTAGTCCCACAGGAACACCACGGGCAGGTGCTTGCGCGCACTGTATACTCGTACCTGGTGGAGTTGATCATGACGATGTTGGTGAGGTAGCCGTTGCTGAAGGCGAACACGATCATGATGAGGATGTACTCGTAGTCCCACAGGAACACCACGGGCAGGTGCTTGCGCGCACTGTATACTCGTACCTGGTGGAGTTGATCATGACGATGTTGGTGAGGTAGCCGTTGCTGAAGGCGAACACGATCATGATGAGGATGTACTCGTAGTCCCACAGGAACACCACGGGCAGGTGCTTGCGCGCACTGTATACTCGTACCTGGTGGAGTTGATCATGACGATGTTGGTGAGGTAGCCGTTGCTGAAGGCGAACACGATCATGATGAGGATGTACTCGTAGTCCCACAGGAACACCACGGGCAGGTGCTTGCGCGCACTGTATACTCGTACCTGGTGGAGTTGATCATGACGATGTTGGTGAGGTAGCCGTTGCTGAAGGCGAACACGATCATGATGAGGATGTACTCGTAGTCCCACAGGAACACCACGGGCAGGTGCTTGCGCGCACTGTATACTCGTACCTGGTGGAGTTGATCATGACGATGTTGGTGAGGTAGCCGTTGCTGAAGGCGAACACGATCATGATGAGGATGTACTCGTAGTCCCACAGGAACACCACGGGCAGGTGCTTGCGCGCACTGTATACTCGTACCTGGTGGAGTTGATCATGACGATGTTGGTGAGGTAGCCGTTGCTGAAGGCGAACACGATCATGATGAGGATGTACTCGTAGTCCCACAGGAACACCACGGGCAGGTGCTTGCGCGCACTGTATACTCGTACCTGGTGGAGTTGATCATGACGATGTTGGTGAGGTAGCCGTTGCTGAAGGCGAACACGATCATGATGAGGATGTACTCGTAGTCCCACAGGAACACCACGGGCAGGTGCTTGCGCGCACTGTATACTCGTACCTGGTGGAGTTGATCATGACGATGTTGGTGAGGTAGCCGTTGCTGAAGGCGAACACGATCATGATGAGGATGTACTCGTAGTCCCACAGGAACACCACGGGCAGGTGCTTGCGCGCACTGTATACTCGTACCTGGTGGAGTTGATCATGACGATGTTGGTGAGGTAGCCGTTGCTGAAGGCGAACACGATCATGATGAGGATGTACTCGTAGTCCCACAGGAACACCACGGGCAGGTGCTTGCGCGCACTGTATACTCGTACCTGGTGGAGTTGATCATGACGATGTTGGTGAGGTAGCCGTTGCTGAAGGCGAACACGATCATGATGAGGATGTACTCGTAGTCCCACAGGAACACCACGGGCAGGTGCTTGCGCGCACTGTATACTCGTACCTGGTGGAGTTGATCATGACGATGTTGGTGAGGTAGCCGTTGCTGAAGGCGAACACGATCATGATGAGGATGTACTCGTAGTCCCACAGGAACACCACGGGCAGGTGCTTGCGCGCACTGTATACTCGTACCTGGTGGAGTTGATCATGACGATGTTGGTGAGGTAGCCGTTGCTGAAGGCGAACACGATCATGATGAGGATGTACTCGTAGTCCCACAGGAACACCACGGGCAGGTGCTTACGTGGCTGCGCATTGCACAGCATCAGCATCGGTACACCCACTATCCGCAGCAGGCTGGCGCCAGCGATCACCCACTGGTTGTAGGGCTGAAAAAAATACCCAAATTCTAAAACAAAACTTACTGCACGTCCCGTCATTTGGTACTTGTAATCAATCACCTTTAACTACCTAATGATTGCCACATTTCATAAAATTGTCGGCCTTACGCCGCCTTAGAAAAAAACGCCCGAAGATTACCACGCTGATGATCACCCATCTGATCTGAGATTAGCTTCACAGAAGACATTCATAAAAATATTTCATTCCGTCTCTAATCAGAGTCCTTAGCAAATCTTCCCTGCATCTGCAGAAGCTCTGCCAAGGGCTCCCCATAACGCTGCAGCAACCTATTTATCTGTCTGGTCATACATATATTCTTCTTCGATGGCTATAAAAAGATATTGTTTTTACAAACATTGTTTTTGATACTCGTATGTCATGGTCAATATTATAAATAATTTAATTGATCCAAGATTATGATGCTGATAAAAAAACGTACCCGTAATAAAAATCCAGCGACCAAACGACCGGAATAATCCCCGCAGTTAAATATAAGATAGTTCACCACCGGTACAAAGAATATCTCTGAAACAAATTATATACAAGTTCAAAGTCACTTATTTCAAGTAGGCTATTTTACAAGCACCGTTGAAAATTCAGGTCTGCCTGAGAAGAGCCGACAAACTCCTCCGTAGTTGCAGTAACTTAGTATAAAAGTCTGGCCCAACAATTATTTAAATAAATAATGCAACGAAAAAGGGTTCCGTCTGGCCATTCAAACACGAGCACATCACCACTGAGAAGGGTAGACACAACTCTAATAATGTACTTTTTGAGGATTAAATATTATTTTAAAATTGTGACCACTTCATTTTCCACATTAATTAACCATTAATTTATGGTAAAACTACTCACTGTTCCAATCGGTGCCCGTTGTGACCGGATGAGACTCTACCAGCACGGTGACTGCAGGATACACCGCCATAGATATTCCAAACACGGCGAAGATACTGAAGGCATACACCCAGATCTTCTTCAATATGACCAACATAGACGCCTCCCTGTGCCTGTTTGTCGCCATACCACCAGAACCTCTTAGAATGTGATAAGTGAAAAAATCTATTTTATACAACATAGCATATGATATAAGCGACAGTATAACCATGATGTCGGCTATACTGAAGTATATAATTGCGCTGTGTAATGGCGATATTTTGAAGGCTAAAGATATGATCTGAGCGATGGCGGCTATGATGCCACCCAAGGACTGTCCGCTGACGACAGCCGCCATGTATTCTTCGGAAAATTTACTCGCAATGCCCACTAAACCCCCTATGAAGACTGCACTGGCAGCTGGAACAGAAAGAAATATATTTGAAGTGCCAGAATATATTTACCGAGCAAGCCAACTGCCTCTCAGAGCCCGTTTATCTAGTAGCTAATAACGCAGTTGACATTTGGCGTTTCTACTCTGACATAATTTATAGGGTTATTAAAAGTAGGTAAATTATACTACGTCTGAAAAATAGTTGTATTTGGACCTAGTTGCCTAATACCGCAATATTTCTTTGTTCCATCTTCACACTTTTACACTGACTGCCTTCTGATGTCGAGACTTTAATATCGGCTTATGGTGACGTTCGATGCGATCGATATGTAGAAATTTGTTGAGTTGGGCCCTTTTACTGTGGGTTATGTCACATATCGCAGGATATTGTCCTGACGCTTAAAAGAACAAATTGTTATAACGCATTTGTGAAGATTTTTTTTATTTCAAATTCATGTAATTGGAGTAACGTCACAATGCTGAACTGCGCGTAGTATGTCGTAGATTGTGGCGATGTCGTGCGAGCCAAACAAATATTATACGTATCCTTAATAATCCTTCTCGGCAGTCGAATAAAAACAAGATTGTCAATTGCAATTTTATTTAGATTTTTTCGACATTTAGATAAGATAACTTTTCTGATAGGTATCGCGACAAGGTTATTTCATGGTTCGATAAATATAGGTTGTAGGTATAAGATTTTATTGACTAATTTTATAAACGGGTTGATGAGTCATACTTACATTTATCGTTTTTAAACAAAACTAATTCAATACTTTGTATACCTACAAAAAATAAGGAGCATGTCATAATTATAAAATAATTATTGTACCACAAAACTTTTAGGCTGATTTTAGGAGTTTCTTAATTTGAAAGCAACTACATTCTAAGCGCATTAAAACAAATTTAAATATGCTTTTACCATTTAAAAAAATATCTATGTATTTATAATTTTATTATGTTCATTTTGTAACATTTATATTTCATTCCAAATGTAGTGGGACCGTTCAAGTATTATATAAGCACTATAGGTGTCTTTGATTTGCTTTTTCTTTGAAGACATGGGGGGTGGGGGATCTAGATGATGATTACGTCATCGGTAGTTATTTATTTATTATACACGAATAGCAAAGATTCGTGAATTCTATATGTTGAATATTGTATCAGTAAAATCTAATCTCTACCCTAAAATAATTTTCTTATTTTTAAAATTTAATTATGACAATTATAAAAAAAAATACATTTATAATTGAAAAATGTTTACGTAAGCATGGGGGGAGGGGGTAAGACCTTTGCTTTCTTTTGCTGACAAGGCGTGTGGGAGGAGGGGGTAAATAATTATTATAATCTGCTAAAGTAATATTTGAACGGCCCCAGTACACTAGAAAACAGACCGCAGTGGAAACGTAACAAAATAAGGTCAAAGGTAGCGAAATAAATAGAAACGTTAGCTCAGATCTTATCAAATGACCTACGCCGCGATAGTCCGTATACATTTGCATAAGGGGTCACTACTGCCTGCACGAGGCATTATGCGGATTAGCATTAAATTATGCCAATAAGCCTTTTTAAAATATATTATTTTAAATCCCCGATTAATTCTAATGTAAAGATACGCGGAGTACGTTATATTATATCTGTACGCCAAGAAGGGCATCTGAATTAATTGTCATTAGTTTGAGCTCTGAATTGTCCAAGGCCTAAGTTCTGTTGGATCATTAAATATTATAATGAAGATGTCTTTAACAAAGATGATTGTTTCACCCCAAGGTTTCCTTTATTTTGTTTCTGCTTATTACGCAATTTGATAGAGGATGATAGCTCTTAGTTCTTAAACTAACACAACCACCAGACTATACATCCTTCCCATCAGTAGCTTAGACCTACTACGCTGCGCAAATGTACATATCTTGTAGACTTAAATTGTTATTATTTACTCTCGTAACCACTACTACTTATCTGATGCTATTAAAAAAGACCAGAACGGATTTCCTAACGCTTTGACGGTATGCCCGGTGGATTTACAGAGGTCCTGAGGTCCTGAGATTGAGGTTTTCTTAATTGGCCGTTGTGTAGCTGGTGGAAAGTTTTATCCGTGGTTAGTTATCATCTTACTAGCAAAAGACGTATACTTCTAAGTATGTAAGTATGATGTATAGAAACCAAAAGAGGTGTGAACTTTCATCCTACTCCTAAGCCCGCTTCCAACTTCGATTGCATCAATACTTACTATCAGGTCAGATTGCCGTCAAGGGCAAACTTGTAATAAATAAAAAAACATGCCCTCCGAAGTACTAAGGATTTTTATTTTCTTAAAGAAAAACAAACTGGCCAAGTGCGAGTCGGACTCGCGCACCACGGGTTCCGTAAATTTTAAGGTTTTTAGAATTATTCATAATTGCTTCAAATGCAGAATTTCAAGATTCTAGGACTAGTTGCGAGTAGTAGAGAGTTAAATATTCGGCTTATATTGCTTTATCCTTTGATTGTGTTGACATTGAAGTTTGATTTTGTTACAGCTTAAAGGTATTATAGAGCCAAGTATTTAATATGAATTTCAATTTAATACCTTTACGCGTTTATTAAAATTATTAAAAGCATTATTATTATACGATGCAACTAAAAATTTACTGTTTTCATAATTTTTCCATTATCTATACTATATAACGTTACTTCGTACCAAATTTCAAGCTTACGGGAACTACCCGTTAGGTTTTGATTTACTTAACCGTGTCGAAAATTGGGGAAATTTTTGGTATAAACGGCTGTATCTTTTGATTGCTTTGGCCTAGAAGCTTGATTTTTTCACGACTCTAAGGGACAGCCGACTTGACTATTTGTTATAAATTTCAGCTTGATACTTCGACGTGTTTCTGAGAAAAAGAGTTTTGACAGACAGACGGACGGACGGACAACGAAGTGATCCTATAAGGGTTCCGTTATTTTCCTTTTTAGGTATGGAACCCTAAAAATGCTTAAAATTTCTTAGGATCTCGTGACCACATAGGCCTATCTACGAGTTGTTTAATACGATGAACGATAGTTATTAGATAGACTAGAATCTATCTGTTATGCTTGCAATAACTACGAACGCGCACTGATAACCTACTTATTATAACAGATGCAAAGGTCGGTAAACTATTATAGTTGATTAATTATAATTACTATACGCTATGTGATAGCATTTTATCTTTTGTGTGTTTGTAAGCATTCTCTTTTATAAACATCGTTTTCTATAGACACTGGACCAAGAGCTTCCGTGAACATAAATAGGTTCAGTCGGCGCATTGATTTGTTGGCCTTAGCTTGTTGGAAAGACGATTTGAATCTTTACTTGTTTTCATAGTTGTTGCGTGTTGTTTCTCGTCACTATCAAGTTATTTTATACCCTGTGGTATAAGAAAAAAGGTTTAGAGCTTAGGCTTACTGGGTGACTACTATCAGAATTAGCGAGTTACTCTGTAACGATCACTGTCTAGTAGTAGGTGGTAGAAGTGTATTTACTATAACTTTATGACATCAACCTTCTAATGAGAATTTCTTAGAAGGTAGTAAAACTGCAAATTTTGTAGCCCTTCTTAGGATTCAAACTAAGGACTTTGTACTTAGCAGATTAATGAGGTCCAAAGAATTATAAACCCAAATAAAGGGATTACGCTTATACGTAGGTATGTTAAATTTTAAACACTTAATTCCATGAGTTCTTATGTTATTTGACTGTTTTGATTCTGATTACCAAAAAAATTGAATTTCAATTATTTAATTATGCAATGCATGTTTTCTAAGACGATTTCATTAAAATTTATATCAACCAAATAATATATGAATGAGTAATTAAATTATGTAAAGTGTTAGATATAAGATAAGCAGTACATACTGACAGGATTTGGTTTTTGATATAAAAATTCGTTTAGCTCCATTATTCCATTATTGCTTGTGGCCCAAATAAAATGTGATATGGTTAAGAACCAAATTAAATCTGGGGTTTCGAGGTAAATGACCGCAACAGGTATAGGTACCTGATGCGAAAACTTTGCTCCTTTTGGATTTTATTCAAGCTATTTTTAACTTTCAAGGGCAATCTTTTATAATATTTGATGGAAGAAGCAGTTTGGTCTTACACATTTGATGTGTCGTCTCTGACAGCTTCTAAACGAATAGAATATTATGATCCTTTCTTTGTTTGGTTTGAAACCTACATAGACGTGATCGAAGCCACATAAACCAATAAAACAACGAGGCAGTCTTTTCTATTATGAAGTAATTCCGATATAAATCCTAGCTTAGCTAAATTTATGCCAAAATACCGAAATTAAAAATGTTAACATATTATTGAGAATGAGCGAAACAACGAAAACTAAGTATTAACAACAACTGTTGAATAAAAATCGAGCCCTTCCTTTCTGACTAGAGTTTTGCCACTCGATTGAAGAACTGTTGAAGCTACACTTCACATAAATGACTAAAACACATATCACAAAATTGTCAGTCTTTCTGAAATTACTTGTATCATAGATTAAAGACTACTAGATGGAGTCATAACGCGGCTGTAGGTTCAAGAGCGTGACAGACTTATTTCACTCGGCCTTTATTAGAAAGTGATACAAGATTATTTTTTGTCCCTTTCAGCGTGTTCGTTTTTATTATTTGTCAAGAGTGGAATTTGTGACAGACAAGGGACATATCTGAGCAATTATTAGCTTTTTATTAAATTTGCTGATAAATAATATAACTTTGCGGTTACTATATTAATTTAAACGTTATCGTGCTATGGTGGGTTGTAATATTTTCGGCTGCAACAGTCGCAGCGAACAGAAAATCGAAGGAATTACGTTTCATACGTAAGTAGGCATAAACTTCATTGATTGATGATTTAAAGCTTAGATATGTTATTTTTTAGCAAATTTCATGTATTATGCGTTTACTAAATAATATTATATAAAGTAATATTTCGTATTTTACGATATTTTAAAACATAACGTTTTATGATGTACTTTAAATGTTGACATGTCATGTCAATAAGGCTGATTTGCTGTCTCACGAGTGGACACGCTATGGGCTCTATCTAGTAGTCTTTAATCTATGACTTGTATGTACATACCTGTCATAATAACAACAGAAACTATGGTGATAATAAAGAAAGTGTTCTGCCAATTGTCAGTGTCCACTTGCACAAATGATGTGGTCACTAGAAGTGACACAGTCACTATTATTAGTGAGCCTTGCAATCTGCTTTTTATTGAAATCCTGAAAGAAATATAGCATGTAGTTCACTGACTTTGATGTGCGTCCATGATATGAAAGACTTTATGCAAAAGAACTGTGTTGATGTGTCAAGTTTTAACCATACTATTTATTATATAACTTTTTGTGGTATTATAATTACCAATTACACACACATTTATGTTACTGTAATGTTTACACATACATATACATTTCATTTTGTTACAAGTTTTTTATTGACAATATCTTGATAATATTACTAACTGGCAATATTTAATAGTTTTTTTTATAGTAGTAAAGTATTAATAAAATGTTTTACTAAGTAATATCAACTTATCATTTAAACTTAATTGTTTATTTAGGAAAACACATTAAATTGTAATTGATGAATGAGGATCATTTTAGCAAAAAAAGTATACTAGTTACCAATGTCCATAAAGTGAATTCAGTATAAGAAATAATAAATTGGGTATT
Organism: Mycalesis mineus; assembly: GCA_034621355.1. Classification (NCBI taxonomy): domain Eukaryota; kingdom Metazoa; phylum Arthropoda; class Insecta; order Lepidoptera; family Nymphalidae; genus Mycalesis; species Mycalesis mineus. The sequence goes on along the minus strand of CM067889.1, from coordinate 15,399,780 downwards.
GCAGTCGCCACATTTAGGTATGAGGTGAATTCAGCCTGGAACTGCGTCTTCCGCACATACATTGTCAGATTGTTTGGCTCAACGTCACGAAATTTGTACATCCAATACTGAAACAATCAAATATAATCAGCTTAATAAAAAAGGGCTCTCTATTAATAAAAATATAGATTCGGAATTTAAACCAGATCAGTTTAACTCACTTTACTGCTCAAAATCCATGGGTGAGAATTTACATTTTGTAAATATACAGTATAGCTTTAGTGTAGTCACATGCAAATGTGAAGGATTCAATGTGTTATAATGTACCTGATATTCTACAATATACATCATACATTTTAAAAATTGATACCAGGTGCTTTAGTGTATGCTACACTATGATTACCTTGGGTTTAACTCTTACACCATAATTTGGTTCAGTTTCACATCTCTACATATACCAAAGCCAAACTTGTTTGTCAACAAACAAATTAAAAATGAAAGTAGAAATCATGAGTCATTTTACAACTATTTTTTTTTAAAATAACTAGTTAATGGACAATAAATTAGATTAGTAAGCTTAAAACTAATTAATATATTCAATATCTTTTAAATAAGATTTTTTAAAATAATCCTATTACTATTATAAAGGCGAAAGTTTGTATGGATGTATGGATGTATGGATGTATGGATGTATGGATGTATGGATGTTTGTTACTCTTTCACGTAAAAACTACTGAATGGATTTGAATGAAACTTTACCACAATATAGCTTATACATCAGAATAACACATAGGCTACATTTAATACCGAAATTCCCACGGGAACGAGAACTACGCGGGTGAAACCGCGGGCGTCCTCTAGTAAAACATAATTTTAAATTTATTAGGCATAAAATGTGTTGCATTTTCTACCTTCATTTTTAAACGACTTCAAAAAAAAAGGAGTTTCTCAATTCGACCGTATATATATATTTTTTTTTTATGTGTGTTCGCGCATAACTTCGTCGTTTATGAACCGATTTTGATAATTTTTTTTTGTTGGAAAGAAGATAGTCCGGTAGTGGTACCATGACAAGGAAACCAGGATCTGATGATGGGATCCTGGAGAAAACGAGGGAAACTTTCAAAAATTGTAGGGACAACAAGTACGTTTGTTAATTTTTCCGGTAAGTATTTAAAAGCACTACAATTTGATGAAGGTCTGGAGTCGATCTGATGATGGAGCCAATCTATATATAAGAGAACTCCGTAACGTTTTACAGTAGCTGCCTTGTGTTTGGGCTCGATTAATTTGTCTCAATGAGAACTTTACATTTCGATGGACTGTGACTGTCATTAAGGGTCTGGCGATGAAGACGAGGGACAGCTGAGGGAGCTCTTTAACGGTTTATAGTAGCTACCTTGTGTTTGGGCTCGATTAATTTGTTTCAATGAGAACTTTACATTTAGATGGGCTGTGACTGTCATTGAGGGTCTGGTGATGAAGACGAAGTACAGTTAAGGGAGCTCCGTAAGGTTTAACAGTAGCTACCTTGTGTTTGGGCTCGATTAATTTGTCTCAATGAGAACTTTACATTTAGATGGACTGTGACTGTCATTAAGGGTCTGGCGATGAAGACGAGGGACAGCTGAGGGAGCTCTTTAACGGTTTACAGTAGCTACCTTGTGTTTGGGCTCGATTAATTTGTCTCAATGAGAACTTTATATTTAGATGGGCTGTGACTGTCATTGAGGGTCTGGCGATGAAGAAGAAGGACAGTTGAGGGAGCTCTTTAACGGTTTACAGTAGCTACTTTGTGATTGGGCTCGATTAATTTATGTCTTAATGAGAATTTTGAAAGGTTATAGTTTCCAGTTAGTTTAATGTTTACTATGTCATGATCCAATGATGAGATAGTGAATATTGGTACTTATGGTTTAGTTCGAGTAGGTTTATTAGTATGTTCGTTGTTGATAAAGCACTAAAAAGTATGAAATAAAAAAATTTTAACAAAAAATAAAAACGCCTTCAAAACGCACTAAAAAGTAAAAAATAACTACGTCATTTACTTACTTTAATTTACTTAATCACATCTATGAAGTCGGTGCCATCCAAGTTTAGGTAGACTTTAAAGTAGAAAGCTCGGGTGGCACCGACTTCATATATGTGATTAAGTAAATTAAAGTAAGTAAATGATGTAGTTATTTTTTACTTTTTAGTGCGTTTTGAAGGCGTTTTTATTTTTTGTTAAAATTTTTTTATAAATTTGTTTGTTGCAATGCTTTCCATATTGACTTTCGCTTTAGTATAGGTTCACTTTGTTACATGTGCCCTTTATATTTGATTTGTCCGTTGTCATGTGTTTGATGAGGCCTTAATGAGATCAAAAAAGTGTACAAAACGTTATTGGACATTATATTGTCAATTAGAAACTTGAATAAAATTACCAATGACCTACTTTTTATATAAAGTACACAGAAACAACTCATACATTTCTATGATAACATCATTATGAATCATCATTCATTAGTTATTTTAATTTATACTCTATGTATCTTTGCCTATTACATAAAACCAATATTTTATTTATTGCAGGCATTTGCCTTTTTATTTTTTTGTTTTATTTTTCTAGCCAAGTACTAAAAAAAACAAGACACTTTGCCCTTTAAGTTTAAAATTATAAAAACTTAGGTAAATGACGTTTTTGGGTATAATTTCACCCACACGTGAGGTCAATTTTATAAAATTAAAAAATATTATTCATTCATCTTAAGAATAGCTATTGTCACTATGAATCATTTTATTTATTTCATGCAAAAATATATTTTGTACACTTCCTGTTTGAAAGGACAAAGAACCAAATAACAAGCTTCTAGTAATAGTACATAATTCAATGATAAGTATTTATGTGTGTTTTGATGAACTATTAGCAGCAGGAACTTTATTGTAAATGATATAAATGTTGTTATCAGTTCACACCCTTAGCTCAACCAACATTATGTGTTAGGGGTCATGGACATAGGTGGACTACGGTGATAACATCAATCGGGTTAGGGGGAACTGCTAGGTGCAGTTGGCTCAAGACAATGGTGCTTAAAAAGTCCATTCAAGAGGCCTATGTCCAACAGTGGGCATCTAATCATAGATTCTTGATCTATTAGTTTATTATTTTTTCTCATGTTCAAGAATACTTTAGTCTAACATTTGTTGACTTAAGAATTATAATCATTAGAAATTATTTTAATTTAATTTAAGTCTAATACAAATCCTAAGGTATGCATTTCCTTTATATGTCCTTATCTTATCCAGTATTAAATATTAAAGTTACTTTAATTATAAAGTCCCACAGAGAATAAATATGAATATATATGATCTAGCACAAAAGAAATTAACAGTAAACATAAAACTCTTTACATTATGTATAATTATGCCACTTAAAACCAAAGGCTTTTATTTTAAACTGTTAATATTATGTCCAATACTTTACAAACAGCCATAATATGTTATGTGTGTATCTAGAATAATTGTTCAGGGATGATAATTGCAGAGCATAATTATTGTAACAATTTTCCTTTTTTTTAAATAATTACCCATTTTAGTTGACTGTTACATGTGGCACATATAGGTAAATAAGAAAGTAAAAATTTAAAAATTACTTACGTCGTTAGCAGTTATCAAGAAGTTCCAAGGCACGAGAGAAGAAATGCCGAATAAATAAAATAAAATATAGACTATTCGATATCTGTCGCGAGGTTCCTCGCAATGGTCCAGCACTTTTGTGGAGCAGGAGTCCTCCACCAGCTCCCTCTCCTCCGAATAGTCCACGTCCTCTTCGTTCGCCTCAGTAATGTCTTCATTGTTAATCGATCCTGTTACATCCATATTTTCGAAACAATCTGTGTAACGCTGAATGATTGCTTTATTTCTACACAAAAGGGTTCAGCGCTGAGCAGACGCGATCGCCATACTCAGAATTCACAGAAAAGTATGTAAATAATTAATTCATAGAAACGATACAATTTACAAACACGACCAGCTGCAAACACAGCTGCCACTTGCCATTGATATTATTTTATTGACATTTGACAATTTTCATTTTGGCTTTTGAGTTCTGACGTTTACCTAATCAGTTCTGACTTTGACATCTGAATAGAGTTGCCAGATTTTTAAACAAGTAAAAATACAAATTAATCAACCGTCACTGGTTTTCCGGGTACATGGATGATGTGAGTAGAATAGTCTTCTATACGAAGCAATGCATTTGGTTGACTATCAATATTCTTATCAAAATTCATGTGAAATTAATAATTCCGTATTGTAAAACGTTATATTTAACATCTTTGGCGGTTGTTTCGGTTACAGAATGAAGTAAACGTATAGATAGGTACTAAGGAACAGAGAAAAATGCTATTTTCATATAGTTATTATTACATAGTATAAAATAAAGTCGCTTCTTTCTGTCTATCCCTATGTATGCTTAAATCTTCACTACACTACATAACTACACAATCAATGAAAATCATGCGGTTTTATCAAATAGAGTTATTCAAGACGAACGTTTATGTCTTTAATACATGCATAATATAGTAGAAAACCGCTGATAATTTTAGAGGTTTCTTATGTGATGTCGTAAATTAACGCATTTTTTGCAAACGCTGACTAATCCCTACGAGATATATTTAAAATAATGTATTGCACACCTTAAAAAGGTCAACAAAAAAGTCTGCGATATGGCGATAGTATATGTCTATATCTAAGGGAAAATCCACAATAACCATTTTATATCTTTTACTTTCAACCAAAAGTAATGGCTTATTTACAAAGTGATTGTAAACAATACTGTTTTAATCCTTATCCAATTATATATTCTTAAATACTTTGTGCATTCAATATAGATCACTATTGCCGTTTACAGCATGTAATTTAAGTTATCCAAGATATATAAGATCCAAAATGCAGGGACATAGCGAGCGTTTGGGGGTCGCGTGGAGCGTGCGTTCTTTAATATACTTTAGTACCAGCATTGCACTTGCATAGTAAAATATAAATCACCGTTTTATTTCAGCAATAATTAACATGTGCATATCAAGGAATTATAAAATTATTTTATGACCTCTATCTAATTTTTCGTTAGGTTACTTCCTACTTCATATGCTAATACTGTACTACTTTCTGTAATAGTTATTTGACCATAAACTTACAAGTATATTGAGAGCAACCATTTTTTTATTGCTTATTGTAAGATCCAAAAACTAGGTATGCCTTACCGAGTTAATTTAAGTAATAAGTACTAGCTTGCTGTTAGTACTTACTTACCTATGGTATACCAATAAACATGTTAATGTTTTTCACATTGTTTTGCCTACCTTGCCAAATGAATTGCCAGTACATAACCTCTACGATATGACGAATAGAATAATACAACAACATACCAAAATATTAAAATTTTATTAAGTTTTAGTATTTTCATTTTAATTTGTCTAGATTTGTACGTTTTACAATTTAAAGCATGGTTAAAATTAGATCTGTAAATAACAATACAACTGTAAATATAGCTTTATCAAATGAAGTTGCATAAAATGCATATTTTGATAGCAAAGATAGAAAAAGTATAGAAATATGTTTGTAAATAGGTATAAGGAAAGTATCCAATATAAATTATAAATTAAAATAAAATATATAAGAAAGTAAAAATTTCATAAGCACAAATTACAAACCTACTTAAATCTAATATATTACATGTAAGGACGGACATACAATATTTTCTAGTTTACTTAAATAATAAGTTGTCACAATTAATTTTATTAAATAACTTTGATTAAACTTACTAGCCTATTTTTATTTAGTTGCTAGTATGATCATATGCAAATATATATATTCTTATCAAAAACGTTCATTACAAATACAATATACCAACCTAGTTGCGATAATAAAAAATCTAAACGTTTTCAGTTTTCTATGGTAACATTTAATTACAATGTATTTAAAATCACCTTTATAAGTATAGGTATATCGACTTTAGACCATTTGTATGGGTCCAACATGATCATTACGGACATAAAACTATTTCAAATATTGAGATCGTATTTCTCTACTAAAGAGAAGGCCACATTGATAGATCTGTAACTGTGTCTTACCAGTGATAAGTACCAGGAATATACCGTCACAGATTTATTAGTGTTGCCTCACTTTAAACGCATTTTTTAAAGTCCTATCTTTCATAATATCGAAATCATCAGAAGAAAATATAAACAGAATTTGTGATGAAAAAAATATTGGAAGTATAACAATATTTAAAGTTTCGATAACAATCGGTATATTACATACATACAAGTTAATAAATGCAGGATTATAGTATTTATAAGACGTTATCAGTCTTTTCTTAACATGGGGTTCATATTCGGAGCAATGATGTAGAGTCAGACAGGCAGTGTAGTGTCGCCATCTCGTCTTATCTCATCACGGCTAATATGAATGTATCCTTAATCTTATATCAGTTATATCTCATTACTTAGTACCTAAGTATAAGGCAAATGTCGCTAGAGCTAAACCCAGTTGATACATTTTATAAAAAATATATATACGGTCGAATTGAGAAACTCCTTTTTTTTTTGAAGTCGTTTAAAAATGATTCCTTCCAGTCAGTGTTCAAATGAACATGAAATAGTAGGCTATTCGACGGCTAAGACGTAGTTACTAAAATTACGTACACATTTACTCGTACCTTCACTTTTCAAAAATTACGTAATATTTTACCTTTTGAACAATATTCGACCCTGTATCTAGAACAACGATTAAAATATATTTTTGGTTAATTTATTACACTACATAGCTGTTTCTAAGGGTTGACTATGAGATCGGCTGTCTTCGGAAATTGGAGGGTTGATTTGTGAATCCTCGAAGTCGAAATTCGTTTCTAGCAATGCTTCAGATCGGGAGCGAGAGTGGAAGTCGGAGGGGTAAGAGAGGTCGGGGGAAGAGTGCGGGGAGGGATCATATGGATAGTCAGGCGTTTGAAGTGGCGTTGGCAATCGATCGTCGTAATACTGAGGTTCGTCTGTAAAAGAAGAAAAAGTATTCTAAATATCACTAAATAAATAAACAGAAAAACGTATCGTATGGATACTGCAAAAATGCTATACAAAATAACTGTCAGCTACTAATTATAGATACTCTTAATATGTTTGACTCAAGAATTTACCTTTTAATCTGCCTCTCAAAACACCTTGCCATCTCACTGGCCCAGTAGTCTATGCTTTGTAAAAGGTATAGGATTTGATTTTCAGCTGAGGCGTGTTTGAATGATAGAAACGTTGAAAAGCAATCGTAATGTTGTCAGTATAAGGCCAAATAGATAGATAGTATAATTAAAATTGTTGATTTATTCGCCTTCATACCGATCAATAGATGAATACATAGGTGTGACTTTATTTTTAGTTTTTAGTAGTGTACTTGTGTCTTATAAAGTCCGTAATTTTTTCCAAGAATGCACTTCTTAAAATAACATAAATGCCCACTCTATAACTGAGATGTCCTTGACTTTATTAACAGTCATTTAAGGATCTCAGGTCAATTGTGGGTTATATATATTGATCTTGTTTGTTGAATGTTTACTAACATTATAAAACTGAAGACTGTGTTTGACGTTGATGTGAACATGTCAATATTAAGAACAGATTCGAATTGCTTCAGTGTTGGATAGACAATTATTTCCATGCGCGCATAATTTATAGGCGGTTGAAACAGCGGGTCACAGACTAAATCTAATATTACAATGACAAATTACCAACTCAATAGAAATCACGTACCAGAAATATTTCTCTGACCGAATGTGGTCGTCGGAATAGATCCAGGCTGAGGTTGCTCCGGCATCTTCTGTCTCAGCTCCATCAAAAACGACAACTTGGGCTGCCCGCCGTGATTCGGAGCTCCATAGGGCCCGAATATCTTCCCCTCCCTTTCTAACTCCTGTTTGTAGAACATCGGATCATCAGATTTGTCGATACCTCTCAAAGGTAGAGTGTCTGAAGTGAAATACTGAGAGTCGCTTGTTGGTGATAGTGTATCATCATCTTGGGGTGATGATAGACCTCCTGGATGATGTATTATAGGCAATTCCTCAGTCGCTACAGTATTCATCGAAGGTGCAGCGCTTGTACCAGAATTTTCTCTGTACCCTTCGTTTTTATATGCCAAATCGTACTTAATATTTTGTGGTACACTATATTCTGGTGACGCTGGCTTTTTGTTGAATGTGCTGTGCTTCAGTTGGATCACATTGTTAGGATTGTGAGCCTCGTAAATGTCGAAGCTCTGGTTGTCTTCTATTGATGAGTTGAATTGGCTCTTTTCCATTGATTCCATAGATGCAGTGGATGCAAGCATCTTTCTGTAGTCTGATCCTTTCGTTAAAGTGTCGGTTGACCGAGTACTCTGAAAATACATTAGTAATATTTATAACTAATAAATAACAGTACGTATAACTAAACAATAGTTTTCATATATAGTAGTTATTTTATTAATTTTTAACATTATTTCGTTCTACGCAATTTTTGAGTCTATCCAGAACTGGCACAAAATGTACCATTAGTTGTGTAAAAGTGTCGAATATTACATAAAATGTATACCTTACTACTTACCATTTGCGTCATTTTTCTCCTGTATGGTGTATCAGGAAACCCTCCATTGATGCTGCCAATGGAACGAACTGAGTGTAGAGATTGCCTAATAGAGTTTCGACGTTCCAATCTCTGAAGATGTCTGTTAAGAAAAGATCAACATTAAATATAACTCAATAAGGGCATGGCATTTAACTGATTTGTTGTAAATGTTTACCTGTGCTTAGATTTGGAGTACCAGCAGATAAGTGCAGCTCCAACCAAAACAACAGCAGCTATGAGAACTCCAACAAATGCAACAGCTAACATGTCTCCACGCCATGACATCGGATCGATGGTTATTTTTGGATCTAAAACAAAAATTCCCTATAATATAATGTTCATATTCACATCCAAATATTAATCCATTATAAAACAATTCACATGAATTAAGAAAACTTCTTAGTTTACGTGAATTACATTTCACATATGTTCTTATGAATGAGCTAATTTAATCCAACGCAGCCGTAAGGAAACTGATGACTGTAATCAAAAATTCAAAATCAAAAATGATTCGAGAGTTAGCCCTGAAATTACTGCCAACTATAACCAAGGAAGTAAACCTTTTTAAAAGTCTGTTATTTAAAGACGACGATGATTATAAAAGAAAAAAGAACTTACCAATTTCACAGATAAAAGTGTTCTTCTGATTACAATCCGTAATCTCAACATTGGAGAAGGCGAAAGACGTGCACTGAGTGACGTAGTCGATGTGATTAACCCACACCCTGTCTCCATATTGGAACCACTGGTTCTGGCGTTTTATGAATTCGTAGAGAACGTCGTAGTTACCGGTCACATATGGCATGGAAGAGTTATCAGACTGTAACAGTAAAATGTTTTGGGTTTATAACTTGCTGTGTTTTGTATATTTGAATTTTTTGAACGATGGCAATGACAATATTTTTATTTACATTACGACTAATTTAATATTACAACCATCATCCATTGATTTTATAAGTGATTCAACTCATTGTCCCTAATCTCCATTAATAAAAGTAATTTAAGAAACTAACAACAAGAACTTGGGTAGATTTCTTACTAGATTTAAAAAGAGTACATAAGAAGCTCACCAAACAGAATAGCCTCGCTTCCTCATAAGTCATGGGGGCACCCACGTACATATAGCAGGTCCCGGCAATTGGGTCCCATCCCGGTGGACATTTGCCTCCACCCAGTACTGTTAGGTTATTCATGTAATATGGTCTGAAAACGTTAAAAAAATTAAAGTAAAATAAAAAAGTAGATCTGATATAAAAAAAGATAGAAGCTCAAAACTTCCCATTGAAAAAACGCGTAGTATCAACAAGGCAGATCTTTCTAGAACATTCTTAGAATGTCTTTCAAAGGAATTATTTGTTGCTTTAAATCTGATAAATTGAGGTTCAAGTAGCAGTATAAATAGACTGCCATATGACCGATTAACAAAAGCGGGGTCATAAGAAGCTGGACTTTTTGATAAATTAATATGCATTATTCTTAGACACCTTTGTCACAATTAAGATTAGGTGAGATCCTTGAATACCTGTAATCCACTTCAAGCAGCAAAGGGTTGTCCGACTGGTCCCTAATACGACCCGCAACAGCAAGGCTTTCGTTATAACTCCAGTAGTTATGTTTCGCGTCTATACGAGTTCGCCATAAGTCCAGAGCGCTAAAAATAATTATCATTATGTAAATTGTCCTGTCCAAACAGATTGTTGAAATGTTTGTGTACGTAGGCACACTTTAAATAATTCGTATCACATTTTGTTCGGGTATTTGGATATACTAACTAATCAAATTAGCATTAGATAATATAATTCTGTATAACTATTAGATAATAGGTAGTGTAAGTAATGACATTGTTAAAAGTGCGTAATTTATGTGCGTGGGAGAATAAAAGAAGAAAAGATGACGAAAGAGTAGGAGAATGGTTGGAAAGAGTAAAGAGGATTTTCCTGCAAAAGTAGATATTGAGTTGACTAGTTAACATAAATTGGTGATATGAAATCTAATATCCTGAAAAGAGCTATTTAAAAAAGATGCAGTCCCATTTGATACATGCACCATACAACTAACTACTTGAATTTATAAAGCTGATGAAAATAGTCTTTTCTTTAATTAAAAACATTGAACACAGACTTACCTCATGTAATTTGGGTTAAAATCGATAAAGCTATGGTCCGGTCAGCCATGCAACAAAAACATGCAAATTAATATTGATTATTTTTTCTTTCGAATTCATTCCAATATATCGCATTAATAAAATGATGTTAAAAATCAACAAGTTAAAGTATTTCTTAAGCAAGATTAGATCAGTAATCTAATGATAATCTTCAAGTATCGCATATATTAAAACTTAAACTGTTATTATGCAAAGTTTACTCAAGTTACGGCCATGAATTTAATACTTTCAATGCTATAGAAATAAGTAATAATGGCGTAAAAAATAATCTATAACTCAAAACCTTTGTTAGTCGCACATGATTTTGTAAAAACCTTACATGGATCTGTTGACAGTAATCATCTCGTAATCGTTATCGGGGTTGAAGAAGATGTTATCAACGTAGTGCTGGCCAGCTGTGCCGGCAACCACAGTAGCACGACCATCGCGGTCTAAGGCATAGTTCCTGGAAAATGAAATACGTTAAAGACGTAAAAAGATACTGTAAAACTTTAATTTTTATGAGCCACTTAGGTAAATCGTAGCTTAGGTTTTGAAGATATAAAGATTTCGTAAAGCATGAAAATTAAAAAGGTACCTATCAAATTAAATTAATAATAATTAAATCAGGTAGAAAGTAGAAGTGTCTTTTTTGACTATGAGACTTAATAGTCAAAGATTATTAATAGCGCAATCATCTCACCTATAAAAACCATTATGCGATGTAGTTTGGTAAATCGGCAAGCGGACTTTATGAAAGCCAGATACTTCCAATATTCTGAGCCCCGTGTTTTGATGTACATAGTTGTGAGTGAAATTGGACACCACTTGACGAAGGACGATAATGTCAGTGTAATTTGCTCGGTTGCGAGTGAAATAATTGCGGTATATTGTCACTTCTTGGTACGGTGATGATTGTCTTCCTGAAAGATGTAAATAAGGAATTAATTTGTGTGAACGAAACGAATGTTTAAAAGGTCTTTCTTTTTACGAATTTATGAAAAAAACATTTCAGAAAGTTTTTTTGAACAAAGAATTGTAAGGCAAAGAAAGCAGTGTTTACCTTCAACTTTGAGACATGGAAGATCATGGTTAGACAAAAACAAGTTATTGTGTATCCAGCCACGAAGAGAAGTTGCTGAACTTCGTGAATCGGCTCTAACTAATAACCCACCAACGTTGTTCCGTACTAAATTGTTCTGCAACGAAACATTAAGAAAATTAATCTTTTTCCTTAAAATAATATAGTAAAATCAAAACTTATTTCAATCAAATGGCTTACTCTAAAAACTAAAGTCTGTGTATTCTGCACATCAACTCTTACAGCTGCTTGGCATGTTGTAAAGTTACCATATAGTTTGAGACAGTTATGAGTCATCTCATTTCTAGAAATGGCCACTAATGGATTAACTTCTCCAACGGATTGGTACGTGATAGCCCCATCACGGTTATCAATAAATTCAGTGTTCGATATATTGTGTTGGACGTCACGATCTGAAATAATTTGTATAGATAAATAAAAAGCTTTAATGTGTACAACTTGATCAACAATGTTGATGACACTTACTAAATCCTATAGCTGATATTGGTAGTGTGACAATTTCAGCAATAAATCCGTGTACTGCTGAAGCACCGCTGGCAAAGAGTTTTACACTTAAACTTGCGCTTTGTGTCCTGAATAACTTCTTTTCCTCTGGCGATCCATGTTCCAAATATCCAATTTGAGGCGCTGTTATGTTGTAAATGTCTCCATCGTACAGAGTTATTGAATCTCGTTTTCCATAACTTAGGGAGTGATTGAATAAGTTGAATTGTAGCAGTCTGAATCCAAAAGGTTTTACCCTAAAGGTACTTTTGAAGATTTTTACACAATTAACTGGATTGTTGTCATATTTGTAATAAATTAGTACTCTCTCTTCAACAGTTATAACTTTTGTGCTATCACATATATCGATCATGGAAAATAAGTGATAGGGAAGATTTAAGTCTCTTAATGGCGTGAAGCTTGACTCTTCAGATTCTCTACCTTCTCCGTTTAAAGATATAGCACTGATTCCTTCTCCTAGGATATCGCTGATAGAATTAAACGATACACTTACTGTGTCAGTTGGCGAAATCAAATTTATGCCATGGTGTGCGCATTTGCTTATGTTAACATTTTCAATGCTTGGATTTTTTATGATACTTTGAATAGCAGGTGATTTTTCGTTGTGCAAAATACCAGCTCCTACAATTTGCACGTGCTTTATTTGACTTTCAATTTTTTTTAAAGTCTCATGTGTATGGTGATCATGAATTCTATGTTCATAGAGAGAATATTCGAACTCTGGATTAGTAAATCGTACTCCTCCCCAATAATCAAGATTTTCATCTAGATTTCTTGAACCACAGTGGATGAAAACGAAGTCTGAATCCCATTTACATTCATGACGATGTCCGTAGAGTTGACCATTTAATCGAATCGGACAATCTTCATAACGATCCTCTGTGCCGACACATTGTAGGGGTTCAGGCCAAGACCATATACGAGAGAGAGAATTACTGTGATATTCAACTCGTCTGTCGAATGCAAAAAATACGTTGATTGGATCAAAGCCTAACTCTCGACAGACTACTTGTGCATTTCTCTCGGTGAATCGATTATCGCACATTGGTACCCACTGTAACGTTGTCCTATTGTAATATTCTAAAAAGCCTTCATTTTTCCTTTCCATATTTTCATTGCTCACAGAACAATTTCTTCCAGTACATAATCTGATCGCATCTTGTACAATTAGTGTTTCTAGTTGGCGTCTTTGTTTATGATGACTAGGTGAATACTGGCTGGTGTCCCTTTTATCGATTCTATTGGATTCCACATTAGACATTAAAGACTTTGATTTCATAAAAATTGGTAACTGACTATGTCCAATAGCGTGAAGAGTACCCATTACAAGTAAACCAACATTCGGAGCGAATTCCATCACAACTCCAGGATTAATTGTAAGCGTAACATCAGGCATTACAGTAATATCTGCTTTGATGATGTAAGGTGTAATACGCGCGTCTAATGTTAAATCTGATGTCAACCGTCCACCTAATTCATCAAGATTTATTGCATTTTCTGGGCTAAATGTTGCAGACACACTAGAATCAAAATTGTTTTCTAGTAAATAAGGTAAATATGTTGCTATTGCATGGTTATTCCAGTCATCAAAATCAAATATTTGATTCCTTATTTCTCTCTCATCAGCACTGCCCCACCAATTTTCGACAACATCAAGCAGATTATCAATTTTAGCAGTTTTGATTCCAGCTACTAAGGTATATTGTAAAGCATTATTTCCAAAAAGATTTCTACTCACTTTAACTTTTTGGATTCCTTTGAATCCTATTACATACGTAGGCTCAACACTTCTTGTTAAAGCACCACGATTTACTAAAGTTATGTATTTATTATTTTGCACTAGATTAAACACACATACTGCGTAAACGAAACCCATTATTTCACTTTGGCTGTCCATAAAGAACTGCACCATGTATTGTCCATTATTTCTTTCGATTAAATTACCATCTATTTTCATTTTCTTTTCCATTCCCCTAATAGAAATGAGTCCAGTCTTACAGTTATTGTCAGTGAAAATATTTTTAGTTATATTAATTAATGCAAAATGTCCATCTATGACAAACCCAAATTTGTTATTGCTACGCCATGTATTATTAAGCATGTACACTGAATGAGTAAAATTCTCATTATATTGCCATACATATGGCAAGCTTATGTCAAAGCCTCCATACTTGTTCCTTTCAAAAGTGTTATCCTGCATTACATAATGGTATAAGTTATTAGAGCTTCTTAAATCACGGGCAAAATGATGTATACCTTTTCCATTATCGGTGATCAAACTGCTGTTTATCATCAAAGTTATTTCTGTTATGTTACTTTCATGAATATCCCAATAAGGTGTGTTGATGTAAATTGCTTCTTCTATATTATGTGCTATTTCACAACTTATAATTTTCATGGTTTCATTTGCTTTTCGTAAAAAGTGATCACCAAGTTCATTTAGAAAGCGGTTATAATACAAAGCTTGAATGCCTTTAGTATTACCTTTAATTTTTGTATTAACAACTTGGAGAGTTGGTATGGGACCACTAATAATTTTGTTACGAATATTTTGTATAGGGGCTTCTATTGCAGTTAATACTAGTACTACATTGCCTAAAGCTCTGACGCCACTTTCATATTTTAATACAATACCGAAAGTGATACTTGTTGTCGGAAAAGTTGATAAATCACGATTTAGGCACCAGACAGTGCTAGCTTCGTTTATGTTCTGGGAATCGTATATACATATACTTTCAGTGGAGAAATTGTGTATTGGATTTAAAAGTTGAAGTCCTAGAACAAACCCAGGATTGCACTTAATATTGTAAGTTTTTGCAATATTTTCACCATTGTGCTTAGTAAATACGATATGCCTTGTTTCTCCATTTACTAAAGATATGTCTGTCTCATATTCAGGTATCATGATTGGTCGATAATTCGATTCATCTACGTTAAATCCAGGGTCAAAATTGAACCAACCGGCTAGTTCTCTTTGCTGAGGCCCTGTTATATGTGGGTTATGAGATATTCCTGCTACATTGTTATTCTCGATTATAGAGCTATATACTTTTAAGCCCAACTGTTTGAAACTTATGCCGCTGCCTTTGTTGTTACTAAACTCAGAATTGCGTACTGTATTAATAGCATCAACACCATAAAGATCGGAGTATAAAATTCCAAGTCCATCATGATAATTATTTGCTACTTTGACACTTTCTAGACTGTGGCGTGCAAAATCTATCTGGAGAGCAGGTTTAAATGAATTTGATGAATAATCCAAGAGACCTGCCTTTTCAATATTAACGTATTGTAAATCTGCTCTTTCGGCAATAACACTAAATCTGACACCAGCCCAGCTAGTTTCGTAGCATCTTACGCCAACATCATTACCATGAGTACAAGAATTTTCGAAGCTGTCAATCGTTTCTGCTCTGCATTTGGTTATATCGTTATCAAATTCTGTACAATCCACATTTGATAAAATTACATCTTCTGTCATACCAGCACTTGGTATTTCATTGGGTTCTAAAAACCAATCATTTGGATTTAACGCTAAACCAACTTGATTGCATACTAAAGCAGCATTTATTATATTCCATCCATAATTACAAACAGTTCCCCATTTACCATCAATACGAACTTGTAATCTTCCTTCGTGCGGTGTTCTTCCACCTAAAAGACGTATTGGCACAATCGGTTCCTGATAACCTGGCGTGGTAGGTTCTATTTCTGTATCAATTTCATAAATGCTATCGTTTGTCATTATGAATTCTTCTTTTAACGTAAATACAATATCATTAGGCCTTTTTCCCCTTGCTTCTATTTTACCAGCAACCATAATTCCTATGGAAGGTGGAAACTTCAATGTAACTCCAGGTTGTAAAATTAATCTTCCACCAGGACGAATATTTATATCTTTATCTACGTCGTATTCTCCTTGCCTGATTATTTCAATGCCTTCCACTTCACCTCCTACTATGGCAGAACCCGGCAAATTAAATTGAGGCACATAAAGTGAATTATAATTAACTTGTGTTGCACCAGGATTGCTATTATGAAGTAAATATGGCATAAAAATAATTTTAGCTAAGTTATATCTATCTTTTCTATGAAATAATCTATTATAAACTTTTTCTTCTTCAGGAAATCCAAGCCAGTTGTAAGTACAGTTGAGAATTTTACTTTGATCTTCCACATGAGAGCCTATTTCATATTGCGCCTCTGGATTACCTATTATGTTTCTATAAACATCAATATTACTTGAAGCTAGAACTATAGTCGCTGCAACCCTACTTCTTGGTATAAGTCTAGATGATAAGCCTTCTATGGGTTCGAAAGTTTCCCTAATTTTGTTTTCTCGTAGGAAATTTCTAGAAAACAATATATATTGGAAGTCACTGTAAGGTGATAGACCAAGGTTTACTACAAAAGGTCCTTTGTTACCATAAAAATAATTATGCTGTATAAGAAATCTTGCTGGCAATATTTCGAATTCTTCAAGATATATTCCATTTATTCTATTTAAAATAGCTATAGCACCATATTCACCTTGTTCAAAATAATTATGCTCTATTCTACCAATCACATTTAGAGCAGGCTGAATCCTAATTGGCACTCGTTGATTTTGGTAAAATCTGTTATGCCCTATCTGTAAATTGAGTAGTTTTACAGGATCATTATACTTCCAACAAGTAGAGATATCTATGGTACTTTCTATACTTGCATTAAACCAATTTCCTGTAACATTTACCCAACTCTCCCTGCAATAGTTTCCATGTAAAATACCTACTTCAAGGTTTTTAAATATTTCTGAGTATTCAATCACTGTTGTTTGATTTATTGGCACGTATTCCGTTTCTTGAGTATTGTTTATCCAAACAGCAATGCCATATCCTTGATTTGAGCTTATTATACTTCGTGAGATATTTCGATTACCACCTGTTACAGTAATATTAATTCCGTCTGCTTGATTAAATGATATTCGACTTTCTGTAATGTTAACATCTCCTGCCCCACTAACTACTTGGAGGCCAGCAACATGGTTATTATTTGATATAGATGTTCGATGAATATGAATTTGAGATCGAAGATTTTCAATAACAACACCTCTACCATTGTTATCTGAAATTATTGTGTCTGTCACATTTAAATCGTATGTTTTACTGATTCCAGACGTTAATCTTAAGAACCCAACAATATCTGTTCTAGTATCGGCATGGAATCTTACGTGCATTCGGCTTCTCGTTGATGTAACACTCTGTGGCCGTGTATTATTTCTAATACTAAAAGTTAATAGAAGTTTATCATTCGTTGTTAATCCATCGTAGACAAAAATTTGTCCGGTATCATTTTTATTGGTGACAATTTTTAAAAAACTTAAAGTTAGAACATGATCAGATCGGGTGTAAAACTTTTGGTTGCAATCCCTTTCTGCATTTGAATATCTTGACTGCTCGATAGACATGTGAATAGGAAATGTTTGGCTAGGTGTAGATGCGAGCGTACATAAGTCGAATATTTCGCTACGATCAAACTTCTCATCTATATTCATTTCGTGTACTACGTATTTGACCCCATCTCCGCCGTTATCGTGAATAAGGCAATTTTCAATCTTGGTCATGCCGTAAGTGGAATTAACATATACACCGTAGCCTCTATTGTTTTGTATTGTGCAGTTGTTGATCATAATAGGAGCGTTAGGTGCGGTAACGTTTATGGCATTGAATGCGGAGTTTGATATCTCAATGTCCTCCATTAGTGGTGGTACGCCTATTACGTCTAGAGCACTTGTCGCATTATTATCTCTCCCCATTCCCGCATTCCTTATAGCCACATGCACTAATCTGGACATAGACGTCGGAACATAGAGTGTGTTTGCGGCAGTAAGAATTCTTTCAAAAACTGCATTTTCGAAGCGTATACCTCTCCAATGGATACCTGAATGTCCTAGCTCATTATCGTCGTGATGTGGCAAGCATTGGATTCCGAGGTCAGGGTGAAAGTCGCAAACGCCTGATCCTAGTTGTCTTGAATTCCAGTCGCATTGAAAGAGGTCGTACTCTGTGCCTTTACACTTGGGTTCCTCGAGTAAGAGCCGAGCACGTCGACCTGGCTGCCGGTCCATCCAATTGTAAAACGTTCCGCCCATGAAGCCTAATTGCCTGCACGCCGTTTCCATGTCGTTGATAGTCCAACTGGAAAAGAAAACGTAAACTATCATCGCTTTGTTTTCTAAGATTTTCTATTATGTAGACTTGTGTTGTTACAGTATAATTTTCAGTCATGTCGTTTGAAAGTTATAATTAATTTTAGAAAATACAACTAAGCAAAGTTGATTCAGAACGGCAACTCGCATCGAGAGTAGCCATTTAAGGACGTCATTAATAATAAGCCTTTAAACTTTTCAGAGAACGCTTCGGGGACCATTATTCTCAAATTTGTATTGCTTGTACTATGTAAACTGCCTATTCTATAAAAGTAAAGACTTTTGAGCAAAAATAGCCGTGTTATTATTTAAACTCACTTTCTTGAATTTGAACACACAGATCTCCATTGTCCTCTGTGCAAAAGTTGAACTCTTCCGGCCAATATAGATGGTCCATCGACGAGTCGTATGTCAGGAAACGGCCTCGGTTGCTTTTGTGGTTCTTCAGTGCTCGTAAAAGTTATGTTTTTGCCCGGTTCACCCTGAAAAGATAAAACATAATTTAAACATTTACAACAGCAATTCTAAAATGACTTTAATAGGAGAAAAAAAACTAAAAAATTAGGCCCATAAAGGGCTTAAATAGATATCTTGAATTTTTTTTAATTTAGTCAATTTGGCGGTCAAAACCACCTAACTTCTTTAAGACATTTGTGTAAAATATAGCGGAATCGGAATATAAAATTTATTTTAAGGTAATGAAGGATCATTATTTCAATTTTCAAACGTCTCGTCATCAAAAGGTTTTTGAACAATGAACATGATACTATATATTTATGAATAATTTAACATCCCGCTCCGTTACCATTTTAAGCAATATAAAAGTTAACAAATAACTTATTTTATAAAATTATCCAAGCCGAACAGAACTTCCTGTTGTCCATTGTTCAACTTCGCGGATATATTTCGCACCATAAAATTTAAGTACCTTTACTTTATCTTTGTTTCGAAGTTCGGATTTTGTTAGTGTTGCTTTCGAAACTCTAGGTCGGAACCGTCTGACGGTCCGACTCTGAACCAGGTTCGACGTCCGCCCATTCGCGATACGAATCGCCCCCACTGTTTAACATCATCTAAAGGTTCGCTTACAGGAGCAATTGACCATTTTAAGCAATATTTGTTTGTGTATTACAGAGAGACGAATATTTTAACATTCTAATTAAAACACCGTGCGAGTGCTGGGGCCATCGTTTAACGGGGCTATCGTTTTTTTCTAGTTTTATCTACTAAAATCTTTTTAATTCGTTTAAATTACTTGCCCTGCAGCGTGAGGATAGATGCCTATCCAGGATTAAGTGGTTAGCTGTTCCTGTAAGTTTCACAAGTATAGATAAAAGATATTTCCTTCTCCATTATTTTGCGTGTAAACGCCTCGGACACTAGTTCTAAGGTTTAGTGTCTAGACACTATCCACACATGAAATCTGTAAACAATGACCGACACTTCAGTCGCAATTTATGTCGCAGTTCAAACATAGCTTTAAATTGCACGGTTAAAAACATGGCATTTAAAATGCGTAAAAAGTATTCTGCAATTTCATTGTTAGATAGGAATAGTTGCAAAATTGGCAATTAACTGTTTGTTTACTATCTCGCACAGGAATTACTTAATCGTCATGAAGGTTATTGTAATTTTAAGATATCTTTGAGTTATAAAATAGAATAGTCGTGCAGTAGTTAACAACTAGGCACTTATATGTACAGTAAAGCATTACCGAATCGAAGGACCTAACTTCAATTCGATTAGATTCTCGTAGTTACCCACTCTTATCACAGATAGGTTTTTGCTTTAGTTAGAGAACTTAGAAGAGGAATAGACGAATATTCTGCTTATAAGAAATTAAGATATCAAACTACCACCTGTCTATTGTATGTTTTTACCCAAACCCTAACATTGATTAAATCGTTGGAGATGAAACTTTTTCAAATTGCAATAACATTATTATAGTCAAACAAAAAGTGTAAGCATCTATACCGTACAACGCAGCACAGCATTTTTCGAATTAGAAATTTTTACAAGCGTTATATCGGAACCTTCATTTACACTATCACAGTTGAATGAATTACATCATAATGTAAACGGTATCGGCTGTAACTAAGTTGTTTGCATTATACTCTCTATTTCAATTGCTATAAAGGTTAGTTGGACACAAGGGATCAACAGTACGTGACGGTATGAATGGAAGACTTGAAAAGACAGGAAGCCATGTTCGTGAAGTGCAAGGGCGCTAGCGTGGGCTGCGCGCGCGCAACATTTGGGCATGTGACATCATACCTCTTACCTATCGTCACTTGACCTTCGATTCGGCAGTATTAGAGGTTATTAGTCGGAGCGAGGCCGGACACACCCGTCTTTAATTTCGATTGATTGAAGTTCACGTATTGTAAAAAACTAATTAAGTAAGTAGTAAATGATATAAATGGGTGGAAAATTGTTAGAAGTTATTTCGAGATAGGCTTACGCTTGATTGTACTCATGTACTTCTGGATGTATTATTACAATTTGTTCAATAAACATTCCTGACCAGTTCCTATGCCTACCTGTGTGTTGACATACATGCGAGTGAAGTGAGGTGATATCTAGATATGTCCCCCTTAATCTGTAACTATTATTATGTACTATATTTTTAATTAGTTGACATGTGAATATCGATTTGTTTGTCCTTCTTACACGGTACTGTACAGATAATGGTAACATAGTCTATCTCTCTTTATTTATAGTATCACGTTAGACGGCGAGACAGAGACGAATTCGATATTCACTTACTAACTTATAAAAATATACATACAGAATAGGGTGCAGGTAGCGGAAAGGTGTCACAAGACAAGATCACTAAAAATTTCACGTCAAGTCAGTATATGAAACGAACTTTGCTGTTATATTAAATCCATTTAATAAATATAAACTGGTTCACCTCAAAACATCGTCAAAAAAACCTGAAACCGTTAAAAACCCAGACTCAATCAATGAATCACAGAAAAATTATTCTATCTTACCTATTCAGCGAAAGCATTGTAAAAGTGAAAGTCTTAAAGTAATTTGCTTGCACTACCTAATTTAAATGCTGTAAAAAATTGGCGATCACAACAATTTTATGATCAAATATTGTACTGGTACGGTTATAGTTTATAACAAGAAGCTGCAGTTAGTTATATTATTAGTGTTATGTCCAATCCGCAAGATATAGATTGCAGTCAGTCATCGAAGTAACTGCAAAAAGGTTTTTGCAACTTTACAGTTTCCAGATTTTTTATATAGCTATAAAACAGTGTCAAAAAATCGACGCATACACATAGTATTCTGATGAATAGGTCTGTGGTCCTAAGTCTCATCAACCTGTATTGGGCAACCATACCCTCAAGGCCAGGAAACACAACATTGCTGTTTAACGGTACAAATAAGCAAGGCGGTAAAACTTCCCAGTAAGAACGTAGTCACAAAGAACCCCCTACTATTAATACTACCTCAGAGGTATATACTAACTTAGAGGGCCTAAAAGTTTAATGAGCCGAGAATTGGGACAATAAGTTCAAATACGTTAAGTAATTTAGGTTATGGGTTTATTAGATTATAATAAGTCCGTAACGTTATTACGAAAATGGAACAGTTATAATTTACGAACAGATACAAAAGAATACAGTAATTGGCTTTAAGGAGTTGACATTAGCCGTTATATTGTCACGGTTGGTTGGGCACTCACAAAACAAGGATTAAAAGTACAAATTCCGTGTTAATTCAAG
The DNA here is from genome assembly GCA_034621355.1 of Mycalesis mineus. Taxonomy (NCBI): domain Eukaryota; kingdom Metazoa; phylum Arthropoda; class Insecta; order Lepidoptera; family Nymphalidae; genus Mycalesis; species Mycalesis mineus. The sequence goes on along the minus strand of CM067889.1, from coordinate 15,377,486 downwards.
AAAAATAAGGACCGATCCACTCTATAACGTAATGTAGTAGCGTTTTTTTAAACTTGAATCTAATTTTGCCAAGTTCTCATTTCTGATGGGATTTTGACGATATTTTTCAATTTTTCATTCCCATTTCATTAGATTTTTGCTAAATTTAACAATTTGGCTCATTAGATTTCATTTTATCAACTTGTGTTGTCATCACAAAATCAATAACATTTACACCATTTTACAGGAGATCCTATTTGAAACAGTTTCTCAGTTTTTACCCATGGAGATTTAGACGATATAGAGAAGGACTATAGAAAGCTTTGCATTAAGCACCGAGAGATTCTGGATTCGATTTTTGCTCTGGTCCAGTCTAGTTTATCTATACTGACGTATATATAAAAGTGAAATACCACATCTCAGAAACTATACACTGGATTGACTTGAAATTTAGTATTTGACGCTGAGAACGGATTTCGGGAACGGGAATGAGATCTACGCTAGAGCTGTATCCCTTAGCTATCGAAAGAATATACACTGCAGTCGACTGAACACTAATTTATCTTTTCATAACATAAAGTGCTTAACGATTTTTTGTCAAAGTGGGACTTTACCTTGCCAAGTATGGCCAGAGGACGTTGGAAGGACGTATTGGAAAGTGCGTGTGAGTCAGATGGGTCGATGAATCGAGTACCGCCTGCCCTCTGATTGGTACCTACTTAAAGATTTTAAAAACCTCGAGTTTATTTTAAAAAGAATAGATACAGTACAAGTCACGTCGTCGCGTCTCGCCTCGTAAAAATTGGTAATAAAACTTGGTCACTTTTGTATCTATATAATTAAATAACTTTCTGGATTTCTCACATCTCTGTGTAAATTGTTCTAAATAAAAAAATCTTTTCCCAAAATACTACTTAAATCAATATTACTCAAAAAGTTTACATAAGTAAATAACTATTTACTGAAGTAGCCAAGTCAGACTTTAAGCACCCCATTAAAATTTTCCGCACTCTCTCATATATTTTACTGCATTACATACTATTTTTAGCACCTGCAAGATGTCAGACGTATAATGACCGGTCTTTAGTACATCGTGCATCCATCCATACCATGCATTATATTTTGTTGTGGTATAGACATCCGGTGGCCAAACAATAAGTGATTCCTCAACGGCTTCATTGCCGCGTGGAATTTTAAACAAGCGATGACGTTCAAACATCCAAGAGTCGTTGGATTAAAATTTTATTGCTGTAAGGAATATAAAAACTCCATCGTAACTAGGAGTCTGTTATTAATGACAGGAACATTCCTGTCAACTACGGTAGTAACTACTCTTACTTTCAAAGTTACAAGGTTCTTATTTTAAAGATTACAATAGAATCTGTGCAGGCATATCGTAATAAATTATATTTTTTTAAATATATTTATGTTTATGCTTTAGAATTAATAATAGGGTCGTTGTAGTGTTACTAGGGGTACTGGGTAAACGCGAAAACTCTACCAGAGGACGTGCACAAGTGATCAAAGAAGAAGAGGAGGCATTGGAACTAATGGGATTTTTATGATTTGTACGCGAATTTGAACACTCGTGGAAGAAATTCACGCTTGGTAAGAAACCGGGGACTGCACTACCTAAATTCAGCAATCGTACGAGGCATCGTCATCATTACACGACAGCATAGTTTTTATAAAGGACCAAAAAGAGAAAAATACTGATAACTATTAAAATTAAATTGATCCAGTGAATTATTTTTTACAAAATTACGATGTGCCAATTTTAGATCGCGTATATTAACACGTCCGGTTCTTAGATCTTTCTTTACTTAAAGCAATTTAAGTAGGTTTCAACATATTAAAAAATTAAATTAATATTACGCTATATATACCTCCTTATCTATAGAGTACAGTAGACAAGTAGGTATGAAGTACCTACTAATTTTCTCAGCACTAAACACCATGCTTGTAAAACGACCTGTGCATTCAATTGAGTTTGAAACAGATTTCCTTGACGTTCGGCTGGAGAAGGCGGTCGCTTCCGTCGATTTCACTCGCCAACTTTCTGACAAATACTTTGTTTCGACCCAGCACGACTACGATTCGTGATTGTTAGGTATATAGTTAGGTACAGAGTTTGCAAGTGTCTGAGATACGCCATACAATAATGAATTATATAGGATGCCAAACATAAATACTTGTACCATAGCGATATGTAGTAATCTGTGGGTAGAATACAATAAGCAAGTGGTTACTTAATTGTTGTTATTGTTGTTGACTCGAATAATTAGTACTTACTAATTATTCGAGTCAATAACAATAGCTTTAAGTAATACGTCTCTCGAAGTGGTGATAGCCTAAAAAATACATAAATAGATCTTCGTTCGGGAAATCGATTCTCGATATAACGAAGTTTTTGTTACTTAAGCAGTAAATGAACATCATGAGGAAACCCCCAAAATACTCATAAATTCAAAGAGTTCAATCGCCAATCCCGTTATGAGGTTAAGCCATAGCCGAGCTTGGTTGACACCAAGGGCGAATTGGCGTACTTGGGACGTATATTGGGAAATTCTGAGTTATGCAGTTTTCCACACGATGTTTTAACCCTTTTTGATTACAGAGGATACCCTCAGTTGCGTAATTATGTATCAAGTACCTATTTCCACCTCACTTTACCATTTCATAAATGTTTATGATAATCGTTTATGAAAATGTTTATGAAAATCGTCTATTATCGTTGACATAATATTAAGGTTAGAGCTCAGGGGGTGTAAATATTAAGCGCAATATCGTAATATCTCGACCCTTACTGAGTGCAATACTAATTACAGCAGAGGTGAACAACCTGTCGCATTTGGTGCGTGAAGGCGTGACCGGCGTGATGTTATTAGTTTGTAACTAGCACACGCCGGCGTCTTTGTCTGCATGATCTGCGAAACTAATGAACTCTACTTCGATTTATAACGAAGTTGTTTTAGTACCTAAGAGATACCTATATGCTTTGGCACAACCAAGGCATATCCAGCTCAGTACTACCATTTTTTAACGTAGGGAAATCCTCATGGGTACCTTCTTGCCACGAGGAGCCAAGAAAGTTATGTCGAAATTTTAACGCTTAAAACCTCAAGGTGTTTCAACTTATCGCCTGGTGACATGGCCATGGAAAAATTTTGGAAACTACCGCAATAGCGCAGTAGTACCATGCTTATCTTGCTTATCGCCAAGCTGCATTGCTGTATTTTTAACCGACGAAAAAAACGGGGGAGGTTCTCAATTCGACACGTATATTTTTTTTTATGTATGACCACGCATAACTTTTTACAGCGTTGTCCGATTTTGATAATTCTTTTTTTATTAGAAAGGGCACACTTCCAAGGTGGTCCCATTGTCATCATGTCAGGATCTGATGATGATATCCTGGGGAAATTGAAGGAACTCTTCAAATTTTGGAGGCACGCTTACCGCGATTTCGGTTTTTGTCTCGGTAGCTTTTTGGCTACTAGTGCTGTATAATATACTAAGACAGTATATTACAAGTACGTTACGTGGCAATAAATCACTAAAAACCAAGAAATAAAAATTTTTAAATAAAAATAGAACCGACTCAAAACGCACTAAAAAGTAAAAAATAACTGTGTCATTTAGTTGCTTTAATTTACTTAAGCATATCTAGGAGTCGGTGCCAGCCAAGGTTTCTACGTTACCTCGAACCCACAAACTGCTTTAGTACGTAAAATAAATGTTCCTTAAACTTGTATAATTGTAAATAGCGCAGTAGTACCATGCTTTATCTGTCGCCCAGCTGCATTGCTGTATTTTAAGTGAAGTTGTTGATTTTCATTACTGAAAATGTGTTATTTTGACGACTAAATGATTTTACTACTCAGGGACGTGTTCTCCGAAAGCTATTAATTTAAGTATATTGTTTGGAGTGCAAAACCTACGTCACTTTTACCTTGGTCCACCCGTTTCTCTGGGACTTTGCCACTGCTCGATTCTACAGTCGTTTGGAAGCTGGGTTCTTAGATTATAAAGTATTATATGTGTCATCTAATAGCTAAATAATAGCTTTTTATTATAATTATAATGCACAGGAGAGTTGTCACGCTTTTCATGCCCGCAAACAGAGCGCAACGATGGCCCGATGGTATCTCCCGTGCTAAATAATTACAGCACCATACCTGGACGCCATTGTCTAAAGTTCAAAACAGGTCACATAAATAGAGCCATGTTACGTAGGGACAGGAATAAAGTAAAGTAGAATTAAAGTAGCAAGTAGCTATGTCTCTGCCTGCCCCTATGTATCGAGATACGAGTAGAATTTCTTTAAGGATTATCCCTGGTACGTGCTTACAGTTTTATAGTACAGCCTAGTTTTATAGCATAGCCATTGACATATTAGTACTATGGACTTCGGGTCTAATGCAAAATTTACGTCAAAAGTGTCCCAAGATATTTTATACACACTAGGATGTATTTATGTTTTTATACACAAAATAACATTGTAATGTATGTCTTATCGTATTGTTATACAGTCTAATTTGCAACGGTCTAATAGCATGCAATAAGTAATCAGCTTCGATTGACGGTTGCCATGGCAGCCTTTTTTTGACATGACAGTTTCTCGTGAAAATAGGACAACATAAATGGTGTGGAGTCGGTAGCTTTCAAATTTTTTTGGCATCTTATATTTATATATTATATTTACAGCAAATTTTAATTTATATTTACATATCCCTGACCTCTATATGCTGGGATAAATCTTGTACCAAATAATATTTGTTGTAATTATCTTGTATAAAATAATAATTAGTTATAATAATAATTCATTACAAACCAAATCCACTAATGTACAAAATGATATGCCACTCGACATAGTTCTTTACTTTGAAATTTTAAGTTCTCGATATTTTCCTCTTTTTAATTAAACTGAAAATATATTTTTTTACTTCAATGACGTTAGATAATTCTTATAGTTATCAAATTAATATACCATTATGGTAAAAGTTATTTGATTAATTTTCATGACATAAAAAATATAAGTTGACATAAAAAATAAATTATCAAATTATTTTCATTCAAAAATTAAGTAATTAAATAATTCAAATGTTAAACAACAAAATAACTCTATGCAGTCGTTGTTCTTAAACATTCTATTGCTCACGGCAGATCCGAACTAAATGTGGTTAATTAGATAAACATATTGCACTCCTTCTATCCTATACGCGGGTAGCGTATGGGAAAAGGACAGATAGATTCTTTTGTTCATTTTGGTTGGTTATGCAATTCGTTTCTATAGTTTATTAAAATTTTAATAAAATAGCCTGTTTCTAAGCAAAATAATACTTTAAAATCATCAGTAAATATTTCCTTACTGAAAATATGGTACACCGTCTTCTTTTCTCACCTTACTCGGGTAGTTCTTACAAGTTTTTTATAACACATTACGGCATTATTGACGTGTATTCTGTCAGTCAGCTAATATGAGACTGAATTGCGATTGGAAGTCATTTCGCGTTTTGGCTTACTTTTGGTTCGGACACTTTTTATCGCTGACCCGAAGTCCATAGTATTAATATGTCAATGAGCATAGCTATAAAATCATTTTAGGAGGCAATGGAATCAGGGCTACTATGTACCTATATCATCATCGTCATCATTATCAGCCTATTAAAGGCCCACTACAGGGCCAGGCCTCCGTCCTTATAGGAGAGGGGATATGGAGCGTATACCCACCACGCTGTTCCAATACGGGATGGCGGGCTTAAGGTGATAATGTTTCATTTATTAACGATTACTATCAGATATTGATGATAGTGACCGGGACCAACGGCTTAACGTGCTTTCCGAGACAGGGGGTGTAACACGGCCAACTTCCAACCTTCGGGCTTGGAATGTACTGAACATTTCATAGAAGAATGAAGAAGCTCAGAATTAATCGGTGACCCGACCCAGGAATCGAACCCAGGACCTCGTTCGATTCCACATAGGCTAACCACTAGACCAACGAGGCAGTCATGTACCTATATAGGTAGCGATAATTCGAAAAAGTTACGCGAATGAAGTAGTAGTAACATGAGAATGGTACGCACTGTAGCCAGTGTGCCTAGTGTAATATTTTACCGCGTCGATAACTAAAACAGTAAACGCAAATTTTATATGGAATTGGAGTAGCGCCATCTAGTTATAGTGAGAGTACACATTTTTTTTCTATATATTTGACGTTACGAGTGAGTACGTTTTTACGCAGTCGCTCGGTGAAAAACTCGCACTTGCCCCACTGTAGTGTAGCGCGGTGCGTACGATTGATTTTATAACAGCAATGTAGGTTATCAGGTGTAAGATAACACTCTGTAACGAACATACGACATACGAGTACGAACAAGTAGGCTAGTAGTAGTAGGTACTATAGTATTCTTAGATTTACATCCATTAGCCCGTTTTTATGTTTTCGTACCTACCTTAAAATAATAATTAGGATTTTGAGTCAGAAATTCCTAAAATTATATCCTGTATCAATATAGGATTGTTACTTGCTAATGGTTAATACTACAGAATACATAATAGTACAGTAATACCTTTAAAATAGCAGCTTCGTAGGTACTCTAAAAAGTACGGAACATAACTTCCACGTAACTTTAACTTAAAACAGCTTCCTAATAAAACGAGGCCTGGGATGGCACGACCTTCGTAATTTTGTATAGGTAGATAGGTTTTTCAAAGGTCCACACTCAATCGTCTAAGTATAAAGCAGAATATTTTAGCAGACAAAATTTCAGCTTTTATAAAATGACGAAGGTCTGGCTATTCACATGCGTTTAAACTACGAAACTGAACGCAGTGTATTAATATTTAATTATCATATAGTTCTCAGTAATATTAAAATGTCACATTTAAGTATAACCAATGATAATGAGAGAATTTCAAGGAAGTTCCACGAGCACGACATTTATCGGTCGTGCATAGGAATTAGCTTTTAAAATTCCGTACCTGTAAAGTTTATTAAACGTGAATTTAAGTTACCTTGGAATTTTGTATTGATAATAATGACGATATCGATACGTATAGTAAACACAACGGCATATTTAGGGGAACATAAAAAAAAGGTCCAAACTCAGAAGGAAGAAATACTCGAAGTTCGCTCCAGATAAGGTGTATTTGAATAAAATTAAAACAATTGCATAAAATGTGATGTTCAGTTGTTTTCTTAATTTGAAAATATTTCTTTTTAAATTAAATGACGTATAAACCAGCCAGCAACCTTATATGATACTGATATCAAACCTTTTTTTATGTTCCGCTAAATATGCCGGTGTGTGTACAAAGTCCACTATTTTATAATACTTAAGCGACACCTGGGTCAGTTTTTGTATTGTTTATGTGACCACTTTAACTTCTAACAAAATTCGGTGAATGTGAAACAGGACTAAGCTCGATAAAAGCAGTATAAGATTACATAGGTTTAGGTGACATGTATATAGCAGCTTCTATTATTTATAAAAATCCCTGTATGACCAGAATTCTTTAAAATATTACAATTAAAATCATTACAAGAGTTAAACTTTTGGAATGAGTATATATATCTCTGAAAGTGGTAGGTTAGAATTAAAGGCATATTACAAGAAAAATGTTAAATTTGCAAGTGGAAGGACACAGGAGGAGAAGGCCAAAGAAAAGATGGATCGATTGTGTGAAAGAGGATATGTTTGTGAAGGGTGTGTATAACAAATTGAAGCATGACTGAATTGAATGGAAGAAAAAGCCATGTTGGGCTTTAGTGGGAAAAGGGCAAGATTATGATGAAACGAGTTAAACTTTTAAAGTTAATTCACTAAACAACAGCAAAACTATTTTTATTTTATGTATATTTGCAAACAGTAACCCTACACTCCAAAGACGAACGAAGTCTTAGTACAAACTGACACGGAAGATTCCTTGGTGGTTGCGTAAACCACAACACGACCTGCCTGCATCGTGAGCCTTTGTTGTACCAACTGTAAATGTCTGGCTTGAAATAACTCGTGGCTCGTTCCCGCATTCAACGTACCTACACTTTCGTAATGCTCTCTACGTTCTTACAATAACAACTATGCATTTTCCTCTCTTATTCCCATAAGGGAGAAAAAATAAATAAGAACACTTCCCAGTTATTTTCTGGCCTTTCTGGGTCAAGGTTATGCATACTTTAATTATCGCTTGCTTCTAAAAGCTACTCCTGAAGAATGACACTGTGTGAGTTTCCGCAAAAGCGTAAAAAGATCAGTTGTTACAATGAACGTTTTCAGGAATAAAATCAATTCTGGATTATATTATCTTACTCAGGGTATACATGTATATATCTAACACTAATAGGACAATTTCAGTCAATAAATTTTTGTCATCATTCCTGTGCTTTTCACATACGTCTTCCGTTTGGAGAACAGTAGATACAAAGAAAGGACAATTTTATTTTATTTTGTAATAGGTACATTAAAAATGCAAATAAAAATGGTAGATTTTATATATATGACTCCATTTTTGATAACTCTGGAAATCAAATATCCTTATAACTGTAGGTACTACTGTGTCCTCCCACGCAAGTCTACGCGGTGCGTCTAATAGCACCCATATAAGATTAGATCGTAGATATTATAGGCATTGAACTCATTTTTACAGGCCGACACTGCTCCATCACACCAAATTGTAACAATAAGCAATTTTTTTCGCTTTTAGGCTGAAATAAACGACGGTTTACAAAATTTCTAATAATCGCAAGGAAAGTCCTATATTACATTTGCAGTTTGAAAACTGAGACGCAGTTTTTTAACAATATTTTTATTTTTGTGGCTTGAGGGACAGCTGAAATTTCTAAACTAAGGCTTACCACAAACCACATGATCATTAAACCAATAATATAAAAGTCTAAAACAGTGATAAGAAAATAGGTTACAGTATAAAATGCAAAATGTCGATTGTGTACCGAATGATGGAATAATAAAATAATTTAAAGGCTTTAAAAACATAGTCTTTGTATCATTTTTGTGTATGTATTTGTATTTTGCAGAGACCATCTACAAAACATTAGTTGGACAGTGCAGTCCTTCTAGCAATGGATGAACTTCATAACAGCGACATATATTGTGATATCGATGGTCCATGAAGTAAAGCAAGTCACACACACACACTTGATTACAATACTTAAGTCTGGAATGCAAAAAGTTAGTTAGCAAAGGCTCAAGGGACTGGATTCCAAGGCCATGAAAAAAGATTCCCAATAGCGAATAACGACGGTGTAATGGAAGTCTAGGTCTTGTTGGGGACGAGCCTTGCAATAAAACTAGTCAGATTGCAATCTTCACAATTGAGCGAACTGGTTTACGTAACGACCTGCGGCGGGATTAAACGGTTGCGATATTTTATACAATAAGGCCTGTGTGCACCAAGATTTCGGTTATCATAACCAACGGTTAACATAAGCTAAACGTAAAATTTACTGTTCACGACAACCCGTACCCGGTGTACGGGTTAAGGACGTAAGCTCGGTTAAGATAACCGCCCGGTTTACGTCCTAACCGGCGTACGGGTTTCTTATAAATAGTAAATTTATGTTAACCGTTGGTTATGATAACCGAAATCTTGGTGCACACAGGCCTAAAGCATATTGGTAAGGTATACATAGTACTATTTACAGGTAGAGCTAACGTTTATGCTTAGATTGACTAGCCTGTTCTAGGCCAGAGTATAGCATGTCCAGTGAAAAGTTGTTATATAGGCAATGATTTTCCTCTATACTCGTACCTGCTGTTCCGTCTTTTTTTTATCAACATCAATTTGGCCTTTGACTGCTATCACACCCGATGTTAAGTGATGATGCAATCTAAGATGGAAGCGGGCTAACTTGTTAGGAGTAAGATGAAATTCAAACCCCTCTCGGTTTCTACATGACATCGTACCGGAACGCTAAATTGCTTAGCGGTACGTCTTTGTCGGTAGGGTGGTAACTAGCTACGGCGAAAGCCTCCCACCAGCCAGACCAAGGCAAATTAAGAAAAATCTCAATCTGCCCCGCCGGGAATTGAACCCAGGACCTCCGTCTTATAAAACCACCGCGCATACCACTGCGCCACGGAAGCCGTCAAAACTACTACCTATTGCATAATAATTATTCTTGTTTCTATTTAAAATAGCTTAAAGGCGCAGACTGGGACTGTTAAAACAAAGAACCTTATTCATAACATACGCCATTTGTAGAAGTCTAGACATCGGTATCGGTGAACGGATACTGCAATAGCAAGTTGATGGGTTGCGCAAGTGCTGCATAAGTCAGTACACGAGTACATTACGATAATGTTATACACAAATACACAATATGTAAGTAATAACCGCACAATCGAATTGCAACCTACAAAGCAAGTCATCTGAATCGATGTAGTGTGTAAAACATTTTACGGAAAATAAATTATTTATGTTCCTTGGTGGAGTAAGAATAATGGCGGCAGTACCTAATATCTAGCTTAATCCGACAAACACTAATTTATTTTGTTTATTATCCGACGAAAAAAAACGGAGGAGGTTCTCAATTCGACACGTATATATTATTTTTTTAGTTGTCCGATTTTGATAATTCTTTTTTTTTTAGTAAGGGCCACTTCCAAATTGGTCCCATTGTCATCATGTTAGGATCTGATGATGATATCCTGGGAAAATTGAAGGAACTCTTCAAATTTTATAGGTACACTTGCAGCGATTTCGGTTTTAGTGTAAGTATCGGTAGCTTTTTGGCTATTAGTGCCATATAATATACTATGAGAGTATAGTACGAGTACGTTACGTGGCGATAAATTACTAAAAAGTAAGAAATAAAAATTTTTAACAAAAACTAGAACCGACTCAAAACGCACTAAAAAGTGAAAAATTACTGTGTCATTTAGTTGCTTTAATTTACTTTATTTACCAGCCAAGGTTTCTACTTTAGGGGCGTTACCTAAAACCCACAAATTGCTTTACTACGTTAAATAAATGTTCCTTAAACTTGGCCGGCACCGACTTCATAGATATGCTTAAATAAATTAAAGCAACTAAATGACAGTTATTTTTTACTTTTTAGTGCGTTTTGAGTCGGTTCTATTTTTTGTTAAAAATTTTTTGTTTACTGTAGCGACGAAATTAATTTTAATGTACATTCAACTTTAATGTACAATAGTTTACCTAAAGTTAAATTCTACGAAATCTCATTGACCTATGGACATATCACGAGCACTCTAAAACTGTATATTCAATTGACTAAAATACCATAGTTATTCATTTCACATTTTAGACGCTTACTAAGAACGGATTTCTTGATCTTATTTCTTGGAACGGAAGCTACGCCAGAAGTGCTGGGCATAACTAATTGGTATATATCTATGATATATATCTAGTTGGTATAATAAATCTGACTAAATCTAGTTAATTCAATTGTGTACACGTTAATTTGTTTACTACAGCCGTTCGCTGACATTACAGTCTCATTTCCTTCCGAGAATCATGTTACGCTGACGACTACAGTGAACTGGCACGGTAGGTGATAATAAAACAAACACATCAGAGGATGTAACACTATACTATGAATAAACTGCTATCAGATGACTGTACTTTAAACAATTGCTTTGATAAGGCGTGAATCACTGTGAATGAAAAGTGTTAAGTGTAAAAGTGAATAGGTGCCTTCACATTACAACTAAACTAACACTCGATAACTAACTACGAGAAAGTGCCTACTTGTAAAGCTTGTGATCGTGAGTCCTAGACTCACGATCGATCGATCGATTCGAACCTGGGTTCTTCAAATAATTTCTAAATAACAGTCCAAAATTAGTAAGTCGGTAATATAGAAGAGTACGTTAAAAAGCCAACAATCTCGGTCATTATCTTTTGATAGCGTTCGTTAAAGAAACGAACATTATCGCCCTAGACTTGCGAACTATACATAAGCGGACGCCCGCGTGAAACTTGGTGTAGATTTGAACTCCCGTTTGACCCCTTAAGGAGGTGAGCATTACAAAAAAACGTTTCTTAGCGCTCGCCGACGTCATTATAGCTATATAGCAGTCGCCCACGACTTCGTCCGCGTGAAAACCTCTTAAGTACCCTTTTAATTTTAAAGGCAGACTTTCATACAAAGTGTGCTGTTTTACCCGCTACCCCTCTTAATTCAATTTTTTATAGTTTCCCGTGAAGCAATATCCTCCGTCCCGTCCGTCCCGTCTACATTTTTGTTAAACATTGTACGGTATTACAGTACATTAACATTAACAATATATATTTATGGTAAGCTGATGTGTATAGCTTGTATTAAATAGTCTATTTCACTTTTGGGTCTAGCTTTCATAATAAACAAAATAATTTACAATCCGACATGCAGATCTCGAGATTAGCCCGTTTAAACAAACGAACAAACTTTTTCGTATAGGTATTATATAAATATGGTCGGCCATGCCAAACAAATTGAAAGAAAAGATTAAAGATCGAATTCTCAAAGAATATCCGTACCAAAATGTTGACCTCTATTCAGTACGTATAACATAACACGGAGGAAGTCAACTTAATTTGGACGATATAGCGGCAGTGTCGTTTTTTAGAAATTTTGTATTATCTCCGAAACTATATAACTAATTAACATACTGTAAAAGGCAAATCTTATCTCTATAATATCCTTATGATTATTGAATAATTTATTTTGATAAGGATTATAGTTTTGTTGTATAAATAATGACGTAAACATAAGCGTATCTGCCAAAATACAAAAGACAGATATATGCTATCGCGGACTTTTTTGTAGAACTTTTTAAGATGCATAAAGTTTTTATAAAATGTTTTCAATTATATCCAATATCTAAAGCAGCGTACGCATGTAAAGCTAAATTTAATAAATTTCACGGTCCAACTCGCGCAACTTTATTTATAAACTTACAAACTTTACCTCTTTATAATATTAGCATAGATAAGTAAAATCACATACGTACTTGGCTTGGTGCACACCTACAGCTTTGCTGCTGTATAACTATTGCCGCCAATGGCTAGTTCTAATGATAATGTTCCATTTTTAGTTTGCCGGCGCATTAAGAAATGCCCAAAATGCCGTCGCTTATTCATAAAAATCGCACCAAAGTGGTTCAATGTTCAGAGATAACCAGTTTGGGAGCAAATCAACAACCAGTTTTTATATCAACCCGTATTAGACACAACCTGACCTCAGCATATTGGCAATTGGCAAGGACGAATAAATAACATTGACACAGATAAAAAATCTAGACAGAGCTCGAGCAATTACTTTTAATCGTCAAATAGTGGTCTGGAAATCATATTATGAATAAAATAATAACACACATTTTACAAGTTTAAAAATGAGTGTGGTATTTTTCACTAATTAGCAAAGGTAACAATAGTAAACTGGTAACTGCTTAATAGTCTCAATTCTCAAGGGCTCAGCGCTCAGCAGTGCCCTAAATAACATCAAATCAAAGGCAGCATTGCTACAGTATACCTATACAGTACGCTAAAATGTTAGGTACTCAACGTTCAAGGTAGTTCAATCCTAATCCTTATACGAGGTACATATTTATATATTTTAATCACATTTATTTATATTTACAATTTCTTTCTTTAACTTTTTATAATGTTAAAAAACCATATTAATATAAATGGGCAAGTATGTCTGTCAGTTACTTTTTAGCCACTGAACGGATTTGAATGAATTTTGGAACAGAGATAAATGCTAACCTTGGGAAAGTATACAGAAACTAGGGCGGAGTTATGGACATCCCCTCAAAAAATACACTCAGGCGATCAGCGTTCCACGCGTTATTTAAAATATTACTGTACGTATCATTGTAATGCTTTTCAGAAATTTTACCTTGCCTACTTTAAAGAATAAGAAACGTGCAGGCGAATAGTTACCTGGAGGATCAAATCTAAGGATTTTTAAGAAATCGCAGTAGTCTGCTATTGCTATTTCTAAACATAGCTCAAGCTTTTGTTTATTTAGTTTATAACTAACTCCTACACTCCTCCCACAAGTACTAAAACTTTCGCAAATCTAAGTCTACGTCATTATTTCGTCTGCCAAGTGTTTATGGTTTCGCCTAGAAGACGGGTCGGGACTGTGACTCGGTTCGCTGAACGTCATTCCACACGCAAGGACTCAGTGAAACGAATTCTATTGTAGCTTTAGTGTTATGTACATTACGACTCAATAATATGCGCCAAAGTTGCGTTGCCATACCCTTCCATCCGCTGTATTACGATACCATTAAACGGTTTGCCTAGAAAAGAACTTGACTGTGAAGGACATTGTTATCTTGTAAGCCTCGTCCTGAGCCTTAATCTGGAAGTAGTTTCAAAAGCTGAGGAAGGACCTAAGTGGCCAACCTTCATGCTTGAACTTGCCCTCTTGAAAAGTCCTCTGACCATATGTGGCTAACCTTCAGGCAGTAGAACATGCCAAATAATTGAGTAAGCCCTCTGGACCTATGTGACCAACATTTTAAAGAGCATACAAAAATACGTACACTACTGGTAGCTCAAAAAAACATTACCTTTTATCAGCAAAACGGCAAGCAGAAGGATTATTTTTGAACTGTGAAAAAATCGAGGACATTAAAACAGGCTCATAGGTGGCTCGACGAGTTGTTTCTGAGCAAGGTGCACGATCGTCTGATAAAAAACTACAATTATACCTGTATAATCGACGTTTCACTCTCTCAGTGAATCATAATGAGTCATGACTTCATGAGCGTGACACGGAGAGTAAATACTCTTTAACTGCATATAGCATGAAGATTTACATCTCTGCTATTCACATGGACGTGTTTAAACTCAACTGCATTGATTACTATACTTATGCTTAGCTAATATAGGGTTGCCAACCTCAAATTTAAAAAAAACAGGATTTGAAGTTGGAAAAACCAGGACACTTCAGTTTAAAAACAGGACGCATTATTAGAGTTGCAATAGTTAAATAAATATCTAGTGAAAACAGGTGAAATGAAATTCAAGTAATTAAAATAATCACATTATTAATAACATATTTGAATTAAATTATATGGGATGAAAACTAGTTATTACAATATATAACAAACACTGCATATTATTTGTACAGTGAGTTCGCTCGTAGCGATAAAAATAGCGTAGTAAGTATAAAATTTGAGAAGAGGCGCGTGAATTTTAAAATTAAAAAACTCAGGATGCTACTTGAAAACAATTAAGGACGTCCCAGGACACTACAAAAACAAGGACATGTCCTGGGCAAACAGGACAATTGGCAACCCCAAGCTCATATATAATTTTGAATAGTAAGTAAAGTTTCGTTCATTCAGTAGTTAACCTAAGTGGCTTCAGATCACGTGGTCTTCAGTTAGAGGCATGGGATGGACTTTAAAATATATTGAGCATGTCATTGAATGAATGAATGAATTAATGAATTACTCTTTATTGTACACCAAATAATAAAAATCTTACCAATAGAAAATAACTTAAAAAAAAACAATGTACAATTGGTGGTCTTATCGCTAATGAGCGATCTCTTCCAGACGACCAATATTGACGAGGAAAAGTGCATCCATTGGAGAGGTTCGGGTGTACGTACAGTCAAGTGTAGGACGATATTGTATCAAATTATGTAATATAGAATATACTTATATAAAATACTAAATAAATACATACATAGGTACACACATACTTACATACATACATACAAAAGTTCTCATATAGTAAATAAATAAATAAATGAAAATAATAGAAACTTGACGACATTGAAGGGAGGGAGTAAACAAATATTGACAATGTTATATATACATAAATAAGTGAGTCATTCTTTATATAAAATGTTGAGTACCTAAATGTTCTTAGATATCCCCATTCCTGTAAACAGGGAAGTTGTCCACGCTGTAAAAATGGTAATGATTAAATGGTACCTAAATAACTTCCTGAGGAGCTCGTCTTGATGAAGCATAGCCTTTAAAATTGACATCAAGGAAATTCACCGCAGTGAAAATCTGATAAGAAAGGTAGCGTAAGTATCTCATACGCTACTACCATTGCTACTTAAGTATACATCTACCAGTACTTTAACTAATTACTACTGAAAATCCCGAATACGATTTTGTAGATAGGTACATGTGGAGTAGTGGATGAAATCCATTACAATGTCTGTCTATCGAGTAAAAAAATTGCATGTCATGCATATTCAATTAACGTTTTTCAACAAAGAACTTCGCATGTCTCTAAACATTATTTTACAGGGTACTAACGGGAACGATAGGTACTTACTGATGGCATGCAAAACGTTTCAAGATTTTCTGTTCTTGGGGTAAATAACATCGAATCAATTATACCTAACTACTGCAATCGATGAGTCAGCCGGCGCTAGAAACTTCAAGGTTAACCATACTACGAGATGTGGCTGGGTACTGTGCAACGGACCGCGGCCTAACTGTACGTTGCATACTTAGATCATGAGGTTCATAGATAAAAGGTCGTTCACTTTGCTCCGTGCTTTAGTTGAGTTTTTTAGACAGGTAATCTTGTTGATCGCCTTTTATGAATTTACGGTGGTATGCTCTTCACAGAGACGTCATAGCATTGCCCTTTGAACTGACAACGGGTGTTGTAAGACTGATTTTACCCGACAAAAGAAGAAGGGTTTATGTTGCCCTCTTTGACACAATAAGCAGCCGATTTAGTATATCACAACTGGACTAATAGGGTAATCAGTATTACAGTCTTGGCCAACAAAATTATTTAGTTTAACTTTGGTTTTCGACTAATACTTATTAGTTCTATATTCAAGGGTACTTTATTAGTCCCATTGATGAAATAACTAAGCAGACCGATTTAAAACAAAAGGTAGATCGTTCCGAAACTGTTATCAATGTTTACAGATCTTGACACGATTATGATAGCGACAGTGCAGCCACTTAGCGACCGTCCTAATTAAATACGAAGAGACGCTAGAATCGTTCGCTGTCAAGTGATAATGTCATTCTTTTTTTTATAGAAAGAAAATCTCGAGTAATTAATTGATTAATTTTGCTATTTTTCACGAAAAGCCGACGGATGACAAGCGACACTTACCTAGCCGAAAAGTTATCTAAATAGGTTATAGGTACATCTGGTCTTACGTTTATTTAGGTGTCACTCCGTCCGATTCTTAGGTATCACTCCGAAACTGGAGCATCCTCAAGAGGTGTTGGCTCTACAATGTTCAATTTTGAAGTCAATACGAAATTGAACAATGCGTGCTTGTATCTATACTAATATTATAAATGCTAAGGTACCACTATGTGTTAGGCAATCACTTATAGAGATATTGTAAAGCCTGAGGAAGGACATGGGCTACTTTGTCGAATTATCACAAAACATAATATCTCGCGCATAATATTCAATATTAAATATCAATCGTTGATTTGTCAATCCAGATGTAGTTATTCAATTTCAAATTTATTCCAGATCATCTGACCAGCAAATAAAGTTAATGCCTCAAAAAAACAGTAGAGATATTCTTAAATTAAAAATGGTACCCCTTTTTTTATCAGTTGCAACCGCAGTAATACGCTAACTTTTCGTTGAATATAAAAATACCATTTAACATCAGGTGAAAACGTCAACACGCTCCTTTTTTATGCATATACAAAAAACAGATCTGAATGTATTGTCCCCGATTATAACAAGGAACGCATTTGACTATAGCACGGAATGCTTTCACTATTCTTTAGGGGTTGTCGTTTTTCGATGAAACCTGTTTGTGATAACGCGAGGGTAAAAGGCAATGGGACGCAACAAAAAAGTGCACCTAATGTGTTGAGGGGTGACGGTGAACTGCATAAGGACTAATAATGTTTTATAGTTTTTTTTTGTTTTTTCGTCAATGCATCACTATAAAAACGTTATAAAACGGATACATTTCGTACTTTTACTTTCTTAACTTTTAGTTTGTGGTATTTAAGGAAATATCTTCACCCAGCGCCATTAAAATGCAGAAATTGTTTCAACATATTTACAATATTCCAATGTTCTTTATAGATTTTTTAAAATATCCGACCGATTTGCTCTAAACAGGTGTTTTGAGTAGTAAGTTAGCATACGTCGACATCACGTATTCCTGTGTTAATCCTTATGTAACGTTATCCTTAGACCGTATAATAAATAAGCTCATTAATAGCCCACCATGCGCATTTGTGCCCCAAACGCGCATTGTGCCCCAAACACACATTGTGCCCCAAACGCGCATTGTGCCCCAAACGCACATTGTGCCCCAAACGCACATTGTGCCCCAAACGCACATTGTGCCCCAAACGCGCATTGTGCTCCAAACGCACATTGTTACGCACATTGGGGAACACTGCGCGTTTCTGCGCTTAGGATGCTAATGTTTGACAAAAAATTCCTATAATGTTGATAATATCGAGGAATGATTTCCTCAGAAAATTATTCCGAAGACTAACTGTGGATTCGAACCCTGTATAAATACCGAGACTGCCTCGTTGGTCTAGTGGTTAGCCTATGTCACGAGGTCCTTTGTTCAATTCCTGAGTCGGGTCACGGAATAATTCTGAACTTTTTCATTCTTCTATGAAATGTCCAAGCCCGGAGTTTGGAAGTGGTGTTATACCCCCGTACCTCGGTAAGCACATTAAGCCGTCGGTCCCGGTCACTATCATCAACATCTGATAGTGATATAATAAATTAAACATTATCACCCTAAGCCCGCCAACTCGCATTGGAACAGCGTGGTAGGTGTACGCTCCATATCCCCTCCCCTATAAGGAGGGAGACCTGGCCCTGTAGTGGGCCGTTAATAGGCTGATAATGATAATGGTGATGATGATAATTACCGGTACTGAACAAGATAACAACAATAAAGATAAGCTAAGAACAAGGCAGCTAGAAGTCTTTGGCGTTGGTAGTAAATACAGATACTTACTACCTTGGGACGTACAGTTTAGTAGAACGTGGGATTGTTTTCGCCATTGAAATGAAAACTATGCGTCTAGTATTCTTTTATCTTCCGAGTATTTATTAAACAGCTAATGATCGAATTTAGCTATCTATACTAAAGCCAAACACGATTGAGAATGCTTGTCAACAAACAAATTAAAAAGGAAGGTAGAAATCACTAGTCATTTTAAACCAATTTTTTTAATAACTAGTTAATGACGAATTGACGACAATAAATTAGGTTAGCAAGCTTAAAATAAATTAATATATTCAATATCTTTTAAATAAGAATTTTTAAAATAACAAAACATAATTTTAAATTTATTAAGCATAAAATGTGTTGCATTTTCTACCTTCATTTTAAATTTGTTTGTTGACAAGCTTTCTCAATTGAGTTTGGCTTTAGTTTAGATTACCAGTAACTCTTATTATATTCTGAAACTTTTTTAAAGTAAGTAATATATTTTAATCTGTTAAAACCTAAGTCCTAGGTGATATGAATTAGTTGAGGATGCATTCCTGACAATTAAATATCTACGCAAATTTTCGCGAAAAAAGCTTTTATCCAAAGGTAAAAGTTTTCACTTGATTTCACCAATATCTCTAACGCCGCAGTGAAATCTTTTATGATTATTTTGAATCGTTATTACCTATGTAATTTTTAGATTATGAAAAAGTAGGTAAAATATTTACTGTAAGAATAGATTCGGCTGGACCCATTGAGATTTTTTAATAGATTCAAGTCTAGCTTCTGGAAGTCTTCGGCCATGGCTATTGGTTAGTTATCACCCTGCAAAGTGACGTACCGCCGAACGATTTAGCGTTCCGGTACTGGAAACCGATGGATTCTATCTTACTCCTACCAAATTAGCCCGCTTCCATTTTAGACTGCTTCGTCACTTACCACAAAATGTGATCGAAGTTAAAGCCTAACTGGTTTAAAAAAAAGATAAACTGTCCATACCTTGAGTATTAAAATACTCTTAGGTTCATACGTTTTCGGCACACAGCTGTTTAAAGAGGTCATAGGGCCGAGATTTGAACGAGATCCCTGATTGAATTAGAGGAAGCTGTGTCGCTGGGGTCAGGCGCCTGTTCGGGCTCTTTGAACATCTGCGCTAGTACCTGATGACGTCATACGAACGATTGAACTCTAATGCATGTTAGTCATGTGCATACTCATGAATCATTCTATTGCATTCGTATTCCCTTGCAATGTTTTCAATGAAAAGTGATCTTGAGTGAAAATCCACCACCTTGCATTGCTACTTGCTAGGAACCCTTTTTCCTTAACAGTGTCATGCGTTCGACAAGCTGAAGCATACTTAGGTGTTGTCTTCCTCGCAGTCGCCCGCGACATCGTCCGCGACATCGTCCGCGTGAAAACATCTTAGGTACTCTTTTAATTTTAAAGACAGACTTTCATATAAAGTGTGCTCTTTCCCCGCTACCCCTTTCAATTTAATTTTTTTATAGTTTCCCGTCAACCAATATCCTCCGTCCCGTCCCGTGTACTAAAGATCTACATTTCTGTTAAACATTGTACTATATTACAGTACATTAACATTAACAAACAATATACATATATTTATAACTCTTAACAAATGCATTAATTTCGACCAAATTTGGTTACCATACAAACGGTTCTAGAGAGTTAATCTTAAAAGATAGATGTATATACTGTCGTGGACATTTTTTTAGACCATTTCAAGAGGAATAATTCTTTTATACATATATTTCTGGTATCTTGAACCGTTTTCGCAGCGCACGCAACGGAAACCCTCAAGGATAATTTTCCCCGTTTTTTTCGCATTTTCCATTATTTCTTCGCTCCTAACAGTTGCAGTGTGATGTTATATAGCCCAAAGCCTTCCTCGATAAATGGTCTATTCAACACAAAAATAATTTTTCAATGCGAAGCTTTATAATATTCGTATAGATATGCTTTTTATTTCTCCAGCAAACATACACTTCAAATTAAAACACAACGATGCTGCTTGGCATTAGATTAGGCGTGAGATAACTTGGCCGATTGGTATTAATTTGGACGATTTTTATGTGACTTAAATAATTGTGACCGGCTGAAACGATTATGATAATGATGAAACGTCTCAGAAAACCATCGTTAAAACACTTTAAATACTGCATTAAAAGGTTCAACCGTTTAAAAGTTAGGATGGACATTGAGATTTCTCTTTAAGAGTAAGGATTAAAAAAAAACTAAAACCACCGCTGTTTTAGTTTTTTTTTAATCCAACAACTTAAATATCGGCTAGTTTCGTTTGAAGACGCCATTACAAATCGAAAGGCTTAAATTTATTTGCCATGCTTTCAGTAAATATATATTTTATTAGTGCAAATATTGATTTTAATGCAACAGGTGAACAAATCAATAGTTTGATACCATTATCAAGGTAAGTACGAGCCCTTATCACGCACTCGTTTATCAAGTGTTATCGATTGTCATCAGGGAAGACTACGTTTACGTTGTTTACTCTATTGAAATAAAAAAATGTCTTTAAGCAATATTCCTTATATATTTATTATTATTTTCCATATAAACTCTACTCTCACGCCCAGATACACAATAAATACATATAAAAATAAAAACCGAAACTGTCAAGATAAACCTATTAGATACTTAAAATAATTTTTTTTTATTTTTTATCAACTACAAGTTGGCCCTTGATTGCTATCACACCTGATGTTAAGTGATGATGCAGTCTAAGATGGAAGCGGGCTAACTTGTTAGGAGTGTGACGCAAATCCACACCCCTTTCGGTTTCTACACAACATGGTACTGGAACGCTAAATTGCTTGGCGATACGTCTTTGTCGGTAGGGTGGTTACTAGCCACGGCGAAAGCCTCCCACCAGCCAGACCAAAACAATAACATAATATTGGATAAAAGATAACGATAATTGCTGGAAATGTTGGAGAAATTTAAGCCGCCTCGGAGCGTTCATCAAAAACGCAACTTTATCTATTTGAGATATAACGAAACAACGTATGAAATATTTATCGAAATAACGAGATATAACGAAACAACGTACATTACGTCCACAACCAATTTTTAAAATTGTTCGTCAATCTGTCTGTCTATCTCTTTGTTCCGTCTAATTTCTGAATCGGCTGGACTGAGTTAGATGAAACTTTAAGACACTTATTACATTATAAGTAACTTGGGCTATTTTTATTTTAGAAATTTAGCGTGCTCTAGTTATTCATATATGTATTAAGCGGTAGTTATTATAAATCACGCAAATATGAATGTGACATTTGAAACTAGCTCTTATGTTCGACATAAACAGACAACAAGGACTTGGCTAGTTTAATAAAACATAAACGAGGGTAAATAATAAACCAACCAGCTGAGAAAGAAATTTTAATATTCTGTGGTCAATAAGGTTAATGACCTTTAACTTGCTAGATTTCATTCACTCAGTTGAGAATCAAAATTATTCAAAAATGTTACTAGTTTATTTAATGTCTATGGCCAAATAAAATTTAAAAAATAAGACGATTTTTAATTTTTGTTTAAATATTTACAAATAACAATTAATTTTCAAAATTTACAAAGAAATCAACGTAAAACATTTGCTGTAAATATTATGAATGATACTTACCCTTTAAAATGAATCATTTAATTAACATTAAAATAAATATTTTACTTATAACAGTCCTACTTTTACAAAGGTACTGCAAGAACAATTTGAAATGAATAGAGATTGTAAACCGATAAAACTACTAAGTCAAAAATAAATGTTGGTACAAAATTATACAAACGCAAATTACAAAAACAAAACGAACAGAAATATGAAATTTTTTTAAATAAACATAAAACCAACTCAAAACGCGCTAAAAAGTAAATAACGTAGTAAAGCAGTTTGTGGGTTCGAGGTAACGTCCTTAAAGTAGAAACCTTAACTGGCACCGACTCCTAGATATGCTTAAGTAAATTAAAGCAACTAAATGACACAGTTATTTTTTACTTTTTTAGCGCGTTTTGAGTCGGTTCTATTTTTATTTCAAAATTTTTATTTCTTACTTTTTAGTGATTTATTGCCACGTAACGTACTCGTACTAAACTGACATAGTATATGGCACCAGTAGCCAAAATGCTACCGATACCGAGAAAAAAAACCGAAATCGCTGTAAGCGTGCCTCCATAATTTGAAGAGTTCCTTCAATTTTCCCAGGATATCATCATCAGATCCTAACATGATGACAATGGGACCTTGAAAGTATGTCTAATAAAAAAGAATTATCAAAATCGGACAACTCTGTAAAAAGTTATGCGTGTTCATACATAAAAAAAAATATACGTGTCGAATTGAGAACCTCCTCCGTTTTTTTTCGTCGGTTAAAAAATGAAAAAAATAAAAATAGATAAGTAGTTAAATTCCGCAGTGTCTAACCAAAACACTGCCAACGTCGATGTTTCCATAGAAACATTATTTCCTAAACACTCATTCACTCATCCTAATATTGTTAATAAATGAGATATAAAATAAAAAAGTTAGAGCATTATTAACTTTATGTGGACAATGGTCACCTCTTAGTAATCATTATTAACTAATGATTTTATTTTACAAATTGCATATTATGGGCTAAAAATATATTCCTAATGGAAAATATCTACTAAGTTAAAGGATTTAGTGAGTGTATAATTATAATGTCCAATTAGGTTACAATGTGCTATGACACACAGGTACGTACCTATATACATTTATCATTTCCGATAAAACTATTCGCAAGATACACATTACCTACCTATTACATAGCAGATAACAATAATTGATTGGGTATTGTTTTTTTTTTCGAATATTATATTTCTAACAGTGAACTTGTCGAGATTATGTTTGTGCGCAATTTATACGAATAATTTATAAAAAAACAAATTATTGCCTTCTACTTCTAGCGAGGATCAATAATTTCTTTAAATAGTTTTTACCTAAAATATATAGCAACTCAAGAGATTATTAATATTTTAATAAATTATATCATTGGTAGATTCTTATAAGAATGGTTTTAATTTTGCTATAGGTATTTGGAGCAACTGAAAATAAAATATTATGCAAATTTTGATACGTTGTTATGTTATATACCTAAATAAATTTATAAAAATATAATTATTACCCGTGTATTATATTAATGAATCCCATTATTATTTAGAATATATTCCCGAACGATTAAATTTAATATCTTTAGCGATTTCTTTCTATAAAGCCCCAATTTCTGACTGTTTGGTTAAAGAAATGACGGTTAATTTAAAGAGTATATTACTTACAATAGCGACGAATTGTCCTCGTACGGTTATGCCAATCATCGGTGCAAACTTTACTTCAACTCCAGGTTCTATCACCAATTCAGCATCTCTTTCCACCAGAAGATCATCACGGAGAAGATATGGGCTACTCTCAGCCTTCCAAACAGTTCTCCCCCCGGCCAGTACACCACCAGGCAACTCAGTAAGCCCTAAAGACTTGTTCAACAAGTATGGATCCGTCTCTCCCAACCGTACCTCCTGCCCGTTACACCACACAAAGCACAAAAACACTATAAGCACTGTCCGCCACTTGTATTTTGTGTCACTAAACTGGCTATGTCTCTTTTGTACACCCATTTCGTTAGAATACATTCCTAAATACTAAGAATTATTGATAGCTAATTTGATTTCATGCTAAGTGCTGTCTTTTCAAGCCTTAACATTAAACACACCTCGGCAAACACTGAACAGGTATGCAACTATGCAGTATCCTAAGCTCAGACATGGTGGGTTTTATTAAAAATACAAAAAGTCATTTATATAAAATCACGTATTTGTTTAATTGTATAAAAGATAAAAATTTTGTTTGATAAAATTCTATGAAAACAACTGAACAAAGGTGGGGCCGACTAGTTACTCGGAAAACAAACGAAAACACGCGCCACCGCGCGACCGTTGAACAGAGTAGTTAGGCCGGTTTCATAGTTCCCTCCTCCCTGCCTCTCTCCTACCTCACATGTAGCTGAAGGCAAAGCCTCCTCCCCTCTACTAAACGTATACGTTACGTGACGTCACGAATATAATCATTCACTCTCCTTTCACTTCAAATGACAATAGAACGATCATTTTACACATGTCAGTCATTCAAGTTTTATTAATTTTATTTACTTGTAAGACTGATGTAACGATATTTTTTTAAAAAATCGCGAACTCAATAAGATGTTTTAATTTTATAAACAAATTTTTTTCATTGCAAATAATATTTAACATTTTTTTAAGACTTGCAACACCATTCGGATTCATTCGTTCCCGTGTGCGTCGGTTTCTTTGCTCTATGCTTCGGTTCGTTCTTTCTTTACCATTCAATCATCAACTTCATTAATCCGTTTTTGATTTTAGACTAAAAATAAAATTGATTTAATTTATATATCATATAATAAAATATAAAATATAGTTTAAGTTTAGACTAACAATCATCTACATTAATTAATCATGTAAGTATCACAGTATATATCGGTGTATTTTTCGAGTTAATCGCAGGGATGTCGTGGCATCATTATTGATGTGTCGACATTTTGTTTAGTTCGTTGTAAATTTATGTATTCATTTCGGCGCTAATAAGTGACTTGTGGTTAAATGTGATATTTTATTTTAGAAAATCACAAAAATGAGCTCGGGAGGAACTCGTGTTTACGTAGGCGGTCTGGTGGAGGGAATCAAGAAGGAGGATTTGGAGCGGGAGTTTGATAAATACGGCAAACTGAACTCAGTGTGGGTCGCATTGAATCCCCCGGGCTTCGCGTTTATCGAATTTGAGAACATGGAGGAGGCTCAGGATGCGTGCACCGCGATGAACGGTTTCGAGATGTTAGGCGCGACATTAAAAGTAGAATTATCGAGAAAACGAGACGGACCACGCCGAGGCGGCGGCAACTTCAGAGGCGGACGCGGTGGCAACTTCAGAGGCGGGCGCTCGTTCGGAGGCTCCTCCGGGGGCGGCGGTGGCGGCGGCGGCGGCCGCTCATACGGCGGCGGTAGACCCTTCAACCGAAACGGAAACGGCTACGGGTCGGGCAACGGAGGCGGAGGCAACTTTAGATCTAGGTCGCCGCTGTCTCGGTTTTAATTTAATTCTAGAATAAATTTAGGTTTAGTGTTAACGTAATCTGAAGCCTTCCAAGTGTTAATGAAATGCGATGTTTTGTTCAATACTGGGGGGTTCAATGCTTATGAGATTGATGAAGTTGATGTTCTTGAAGGTTAAGGTGAGTTATCAATTTATCATACTTAATTTTTTAGGTTACTTTACGACATAATTGTTGCATGTGCTGCTCACTCACCCTAACATTGTACATGGATCCTTTGTTTGTTAAATTTAAGGTTGTTATCAGTTTTGATTAGTCATGTGTTATTTATATTTAGGAAAGAAATGAAATTATGCTTTTAAAACTCATGACACTTTGCAAAGAGATGTGTTTTGAAAACTTGTGATTCATGTGAATGATTCAATTTTGAACTCTTTTTTTTTGTATGAATGTGGTGGATTGAGTTGCATATGCAATACATATTATGGTTTAATATAATTTGTTGTACAGAAGGCATCATGAAATTATTTGAGATAAGTTGAGAGCCATGTTATTTATAAAATTAATTGATTGTGCATATCTATTATGTCATCAAGCAAGATGCAGTGCACCAATTTACTTAATAAAGTTAATTTTTAAAATGCTGTTATATAAAGCAGCTTTTGGCTGTTATTTTGGATATTTTCCTTGAATTCTGAATTGATTACTTTTGACAATAACCTTCAGCTAGTAATACTTGAGCTACTTATAGTAGGTTAAAAACAAGTTGAACATGCTTATCAGTGTCATTAGCTACGCAGTATTTAAATAGACAATTTCAATTTGGATGTTGACACTAAACATCAGTTACTTAAATTTCTTCGAATGCAGGCTCTTCGCTGACCAGAGACATCTAATGTTTTAGTGTCACTACTGATTTCTATATATTTATATGAAAACAATGTGATGCTCGTCACCAATTTTATAGAAACAGCAAACCAGTGGTGCTGCTGGGACAAGTTACCTGCAGTTGTCCATTGTCAGCTATGAGCCAGCACCCTAATTGTATACTTTGAACTGAATCTACTACTATAACTTCTTATATATTATACATACATACATAGATAACAACACGTCTCATTACAATTGTGGTAGGCAGAGGCCACTTCTTTCTACTTGCAACAATCCACGCACATGTTCTCTTTGGTTCTCGTGGTATCTTGACCTGACCTTTTACTAGAATGTCCTGGAATGTTCACCTTAGTCTTCCCCTTTCAACATTTCCATTCACTCTCACATTATAAATTGCTATTGTAAGTTTATTCATTCTCTCAAATGTCCAAGCCATCTGAGTATTCTCTCAATTTTTCATCACTATCTTCTTTTATGCCACACTGCTCTCTTATCGCACTATTCTTAATTCAGTAAGTCATTCACAGAGTGACAAATATTATAGGTTCATAATATATAGTGATTGCTCACGCAAAACACCCGACTTACTGGCCAAGTGCGGGAAAGGCCCAGGAAGAAGATATAGTGATGCTCTATTGTATAGATAGGCATATAGAGCATCATTTTGCAGTACATGCAAGTGACAAAATGCTGCCCTGTGCCTGTACACTCGACCTGTAGGTTTAAGCAGCAAGTGCTTGTAATTCTGAACACATTTTGACGACCTCCACGCGCAGTGGTGTGTGCAGTGGATTTATAAGATGGAGGTCCTGGGTTCTATTCCCGCAATGCAAATTGAGATTTTTGTTAACAAGACAAAGGTCCGGCTATTAAGACGTATCGCCAAACGATTTAGCGTTCCCGTACGATGTCGTGTAGAAACCGAAAGGGGTGTGGATTTTCGTTCACTCCTAACAAGTTTTATTTTTCAAAGATTCTCAGATAAAGTAGTTCTGAAAAAAATGCTATAAAATGTTTCGTCAAATTTCTAGTCTACACTGACTACACTACACTTCAAAATGTTTTGCTGCACAATGCACAAAAAGTAACTGCAGGGCTCTCATACTGGCACAGTTAGGCATTTTGCTACTGCAGCATAAACTAGAAGTTTGGTGTGGTCTAGCAGGAAGGCATATCCTGCCTGTTTAGTTCTTTTCTGTATTACTTATTGTTGGCACCTTACCAGCCTCAGATATTTCATCTCTCCCTGGTGCCTGCAGTTTTTGGAAAGTTTAAAAAGAAAGAAATTATTTTTGTATAGAAGTGTCAAAATGATAATAGGCAATGACAATGGAAATGTTGGATGAAGAAGGTCTAGGCAAATGTTCATGGACCAAATTCAGGACATTTTAAATAATGGCCAGGTCAAGAGCACTCTTAACCGACTAACTTGTATGAAGGGATTCATGAGCGTGGAAGATGCTGAGGAAGTATGCAAGGACTGTGGCAAATGGAAGGATGTAAAACAATAGGCAGTTTGGGGCCCTCATTGTTTGCATCTTTTTAAATATTATATGCAAAGTTCAGCACCACATATTTGCTCAAATGTGTCATTGTCAATAATAGTTGAATGAATTTAATTATGTTCCAATACACAACTGTTCAACTTTGAATCAATTCATATTTAATGTAACAGTAACACAGTTTTTGTTAGCCATTTTATGCAATAACTTTTTTCTGATTTGTGTTTGCATTTTATAGTAGCCCAAGGGGTGAATTATGGAAATACTTGTGTGAGGTAGATAAACATAAGTGAGGGCAACCTGTTACAATATCCTAAAAATAGATCATCAGAAATACTCAACAAAATGTCACATTTTTGAATATTTTATTGGGTTACCCTGAACATGTGCCCCTACATTACGAGCTCATACTTGGTATCCAACAACATGAAAGGTACATCAACTGTACCCTGAAGAGGTACCCCTCCCCTATGTACATCAACTGTGCTCTAGTATTTCTATAAATCCCCTCTACAGCTTCCCTAGAATGACCATAACAGTGCTGTTGACAGTTCAGCATGTTGCGACTTTCGGAGGAGACTTGATGATTGTTATGGGTCAATTAGTTAGCTGTATTTAAACCTCTGCCAACACTCATGACAGCTGGGCAACCAAGCAATCGAGTGTTTATTTAGTTAGTGAAGGTTTATTAGTAGATATATAGAAAAAGCAATGTTGACCTAACAAGTACATGAAGAGATATTGTGGGTAGAAAACCTGTCAAAGGTTAAGGTTATTAATGCTAACTGTAAAATGTCACTCAGATTATATTATTAATGTAACACTTTGTTTCAGGTCAATGGAATAATTCTAAACCGAATACCGCAAGCAAAACATCAAGAATAAGAAACAAAATGAACAATCTTCAGTATATCTTTAACATTTAACCTAAGCACCTAATGGGCTAAGTTTCCTTATTGTATAAATAAATAAAAAACACAAATTCCACTTCGCAATCTTTTTTTTAATTATACTGTGGTGAGGCAGTGGGCACTGCAAGGCACTTATTGGTAGGATGTAAGGTGCTCCTGGACAGGGGTCTCTACTCACGCCGCCACGACAGAGTACTAGAAATCATACGTGAAGCTATAAGCCTTTCAGTAGCTAGGGCTCAAAAAGGGTTGACGACGAATAAAAGACAAACTAACTTCGTTAAAGCAGGCTCAAGTACAAATTCCACCAGCAAGCCTTATTCAATTCTGGGCTCTGCTCCTGATTGGACTATATTAATGGACACATATGAGAAGCACTATAAAATCCCGGAAGACTTAGCTATTACAACATCTAGACCGGACATATTTCTTTTTTCCAAACAAATTAAACGTATAGTACTTGTCGAGCTTACAGTGCCGTGGGAAACAAACATCCCTAAAGACCATGTATTCAAAGTGAATAAATACTATGACCTTACTAATGAACTAACCAAAAATGGCTATGTGGTTAGTTTATACGCAGTAGAAGTGGGTGCGAGGGGTATACCAGCGAAGTCTCTCTACAACCTGCTAAAAGACCTTGGCCTTACTAGAAGCGCAGTAAGCTCCATATTGGAACGAGTGTCCAAAGCTGCACTAGTAGGGTCCTTCCGAATATGGTTGGGCAGGGAGAATAACTTGAACAGAGGAGGTGAGTGTTGACGCGCGTCACAAAGGGTACCCTTAAACCTACACCCGAGTCACAAGTCTCGGGCTCTGTTCGGAGTTTTTCTCTCAGCCACGCGATGGACCCGGCACCCGCACGGTGAATCCATGGAATGCTAAGATATTCGTCTCATTACATACAAAAGAGATTTATAAATATTTGTTACTGTACTTATAATGAAAATATGAAAGATGGCATGATTCAAATCACCCAAAAAAATGACTGAACAGATTTGTATGACATAGCACACAGATACTTATCATTTACCCGAGTACAAGTAGTTTGCTTTTTATCCTCATGTCCATAATGAGAAAAATAAAGAAATGTGCCAGTCTCGGGACGCCCGACATTGGGACTAGAGCTGTTCGTTGGAGTGAGGAGAGGAGGAGCTGCCGTATGCGTGAGCGAAACGGAAGTCAGAAAGACTGACACCGCACAGCGTCACTTACGAAGAGACTTAGAAGATATTACTTTCCCAAATAATAATTTTTTTTTATCAACTACAAGTTGGCCCTTGACTGCTACTATCTACACACTTGATGTTAAGTGATGATGCAGTCTAAAATGGAAGCGGGCTAACTTGTTAGGAGTGGGATGAAAGTCTACACCCCTTTCGTTTCTACACATCGTACCGGAATGCTAAATCGCTTGGCGATACGTCTTTGTCGGTAGGGTGGTAACTAGCCACGGCGAAAGCCTCCCACCAGCCAGACCAAGACAAATTAAGAAAATTTTCAATCTGCCCCGCCGGGAATCGAACCCAGGACCTCCGTCTTATAAATCCACTGCGCCACGGAGGTCGTCATTTTAAAATAATAAGTATTGTATAATTTGGACCAGATTGTAGGCCTAAGCAACGAAATAAGATATTTTTGGTTGTGTGCTACTGAACTACCTTTTGTCTTTTTATCTACACGATACATTATTTTATTGACGGCAGTATGGCGCAGTGGTCTAGCGACGTGTGTATTGTCCTAAAATATTAATTAGTATTAACTTTTATGTGCGCATCAAACACCTACAGGGGACCAGTAAAGACTGCTACATTTTATACTTATTCATCTTTTTTATCAAAATAATAAAATCTTGGCCCCTAAGATACGTGCTTATCTAGTTTAGGGGCCAAAGACTTATTGTGGAAGCTAATCTGTAATATCTCAAATAAATTATTTTTTATTGCTAAAACTAAAAAGAAAACTGTAACATAACCAAGCCAGAGATATTACTCATACCTTGCTTGGTGAGAAGTTTTAGGACAGGTAATTAATCATCTCTATTGTTTTTGTGCTCAAAATCAACCTTAGAAAAACGGGGCTTCATAAAACGACGCTTGTTCCTTTCTAAAATGAAACCATGTTTCTCTATTCACGAAAGTAATGAGCAAGTATAAGTACACCAGTAGGCTTATATAGCTTTTTGACGTGACTACGTCTTATAAGTCGATAGAGCTGGCTGCACGCACGAAAAAACATGACGTCATGCGTCGTTACCTCGCTTTGAGGCGTTCCATGTAAGGCTTGAAGTGCAAGCGAGAGCGCGGAACGAGTGACAAAGAAGCACAATCGGCCTTTGCGTTCGACATACGTCTATTAAATATATTAATTTTAAATTAAAAATTAATATATTTATTATAAATTTATAAAATCAAAATCAATTATTTTATTAATTTAAATTAGTATTTATAAATATATACTTAAATTAAAAATTTTAATAACCAATTAAATGCTACCATTCCATAAGTATTTTCTTCAGACGTTGTCACGTTCAACTATCGTCAGTAAACCGACTTTACAGACAACCAATTTTTTTTTAATTGCAAGTTAGCCCTTGATTGCAACGTCACCTGATGATAAGCGATGTTGCTATCTAAGATCACACCGGAACACTAAGCGCTCCGTCTTTGTCGGTAGGCCAGCCAGGAATCGAACCCCGGACAAGTCGGTAGACATGTAGAGAAAGACGCATTGTAAAGCAATATTTATTTCATTTTGTCCCAAAACAAAATTCTTTCTGAGTACAATAATTTTACCAACACAACTATGCATACTCTCTTAAATTAACTGAAATTATTTTTCTATAAGATTCTTCACCAATCTCTAGCATATTTATAAAGGACTACTCAAACAAGCCATCAATAACTCCATTTTGTTCAAAAAGTTCTTCCCCTCCATTTTCTCCAGTTTGACCTCCTTGAAGGCACCGCCTAGGTTCTCCCACTTCTTGTCTTGAACGAGTTCACTCACGAAGAAGTCTTTGCGCGGCGACTGAGCTATGAACACTTGAATACCGACGGATGGTTCGCATCTTATTGCTATCATTCTGTCACCTGCAAAAAATGTAATTCGTTAAAAGGAAAATCAATGGCTTATATAAGCCCCGGAAGTTGATATTGCGATTGGCGGCCATCTTGGTGACGTAGTCGATGTCGCACCGTTATGTCAGTACCGTTCGCAAGGTCACCCATTTTAATAAACTTAGATTACCACATACCAACCTGGTTTTATTTATAATTATTACCACATAACCCAGATATTAATTAAAAATATTTTCATATTTACACATCAATAATATATTAATTATTATGTACTTATGGGTGTAACCATTGTTTTATTTATAAGCAGCATACAAAACTAATCTTTTAGGGTGTCGAAATCTCTTAGAAATATACCTATGGTCATAAACAGCCATCTCGCTGTTACAAATAAACCCATAACCCTAGCATATTTACTCATTATTACAAATTTTTGTTGCTATCTGTACTTATTTGCGACGGATGACGTCACGCAGCTGTTATTGGGACAAGGTTCCATCGCAATATCAACGCGCGGGGCTTATACCTAAAAATGTTGAAATATGTATTTTTCACACACATTTATATTTAAGAATGGATGACTAGATTCAAGGATGCATTAGTCACATT
This sequence comes from Mycalesis mineus, assembly GCA_034621355.1. Lineage (NCBI taxonomy): Eukaryota > Metazoa > Arthropoda > Insecta > Lepidoptera > Nymphalidae > Mycalesis > Mycalesis mineus. The sequence continues at coordinate 15,344,492 of CM067889.1, read as the reverse complement.
GACAATATTAGGAATGGAATCTACAAATGCAATAAACTGTGAAGAAATTGTCTAGGCAAAGAAGACTAGAAGTGGGTGCTAGTCAACTCTATTATTTTTATTCATTTCATGTTAGCTCCAATCACTCCTGGTGGTAAGTGACAGTATCTTTTTTTTTTTATCGACTACAAGTTTGCCCTTGACTGCTATCACACCAGTCTAAGATGGAAGCGGACTAACGTGTTAGAAGTGGGACGAAAATCCACACCCCTTTCGGTTTCTACACGACATCGTACCGGAACGCTAAATCGCTTGGCGATACGTCTTTGTCGGTAGAGTGGTAACTAGCCACGGCGAAAGCCTCCCACCAGCAAAAATCTAAGATGAACAAGGGCTAACTTGTTAGTAGTAGGATGAAATCCACACCACTTTCAGTTTATATGATGTACCGAAATGCTAAATCGCTTGGCGGTACGTCTTTGATGTAGGGTGGTAACTAGCCAAAACCGAAACCTCCCACGAACCAGACTTGTACCAATTTAGAAATCTGAATCGGCACAACCGGGAATCGAACCCAGGACCTCCATCTTATCATTCCAATGCGCAACGAAGGCTGGATAAACTGGAGGTCGCACTTGTAGGTTCGATCATAAGTTATCTATTTACACTTACCATTGGGTGAAGCCAGTAAGCATGAGGAGGCGTTTCCGAGGGGCTCCACCGGCCCGGAGCCGAGGTGCGAGCTGCTGGCCAACAGCTGCCAGCCCATGCAGCGCCCCACTGCTTGCACCGCCGTCATTTGATGTTGGTATATCTGGTAACGAACAATAAAAATAAACTGAGTAAAGCTTATGTTAAGAACAGAGAAGCAATCTTAGAATCTTGTGCTCCTAGGCTGTACGCCGAACCATATAAATTGGCATTAAACGACTTTGATGTGAAGTTACTATGAGCAAAGGACAAACTACCATCTGTATCTCTCGCGTGTTTATGTATTTGCAAGGATGGGCGAGTCTCGCCCCCCCCAAAAAAATAGTTTTATAGGTTGGCAATATTGTCATTATTCGAGGGTTTTCTTTATCTCTATGTTTCGGATTATAGATGCTAATCATAGAATCCTTTGCTTCTGGGCTAGAAGCGAACCTTAGATTTTAGCCTTTAGGGTAAAAACGGATTATAGAATCTTTTGCTCGTAGGCTAGAAACTATTCTTAGAATCCTTTACTTCTCGGCCAGAAGCGAATCTCAGAATCCTATGCTTCTGGGCTAGAAGCGAATCTTAGATTACTGCGCCTTTAGGGTAAAAACGGATTATAAAATCTTTTGCTCATAGGCTAGAAACTATTCTTAGAATCCTTTACTTGTCGGCTAGAAGCGAATCTTAGAATCCTATGCTTCTGAGCTAGAAGCGAATCTTAGATTACTTCGCCTTTAGGGTAAAAACGGATTATAAAATCCTTTGCTCGTAGGCTAGAAGCTATTCTTAGAATCCTTTACTTCTTGGCTAGAAGCTAATCTTAGAATTCTTCATTCCTAGATATTCATCGAAGAATCCTTGGCTACGTCGAATAGGAGCGAAATATTCTTAGATAAGAAGCAATACCTGACAGTATATGAGGTCCCGTAACTCCTGTAGCTCGTAGGAGAGATGGCGCACCTTGCCGTCGCGGCAGATGCACTTCAGCGTCTTTTCGCCCACGTGGACCACCAGGGAAGTACGGCACACCGCGTCGTACCTGTTCATATTGTATATCTCAGTAGTTGTAGTAGTTAAGGCGTCTCGCCCGAACACGTGTAAAATAAGTCGAGCTCGCCCTCCCTCGATTGGCTCAAATGACGGAGAAATTGAAAGAGCCGGTGGTAGATAGAGAAGTGGTGGATTGATCATACTATATAGTACTAGGAGTAGCAAGTGGAGAAGGCGTCCCAAAACATGTCTCATACCAAGTACCCAGTTTGCTCTCCTTTGATTATCATATCACGAGGTTGAAAAGGCCATAGGAGGTAGTGCGGTGTTCATATGGTCATGATTTTTACCCGACTGCGTCAGAAGGACGGTTATGTTTTTCGAGCGTATGTATGTATGTATGTATGTATGCCCATTTCTTCGGCACGCGCTACAGTCTAAACGACTGAACGGATTTTGACATGTGAAGTGTCAACTACCACAATTTTTACAAATTCAAATTTGTAAAAATTGTGGTAGTGACATAGGCTATATAAATTTTCAAAACGGCGGCTGTAAATGGGGGAAAAATGGGGGGATCTGTGTATATCTTTCTTCTATCTTAGCAATATGGGTATCAAATGAAAGGTTGTAAAAAGACCATTTCAAAAATATAAATATCATATCATGTTTATATTGCCGTTTTAACAAAAAATGGCATAAAGTGTACCGAGTCATTTCTGTACCATAAACTAAAACAAAAAAGTCACAAATAATATGATTATTTTAAAAACAAAAAACCCGACTATAATAATCATTTTATTGTAAGTTATCTATACAGCGTCTTCCTACAATGAAAATTGTCGTAAGTTAATCTTTTTAATAGTTCTTTTTAAACCACTTTAGTAGAAAGGAAACCTTACCCGTATGCCATAATGTTGATTTTAACACAGGACTGTGTGGGGCTGTTCAGTGCATTCCAGTGCGACACTATCAGTGGGTCTTTTACCTGAAACAATCATTAGTATTTATCAAAGTTGCATAAATAACCAAAGGTTCTAAAGTTGATCTCAACGTTTTGATGAAGTTGTCCAGTCGCCAACAGATGGTACCCATGTCATAAGAATTCTTTGTATAAAGACAACAAGCCAACTCCACATGTACTGAAATGTTACAATTTTAATTATTTTGAATTGGTTGGTTCACCAATTAAATAAGGTAGCAGGTATCAATGTGAACAAACGGGCAAACAAACCTCTTTAGCGATAGTGTCGAGCACGTATTCGCTTCGCCGGCGCATGAAGAAGTGCTGCGCCTGTTGAATGATCTGCTCCAAGAGAGACTGCTCCTTGCTCATCTCGAGCAGCTCGTAGCGGTCGGCGGCCATTGGACCTGCAATCGTAGAGATAAAACAATCACTTAGTGCGAGTGATGCATGGCGTGCAGCAGCTGATGCAGAGCTCCAGTAGTAGAGATGTACTCACCGGCCAGCAAGCGGCGTTTGGAGGGTCCTAGCGGGCCGGAAGCAGGGTGTGGGAAAGGGTGGTGCGTGTTGGAGTGGTGCACGGCGCGCAGCAGCTGATGCAGAGCTCCAGTAGTAGAGATGTACTTACCGGCCAGCGAGCGGCGTTTGGAGGGTCCTAGCGGGCCGGAAGCAGGGTGTGGGAAAGGGTGGTGCGTGTTGGAGTGGTGCACGGCGCGCAGCAGCTGATGCAGAGCTCCAGTAGTAGAGATGTACTTACCGGCCAGCGAGCGGCGTTTGGAGGGTCCTAGCGGGCCGGAAGCAGGGTGTGGGAAAGGGTGGTGCGTGTTGGAGTGGTGCACGGCGCGCAGCAGCTGATGCAGAGCTCCAGTAGTAGAGATGTACTTACCGGCCAGCGAGCGGCGTTTGGAGGGTCCTAGCGGGCCGGAAGCAGGGTGTGGGAAAGGGTGGTGCGTGTTGGAGTGGTGCACGGCGCGCAGCAGCTGATGCAGAGCTCCAGTAGTAGAGATGTACTTACCGGCCAGCGAGCGGCGTTTGGAGGGTCCTAGCGGGCCGGAAGCAGGGTGTGGGAAAGGGTGGTGCGTGTTGGAGTGGTGCACGGCGCGCAGCAGCTGATGCAGAGCTCCAGTAGTAGAGATGTACTTACCGGCCAGCGAGCGGCGTTTGGAGGGTCCTAGCGGGCCGGAAGCAGGGTGTGGGAAAGGGTGGTGCGTGTTGGAGTGGTGCACGGCGCGCAGCAGCTGATGCAGAGCTCCAGTAGTAGAGATGTACTCACCGGCCAGCGAGCGGCGTTTGGAGGGTCCTAGCGGGCCGGAAGCAGGGTGTGGGAAAGGGTGGTGCGTGTTGGAGTGGTGCACGGCACGCAGCAGCTGATGCAGAGCTCCAGTAGTAGAGATGTACTCACCGGCCAGCGAGCGGCGTTTGGAGGGTCCTAGCGGGCCGGAAGCAGGGTGTGGGAAAGGGTGGTGCGTGTTGGAGTGGTGCACGGCACGCAGCAGCTGATGCAGAGCTCCAGTAGTAGAGATGTACTCACCGGCCAGCGAGCGGCGTTTGGAGGGTCCTAGCGGGCCGGAAGCAGGGTGTGGGAAAGGGTGGTGCGTGTTGGAGTGGTGCACGGCACGCAGCAGCTGATGCAGAGAGTGCTCCAGCACGTGGTCATGTTCTGACTTGTTGCCGGATCCTTCTGACTAAAATTTAAATTCATTTACATTTTAATACTAAATTTTCATTTAAATTTCCTTTTTCTTCGATTGTGTGATTAATATAAAACTTTTTAAACTTGCGCAATGTGCGGAAGCAGAAGGATTCATAATTAGAATCCTGACAGAAGCAAAGGATTTAATGATATTAAATGTAACAATGTACACTTCAAATTCACATCACTTTTAGACTTTTACAATAAATATAACTTTAACAATAAATGTGTAAAGAAAACTTTTTAAAAAATAAAATATTCATTATTCAATGCAAAATTTGGTTTACCTTAACTCCTTCAGGGTTGTTATTATTTTGGCCATTGTTGTGACAAAGTCCAATTAGCAACTGAATGCCCGGCAAGACCTAGAAAAACAATTAAAAATGTGTGTAATTATGTCTAGACTTGCACATTAGGGGTTCCCTATGCCTACTAATTTGAAATCTTTACTTCTACCAAATCTTCCTACAATTCTCCGCTCATAGACTTTTTACTGATGGCACTTGCAGAATAGAATAAAAAATAAGTAGATTACCGTAGCCATAATCTGGTTGCCAACAACCATGTGCGGTATAGAAGCGTCCAGCTGAACAGCCTCAGCAGCCAGCCTCGCGAACAGCTCTTTGCAGAACAGCACATTCTGTGCCGCCTCTAACTTTTGCTGCCAGTGCAATTCGGCCCCTTCGCCTGGCAGGGTGCCCGGACAGTTTAGTGCTGACGAACTGAGGGTCGCCGTTACTACGTCTTCTTGTTCTATTTTATAAAGATGACGAGATTAAGTGATTAATGTCAAATGCTAGTGTCAAAATGGCGCCACCATAGCTGGTGCCTATAACATTACATTTACAGCTACTAACCGTAAAGCTGTTCTAAATTGCAATAAAATTGAAAAACATAAATTTTTCTAAAAATGTAAATAAAAATTTTCATGATGTAAATAGAAAGACATTCAAAAATTTAGCTCATCCTATTATTTGTGGTTATGCTGAAAAGTGAGTAAGGAATAAATGGTAAATACTAAGGTAAATGGCTACACTTTTTAACTATTGTTACACTTTAATATATGTTATATATGCAGAGACAGCTGATTTTTCCATCAATACCTCTGACTTATCTGTATGTGGCAACTTGGCGAAAAGTTAATCACTCAGCATATCTTCAACAGGACTATTAGGTACTATCTAGGTAGAAAATAATTGAAAACATATCTTGCAAATTATGAGGCATACCTTTAAATACAAATGAAAAATTAATACCTTTTTGACAAAGTACAGATATGAAAGCAACACCCTGCAGCTCTGGCGGTACTGTCACACGAAGGGCTGAAGGCGCAGGGCCTGTTGCATTCATACTCATAGCCTGGGCTATTTGTTCTTCAGGGGCTTTTGTTACCTGGAATTGTATAAATAAGATGAATTGTAGTAGAGGTTTTTGTGAGAGCACTTGATTTAGGAATTATTACAGCTATGCTTATTTTTCCAATCATGAAAATAAAGTTACAAGTGTGAATAGAGGCAAATGAGACTACCCAACTTGAAGGCATAGAGCAGCAGTTTACAGGTTAGTATTAGCTAAATAGATAGCTAGGTGTTGCTCTGTTAAGGGCAATGGCTTTCAACTGAACATCTACTTTTATAAAAAGAATGTCAATTTTTCAAAAAAAACAAAATTCGAGGATGTCTGAGAGCACACACACACAGATGCAGTTCTGAAAGTATTCTCATACACTGATATATTATGATAAAAAGAGTCTTTCCTTACCTCAAAAACACCGGTCTGACTAAACTTAGACCCAGCAGTCCTATAGCTAAGATCTCCAACAATTGTGTTAGACACTTTCTTCAATCTCCAATTCTGTCGAAGCCTCAGCAAGTCTATGTGGAAGTCAGGCATGTTTCTGGTCATGCGCATGGTCTCACTGGCGCGCAGTCTCTCCACTCCATTCAGTAACACTGCACCAGCTGCTGAGAGAGCTTTTTTTCGACCATAAACTTGAACCATTGGGCGGCTCTCAATTTGTTCTGCTTGTATTGGATCTAACACCTAAAAAAGTTAAATGTATTCCTTAACCACCTTAACTTTTGACAGTTGGTCACAACATTCTGTTTGTGGATATCAGTTTATTCAGTATCAGTCTATTCTTCACATATCTGGCTATGATATATAAGAAATTTTTTTATAATTACATTTTATAAGCAATATCATCCATCCCGTCCCGTGTAATAAAGATCTATATCTTCGTTAAACATTGTACAATATTACAGTACATTAACATTAACAATATAATGCTATAAAGCTGATATGTATAGCTTGTATTAAATAGTCTATTTCACTTTTGTGTCTAGCTTTAATAATAAACAAAATAATTTACAATCAGAGAGATTAGCTCATTTAAAAAAACGAACAAACTTTTTCGTATATTATATAAATATGGTCTGCCATGCCAAATAAATTGAAAGAAAGGATCAAAGATCGAATTCTCAAAGAATATCAGTATTAAAATGTTGACCCCTATTCAGTATGTTTAACATAACACAAAGGATATAATATATATGATAAGATAATTTGGAAAATATGGCGGCAATGTTGTTTTTTAGAAATTTTGTAATATCTCCGAAACTGTATAACTAATTAACATACTGTAAAAGGCAAATCTTATCTCTAATTATTAAATATTTATTCTTGGAATTATTAAATAATTTATTTTGATAAGGATTTAAGTTTAGTTGTATAAATAATGACGTAAAATTAAGCATATGAGTTAAATGATTTATTACAGAGTAGCGCTTTATAGAAATTTTGTAATATCTCTGAAACTATATAACTAATTAACATACTGTAAAAGGCCAATCATATCACTATAATATCCTTGTGATTATTAAATAATTTATTTTGATAAGGATTTAAGTTTAGTAGTATAAATAATGACGTAAACGTAAGCATATGAATTAAATGATTTTTTAAAACACAAAAAGTTATATACCTACCAAAATATAATAGATATATACAGATAGACATATGCAGACGTTTTTGTAGTACTTTTTAAGATGCATAAAGTTTTCATACAATGTTTTTAATTATGTCCAATAGCTAAGGCAGCGTACGCTAAATAATGCCCATTTAATAAATTTCATGGTCCGACTCATGCGACAAAAATTGTGGTAACTCGGGTAATATATACAATACAAATATAAAATATAGCCTATGACACTCACCAATAACGTAGTATTCTACTGGTGAAAGATTTTTTAAAATCGGAAGAGTAGTTTTAAGATTAGCCCCGACTTTATTTACAAACTTACAAACTTTACCTCTTTATAAAATTAGTATAGATATACCAGATAGGTAGTTTCAGAGATTTGTGTTTCTAAATAAACATAAAGTACAAAAAGTCCAAAAGGGTCAAAGTACATCTGCTATATATACATACAAATAATAATAAATAAACATAAATTTTATTATAATTTAGTAGAATGAAATCAGTTCTTCAACCTGATACTTACCATATACCTCTTCTCCTTAGCAATGCTCAATACATCAGCTAAAACACACACTTCAGTGAGAGCATTCCTGAGTTTATTCCTCACTGAGTCCCAAGGCCATAAACTAGATTGGTATCCCGGTTCTTTCTCCTCTTCAGACTTTATATCCACGCTGCTTTCACCTTCTTTCTTGATGTTACAGAATTCATCTTCAGTCTTTGAGAAGTCTATCTTCTGTGCCAGTCTTGCAAGATTTTCTGACATAGACAAAGGTCTGAAATAATTTGGATAAGGTTTTAGACACTTGACTTTAAAAGCCACTACTTAGAAGCATATGATGATGGCTGTTCTAATTTATTTAATAAAACTGTTGCTAGATTTCAAATGAAACTCATTGATTATGAATTTAGGCCCATTTGGTTGCCTAGCTCTTAAAAAGAGGCACATACTTTAGTTTGTTTTATGATTATATGCATTGCACTTTATTTTCCCTTATTTTACTATGAATGTTATATTGCTTAGGTATTAATTTATGACTGTATTTGTTAACCTCAAAGCCTGAGTGATACTAAACTATCTCTCATGAGAAATGCCCAGGTGGATATCAATTCTTGTTTACTGCTTTAATCATCATATATATTTTCATAAACTTATAACCAATAGCTTTATTTTCAGCGACAATAGAAATAAGGGGGTGATTACAAATGTTATACATACGCTTGGTATATTTCTTGGCCATCATAAGTAATTTCTTGTATTTGATTTTCAATAGGAGCTTCTACCGATATGTTTACGGAATTAGCCATAGCGTCGTAGAAACACCAAAAAACACGACAAATAACCGGAGGTTTCGATTTATGTGATTACATTATAATCATGACTTATTGATCAACTAACTAACTTGGCACATTTACGTATTATTTCCGATTTAAAAGGAAAAAACTGGAAAACAAAAAAAAGGGAAATAGTAATTTGAGGCAGTTATCTTTATTTTAATTCAAGTGTTACAATGATTTCTCATTTACAACATGAAAATCAAATTACAAACACTTATAAAAATGAATGTTTTGACGTATTGAGTTTGACGTTTTAATCACAGCCACAGACGGCTATAAAGTTCCAACTTGGAGTTTGACTTTTCGACTTCAAATCACAGGTTAAAAATAAACTGTATAAACAGACTATATACAGCAGACATTTACTCAAAAATTATAATCTCAGAATTTGGATAAAAACCATATAATAAGACAAGACAAGAGAACAAGTCGAATACTGTTCCTTTCTTGTAGTACCTACCTATAGAAACATCTCCATCAACTACATCTCAGCTAGCAGTAACTGCCGCCAATGCTCTTTAAAAGATTAGTCTTACTTTTGCTGGTGTAAGTCAGAGTTTTACAACAAACAATGTATAGAACGTAGATAGAATACCGTCGTAAGGTGAATGTGTAAATTATAGATTAAAAAATCAATTAATATTTGGTACAAGTACTTGATCAAACATTAATTTTTTTGATTCGTACGTTAAATGTATCCGATCAAGTTGTGAAACAAGTGGACGGGATTCTGGAGATATTTGACATTTCACTTCAGATTTTTGGTGGTTTCGTCCCGTCGTGTTGCGAGTATGAGTGAATTTCTCGTTGTTTATTAGCAGTTATCGTATATTTAGTTAGAACTTTATATCATGGACAAGACTTCAAGTTAGTAGTTATTGTACTAGTGTTATTCTGTGTCATATCGGAGCCCGTACATTGTGCCTTTACTGTGAAACTGGGATCCATTGATGGATATCTGAGAGAGACTTGTGTTCTGGGATGAAGATGAAGGTTTTCATCAACGATAGTGTTACAGTAACCGCGTAGTTGTGTATCCTATTCACAATGAGTACGGCCGCCAGATTGGCGAAGGTGTCATTGAAACCCATTGAAGTGCCCAAGGCTCTATTGGAGGGAGAGAAATTCGTAAAGTGGGATGAGGTTTGTACATACTGGTTTTCTTTAACGTAAAATGCTTTATGGTTTTAAACAGAACATCTATAAAAAAGTTCTGTAACTTCTGCCAAGACAAAATAGTATCTGAATTAAAAAAAATATTCAAATGTTTGTGCATACATTTTTAATAAATACACTTTAATGAAATATATTATCAATTTGTCTATCAATTCCACTCAAACACTCAACATTTCTGCAAAATTGTTAAAAATCTTATTAGAACATTTTACTATAAGATTTTACTGTAAGCATATTCGCAAAATGTTCAAACACAAAAAATTGAAAGAAGCATTCGAACATTTATTTATATCTTCTTAAATACTTCAAGCATGTTATAAAATGTATATAACTTTCAATAGTAAATCAAAATGTTGACATCAGGAGGATGGTAAAGTTTTATTTAAATTTTAATAATAGACAACAAATTGAATGTTGTTTAAATATTTAAATAGCCTATAATATAAGTATGTGTCATGTCATGTGCTTTATATAAATTGTGGTTTCAGTATTTTGTCTGTTAAAAATTGTAACCACTTCCAGGATATTTGTGGTTGTAAAGTTTGAAACTTATTGGCTGTCTGAAAAACCAAATTTCACTAGTGACAATTATCTTGTCTTGTATAAAATTAAATTGCTAATATAAAATAATAATAATAAAATATTTGTTACTTTTTAGTGAATTAAATACCCTAAAAAATGAATTGCAAACAAGCCAAACAACAAATTGTAAACTTTTAAATTTTAGGTAACATTAAAACCAATTCAAGTTAAGTTGGTAGTTAGTTACAATTACAATTGGAATATGTAATCAATATCTTAGCATTGCACGGATTTATCTTGCAGGTGCCAGGTTCATACCTGGCAGAATAAATAACTCTGAGCAAATCCTGAGATTGTGGTGCAGGTCTGAAAGGCCCCATTTCAGATGTGTTTATCTTCATAGTTTGTGTTCTCCTTGCTCACCCTTTAGTAGGTTCCTCCTACATAGATTCTGCCACATAGTACTGTATCTAGCCTTTCATGCACTCTGCGTGAGCTATACAACTGTGCCCCAAAAATAATGAGGTATTTATGGCCCTTTGCCTGGGTACCATTGGCTCTAGTTATGAAACTGAATGTCTAACACTAGTCTTTTTCTTTCTATTTCTACAGGACTCAGGGGTTGGTCTGCCTGTCACCCTGCGCGTGGACCCAAATGGCTTCTTCTTGTATTGGACAGATCAGAACATGGAGGTTGACATGCTGGACATGGCTGCCATCAGGGATGTGAGGACTGGAGTGTATGCGAAGCTTCCCAAGGTAGGTATTTATGTATTGTTGCTTTAACATTCAGTTAATGACCAAGAAATATTATGAACATAATACTGTAACCAGTATTAAAATAATAAATTTTATGAAAATGGCATAAATTATTAATTATTGCTAATACACTATAGAGTTACTTAATACTTTCTATTCTAAATACTACATGGTATAAGTTTATGTTTAGTTTTAACTGAATTTGTAACTTCAGCTCACTTAGTTAGGCTGCCCTAGGCCATGAGAAGTCGCCATTGAGATCTGTCCCTTGAGCTAGGGGTAAGATAGATAGATACCATAGGTTGATATTGTTACTAGCATTTATACCATTGATTGACCAATTGTAAAGGATAGACTTATCACACTGATTTTCTTTCTTGGACCAGCTCTATGTTTGATTGTAGACCACCTTGCTCTTATGAGTGTTATCAGAACATGAGGGATTTTAAAAATGTGCCATTTGCCAGCAGTCATAATTTTTTATGACAGGAAATATTACTATTATATTATTTATTACTATGACTATTACATAAAAGCTAATAAATCAATTATTTTCCTATAAAAACCAAATGTTGAAAAGTACAGTTAAAAATAAAATTATGTAGTAGATCATTGTGTGATTGAGCATCTCAATAATTTTTTTATTTACTACAAGTTATACCTTTGCTGCAATCACTCCTGGTTGTTTGTTATGGTGTAAGTTTAGTGAAAATTTCAATCAGCCCTGATAGCAATTGAATCCAAGACCTCCGTCTCCTAAATCGACCGCGTAAGTTGCGGCGCCACGAAGAGCGGCCAATATAAGGAAATTTACGCACGATAGATTAAATTGTAATGCAGAGATTTCGGAACGCTACAAGGTACTTTTGCGTATCTAAGTTATCAACGCCATTATTTAAATTAGCCTGACCGACAACCGCATTGATGTGGACCGTGGACGATAAGCCATAAAAGGCTTATCGTCCTAGCTAGAACAATTATACTCGCGTTTATTCCTTAGTAGTCGAATAGCCGGATAATGTACCGTCACTTACTACAGAAAATCAACATTGTATACCTATTTTTATTAGCAGCTGAAGAATTTGTTTGTAACCCATTAATCTCTGAAACGAGATCGTTAACGGCGCAGATTTGATACTGTAATTATTAAATTAATTAATTAAATTATAATCATTATTAATTTTATGGCCTGTACAATCGCTAGGGAGTACTATTTCACTTTTGTTTTGCTATCGGATACTTATCTAGTTAGTGTACGATTTTATTATGTATTTAGGTAGGATAGATTTTGTCATAGTACCTAATACCTAATTTACACGAGTTCGTTAGTTGGTGGGCCCCTGGGCCGGTACTACTTAAGGGCCTGCTTAATTGCTCAAAATAATTAGGTACTAGTTAGGTACTAAGTAATATAGTTTGTAGTTAGTTATTTAATATTCGGTATTAGTTATCGAATATTCGAAATACATGATATCATAAATTAAAGTTTTATTCTATACATAAAACGCACTGAGTCATCATTCGGTACGTGGGCTTAAACTCTGGCGTAAAATACAGGAAATGATATTTCAATGGGGCCTGTTGTATCTAAGGGGCACTGGTCTGCAGCCCAAAAAGCCCTTACAATTATTATTACTATAAAAATTAGACGACCGCCGTGGCGCAGTGGTATGCGCGGTGGATTTATAAGACGAAGGTCCTGGGTTCGATTCCCGGCGGGGCAGATTGAGATTTTTCTTAATTTGTCTTGGTCTGGCTAGTAGGAGGCTTTCACCGTGGCTAGTTACCACCCTACCGAGAAAGACGTACCGCCAAGCGATTTAGCGTTCCGGTACGATGTCGTGTAGTAGCCCAAAGCAATGTGGATTTGCGTCCCACTCCAAACAACTTAGCTCGCTTCAATCTTAGATTGCATCATCACTTAACATCAGGTGTGATAGCAGTCAAGGGCCAACTTGTAGTCGATTAAAAAAATAAAATTAGGCGACATGTTCATATGATGGTAAGTAGATAACCAATCGCCTATAAACAGCAATACTTCCGCAAGGCATGCAAGAAACCCCTATAGGTAACATGCTACCGTGTTTTATTCAAATCTAGGCAACCGAATCTATTATTAATTGAGTATTAATTAACACTTTTTATTTTATTTTAAGTAAAAATAAAACAATATCAAACATAATAAACAAGTTCTCAACAAATAAACGATTTTTTACTTTGACTCCTTAAATCCTAACGAAAAACCTATGCTAATAAAGTTGGTAAAACTATAGTATAAAAGCCGGGGATTGAACAGGAACTCTCGGATTTGATAAAAAATAGTACGTAATGCCAATGTAGAGCGAATATGACCCAAAAATCGGTCGACGATAAAAGCTGGTCCTTTTATAAAACGAGATTTCAGGTGGAATACCTAACTCGGTGAAAACATTTTTATTCTTGCTTCAAATGGGTAGTCTATATTTGAAAGTAGGGCAACAAAGACAAGTACGGTATCATTATGAAAAGGGTTTTTACGTGACAAAGGGATTTTTTTGTTTTTTTCGTATTTAAATATAGAATAGAAAGAATTTTTCTCAATGGTTTTGGTTTACTGTCGTTGCAATTGATTCTCTGTAGTGGACTAAAGTTTCAGAGTGCATAGTCATAAAAATAAATCCATAAATATTATTTAAAATCCGCTTTTCCAAATTGTGAACAGGGCCCAATGTTGATATAGAAATACAAGATTAAGATAGGCTTTTCAATCGAAACTGTACACAAGTACCAAAACAGTTACGTGTTCCAGGCTTTTTAAAATTAAACCACAAAAAAAGAAAGAAGCAGATTTTTTAGTTCACCAGTTTAATCTTTTAACATTTGCTATAAAAAGCAAGCTAGGTTTTAAAATTTAATCTAATTAAGCTCAATCGCCAAAAAATGACATCTATTAGTCAATCGATTGACCTCTTTGAAACAGGTGATTAAATTACTGTTTCGTCCCAACATCAAATAGCTTCATCTACAGTAATTAACACCTTTTGACCTCTGATGTCACTCGTAGCACCTACAATTAATCTCTCTTAGTTAGACCGACTATGGGTCTTATAAAAAATTGTCAGACCGACTATGGGCCTTGCTCAGCGTGTGCTGAAATGAGCTATGTTCGGAGTGTCTCCGCGTGATCGAATCGAATGAGAAGATCCAGAGAAAAACGTAGAACAACGAGTCGCATAGATGGAGTGGCAATGGTTGGTTCACATAGTTCGAAGTGCAGATAGCCCTTAGGCTCTCAAGATGCAGGAATGAACACCCTGCACCGGAAACTTAAAGATAGTTGACCCGCCTGTAGGTGAACTGAGGGTATCAAAAGCGTTACAGGACGCGGATGGCTTAAGACAGTGTTCTTTGGAACTTACAAGGGACCAGTCCTATATCTACCAGTGGACATTCATCGGCAGACGATGACGATGTTGATGTTTACATGTTGAATTTTTAAGTCCTGAATTACAAATATTAGAATTATAACGTGGAATATGTCACACAGGATCGGTTAAGTTGATCCTCGCCAGACAATGAGTTAAATTAAACCACCTGGTCAATTTAGGAATTTGTTATCTTTGCCTCCATTTTAGAGCGTATTGCGTCATTTTTGGGATTCTTTTTACTTTATCTGCGCTGTGCCAGTTTAATTAATATCAAAGACGAGGTTTTTAAATTAATATTCCCCAAGGTCTGTTATCATGTAAAATTGAATAAAAACAGTTCATAACTAGCCTCTATAATCATTTGCGTTTTATAAAGCGAAGGGGAGAAAGAATAATACAATCGTGTTTTGATACGGGCCATACTGTGGAGCTATGACTAACCAAGTGGTTTTTTGTACGGTATATTATCCAAATTATTACCATTATCAGCCTATGTAACGACCCACGTCAGTCCTTGCTCTCTTTCTAGGAGATATGGAGTCCCACCACGGTGCTCTAATGCGAGGTGGCGGACATAGCGCGATAATTCTTGTGACGATCACTACTTATAAGATGATAAAATAACTAGAAAAGACCACTTAACCTGCTCCGAGGCCGGGAGCTGTAAGTTATAACATCACCAACGCAGGACTCGTGATTCTCTAAAGATGCAAAAGCTACTGGAACAAAGAGGCAGAGAAATCACGGAATGATTTTTCTTTAAACTTTACGTTTTCTGGCGCAATATTTCGGGAGTCACTTTGACATTTGGATTTTTTTCTTAAACCAACCCCTCTATTGCAAACAAAACAAATAAGTAACTTAAACAAATCGTTCAAGCCTTAATCGTATTAAACCACGAGTAATGGACATCATTTATTTATAAATATAAGAAATAGGTACTATTATACAGATCACCATTGTCCTGTCTGCTGCGAGTTGTAATGTAACCGCGTGTGTGTACAAAACACGGCGGCCGTCTCTATTGTGATACATAGTGTAGTGTGTCAAGGGCGCCGCACTTGAATCAGAGCTATGGCCAGCGTATACTGATGTTTAGTAGGAAGGAGTATCGAGGGAGATTACTCTATTCACTAACACAGTGTTTCTAGTTGAGGTTAGCGTGTTCTGACGGGTAGTAAGAAAGTATACAGAGGAAGATTAATCTATCCGCTATTAAAAGTAAAGTTAAGGGGTGCATCCCAGTAGTACCCCATACCGTAGTTCTATAGAACTGTTGGGATATTTTCCGTGCTGTCAAATTATATCCCAATAGTTCTATATAGTACTGTAGTATAGTTTTTGCTCTTGACTTTACTTATACCATATTTGTTATAAACTTTATATTATTTTGAATGATATTTCATTTTGTTTTTATCAAAAAACTGTCCCTTGCGACGAAAGCTAAGTTGTTAAAACCAAGTAATAGTTGTGTCGAAAAAAATATTTTCTTATATTAGAAATTACAGGGACACACACATTTTACCACTTTGGAAGTCTTTCGCGCAAACTTTTTTTTTTTCTAAAGCAGTTTAGAAAAAAAATATATTAAGAACCTCAATACCATTTTAAAGACGTTTTGTGCAATTTAAGCAAAGCTATATTCGATATAGTATGTTTATAGATACTCTCAAATTTAATTAGACATTTATTATTGCAATGAAAAGAGATTCCATAATATACTTATAAAAACTATAGATATTTTATATGTAACGTAGAAACAAGATGTTGATATCAACATTTCTTTAATTTTCCCATTAGTTCTACACTAAGCACTAATAAGCACTAGTATCAACAGTTCTATAAAACTAAAGTTAGGGGGTTCTACTGGGATGCACCCAAGTAAAGCCGCAAAGTGTGAGCCACGGTACACAGGTGTATCGTGGTCATAGCTAGGTTTGCCACGTAGAGTAAAAGAAAATTTTAAATAATAGGATGCTCAGGTTTCGTGCTCGGAGTGAAATGTACGCTGAAGATTTTAAGATCAAGGTGATTTTGTTGCTTACGTATATTAAATAATATTTTACCGCCCGAGTGTCGTGTGAAGATTACAATAACGTGGACACTATCAAAGCCATTCTGAGGGTGAAACACTTTCCACGGCCTAATGTAGTAACGGTGCTACGGGTATGTGTCGCCGTGGAAAAACGGGCTGTAAAGACCCCTTATCATGAACCGACGCGTTCACGGCTCCATTAGAAAATGCCGTAATTATAAACGGTATACGTCGACGGTGAAATGAAAGGCCTGTGTGCACCAAGATTTCGGTTATCATAATCAACGGTTAACATATGCTAAACATAAAATTTATTGTTCACGACAATCCGTATGCCGGTTAAGGACGTAAACCGGGCGGTTATCTTAACCGAGCTTAAGCTCTAAAAAGCTTACTAAGCTTTAAAAAGTTTAGTATTTTTATAAAAATAACAATGAATAATTGGTTTATTTTGCTATACTTTTCATGCGTTCGCCGAATCGGATCGACCCGGATCGATCGGAGTCTTGACAAAATTAGTTTTTTAATTAGTAGACCTTCAGTATTTAGGTTTTATTCTGAAGTATTAAATTTCTGAGTTCTTCGTTGGTCTAGTGGTTAGCCTATCTGGCTTCGATCATGAGGTCCTGGGTTCGAGTCCCAGATCGGGTCACGGAGTTATTCTGAGTTTTTCATTCTTCTATGAAATTCTCAGTACATTCCAAGCACGGAGTTGGGAATTTGGTGGTGTTACACCTCCGTGTTTTGGAGAGCACGTTAAGCCGTCGGTCCCAGTCACTGTCATCAACATCTGATAGTGATCGTTAATAAATGACACATTATCACCCTAAGCCCACCAATCCGCATTGGAGCAGTATGGTGGGTCTACGCTCCATATCCCCTCTTCTACTGGGAGGGAGGCTTGGCCCTGTAGTGGGCTGTTAATAGGCTGATATTGATGATGATGAAATTTCTGAGTGAGATGTTGACTCTACTTCAAAAGTGAAGTATAATTGAACCCCAATGGTGCCATACATTGAACGATATATATCCGTGTGAAACAACTAGTCCAAAGTTGCAACACGCCGAATTGCGCAGGTATAATAGCTCCGCTGAAATATTTTCTTTCGATATAAATACCCAGCGGAGTCTGAGTCTTCTGTTCATTGCGGACTAATTCTTCGGTGTGGACTGTATCTTCTTGTAATAATGTACAAACATAACACCTATAAGGCTCGAGTTCGATTCCCGCTTGGACGATTATTATAAACATGCTAACATGTTAGCATGATAGAGTTCAATTATTATAAAAATGTCGATAAAAATATATTAATTAACAGCAAGTTGATATTTAATTAATAGACTCGGTTCTAACTAATGCATTAATTTAGATTTCGTGGGTTAATTAATTGAAATAGATAACACACTATTAATATAATTACAGCTATTTAGTTCCTACCTATTACAGTTAAGAGGTACTTATAAAATGTTAGAGAACACAATTGTATTCCTAATAGTTAAACATTCTTCTAGTATTCTTTTGCATATATTTTTTACATAAATAATTTGCACTGTTAGTATCATCATTATCACTATCACTCTATTAACGACCCACTACAGGGCCAGGCCTCCCTCCTTATAGGAGAGGGGACATGGAGCGTACACCCACCACGCTGCTCAAATGCGGTTTGGCGGTTTTAGATAATGTTTCATTTATTAACGATCACTATCAGATGTTGATGATAGTGACCGGGACCGACGGCTTTACGTGCTCTCCGAGGCACGGGGTTTAACACCACCAACTTCTAGACTTCGAGCTTGGAATGTGTTGAACATTTCATAGAATAATGAAAAAGCTCGGAAATATTCCGTGACCCGACCCAGGAATCGAACCCTGGACTTCGTGATCGAAGCCACATAGGCTAACCACTAGACCAACGACGCAGTCTGTTAGTATGTTTGGTGTAAAATGTTGGAAGCTCAATTATAATCGATTCCCGTAAAAAGAGGGTTTCTCGGAGCTAAATAGTATGCGAGTACTTTCATCTCTTTAGGAGTTACATATCTTTACGATGTTATAGACATACACACAGCGTAAACTAATAACACCTCTGTATTTGTGCTGCTTAGTACAATTAGCTTTTGTGGTGTCTGATCACAAGGTCTAGAACTCCTGTATTAAGCAAAGAATTGATGATATTTTCTATGTTTCAAGAAATATTTAGTAAAAATTCTCCGCCACGAGTTGGGAACTTGATGGTGGATACAATGTTACTGTAATAGGTTGTTAATAATCTTTTATGTCGAGTTTTGAAAATTAAACAGGGATTTCCACATTTCCAAAGGAGTGGCGGCAGGCTTTTTCGGCATGGCTCTCTTAATGATATAATAAAAAGGGCTCTTGCCACCATAAACGTTCCTGCGCTAATCGAGCCGTCAGGAATAAGCCGGGATGATGGCAAGAGACCTGATGGATTGACGCTGGTTCCCTGGGAAGTGGGACGGGCCCTAATGTGGGACGCTACTTGCGTTGACACATTGGCTCCGTGTCATATCAGGGAGACAGAATCAAGACCGGGAGCCGCAGCAGAAAAGGCTGAAACCGGTAAATGGCAAAAGTATGCCTCTCTGACAGAGAGTTACATATTTGTACCTTTTGCCGTGGAGACCCTTGGGCCATGGAGTCGCAGTGCCAAAAAATTCTTTCGTAACATTTCACCGCGCCTAATTGCCTCAACTGGTGACCGAAGGGCTGGCTCATTTTTGGCTCGCTCGTGGCTCGCAAATGATTAGCCTGGCTATCCAACGCGGAAATGCAGCCAGTATTCTTGTCACCATTCCACGTGGGCATGATTTGTATAGTTATTAGGATAAGTTAGCTTAAGTTCCTTATTATATTCTTTCTCAATAATAATAAAAAAAAAAATTGTTTCCATGTTCTACAAATTTGTTACCCCGTGTAGTGCCCCATACGATTGATAGTTGATGCAGTCAACGTTCCAAACACCTGATAGGCAATCGTTATCTCGCCAAAAACTCGTAACAGTGTTAATATTGTGTTGATAGCTCCATTTTATTAAAACGTCGGGATTACACTGGCTTATTGTCTCTTTGATTAATAATAACTATATTAATCTGCAAAATATATAGGTCAGTAGATACAGGTACGAAAACTATTAAGTCTGATATATCAAAGTAATTTTTCGTGTCCATTTTATTAATCGCCCATTTTTCCTGGGTTTGAATGACAAATAGCACTAAAATGAAAAAAAGAAAACATTATGTATTTAAAGAGAAGAAGAAGAAGCAGCAGAAACACTTTATTGCACACAAACCAATTATTTTATATAGGCACATGATTATTGATTATTAAATAAGATGCAAAGGCGGTCTTAAAGCTCCAAGCAATCTCTTACAGGCAACCTCCTGTTGATAGGATCTGTGGAAAGAAAGCGCGATGAAGTAATCTATAGATACAAAAAGAAAGAGGTTTCTAATTTTTTTTATCGACTACAAGTTAGCCCTTGACTGCTATCACACCTGATGTTAAGTGATGATGCAATCTAAGATGGAAGCGGGCTAATTTGTTAGGAGTAGGATGAAATCCATTCTCCTAACAACGGTTTCGGTTTCTACACGACATCGTACCGGAACGCTAAATCGCTTGGCGGTACGTCTTTGTCGGTAGGGTGGTAACTAGCCACGGCGAAATCCTCCCACAAGCCAGACCAAGACAAATTAAGAAAAATCTCAATCTGCCCCGCCGGGAATCGAACCCAGGACCTCCATCTTATAAATCCACCGCGCATACCACTACGCCACGGAGGTTGTTAAAAGATTTAAATAAAATCCCTGAATTTTTTAATTTTATCGCTATGTATATGCAACATGCATATAGTTCTGATTTGATAAGACATCTGGTGCATGCTCAATGCACCTGTCTCTCAAGTGCCGTCTATCTGACAAACGTTGCCAAGTGCGAACGTGACTTTATAGATACTCCTAAACTTCCAGATTTACTGTTGTAATTATTTTGACACACACTAAAAACAGTCTAGACACTCGAAGTCAATTAAGCCATATTTTAATTTATAACCGCTATATATTGAGCTCTGAAACTACGCCACTTGTCTGCAAACTTGGTAATTGCTTGAACTCAAATGCGAAAATTTCGTTTGTAAAGTCTGAGTTAACTGCCAAACTGTTAATTTATTATCACTAGTGTTTAACTAATAGTGTGAACTGTACAGTTGTTGATGGGAATGTATGGTTGTCCGTTTTATCATCAGGTCCTGGGCCAAAATGGTTTATTTATGTGGCATTCGTTTGTGCTTGACCATAGTCTCGCCTCGATGGTACGTGCAGAAATTAGGTGTGACCTAAGAAGTCACTTGCTTAAATGCCTATTTATTCTTAGAACGATAGCCAAATCTTCTTGTTTTTGGACTTTTAACTTTCAAAATTGCCTTTTTAAGTATCTTCGGTAGACAACTACTTGTTGGGGTTTGGTCCTTGATCAGATATGAATTCAAGAAAGTCTGGTTATCACAGGGTTCTGTTTTAAAGTTATCAAAGTCGTAGTTACAATTAAAACATACATCGGAAGGGCATACCAAACTCCGCACGTATCAAATACTTGCCGCAAATCTTAAAAAACTAAATCTACGCGGGCGAAGCCACGTGCCTCCACCAGTAGCAAATAAAAGCATTACCGATGGACACGTACAAACAAATTGGCATTTGTAAAATAAACATTTTGCGCCATAAAACATTTAGATGGGTGATCGTTTATTGGTTTTATTTCCTTTGAGATTTTAAAGAAAAATGTTTTCAGTTTGACGCCACGACATTGCATTGTGTGTACTCGTATTTTTAGAATCGAACCGGGGATATAATAACAATGTCTCGGATAAATTCCGCGTGTGTCGCCGGTGATTCAGTTATATTTCATCGCAAAGCCATTCGCCGAACTGTATACTCGTATCGGAGCTTTATAAAATGTAGCGTCGACTCTTGCCTGCACCAATCTGCATACCAAACTTGGATTGATTGTGAATCCTTCATGATTGTGTCTCTACAAGATACGATATGGACGTCAAACGTTTGTAATATTAAGAACTTATGGTGAGCTAGCGGTTAGAGCCGGTGTAGACTATTCCTAGTTTATTATCAGGTTTGACACTTTAGGGTCCTTGTTTGCATTTAAGTTTCTCATTTGCATCGAAAGTATGCAATGCATGTAGATTTTATATTAACATCTCCTGAGAATGCACTGGTTTTGGATTGAACCATTCGTTGAGAGATTTTGATTAGTCTGTGTAGCGATGCCCATGATTTGTTTTTGATCGAGCAAACGAGCATGCGCGTCTCCAGATGCTAAGTGATTACTGCACCGGAGGTACTGCTCATGGTTTAAGTGACTGGAAGCACTTAAGCTAGTAGTTGGTCCTACACTGTTTTTCAAGAAGAATCTAAATAAATCTTATCACCTATACATTCTTCTTATGAAAATCGGTTCAGTGGCTTTTCGTTGAGATATGAACGCGAAAGAGTTTGATTTATGATTTTATATAGTGAAGATAGAGTTTAACTTCTCCATTGTGAAGTTACACACTTCATCTTCGACTACACTGAATCATCGGTTTTACGACTCTTCTTGGAATATCTTAGTTATAATCTTGTGAGTTTAAAGTTTATTGCTACGAGTACTTACTTATACTATACCGATCGTAAACATAAAATGTTCAAAAATTTATATGCCAGCTATACTACGGGACACCTCTTGCGCAGTTGGTAATTACTATTTGGCCTTGGCTTAACTAATTTCGAAGGTTTGGGTGCGATTCTCATTACTCGGATCTGGTGCTAGGTTCGGCCATGGCTAGTTACTACTCTACCGGCAAAGAGGCACCGCTAAGCGGTAGATCGTTCCGGTGTGACGCCTTGTACAAACTAGGTACCTCTTCTATGTTACGCTATCATGGTAGAATGCATCATCACTTAACGTCAAGCGAAATCTTAGTTGAGGATTAACTTATCGTTGAAAATAATATTATGCTAACAATAAATATTTCAGGTAAGTGCATACAAAGTAAAATTAAAAATCAAATTTAAATACCTACAAGCTAGTTAACTCATTGAACTCCGGCTTCCTTCAATTGTCGAATTGTGAATTTCTATTTTTGGACTCTTTCTTCGGCAACAATTCTAAAAAAAAATTCAAAAGATTTTTTTTCAGTTTCAGCGAGAACAGGCATTCCTTTTATATACGAATAATAAATAACTACTCGGGTTACTCTTTGATGTTGCTGGAGGAAAAGTTTTACTTTAAAAACTTTTTGTTTGAAGGCATTTTAATGGTTCTAGACAAAAATGGTACTCTTAACTTTAAAGGTGAAATATAACAAGGTCGGCCGCTTGTTGCTAAAGACGATTTTCTGTTTACATACTTTCCCGAGATGAGTAAAAGGGGAACTCACATTTGATAGCACTGACTGTAAGCAGGTAGACATGGCTCACTAGCGCTATGCTGTAACGACGTTAACCAATTCGAAAAAAAGGGAAAAATATGTGAATTTATACGATACATTGAAAGTCAGATATTTACCTATATATCTGACTTGAAATTATAAATATCTTGAAATTGTGAATTGTAAATATCTAATCAACTTAAGCAAGTGCGTAATATATATTGTTTATTTACTGGCGTTATGTTTTTGACCACCGTTAAAGGTTTTAATATATTTTTGGTGGTATGTAGGAAAGTATAGTATTAACGCAAAGAAAAGGTGTACTGTCAACTATTATGTATTCTATAGTTCTGCGTAACGCTGCCTCGCATTTTGCAGTAACTTATATGGACCGCGTGGACACCCTAAGGCAGGTACACGCTGGCCCAACGGGACAGTATTATTATGCATTTATAGTATTGAAATAGTAGATTAAACAAGGGTATGACCTGTCTAGTATTAATTTTACATATAGCCTATGGTAAATTAACGTTTTTTCACGTCTATTATAAAACAACACAACAATCTATTCCATGCACTCGGTTTAGCTTTGAATGTATAGTAAGTTGACAACATAGCACTATCCAACAGTATATAACATCTATCAGGAACAGAGAAGTCTTTGTTATATTATTAACGGTACGGATGGAGCCCCTTTATCAAACAAGTATATAATTTAAAAAAAAACTTTTTTACAGGCTTTTATTTTGCAATATTATATAAGCTATCGAGCACAATACTCGATGGGGTTGTGTTGTTTCATAGGGAGGTTATTACAGCTAACTTCCAGCTCCAGCATCAGACCTTTATTTGAGGTCAAAAACTCGTCAATATGAATCAAACGAGCCCAAACTTGATGGGGTTGTATTGTTCTGTTGCAGAGTTCCTATGGCCACCTTCCAGCTAGTAACAAATAAATAAATATAAAACATGGCAAATTAAATGAAAGCTTGTAAAACAGTCCTTTTGCAACTACTCAAACGTACACACAAATCACTGTAACGTATAGGTACGTTTATTTTTTGATAAATAAAGATTTTTTGTTTAATGTTGGGCTTCGGTTTTGCCGGTAAACACGTACCGCCAAACGAGTACGATGTGCAGAAATCGAAAGCGGTGTCGATCTTGTCTAGGTACTTCTACGTTAGCTCACTTCCACCTTAGCTTGTATCAGCACTTTCCAGGTGTGGTTGCAGTTAAGGGCTTACAAGTAGGTAATAAAAAAACTCCGCAACGTAGATCAGTACCCAGCTTTACATCTGGCTGTCATTTTAAAGCGAATTCTAATTTAGCAGCTTTTATGTCCCGCTATACTGCAGCACTATAAATAGAGGGTCGCATTTTCTTAAGCGAAACGTGAGCAATATGTATTTATTTTAGCGAGCGAAGCGTATTTATCCCAGTATGATGATTCGGCGACCTATATGTTTTCTTTGGCGTATTTAAGGGTATATTATTTTTGCTAGCTGAGCTGACTGACGCCTGCGAGTTTGCCTGCGTGGATTTTATTTTTTAATTTAAAAACAAGTTATTGATTCTCTGCTATAAAAATATATGATAAGTCTCAATAGCTCCTAAGGTAAAAGGCCGGTTCCAAAATCGCGAGGTCACGGGTTCGCACTCCGCCCACTAGAACATTGTCGTACCTGTCGTGCCTACTCCTAACTATACTATACTGTTTCGGCCATATTTCAGAAACGTATTTCTTTAAGAAAAATAGACGTGTGGCACTCGGAGACTGCCGCGGTAAAGCTATTGCATAGCATTTTTTATCAACCGACGTCATCGGGACCGTGGCCGAGCGGTAAGGCGCTTTAAGTGCCCGGATTTCCAGAGAGACGCGGGTTCGAATCCCGTTCAGCAATTGTTTTTTAAGCGTGATATTTCAAAAAGTAATTTTTTTTACAAGCGTGATGGAAAAACTAAAAAGTAACCGTTTAGTTTTTCTATCTATCGATAACCACCAGAACTTTTAATGACTTTTTGAAATATCACGCTTGTAAAAAATAATGACTTTTTGAAATATCGCGCTTGAAAAAAAAATAATAATTGCGGAACCGACGGGATTCGAACATACGTTTCTCTGACAATTCGGGCACTTAGAGCGCCTTACCGCTCGGCCACGGTCCCGATGACGTCTTGAAACAAGTGATTCGATTTTAAATGAGCTCGATTTGAAAGTGATTATTACAATGTACATAAGATGATGACCTCCGTGGCGCAGTGGTATGCGCGGTGGATTTATAAGACGGATGTCCTGAGTTCGTTCTCGGCGGGGCAGATTGAGATTTTTCTTAATTTGTCTTGGTCTAGCTGGTGGGAGGCTTTCGCCGTGGCTAGCCGCTCTACCGACAAAGACGTATCGCCAAGCGATTTAGCGTTCCGGTACGATGTCGTGTAGAAACCGAAAGGGGTGCGGATTTTCGTCCCACTCCTAACAAGTTAGCCGGCTTCCATATTAGACTGCATCATCACTTAACATCAGGTGTAAGGGTAAGTCAAGGGCCAACTTGTAGTCGATGAAAAAAAAAGAAAGATTAAGTTACTCAAACTAAGCTTTATCTACTTGTGAAAATAGCAACAAAATGTTTAAAACGAGTAAAACGCATTCAGACATTCCACTAATACGCAAACTCACGAATTTTAATACTTTAATGTTTGTAACACTAGTGGTATTGTTGGCTGTAAAATTGTTTGCGGAAAAGATCGCGTTGTTTTTCCGATTTTTTTTTTTTTGGCACATGTGCAAAGTTTTGTTCCGGCTATTTCCCAGTAGAACTGGTATTGAAGAACCGACAGTACTGCGTTATTTTGGCGTGCCGAGTTTAATCTTTTGAAAATAGATGTAACAGAGAATTAACGAATGTTTTAATTTTCGTTTTACTGAAATATTGATTAGTCACTTTCATGACTTGCATGAAATCAAATGCTGTGTTTAATTAAATAACGCCAATGCCGCCGCCAACCTACATTGGAGCAGCATGGTGGGCCTATGCTCCATATCCTCTTTATTACAACATTACATTTACCTTTACAGTAAAAACTGTAGCACTGTGGAATGATTTGCCAAGGGACATTAGACAGTCCGAATCAATGAATGTCTTCAAAAATCGTTTAAGGGAATACTGCTTATCTCTATTATAAATATGTATATATGTATTATTTTATGTAGGTTTATATATATATTTAGTCTTATTATTATTTATGTATTATTAGTATGTAAGTGTATGTAGTCTATTTATTATTATGTTGCACTATCCGCTTTCCCTCATTTTATTCCAACTGTGCGGGTTGTCTGGAGGAGATCGCTTTCAGCGATAAGACCGCCCTTGTACATATTTAATCATTGTTTTATATATTATTCTGTTTGTTATTCTTTATATGTGTGCAATAAAGATTTTATCTATCTATCTACATTTAGTATAGCCTGGCCTTATAGTGGATGTATGTAATCTTATTCTTGACAACTCCTGATGAGAACTCTTCTACCCGGTAGATATAAATCTACACAAAGAAGAGCGACATGATAATGCCCCATTTAAAAATCTCAAAAACAAAGAGCGGTATGATAAACGCGAGTGTGTTAATAGCCGCAGCGGAAAATGCGAAAGTTATTTCCATCGCGGAGTACAATCACCCGAGCAATTCCGAATTCATGCAGAAGTGGTCCGAGAGCTGCTGGACGTTTTTGGATAGGTATTTGAGCAAAGCTGGATACTAGTTCTATCATCATCATTCGTCACTAACAGCCGATGGCCGTCCACTGTTGGACAAAGATGTTACCTAACACCACGGTCTTCTTAATGTGTACACTTGTCTTGTAACGCTGCTATAAATAACCCTAACGTAGCGTAGATCACTGAGGAGTAGTGGGATCAATCAAGCCAAGTCAATCCACTACGGTTCTGGTGTGAATTTTTATTTGCATAAAATAGTCACTGAGGCAATCTGAAACTTTCATAATTGAAAATTTTAATTATTTATATTAAAAAAATAATAAGCTTTAGTCGATTATTTAGGCGGGTCCTTAATTTTGCCCAAAGCTTCAAGATTGCGAAGTCAAGAAATGCCCTTTCAACTGTCATTCGCCCGACTTCAAGTCAAGAGTGAATAGGCAACTCCTAGGCAAGCGTGTCCACCGTATTTCGCATCTTCAGCTTACCGTCAGGTGTGATCGTTACGAAGGTAGCGGTAAAATTCTGTTAGAGTATAGAGTTACAGAACTATATTAAAGCCAAACTCGATTGAGAATGCTTGTCAACAAACAAATTAAAAAATGAAGGTAGAAATCTTTAGTCATTTTACACCTATTTTTTTTTAATTAATTAGTCAATGACGAACTCATGACAATAAATTAGATTAATAAGCTTAAAACTAATTAATACATTCAATATGATTTGAATAAGATTTTTTAAAATAACAAAACATAATTTTAAATTTATTAGGCATAAAATGTGTTGCATTTTCTACCTTCATTTTAAATTTGTTTGTTGACAAGCATTCTCAATCAAGTTTGGCTTTAGTATAGTTTTCAGATTTTCGCAAATACCTACCGCAAAATCTCTACCAGCTCTCCGGCTACTACAGTTTGCTTTGCATTGATAGCACATTCGTTATTGGTATAACGTTTCCACGTTATACTATCTGATAGCTTGTATATTCCTGTCCCATTTGTTAGTCACGCTGATGCAACTATGTAATGAATATCCCAAATACCATTAATATATTTGCTAGCGGAGTCATGCGACTTTGGCCGTATCAGATTCTGCTTAAAACATTATACTTACCGTACTATACTGGGAGTGCCCAGTACAGATTTACCGCCTTGAAATATGAATGTCTAATAATCTTGTAACTATTAATTATTTATACAATATGCTCCACAATTTAAATTGATATGTTTCTACCATAACATAAGTACCAGAACTTTAAAATGTAACGTTATACTTCTTAAATATCATCGTTATAAAGAATCTTCTCTTATTTCTAACCTCGTATGTTAAAAGAAATCGTACGCAAATTTTTTAGGTGCTAGTTTCAGTATTTTTTTGGGTTGGGAACACATTTTTGTCAGGCAGTTGTCCGTTTTAAAGTTTTTAA
Source organism: Mycalesis mineus (assembly GCA_034621355.1). NCBI lineage: Eukaryota > Metazoa > Arthropoda > Insecta > Lepidoptera > Nymphalidae > Mycalesis > Mycalesis mineus. Next base: position 15,316,365 of record CM067889.1, on the reverse strand, counting down.
TAACAAATAAAATTATTATTATAAAAACAAAAAACCTGACTACATAGAAGTTATAAACTGAAAATAGAAAAACAAGGATCACTATATCTATATAATATTCTAAATACTTTATGGACATGCAAGCGTGGACAAAATACTTAATTTTCTGCGGGGAAAAAAAGATCTAGCAAAACTACGTTTGTCCCCGCCTGCAGCACCATAAAGTATTTAGAATTTTATATAGATATAGTGATTCTTGTTTTTCTCTTTTCAGTTCATAACTTCTATGCAGTCGGGTTTTTTGTTTTTATAATAATACTTTTATTTGAGACTTTTTGTTTTACTTTATGGTATAGAAATTACTCGGTACACTTTATGCCATTTTTTGTTAAAACTGCATTATAAACATGATATGATATTTATATTTTTGAAATAGTCTTTTTACAACCTTTCATTTGATACCCATATTGCTAAGATAGAAGAAAGATATACACACATCCCCCCTTTTTTCCCCCATTTACAGCCGCCGTTTTGAAAATTTATATAGCCTATGTCACTACCACAATTTTTACAAATTCAACCTCACATGTCAAAATCCGTTAAGTCGTTAAGGCGTAGCGCGTGCCAAAGAAATGGACATACATACATACATACATACGCTCGAAAAACATAACCCTCCTTCTGACGCAGTCGGGTAAAAATATGACGATATCGCTCATTTTATTTAGGTCGCACGTATTATAAATGTAATTGCCATCTGAAGTATTTGGGTTTATAATCTTTCTTTTATATTCTTTTATTAATAAAATGAGTGACGGGAAAGATTACAGCCCGCATTCCTCTTTACTTAACGAATAGAAACGGACGGCCTACTTGATCTTAATCAAAAGAGGAAAGGCCTATAACTTTTTGAATACAAGAATCCGATAGGGAAAGTGCATCCACTGTGGCGGGCCCCACCATCTTCCAATATATGAAATTTCCCTGTCACAATGTTAGTTACCGTACTCCTCCGAAACGTCTTTACCGATGTTCACCAAATTTTTGTATGTGTATTCAGCAGATCTGAGAATCGGCTACTATCTAATTTTCATCAAAATTTTTTTTTTAATTTTTAATGTAAAACAACGATTGCCGGGTCAGTTAGTAATATTATAATATTAAGACGTAGGTGTAGACCTTTCTTTATTCCCAAAGGTACCTATCGAATTTACGCGGTTAAAAATGCAGGTCACAGCTATAATGAAATATCGCACTTGGAATATAGAATACCACTACGCATAGACGTAGCTGATGTAGCTGTTCACCATCACTTTATTTTACGATCACGTAAACATAACTATGTGTGCACGATGCAAGTGAAACTGCGCTGCCATATTGGCCTTGGCTGCTCTGCCTAGCGCCTTTATCTTAACCCTACTCCGTGGCCGGCTGTAATGCGACGTGCGATAGATGGACAAACAAATTTGAGGCGATGAAAAAAGGTTCACTTTGATAACAAAGTAGGTTAGAATCTAAATTCAACATTGTTCTTACTAAACATGCGAAATTTACACTCGAAGTTAATATCTCGTGCATATGGGCTTGAATAATGCGAAAAAGCCGTTCTAAAAAGTACGTCATGAGAAAGACTTTTCTAAAATTAATGTGTGACCCAGAACTAACGATCGGAAGGTCGCTCTCGATGCAGCTCCGATATAAATTGCAAAGCAACATATATTTGAATCGATTGTGTACCCTTTTAGAGGCGCGGCAGAATTCATCTCTGCTAACTATATACTATAGTTACTGCTATTATATGTCTGTAACATTTATCTGCAGTTAATACATTAGCTTGATGAAATCGGGTAAACCGCAAATCGATGTCGGACTTTCAACACCGCGTATGTGAATTACGGAAAATCTTTTCTACTTTTACATTCAACGTTATTACATTCATTTACAATTTATACTGAGATTTCATATAAACTTACTCCTATTTTATTTACTTTATATATAAGATAAATGCATTCCTCAAAAGATTGTAGTTTAATTTGTTGGGGCAGCAATACCTTTTAGATTAATCTCTGCTTACTACGAGTCTGCACTATACTAACTGTTATTATATATTCATGTTAGGTTTATCTGCAGTTAATAGCTTAGGCTGATTGAAGTTAAAAAACCGCGTATCGGTGTCGGACTGTCGAAACCGCGAATGTAAATTATTACAGAAAATTTCTTCTTCACAATTTATTCTTCTTTTCTTTCAACGACAATATACCATGATTTTATGTAAACTTAAATACGTATAATGCCGTCTAGGATTGTAGGGCGTATGATTTTTAACCGACGAAAAAAAACGGAGGAGGTTCTCAATTCGACACGTATATTTTTTTTTATGTATGACCACGCATAACTTTTTACAGAGTTGTCCGATTTTGATAATTCTTTTTTTATTAGAAATGGCATATTTCCAAAGTGGTCCCATTGTCATCATGTTAGGATCTGCTGATGATATCCTGGGGAAATTGAAGGAACTCTTCAAATTGTGGAGGCACGCTTACAGCGATTTCGGTTTTTGACTCGGTATCGGTAGCTTATTGGCTACTAGTGCCACATAATATACTATGACAGTATAGTACGAGTACGCTACGTGGCGATAAATCACTAAAAAGTAAGAAATAAAATTTTTTAACAAAAAATAGAACCGACTCAAAACGCACTAAAAAGTAAAAAATAACTGTGTCATTTAGTTGCTTTAATTTACTTAAGCATATCTAGGAGTCGGTGCCAGCCAAGGTTTCTACTTTCAAGGACGTTACCTAGAACCCACAAACTGCTTTACTACGTAAAATAAATGTTCCTTAAACTTGGCTGGCACCGACTTCATAGATATGCTTAAGTAAATTAAAGCAACTAAATGACACAGTTATTTTTTACTTTTTAGTGCGTTTTGAGTCGGTTCTATTTTTTGTTATTGGCTACTAGTGCCGTATAATATACTATGACAGTATAGTACGAGTACGCTACGTGGCGATAATTCACTAAAAAGTTACAAATAAAATTTTTTAACAAAAAATAGAATTGACTCAAAATGCAGTAGAAAGTAAAAAATAACTGTGTCATTTAGTTGCTTTAATTTACTTAAGCATATCTAGGAGTCGGTGCCAGCCAAGGTTTCTACTTTAAGAACGTTACCTAGCATCCACAAACTGCTTTACTACGTTAAATAAATGTTCCTTAAACTTGCTGGCTTCATAGATATGCTTAAGTAAATTAAAGCAACTAAATGACACAGTTATTTTTTACTTTTTAGTGAGTTTTGAGTCGGTTCCATTTTTATTTAAAATTTTTTATATTTTATATGTTTTATTTAAGTAATCTGCACGTAGATAGCGGACTTGCTGAAAGCTGGAATTTTTAGCCGCATTTTCTTTTTAAAACCTTTGAAGTTGCTTTCTTGCTTTTAGTGTACGTACGACGATACGTACACTAAAAGATTTAAAAGAAATCCAATTTTGGTATCGTCATACCAAAATTGGATTTCTTTTAAATCTTACTTCAAACTGTCGCGGGCAGAACCAAAGTACGAGTAGTCTTACGAGTATTTATTGTGTAGGAAGGTATCAGCTTTAAGCTACGGACAGACGTGCTCATTACAAGCACGAAAGCATTATTGACGGCCGAGTGGCGCAGTCGGTAGTGACCCTGCTTCTGGGTCCTAGGCTGTGGGTTCGATTCCCACATCTGGATAATGTTTGTGTGGATGTTTTCTAGTGTCTAGGTGTTTATCTATATATTATAAGTATATATGTATAATATATATACAAATATTCATCAGTTATCATACCATAACACAAGCTACTTACGAGTACGCTTACTTTGGGGCTATATAGCGATGTGTGTAATTGTTCTATAATATTTATTTATTCAGTAAGAGCTCATTAGTAGCACGTGTGTCATGTTTTGAGTATGTTCAAAAATCAACCGACGTTTGATCATCGAGCTTGCTACCTGAGGCTCGGGTAGAAGGGGGCCAGCTCCGAGCGCGTCTGAACAGGTTTACAGGATGTTAATTAATGAGTTTCCTTCAAGAAAGCATGCTTATTGCTGGCAAATGTAAACAGTCGCAGGAGCATGCTAACTTTAAGCATGCATTAAAGCGTGTTTTTTTAGTCTGTCTGTACCTTTAGGCAATACTTTGTACATTATTTCTTTTGTAAGATGTAAGAAGTAACTAGATTTTGTTACTTAAATAGTAAACAACTAATTAAGAATTATGAAATACGGGATTTCTAGAAATACTGTAGGGGCGAGCTATGGGGTTAATATCAAATTAATTTAAATTATAAGTATGCTTACCTTATAATAGCTTTTGAAAAGTCATCTCTGGTGATAGAGAATTGAAGCTAATCGCTTGCAGACAGTAGAAGCTGTTTATTAAGATATTTATTAAGATATATATAAGTGAGATAGAGACGTACTCGAAACTCACACTACCGAGTTTCTTATCATCAAATTATTACAAGATAGTGCTACTGGTCAGCTTTCAAATATAAAACCGCATCGTAATCGGCCCATACTTTAGTAAGTACGATGTCACAGACAGATACACAAACAGAAACCTCAAAGTTCTGTCTGTCTCTTTGATTAAAAAAGAGGTGATATTCTTTTTTATTAAAATAGACGAGTGTTATAATTGTGGCTATATAGCGGAATATCATTAGCGGAAAGCCACTCAATAAATTGAAACAAGCGCTGCAACCGCTCGCCACTATCGATACACTTAATTAACGTATTACGTGGATTTATACTGGCTGGAGTACCGAACGATGGAGCGATTTTCACACGTTATAAGTTTGCTGTATGTTGTGAGTACTGTTGCTCACAAAAAACTCTTATTATAATTAGAGGATTATATTAACGATAAAATCTTAGAATGAACTGCTCTATTTAGCTCTAAATTATATTGTAAACTGGCAAAAATCTTGGCTGTGTTTGTTATGGGCTCATGTCAGGTGTGTTTGGAAATAGCTTGTTTTAATATTATGTTTCCGATTTTAAATTATCCCAATTACTTTTAAATAATATTGAATTTGTAAATTTAAAATATATCATACTTATTGACGAATTCAAAATGATCTTGTAATGATTTTATTCAATAAAATATTATTGAGTTTGGAATAATATTATTGGGACCTCCCTCACAACGGGAAGGGAATTCATAAAATCAAAGGTGTGTTCAGTTTTTTTTTCGACTACAAGTTGACCTTTGACTGCTATCACACCTGATGTTAAGTGATGATGCAGTCTAAAATGGAGACGGGCTAACTTGTTAAGAGTGGGACGAAAATCCACACCCTCTTTCGGTTTCTACACGACATCGTACCGGAACGCTAAATCGCTTGGCGGGACGAGTTTGTCGGTAGGGTGGTAACTAGCCACGGCGAAAGCCTCCCATCAGCCAGACCAAGACAGATTAAGAAAAATCTCAATCTGCCTCGCCGGGAATCGAACCCAGGACCTCCGTCTTATAAATCCACCACGCATACCACTGCGCCACGGAGGTGAGCATTGTCTATTCTGTTCGACTACTCATAACTCCCTCCCATACACTTTGTAATATACTCATGCTTGAAAGATTTTCTCCCGGTGCATTGATCCAATATTCCGTTTTGGTTTAAAATTAAAATGTCCGCGTTTCATTCGTCGATAAACGTAATAAATATTCACATTTGGGCGGGAGAATATTTTTTGATGAAAATTTCCGACTCGTGAGGGTATGTAAATATTGGTATTCCGTGATGGATCCAGACGAAAAAGATGCTTGAAAAATTACGTCATTGCACCGTGCTGTGCATGCAGAGCGGGAATGTATGCTCTTTGTAAAACACATACCTACCTACCTGGGCACCTATTGAATTCAGTCATACCATTTTAGGAGTGAGCGTTTGTACCTAATATGTGAAATATACGCGTCCAAAAACACTTTCTTTATTTTTTCGAAAATTCTTAGTAACAATTCGGAGTTCACGGTGTAATTTTAATTTTAATTTTTTTATTGTAATCAACAGCGTACAGTTAGAAATACATACAGTTAAAAATAGGTAGAAAAATAAGATTACACATAGATAATTAAAAAAGAAGAAGAATACAGTATAACAAGTTAAATATACGTGAATAAAATTGAATTAAAAAAAAAAACAAAATCTAATCAGAAATACACAACTGAAATACTTTTGTCCAAGTATGTGTGTATGTATGTGGGTAATTATGTGTATATATGTGTGTGTGTGTGTGTGATGTAATGTACTCCTCATGCCTTGGAGAACACGTTGAACTATTGCTTAAGATCTCATAGTAAACATCTCCTCTCTTAACCCGCTTAAGTGATGGATGGACCCCTAACCCAAAAACGTCAGCTCTATTACTAATATATATCTAATACTCGTCGTCTTTTGGAAGATTGCAGAACTAATTATCGTATCGGTAATAATAGCAGCAGGACACTGCTGCACTGCAGCTGCCTTTCTGACAGTGCCACCACACATGATCCTCCACCTTTCTCGTCGAGCCAAGTACAAAACCTACTAAAACATCAAGTCCTATATCGTCTATTTTGTTTCGTAGTTGCAAAATAATTGATTTAAATATAGTTTACATCGGTTTCGCATACAAAATCGTATGGGACAAATTGGTCGCGCCTAATTTCATCGGTGACCAGTGGAATAAACTGCGAGTTTATTATATGACTTTCCGCCGAGCCCACGCTGGTAATCGCGGTTCGCCAGCACACCTACATTCTGCGACGGTTTATGACTGAAGTTTATTGTTATTGCATAATTACAGTACCGGCACGAAACTGCCTCTGTAGTCCACTCTATAGGCTTATAACCTTCGGAATAAGAGATCTTGACTTCGAGCCCTGAGTAGAATCTCACTACAATTTTTTTTATGTCGACTACAAGTTGACACTTGACTGCTATTACACCTGATGTTAAGTGATGATGCAGTCTAAAATGGAAGCGGGCTAACTTGTTAGGGGTGGGACGAAAATCCACACCCCTTTCGGTTTCTACACGACATCGTACCGGAACGCTATCGCTTGGCGATACGACTTTGTCGGTAAGGTGGTAATTAGCCACGGCGAAAGCCTCCCACCAGCCAAATTTAAATCAACCCAAAGTAAGGAAGTAGTAGGTGTTGCCTCGGAGATCACGTGACAACATCTCTCGGTCACCCATTATTATCTCGAAGCGATCGTTACAGAGTTAAACATAATTACCCTATGCTAGGTTCGCTCTAGAGTAACATGGCGAGTTTAAAGCTCTACATCCTCATCCATAATACATTCGCGTAGCTAAACCGCGCTACTGTGCGAAACCGTGTTACTATTTATGATTAAATTATATCCTCATAGCATTAATTTTTTTTTAAATAAAAATAGAACCGACTCAAAACGCACTAAAAAGTAAAAAATAACTGTGTCATTTAGTTGCTTTAATTTACTTAAGCATATCTATGAAGTCGGTGCCAGCCAAGTTTAAGGAACCTTTATTTTACGTAGTAAAGCAGTTTGTGGGTTCTAGGTAACGTCCTTAAAGTAGAAACCTTGGCTGGCACCGACTTCTAGATATGCTTAAGTAATTTAAAACTAAATGACACAGTTATTTTTTACTTTTTAGTGCGTATTGAGTCGGTTCTATTTTTATTTAAAAATTTTTATTTCTTACTTTTTAGTGATTTATCGTCACGTATCGTACTCGTACTATACTGTCATAGTATATTATACAGGAAGCTACCGATACCGAGACAAAAACCGAAATCGCTGTGAGCGTGCCTCCAATATTTGAAGAGTTTCTTCAATTTCCCCATGATATCACCATCAGATCCTAAAATGATGACAATAGGACCATCTTGGAAGTATGCCAATAAAAAAAAATATCAAAATCGGACAACTCTTTAAAAAGTTATGCGTGGTCATACATAAAAAAAATATATATATACGTGTCGAATTGAGAACCTCCTCCGTTTTTTTTTCGTTGGTTAAAAAGGGAAGCCTGAGGCCATCGGACAAAAAAATAAAAATTGACTTTCTTAAACATTTGTTCGTTAAAGCGGGACAAATCTCAATTCATAAACAATTCAATACTCTTCGGAAGCATTACAGCCGAGTTCCGGATTGGCTCAAAGTGAAATAACTCCCTTGTCAGATTACACCTCGAGCGGGATTTAGTACGAGCGATTATTTCGCTGTAAGACTTATATAAAATGCATAGGATTTTCTTTGTAACCGATGTAAGTGCTTTGCACAGTACATACGATATTGAATGACTTTAAATGTGGTTTCTTTCGGTATTATGATTTAATGTTTAATCTCTATAAATTAAAGGTGAAAGAGTTAAACTGGATCTTCTATTTGTAGGATACAGTATGATATTTTTTTTTTTTTATCGACTACAAGTTGGCCCTTGACTACTATCACACCTAATGTTAAGTGATGATGCAGTCTAAGATGGAAGCGGGCTAACTTGTTAGGAGTGGGACGAAAATCCACACCCCTTTCGGTTTCTACACGACATCGTACCGGAACGCTAAATCGCTTGGCGGTACGTCTTTGTCGGTAGGGTGGTAACTAGCCACGGCGAAAGCCTCCCACCAGCCAGACCAGGACAAATTAAGAAAAATCTCAATCTGCCCCGCCGGGAATCGAACCCAGGACCTCCGTCTTATAAATCCACCGCGCATACCACTGCGCCACGGAGGCCGTCAAACATATAAAACAGCAAAAGCAACTGCTATTTGACTATTTTTTGTAGCAGAAGTTTCCGTGACAAAGCATGTCCAGCAATGCTGCTTTCCGTCCCAAAACAGTATTGATGGTGGTAATATTATACATAAGGCTTAACATCTCTCTTAATTGAAGACAACGAGTTGTATGTCATGTGCTTCATGCCTTTAAAGCTTTGCGAATTGTTAGGCTTTTATTTACAATGAACATCAGATGGGACATCTGTTTCGTCACAGTTGATAAAACAAAATCACAGATTCCTCGTACGTAGCATGGACATCGTGGAATACCTACGCAATCTTTGCAAATGCAATAAAAACTAGTACACTAGTCAATATTACCTTACTAGTCAATAGTGAGTAGTAGTAGTAATAGTAGTAGTATCAGAACCCAAGGCCTGTAATATTATGAGCTATTTGACTTATAAAATGGCTACGAGTATCTTGTGTGTTTCCTTTTGTCTCATGATGGTGCAGCTATGTACCTATAAAACAAACCTTGATGTTTAAAAATATACAACCATTATACCTATTATCCTTTAAATGACCATATTTATTGTGCTCATATCCTAGAAATCAATTATATCATAAATTACATTAGGAAAAACCGATCATTCATTATATGACGGCCTCCGTGGCGCAGTGGTATGCGCGGTAGGCTTATAAGATAGAGGTCTTGGGTTCAATTCCCGGCGGAGCAGATTGATATTTTTCTTAATTTGTCTTCGTCTGGCTGGTGGGAGGCTTTCGCCGTGGGTAGTTACCATCCTACCGAGAAAGACGTACCGCTAAGCGATATAGCGTTCCGGTACGATGTCGTGTAGAAACCGAAAGACGTGTGGATTTTCATCCTACTCCTAACAAGTTAGCCCGCTTCCATCTTAGACTGCATCATCACTTAACATCAGGTGGGATAGCAGTCAAGGGCCAACTTGTTGTTGATAAAAAAAATTGAAGATAATATTATTTGTTTTACCATGGCTGACAAGTAGGTATATTATAAATATATAGGTAAATGCGCTCTTGTCTGGAAAATTGGGAGACTTTTTGGGCATCACCTTGCAAGGCGCACTCTAGAGGTGCGTCTATGCTTAAAGGTTGTAAGTAAAGTAAGTACAAGCTGAAATTCGTATAATGTTCAGTGATAGTAAGAGCTTCGAACGACCACGCGTCGAGCGTTCCTTGCTCGACTATGCTCTGACAGCATACCTACCATCAACTATAATAGCGACTCAACTGTAGATCTAAACTGAATTGCAGTTTAGGTTATTATTACGTAATAACGTCAGCTGAGTGCCTAGTGTGAGCTTTCACCAACACAAGAAAACTTCACATTCGCGTAAAGGCAAATTTTATATGGAATTGAAGTGTCAGTTTCATATAAAATTTGCGTTTACCGTTCTCGATATCGACGCGTTAAAATCTTACACTAGCCACGCTGGTCGGTTTTGGTCTACAGTTGAGTCGCTATTATAGTTGATGGTAGGTATCCAGTTCTCGGTGTTTTGACGAACACGAAGGATTTTCAGGACAGTGCTCGTTGGAGGTCAATAGTTGATGCTGCGATCAAACACGAACAAAGCGGCCCCGCTCGTGCTCGGCTACTAGGCGTAAAGGAACCTTAGGAACACGTCCTACAAAGCACTGACATATGTCTGTCAAAGTCAACCGAAGAACATCTACTCGTATATCATACCGGCGTATCTCCGGTGAATCAATGATGGAATTAGGGAGAAAATCACGGTAATATTATAGAGCGGAAGTATGTTTAGGTCTGTTGTTTCTTCACGCTGCAACTGTCAATCAATTTGCCTGAAATTGAGGTATATTAAAACATAGCCTACTTTCTATCCTGACATACACACGGGGACGGGATTTTTTCTATTATCGAAACACAACGATATTCGCGATCGCTGTGTTTGGAAGTCCCTAAAAAAGACCTATGTCCAACAGTGGACGTCTGGTAATGATGATGATGATGATGATGAACATTGTTAATAGTTTAAAAAATATGTTATGTCCGCGATTGGGACTAGATTTGCAGAAGGAAGGCTATCGTGGAATTTTTGAGAATGAAAGGCCTTGTTCGTGTTTGAGCTTATAATGAATGAATTGACAAGAAGTTACAAAATTAATTATTAGTAGGCAGGTAGTTTTGACACTAGACATATACACGCAGTGCTAAAGCGCCTGTTCAAAAAATGCAAGCAATCGTGTCGTGGTTCGTCTCTGCTATGCTATTCAGAAGAAGCGGCTTAAACATCCTCCCCCGCATTGAAAGGCTTGACTTTCGACGAACATTAATCAGGCAGCAAGGGACAGATTCGGGTGAGCGGTCTTCTTAAACACCCTTTGTTGGTGTTTATGTCGACGACTCTTGAAATACCGTCACGTCCTGGGAACATCCGTGCAACTCGTCCCATTCGCCAGGAAAGAGGAGGCACGTAGTCTTCATGTATTAAGACTAGATCACCAATCTTGAGCTTGGGACCGTCGTTGGTACGCCACTTGCAACGATTTTGTAGTTCGGAGACATATTCTTTGTTCCAGCGGTTCCAAAAATGTTGTCTAATTTGCTCAAGGCGTGCGTAGCGCTGGAGACTACTCGGGTTGTGATCTGCCAGATTGGGTGAGGGCAGCGAAGTGATTGGACGACCAATCAGAAAGTGTCCTGGAGTGAGGGCTAGGAAGTCATTTGGAGAAGGGGATAATGGACACAAGGGACGACTGTTAAGAATGGCTTCGACTTGTGCAAATAATGTGCTTATCTCCTCGAACGTTAAATGGGTATTACCCATTACGCGCTTGATATGATGTTTCGCTGATTTTACGCCGGCCTCCCAAATGCCACCAAAATGAGGAGCATAAGATGGTGAGAATGTAAATTTAATTTGTTCTTGAGTTGCAAATTCGATGATAGACTCCTTATTTTGTTTTAAGAATTTCTTTATTTCATTAGCAGCGCCAACTAGGTTCTTTCCATTGTCGGAGAAGAATTCCGCTGGCTTTCCGCGCCTGCTGATCATTCTACGGAACGTCATAATGAGAGCATCCTTCGTCAAGTCACTAACTGCTTCTAAATGTAGACATTTGTAACGAAGGCATATGAATAGGCACAGATAAGTTTTAACGAGTCGAGCACCACGACCCTTTCTATTCAGTGTCATAAAGGGACCAGCGAAGTCGACACCTACAGATTTGTATGGAAAATCTGGAGATATACGCTGTGCTGGCAAATTTCCCATGAGAGGATTGAGAGTCTTACCTTGAACTCGTCTGCATATGACGCATTTCTGTACTGTACTCCTAGCAAGCTTCCTACCATGGATAGGCCAAATAAGTTGACGTACAGAAGCAAGCAGTGACTGTGGACCAGCATGTAAATTGTAAATATGATAATAATCGAATATAAGTTTTGTGAGATAATGTGATGAATGCAGAAGAATTGGATGCCTTTGGTCGTAGCTTAGACTGGAAGCGTCAATTCGACCGCCTACTCTGATTACATTATGATTGTCAACGAATGGAGATAAAGACAAAATGTTTGATTTAGAATTTAGTTGTTTGTTTTTGGTCAAAGTTGCATGTTCATTTGGAAAAGATTGTTTTTGAGCTATTGTACATAAAAGATGGAATGAGTTAGTTAATTCGTCAATCGTTAAATTACCAATAGTTTTAGCTTTAGGATTTTTTGTGTTGTGTATAAACCTTAGTATGTAAGCTGTGACTCGTTTTAATTTAGTAAATTTAGAATAATTTTCCATTGGTATAAAAGATTTAATTGGTTCTATTGAAACTGTGTGTGATTTTATTTCTGGTAGAATAAGATTAGAATTATCTTTTAATTGAGGCCAATTGCATTCGGATTTGGAGAGAAATTGCGGTCCAGACCACCAGAGTTCTTGATCGTTTATTAAATGTGGGTCAACACCTCTCGAGATTAGATCGGCTGGATTATCAGCTGTAGGTACATAGCGCCATGAGGCTGCATTTGTAAGCTCGCATATTTCGGCAACGCGATTGGATACAAATGTTTTAAGATTTCGTGTGTTACTTTGAAGCCAACCAAGCACGACACTTGAATCGCACCAGTGGACAAGACGGTCTATCTGACATCTTAAAGAATTTAAAGTAGTTTTCACTAATCTCGCACACAATAATGCCGCGCTTAATTCTAGTCGAGGAATGGTCGTAGGTTTCAGAGGTGCTACCTTGGACTTCGCACATAATAACTTAATAGTAACGTGACCGTTTTGGTTTACCGATCTCAAATAAATACATGCGCCATAAGCGGATTGAGACGCATCACTAAAGGAATGCAGTTCAATATAAACCGATGATTCGCCCAATGTGAGTCTTGGAATTTGAATTTTAGATAAAGCATCTAGATTATTTGCAAATTTTTCCCATGATAATTTTATATCATCGGGTACAGGATCATCCCAGCCTATTTTGTTAAGCCACAATAGCTGCAAAATCATTTTAGGTTTAATAATACAAGGGCTTAATAATCCAAGTGGGTCAAATATTTTAAAAGATGATGAGAGAATTAGTCTTTTAGTTAAAACGTTTTTGCATGATGGCCTTTGAATAGGAAAATTAAAAGTATCAGAACTGGGATTCCACCCTAATCCTAAAGTACTTGAAGACTCACTAATACTTAGATTTTTAGTAATGTCAATTGTGGACGCTTGATAAATAACTTTAGAATTGGATCTATATTTTCTTAAATTAAAGCATCCCCTTTTTAACGTCTCAGAGACAGAATTTTGAATGTATAAGAGATCCTCCTCCTTATCGGAACCGGTTATTAAATCATCGACATAAAAATCATGTTGTATAATATGTTTAATTTGCTCATCATCGCATTCCTCCCCCAGCTGCCAAAGGCAACGTGTACTTAAATAGCTGGCACTTGCGAAACCGTAAGTGACAGTATTCAAACGAAAGGTTTCTAAAGGCAAAGACTCATCTTCTCTCCATAATATTAGTTGAAGATTTCGCTGCTCTTCGTCAATCAAAATTTGGCGGTACATTTTTTCTATGTCACCTGTTAAGATATATTTGTATTGACGCGCTCGAATTAGAATGGAAAAAAGAGAGTCCTGAATATTTGGGCCTTTTAGTTGAATATCATTGATAGAAAGGCCGGAGGAAGGAACTCGCGCTGAACCGTCGAAAACGACGCGGATTTTTGTGGATTCACTATTTGGTTTAAGGACAAAATGATGAGAAAGAAAGTATGATGGATTTGGTATAACAATTTTCGATTTTTCTAAATGACCTAGCTCAGAGTATTCACGCATAAAGTCTATATACTGTGATTTAATAACCGGTTGCTTCTTTAGTCGTCTTTCTGAGTTGATGAAACGGTGTTTTGCTAGCTCATAAGAGCTGCCTAAACAATTAGGGTCTTTGATTAGCGGTAGCTTAACACAAAATCTACCTGTGCTCAATCGTCGAGTATAATTTTGGAAATGGTTTTCACAAGCAATTTCATTGTCGTTTAAAATTACTTTTGTAGGAACTGATTCAAGTTCCCAAAATTTTGTTAATTGTTTGTCGACTTCGTCTACATATGATACGTTAGCAAGACATTGTTTGTTTTTAGAGTTAGAAAGATTTGATATAGGACCCGCAATTAACCAACCGAACTTAGAACTTCTTAATTTAGGATTGTTGGGGCCGAGAGAACGCTGTTCACAACCCAAAATATCCCAGAAGATATCGGCACCAATCAATACTTCAATTGGAGATGGTTGATCAAAAGTTGGATCTGCTAAACATATGTCAGTAGGTATTTGTAGTTGTTGAATGTTGATAGGCATTTTAGGAATTCGACCTGTCAGTTGTTTCATAACATAACAGCTAAGTTGAATATTAAAATCTTTGTTTGTTGAACCTAATTGTAGTGTACAAGTCTCCGTGACTTCATTGCAATTGGTATTACCTATACCAATTATATTAATTGTATCGATAGACTCCGAATCTAGTGATAGTTTTTGTTTTATAGATTGGCTTATGAATGTAGATTGACTCCCGCAGTCAAGGAGAGCCTTGACTTTTTCAGTTTGATTAGTTTTAGGATTCGTCACTGTAATCAAAGCAGTGGATAAAATAATTTGATTAGTATTGTGTGTAGATGTGGAGCAGTTGACTATGGAATCATTGTTATCTGATACGTTGTGAGTTGTATTGTTAGGTATGTTGTTGGATACATGGACTGACGCGTTTTTGTTTGAGATGGTACATAGAAGACTATTATGGTATTTCTTACAAGTTCGGCATGGTCCAGACTGACAGGAGCGAAGAGAGTGAGAACCGCGTAAACAATTATAGCAAAGCTTGAGTCTTAAGACGTCGGCTTTACGATCCTCTACACTCTTTGCTAAAAATGTAGGACAGTCGTATATACGGTGATTGTTTTTGCATACAGAACAACGATAAGAATTAGTATTAGAAGTAACAGCAAAAGATTTCAATTGTCGCTCATTATTATTGTTATTGTTGAAGTGATTGTAGTTGCGAGATGAACTAGCTATTGGCCGTGGTAGTTGCTTACACTTGTCAAATTTATTACGATTTAAAGTTTCTAGAACATCTGCACGCTCAGATAAAAATTTATTGAATTGGACGAGAGTAGGTATTTCGTCAAAACTATTACGGCGCTCTTCCCACTTCCCTATAGTGATGTTGTCTAATTTTGAAGACATAAGATAAATTATAAGCGTATCCCATTGGTCTGTCGGTTGACCTAAAGTCGCTAAAGCACGAAGATTTTTCGATACATGGTCTATCAAAAATCGTAGCGACTTCGCGGACTCCCGGGCCAACGGATCGATACCAAAGAGTGAATCTAAGTGATGATTAATAAGCTGTTTTTTATTGTCATACCGCTCGCACAGTAACTGCCATGCATTACTGTAATTAGCTTCAGATATTTCAATATTAGAAATTATACGAGCGGCTTCACCCTCCAAATATGACACCAAATAGTGAAACTTATGAATCGGTTTTATTCGATCGTTGTTGTGAATTAAAGATAAAAAGGTATCACGAAATTCCAACCACTTAAAAAAAGCACCGTCATATTTGCAAATTTGGATTTGAGGCAACTTGAAACCCATGTCCTGATTATCATGGTGACAAACAATAGAAGTCGAATGGTCGCCGCGCTCGTCACGTGACGCGTGTGGCCGACTTGAGTTTAAGATGCTTTCATTAGAATCGATGAGATGTAAGCCTGTAGCTATCGTTATCATAAAATCTTGTTCAATGCTATCGCGTTCAGTAAGCTCTAATGACATATTGTCTGAATTTAAAACTTCTATTCGATTTTGCAACTCCTCAAAATATTCTGAGAGCTTTTTAATCTTTTCTGTTTTTAATTTTAATTCACCAATTTCAAGTGCTGTTAAACTAGTAGAAGAAATTGAATTTAGATATGTTTTGTATTTAGTAATGCGCCCTTTAACCGAGCTGCGTTTTGCATAAAGTTCCCTTAATTCCTTTGCAATAACTGGTATACTGGCACTTTCAGTCATTGTGTATTTTAAGTGTAAGTTTTGAAAGGTGAATAATCTTAATAATTAACGTTAATAAATAAGTTATGAAGTGCACTGAGTAAATAAGTATGCGGGTACGTTATTGCAGAGTAATTAATAAATGGTAATAAATAAAAGTATTTAGCTCACGCTCCTTTACTTGGTGATATCTGTGAGGCCGCTTACAAACTCGATTCCACCGGCAAACCGCTGCACAGTGCTCGTACTTAGCTGATAAGACAACGTAGGTAGGCACGAAGCGGAACGAAGCGACGCGATTCTGGAATGTTCAGCAATACGATTGATCTCCAGGTATGTATATTATGGTAAGAGTTGAGATGAGAGCGTTAGTTAATTAATTAGGTAAGGTAAAAACTTTACAGTATATAATATATAATTTAAGTAATAACGTATAATAGTTTCAAATATATGTAATAAAAACTAGGTACCTACTGTAGAATTAAAGCTAGGTATGCCAGATACCTAGGTACTATTTAGAAATGTTAGGTAAGTAGGTAGCAACGCAAATCTATTTGTACTTAATTATCTTTGTGAAATGTATTGACTATTCGAATAAATTAATTAATCTTTACAAGCTTTTAACCAAATTATTTTAATTTAAATTAAGACTTTAGTAGAAATGTAAATAATATACGTGAAATACGCAAATTAATGTTACGTTAGCTTATTAACACGTAGGTACCTACCTAGGTAAAAATTTAACTGTTACACTTTGTTTTTATTTCACTTCACACTTTATTTAGTACCATTATTTGCACAAATCTTGTTGTAAATTGTAAATAGAAGGTTTAGAATAGGAATATGAAAGCTTTTAGAATAGGATTTGAATGGATTCAAGGCACTTAACTGATTGCGTCATCCAGGTTTGCAGAGGTTTTCGTCACGATATTTCCTCCCGATAATTGTATTGTATCTGAAGATTGCAGGTTCACGGTCGCCAAAATATGTCCGCGATTGGGACTAGATTTGCAGAAGGAAGGCTATCGTGGAATTTTTGAGAATGAAAGGCCTTGTTCGTGTTTGAGCTTATAATGAATGAATTGACAAGAAGTTACAAAATTAATTATTAGTAGGCAGGTAGTTTTGACACTAGACATATACACGCAGTGCTAAAGCGCCTGTTCAAAAAATGCAAGCAATCGTGTCGTGGTTCGTCTCTGCTATGCTATTCAGAAGAAGCGGCTTAACCCTAGAAGCCCAATCTACGTCGTTTTGACGTATAGGCCAAAGAAAATTTTCTGTCTCTTTTGTACGCACGATCGGATTGGTGCGAACGTCCGAACCAACTTAGTAGCTGCCAAGGTCTATCCATAGACGGCTGTGTCACTTCGGTAAGTGTCGCCATTTTGTAGTAATAACAGTATTGCACGTCTATTTGACGTATGTTTGGGCTTTATGTTATTTTTGCAAATGTTACACGTTTCATTTTATTATATTTTTTTGGTTAGATAACGGTTTTTTGTGTAATATTTTCTATTATTTATTATATTTTAGCCTAAATGACATAATAACGGCTCGTCAACAGTTAAACCAGGATGAAATAGCGGTTATACTGGAAAATGAAGAGGATTATTTACCACATGACACTGACTCTGAAGATGAAGATTGCGTGTTCCAAGACGATGTACGGAGTTATGGTGAAGACGAAATGGTTGACTACAAGAGGATATGAACCCAGCAAATAGGCTAGAGGCGGATCTTGCGACCGGTGGCCCTACTTCAAAAGCGGCTAATCAGGAGGTAACACCGTCGACTTCACACAGAATTGTTACTTTACCTCAGCGTTCAATTCGTGGAAGAAATAATCATATATGGGCAACAACAAAAGGACAGTCCACGGGCAGGACCTCTGCTATAAATATTGTACGTGCCAATAGAGGACCCACACGAATGTGTAGAAACAGCGCCATGGATGCAAAAACGTTTGGAGGCACCTACTCTAAAGAGGACATTACGCGATAATATCACAAGTGTTTTGAAAACTATGCCTCAGGCTGTAACAGATACTTCCAGTGATGAACCAGAACCAAAAAAAAGCGTTATTGTGGGTTTTGTTCTTATAAAAAAAAGAGGATGACCAAAGCACAGTGCTCAAAGTGCAAAAAACCTGTATGCGGGGAGCACAATATTGATATTTGTCAAGACTGTATATAAAAGTATTTTTTTATCATTTTAACTATTTAATATTGATGAGAGTTAATATCATTCTAAGAAAACAAGTTTAATTTTAGTTGATTTTGGTTAAAATTTATTAAATTTTAAGAAAAACTAAGAGGATCTAATTTTTTGTTAATTTTTCTATGTTCCTAAAGTTATTATTATAGAATAATAAATAAATAGTGAACTTTGCTCAATTGTCATTTTTTTATTTTATTATACCGTATTTTCATAAAATAATATAAAAATTTAATAAATATATAAAAAAATATACATATATAGCGATTTCATTTTTACACGTCATTTTTACGTATGATTGGGCTTTATAGCTCCTAAAATATGATTGGGCTTCTAGGGTTAAACATGTTAATATAAACAAATGAGAGAATTTTATATATTAAGGGACCTATATAGGACAATACCTATGTTGGGATAAAGGACGCAATTTTATGTACATATCAAGAACGTATTTCACGGCTGGAGACGCCAGAAGTCTGACAGATCGGGATTATCTCCGCGTTGCCGTGGAAATGGGACTCCGTTCGGACGGTATCGGGTAAGAAACTAAAGACGCAATTTATTCACAATGTAAATGCCAGTACAAAAGAAAAGTAGCTTAATAAGTCTAAGAATAGGATTTGTTCGACGTCTTTCCATTATCGGTTGAATTTTGCGAGATTTTGAGCGAAATTAGTTCCTAGTATTAAAAGAAATATAGCCTCACGACCCTTGAATTTTGATAAATATCATAATTTACGAAATTAACGAGTGGATGGCTGGAATTAGATATCCATCCGATTTGTCAGATTGTTTCTTCCACGAAAATTTAATTTGTGGAACCAACTTTGCTCCCGGATTACCGGAGTAAAAATTCTCAGTCCGGAGTTAGAAAGTTGGTAGTATTATAGCACAATGCTTCTACGAGCAGTTTCAGGCGTCGTTACATCAGTAAAACTATTATCATCTTAAGCCATATCCTCCCCTCCTCCTAACAAGAGGCTAAGCCCCTGTAGTAGGCTGCTAAAATAGGCTGCCTGATCAGTCAAATAGTACCTATAGATTCCTAATGATGTCTTCATAGAGCTACAGCTAATGCTGCAACTATATCAAAGTTGCCCTCCATTTCGCTGATTTATCAGGCGTTATTCGTTAATGTCAGTACCTATTTTGGCATACATTACTCACTAAAGATACCTACTGTCGAAAATGATAAAATAAACGTAGGAACATGTACCGCTCAGCGATCGCGTGCGCGGTTTGCCCATCTGACCGGAACATCGATATGTCACGCGGCCCTGAGATGATAAAGTCGTATCTGGGTCAGGAAAGCGTACTAAAAATACTAAAAAATGGGGTTTTCTCCTCAGGGTAGACCAGTATCTCGTTGGCATTGCAAGACTGGCTTGGCGTCCATGTATAAAAAGTTAAATCTATGCAAATAAAGAAATTTTAAGTGTCTGTTAGAAATTTGAATATAAAAATAAATGAAGGTTTGAATGGGTTTCAAAATGCGTATAAAAGTATAAAGCCCTTCTATTGAAAGTATTTTTATTGAAAAATATATAATTTCAATTATTATTTTTTTACTACATTATTAATATTCAACAAAATGTACATTTGTTTCATTCATAAGTATATATTAGGTACTTACGTGCAAAGAGAGCCCAGTTCTTGTAATATCGTTACGACGTCGCCCGCCCGGGGCAATCGCTTTAAACGAGTTGCAAGCTTATTTTTTTTTCTTGTTAACGTTTAGCTAAAGCGGAGCGATAGAAAAATACCGATTTAAAATGTAAACGTTATTCCGAATCGGAGTATTGAGATAAGCCGGAAGGGAAGCTTCGATTTGAGCTCTTATAAAAATTGAGAGAATTTTTCACAACATTTTCTTTAGGTTTTTCAATCAACCGGTATTATGTAAGGTTGTCTATTTTAATTTCTGTTATTAATCAAAAATAAAAAGTTTAAGAATTGCTAACGCTTAAACTCAGTTTAATTATAGTATTTATTTTGTTTATAATATTTGTTCAGTCTATAATAATGAATCATGTGACATTTAAATTTTTATCGAAATCTTTTAGTATAATTATTTATCATCAAAATCTCTCGCTTGCATCAAAAGGCTTTGAGGCTTAGATGCTATGGTGGAACATACTTATAATAGATTTTGCATAAACATACAAGGGTATAAACTGCTAGCCTTGGCAAAAATTTCATTAATTCCGAAAATTGCAATGTGTCATCGGGGCTCCGTGTAACATTTACTGTTAAGGCATATAATGAATGCAATAAAATAAATAACTCTTCCTTTTGGTTTCGCCGTAAACGGGTTTATGCCGGGTAAAAATAAGACCGCCTGCTGTACCGCGAGTCATTATACAGCTCAGGCTTTTACTGAATTTCATTTTAAATTTAAACTCGTCAGAATTCCGCGCAAGATAGCTATAAAATAAAAACTGGTTAAGTGCGAGCTGGATTCGCTCACAACCGATTCCGACAAATCGAGAAATGTATAAAGTAACATAATAAAGTGAATAAACTTACATCGTTTAAAATAAACTAAATCATGTCATTTAATTCACCATTTATTCAATCATCAATTATGGCTTTGGTGAATAACAAATCTGCTGTTGTGTACTTGGAAAACTCCTATCCCCATATGCTCCATAGGTCGTGGCCAGTTACAAATAAGTTGCCAGTAAAGTTTACAGTATTGAATGTTTTTCTGGTGTTTTGCTAACATTAACTTTGTTTTTTAAGTTAACAGAATAGTTCCCTTGTGAGTGCAGCATAAACTATTGTAGCTTACGACTGCGCTGACTTAGGAAAGTCTGATTTGCACGGAATTTTTAAACCTGAATGTTTAGTAGATATTAATTTCAACTTAAGACCTCTGTGTAAGAGAACCTTTAGGGGTGAGTTCTTGCTACCACGTGTTGCTAAGAAAAATGTGTGAGAAACAGTGATTCTATAACGGTTTCATTATATAATTTTAATGTACGGAACCCTAAAAACATCTAGCTAGAAAGCACTCTAGGTAATTAGTTTTTCTATATTTGTAATTGGAGTTGTAAAGCAATTTTATAGTGCACAGAACAGCTGTCCGACCGCATCTCGGGAGGATTTTTACGCTCTCCCTGAAATTGACGGAGCGCTTGCCGTCGCGAGATTAAAATGTTCAGCTCGTGATTTACTTGTTGATTTATTTGCAGACGTTAGCGTTGTTTGGGTTTTACTGATATCTAGCGGAGGATTAACTGAAAAACATATTATATGATGAACGTTTTACATTCCTATGTGTTGCGCACTTGGGAAGGATGAGAGAAATTAAATTATGTAAAAAAATTAAAATTGAGAAACTTTTAATTTTTTGTAGTTTAATATGTAATGTAGGTTTTAACACAGACGAAGTCGCTAATAATTAAAGTATTATGTACGATTATTTACCACGCAGAAGGTAGCTTAATCCTTAAAGGTTTGCGAGGAATACTGTGCACTTTTGGTAGCAAGCTTTCTAACGGAAGGATCAGATACGCATGTTGTAAAAAATTGTAATTGTAATTTTTATTATGTAACTAGCTTTTTGTCCGCGTGAAATTAGTTATTACGGCAGCCTATTTTTTCTAAGCTTTGAATGTCATATTTATTAATATCTAATCAACTGCCTAACAAATAGGTCTTAAGCTTTCAAAATGACGGTACTTTCATACAACATTTCATCCCCCCTTTAACTCCTTACAACCCTTTTTCCGCAATTAAAAGTAGCCTATGTCCTTTTTCAGGCTCTAGACTTACTGTGTACCAAATTTCATTTAAATCGGTTCAGTAGTTGTAGAGTGAAAGCAAGACAGACAGACAGACAGACAGAGTTACTTTCGCATTTATAATATTAGTTAGGATTAGGATAACTTACAACCTGTAATAAAATTTATTTATAATTAAATTTTTTTGATTCTATTTTTCACTACATATGATTTCGTGGGCCTATTTCTTGCTAAATCAATTATAATGAATGTTCCACCTTTGCTGCTTATTGCAGTATTACGAATTCTTGTTGAAGCTGTGAGTGCACACAACGAGCCGATGATCAGTATAAGAATTCCTAATAAGCAATTTCACACACATCGGATATAGCCTTATAATGTTTACGTCGATCTCAGGAGCGGCGATACGCACGGAGGCAATAAAAAAAGACGGTCAACGATAGTCGTAGGTGGGTAGTTTTGAAAACTTTTTATGTTACATTTTTTTTTCTACTACAAGTTGGCCCTTGTCTGTTATCACACCTGATGTTAAGTGATGATGCAATCTAAGATGGAGGCGGGCTAACTTGTTAGGAGTAGGATGAAATCCACACCCCTATCGGTTTCTACACGACATCGTACCGCTAAATCGCTTGGCGGCACGTCTTTGTCGGTAGGGTGGTAACTAGCTACGGCGAAAGCCTCCCACCAGCCAGACCAAGACAAATGAAGAAAAAAGTCAATCTGCCCCGCTGGGAATTGAACCTAGGACCTCCGTCTTATAAATCCACCGCGCTTACCACTGCGCCACGGAGGCCGTCAAAATTTCGTGTCTTTGAAATGAGTCGCGAAATGTATCGTCATTTATCACGTCTTTTCATGTAGTTATAATTTTTGAAGCGAAACTGTTTTCTATCGCCTCATTTTTAACCGACGAAACGGAGGAGGTTCTCAATTCGATACGTATATTTTTTTATATGTATGACCACGCATAACTTTGATAACATGTTAGACGATGATGACTTCATAGATATGCTCAAGTAAATTAAAGCAACTAAATGACACAGTTATTTTTTACTTTTTAGTGCGTCTAGAGTCGGTTCTATTCTTTTAAATTTTTTTCGTCTATCTATCGCTTATCGCATAGCAACCAGCCGCGGATTAGGAAAAATCTGAAAAGCGCTCGACGTAGCAGACAAGGCCTATATGGCGGCGGCATTTCATAAAACCACATTGTTTGTTATTTAAGTGAATGAATGAGAATGAAAATTTTATAAAAAACACACCAAGCGAAGAAATATTAATGGATTTTTACGCGAAGTAGTGTCATCGCTAGTTACTACAGCACATTCACCAGTAATTATTCATTGGGAATCCATTTCATTTACTGAAGTCCAGCTGCGTGCGAAAGTAATGGGTATGTTAAGAGATTTACGCCCCGTAAATATCACTACGGGCAGCTATTACGTAA